>CM067556.1:41578802-42857722 GCA_034509755.1 Anisodus tanguticus
TGTGTTTTTGGGTTATCCATCTAATCATCGTGTTACAAATGTTTTGATTTATCCTCTAATAAAATCATCATTAGTCACCATGTTATTTTTTATGAAACCCAATTTCCGTTTGCTAAATTGTATAGTTTTGTATCTAGTTCATATAATTTTTTAGATGATGGGCTCTCACCGTATATTATCCATTATTTATCCGAGCTACTCCGTAACCAAACTCCGCCAGCGGGCCCACTGCCTGTTGGCCCACAACTCTCTGATCCAGCTCCTAAATATCGGCCAACAGGCCCACTGCTTGCTGGCCCACTTCCGCATACTAGCCCAGCGTCTCGGCCAGCAGGCCCACTTCCTCCTGGCCTAATTATTGTCTCTCCGAGTCCACTGCATCCTGCCATTGGGCCAGCAGGCCCAATCACTGTTGGTCCAGATTCAGCCAACCCGTCACCTACCCAAAACACATCCAGATCTATTTCGAGTCTGCATGTTACTCGCAACCAACGTGGTATTTTTAAATTTAAACATCATTTTAATCTAAATTCTAATGTCATCAAATTACCCCTACCGCATAACCCAGTGTCTTCCGTACATGAACCGAATTGGAAAATGGCCACAAATGATGAATATAATGCTCTTATTAAAAATAAGACGTGGGAGTTGGTGCCCCATCCTCCTGGTGTCAATATTATTCATTCTATGTGGAGTTTTACTCATAAAGAAAATTCTAACAGTTCTTTTGAGAGGCATAAGACCCGTCTTGTAGGTGATGGTAAAACTCAACAAATTGACATGGATTATGGAGAGACATTTAGTACGGTGGTCAAACCGGCTACCATTCACACTGTGCTTAGTCTGACTCTCTCAAAAGCATGACTTATCATCAACTGGATGTGAAAAACGCTCTCTTACACGGTGATCTTAAGGAGACAGTATACATGCATCAACCCTTGGGTTTTAAGGACCCAAATTATCCTCATCATGTCTGTTTGCTGAAGATGTCCTTGTATGGGCTTAAGCAGGCTCCACGGGTTTGGTATAAGAGGTTTGCAGATTATGTATCTACTATTGGGTTTTCTCATAGCAGGTCTGATCATTCTCTGTTCATCTATCGACGTGGTACTTCTTTGGCATACATGTTGTTATATGTGGATGATATAATATTGATTTCCTCTTCTGATAATCTGCGCAAGTCTATCATGTCCCTTCTCAGTTTCGAATTTGCTATGAAAGACTTGGGGCCCTTAAGTTATTTTTTAGGTATAGCTATCACTCGTTATGCAGATGGTCTGTTTTTAACCCAGAAGAAGTATACGGCTGAGATTATTGAGAAAACTGGCATGTCATCTTGTAAGTCCTCTTCCACTCCGGTTGATACCAAACCGAAGTTGAGTGCTACTTCTAGCATACCATATGAGGATCCTACCCACTATCGTAGTCTTATAGGGGCTCTTCAATATCTTACTTTCATGAGACTAGATATTACTTATGCATTTCAGCATGTGTGTTTATTTATGCATGATCCGCGGATTGAGCACATGCATGCGCTCAAACGTATTGTACGATACATACAAGGCACACTTGATTATGGATTGCATTTATATCCATCATCCATCTCTACTCTCGTGTGTATACATATGCTGATTGGAGTGGATGTCCGGATACCAGATGTTCGACATCTGGTTATTATATGTTTCTTGGTGATAACTTGGTCGGCAAAACTCCAGGCTAATTTATCGCGATCCAGTGCGAACGTCGAGTATCGAGGGGTAGCCAATGTGGTGTCTGAGTCATGCTGGCTGCGTAATCTTCTGTTAGAGCTTCACTTTCCTATTCAGAAACATACCCTGGTCTACTGTGATAATGTTAGTGCAGTCTATCTCTCTTAGAATCCGGTCCAACATCAGCGCACTAAGCACATTGAGATGGATATTCACTTTGTTCGTGAAAAGGTAGCTCATGGACAAGTATGTGTCTTGCATGTCCTTCAAGGTACCAAATTGCTGACATCTTTACTAAGGTCTTCCCTTGGTTCTATTTGAATATTTTTGGGACAGTCTCAGCGTACAACAAACGCCCGCTATGACCGCGGGGGTGTGATAGAAAGGTATACACGGTCAAAATCGTGTATACCATTGAACCGAAAATTATATTGTTAATTTACCATATTTGTAGAATTATTGTACAAGTGTAATTATGATATTAGTATTATATTAGGAAAATGTATTAGAATTATAGTAGGAAAAAATAGAGTTATTTTCCATATTTAGGAATTGTATATTTGTATATATACCTCTTCATTAATGAAAATAATCAAGAGATTATTTCTTTCCTGGAAGAAGATGATTCAAGTGAAGCAGCTGGTTGAGCGTCACATTTGGTGGAAAACCAAACAAAGGAGATTCTAGTTACTGATTTGATAGATGGACATCATCGGGAGCCATATATTATGTTATTCATGAGGCAGATGCTGATGAAGAAATAGAGGTGCAGGAGTTCTCATCGAGAGAAGGCTGGGATATTCAAATGCTCAGACAACATGCTCCAGAGGATATTGTGCAGCACATAGTGCAAAACAGACCTCATCCTACTGATATGATCATACTTGACATACCATGGTGGATGTTAGAGAAAAGTGACAAATTCACGGTAAAGAGATGCTTCAGAATACATAAGGCACAAGGAAGAAAAGTAGGAGATCCTGAAAGTTCAGAGTTCTTGTGAATGAAGTGGTGAGGAGAATGACATTAAGTATGCCTTCAAGGTGTTGGCGTTATTAGGCCTCAAATCAGGAGATTATGTCTCATTTTTTCTAACCTCCTCCAGAATTGCAAAGTTATGGAGGGTTTTTGCTAATGTTGTAGGAATACACATTGATGGATTGCAGTAGTCACAAATGATCACTAAATGGTGGAGATCATCTTGCTGGTCAAAGCTGAAGCCTATTCTATCTGTAATTCCATCGATTATCATTTGTGAACTTTGGGAGAGAAGAAACAACTCAAGCATGAAAGGACAATGTCGTCATTCAACAGATTAATATATCAAGTAAACACATACATTTGACAACTAGTGAAGATAAAATACCCAAAGATGAAATAAATTCCTACAAACTGGCCAGCATTGATAGAGTATCTGGAGTGTTACAAACCTAAACTGTTGGTAAAATTGGTGTATTCGAAAGGTTAAATAAAACAAATGATTTGCTGAGTCGAGAGATGGCTCTCTGTCTTTAAGACAAAATTGCCCCATATAGATGCTTTTACGGTGATGGACAATAGTCTCCCAAGATACAACATCAACTATCAACTATACAAAGTTAATATAGTTGATTCTATCGAAGAAATAAATAAGAACAGATTGCTTGTTTGAGTTTCTGATTCTCTGTTTCTATTTATGTCGAACAAAACAGAAGACTGATTTTCTGAACAGAAGAGAAGAGAAGATTTTGTGTGTTGTGTGTTATGCGTATTTTGTTCTGTGTAATTTGAACAGAACTGTTCAATTTATAAGAGCAGAAAGGGAGGTAAACAGTAGGGACCAAACGAAAGTTTTGGAAGACAACCTACAACCCACGGCCTGCGGTGGCGCGCGTGTGGGGGTTAGCCCCAAACCCAAGCTCACCTAGGTCCTCTCCCTTCTAAACACATGGATTACCCCTTGGGGTCCCAAACCCTTACTCAAACTTAGAATTTATATATAGCATAAACTCTTCATCTTCTACTAATGAGGGAGATTTGTCATTTTTGGCCAAAGACCCTCTATCTTTATATGTCTCAAACACCTTACTTTGTGTACCAATAACTCTTTCATTTCTTAACAAAATTTGACGATAATTGGCACTAACATCATCTACTCACTTAGTAGATTAGGCATGTGCGAAGAAAGTCATTAAAGACAGGATAAACTCAATCCACATTAGTAAATTTCCAACATAAACTCCATTACATGTTAGATCAACTGAAAACCACATGCACATAGTATCTTAAAATGCAACACTGATGGAGCTTCTAGGGGCAATCCTGGAAGAAGTTCATGTGTTTTCTGTCTGAGAACTCATATAAGGAATTTGGTTTGTGCTCAAGCTGAGGAGATCCAAGAGACTATAAATATTGAAGCAGAGACAATTGTCATTAGAGAAAATTTAACTTATTATGTCATTAAGAGTCTACCTCAAATACATATGGAAACAACACTGGTCATGGTAAAGATTCTGACATACAACTGGAATATACCATGGCACATTACTGTTTTGGTTGAGGAAACTAGAACTTTAATGTAGAACTGTGATATCCATCTAAGTCACACTTATAGAGAACATAATGCCTTGACAGACTTTCATGCTAATCATGCCTGTTAAATATACACAATATACACACAATATACATGTGTATATTGTGTGTCTCAGATTCCTCCTCTAAAAATCGTGTATGATGTAATTAATTAGGTAACATTGTAGTCTACTAGTTTAGGTAATATTATGGTGTAATTAATCTTGTACCCTTACCATAATATTTGTATTACCATAATTGTATATTTAATATCCAAGTAGAATAAGGTTTTAGGAATAGAATAGGAATATGATTCTCCTATTATGGAAATATGTAACTTGTATTTATAGCCTTTCAATCAATGAAAATAATCAAGGAGATTATTTCTTTCATGGTATCAAGAGACTAGGTCTTGCTTCCGCCTTTGCTCTCGATTTTTGTGTCATTTCTCGACCACAACTGCCCCGATTTTCGCCACCCTGCACCGAAATTCGTGATATTATTTACCTCCACTTCCCAAATTTCCCCTCCTCTCCCTTTGTTCTTTCGTTATGTCTAAGAACACTTTTCATCCTGCCCTCATGGTTTCTAACATCAAGAACATCCCTATTGTTCTTGAGATAGAAAACGTCCAACATGCAACATGGACAGAATTATTTAAAATTCACGCTATCTCCCATCAAGTCATCCATCACATAATTCCTCCAGCTGCACCTATTCTCGCGGAGGATCCTCAGTTATGGATTACTCTTGATGCTACCGTTCTCCAGTGAATTTATTCTACTATTTTGGTTGACCTAGACGATCATTGAGGCGGACACTACAACTATGGCTAACTGGAATAGATTGTATGACATATTCCAAGATAACCAACATTCACGAGTTGTCACACTCGAGCAGGAATTCTCTCAAGTTCGCATGGAAGAATTTCCTAACGTGTCTGCATATTGCAAGAAACTCAAGGAGTTGGCAGACCAACTCCGTTGTCGCTCCCATTCTTGACCTGCGGGCTTCGCGACGCGATGGCGTCGATTTCCTTCGGATGGATTAAAAAATGTTTGCTTTGAGGAGTCGCCACCTAATTATTCTAAGGTGAATTAGGACACCTAAATTCTAAAAAAATGTAAAATAACTCCAATTTTATGGTCTACAAAACTAATGAAATTCTAGGTAAGGGTTCTTTATTATCCTAAAGGGAAGGGATTAGCCATCCTTTAAGATCCGCTAACTTGCGATTATCCGATCAAACTCAGGTTAATTATTGTACTAAGAAAATGCATGTTCTTACAAGTATAAAAATAATGTTGCAAGTAGATAATAAAATGATGCATTTTGTACATGTAAAGTTGAGAGAAAAAAATAAATAAATATGCATCTGTATGAAAATTGATAAAAATATATGCAAGGTGATTTTTATGGGCAACGAGCCTAAAAATAGATAAACTAGGGATTAACGATTTTTAAACTAACCGAGCCTAAAAATAAATAAACTAGCGATGGGTTTCCAGTTTTTGACTACCCTATTAATTAATCTAAGTCTACATATTCTAAATATTTCAATAATTTCAGAGTACAATACTATTACAATACAGAATGAAATAAAGCTGAATTAAAGAAAGTAAAAACAACAACAAAATAAATAATCTTCAGGGGTATTTGCCTTCTTTGACTTTAACCCTTGCACGCTGTCAAAAACAAAAGGTTAGAAACAATTGAATATAAATGAACTTTGGATCCGTATCAATGTTTTGATTACGGAGGGCTCAGACTTAAATTTTGAAAAGATCATTCCAATCACGTCGTGGCTGCGAACATATGACTCGTTGGTCATTTTAGTTGCATTGACTACCGAACATGTTGGTCTCTCAAGTGAAAAAGATTTAAGTTTCATCATTTGCCCAGAAGTTTTATTTTCCGTCTTTACAACTATGGAGGCCTAAAAAATCGACGGATATTTTTTCATCGGCCTAAAATGTAGTATTTAATTCAAACAGTAAAACAATAAAACAGCAAAAAAGCGCGGCCTCGAATTTAATTTCATCGGCCTTGGTGTAGTATCATATTCAAATCAGTAATTATTCCAAGTACAGCAGCTGCTTCAAAACAGCCTTGAAGCACCAGTTTTCGGCCAAGTAGCGTAGCAGTAGTTTGGCTGAAAAATCACAGCAAATAATTCACCCAAATCTGAACCAATATGCAGCAACATATAGCAGCAAAGTGACGAGAAATAGCAGCAGCAGGAAAGCAGGCATATTTATCACAAAGTGTAGCATTTTTCAGCTCCCAAAAGGCAGCAACCATTTGCAAAAAAAAGGATAGCAATCGCATGCCATAATATAGCAGCCCAACTGGTCAAAATGCACCAACAAATAACAGAAGTACAACAGCTCGAGTCATAGCCTTTGTGCACTTAAAGTTTTGCAATAATTAGCTCAAAATCGACCCAAAAGAACGATAAAATCTTGGCTTGAATTTGTCCGAAGTGTGGCAACTATTCTCCTTAGAGATACACCAATTCATTAAAAAAAAAACAGCAGCAACTGGTAGCGTATTCAGAATCTACACAAACTCACACTTGGAACTTAATTGAAATTGAGACTAACAGAACACTTAAGACAGTTATATCAAATCAAAATCAAATTCAGACATAACAACTACTTATTCTAAAATTTAAACTTTTCAAAACTGTTAACTTAAGCTTAGTCAAAATCTGAGATTAAAGCATCCTAAAAGTTATACCAAATAAGAGAAACCTTACTTCAACACATCCGGAAAACCATTCATCCTTTAAACTAGATCGCTCTAACTAGTAACAAGTGAAAAACACTACTACGCCACTGGCGGCTAACAACACCATTCCACATTTCACACTTAAAGCAAAACATCTTCATATTCACTATTTAAAATGTACTACTTAACTATATAAAAGTATGACTACTCACAAAGAAAATAAGGATATTACTATGAACAAAATGAACATAGAATTACTATCTGAATGAAACGAAACCAAACTAAGTTAATCAACGCCAACTCGCAAACAAACAGAACTAAAAAAAATGAAAATAACTGAGACGAGGAAGAAAATTATCCTTTTGCCGAGCAGCGACGGGGGCGACGAGACGGTGTTAGTGGTGGCAAGGGAGTGTCGGCCGACGTGAGGGGTAGGGGTATAGGTTTTAGCGATTTGGGGGGTTATGGGTATGGGGTGTGCGGCTGATGGTGGAGGAGAGTTTTTTTTTTTTTTTGGGATCCCGTTTTTAGGTTTAAGGGGTAGGTTTTAAAGGGGGGGGGGTAAGGAAATGGGATTGGGCTTGGGGGCTTGGGGGCTTTTGGGCTGGTCGGTTGGGCTTAGCCGAAAATGGGGTGGCCAAATGGGTTCTCCCTTTTAAAATGGGTGTTTGTTTTGGGTTGGAAAATAAATGAGTTATGAGTTTAAAATATAAAAAGGGGTTTTATTATATATATAGCTTTGCAAAAATTATAAATTGTAAAGAAGACTCTATGATAAAAAATATAATATTTGCGAAATGTTTGATGCTTAAAAAATGCGATGCCGTTTTGCGAAAATAAAAAAAATAAAATATAATATTAGGATAAAAGTATGATTATGATATAAAATGCAAATGACAAAAAAAATGCAAATAATAATGATATATATACATATATATGCCTATATTTTAAAATTATTTTAAAGTGTCAAAAATATAAAAAAATTACAAATAAAATCATAAAAGATGGGACAAAATTGGGTGTCAACATCCGTAACATTGGCGCACCTGTGACAAATAATCGTCTGGTTCTACAATTGGTTGCCGGCCTTTCTGAGGCCTATAATGGCGTTGGGACTCTCCTTCGTCAAAGCAATCCACTTCCCGCTTTTTATCAAGCCCACTCCATGCTTACTTTGGAAGAAACCGGTTTGGCAAAAAAGGCGACTACCGGAGCAAACCCTGTAGTCATGATGACGTCCTCCACAAATTCTTCAGGTTTTGTTGATAATTCAGGCCAAAACCGTGCTCATGGTGGAGGCAAAAATAATCATAAGAATAATGGCAAAAACTGCGGGGGCAAATACGGCATTTCCGGTGGACAACATTCCGGCAGTGGGACCCGTCTAGTCAACAGTGGGCCACCTCCCTACTTGTCCCAGTCGTGGGGCCCATGGAAGTGGGGCTAGGGCAGTGGGCCGTGGCCCAACAACCCCTATTTTCCAGGTCCTTCCAACGGGCAAAGTGGCTCGGACGGCCTAATCGGGCCCAACAATCAGGCTTTTTCTTCTCGATTCAACACAGGGCTGGGGCAGCAGGGTGGACTGCTGGGCCTCAGCCCACACAAGCATTCTCGGCAGTGGGTCCCATACTTACTCACACCGACCTGAGGCCGCAATGCACATGCTTGGGTTGACGCAACCGGATCCGTATTGGTACATGGACATCGACGCGACTACACACATGACATCCGATCAACGTACTCTCTCGTCTTATTCTAATTTGAGCAACCCTCGTGGTATAATTATTGGTAATGGTACTCTATTCCAATTCAGGATTATGGTCATAAAACTTTGTCTCCCCCCAATCCACCCCTTATCTTGAAAAATACCTTACATGCCCCCAAATTGATTAAAAACTTAGTGTCTGTGCATACATTCACCACTGACAATTCCATTTCTGTTGAATTTGATCCTTTTGGTTTCTCTGTAAAGGATTTCAAGACGGGGAGTCCTATCATGAGGTGTGATAGTAGGGAAGATCTTTATCCTATCACACTCGGTTCCAGTCCATCGAGTCAAGCCTTGCCATCAGTGTTTGCAGCCCTGGCTCCTTCCTTGTGGCATGCTCGTCTTGGTCATCCGGGTCTTCTATTTTGTCGTCATTAGATAAAAATAATTTTATTTTATGTAAGGGTACGCATAGTACTCCAAATTGTCAGTTTTGCTCTTTAGGAAAAAATATTAGGTTGCCATTTGTAGACTCAAAATCTCATACTTTAATGTCATTTGATATTATTCACAGCGACTTATGGACCTCTCCTGTTCTTAGTTCATTGGGTCATCGGTATTATGTTCTCTTTTTGGATGATTATTCTAAATTTTTATGGATTTTTCCGATAGCAAAGAAATCTCAAGTTTTCTCCATCTTCCTAAAATTTAGAGCATTAATTAGAACCCAATTCGAACGGGAAATAAAAAAATATTCAGTGTGATAATGGCAAAGAATATGACAATGGGGTGTTTCGGGAATTCTGTGCTAATAATGGGATCAATTTTCATTTTTCTTGTTCTCATACGTCTTCACAAAATGGGAAAGCCGAATGCAAAATTCGTTCCATAAATAACACTGTCCGCACTCTATTCATTCATGCTTCCGTACCCCTATATTTTTGGCATTGCTCTTCAAATGGCGACATATCTCCTTAACATAACTCCTACCAAAGGTCTGACATATTCTTCCCCCCTTCAAATTTTATATAATAAGACTCCTTCTTATTCTCATCTTCGAGTTTTTGGGTGCTTGTGTTATCCATTATTCCCGTCCACAATATTTAACAAACTTCAGGCCCGGTCTACTCTATGTGTGTTTTTGGGTTTCCGTCTAATCATCGTGGTTACAAATGCTTTGATTTATCCTCCAATAAAATCATCATTAATCGCCATGTAGTTTTTGATGAAACCCAATTTCCATTTGCTAAAGTTAATACTCCCGTGCCTAGTTTGTATAATTTTTTGGATGATGGTATCTCCCCGTATATTACTCACCATTTGTCAAACATGTCCCGCACCCCAACTCGCCACGGCCCACCGCCCGCCGCGCGTCTACGATCCTCGATTCCACCCTCGCTTACCGCCCGGAATTGGGCCGTGTTCTGTCCCGCTTTCATAATCGGCCCGCCCACGAGCCCAATCCAGCATCTGGGCCAGTCTCGGCGTTAGGTTCCAGTTCCGAGTCCAGATTGGGGCCAGCAGGCCCACTGCCTACTGGCCGATCCTTCCTGAGTCCAGAAAATTCCCACAGTCCGCCCATGTCTTCCCCAAGTCATAGACCAGTCACTCGTAGTCAACAGAGTATTTTTAAACCGAAATGACATTTTAATTTACATTCTAATGTCCCTAAATCACAATTACCCCATAATCATGTGTCTGTGCTCAATGACCCGAATTGTAAAATTGCTATGACCGATGAATATAATGCTCTTATTGATAATAAGACGTGGGAGTTGGTACCCCGTCCATCTGGTATTAATATTATCAGGTCTACGTGGATCTTTGCTCACAAGGAAAATTTAGATGGTTCATTTGCAAGATATAATGCTCGGTTTGTGGGTAATGGTAATACTCGGCAGGTTGGTATAGATTGTGGTGAGACGTTCAGTCTGGTGGTCAAGCCGGCTACTATCCGCATTGTTCTTAGCTTGGCTCTTTCGAAAGCATGGTCTATTCATTAGTTAGATGTAAAGAATGCTTTCCTACATGGTGATCTCAAGAAAACAGTCTATATGTATCAGCCATTGGGATTCAGGGATCCCAAACATCCTCATCATGTCTGTTTGTTGAAGAAGTCCTTATATGGGCTTAAGCAGTCTCCACGGGCTTGGAATACAAGGTTTCCAGACTATGTCTCGACTATTGGGTTCACTCACAACAAGTTGGATAATTCCTTGTTCATCTACCATCGTGGTTCATCCTTGGCCTATATTTTGTTATATGTGGATGATATTATTTTGACTGCCTCTTCCGATTCCTTACGCCAGTCTATCATGACCATGCTCAACTCTGAGTTTGCTATGAAAGACTTAGGACCCTTGAGTTACTTTTTGGGGATTGTTGTCACTCGTCATTCAGATGGGTTGTTCTTATCTCAAAGGAAGTATGCAGTTGAGATCATTGAGAGGGCTGGGATGTCATCCTGTAAGTCCACTTCCACTCCAATTGATACTAAGCCCAAGCTCAGTGCCGCAGTCGGCGTACCATACGAGGATCCGACCCTCTATCGCAGTCTTGCAGGGGCCCTTCAATATCTTACATTTACGAGAACATATATTACATATGATGTCCAGCAAGTGTGTTTGTTCATGCATGATCCCAGAGTTGAGCACATGAATGCACTCAAATGCATCATTCGGTATATTTAGGGTACCCTTGACTATAGGTTGCATTTATATCCTTTCTCGACATCCACACTTGTCTCGTATACAGATGCTGATTGGGGTGGCTGTCCAGACACCAGACGGTCTACGTCTGTCTATTGTATGTTTCTTGGCAATAACCTGGTCTCATGGTCTGCCAAACGTCAGTCGACACTATCTCGATCCAGTGCCGAAGCTGAGTATCGAGGGGTATCTAATGTGGTCTCGGATTCATATTGGTTACGTAATTTGCTATTGGAGCTTCATTCACCTATTCAGAAAGCAACCTTGGTGTATTGCGATAATATTAGTGCCATCTACCTTTCAGGTAATCCGGTTCAGCACCAGCGCACTAAACATATCGGGATGGACATTCACTTTGTCCGCGAAAAGGTTGCTCGTGGTCAGGTACGCGTCTGCCATGTCCTGTCAAGATATCAAATTGCCGACATCTTTACAAAGGGTTCTTTCAATGCCTTTGGTAGCACTGGAAGGGTGACATTTTCCACCCTCACTGAACTACCATCACAAGGAAGAAAACTGTTAAATATTGGCAAATATCAGTATCCAACAGTAAGGATTAGAATCAAGCAAATCAACGACAAGTACTATGAAGCAGTATGCAGATTGGAGAAAAAGCTGGAGTTTTAATATGTTTTGAATGAGGATGATTTCTGCACATTTGAGAGGCTTCTCGCAAAGACATAACACTACATAAATGAAGCTTATACATTAGATACTTCACCTATCAGTTTCTATATGTTATTTAGTTAGGACTGTACGAAAGTTTCCTTTTATAGATTTTGGCTAGCTTTTATTTTCAACATGATGTACTTCCTTTTTTTGATACTTTTATTAATAAATTTCACCACTAGCTAGTGGTCTATTCATTAGAAAAATAGAAGAAAAGTGGAGAAGGTTGGCTTCAAAAAAAAATCTTGAATATTGGTTAAGGTTGAAAAGCGAAAACTTGTGAGATGAATAAAAAAAAAGAGAAAACTTTTTTATTATCTTCAATATTTATTTTCATTCAATTTTACTTTTTACCTTTGACCTAAACTCTATGAGTTTTCATCGTCATTGTAAGAATGTATTAATCTCCGTTGGGGAGGCTTTCTCATTAATACAAATATATATAGTGTACAATATGTAGAACCCTAGTACAATAAGAATCCTCTACTTACCATAATTCTACATCACTAAATATTTACATAATATATGAGATATATTCTAATTATGGTGGTGGGATTGAATTGGGATTCTATTACAGCTTAGTACACGTTAATACACCCCCTCAGTTGGAGCGGGAGAAAGCCAGACGCTGAGACTGGATCTGAAGTCAGTGAACAGCTGTCAGAGAAGACCATTTGTGAAGATATCTGCATACTGATAGGACGAAGGCACATGCAATATCTTAACGTGACCTAGAGCAACCTTCTCACGGACAAAGTGGATGTCCATCTTAATATGTTTGGTTCGCTGATGTTGAACTGGATTGTGAGATAGGTAGTTAGCGGATATATTATCACAATACACCAGAGATGCTTTACGTAATGGAAATTGAAGCTCCAAGAGAAGGTTGTGGAGCCAACAAATCTCAACAACAACATTAGCAGCTTCTCTATACTATGATTATGCACTTGAACGGGATAACGTGGTTTGATTTTTGGCAGACCACGAGATGAGATTATCCCCCCAAAACACACAGTAGCCGGATGTGGGGCGTCGCGTTTCCGGACAACCAGCCCAATCAGCATATGTATATGACAATAATCTATTCATTGCGGAGGGGTATAAGTGTAACCCATAATCAAGGGTGCCCTTAACATATCGAATGATACGTTTAAGAGCAATAAAATGAGGCTCCCTGGGGGCATGCATAAACAAGCATACATGTTGACAACATAGACAATATCAGGCCTGGTGAAAGTAAAATACTGAAGTGCACCTGCTAAACTCCTATAAAGAGTGGGATCTGCCACTGGATCACCATCACATGCACTAAGCTTCGATTTTGAGTCAACCGGAGTGGACATGATTTTGCAATTAGTCATCTTAGCCATGTACACAATCTCATTTGCACACTTGCGCTAGCAAAGAAACATAGTATTTGCAGACCTAGTCACTGAGATCCCCAAAAAATAACTCAACTTTCCCAAGTCTGTCATATCAAATTTGGTTTTAAGTAGTGCAATGATCTCATTTTTCAACACATCTGAAGAGGCAGTAAGAACAATGTCATTGACATATAACAATAAATAAGCAATGTTACTACCTCTATGAAAAATAAATAACGAATTATCACACTTGCTGCATGAAAACCCAATCCGCATAATATACTGTGCAAAGCGATCATACCACGCTCTAGGGGCATGTTTTAAAGCATAAAGTGTCTTACGGAGATGCTTACATACTGAGGGGCTGCTGGATGAACAAAACTAGGTGGTTGGTGCATGTAAACAATTTCTTTCAGATCCCCATGTACAAATGCATTCTTCACATCAAGCTGATGAATCGACCAATGCCTACCCATAACAATACTCAGAACTGTGCGAATAGTAGCCGGTTTGACAACCGAACTAAATGTCTCACCACAATCAAGACCCTTTTGCTGATTAGTGCCATTAGCCATAAGTCTCGCCTTATACCTCTCTAGCTCACCTCTGTCTTTGTATTTGTGATGAAATAACAACATGCATCGGATCACATTCACCCTCTCCGGTCGAGGAACCAAATCCTAAGTGTGTTGTTTCGTCAAAACATTAAAGTCCTCACACATGGCCGCATTCTAATTAGGGTCTGGTTTGGCTAATTTTGGATTTTATAAATAGGGGAAATGGTATGTGTGGACAGGTTAAGCTGGACTTTGGGTTTGAAAATCCCATGTTGGGCACGAATTTCCATTGGGTGTGTGGGGGCAGTAGGTGGATGGGTGTTTTGTTTATTCGATGGGTGTGAGTCACTGAATGGGGTTCGGTCGACGAAATAGAGATGAGTAGTCTATTTTGGTGGTAATTGTGGGTCACTATGCCGAGTCTGGTTGACGAAAGGGTTTGATGGGGTCGAAGATCGAGGAGTGACATACGACGTTGGATAGGCTGATGGTGGGGGAGTTGGACCGGAGAGGTGGGGATTTGGTGTAGTAGTGTTAGTCTGAGCACTGGGTGTGTTACGGGTTGGAGTGCCGAAGACGAGTAAGGTGTCAGGATTAGTTTGCGATGGAGGATTGACGATGACTAGTGGTGGTGCCACACTGGTCGTCGGTGGGTTATTCTAGTGGGGGTCCTGAAGGGTGACCGTACGTGACACGGAGACAGGAAGGCGAGGCCTTGTGGAGGAGGTTGGAACTGGTGGTGAGGGAGCTCGGTTGGAGTCACTGTCGGAGGTGGCAGTGACGTGTGGCAGCGACGGACGAACTACAGTAGTGGGATGAAGAAGTTCAGTGAGTATGACAAGGTAGGTGTCAGAATCTAGGAAGGTATAGTCCGTTCCGAAATTTCTAAATGTTGGCAAAAGGAAAAATCATCTCATCAAACGTAACGTGACATGAGACGTGAATTTGGCGACTGGACACATCATAGTTCAAATAGCCCCTATGATTACACGGGTAACCTACGAAGACACACGGAGTTTCGGGGTGCTAATTTATGGGAGCAGTAGAGGCGAGATTTGGGTAGCATAAGCAACCAAAAATCCAAAGTTGATCATAGGAGGGGATCCTACGGTATAATATTTCGGTTGGGGTCATGTTATGGAGAGTGCTAGTTGGTAAAATATTAAGGACGTATTCTATCATTTTGACTGCATAAACCCAAAATGAGAGAGGGAGAAAGACATGAAAAAGAATGGTACGAACCATGTTCTTTATAGTGCGAATGATGCGTTCGGCTTTGCCATTCTGAGGAGAGGTGTGTGGACACGAAAAATGAAAAACCATGTCATTATTTTTTGCAAAATTTATGAAACGTGGAATTATTAAATTCACGGCCATTATCACATTGAAAAGATTTGATGATTCTTTCAAATTGAGTTTTGATAAACTTAGAAAATTCAACAAATTTGGCAAAGACTTCCGACTTGAATTTTAGTGGGTAAATCCAGATAAAGTGAGAGTAATCACCTAATAAGACCAAATAGTATTTATGACCCCGAGATCTAGTAATGAGAGATGTCCACAAATTAGTATGAACAATCTCAAGAGGAGCAAACATGACACTAATAGATGAATGAAACGGAAGACGAACATGTTTGCCTAATTGACAAGAAACACAGTTTTGGGAAAGTTTCCTATTATTACAACGAATAAAATTATTGCTTCTAAGAAAATTAAAGACAGGAGCTCATGGGTGTCCAAGCCTACTGTGCCAAGTTGACGGAGAAATAACAGCGACGGAGGTGTGTGAGCGGGAACTGGCAGCGGAAGAGTGTGTGAAGGGATAGAGGTCCCCTATGCTATTGCATCTCGTAAGAGGTGTCCCCGTACGTATATCCTTCACCATAAAACCAAATGGATCAAAATCAACATAAATAGAATTGTTACGAGTAAATTTCCTAATAGAGATTAAATTTTTAATGATGTTTGGGGCATACATGACGTTATTTAGGGAGAAGGGTGGGTGAGGTGGTTGAGTGTAGGTGTTACCATAGCCCTGAATTGGAATGCGTTGACCATTGCCAACTGTAAATATTGAGGAGACTTTAAATGAAATAATTGGGATAGATTACCTGAAGACCACGTGAGATGAGACGTGGGTCCCGAATTCATGTACCAATTGTTATCGGGCTGCTGGAGACTTAATGTGTTAAAAGCCTAGCCCAAATCTGTGGGGGCTAGACCCGAGCGAGGACGTTGCTGGGCCACTGTTGCATATTGGGCTTGCTGGGGGTGGCATACGCTAGTCGTGGGCCTGGGAACTGGCCCAACAGACCTGTCTGCCATACATTGTGAAATTGGGCTGCGAAGTACTGGGTTGGGTAAGGAGACGGATTCCAGTGGCCAACGATGGGCCATTGCCTTGGGCCTGTCCACTGTATAGTGTTGCTGGGCTGTTAGTTTCCGCGGCGGCTTCCACGCCCTCAGCCCTTGCCATTTTTCCCATTTTCGCGGCCTCTACCGCCGCGGCTGCCCCTTGATAATTGGTTGTCCGACGGTGGTAGTCTGTTGGTGGGGGCGGGGGATGTCGCCTGATTTTCAACCGCGAGAACCTTCTGATTGTGGTCGTCCTGTTTAGCATGTCGTGTTTCTTCCAACAATAATTGTGGCTGGGCTTTGTTGAAGGTGGAGAGAGGGTCGGCTTGTTGTATCATGGTGGCCAGAGTATCGTATTCACCTTTCGGAAGACCAACGACTAGTTGAAGAACCATCTTAGTTTCAGATACAAGCGTCCCCACATTAGATAATTGGTCTGCAACCAGTTTCAATTGTTTGCAATATTATGACATGTTGGAAAAGTTTTCGAGACGTGTGGTATTAAATTATTCCTCCAAGTAAACTGCGCGTGTGTGCTTATTGTCCTGAAAAATTTCTTCCAACCGTATCCATAATTCACGAGCCAAGGCGTCGGTTTTCATTATTGTAAGGAGCAAGTCCTTAGAAACTGTGCCATAGATCTACTGTTTGACAATGGCGTCAAGATGACGCCATGTCGTGTCATCAACCTCAGTGGGGCGAGTGAAAGAGTCATCGATGTGATCAAGCACGTTATAAACACATGCATGAATACGGAAAAGTTCGACCCATGGATAATACTGACCATCTTCTTGGTCAAGAACCAAGGGGATGGAGTTCTTAATGTTGGTTACGGTGAGGGCTGGGTGAATAGATGGGGAAAACGATGTCGTGGGTGCAGTGGGGTTGACTGATGAGGGTGAGGCCATTGAGGGAGACGTGGGAGGAGTCATTATAGTGGATACGTGTATGTGATTGAACGGAGAGGGAAAGAAAAGAAAGAAAATTCAGTCCGAGTTGGACAAATTTCCGCCTCCCGAGAAGAGAAAAGAATAGGGGGGCGATGAAAAGGAATTTTCAGGATTTAGGTTTTAGGCTTCTGATACCATGTAAGAATGTATTAATCTCCATTGGGGAGACTTTCTCATTAATACAAATATATATAGCGTACAATGTGTAGAACCCTAGTACAATAAGAATCCTCTACTTACCATAATTCTACATCACTAAATATTTACACAATATATGGGATATATTCTAATTATGGTGAGATTGAATTGAGATTCTATTACAGCTTAGTACACGTTAATAGTCATTTTGGTAGTTGTAAAATACTTTCTCAATCCCAAAATAGTTGTCACTTTTTATTTTCCGTGAATTAATTTGATTAACTTCAGAGTTAAATTAGTGTCTCTTTTTCATCGTTCTTTGAGCGGAAGATTTATCAGAAACAATCTCTCTACCTTCTCATAGTAGGGTAAGTTTACATATATACTTTACCCTCCCCAGACTCTACCTGCGGGATTACACTGAGTTTGTTATTGTTCAGGTTTAAATTTAATTAAATAAAAATAGTATTCGAAAATTATACGAAGAGTATTATAAAATGCATTTTTTCATATCATCATGGTGAAAAAATATATTTTAAAATGTTAATAAAGTTCATGTAGTTAAAATCTTGAGAAGCAAAAATTGATAAGTATTTTGGGGAAAGATAGAGTAAGTGCTAACATCTATTTGGTCTAAAGATTAAATTTACACATTTCATTTCATTAAAAGTTAAATATAGTTAACCAAATAATTGAGGGACCTAAATTACTATTTCGCCAGAAAAAGGTGGAGTTGTCCCTACTTTATCCTTAGTTAGCACTAGGGGTGGTCAGTGGGCTGGGCTCGGGTCTGGCGGGCCGGGTTTGGCGGGATCGGGGTCGGGGTCGGGGCGGGACGGGCGAAGGGGGCGGGGTCGGGTCTGGCGGGGTCTGGCGGGACTTGCTCCAGTCCCGTCCCGATCCCGATCCCATCGGAATCGGGTCGGGGTCGGGGCGGGTTCCGGCGGGTTTTCCTTTTTTTTTTTTTAATAACATATGTATAAAAAAAACTCAATAAACAAGACAATATAGTGTAATAAAAACATCCCAAGGCTGTGTTTGTGCCTCTTATATTATTTAATAGACATATGATTTTTTTGTAATACAAATACAATTGTCTAATTTGCAACTTTGTGGTGTTGTCCAAAAGTTGTAAATTACATAATAAAATTGCAATAAAAAAAATTATATTCTAAAAAAAAACCTGTTTTAATTGCTTGATAATTTCCTGTGGTTCTTCGGTTGGAATTGGTATTTGTTGGTCAAATTGGTCCACGTCGCTTCCACCACCTTCGGATAAGATTTCGTTGTAGTTTTCGTCTTCTTCTTCGTTGATCTCCGGTTGACCGCACCTTCTCCGCTTCGCTCGTATCCAATCTCTGAATAATACTGCAATTTCCAAGCTGTCTCCGGCTAATAAGTGTCTGTGGTCTCCTATTTGATATCTGCCGGCAGAAAACGCGCTTTTAGACGCAGTTGATGATGCTTGAATGTTCAAAACATCTCGGGCCATCAATGAAAGTGTCGGAAAGGTCTTCTCATTCCCCCTCCAGTATTTCAGCATGTCTTCATGTCTGTCTTCATTGATAACTTCTTGGTACGGTACAGAACCCTGCAAAACAAAAATATCCAACTCGCTAATTTGGTTAGTAGTAGAGGTACGGCCGCACATTCTATTTCTCAGGCTTTCAATACTAGCCGCAGAAACAACATGTCTTTTGTGAGGTTGTGTTGAAGATGAAAAAGATGGTATGGAAACCGGTAAGTTACTAGCATTTTCTTGTTGGTAAAACCTATATTTTTTTTGCATTGGTCTTCTACGCTAGACAACACTTCTTCTTTAGTTTGTTCAATATGTGGTGGGTGATTTAGATTTTTTGGACTTGGAGGTGGTAGTACTTCTATACAATCGTAAATAGTTTCAATAAGTGATTTAGTACCGTCTATTTTAATAGTCGGATTTAATACAGCACCAATAATATAAATAGTGGGAATAGAAATAAAATATTTTTTTATTTTGATAAATATTTTTTTAATAATTGTCATATAAGCTGATTTTTCCATATATTCACTAAGTAATAAAAATATTAGAGTTATATAAAACAACATAGTTGAAATAGTAGGATAATATATACCGGAAAATTCTTTTGTTGCTTGAAAAAATTTCTCTAAAAATACAATAAGTTCGGAATTTTTTATCCAATCACTATTTACAATCATATCAGCTGGATTTTGATTATGAGAGTTAAAAAATAAAGTTATAGGTTTTCTATAGTCATAAGCAACAAGTAGTTGCTCGTATAAAGAATTCCACCTAGTGGATAATTCTTGTGGAATTTTTCTATAAGGTAGTCCACAATCGTGACAAGTTTTTTTATATTCTTTTCTTCTTTGTACTTTATTACTTTTAAAAATAAAGTTTATGGCAAATTGTATTTTACAAAGAATGTCTTCAAAAAGTGATAGACCATCCTTTACAATTAAGTTATATATATGGCACACGCATTTTATATGAAAATGATCTGGAAAAGATGGAGTTAAACTATTTTTTAAAATTGTAATAGCGTAATTGTTAGAAGAAGCGTTATCTAATGTAATAGTCATAATTTTATCGGTTATTCCATAATAATGGCACACTTGATAAATATTTTCTGCAATAAAAGTATAAGTGTGCCTATCATCTATATATCTATACGCTAAGATACGTTTTTGCATAGACCATTTATAATCTATCCAATGACAAGTTACCGTTAAATAATCATGGCCGTTAGTACTACGACCTATATCAGACGTGATAGATACTTTGCCATTAAAGTAATATAATGAATAACGTAAATATTGTTGATATTCATGTTCGAATTTAAATACATCTCTCTTAACAGTTGATCTAGGAAAACTGTTAAAAGCAGGATTATATATATCTCTAATGTAATGAATAAAATCGGGAGATGAAGGAAATGAAAAAGGCAAACCCTCCACAACAACTAATTTTGATATTGCTTCCCTATCTCTATGTTTATTGTATTTAGGGCCTACAATTCCCCCCGTCATAGGGTTAATTTGACCCTGTACTTGGTCCGGGACAATATCAGTATGTGAACCTTGTCCCGATGGAACGGGTGTTTGCGCACCCGGTTTTGAAGCCTGATATTGGGCATACCTAGCTGGATGAGCACTTACTACGTGTCTAATTAAACCTCCCGTCCCACCGTGACCTTTTCCAGTTTTAAATTTTAAAACATTTTTACAAATTTTACATCTAGCTACTTGATTCTCTACGTCCCTATCAAAAAATATTCATGCATCTAATTTTAATGGTCGTTTTGTTGGATCTCGTCTCATACTAGGGGCAATAAGAAGCATTTCAGTTGAAGGTGCACTAGTGGGTGTGTTGTCATCAACATTAGTGGGTGTACCATCTAGATCATCGTCTAAATTAAAGTCTTCTTGAGTTCCAGAAAATAGCTCATCGTCTAAATCTAATGGTATTGTAGGAAAATGTTGAGTATCAACAAAATCATCCTGTGTAGGAATAGGATGACTAGAAGAAGTACCCTTGCCCTGGTTGCCCCTACTAGAAGAAACACCCTTACCCTTAAACATACCTCTTAATCCTTTCATTTTAATTATGATAATAAATAATTAAAAATAATAAAATTAAGTGCGCTAAATAAAATAATAAACAGACAATAATAATTTAATGAAGGAACGAATGTACCAAACGCCGACGTAACGTCGACATGTAATCGAGAGGTTGAAAATTGAAACTTTGCTCGATGGAAGATCCTCAAGCTAGTTGCCAACTTCACTCCCAATTCCCAAATGAATAAATAAAATTGAATATTTAGTAAACAATGTAGACTTGTAGAGAGATATATTGAGAGATTAGAGAGATTGTAGGAAGATTTGTGAGAAAGATGAAGAGAAAATGAGTTATTTATAGTTGGAAAATTGGGTTAAAGTGTAAATATAATAACTTATGGGTTAAAAATAAATATTAAGGGGGTAGGGGGGTTGGGGGAGGGGGGAGGCCAAAAATGGTCGTTGCCCAATGGCCAAAATCTAAAATGGTCGTTGGTGCAACAACTATATTTGCAAAGGGGGGCTTTCGGGCGGGATCGGGGTGGGCTCGGGGCAGGCTCGTGTTTGGCGGGCCTGGGGCGGGCTCGGGACGAGACATTGTCCCGTCCCGGTTCGAGTCCTGCTACCGCTTTTTTTTTTTACTCGGGGTCGGGGCGGTGTCGGGTCGGGATCGGGCCGTCCCGGCCCACTGGCCAGCCTTAGTTAGCACCGAACTAACTTGGGTGCTAACTGATGAGTCCACTTCTCTTCTGTTCTGTCATTTGAAAATTGCTATGCACAATACTCAGATCCTGTGTGCTCTCATGCTTGACACTAAGGTTTGAATTATTTTTATTCTTTTGCAATTTCTCATGTTCTTATTGGGGAGAGTTGATTAGACGGGATATGACGCAGATGCAATTCACCGAGGACATGGCTTTAGATAGGGGTTATGGAGGACACGAATTAGGGTAGAAGGTAGTCCTACCTTCGCTTACAAACTGATAGTTGTAGTGTTATTATTGTAGGCCCGCTTAGCCTGTCATACTAGTAGACGCCGTATTGCTTTACAGTCCCCTGTCGTTTGATTTATACTGCTATATGTTCTCTAGTGTACTTTATTTGTCTTATTTACCTGTATTAGTTATTGCTTTTTTTTCAAAATGCGCTATCATGACTTATTCGCTTTGTTGGTTTTACTTTGCTTGTGCTTTGTCTTGAGCTGATGGTCTCTCGGAAACAACACTCTACCTGCTAAGGTAGAGGTAAGGTCTGCGTACACTCTACCCTCCTCAGTCCCCACGTTGTGGGATTTCACTGAGTATGTTATTGTTATTTGTGCTTCTATCACTTGCGTGTTTATCTTCACATATGGGAGAACGATGAAATTAGATTATTCTATTGGAAGAGGGTACCAGATACGAATGAAACTGATCACTGGGGAATTTCCCTAGAAGAGAAGTACCTCAATCTTGCACTTGTCTTGATAGCTTTGTTGAGCAAGGGCTTCCAGGAGATCTACTTTATGGATAAGCAATATTAACTTTGTTACAATCCATCTGACATATGATTGAGTTATGCTCAGTGGGGAGAGTGCAGCTGGGGCTTATCCAGAGCTGGCAGTGAAAATCATGGCACGAATCTGTATTGAGGCAGAGTCTTCCCTTGACTATGGGGCTATCTTCAAGGAGATGATAAGGTCTACCCCACTACCCATGAGCCCACTTGAGAGTCTTGCACCTTCAGCTGTCCGTGCTGCTTACAAGGCTCAAGAAAAACTCATAGTTGTCTTGACACGTGGTGGAACCACTGCGAAGCTGGTTGCCAAATATAGGCCCGCTGTTCCAATTCTGTCCGTCGTTGTGCCTGTTTTAACAACTGATTCTTTTGATTGGTCCATCAGTGATGAGACTCCAGCTAGGCATAGCTTGATATATAGGGGTTTGATTCCAATTCTCGCTGAAGGCTCTGCAAAGGCCACTGATGCTGAATCAACTGAGGTGATCTTGGAAGCTTCCTTGAAATCAGCCACAGAAAAAGGGCTGTGTAAGCCCGGTGATTCTGTTGTTGTTCTTCATCGGATTGGTGCTGCGTCAGTTATGAAGATTTGCATAGTGAAGTAGCTGTGTTGTCTGAAGTTTCTATTTTGAAGCAGTCTGGCCTCCGTGGATTTCCGTTCTTTTTCGTGGTCATTATGCTTAATTCTAGCTATGATGCAATAATGTCTTTAATATTATTAGCCACAACTTGGTAATCCCAAGGATCAGTGTAATTTCATGTATTTTATTATGCATATGTTCTTAGAGATATTTCATATATCACTGCAGCAGCAACATATCAAGTGTAATTCATAAGTGATATTTGGTGTATGTAGATCTTACTCCTATTTTGGGAGGTAGAGAGACTATTTTTTATACTCTTTGCTCAAGAAAAATCATTTTAAAGCAGATCAGAAAAAGAAATAACGAAAGTGAAGAGATCATGACAAAATATTAAAAAGTATAGCAAAGCTTTTCAAAAATGAATAATAACTACAACAAAATAATACAATAATCGAGGTACGAAAAACAACAAATAGTAATAAGGACTCAACAAACAAGAAATTACATGAGAAATACTTACCGCTAGTCTGGAAGGATAAGTGAGACAACACATTATTATCTATTAGCCTTCTACCATAATTTGTGTCCTCTGCAACCTCCTATCTAAGATCATCTCCTCGGTAAGCTTTGACTGCTCCATATCATGTCTGATCACATCTACTCAATACTTCTTCGGTTTACATCTTCTGAAATCATCCATAGCCAACCTCTCACACCTCCGCACTGGGGCGTCCGTGCATCCCCTCTTCACATGTCCAAACTAAGGGTGGCCAGTTGGCCAGGTCAGCCCGATCCTGACCCGACCCCGCCCTGATCCCCCTAAAAAAAATGACGGTGTTGGGACTCGAAACCGGGACGGGAGCTGGGCTCGTCTCGCCAGGGCCCGTCCCGCCCCGATCCCGGTCCCCCCTCCCCCTTTGAAAAACTAACCGTTGCAACAACAACCAAATTTAGATTTTGGCCATTGTGCAACGGTCCAAAAGGCCATTTTTGGTCCCCCACCCTATAAAACTCCCCTATCCCCGTAATATTTATTTTTAACCCCTAAGTTACTATATTTACACTTTAATCCAATTTTCCAACTATAAATACATCATTTTCTCTTCATTTATCTCACAAATCTTCCTACAATCTCTCTAATCTCTCAATCTATCAATCTATCTCTCTACAAGTCTACAATAACATTGCCTACTAAATATTTTATTTTATTTGCTCATTTGTAAATTGTATCAAAGTTTAAAAATTGGGACTGAAGTTGGCAACTAGCTTGAAGATCATCCATCGAGCAAAGTTTCAATTTTCAACCTCGATTACACGTCGACGTTACGTCGGCGTTTGGTACCTTCGTTCCTTCTTTAAATTATTGTTGTTACTTTATTTTAATTATCACACTTAATTTCATTATCTTTAATTATTTATTTGCATAATTAAAATGGAAGGATTAAGACATACAATTATAGGTAAGGGTAATGATACTTCTTCTAGTGGGGGTAACAAGGGCAATGATACTTCTTCTAGTCATCCTATTCCTAGACAGGATGATTTTATTGATTACACTCATATAAATGAAACTAGTTTTTTTAATGATATACCATTAGATGATGAGATATATTCTGCAACTGAACCAGACTTTAATTTAGAAGGTAATCTAGACGACACACTCATTAGTGCACCTCAACAACCTCAATCTTAGACTGAGTCTCAGCCTCAAAATGAAACTAAAACGCCTCATATTTCCCCTAGTATGAGACGAGGCCCCACACAACGAAAATTAAAATCAGCTGCATGAGATTTTTTTTTGATAGGGACCAAGAGAATCAAGTAGTTAGATGAAAAATTTGTAAAAATATTTATAAATTTAAAATGGGAAAAAGTCAGGGTGGGACGGGAGGTTTATTGAGACATGTACAAGGATTTTACAAAGTTAGGTGGGATGAATACGAGGCTACAAAGTCGGGTGCGTCAATGCGCTCTCCATCGGGACAAGGTTCACATAGTGTTCCGGATCAAGTACATGGTCAAATTAACCCGACGATGGGGGAATTGTAGGTCCTAAATACGATAAATACAGAGATAGAGAAATAATAGCAAAATTAGTTGCGGTGGAGGGTTTGCCTTTTTTATTTCCTTCCTCTCCTGGTTTTATTCATTACATTAGAGAAATGTATAATCATGCTTTTAATGGTTTTCCTAGATCAACTGTTAGGAGAGACGTTTCTAAATTTGCAAATGAATATCAATAATATTTACGTTATGCATTATATCATTTTCCTGACAAGTATCTATCACTTCTGATATAGGCCGTAGTACTAACGGCAATGACTATTTAACTATAACATGTCATTGGATAGATCATAATTGGTCTATGCAAAAACATATTTTAGCATATAGATATATTGATGATAGGCACACTGAAAATTTTATTGCAGAAAATATTCATCAAGTATGCGATTATTATGGTATAACTGACAAAATAATGACTGTTACGTTAGATAATGCTTCTTCTAATAATTATGTTGTGAGACTTTTAAAAGATCTATTAACTCTATCTTTTCCTAATCATTTTCATATAAAATGTGCGTGCCATATTTATAACTCAGATGTAAAGGATGATCTATCACTTTTTGAAGACATTCTTAATAAAGTACAATTTGCTATAAACTTTATTTTTAGAAGTAATAGAATACAAAGAAAAAACTTTATTGAAACTATTTATGATTGTATAGCAGTACTTCCACCTCCAACTCCAAAAAACCCAAATGAACAACTACCTAAGGAACCAACTAAAGAAGAAGTTTTGTCTAGCATACACGATGAATGCAAAAAAGTATATATGCATTACCAACAAGAAAGTGCTAGCAACCAACCGGCTTCTATACCTTCTTCTTCTTCTTCTTTTTCTTCTTCCTCCTCCTCCTCCTCCTCCTCCTCCTCCTCCTCCTCCTCCTCCTCCTCCTCCTCCTCCTCCTCCTCCTCCTCATCCTCATCCTCATCCTCCTTCAATACAACTTCTTCTTCAATACAACTTCTTCTTCTCCTCCTTCTTCTCAACTTCTTCTCCTCCTTCTTCTCAACTTCTTCTCCTCCTTCTTCTCCTTCTTCTTCTCCTCCTTCTTCTCCTTCTCCTCCTCCTCCTTCTCCTTCTCCTTCTTCTCCTTCTCCTTCTTCTCCTTCCTCCTTCTTCTCCTTCCTCATTCTTCTCATTCCTTCTGCTCCTTCCTTCTGCTCCTGCTCCTGCTCCTTCCTTCTTCCAACTTCTTCTTCAATACAACTTCTTCTTCTTCTTCTTCAATACAACTTCTTCTTCTTCTTCTTCTTCTTCAATACAACTTCTTCTTCTTCAATACAACCTTATAAAAGACATGTTGTTTCTGCGGCTAGTATTGAAAGCCTTAGAAATAGAATATTTAGTGGTACCACTGTTAATCAAGTTAGCGAGTTTGATGTTTTTGTTTTGCAGGGTGTTGTACTGTACCAAACAGTTCTCAACGAAGAAGGACGTGAAGACTTGCTTAAATACTGGAGGGAAAATGAGAAGACATTTTCGATACTAGCAAAGATGGCCCGAGATGTGTTGAACATTCAAGCGTCATACAACAACGTCTGAAAGCGCTTTTTCTGTCGGAATGTTTCAAATAGGAGAGCGCAGACACTCATTAGCGGGAGACAGCTTGGAGATTGCAGTTTTATTTAGAGATTGGATACGGGCGGAGGTAGAAGGTGAGGTCAACCAGAGATCAATGAAGAAGACGATTTAAACTACAACGAAATCTTGTCCGAGGGAACTGGAAGCGACATCGACCAATTTGACCAACAAATTCCAATTCCAATCAAAGAACCACAAGACATTGTGAACAAATTAGAAAATGTGTTTATAACTATGTAATTTTTTTAATTACAATTTTACTATGTGATTTGCAACTTTTGAAAAACATCACAAATTTGCAATTTTAAAATTGTATTATAAAAAAATTATATTTCTATTAAATAATATAAGAGGCACAAAAACAGCCTTAGGATATTTTTATTACACTATCTTGTTCAATTATTTAAGCGTTTATATTCACAGGTTTTTTGAAATTAAGTGTCTAAAAAAAATGGAAACCCGGACCCGACCCCGCCCCGCCAAATATCGGTCCCCATTTCAGGCGGGATGAGGGACAGGATGGGACATTGACCTGTCCCACCAGTCCCGGCCCGCCGGTCCCGTCGAAGGACAGGTCTCGACCCAATCGCAGTCCCGCCGGGTCCTGTTCGGTCGGGACTTGCCCCGCCACGCCGGGACCCGCCCCGAACCCGGCCCACTGACCACCCCTAGTCCAAACCATCTCAACTTCACTTCCCGCATATTGTTCTCCACCGATGCCACTTCCACCTTCTCAAGAATATCCCTATTTCTAATACTATGTCTCATTGTATGCCCACACATCCATCACAACATCCTCATCTCTGCAACTTTCAGCTTCTGAATGTGGGAGCTCTTAACTGGCCAACACTTCACTCCATACAACACATAGTTGGTCAAACTACCACTTTGTAGAACTTGCCTTTAAATTTTAGTGGAACCTTTTTATCACACAAGACTCTTGATGCGAGTCTCCATTTCATCTACCCCACCAATATGATGTGTGACATTATTGTCAATCTCTCCATTTTCTTGAATAATAGACCCAAGATACTTAAAATTTCCTCTCTTTTGGATGACTTGAATATCAAATTTCACTTCCATGTCAGCCTCATGCATTACATCACTTAACTTGCCCTCCAAATTTGACCAGTCAATACATTTAAGTTGTACTCGGAAAAAAGAGGTGAAAAAGAATAGAATTCATGCACCGGATAGATAGAAGTCTGTTTCTCCGTCTACTTGTCTTTGGTACTTAGAATTGCTACTTTCAAGTGATTTGCAAAAAAAGATACTTGTGTTGCTATTTAAATATTATATTATCTCCAATATTTGTGTAAGAATAATCGTTTGAATTTTAAGTTTCGAACTAAAAACACCCATAAATTGAGTGGCAGAGATGCCAAAAAAAGGAACCACAACTTACAAATTGTTGTATGCAAGTCTTGATAGATTGATATGACTTCATGTTATATTCAATTTTATTATTCTATTGAATTACGCGTAAATCATACTGGATTATCATGATTTTAAAGCTACAAAGAATACATTTAAGAATTGTGACATGTAAGTCATGACAGACCAGTATGACTTCATGTTATATTCAACGTAAATGTCCTTTTTGATTATTCACGAACTATATCATATCGTTCAAAGCTACAGATAAAGAAGAGGAAAAAATATACATTTTAAAATGATGACAGATAAATAATGACAAATCGATCAGACTTCATCTATATTCAATCAAGTTATCCTGTTGCATAACTCACAAACTATACCCGACTATCATGATGTCAAGTTTTCACTCATGGTATCTTGTCTAAACTTGTTCCATTTTTCATTTTTCTGTACCTCTCCTTTATTTTATTCCATTTCACTCATAGTACGTCTCCTTTATTTATTCACTACCTCTCTTATGATTTCAAAGCTACAAAAGAAAAAATATATTTTAGAACGGTGGCATGCAAGTCGTGACAAATCAATAAGACATCATGCTATATTCTACCTACTTATCATGTTGTATTAATTCACAAACTATACCGAATTACCAATGATTTTAGGTTTTCAGTCATGGTACCTCATCTAACCTTATTTTTGTTTTTTGCTTTTCTGTACCTCTTATTTATTTATTTATTTATTCTGTTTCACTCATGATACCTCACCTTTATTTATTTCATTTTGTCCTTTATTTATTTGATTTCACTCATGATATATCCTTTTGATGATTTCAAAGCTAAAGGAAAAAATACATTTTAGAATGATGGCATGCAAGTCGTGACAAACCGATAGGACTTCATGCTATATTCAACCTAACTATCATGTTGGATTAATTCACCAACTATATCGAATTGCCATGATTTTAATTTTTCATTCGTGGTACCTCATCTAATTTTATTTTATTTTATTTTTTGCTTTTGTGTACCTCTTTTTTTTTATTCCATTTCACACACGGTACCTTTCATTTATTCCATTTCACTCATGATACCTCTCTTTTACGATTTCAAAGCTACAACAGGGAAAATACATTTTAGAATTGTGACATGCAAGTCATGACAAACCGATAGTACTTCATGATATATTCAGCAGATATGTCCTATTAAATTACTTACAAACCATACCAGATCAGCATAAGTTCTCTGTTAACTAGGACCCTAGCGGTATAAGTAATAAATGTATTGGGATGAAGATTCTTTGACCGAACATGTGGCCAGTACATAAGGAACTCTTAGTCAATCCAGATTTAGTCAGTGCCAATGAACTCCTAAATGTTGAATTTGGTCCCTAGTCTACTTTGCTTATACCATATAGGAATGTTTCAAAATGATCCATCTGAAAGGTCCAAGATACCTTGACAATCGTCATCCCAACGACACGCAGCTGCAAAATATTCAGAATTTCATCTTATTAGATCCAATGACTATGATCTTATATGTCCACTCCAAATTCACGTGACCGGTACCCCACAATCACCCATAAAGACTTATAATCAACGGTATTCCGAATTAACAACAACTAGTTACTTTAATGAAGTACTTTCTTCAAAAGGTGATTTTTATTATAACTAGTGCAGATATGTAAAGCTACTTAACTATGCTAGCAAATCGATCAAGGACAGTATCCAGAGCTTTCAGGATTTGAAACAATTTGAGGAATGATTCCAGGGCTATGGTATTTCTAACAATCCTATCGCGCATTCACTTGAACAAACGTACTAATTTATTGAGTTACTGATTAACAAAGTTTATATTACGACTGTGGCTCTATCAAGCTCATAATTACCTTTTCATATTACTTTCACACCTATATGTCTATGGTCATGAACTTTAACATGAATGCATTTAGAACTCCTGTATGCTAACCAAGCAAGGAAAACTAGGTTTTTGTCTATCCTATATGCAAATCCGCTTGCCGATGTCTAGAGTTAAGATCCTGCTCTATTTACTCCAATTGCAATCTTAAATACCCTATTTTTAGTCCAATTCAAGATTCATAGACACGTTTATTGGTCGCGAAGTGATAAAACTTGTGAAGATCAGGATTAAATAAATAACTCATATGATATGATGAAAGAAAGCCCGCGGACTTAAACTCTTAACCTAAGTCGAGAGGTGCTTTACTAAGAGTACCAACAACTCACCATCAACCTATGGTTAAATGCCTCAAATGGGATGAAATGTGGAGTAGAATTAACGACATCACGTGAAGGTTTAAGAAGATACCATTTTATTTCGGCTTTGTCTTTAGGTCTTGGCCGAAGACCATTTTGTTTAGTTTAGCTTATCTTTAGTTCTTAGCTTAGCTACTAACTCTTTTTAGGACACATTTAATGAGCCATGTAATATGAAGGAGTGACTAAGCCTTGTAATAAGGTGACTAGGCCGAAAAGTCTTCCAAAAGGATGACTATGCCGAGAGAGGGAGGACAAGATGACAAGGACAAGAATGATCTAGAAGATAAGCCTTCCAAGAAGACAATTCATGTATTTGACTACATGGAAGACACCAAGAATATGAAGGGGTGGTCGAAATTCTCTTCCATCTACATTCGGCCAAGGACATACAAAGAATTTTAGCTTCCAAAAATATTCCAAGAAGATGAGATTTATGAGTCAAGTTCATGCATTCTTTTTCATGGGATCCACAAAGGGGTGTGAAAAGATTGGGTTCATCCTTTGTCCCCAAGTAAAGCCAAGACCATTCCCATTTATTCCCATAGGCCGAGAACACCCTTAGTCATCAAAACAACCCGAACTCTTCCCCATTTGTCCCCACTTGGCCGAAAGGTTCAAGGTAGTTTGTGTCCTTTAATTTGTCTTCTAGAAAGGTCTAGGTACTACTATAAATAGGACCCTTAGGATGTTGTAAAAAAAAGAGTTGATTTATGAAAATTATTTGAGTTTTACTCAATTGCTAAGTTATTCAACTTGTGTGTTGTCTACCTTAGTTGGTCCTTGTGTGGGCCTTCGGTTCTTGTGTGAACCAACTCCTTAGTGTAAGTTGAAGCTAGGACTTGTATGACCTAGTTAAACCCAAGCTAAGGTCCCTTCGGTGTAAGTCTTGGTTAGAACTTGTGTGATCTAATCAAACCCAAGCTTAAGGAACCCCTTGGTGCGAATGGACGTTGGAACTTGTGTGATCCAACCAAACCCAAGCCTAGGGTCTATCATAAGGTTACCGGCCACCCTCACTTGTCTTGTTCACGAGCTTGTACTTAGCAACCTCGGTCAAGACCATGTCCAATTGGCCAAACTAATCTTGGTGTCGACTCTAGCATTAAAATCCTCGTGTCATTATCCTTGCTATATCGACCGTCCTATACTTGGTTTGTACTCGGGTTTGCACCTAGCATCCCATGTTCATTCCTTGTTCAAACCACCATCTCCTTTCTACCACCACATCCCACAAGACTTCCAAAACACCCACACTCAAAGCCACCAACCGAAACCATCCACAATCCGCCGTATTATCCCGACAACACCTAACAACCCACTACACACCCCAACCGAGAACCTCACTGTTTCAGTAAACTTTCGACATCCTCCAACACTAAACTAACAAAGCCCGATCTCCAGAACGACCCTCAACATGTCTACAATAACCCCATAAAACTCCTAAACCCAACTCTCCCTAAAACTACCCGAAACAGCCACCAAACACCACACTGCCGGCAGAATTCTAGAACCCGAGAACCCCACTTTCAAGGCCATTTTTGGGTTAACCTATTTACAACCAAACTCCGACCCACTTACACACTTACACCCCTCCTTATATACATCATGATAAATATCATAAACGTCAATCCAAGTTCATACGTCAACATTTATGTAGCTACCATAATCCTAAAACTAGAACATTTAGCTACTCATGATTGGAACATGACAATACGAATTCATGAATAATACAAATGCACGTGATAAAATTAAAGAGAAGAGATGAACCCTATGAAAACCGCTCTAAATCCTTGCTCTCCGTTATATACGTCCAAGACGTCTTTTTCCCATCAAAATAACCTATTTTTATAGTAGGGTAATGTCTATGGCGTTTTAAACCAATTTCCGAGCAAAGTGGGAAAACTTGTCAGGCTCGCGCCACCTTTGCTGCACAAGGATGGCGTAAAAGCACAAAATTTATTTCGAGATATGCTACTGCTCGTGTCACTCTCGCTGACTTTCTCCATGGAAACTGTTTCCCTTCTTGCGCCACTTTTGATGAGCAAGGGTGGCACAATCGTCTTCTTCCTTTCCATTTTCTCGTCTTCTCATGCTACACTTCCAAACTTCAACGAATAGACTGGAAATCCGTAGATTTCTTCAAATGTACCCTAGACATCACGAACACACAACATAAGCACAAATATCAAAATTTAGAACCAAAGGTACGATTAAAGTACTAAAAAATTGCGAGAAAATGATACAAAAAATATATATTTGTGTCAAATATAATTAACTACAGGTGGAAAATTTCCTTTTAACATACAATCATTTTAAAAGATAAAATAAGGATATGAATACAACTACCAAACCAAAAACGTTTAATAAATAAAAAATTAAAGAAAGGAATTTCATTCATGCATGCCATATGAGGGAACAACTCAAAAATAACCACAACTGTCTATGGAATCTCTATGGCACGGAATGAAATAATCAACCGAGACATGGTTCGGTGACTCAAAAGGATAGATTAAAAGTCCTCCACGAGTGTAAGTGTGGAGCCTCACCAAAAGTATTGACAGACGATGTGGCGCTGTCCTATCCACGGGCTGAGGCTGCACAGATCCAATTTGAAAACAGAAATAGAACTTTGACAATTGGGCCTAAGCTCCACATTTCTAGTATGTCTCATAAAATGTTACTGCAACAAGTGAGACAAGACTTAAAGAAATATAATACATGCATAAACAACCGGTATAAGAAGGAAAAATTTATATCAATTACAATTTAGTCAATGAAATAATACAACAACGTAAAATGTATTCAAGGCCGTTCTTTAAATAACAGTTTAAGTAAAATCAAGTAAAGTCTATCATTTATCAGTATTACTACACCATTATCGACACAACTGAAAGGTTAACTAGGCTATATACCTAGCGACAAGTATCATATACCCTGCTTACTAGATTTGTCTCATCGTAATGCCTCATGAATCGACTCAACCATGCTCAGAAAGTAGCACAATAGTACCTTCTCTAGGGATGGCAATTGCGCGGGGCGGGTGCGGGTAGCCCCTCCCCTGCACCCGTACCCGCCAAAAAATTTTATACCCGTCACGTACCCGCCACCCGTAGCGGGTATAATTTCAACATCCATACCCGCTTAGACGGATATATTCTTAAATCCACACCCACTCCACCACCCAAGTAGATATCTGTCACCCGCCAATACCCGGTTTTCCCGCCAACCATATCAATGACATTAACACAATAAAAACTACTTTCACTAACACATTTTCATCAATTTGCAGAGAGTAACTCAGAAATTCAAGAACAAAACAAACCCACAATCTAGTTCCTGGCTAGTAATTTGCAGGTTTCATAAGCTCACAACCTCAAAAAATCAAGAAAATTCAGAATCCTATTTCCAAAATTGACAACACAAACACATGAAAATACCAAAATATATCATTAAGGGTATCTGACTAGTTTATCATGCTTCGACAGTGAACAAAACATAAGGGAAAAGTTTTAATTTTTTTCGATAGACTGACAGTTTTTGGGTGCAGCGAACTGAGGTGGAGGTCCTCTAGATCCACCGGACTATGGTTGACAAAGCTTGTAATCTTATGTAGAAGAGGAAAGGGCGAGTTGTTGCTATGTGCTTTCTTTTTGGGGAAAAGATTGAGAGAGAATACGTTGGTTTTATGTTAGGGATTGGTTTGGGTTTTGGGGGAAATAAGGGTTGGTCGATGGGTTTGGGTTTGGGGGGGAATAATATTATTGGGCTTATGGGGCGGGTAGGCGGGCGGTTAGATGCGGAGTGGGGGAGGCGGGTATAACTGCAAATCCACCACCTACCCGCCTATCCGTGGCGGACACATTTTCAATACCCATATCCGCCAAAGTTATACCCATACCCATCGCAACTGGGGCGGGTGCGGAATCCGTAAAATTATACCCACCTACCATCCCTAATCTTCTCATAGTGGTACACTGTCGTAGTTACAAACCATAGGGTAGGTTCTATGCTACAACAACACGTGTAGTTTCATGGCCTATTACAAAAAGATGTCCAAGGTATTGGTGAACTTCAAGTAACTCCTAGAATATTTTAAATTTCTCCTTTTCGACGTCCATATCCAATCCAGCCATTTAAGAATGGTTAAGTGTAAAATGCTTTCACAAATCATGTATTCCATTTAACAAAATAGTACATATGCTATTCCTTCCTAATTTTTGTTTTTTTAGAAAAATCAAAACAAACTTTCATTTCAAGAATAACAATATCAATAGAACTTAAGTATGTTATCATGCAAGGAATGGTGCAATCCCAAGCCGCTCGTTCCCATAAGCAAGGACACACATTTAAAATTTATTTCAAGATCACTTTTGATATATATTGAGATGTTGTTGTCTCAATAACATGCTGAGCTTAAAATGAACTATTGATGATTGACAAACTATGCATCTAGAGATGATCAAGTACTAGGGAGATTGAATGATGATATTGAAGAACCAAAAATTCAAAAAGATCTCTAAAGAAACTAGTGAAGCAGTCACAACAGAAGAGGAATTGGTCCTTAAAAAGAAGAATGTGGACTGTAAAAAAGAAGCTATTTCGTGCCAACTAAATTGGATATTGACCCATTCTTGTTCGATAAGAAGTTGGATTTCAAGTTATGAAAATATTATCATAAGTTGAACACATGGAATTAGCATTGAAGTAGGAGAAGAAAGTTGTACACGTAAACAAGGAAAGAAAGAAATCCATATTAAATAAGGATTGGTTTCGTATTATGAAACCAAGACTTGTATGGATTTGGACAAGAAGAAGGTGGCAACCAATCCTATATAAACAATACGTCAAGAAGCTTTGGATCTTAGCCACATTCAAAGAGAAAGACATCTAAAGTGAGAGTAGAGTCAATACCAGAGTCTCGAGAGAGCCAACAAAAGCATAAACAAAGAACCCGTTCCTAACAAGATTTTTCATACTGTTCTTGAGTTGTACTAGTTAGGTTCTTGTTGTGGTTCGACTTATTTACTATTCCTAGAATTGTGTAATAGGTGTGTATCGAGTTGTAAGAGATTTTTTTGACTAGGTAGAGTCATTGAAGTGTCTGTAGAGGGAGCCAATAATTTGGAACTGTTGAGTAAAGTGAGTCTGGACAGGGATCGTTTGGAATAGTTTCTTAGTTCTACAAGGTGTTGTAATCTAAAAAAAGTTGCTCGTGTTTAGTGAAGTTCAGGAAATTTTTACAGGAGGTAGGTCATGGTTTTTCCTCCCTTGAGCAAGAAGCGTTTTCACAAAATACTTGTGTTAATATATTATTTCGCACTTTACCTTCTTGCATAGTTACTCAAAGATCATGGTTCTTTGATTGCTTAGGCCGTTACCCATTTAACAATTGGTATCAGAGCTAGATCTTGCTACAAAGGCTAGCACCTTGAAAGATAGTTGCACCTCTAAGATTTCAAGAAGGTCTATCTATTACAAAACCACCTAACTTCAATAGAAAACACTATCAATGGTGTAAATCAAGAATGGAATACTTCATCATCTCCCAAGACGTCGAACTTTGGTATATTATTCATAATAGACCAGACTAACCTGCTTCCAAAATTGATATATATAGAGCACTAATGAATATATTGAAACAAACATGGTGGATGTCAAATCTAAAAGACATTTTGAGCAGTATTGATCCCAAGGAGTATGCAGGAATCATCTCTTGTACAAATGCAAAACAAATATGGGAAATACTGCAAGTGTCTCATAATTAATTTGAGATAAAAGGGGTACCTCACTATGCAAGAACACGAAGAAGATATGTGATAAATATTCAGCATTGAAGCTAACCATCAAAAGAATTGTCAGAGCTCTCAAAAAATCATTTGACGAATGTGATTGTGAAGTAGAAGGAAAAACTTTAAGAAATCATTAAAATATGATGATCATCCTGCAAAAGAAAACATGGAGGATCTTTCATTGATGGCTAATTCAGATACAGAATCTATGGAAAATTCGCTTGCTCAAAATAAGGAAGAAAAGAAACAAACCATAATAGATGATCAGGGAAATCTTTGTATCAATAGATGACGTCGAAGGAAAAGAGGAAAACCACACAACATCACCCATCTTGAGAAAGTTTGCTTGGGGTGATGAAGACAATGAGGATAAGGATATCAGTAAGAAGTACTTCTCAGAAGTGAGGGAAGAAGTTCACAATTACTCCACAAGAAGTTGGAAAGTTGAGTCGAACCTTCCTCAACATGCTTGAAAATATCTACATTGAAAGGAGTAATTGATGCAGGAATAGACCATCCTCCGAATGAGCCACACAAGCCTAGAAGTGTAATAATTCGCTCGGTCATTTTTCCTTTCCGCTTCGTCGCACATTATTTTAGTCTACCACCATCTCTAATTCACAATCAAAAATGATTTTGGATGTATGAAACGTCCTGGTACCGCACCTTAAGTCTCATTCCATTCTGCGATTATTAGATAGGGCGAACCTTTGATTGCAATTATGTGCTAATTAGTAATATGATAGCTCCGAGTCATAGGATTGTTTTAATTTACATTTAGTTGTTGGGAGTCTATGTTTCAGGATTGGTGAATCTGCCTAGGCAAAGTATTACGCGCACCTGCTTGCCCGCCTCTGCAGAAGTTGGCTCGCAAATGCGACCCTGGAGTATTGTAAGGTTTCCGCCCCTGCGGTAACTTTCTTGCAGAGGCGATGGTGCCTCTGCGATGTCTCTTCCGCTATAACGCTTATGCGGGATGTTAAGTGACTCTGCCGCAGTGAACTATTTTCTGCCGAAGCAGCATCGCCCTTGCGATGTCGATTCTGCCAGAGTAGGATCGATGTACAATCAGTTTATTAAAAGCCCTAAAACGATCCCACTTTCCCAAAAAATTTCATCTCGGGATTAGAGCTTGATTGGGGGAGATTTTCTTGAGGAGTTCAATTTGGTTCTTCATTTGAGGTATATTTTCATTCTTTTATGATTATTGTTGTCTTTAAATCCTAGTTTGGACTTCATTTGGGGAAAATGAGTTCTTAAGTTCATGATAGAATAAGAGGGAATAATTCCTTGAATTATGGGTAGAATATGATTTAGATGATCTCTATATTGTGAATTAGTATTGTTTAATGTTATATGATTATGTTGTGATGTTTTATTTGATAATGGAAAGCCTTTCCAATTTGGAGGAAATTCTAGGGTTTGGAATTGGGGCTTTTGGGTAAATCTTGCAATTGAGGTTAATTTTCCAATTAACTTAAGGTTATGACAACTTAGTATGTAATTATGTTATTTGAGTAATAAATTTTGGATTTTGGCACTGTGTGCCCGGGGTTGGTTTTAGGTGTCTTTTTATATGTTTAAAGACTAAGTCCTTGTACGTATATTAGCTTAATTATTAACTCAGGGTCTTTATATTTCAGACTACGATTACTATGAAGCGCTACGAAAATGGTAAGGCTTGTGTAGAGGGTTGACCATTCGTGGCTCCTGCTTGGCTTTGAGGTAGGCTAATATTTTTCTTTTGTATACTTCGATAGAAGTACGTAGTAGTTATAAAAATTGAGGGGTATTGGGCGTATTTGGGGGTCCCACCTTAATGGTTATGATGAACGCTTGGATGGGTACCGGTATTGAACTGTGCTGATGGGTGATTTAGAGAATCAACCTTAAGTTGATTCTGACTGTTATTGTGTGGGCTCATTGCCATTATGTGGGATTATTGACATACTTGATATTATGTGTTTATTCATCACATAACTTTTGATATGATATCCTGAATTACATGAATTATGTGTTAATGACTTTCTGAAAGCATGTGATATTCATCTCTATATTTGAGTACATCTCATACATTCTGATTAGTTGCCTTGAATTGTCATTTGCATTCATACACTCATGATTATGATGATATTGAAATGCGAGTGGTATGGAAATGTTGTGGGTCCAGTGAGATAAAAAATATAAGTTATTCTATGAGATGGTTGGAAACACTGTGATGATGATGATACCCGGAGGATCGGGTTGCACGCTTGCAACATATGTTATTATTATATCCAAGAGGATCCGTTGAGAAATTTCGAATGAGTATATAGACTTCGCAGGTCCCCTATGGGTGTGAAGTTCATAAAATTTAAATGCATGTATATTAGAGATGAATGCTACCTGGCATATACATTGCATTCACATCATAAATATATTAATTCATTAGTTACATGTGATTGGTAAATGGTTGGAATGTTTAATGAGATCTGAAATGATTACTGGAAATTGGCTGAATATCTTGATTAAATAGATTGAGTCTGTTAATTAGATTGATTGCTATGATTGGTTTGGTTCCTGCGTATTTGGTCTTGTGATTATAACTTAAGAGAATATGAGATCGATGAAATTTGTTGCTTGTGGTCGGTGATGCCTATGGTCATGATTATTTGTAAGTCACAAGGAACTAAGTGCATCTATGTGTTGTTGTTGGTTAATATCTTTATTTGATGAGTGTCTGGTAAGAGGTAGTTAGGGTGTTTTCATGGTAATTATTGACTTGTATGCCTTATGTGCCTAGGGTTTGTTCTTAAGAAATGGGTGTGCGGTGAGGGTAATTACTTGCAGTATAATAAGGAAGTTTAATGAAGCAATACGTGTCAGCTGTAATTGTCTTAGTCATACTTAAACCTGAATGCTAGAGATAATGAAACGACCAATGTTGTAATGTCCAACCTTGTAGTATTACTCTTAGGAGCGTTATCAAATGTTGTCATGTATTAAGCGTCGACGTATCTATGGGCTTGTTAAATCGACTATGTGGGTTCCAATACAAATATGATTAGACAAAGTCTGGTGATTAATGGGTATGTATAGTAGGAACCTTGTATGCTACCTAAACTAGGGCGTAGCCTATGATTGATAAACCTTTATGTGATTTTAGTGATGTATATGAGTTAATGGAGTGTATGAGAATATGTAACCTACGTGACCACTATAACTACCTAGACTAGGACATTATGTGAGAGTCAACTTGATGTTTATATCTATTACGTAACTTCCGTCGTTGTCGGTCTATGATGCCTACGGGGGTACTTTGTGTACTCATGCTATGCTTGATGCATCTTTTACTTGGATGCAGGTATCCAGTCTATTCAGGTTACAGTTTGGAGCACAGGAATATTAAGGTAGGTTACTCATTCCTGGCGGCCTTAGTTTTCATCTTAGCTAGACCGCCCTTATTTATTCAGGGTGGCTTGTTCTACATTATTTCGTTCTGTTGTATCTTAGAGTCCTTGTATAAGTCAGATCAAGGAAAGACGGTTGTATTGTAAAGATTTTTCTATGAGCAATGTTTCAATATAGATTGTTTTGATATGCCTTGTACTTTCGTTCTCTTCCGTATTTTAAACCTTCTTGTCATAGCTGTTTGGGATTGATTCTCCTACAGGGGGGAATAGTGTAGGTTCCACCATAACGCCCGTTATTTTAGTCATGATAAAATTAGTATTAGAGCTCTAGGTTCACCGGTCTCACGAGTATAAAGACAATATTTGTTAGAGTTTCAATGATAGGTACGTAGACTTCCTTACCCATCTTCGAGAGGCTATAAGACATTTAGGAAATCTTCCATTCTTTCACTCTTTCGTGCTACTTCATTCAAAGTGATATCTGGTCGATTCTAATTGGTATCTAATCCTGGCACTCTAGTAGAGTGGATTGTGTGTGGAAATTATGCTCCAAAGGGTATTGAGTGAAATCTGGGTATTGCATAGCTGTTGAAGTTTTTGTTCTAATTTCAGGAATTTCACCTCTGCGAGAGTGCCTCGCATTTTCAGAGCCGCACCGATGATAGGTGGGCCGTCGATGTGTAATCCAAATTCTAATTTGAGATCGCCTCTACGGCTATGGTTCGCAAGAGCGGAAGCGCGTCTGCGGACATTTTTCTGCCGTAGCAGATACATGTTCCTGGTGTGAAGCTAGCCGGTGTGAGCTGAATTATGCAAAAGCAGAGCCGCACCTGTGGAAGGTGGGCCGCCTCTGTGAAGAAACTAGGCAGAACCAGTGGCTAGTTTCCCCTGTTTCCAACACCTTATTATTTAACCACAACTTGTTCAAACATAAATTGTGCATCAATATAAAGCCCAACGAGGGCATAATTCTAGCATAGCAAGGCTCTACAAGGGCATAAAAAACAAACATCCAAACAAACAAAGCAAAGAAAAGAGTAGCATCATCCAAAGGTTAAAACCCAGAAAGCATGAAAAATAAATTGTCTTAAACAACAAATGAGCTAGAAGAATATCAAGCATCATGGGATGAAATCTGCGCCTCATCCTCATCGCTAGAGTCATCCGAATCAACATCACCACCTCAAACAGGAAGGAGTACTTCTCATTGTCATCCGAAGCTTTGATAGGAATCTTCTTCTTCAAATTGATACACGTGTAAATGGACTTAACCCCTCTCCAGACCTTCACCAGAAGCTTGCGAGCTAATTTGTTCTTTTTTTGCTCTTTCTCAAATTTCTCCGGAAGATCAGCATGTGCTTTAGCCATATCATGGTAAGACAACTCCAATTCACCCACCAATTCAGCAAATTTCTTGTTAGTCTGCGCTAACTCTATCTGGGCCTCCATATGCTTGGTCACATAATCCTTGGAAAGACGGACCAAACCACCAATATCCTTAGGGCTTGTAGTGAGCTGGGACACCAACTCTCGGATAGACTGCAAAGTCATAGCACCCTAAGGTCCCTTCTACTGTGAGGAAGACTACCCTCTACTAGTATCTACCTTTTTGTCTTAGACTTAGACTTCATGGAACTACCAACCCCGGTGAACCTCAGAGGATGAACTGGTATCCCAAGGTCAACCATGCGATCAGTAGGGTCATCCACCACTCCAGCCCACCTGTATAACTCGGTAATCATGGAAGGAAAGATTAAGCTTTAGCTGTCTTGGGATATGTACTCCCACAACTTTCGCAAGACTTGATAACCTACGTTCATCGGAACACCACTCATCAGGCAAGCAACCTTCAGTGCATGGTGGTGAGTACATTCAGTCGTGTTTCTAGAAGGGGACACTCGTGAGTTGATAATGTACTTCCATATCTTGACCTCAACAGTAAAGTCCGTCGATTGCACCTTTTTTTTTCTTTTCCACAGAGCCTTTGTGCCCGGGGGACATCCTAAGAAATCAACCAGTCATCTGAACATGTATCTCTGGCCCGCATTAACTCCGGAGAATAATTCTCCAACCTATAAAGCTCGTTTATCTCCTTAACCCCAAACCTTACCAATCTTCCACTAATCCTCAGCTGTGGATTGTTGAAGTCAGCCCATTTCAAGTTAGATTAAAACTCGCGAACCACTTGTTCATTAGCTTGGCATAGAGTGGGAATGAAGCACATCCATTTGGTGAATTCCAACAGCTCATATAATTGTGGAAGCAATTTAGGCACTTTACTCAAGTCGACACCTCTTTCAGGAAGAAGCTTTTTGTTGACCATGTCCCGATAGTACCTACGCTCGCAATCCGCAGACATAAATTTATGGTTGTCATAGTTTTCATCTGATGCATCATCCCTTCTTTCTTGGATTTGTTCCATAATTTCATCCTTAAGATGAGCTATTAATTCTTGAAATACCTGAAGAAGGAGTTAAATTCAGAATTGTAACCACTATGCAGATCATTACCTAGTTACCAGAGAAGAAAAATCAAAAGAATGAATGCGTAAAGGATAAATTGCGAAGCTGCTATCTGCTGAAGATTTATGTAGGGTCTGCCTCTGCGGAAGAGTTGTCATAGAGGCAAGGTTGCCTCTGCGGATGAAATTCCGCCTCTACGAAGGCCTGAGAAATGTGAGGGTTGCGCACCTGCGCTTTACATAACACAATTGCGGGATCGCTTCTGCGAGACTTCTCCATAGGTGAGGGAAGTCGCACCATCATCCCTAAGGCCCCAACTTAGTTGTATTTCACCATCATTGTTCATGTTTGAGGTTGAACTAACATTCATGTGTTTTATGTACGATTTACGAAAATATTTCAATAACAAAACCCAAAATCCCAAACACCAAACCCCAATCGCACCAGGTTTTAAGCTTTATCTAAGTTCAAAACCTCAAAATTCATCACCTACTTGTCTAATTAACAGCAACCATAACCTTGCCACCTAAGCATTACGAAAACTCTATAAGATAGCGGGAGAACTTATCGGTTAATTGACCGCGGAGGAAGATCTCAGTGCCTTCGTGTTCTTCGAGCGAGTGGCGAGTGTGGTGTATGTGTGGGGGGAGTGACATAATTTTGGGAGTAATATGAAGTTTCAGAGTTTATGAGAAGTGAATGGGGTTTACCAGTTAGGGGGGATTGGGAGAGTAGTTGAAGTGTTTCAAATTTTGCTTTTTCTTATATCTGAGCTGATACTCCAACTCTGCCACTGCAGAAATAGGCCGCTTGTGCGATATCACTTCAGCAAGGATTTTCAGCGCCTCTACACGGCTCAATTCTTATGACTTTGGCTGCCTCGACGGAAGAGCCACCACCTATGACAAGCCACCACTGCGACTAACTTTCCGCATCTGCACCCATTGACTGTTTGACCTAAGCTATTTATACGATTCACCATGCCACTTGGAGATTTTGCATCTACAAGTTAACCCACTATTATACTGTACTTATTTGTGACCACATGAAATCTAATTTGTATTCGTGCATAAAGTAGGATCGATGCCATCCATCATGGGGACATTCTGGGATAGTGTGAGTCATTTTGACCTTTCTAAATCAGTTGCTCGGCATAGTGTTACGTGAAATTCACCGGAGTTGGGAATGGGCCACCGCATAAATATGTTTCCAAATGGGCTATAGCACATAAGTCTCAATGATATCCTTCTAACGACGTTACTCCTTGTCCAGTTAAATGGTGCATTTTTTATTTATTACCTCCGACTTCATGGAAGCCTGGTGTTATATGTGTCGGCCAGACCTCTCTTTTTCTTTTCACCTCTTAACCATTCGAGGAAGAATATTTATTTAATTGGTATCTGATATAATGACCCACTCGGTCATTTTGCCTTTCCACTTCATCTCATGTTATTTCAGTTTACCACCAACTCTAATTCACTATCGGAAATGCTTTTAAATGGACGAAACATCCTAGTACCGCAACCTAAGTCTCATTCCGTTCAGGGATTATTAGATAGGGTGAACTTTTGATTGCAATTATGTGCTGCTTAGTAATATGATGAATCACTGAGTTATATGATTGTTTTAATTTATGTCGAGTTGTTGGGAGTCTATGTTTCAGGACTGGCGAGTTCGCTTGGGTGAAGTATTACGCGCACCTACGTGCCTGCCTCTATGGAGGTTGGCTCACAGATGCTGGCCTGAAGTATTGTGAGGTTTCCGCCCCTGTCATAACTTTCTCGCGCCTCTGCGACTTCCATTTTGCTACAACGCTTATGCGGGATGTTTAGTGACTCCGCCACAACAGACTATTTTCCGCCGAAGCGGCACCCCCCTGCGATGTCAATTCTGCCAGAGCGGGATCGTTGTATAGTCAATTTCTTAAAATCCCTAAAACAATCTCACTTTCTCAAAATCTTCATCTTGGGATTGGAGCTTGATTGGGGGAGATTTTCTTGAGGAGTTCAATTTGCTTCTTCATTTGAGGTATAATTTCACCCCTTTATGATTATTGTTGTCTTTAAATCCTAGTTTGGACTTCATTTAGGGAAAATGAGTTCTTAAGTTCATGACAGAATAAGAGTGAATAAATGTTTGAATTGTTGGTAAAATATGAGTTAGATAATCTTGATATAGTGAATTAGTAGTGCTTAATGTTAGATGATCATGTTGTGATATTTAATTTAATAATGGAAAGGCCCCATACATACCTTACTATTTAATATAACTGAAAGAATGATAGTAAGACAATGTCCTGAAGGAAATTTGGGCTCACCAAGCAGCTGATATGAGAATCCTAGCGAGCAGATCTATCATCCTATAAATCAGTACATGCATCGTGAAATGCAGGCCCTGGGCAAAAAGGGACGTAAGTACATTTGAATTATACTTGTACGTAAAATCATCTGACAGAATAAAATAGTTGTGAGGTGCTTAGGGAAAGGGCATCCCAAACAATAAACATGAAATATATTGAAACAGAAACATACTGATAGCTAAATTGAACAAGAGATACATAGTCATAAGTACTTCATGTTCTATATGGGAAAATCAGATCTTTTAACTATGTTTGTATTTTGTGGCCTTAGGCCCAAATGTAAGTGCACAATTCTGTGGCCTCAGCCCCAAGTTTACATATACATTAATTGTGGCCTCGGGCCCAAGTATACATATACATTAACTGTGGCCTTGGGTCAAAATACAGGTGTTCAGTATTTCACAATATATATTAAGGAACTGAGATTCATACTATAATGCATAACATGAAATGCTAAATATTACTATTCTGGACATGGATTCATGAACTGATCATAGAGTTTTAAGTAGTAATTGTGCATAAGTATACTGAGTTTTCATGATTGAGACTTAAGGGATATCAAACATGAGTCTATGCTGATAACGTACCGAGTTCATGATATTTAGAATGAAAATCATGAATGAATCACGAAACTATATCATTTAAAGAATAGAAGTTCTGAAGCTTGTCATGAAACTAAGGCTTAACTCTATTTCTAAGGCAATTCCTAATAATCGTAAAAGAATGTGGCATGGGGAAGATTAATGACATTTCCACACGTAGAGAATTAGCCTTACATACCTCAATTCTGGCCTTTAACCGTACTACATCATTCGTCACCCCTTTTGACTTTAATCTATAACAATATAAATCAAAATGAAGCAATCGCATAAAGCTCCACAACCCTCATAAATGGTGTTTCTTTACCAAACAACCCATCATCTTGCTATTAGACAATTCTATGATCTCATGTTGATACAATTATCATCATCCCTTATCACCCATAACTTAGATAATAAACCCTTAATTCAACATACCAATCATATAATCGTTCATACTTTTATATCATACCCATCAACTTTTATCTCAAGAACATAAAACCTATAATCACCAACTCAAAGCTATATTCGAATGAAGTAGGAAGGTTTTACCTTTTTGACGTTCAAGTCACTTGAATTTGAATTCCAGGGTTCTTTTGTCCAAGACGAAGGCTCAATTGACAATCTATGGATTTGAAGGGTTTAATCATGTTAATAAGGTATTGGAGAGTTGGAATCAACTTGAAATCATCATTAAAACTTACTTTGGATGATGGAGGGACCTTGGAGGAAGTTGAGTTTTTGTGAGCTCCCCTTCCTAAAGCAAGTTTTTGTATTTAGGGTGTGAGGTATAACCTAGGGCTTTTAAAATGACTTTCCCAGTGCGCTATCGTGCAACTGACATGTTGATTGTGTAGAAATGGTAGTGACACTGCCTTCCGTATGCTATCTCTCAGCTGGGATGCTGATCGCGCAACCGGTCGTGCAGACTGCATATTGTCTAGTAAAAAAAACATCACGTTTTACTAAGAGATCCGTTTGGCCTGGTCCTTATATGTTGGAAATATATTTTCAAGGGATACAACTTTCATATTTTGAGTTTTTCCAAATTCACAACATATAAAGGGGTTATGCTCATTTGAAGTTAGGCCTTGTGCGAACTTACTCTAAAACAAGCTCCGTAGAGTAGCTTCCGACCCTAATTTTTCCTAAGACTCTTCTTATGCCTTAATTAGTTTTCAAATCACTTCCTTCACTCCTCATCTTAGTTCCATTATATTCCCATCATATGGGTCAAACTTTAGCCCGAAGACACAAAGTGTTACATTATCTCCCCCTTGGATCATTCGTCCTCGAATGGTGATCATGGTTAGGCCTATCCCAACATCCTTAAACACCTATCAGCTAACCAGAGCATCAACACAAGCCTCATAGGGCATCAGAATACATATAACATGGTGTAACAGTGTAACTGAAATGTAAACGTTAGTGACGTGAACACATGCACACTGAACTGACATGAATACATGAAAATTGAGCTAAATAAATACTGAACTGACTAAATACTGGAAATATGGGGAGTATAGCCTGAGGTCTGAATTTAAAGGTTAGTTACTTTCAACATTTTCTTCTTATTCCTCTAATAAATGTGAATACTTGGACTTCATGTCCTCTTCGCCTTCTTACGTAGCCTTTTTTACTCTGATTTCTCCATAGCTCCTTCACTGAAGAAACTTTCTTAGTTCTCAACTTGCAAACTTTACGATCAAGAATAGCCATAGGAAACTCTTAGTAAGACAGGATATCTTTAACCCATGTGATCTCTGTAGGCACAACAAGAGATGGGTCACCCCATGAATTTCTTTAGCATAGACACATGAAGCACTAGGTGTAAAATAGCCAATTCTTGTGGCAACTCTAACTCATAAGCTACTTGCCCGATCCTTCATATGATCCTATATGGCCTAATATATAGAGGACTAAGCTTTCCTTTCTTTCCAAATCTCATAACACATGTCATAGGCGAAACTTTCAGAAATACCCAATCGTCAATCTAAAACTCCAAGTCTCTACGACGTACGTCCGAATAAGACTTTTGGCGAATCTGAGCCATTTTCAAATGTTCCTGAATTAATTTGACTTTTTTCCATAGCCTGGTGGACCAATTCTGGTCCTAACAACTTTGATTCACTAACTTCGAACCAACCAATTGGCGACCTACACCTTTTCCCATACAAAGCTTCATACGGTTCCATCTTGATACTTGCGTGATAACTGTTATTTTAGGCAAACTCAATGAGAGGTAAGTAATCATCTCAATTACCCTTGAAATCCGACACATTCTCTCAAAATATCCTCAAGTGTCTGTATAATGTGTTCTGCCTGACCATATGTCTAAGGATGAAAAGTTATGTTGAGGTTTACTCTTGTGCCTAATCCTTTCTAAAATGATTTCCAAATTTTTATCGTGAACTGAGCACCACGATATGAAATAATAGACATTGGGGTCCCATGCAATCTTACAATTTCTTGAATATATAACTTGACATAATCTTCTACTGAATCGATGGTTTTCAGTGGCAAAAAGTGCGCTAACTTGGTAAGTCAGTCTACAATCACTCAAATCGAATCATGCTTCTGAAATGAGCGAGGTAAACCTATTATAAAGTCTATATTTATCATATCTTATTTCCAAATGAGAATATCTATAATCTGAGCCAACACACCAGGCCTCTGGTGTTCGGCTTTCACCTGCTGACAATTCGAGCAGTTTTTCACAAAATCTGCTAAGTTATTTTTCATGTCGTTCCACCAATAAATATCCTTAAGTCATGATACATCTTTGTGGAACCTAGGTAAATAAAATACCTAGAATTGTGTGCTTTCAACATAATCCTCTCTCTAAGTCCATCCACATCTGGAACACACAGTCTGCCTCGGTACCTCAATGTACAATTATCTCCCCCTTGTTCAAAATCTGTCATCTTATGCTTATGCCCCGATTTCAGTTGTAGTAAATGGGGATTAGTTAACTCTTTCTCTTCCACTTCAGCTACTAAGGAGGATTCAATTATGCTGAACAACAACTCCACCATCTTCTGAGTCCAAGAGTCAAATTTCAAGATTTGCTAAGTGGTGGACCTCCTTATCCATAGTCCTCTTTCCTTCTGCAGTATGATCTAAACTTCCCATAGAACATCGACTGAGAGCATTGGATACTACATCCAGTTTCCTTGGATGATAGAGGATATCCACATCATAATCCTTAAGTAGTTCTAGCCATTTTCTTTGTATGAGATTTAACTACCTTTGATTGAAAATATACTGAAGGCTTTTGTGGTATGTGAAAATATCTACGTGAACCCCATATAAGTAGTGACGCCATATCTTCAGTGTGAACACTATGGCAGTCAACTCCAAATCATGAGTCGGATAATTCTTTTCGTGAGCCTTAAGTTGTTTGGATGCATAAGCTACTACCTTGCCCCGATGCATTAAAACTGGAGCAGAAGTCAACCTCTTTTTTAACTCTTTGAAACTTCGCTCGCAAGCATCTGCCATTGAAACTTTACTTTCTTCTGAGTCAATTTGTTCAACGGAGCTGAGATGTTGATAAAACCCTCTATGAAACGCCTGTAATATCCTGCCAGACCCAAGAAACTTTTTATCTCTGTTGCTAAAGTAGGTCTGGGCAATTCTTCACTACCTCATTTTAAAACAAAATCTACATTCATGCATTCTACAGAAATAACATAGCCTAGGAACACTATTGATTTAAGCCAAAATTCACACTTTGAAATTTTTTGATAAAGTTTGTGATCCTAAAGAGTCTGCAACACTATTCTGAGATGTTCCAAAATGATTAGTCTCATTACGAGAATAAGTCAACTTATCATTAATGAAAACAATGATGACAAGTTAAGATACGACTTAAAAACTTTGTTCATAAGATCCATAAAAGTTGTTGGTGCATTCGTCAACCCAAACGACGTAACAAGGAATTCAAAATGACCATAATGGGTCTTGAAGGTGTTGTTTGGAATATCAAATTCCTTAACCTTTATCTAATGGTACCTTGATCTAAGGTTAATTTTAGAATAACACTAGGCACTCTGAAGTTGGTTAAATAAGTCCTCAATTCTGGGAAGAGGATATTTGTTCTTAATGGTAACCTTGTTCAACTGACGGTAATCAATGCACATTCGCAAGGATCCATCTTTCTTTCAGACGAACAAGACTGATACGCCCTAAGGTGAGACAGTTGGTCTAATAAATCCTAGAAAATCTTTCAAAAAGGCTTTTAACTCTTTCAACTCTGTTCCAGCCATTCTGTATGGAAGAAAAAATATCGTCTTAGTGTTAGGATGTACATCAATTCTAAAGTCAATCTCCCTATATGGAGGAACTCAAGGAAGATCTTCAGGAAAGCATTTTGGAAACTCATTAGCAACTGGTACATACTGGAGAGTTGGTGTCTGAGCATTTGTATCATTGACTGAACTATGTGATATATATACCCCATATTGATCATCTTTCTGGCTTTAAGATAGGAAATAAACCTACCCCTAAGTGTCACTGTATCACCCTTCATTCTATAAGTGGTTCACCAAAAAACTCAAAACTTATTATTTTAGTTCTACAACCTACTGTGGAATAACACGACACCAACCAGTCCATGCCTATGATTACATCAAAATCCATAATTTCCAACTCTACTAAGTAGGCTATAGTATTGCGGTGATAGACTCTAATCGGACAACCCCTATACATACGTCTAGCTATAACTATCTCTCCAACTAGAGTGTACACTTCAAAGGGTTCATGCAACTTTTCTGGCTCTATCCCAAATTTCTTTGTAATGAATGGGACTACATAAAATAGGGTGAATTCTGGATCTATAAGGGCATAAACATCAAAGGTTATAACTGTTAATATATCTGTAGCGATATTTTCATGAGCCTCTGTATCGTAACGACATGCCAGTTCATACAAGCGGGTTTGACCTCTACCCATATTATCGAACTTTGTTATACCATGCCCTTATTGGGCATGAAAATTATTAGAAGTTGCTGAATTTGTAGACTGAGCCACATTACCTCCCCTACCTTGTCTCACTGATGGACAGTCCCTCATATAGTGACCCTACTGGCCCCATCCAAAACAACCACCCATTCCCGAAAAAACATACTTCTGGGTGCCTCTTACCATACTTGTTGCATGTAGGATTTTGAAAACCTGTGTGATCTCACTCTGGCATGTGACTGTGAGCCTGATGGTATGAAGTTTCAGCTTTTCTATTCATACTTAGACCTTAGGACTGGTGCACTGGATATAGAGGGATCATGTTTTTTTGAAGAACCGTCTATTTCCACCTCCTTGAGATCCCCCATGGTTGAAGTTACCTGTAGACTTAACGCTCTTGCTGAATTCCTTGTCTTTCTCTTTCTGCAGTTGCTCTTCTTCTTTCTTTCTGTCCCCATTACTCTGTACAAAAGAAACCATCTTGGTAATAGTCATATCCTTATTCTGGGCAGCGAAATAAGCATTACCAAACAAATAGGGCACAAGACCCAACACAAAATGCCTAACTCTGGACCTTATACTAGAAAACATTTTCAATGCATACTTAGCCAATGAAACAAATTTGAGGTAGTACTCATTCATGCTCATGTCATTTTGCTTGAGTCTCTCGAACTCTAGGGCCATTGCTTCTCTAACTTATAGCGGTAGGAAGTGCTCAATAAATGCATCTGCAAATTCATCCCAAGTTGTAGGAGGCGCATCTTCCCTTCGGGAAATTTCCCATGACTCATAACCAATATTAGCAATATCTTTCAACTGATAAGCTGTAAACTCAACAACGTTTTCCTTGATAGCATGTATAACACGAAGGACTTTCTACACCTCATCAATAAAGTTTTAAGGGTCCTTAGCCTTGTTGGATCCTGTGAGTATTGCAGGATTCATTCGAATAAACATCTTTATCTTGAAATTGGATGACCCTCATGAGTACATACACATGGAGTCGTTTCTTGACGCTGAGTTTGTGTAGCAACAATCTGGATGAACAACTGGATAGCTCTCCTAAAATCCATATCAGTAGCATTGGGCAGCAGAGTAATTGTAGAACGAACCTCTACAAGCCTTTCAGTAGCATGTGGGGTACAGTCGGGGGCATTGAACCCGATACATGTCCCTAAGCGCTGGTGCGAACTCCCTGAGTCAGATAGTCCACTTCTAGGGCAATATCAACAGTAGCCTACTGGCTAGTGGCTGACTTATCTTGGTATGCTTCCTCTTGGCAGATATTTTATAAAATACGTAATATGCACGAGTTAGAAGAGTTCCTGAAAGTATTTCTCTAAATGCACAATCCAGAGTATGGAAGAAGTGAAAAAATCCTAAATGTCTTGGTTGTCAATCATTTACATGTGTGGCGTGCACACACACACATAAAAATGACTCCAATGGACATAGCTTCATAGATCCCCTAGAAAACTTGAATCAAGTGCTCCGATACAAACATTTTCCATGCCTGGAATATAATTATGCAGAATAAACTTAAAGCATGACGAGCTACTGAATCTGGCTGAGATATCATAAATATGAAATTTGAGAAATCGTATTAAGTATAACGATGTAGCAAACATGGCTAATAGAAAACTGTGCTAAACAATGAGTAACTACAACTCTAGTCTGTGAAGCCTTTGAAGAATACTGAAATAATGAATATTTACCGGGACAAGGGCCCCAACATACCTAACTGTCTAATATAACTAAAAGACTAAAAGTAAGACAATGCGCGAAGGAAATTGGGGCTCACCAACTTGATGATACGAGAATTTTAGCGAACATATCTATCGTCTTGTATATCAATACCTGCATCATGAAACGCAAGTCCCGGAAAAAGGGACGTAACTATATTTGAATTGTACTTGTATGTAAAATCAATTGAAAGAATAAAATAGATGTGGGGTGCTCGAAAAAATAGCAGCCCAACCAGTAAACATGAAACATACTAAAACTAAAACATAATGATAACTAAACTGAACAAGAGAAACATAGTCATAATTCTGTATCCTCGGGCCCAAGTATGCATGTACATTAATTGTGGCCTTGGGCCTGAATATAGGTATTCAACATTTAGCAATATATATTAAGGAACTGAGAATTATACTATAATACATATCATGAAATACTAAACATTACATTTCTGAGACATGGATTCATGAACTGATTATAGAGTTTAAAGTATTAACTCGGCATAAGCATATTGAGTTTTCATAACCGAGACCTCATGAGATATCAAACATGAGTATATGCTGATTACGTATCGAGTTCACGATATTCTGAATGACAATCATGAACGAATCACAAAAATATATCATTTAGAGAATAGAAGCCCTGAAGCTTTTTATGAAACTAAGGCTTAACTCTAATTATGAGGCAATTTATAATAGTCGTAAAAGAATGTGGTGTGGGGAAGATTAATAACCTTCCACACGTAGAGTGTTAGCCTTACATACCTCAATTTTGGCCTTTAAGTGTACTACAATGTTCGTCACTCCTTTCGACTTTAATCTATAGCAATATACGTCAAAGGGAATCAATGTTAGTAAAAATACTCATACTTTGGTCATCTAAGCATTTTATCAAACATTGTGTGGGCATAAAGCTCCATAACCCTCATAAATGATGTTTCTTCACCCAACAACCCATCCTCTTGCTATTAGTCAATTGTACGATCTCATGTTGATACAATTATTATCATATCTTATCACCCATAACAAAAACAATAAACTCTTAATTCAACATACCAATCATATAATCGTTCATACTTTTCTATCATACCCATCAACTTTTATCTCAAGAACATAAAATCTATAATCACCAATTCAAATCTATATTCTAATGAAGTAGAAAGGTCTTACCTTTTTGATGTTCAAGTCACTTGAATTTGGATTCCAGGGTTCTCTTATCCAAGACGAAGGCTCAATTGACAATCTATGGATTTGGAGGGTTTAATCGTGTTAATAAGGTATTGGAGAGTTGGAATCAACTTGAAATCATCTTGAAACATCATTAAAACTTACTTTGGATGATGGAGGGTCCTTGGAGGAAGTTGGGTTCTTGTGAGCTCCTCTTTTATTAAGCAAGTTTTTTTGTATTTGGGGTATGAGGTATGACCTAGGGATTTTAAAATCATTTTTTTGGTATGTTATTGTGTAGATGAAATGTTGATCGCATAACAATGACAGTGACTCTGGCTTCCATGCGCTATCGTGTAGCTGGCATGTTGATCATGCAGCCGACCATGCAGATTGCATAATTTACAGTAAAATGGGTATAACATTTTACACAAAGTTCCATTTGGCCTGGCCCTTATATGTATGGAAACACATTTCAAAAGGATGCAACTTTCATGTTTTTAGTTTTTCTACATTCGCAACTTATAATGGGGTTATGCTCGCTTGACGTGAGGCCTTGTGCAAACTTACTTGAAACAAGCTTTGTAGATTAGCTTTCGACTCTAATTTTTCCTAAGAATATTCTTATACCTTGATTAGTTTTCAAATTATTTCTACACTCCTCATCTTGGTTTCATTATGTTCCCATCGTATGGGTCACACCTTAGCTTGGAGACACGAGGTTTTACACTTGGGGTTTCTCGTTGTAATACCTTAAGCTTGTGGAGACCCCCTAAGTATGTGTAATGAGTTTAAACTCAAAAGAAATCCAAAATGACAGGGCCGATCGAATCGCTCACCCTCAATGACAATGGATAGGTGCATACAAAGGAATATCACTGCCTATAAGACATGATATTTTTTGTCATACCCCAAACTAAGGGGTGTGGCTGGCACGAGTGTACCATTTTGAAGACCAGCCTTCTGAACGTATAGAACTTCTGGCCAATAAGGTCGTACTAGAATTTAACCTGAACAACAACCTAATGGAGAGGCCAACAAGGCCACAATCTGTAAAATAAGAATACGATCCAACTCCTGAACTAGATGAGGGTAGTTCAATTCAAACATGTGTATATAAACAAGGCCGACAAGGCCATAATATAAGTTAGCAAAATAATAACTAGGTCGACAAGTCCATACACCACCACTAGACGTACTACACAGGTCTACGAGCAATTCAACTAACATATAGTCTGGACAGGGCCCCAACTTATCTATTATCTATGTATATACATATGATATAACTTCGACAACTGACCAGGAAGCTCCAAAAGAGTCAAAGCTGACCAACTGACGGCTATGACTCAACCACTCCTTTTGAGGCAGTCTATCTGGGCCCCTATATGTATCTGCAGCATGAAATACAGTGCCCCCGATAATAGGGATGTTAGTACGAAAGAATGTACCAGTATGTAAAGTATGAATAACAATATGAAAGTGTAAATTGTAAAGTAGGATAAAAAGAGGTAATATGATGACCGGATAACATGTATACCACTCTGGAAAACTGTGAGACTCTAGAACTTACTTTGAGACCCTTATACATGTACTATATTGTATAATTTGCCCTCCAGATTATAGTTTAGGGTATTTGTATATATATAATTGCCCTATATTATAGTCGGGTGTGTGTATGTGCATATATAATTGTCCACTTATATTAGTTTGGTGGTGTGTATTGTATACTATAGTAATAATGGAATTTGGTCTTTAACTCTTACATGACTCCTTAGTTAGCTTTAGGACGATAATTTGTTGATATGCATGCTTATGACTTTGATAGACTTCATTGAAGAAGGATATGAATTCAACTGTACAGCAACAAAACCAACAAGAGATAAGGTACGATCTTGAAACGATAAGTACTTCCGACAAGGGACTCGTAGGCATGTATTTGGAACACTTCCTTAAGCAACTTTGTTAAAGATTGATATATGTTCTAAGATTCATGCTTTGAGAAAGAGTTTACCCTTACATACATTCGTCTTTTAGTTAACAAGGCTTCACAAACCTCTGAATGCTCTACGAATTAGTATCTACACAATATAGATGGTTTGTGTCAAGATAGGATCCATAAACTAAGAATCATTTTCCTATGACATTTTGTCGATCACCTAAAAGGCATGCTTTTCAAGTTATGGGTTTCATGGCTACCAATAGACTAGCAATTTCCCTTCAATAACAACAACAAAAACAAGACCACGTCTACATACTCCATAATATCTATTACCACACTTTCAACTTCTAGTCATGAACATCTTAGAATTCAATCAAGAACAATCCAAGAATCATAATGACTCTTTCATGGAGTTTTACTTGTTTTTCATAAATTACTTCTACCAATTCAATCAACCAAGCTAAGAAACACACTGTACCATTAAGAAGTATCAAAATCTTACCTCAAACTAGCCTAGAGGACTTATACAACAAGCTTCATTCCAAGTTTTAAGAAGATCTTTAACTCTACCTTGCCACCAGAGAGTTTTCCAAGATGCTATGGATCATCTAAGGGAGATATCTCTTTAAATTAGTGTGGGAATGTTCATTGATGATAGAAGAACCCTAGGAGAGTGTTTGGAAAGTACTTAGGTCGAAAATGAAATGAAGAGAGTGTTGGCTCATTTTTAAGCTTAAATAGGCATTTCCACTGCCTCTCATCTGCGGCTAGTTCTGCACCGCAAATCATCATATGCCACCGCATATCCCACCAGAGATGGTGGCAGTGTGGTGGGGAAATATGGGCATTGATCCGTGAAACGGATTGACTTTCATGGCGCAAAACGCTTGGCTTATCGTCTAATTTTTATCAAACTTTGTCGAGATATACTTCTTTTAATCCAATTGGAAAGGGTCTTGGGATATTTTAATCCATTTAAGTCATAACTGACCCTCGGAAAGGGTCTCGGGGTTGTCGGAACTCAAATTGACTAACTATACTTTCGATCGTGCGTAGAACTATGGGGTGTAATATCCTTCCCCCCTTAAGAACAATCATCCTCAAATGTTGAGAACATAATTTAGTATTCTTAATCTCTGGTCTCACAAAAAATTTGCCAGAGTTTTCTTTATAAATAGGACTATCTCAAAAATTTGTCAAGCAGTCAGAACCAAAACAAGTGCCACACATGGTCATATAATATATCATTGGCCTCACACGACTGTATACTCATCAATATATATAAATCGTAAGCCATGACTCACCTCACCTGGCGAGTTTCATCATCTGAGATATATCTTTCATAATTGTACTGTGATTATCATCTTTGTAAGGTACATAAGGTCAACTCATCACTATGGAACATAGATAAAGAAGTGTATCGCACGGGTGTCCTTCTAGCTTGAATAAATAAGGATATCTGGACTTTACGCCTTTCTTAATTCTCCAAATCAACTCTTTTACCTGGTTGTTTCTTAAGAATGCCCTAAGTTGGAGGCCACTTCTTTAGTCCACAACTTCAGAACTCGACAATCTAGAAGAGCAGTTGAGATATCTTCCTAAGACAAATTCTCTGTAATCTAACCATTCTCCACTGGTGATATGCGAGAGGTATATCTTATCCACTTCCGCAATTTCGTTATGAGGAAAACTGAATGGACTTCCTTTAACTCTGGAGGTAACTCAAACTCATAGGCCACTTGGCCAAATTTCTGAAAAATCTTCTACAGTTTGATGTGTTTTGGGGTTAAACTTACTTTTTTTGGTCAATTCCTTCACACGTTTTGTGGGCAAAACCTTCATGAATACTCAATCGTGGATGACGTTCTTTAAATCTTAGCGTCGCATAGTAAAAATATGCACATTCTCTCCGGGGGATTATACTTCCCCCATCGTCGGGTGGACTAAAATAGGTCTAAATAACTCCTACTTTCTCGCGTCGAATAAATTGTTAGAAGGTTTATACTCCTGCCCATAACATATCATCGAGCGTTTGAATCACGTGCTTGGCCCGCATTGATTAGGATGAAACTATAATAGGGTTTTCATTATATCCCCTAAACCTTTTTGGGAAGATCTCTAAAACATTTACAATAACTGAGCCATTCTTTCTAAGGTAACAATCATTAGAATGCTTTGAAGTTGTACGGTCTCCTAAATACTTTATTTGCATCATTTTTTGATGTGCAAATAATTCTAGCTGACCAGAAGTGGGTCAACTTTTTAAATTTTCGACCATCAATCACTCAAAGTAATATTTCTGATAAGAACGGGGCAATATCATATTGAACTTTATCTTTGAACCACCTTTTCTTTCCAAATGAGGATCTATATTCTCTATACTAGCCTTTCTGGGCCTTTGATGTTCTTAACTTTAACGATTGATCACTGGGTTGCTATGTCAAAAGTCAACTAGGTTCCTGGTCGTAATTTTATATCAATACATGCCTCTAGTACCTTGATACATCTTCGTCGATCCGGGATGAATAAATTAGCGGGAATAACACACCATCGCTCTAATTTGGCTCCAAAAACCAGTCAGATATGTGACATACAATCAACATGGGTATCGGAGAACGTCGATTTCCCTTAATCCAAATGTTGATTTCCTTTGCCATAGAACTTTCTCTTTCGGTAGTACTAACTCTGGATTCTTATCTTAATAGTCTTTTTTTCTTGACACCGGGGAAACGCTGATACCCTCTACGCTACAACGCTATCATCACATGAGTATTGACATTGGACCCTTAAACTTACTAATTGATGAAGTACTTGGGCTAGCCTCATTTTCCCCCGGCTTCTGGATAGGCTAAGTTGCCCATATATCCTATCTCACGTTGCCCTGAAGGTTGTTACTTGTTCTATTATACTCCCTCTTAAAACTATAATATTTCAATCACTAGAGGTGCTACCCTGAGTTATGGTTAGTAATTTTATTCGTGGTATTCTAGCTTCTAAACTGTTTACCATTTGAGCTCACCTTCAGTCACCTTATAATCCCAAGAACTGTCATTCTCTTTAAGAAGACTCATATCTTTGCAACTTGTCCTTGGAGGGTGCCTTTACTACTAACAAGAGAAACTCATCTGCAATCCAGCTGCTACTGGCTAAAGGTGTGCTGGAGGTCTTTATGGTGATTATAGATATCACGTCATATCCCAAATTGCTAATTATTGCCGATGTTGAGTCTTGGGTTTGTAATTTTTCTTGGCTTTCCCAATCACTTTTAAGCGTAAACTACCTCATTCCCTTATTTATTTTGAACATGTGCATTACAATATATTGATTTATCTTAACCTCTGTCATCCGGGAGTTCCTTACATATATGGCTTTAAGTCCTACTCGGGGCCTCAATCTCGGTTCTTTATTCAATCAACACAATTAACAACAAGTTGTTGATGTATTTCCTGATTGGGTACACATCAATATTCAGAAGAAATTTATGTTATTGGTCAACCTTTCCATAATGTATACTCAACCACTATATTGGGGTACAACTTTTAGCTGTTTGTCTTCTTTTCCGAGCTTCATAGCCCTTCAGCTTTTAATCCGTGTTATACTAGCTCATTGAGCCATTACTTTTCTATATGGAATATTTCCTAAAAGTTGTGATCACTTACTTGTAACATGAAAACATCAGGCTCTAAAGTCGTTGTATAATGCAAAATGTTGCATCGATTGACAGCTCGTTCGGCCTCTAGACAAGCCTTATTCTAGGATTTGCATACATCATCTTTCACCGTATCTCGAGTTGCCCTTTTCATTCGTTAATTCTTAATTGATCCTCTCGAGCCTACAATTGCTTCTTCTTTGATTACTTCTCATGCTTCCCTTTTTGAGCCCCACATATCTGGCGGCTCTTGTCGTTACTTAACTCCTTTAACCATTAGGTCGCTACCATTCCTTCTCTAGTGTTGATACTTACATATCCTTTGATAGTCTTAACATACTTGCAAAATCTGGATAACATAATCTTATTCATCTTAAAAAATTTCTTTTGTACTTCTTCGTCTACTTACTAAACCATCAGTTAAGTCTACGTTGATCCTTTATCTCATCATCTCCCATATGGGAGGAGGGTCACTCATTTACACTTAGAGGTCTTCCTTCTTGAAAAGTTGTATCGTTGCCTCAGCACATTTCGTAATTCTGTGATCTACTAGCATCTTACAAAATACTTCTGAACCATCCCTTCTTATTAGGGGTTACTGAATTATTTATATAAATAGAGTGTCACGTGCTCGTAACTGTCATACTTAGTCCCAATAAACCTTTTACCTTCTCATCAAGGCATTAATCTTAAGGGTTTGTTTCTTAATAATGTTTAATGATCACCCTTTTGTAGTTCATTCTCTTCCTGCCTGATTGCTTACCTTGCAAACCCTCAATATATTTTATTATAACAATCCCTCGAATCTGCAACTTTTATTTCGTTCTAATTGAAGGAATTTTCCAATATTTATACTTCCTAATTCAGGGAACTCCGTCGTTCGATCAGTATCTTCTATTGTCATTTGGTTGTTCCAATATTATAGTAGATATTTAGTCTCGTAATGCATTCATCATCACAACTCCATATTTACTTCTTCTCATTTTCTAGTTTACTTAGCTACGAACTTGTCACATCACTATACCTATCATCTGATTCTTAGTCATTTATCAAATTTGCTAAGGTATCCCACTTCAATTTTGTATCATCTCCTTGCTATCCATCTCACTCTTTCCTTTAGTCAAGATGCTTGTAACAAGACACGCTCTCGCCTTTAACTTCTCCTTCTTTAATCGGCCTTATCTCGTAGGCACCTATTATTTCTGCTTACTCTGGACAAGAGCCTCTCTGAGGGTAACATTTAACTTGCACGTAGAGAGTTCAACACTTGGCCCCTGTACTTCAAGATTCTTTAAAATTCATATTCGATTAACAATTGATGGGTACATCATGTATATATTTTCTAAAGGGGAACCTTTGACATAATTGTACTATTCTTCAATACTGCCCATGGCCAGGTTTTATTTTACTTTGTACTAGATCCCAAAATCTAACTTCTTTCTAAAACCACGTCTATTAATGTTAGTAAGTCAGAGGTTGGGAATAGGTACTTCTCATTGTCGTTCTACCATTACAAAAGGCGGGATAACAATGCTTACATTATTCTATCTGAATATCAATTTCCATACAACCTTCTGCATTCAGGTACTCTGTACCCCTTCCATTTTATTTCTGTTGCATTTTAATACCAGCACTTCACCTTACTAGGCTTCCATCATTTCCTCTGTATATTAGTGAACTATATGCTCATACTCTAAAACTTTAGTATAATACTCGCGCATTTGGCGCATCAATAGCTTGATGGGGGTCTTTCATTTATTTATCATGAATATGAACTGACTTAAGTCAACTAGTAACCGACATTACTGGAATTGTAATAAGCACGAGTTAGACTCCAATTTTTACGACACAGCTCTGCTGCATGATCTATGATATGAAAGAATAAATACCATTCCTAAATGTATGGCTGCCTCTTTTTTATAAGTGTGGTGCATAATATAGCTATAAACAAGATTCTACTAGACACAACTCGTAGACTTCCTAGGACTGACCTACTCTGATACCAAGTTTGTCACACCCCAAACTAGGGGGTGTGGCTGGTACTCGATGCCTTATTGGCCCGAGCGTACCACTCTGAAGACTAGCCTTCTGACTGTATAGAACTTCTGGCCAACAAGGTCGTACTAAAATGTAACATGAACAACAACCTAATTGAGGGGCTAATAAGACCACAATCTGTAAAATAGGAATACGATCCAGCTCTTGAACTGGATGAGGGGAGATAAATTCAAACATATGTATATAAACAAGGCCGACAACGCCATAATATAAGTTATCAAAAAAAATAACTAGGCCATACACCACCACTAGACGTACGACACATGTCTACGAGCCTCTACGAGTAACTGAACTTACATATGGTCAGGACAGGGCCCCAACCTACCCATTATCTACGTATATACATATGATATAACCTCGACACCTTACCAGAAAGCTCTGAAAGAGGCAAAGCTGACTAACTGACGACTGAGACTCAACAGCTCCTACTGAGGTTATCTATTTGGGCCCCTATCTGAATCTGCAGCATAAAATGCAATGCCCCCGATAAAAGAGACGACAATACAAAAGAATGTACTGGTATGTAAAGTATGAATAACAATATGTAAGTGTAAATTGTAAAGCATGATAAAAAGAGATAACCCGATGGTCGGATAACATATATACCACTAGGCGAACTGTGAGACTCTTATACATATACTATATTATATAGGTTTCCATCTGGATTACAGTCCTGGGTGTTTAAAGATATATAACTGCCCTCCGGTTATAGTTCGGGGTGTGTATAAGCATATATAACTGCCCACCAATATTAGTTCGGTGGTGTGTATTGTATATATATAATTGCCAAATAGAGTCAATGTATTTGAAAAAGAATAAGTGGCACTTTGATTGTGTGGCAGTATATATGTGTTGTGAATGAAAGATGGAAATTTTGCCTAATAGAAAGGGAATTTCATCATCATTATGGGGTCCAACAATCAAGAAGAAAACTTGGTTAAGGATGTAACACATGTAAAAGGGCATTTTACAAGGGAGTCGGGGCATTTAATGATGAGAGTCGACGTGCGGAGAAGGTGAATCACTTGATCAGATGCACAAGGTTCAAGAAATGACTCGACATGGAAGATAAGATAAGGAATAACCAAGAAACTCTTTCACTTTCCAAGCTCATGACATGAAGGTCCCGGAAAGTGGGGGATGTTAGGGTTAAGTTTTAATGATGACAGAATTAATATAGTACATCTTGTCTATGTAGTAATCACAAGGAAAGCTGATACCTAAGTTTAATTAATTAAACTTATGAGGGGAATGTTGAAGAAGATCTGTCAACTATGGAAAGTATCAAATCAAGTACCACCAAGGATTCTCGCAACGACTTACTAATCAATCAACATTAAATGACACACAATCAACAAGGATTTCCATGGAAGACTATTCAAGGAAGGAAGTACCAAGAACTCAAACAAACCCTAGGAAGCAAAAACTTTCATGGAAAGAAGATCGTTGGAAATCAAGCTCTACCCTTATTCTTGAAAATATGATCAATTACTCCTCTTTCCAAGGACCAACACTCTTGGGTTGTCATCTCTGTCCTCAAGCTTATCCATTGGAATGAAGGCTATTTAAAGGCTTCTCTCAATCAAATAAGAACCATACTTTGATCTCTACAGCTCTTGTTCTTTGCTATACTTTTAATAAGCATTATAATTCTGCGAGTTTTATTGTGTAGAAAAAAAATAGGAGAGAAAAATATAGTTGGTGAGTCATTGTATCAAAATATTACGAGTTATTGAATGTAGACATAATAGTTACACTTTGTTACCCTTGTACCAAAGAACCATTCACAAGAGCTTACAGAGAACACCCTTGCAACCCAAGGGGACTGGACTAAGATCCACATTGGATCCCAACTAGTATAGAAACATACTGTGTCAATATATCTTTCAACATTTACTTCCAGTACAATTTAGTTCTACACACAGTTTCAGGTAGTCGACTATCTTACACTGCTAGTCGACTAAGAAACAAAAAAGTTACAATTCATCCCCCCCCCTTCTTGCACTTTCAATTGGTATCAGAGCAAGGTATCACACTTGTGTTTGCCTAACAACAAAGTGATAAAAGATCATGTCAAATCACGTTATTGTTGGAGCTTTATTTCAAGAGGGCACTTCCCAAACCAGATCTCCTTATTTCAACGGGAAACATTTCTTTCATTGGAAGGTAAGAATGGAAACCTACATCAAGTCATATGATGTGAAGATCATTGGACATGGCACAAGAAATTAGGACATGCTAGTATGCACTTGATAAAAAATTTGTCCAAGCATGTTTGGTTCTAGGCTTACCAAAATTAATTTTTACAAAGGATCATATTTGTGATGCTTGTCAACAAAGTAAGCAAACTGGAAACTCATTCACAAGAAAAGATATTGCGTATACTAACAAACTTTTGTAGCTACTCCACATGGATCTTGTTGGTCCTACTAGAACTGCAAGCATTGGTGGAAAAAGGTACGCTTTTGTTATTGTTGTTGATTACTCTCATTTTACTTGGGTAATATTCTTGCTCAAAAGGATGATATTTTAAAGAATTTCAAGTTCTTCCGTGAGAATGTACATCGAGAAAAGGGCTAATATATCACTGAAATAAGGAGTGACCACAGTGGAGAATTTGAAAACAAAGCCTTTGAAGAATTCTGCGATGAACAGGGTTACACTCACAACTTCTCATCACCTAGATCTCCTCAATAAAATAGAGTTGTTGAAAGGAAAAACAAAACACTACAAGATATGGCTAGAACCATGATTGTAGAACATTGTCTTCCTTATCACTTTTGGGCAGAAGTTGTTAGTACTGCATATCATGTTTTAAATAGGTGCTTGATAAGGCCTATCCTAAAGAAAACCCCCTACGAGCTATGGAAAGATAAAGAAACCAAATGTTAGCTACTTTTATCCCTTTGGATACAAATGCTTTGTGCACAACAATGGAAAAGATGATTTTGATAAGTTTGATCCTCGCAGTGATGAAGGTATATTTCTTGGTTTTACTCTATCACTAGTAGATCCTATAGAATCTTTAATAAACATACCTCAACTATTGAGGGATCCATTCATGTATATTTGATGCTACTAATTGAATGGTCGAGAAAGATAAATCTGCAGATGAAGAAAAGAGCTACCAACAGTCATCATTGTCTCAACTGGAACAACAAATCATGCTGAGTCTACTAAGGCACAACCTAAGCCGACTATTGAACTCATTGAGGCAGTACCAAATGAATGGAAAAGTGAACCTGACTATCCAAAGTAATTTATTATTGGAGATATAAATGAAGGAATGACAACTAGAGCAACAAACAAAGCTAAAAGAGATATAGCCCTCATCTCCCAACTTGAACCTAAAATGGTTGATGAAGCACTCAATGATGTTCATTGGGTTAAAGCTTTGCAAGAAGAATTGGATTAGTTTTAAAAAATAAGGTTTCGAGCTTGGTACCTAGACTAGAAAAAGTATCAGTTGTTGGTACAAAATGGGTATTTAGAAATAAGCTAAATGAATCTGGAAAAGTCATCCGAAATAAGGCTCAATTAGTTGCTCAAGGTTACTCCAGCAGGAATGAGTCGACTATGATGAAACTTTTACTTCAGTTGCACGGTTAGAATCTATTCGCATCCTACTTGCATATGCATCATACAAAGGTTTTAAACTATTTCAAATGGATGTTAAAAGTCATTAATGGATTTATAGAAGAAGAAGTTTTTGTCAAACAACCTCCAGGTTTTGAAAACAAAAAGTTTCCTTATCATGTTTTCAAGTTGACTAAGGCTTTATATGATCCTAAACAAGCTCCTGGAGCATGATAGGACCGTCTAAGTTCTTTCTTAATTGAACATGTTATTTCAAGAGATGAAATTGACACAACTTTATTTATCAAAAAATCTTCATTAGAGAATCTCATTATTCAAATTTATGTTGATGATATTATTTTTGGAATTACTAATCTCTCTTTATGTAAGGAATTTTCTGATCTCATGCAAAGTGGATTTGAAATGAGCATGATGGGTGAGTTAACGTTGTTCTTGGGACTCCAAATTTATCAATCAACTAAAGACATTTTTATTTGCCAAAGCAAGTATACAAAAGAACTTATCCAAAAATTTAGACTAAGTGATGCCAAAACATTAAGAACTCCAATGAGTCCAACTTATTCTTTAGACAAGGATGATGAAGGTAAACTGGTAGATGAAACTAATTATAGAGGTATGATTGGCTCTCTACTATACCTCACAGTCAATCAACCAGATATCATGTTCAGTGTGTGCAGGTGTGCTCGTTTTTAGTTAGCTCGTAAGGAATCACATCTGACTGCTGTCAAAAGAACAATATGATATCTTGTGGGTACTATCTTATATGGACCATGGTATCCAAATACCTACCACTTTATTTTCTAAGGTTTTTCAGATGTTGATTTTGCAGGTGACAGGGATTATAGAAAAAGTACAAGTGGTGCTTGTCAACTTCTTGTAAAATCCTTAATTTATTGGCATAGCAAGAAACAAAGATTTGTTTCCCTATCCACTACTGAGGCTGAATATATTGCTATTGGTATATGTTGTGCTCAAACAATATGGATGGTGCATCAATTGAGTGATTACGATATGTCTTTCTAACGTGTTAATTTTTTTTGTAATAACTCAAGTGCTATTTGCTTATCCAAATATCTTGTGCATCATACTAAGACTAAACATATTGATATTAAGCATCATTTCATTAAAGATCATGTTATTAAGGGAAATATTGAATTGTCCTTTGTGAACACTGAAAATCAATTAGCAGATATTTTTACTAAACCTCTTCTTGAAGACAGATTCTGTTTCCTTAAACAATCTCTTGGAATTGTTGCTAATTCTATTTAATTTTCAAAACAATAAAAATATTTCTGTCTTTCCATCTTTTCCCCCATCCACATATATTTGTTTTCATGTATAAGTGCTTATTCTTTGCCTTTTATGTGAAATAAATACTAGTCTTATCTTATTTAATATTGATGTACTGCAGTATCATGTTTACTACGTGTGTCAGTTTCTTTCGCTTCCTTTTAATCCTTTTAAATCTTTTCAAACTTGCTGTCATTCCGTTTTCCCCATACGACTCCTCAATTTTTCTTTTTGCCTTTTCCACTTCTTGTCACTTCTTATACCCATCTAGTCACCACACATCTTATCTCTCCCATAGCAAAACCTCAGAAGTCCGCTAATCCAACCACTAATCAAAGCAGTCGCAAAAGGGTGAAGGGAAACCCTCTTCTCCTGTGTGTGTTGACTCTGAGCACTCCTCTCATTCCTCTTCCATCGATGATTCCGACTCTATTACTCTCAAATCTTGGAAATGCCACATGGAACAAGAAGATAGCATTGATTCTCAAAAGAAGGTCAAAGTTGATAATGAAATCACCTTAGAATTCAAGAAAACTTTTGGGACACTCCGCGCTACATTTTTTTCAACTCTCTCATCGACAAATCCATTGTCCCTAGTCAAATTATTGATCTAGATCTCATGCAATCTCAGTCCTGTAAGGTAAAACCTCATTTCAAATTTCAGGGTTGGGAAAATTTCTTCAAAAATCCTACTCAAGTATATGATACTATTGTTCACATGTTCTAGGCAGATCATATGTCCTCTAAACCTGATGAATTTGAAACCCATATTTTAGGGACTAGGAATTTCATTGATTGTGAAGTTTTTGACTCTATTCTCAACTGCAAGTGCACTAGGTTTTTTGATCTTCCTAAAATCTCATGGCCTGAATCTTTTGAACTCTTTTATGAACAAGCAAAACTAGTTCTATCTAACTTTGCCTCTATCACTGGGCAACTTGGCCCATTTGATCTTTTGTTTGAACCAAGGATCTTGGCTCATATGGTCTCTACCACCATTCTCCCTCGTGTGAGGTTCTTTTCCAATGTTACCCAACGCTATGCCATTCTAACCTATTGCTTGATCACCAAAAAGAAAATTAAACTTCCCTCTATTGTGATCAACTATATGATTTAGTGCTCCTTTGAACCCACCAGTTTCCATTACGACATGTTTATTACTCGTATTCTTGAATCCCATTATGCCAATCTCTCAAACCATCCTCATTCCATTGTTAAACAATACTATAATTCCAGAACCTTTCGAAGTATGGAGTATGTCTTGTCTGGGAATACCTGGGTCAAAAAGAAAGTTCTTGAGGAAGTCCATCCTGGATCTCCCTCTAAAGCCAAAGCATCCACCTCTTATGCTTCTCATCCTCCTATGTATGTGGACTGTCTTGCAAATGTTCTTACTCTGCTAGCCGTCATGGATGCCAAACTTGAGTCTCTCAAAGACTTGATGGCTTCCACTCTATGTGCGATGGAAAAGGTTCGGGACTCTATAAAGAAAACTAGTGCTAATATTGCTCGTCATAGGTTGACGCTGGATTAGGTTATCAAGGAGACTGTCAAACTATCAGCTAAAATTTAGACAAGTGTTGGAGATCTCCCTGCTTAGATGACTACCACGTTTGAAAAATTCTCCAACATTATCACTACGAAATTGGAGGCTGTGAAAGATGCTATTATTAATACTCTTGCTTTTTTTCTTACTCGTATTCTTAAATCCCATTATGGCAATCTCTCAAACCATCCTCATTCCATTGTTAAACATTACTATAATTCCAGAACCTTTCGAAGTATGGAGTATGTCTTGTCTGGGAATACCTGGGTCAAAAAAAAAGTTCTTGAGGAAGTCCATCCTGGATCTCCCTCTAAAGCCAAAGCATCCACCTCATATGCCTCTCATCCTCCTATATATGTGGATTGTCTTGCAAATGTTCTTACTCTGCTAGCCATCATGGATGTCAAACTTGAGTCTGTCAAAGACTTGATGGCTTCCACTCTATGTGAGATGGAAAAGATTCGGGACTCTATAAAGGAAACTAGTGCTAATGTTTCTCGTCATAGGTTGATGCTGGATCAGGTTATCAAGGAGGCTGTCAAACTATCAGCTAAAATTTAGACAAGTGTTGGAGATCTCCCTACTTAGATGACAACCACATTTGAAAAATTCTCCAACATTATCACTACGAAATTGGAGGCAGTGAAGGATGCTATTGTTAAAACTATTGCTTTTTTTCTTACTCGTATTCTTAAATCCCATTATGACAATCTCTCAAACCATCCTCATTCCATTGTTAAACAATACTATAATTCCAGAACCTTTCGAAGTATGGAGTATGTCTTGTTTGGGAATACCTGGGTCAAAAAAAAAGTTCTTGAGTAAGTCCATCCTGGATCTCTCTCTAAAGCTAAAGCATCCACCTCATATTCCTCTCATCCTCCTATATATGTGGATAGTCTTGCAAATGTTCTTACTCTGCTAGCCGTCATGGATGTCAAACTTGAGTCTATCAAAGACTTGATGGCTTCCACTCTATGTGCGATGGAAAAGATTCGGGACTCTATAAAGGAAACTAGTGCTAATGTTGCTCGTCATAGGTTGACGCTGGATCAGGTTATCAAGGAGGCTGTCAAACTATCAGCTAAAATTTAGACAAGTGTGGTAGATCTCCCTGCTTAGATGACTACCACGTTTGAAAAATTCTCCAACATTATCACTACGAAATTGGAGGCTGTCAAATATGCTATTGTTAATACTCTTGCTTTTTTTTCTTACTCGTATTCTTAAATCCCATTATGCCAATCTCTCAAACCATCCTCATTCCATTGTTAAACAATACTATAATTCCAGACTCTTTCGAAGTATGGAGTATGCCTTGTCTGGGAATACCTGGGTCAAAAAGAAAGTTCTTGAGGAAGTCCATCCTGGATCTCTCTCTAAAGCCAAAGCATCCACCTCCTATGCTTCTCATCCTCCTATGTATGTGGACTGTCTTGCAAATGTTCTTACCCTGCTAGCCGTCATAGATGTCAAAGTTGAGTCTCTCAAAGACTTGATGGCTTCCACTCTATGTGCGATGGAAAAGTTTCGGGACTCTATAAAGGAAACTAGTGCTAATATTGCTCGTCATAGGTTGACGCTGGATCAGGTTATCAAGGAGGCTGTCAAACTATCAGCTAAAATTTAGACAAGTGTGGTAGATCTACTTGCTTAGATGACTACCACGTTTGAAAAATTCCCCAACATTATCACTACGAAACTGGAGGCTGTGAAGGATGCTATTGTTAATACTCTTGCTTATTTTCTTACTCGTATTCTTGAATCCCATTATGCCAATCTCTCAAACCATCCTCATTCCATTGTTAAACAATACTATAATTCCAGAACCTTTCGAAGTATGGAGTATGTCTTGTCTGGCAATACCTGGGTCAAAAAGAAAGTTCTTGAGGAAGTCCATCCTGGATCTCCCTCTAAAGCCAAAGCATCCACCTCCTATGCTTCTCATCCTCCTATATATGTGGACTGTCTTGCAAATGTTCTTACTCTGCTAGCTGTCATAGATGTCAAAGTTGAGTCTCTCAAAGACTTGATGGCTTCCACTCTATGTGCGATGGAAAAGGTTCGGGACTCTATAAAGAAAACTAGTGCTAATATTGCTCGTCATAGGTTGACGCTGGATCAGGTTATCAAGGAGGTTGTCAAATTATCATCTATAATTTAGACAAGTGTTGGAGATCTCCTGCTTAGATGACTACCACATTTGAAAAATTCTCCAACATTATCACTACGAAATTGGAGGCAGTGAAGGATGCTATTGTTAATACTCTTGCTTTTTTTCTTACTCGTATTCTTAAATCCCATTATGACAATCTCTCAAACCATCCTAATTCCATTGTTAAACAATACTATAATTCCAGAACCTTTCGAAGTATGGAGTATGTCTTGTCTGGGAATACCTGGGTAAAAAAAAAAGTTCTTGAGGAAGTACATCCTGGATCTCTCTCTAAAGCCAAAGCATCCACCTCATATGCCTCTCATCCTCCTATATATGTGGATTGTCTTGCAAATGTTCTTACTCTGCTAGCCGTCATGGATGTCAAACTTGAGTCTCTCAAAGACTTGATGGCTTCCACTCTATGTGCGATGGAAAAGATTCGAGACTCTATAAAGGAAACTAGTGCTAATGTTGCTCGTCATAGGTTGACGCTGGATCAGGTTATCAAGGAGGCTGTCAAACTATCAGCTAAAATTTAGACAAGTGTGGTAGATCTCCTTGCTTAGATGACTACCACGTTTGAAAAATTCCCCAACATTATCACTACGAAACTGGAGGCTGTGAAGGATGCTATTGTTAATACTCTTGCTTATTTTCTTACTCGTATTCTTGAATCCCATTATGCCAATCTCTCAAACCATCCTCATTCCATTGTTAAACAATACTATAATTCCAGAACCTTTCGAAGTATGGAGTATGTCTTGTCTGGCAATACCTGGGTCAAAAAGAAAGTTCTTGAGGAAGTCCATCCTGGATCTCCCTCTAAAGCCAAAGCATCCACCTCCTATGCTTCTCATCCTCCTATATATGTGGACTGTCTTGCAAATGTTCTTACTCTGCTAGCTGTCATAGATGTCAAAGTTGAGTCTCTCAAAGACTTGATGGCTTCCACTCTATGTGCGATGGAAAAGGTTCGGGACTCTATAAAGGAAACTAGTGCTAATATTGCTCGTCATAGGTTGACGCTGGATCAGGTTATCAAGGAGGTTGTCAAATTATCATCTATAATTTAGACAAGTGTTGGAGATCTCCTGCTTAGATGACTACCACATTTGAAAAATTCTCCAACATTATCACTACTAAATTGGAGGCTATGAAGGATTATTGTTAATACTCTTGCTTTTTTTCTTACTCGTATTCTTAAATCCCATTATGAAAATCTCTCAAACCATCCTCATTCCATTGTTAAACAATACTATAATTCCAGAACCTTTCGAAGTATGGAGTATATCTTGCCTGGGAATACTTGGATAAAAAAGAAAGTTCTTAAGGAAGTCCCTCATGGATCTCCGTCTAAAGCCAAAGCATCCACCTCCTATGCCTCTCATCCTTCTATTTGTGTGGACTGTCCTGCAAATGTTCTTACTCTTCTAGCCGTCATGAATGTCAAACTTGAGCCTCTCAAAGACTTGATGGTTTCCATTCTATGTGCGATGGAAAAAGGTTCGGGACTCTATAAAGGAAACTAGTGCTAATGTTGCTCGTCATAGGTTGACGCTGGATGAGGTTATCAAGGAGGCTGTCAAACTATCAGGTAAAATTTAGACAAGTGTTGGAGATCTCCCTGCTTAGATGACTACCACGTTTGAAAAATTCTCCAACATTATCACTACGAAACTGAAGGCTGTGAAGGATGCTATTGTTAATACTCTTGCTTATTTTCTTACTCGTATTCTTGAATCCTATTATGCCAATCTCTCAAACCATCCTCATTCCATTGTTAAACAATACTATGATTCCAGAACCTTTCAAAGTGTGGATTATGTCTTGTCTGGGATTACCTGGGTCAAAATGAAAGTTCTTGAGGAAGTCCCTCCTGGATCTTCCTCTAAAGCCAAAGCATCCACCTCTTATGCCTCTCATCCTCCTATATCTGTGGACCGTCTTGCAAATGTTCTTACTCTGCTAGCCATCATGGATGCCAAACTTGAGTCTCTCAAAGACTTGATGGCTTCCACTCTATGTGCGATGGAAAAGGTTCGGGACTCTATAAATGAAACTAGTGCTAATTTTGCTCGTCATCAGTTGACACTGGATCAGGTTATCAAGGAGGCTGTCAAATTATCATCTATAATTTAGACAAGTGTTGGAGATCTCCTGCTTAAATGACTACCACGTTTGAAAAATTCTCCAACATTATCACTACGAAATTGGAGGCTGTGAAGGATGCTATTGTTTATACTCTTGCTTATTTTCTTAATCCATGTGGTGGATGAATTTTGTTGTGTGTGTGATGGACATAAGTCCAAAAACAATTATTTTGCTATGCTTGTTGCATATGCAGGATATTGTTCCTGCTGAACTATATTTGTTTTGCCTGCCTAGTTGGTTGATATGCATCTTAGGTTATTACTCAATTTATTGCTTGTTTCCATTATTTGTCTATTTCAGGAACATGGCATTATTTGTGTTATTATCTCTTTTTGTTGATGCCAATGGGGGAGAAAAGAAGAAAGAATTGTCTATTTCATGAACATGGCAATTATTCAGGGGCAATATATAACAACAAGATCAGCTAACATTTAGGGGGAGTCTAAAGTCGACTCATTATCAGGGAAGTTGACTACATTACCTGTTACATTAATTCTTATATTGTCATCATAAAAAAGGGGGAGATTGTCCGGGTTAAGTTTTAATGATGACATAATTAATATAGTACGTCTTGTGTATGCAGGACTTACAAGGAAGGTTGATACCTAAGTTAAATTAATTAGACTTATGAGGTGAATGCAGAAGAAGATCAGTCAACTATGGAAAGTATCAAATCAAGTACCACCAAGGATTCTCGCAACGACTGTCAAGGAAGGATAACTTACTAAGCAATCAACATTAAATGACACTTAATCAACAAGGATTTCCATGAAAGACTATTCAAGGAAGGAAGTACCAAGAATTCAAACAAACCCTAGGGCACACAAACTTTTATGGAATGAAGATCGTTGGAAATCAAGCTCTACCATTATTCTTGAAAATAGGATCAATTACTCCTCTTTTCAAGGATCAACACTCTTGAGTTGCCATCTCTGTTCTTAATCCTAGCCGCTGGAATTAGAGTTGGGCATAAATAACCGAAAATCGAATCAAACTGAGAATTTTAGTAATTCGGTATTCAATACAGTAATCGGGAGTGATTTTTATAATTTTGGTTTCGGGATCAGTATTCATGAAATATAAATATACCGTTCGGTAATTCGATAAATATCGAATGTTGATATAATTTTTAACAAAGGCCCAAGATCAATAATAATGTATTACAATGCTCATCATCCCAGGCCCCAACCCATACTTTTTATAAACATTGTAATTCTGAGAGTTTTAATGTGTACAAAAAAAGGAGAGAAAAATATAATTGATGAGGCATTGTATCAAAAGATTATGAGTGATTGAGTGTAGACATAGGAGTTATACTTTGTTACCATTGTACTAAAGAACCACTCACAGGAGCTTACACAGAACACCATTGCAACCCAAGAGAACTGGACTAAGATCCACATTAGATCCCAACCAGTATAAAAACATTCTATGTCAATTTATCTTTCGGCATTTACTTCTAGTACAATTTAGTTTTAGACACAGTTCATGTAGTCGACTATCTTGCATTGCTGGTCGACTAAGGAACGAAAAAGTTATAACTCACCCCATCTATTGCACTTTCAGGGGACTATCTGTATTGGGTAAGAAGCGCATTCGGAGGGATTAATATGCCCGAAGACTCGGAGGATCCAGGAGATCCCTATAACTGTCCCCCACTCCCACCAACCCGGATCACATCTGTCAGACTCGATCAGAGTGTCATAGTACACACGAACGTTGGAGCGTCATATTAGTCACGTCACCTTACTTTAGGGTTAGAAAAGTCCAACCTTGGCTTATATATGAATAACTTATGAGGGAAGGAAATACATCTTGCTCGCTTTGTAACCCTAACATTCTTTTCTCTAAGCAACTTTAGTTCTTTCTCAAAGAAATATACACGAAGATCATTTGTTTACTTGCTTACTTTAATCGTAGCTTACTTTTTACCTTGCATTATTTATCCGTCATATTTATCATTTATCACTCTAACCGAACTCTTTAAGGAGTTTTCCCGACCGGATACAATCCACTTGTCTTCAAATCCTATAAAAACAAATCTTTAAATGATTTTCTGGTTAGATCCATTTTTACCGGAAAACAATTATGTTGAGTGTTTAAAAGTTTTGTCGTATCCGACATAACTTGTGAGATATTATGATAAATATGCCGAGCTAAATGTAAACTTTACCGAACGAAATCTAAACTTATGCCATTTTTAAAACTATACTGAGTGTTAAAAAATTTTGTCGTGTCTGGCATAAACTGTGGAATGCTATGATACATGTGCCGAGCTAAATATAAATTTTACCAAATGAAATCTAAATTTATGCCGCGAGCAAAATTTAAAGATGATAAATTTAAGGGGCAAAAATAAAGAACACCCAAAATAGGGACATTTGTGGGAATGAGCCGTCTTTTTGCCCTAATGCTAATAGTCCTTCATCCTTATGAATCCCCGCAGTTGCTTTTCCTATTCCCTATGATTAAATTGAAAAATAAGTCATATTAATCCACCGGAGAATGCAATGGGGAGCGAGATTAAGAGTTTGTTAGCGTTGAAATCCTTATTCTCTTTCAAGCGTAACGGTGACAGTGAAGGTGCTGCGACTCCGCCTTACCAGCCTTTACCTTTTCTCTCTCCACTCGCTAATTCTGTTGTCTCTCGTTGCTGCAAGTAAAATCCTTCTCATTCCATCTTTAAATTACAATTTATTTTCTTATTTTATAGACTGAAATGCATCTGAACTATCATTCCATCTACTTAGATATTTATGTTTACAATGTGAGCGAGTTCGTTTTGCATCTTATCATGGGTTTGTAGGTACGCATGAGAGTAATGAGCTTAAATTCCAAATGTACCAGGATTTATCAGTAAAATTGGAAATGCACCACAATATAGTCTCACAATTCACAGCTAAAACCAGTACGAGTTACAACTGAAAAGTTCAACTAAATTGAAATAATAATGTCTAGCTAATGAAACTAATATTGTCATCATCTCTGCAATTCAGCCCATCAACGACTACCATAGATGTTTGTTAGCACCCCTTTAGTCTATCAATGGTTTACGCATGGAAAATTTAAAGAAATCAGAAAATAGGTTATTTCAGTTTATCTATTATTAATGTTTCCTATTTCTTTGCAGCAGTTATTTTTCAAGAGGATTCGCGGCATGTCAAGCCCCGGTAAGGTTCTTCGCTTTGCATTTTCTCTTCTCGGCAACGGTTGAGAGTAAAAAAGGGGAAGTTTCCTGTCTTAGTTTCACTTCCTTGAACTGGCTACTACCGCGCAACGTGCCCTTGTTTGGTGGGTCGTTAATTAATCAGTTTTAAAAAGAGGGATGGATTTCGACCTTGCGGAGGGATGGAGAGGAAAAGGTAAGGTACGAGCCCTAAGCGAGCTAAGTACCCCCCAACACTGTAGAACTTGTTGGGCTGACGGAAGCTGTCCCTCGAGAAGACTATGCATAGCAGTAGGGAGGTTATTCCTCCACTTTCTCATTTCAGTAGTAGTAGGAAGTTATTTCCTTATTATTAGGTGGGTGGTTAATCCACCAGTATTGTATTTAAAGTTATTTGTATTCAATGGAAAACTATGCAGAAAATTATTCAAATTTTTGAGTACTTTAACTCAAGAGGTTCTCTCTTAACGAACCAGTACCATAGGTCGGAAAAAGAAAACCTCTTCTCCTAATTCTCTCTACATTAACTCTGATTTTGTCTTGCACCGTCCCATAGCTAGATCCATATCAGGGGACTGTAACAATGTTGTAACCCGAAAAAACAGAATTTGGTTAGGACATGAGGGAAAAGACGAGAAGAATAGGAAAAAGAGAACAACATGGAAATTGCATGCACAATTCTCTTCTTCAGTAATGACACATGAAGCACAAGATGAATTGGGAAATGATTGGTAATTGCAGCGTGTATGCCACTGCTCCTATTTTTCCGGATAACTTGATGGGTTCATAGTACTTTGGACTCACCTTAAGTTGCTTCCTGCCTGCAACTAAAGTCTTTTTATAAGGTTGCATTTCAGATATCCCTAATCTCCAACTTTAAACTGCCTCTCATTCCTCTTCTTATTTGCATACCATTTCATCCTATCTTAGGGTTGAACTAAGTGATCCCTTAGGAGCTGCTGAACTTGCAGTCTTTGTTGAATGATGTCCTGCACTGATTGGACTGGAGATTGAGGAAATGGTCGTGTAAGAAGTTGAAGAGGTTCATATCCATATAATGCTTGAAAAGGAGTGCACTGCAGTGAGGTGTGAGAATTTGTGTTTTACCAGCATTCAGATAGGTGCTTGCCCATTTCTTGGGTTTAGACAATACCATGGCTTTCAAGTATCCTTCAACACATCTATTCAATCTTTCAGTTTGTCTATCAGTCTCAGGGTGATAAGCAGTGCTTAGACACAGTTGAGTCACTGCTGCCTTTGAATAAATGTTGCCAAAATTGACTAGTGAGCACCTTATCCTTGTCTGATACCATAATGTTAGGAAATTCATGTAAGTTTTTAATCTCCTCGAGGAATAACTCTGCTATTGCGCAGTTGTAAATGGATGCTGTAGAGTCAAGAAGTGCCCGTACTTAGTAAATCTATTAATAACCACCAATATCACATCTTTCCCTTGTGACTTAAGTAACCTTCTGTGAAATCCAAGATAATGTTACTTCCAAGCTTGTGAAGGAATTTCCAGAGACTGTAGTAATCCTAGGTCTGCCACAATTTCGTTTTTGCTTCTTTTGTACATATTTATTCATGGCTGGCTAGTAAAAGCAGAGTGGTAAGTTCTTTGTTGTCCCAAATTACCTAAAAGGGCTGTAGTGTGCAGGGTGTGTAATATTTGTTACCTTATCCAGTGGTTTTCCCTATTTATATCTTGCTCTTATATCTTAACACTCCTTGTGACAAGTTATAGTGAGAATTGGCTCCTTAATTGACTACAACTGCAGCTATAATCCTCTCAACCTGATCACCCCCTTCATAACTTTTTTTCAACCTCTATATCCATGTAGGAAGGACACCATAGATTGCATAAGTCTCTCCTTGGTCCTCTGGTATTCTGGAAAGTGCATCAGCCAACCTATTCTCAGAACCTTTCCTGTATTTGATTTCTTAATTCAATCCAAGTAATTTATTCTGGTCTTTTTGCTGAATGACTGTAGTTACGTTCTGCTCCAATTCATTCATCGGAAAGTGGCAAGACAGTGCTGGGAGCTCTTTCTAAATTTACATGGTGTCAAGTGTGCCATGCCTTCCGGTGTGAAGAGTCTGTTGGATTCATGGAAACGCCAAAGGATGGGTAAATCTCAAAAGTTAGTCTGGAGAACAATTCCTCTGTATGTGATACTGGACAATATGGCGGGGAAGGAATAGGATTTACTTTTGTTAAGAGTCCCACATCGGTGAATTAAAGGGTACATGGTCTCCTTATATGGACTTGAGCAATCCTCCCCTCATGAGCTAGCTTTTGGGGTTTGAGTTAGGTCAAGATTCATTCTTTACGTGATATCAGAGCAGGCACAGGTTCTGATATCTAATCTCACCGCCACCCATAATCAAAAAAAAAATTTCCACATGCTTGACCCATGTAAAAAAATCAGGCGTGCACGTGAGGGGGGTGTTGAGAATATAATTAAGTATTAAAAGTGTGCTCTCTCTAACAGCTTAAGCTTTTAGATGAGATGGTCATACACTTGAACAACTTTGAAGAAAAAAGGCAGCATGTATCCAAGATTAAAAGTAGATACTTATTAAATTTGTACTTTTGGTGTAAAAGACAGGTTATAGAAAATATGGAGCAGTATATGGACTTCTTAGAGGAGATGGGGGGTTTGTAGTTTACCCTGTTATGGAAGGGGCTGTTTTTGTTGTAATTCTGTACCATCTTAGTACCTTTTAATAAAATTTACCTTATTGAAAAAAAAGTTACGTTCTGCTCCAACAAATATTTAAACCGATCGTCACTCGTAATGATGAAATGTCCTCCTTAAATGTAGCGCTTCCATCCGTCTAGGGCTGTTATCACTGCCATGTGTTCCTTCTCATACATTGACTTTCCCACATATCTTGGAGCCTAGGGCCTTGCTATAGTAGGCAATAGGTCTGTTGTCTTGAGTTAGTACTGCTCCAATTCCCTGGTGGCTAGCATTAGTTTCAATGGTGAATGTTTTGCTAAAATAAGGCATCACCAGCACAGATGCAACAGACATTGCTTTAGGTTCAATATTAAGGATTAAGGATTAGTAACATTAGGTCCAATACTTGTTAGGATTTTCTTTTAATCTGTCTGGAAATGTGCGTGTCCATAGAAATTATGGAGAATCCCTAGAGTTAGAGAACAGCACGTTACTGAATATAGGTATGAATTAGATCCAATAGGAAAATGGATAGTGAGAATTCATATAGTTGTCACCAATCCCAAGTAGCGTGAATTGAGGTGTAGTATTTTTTCCCCATTTCTTAATATCTAAATGATCTATGAAAAATCTCTGCTTCTTCGTAAGTTAGCTGTGCTTCGTGGTTTAAATGATCAAGCATATTATATAAGGTCATCAATCATTAATGATGTTTGTTTTGTAACATGATCTAATTGTTATTGAAATTTGAAATTGTCCTTAGCCTATATGATGCTAGAGAGCATCGGGCTCTTGCACTCCTCTCTTGATGATTTATTAGAGTTAGTGATTGTTCTTGGTCTCATGTCCTCTTTTTCACTTTCTATGGCCGCGATGTCCTTTGAATAGTGTCAACTGTATTGGATAGCTGAGATAAATGTTATATATCCACATCTATTTCTTTTAGCTCAAGAATTTGTGTGGTAATATACTTCTTTCTTAGGAAGTTCTTTTGATAAATCTTACAATTTAAATTAGTAATGCTTTAGACTTTCACCATTTTATCTTATTGTAAATATACATTTATCATTTTATCTTATTGTGAATATACAAATTATTTCTGCCAAGAAGTTGGGTGACTTTAGATCTTAAAGATCAACATTCAACTCTAAACTGCGATGGAATTTTATCTAGCAGCCAAGCAGTGCGAGAGAGATTCCACTTGGAAATAGTATCTTACTTCACTAAAAGAAAAATGAGAAATCTGTCGTTTTCCTTTTCTTGGAGCTTAGATGTTAATGTAAAAGAGTTGCGCACACAAAGAATTGAGAATTTAAGCTGTTGCATTGCCTTATTTTCTTAAAAGGTTTTTGGCTAAAAGACATAAAATTCATGTCTACTAACTTCAGCGGATTTCTTCAATCACTATGAAGGTAAAGCTGGTCCTTCTAATGTAAAAGCTCCAGCTCCTTTTGTTTTTTTTTACTTTTGTTGGGAGAGTGCATGTTTGGTGCATGTTTTCTTTGGTACTCTTATATCTATGGCTACCATTTACTATTTTAAGTATTAGTAAAACCAGAGAAGGATAAGGCAGCTTTTTCCTTCTAATCAGTTAGGACAATAATTTTCCTACTAAACCATTTTTTCACAAGTATCTACTCAACCATCTGATACAAAGCCACGGCATAATTCGATCAAGCTGTGTGCGTACTCTTCTTGGTTGTGTTTTGATCATTATTATATTGGTATGTAATTTTATTACTATACCTGTATACCAACACTAAGGTAGTCCTTTCAAAATTACATCAGAGTCTACACCAAGTCCTTTTCACAACTGCAAGGAGTCAATCATATTCGATATATCATCTAACATGTTAACAGGAATCTAGCAACATCGATAGCAATTTTGAAGACATTTCTATGCAAGATATATGATGCTCTATTCCCTAGACCCCGCGCATAGCGGGAGCTTAGTGCACCAGGCTCTTTTTTTTTTTTTATATATGTGATGCTCTATTCCATCAAAACATTTATTGTTCCTATCTATCCACACTGTCCATAAAATGCAAAGGCGAATTTCATCAATGTTAAAACAATGTGAAGGGGAGTTGTTCTCTTCTTTATTCTCTGACCCACTGGCTGCATAATGCTTCTTTTAAGCTTCCTGCCAATATCCACTGCACCTCCCAAACAAGTTCTGAAACATACTCCAAAGGTGCCAGGTCAGATACCAATGTAGAAAAAAGATGGTTAACAGATTCTACTGAAGATTTACAATATAGCACCTATGCATAAACTGAATGTTCTTCTTTGTAGATTATCTTGCGTAGGCACATAATATTTGATGCTGTCCAGTCAAAGGAATTCAGATTTGTCTGCAACTTGTGACAAGATTTTACAGGAAACCTCTCATCTGTGTTGGCTGTCCATGGAATAGAATCTGCCCTATCATCTTGGATTCCACAGCCTCCAGCTTCTCAAACAAAAAATTACTCTTATCAATTTCCCAATATAAAGTTTTCCTTCTGAAATTTTCTATAGATTATAGACTTCTGCTTGCTGCACGTTCTTCTGTACTGTTCATAATCCATAGACAAACTAGACCACATTCTAAATGCATCATAAGCCTTTTCCAGAAAGAATTCTGTGATAGCTTTTTCCTTTTTGACCTTTTTCTATAGAAATCGAACACGAGGCGACTTGGTGAAAATCTTGCCACCGCGCCACCGGAGTTTTAATCTTTCCTGTAAGCTAAGATTATAGGTTTATGAGATATCTTATTACTTATTGTCTATTGTGTCTCAACTGCAGGATTTTGCAGGTACAGAATGAAGAGTTGCAACATCAATTTGATTCAGATCTTCTTGATGATGTTAAACAACCCTTAGTGTATGCAAGGAACTTTCTGGAATTTTGCTCCTTCCAAGCTCTTCAAGTGGAAACCATCCGTCCTGATTATCTGAGCGATAAGGACTTCCGTCGGTTGATGTTCGACATGATGCTAGCATGGGAGGCCCCTGGTGATGGAAATCAAGTACTAAACTACATGAGATATACTCTATTTCAAGATTGCTATCTTTTCTTGATTTTCTAAATTCTGCTTGCTATGTCATAGGTTTGGCTGTCCATTTGTAAGTCTTAACTCTCTAACAATACCGTCATGGAGATGTCTTCACAGGAAACTGCTGCTTCTGATAATAAGGAAGTGGAGGATGAAGATAGCTTGTCATTGTTTTATTCGGATTCCACAAACATGGCTGTTCAGGTTGTAACTTATTTAACTTTTTCCTTTATTTAATACTCCGTCCGTCCAGTTTATGTGATGCACTTTCCTTTTTAGTCTACCCCAGAAAGAATGATACCTTTCTATATATATAAACAATTTAATTTTAAACTTCCCATTTTACCCTTAATGAGATTGTTTATAGCCACACAAATATCTATGATTTGTTTTAGACCACATGTCTTAAAATTCTTAAACTCCATGCTTCTTAAACTCCATGCTTAGTCAAAGTGCATCACATCGGACGGAGGGAGTATCTATATTTGGAGTAGAAATTTTGAGATTACTACTTTTTATCAGTGACAGAAATTGTATACCTCCACTGTTGAAGGTTCTATCCTCTTTGAAGGCCACGGAAAAAAAAGGTTGTTTATATTTAAAGAAAGAGAAATATGTTCTTTCCTGGGGTTGCATTGAATTGCAAAATAATTTTCTCAGAAGGGCATCATATGATTTTGTCCTAAAGTTTTCAACTGCCTTTTATTTATCCATTTTATTTCTTGTTTCTTGTCAGGTTGATAATAAAAAGACAGTTGGTGCAGATTCATTTTCACGAATAGCTCCTGCTTGTGCTATCGTTGCAGACATTATAACAGTTCACAATCTTTTCGATGTCCTAGCAAGTTCTTCAGGTCACCGGCTCCATTTTCTTATATATGACAAGTACCTTCGGAGTCTTGAAAAGTATGCTCCATTACTTGAGCATTAATTGTTGGATCCAACTTTACCTTTTTGTTCTTTGGGTACTTTACTTTCTCGCGAAAGATTGAAATCAAGCTGGTCTGAAATCTTTTGAGATTAGTTGGTTTGAAGTCCTCAGTAAAGGACAAAACTTTCACTCTAGACTTAGAACTTTCAATTATGAGTTGAGATGGAGTTTACCTGACGCTCGAAGGATGGTAAAGCATTAGTTTGATCTAACTTGGAAAGCCGCTTAAAGATATTGTTTAATATGAAAAAAATCATGCTGCATAGATGAGCTAGAAATCTCGGGTATGCTGTTTTGCATTTTCTTCATTATGTGTTGTTCAATCTGGATGATCTTGGGGATGATTATCATGCTTCTCCTCTCCATTTATTGCAACAATTCAACATATCCCACAAGTCTTTGGCTTTTTGGAAAACAAAAATATTCATGCACTTGCCCACTTTCCCATCTCCTTTTGAAGTTTGCTGTAGGACTTGGTAACGCAGATAAACATTGAGGAGTTTATTAGAGTTTGACGACATAGTTCATCTTTCTTTCGACCCACTGTACCAGCAGTCTACCTCAATTTTGCATTCTATGATCTCAAACGACCTGTTCCGGCAACAAAAGTTAGAGACAAGGGGGAGTTTCTCACTCTAGAAAACTTCTGTCTAATTTTCTATTCTGAATTTTATTTGTTAAGGTGTGGTTAGCATATAATGGAGAAGAAATAGATCCCTTCGTTTAGTTATCTGATAGCTATCCTATTTATGAAATTAACTATGTAAACAAAAGCATCAGACATGATTTTTTGTGATTCTGGCCTTCTAATTTATGTTATAATATATGATTTAAGTTTTCCATCATCAGGTAAAAATCACAGATCTGCCTCCTGTTTAGTGCGCTCTCTCTCTCCCCCTCCCTCCCTCTCCTGTGGTCACCTTCACTTTTGTTTTTTCGTCCCTCTTATCGTTTCTTGAATGTCTGTGGTATCATTGTTACGGTTCACTTTTACATAGGGAATAAACGCTAATTCGTAACTTGTGGACTCTTGAATTTATTTATTTTTTATTAGTATCATCTAATTTATAGGGAAATTAGAAAAATCAAGTAGGAAATGGTTTTCTCAATCAAAAGAAAAATCCTTAGAAAACCAGAGTTCGAGGTAAGAGTATAGGTAATTCCCTTGGGAAGGTGTTAGGCATTCCGATATTAAGAATCCGCAAAATGCGGCTGACCTTCGGGTTTTAAAATAATAATTTGCTTTTTATTTGTCCAAAGTGATTAAAAATATTGTATATAAAATCATATCATGTAAAATCATTCTTCACCAAATAATTATTTTACACACCTTTTCTCTTTTTTCAAAGTAAGAAAAGAAAATTCTTTTTGAAACTTTCCTTTGGAATATAACTTCTTTATCAGAAAGGGGATATCCAAACTATTTGATTTTTTTTGTAAATATTTAACTTGATATTTGAAAATTATAGCTTGTAATAAAAATGGGATTTTTATTAAAAGAAGGTCAACCACACTCTTTTCCTTTCCCACTCCAATTTTTAAAGGACTTTATTTTAGAAGACCAATTTATTGAGAAGATGATCAAAACTTGTTCCAATTTCAAATAAAATCATTTTTATCAAAAAACTTTGTTTAAACTTAAACCTTTTTTCATTTTTTCTTTTTAAAGCTTAAGTAAAATCAATAATTTCTTTTGCAAAGAGGAATCTGGATTCGATTTTAAAATCATTTTTGGGATAAGCAAACCATTTGCAATTTTACTTAGAAAAAAAGTAATTCAAACACGTGTAGTAACTGTTGCAATAGTCGAAAATCAGAAATTAAAATAAAGCACTTTTATTTATTATGCTATTTGTTCTAACGAGATAAGCACCGTATCTAAACTATTTCAAATATTCTTCTAACCTAGAAACAACAATACAAGTAAAACATCAAAATACAAAATAAAAGGAATTGGGTCAGGCTGGTGGGCATATCGGTCCACCAGTTAAATATGCTCTTTTTTTTTTTTTTATCATTTTTACCCATAACTGGGCCTTCAACAGCTTTCTGGACTCGATGAAAAATATGAAAGTTGGGCCTCAGGCCCAACAGATCAAACACTCACGCCAAGATAAAGAATGGGCCCATCAAGCCCAGGGGCATGCAAAGGAGGGGGAAAGACAAATAAGTAAGGCTGGCCAGTGGGCCGGGACGACCCGACCCCGGCCCGACCCCGTCCCGACCCCGCCCCGGTCCCGCCCCGACCCCGCTCTAAAAAAAAAAAAAAAAAAATTTAACGGGGCGGGACTCGAACTCGGGACGGGACGATGTCTCGTCCCGCCGTACCCGAGCCCGCCCCCTGTGCCCGCCGGACCCGAGCCCGCCCCGAGCCCGTCCCGACCCCGACCCCGACCCTTAAATCCCCTTTGCAAAAATGGTCGTTGCACCAACGGCCATTTTAGATTATGGCCGTTGGCCAACGGCCATTTTAGCCCCCCCCCCCCCCCCCCCCCTCCCCCAACCCCCCCCCCCTACCCCTTAATATTTATTTTTAACCCATAAGTTATTATATTTACACTTTAACCCAATTTTTCAACTATAAATAACTCATTTTCTCTTCATCTTTCTCACAAATCTTCCTACAATCTCTCTAATTTCTCAATATATCTCTCTACATTGTTTGCTAAATATTCAATTTTATTAATTCATTTGGGAATTGGGAGTGAAGTTGGCAACTAGCTTGAGGATCTTCCATCGAGCAAAGTTTCAATTTTCAACCTCTCGATTACACGTCGACGTTACGTCGGCGTTTGGTACATTCGTTCCTTCATTAAATTATTATTGTCTGTTTATTTTATTTAGCGCACTTAATTTTATTGTCTTTAATTATTTATTATCATAATTAAAATGGAAGGATTAAAAGGTATGTTTAAGGGTAAGGGTAAGGGTGCTTCTTCTAGTAGAGGCAACCAGGGCAAGGGTACTTCTTCTAGTCATCTTATTCCTACACAGATGATTTTGTTGATACTCAACATTTTCCTACAATACCATTAGATTTAGACGAGGAGTTATTTTCTGGAACTCAAGAAGACTTTAATTTAGACGATGATCTAGACGATACACCCACTAATATTGATGACAACACGCCCACTAGTGCACCTTCATCTGAAATACCTCCTATTCCCCCTAGTATGAGACGAGGTCCAAAGAAAACGACCATTAAAATCGATGCATGTACATTTTTTGATAGGGACGTAGAGAATCAAGTAGCCATATGTAAAATTTGTAAAAATGTTTTAAAATTTAAAACTGGAAAAGGTCACGGTGGGACGGGGGTTTAATTAGACACGTAGTAAGTGCTCATCCAGCTAGGTATGCCCAATACCAGGCTTCAAAACCGGGTGCGCAAACGGCCGCTCCATCGGGACAAGGTTCACATACGATACGTCCCGGACCAAGTACGGGTCAAATTAACCCTATGACGGGGGGAATTGTAGGCTCTAAATACAACAAACATAGAGATAGGGAAGCAATATCAAAATTAGTTGCTTTGTGGAGGGTTTGCCTTTTTCATTTCCTTCATCTCCCGGTTTATTCATTACATTAGAGATATATATAATCCTGCTTTTAACGGTTTTCCTAGGTCAATTGTTAAGAGAGATGTATTTAAATTTGCGCATGAATATCAACAATATTTACGTTTTTCATTATATCATTTTAATGGCAAAGTATCTATCACGTCGATATAGGTCGTAGTACTAACGGCCATGATTATTTAACTCGTAACTTGTCATTGGATAGATTATAAATGGTCTATGCAAAAATGTATTTTAGCGTATAGATATATAGATGATAGGCACACCGGTACTTTTATTGCAGAAAATATTTATCAAGTGTGCGATTATTACGGAATTACCGATAAAATTATGACTATTACATTAGATAACGCTTCTAATAACAATTACGCAATTACAATGTTAAAAAATAGTTTAGCTCCATCTTTTCCGGACCATTTTCATATAAAATGCGCGTGCCATATATATAACTTAATTGTAAAGGATGGTCTATCACTTTTTGAAGACATTCTTAGTAAAATACAATTTGCTATAAACTTTATTTTTAAAAGTAATAAAGTACAACGTAGAAAAGAATATAAAAAAATTTGTCATGATTGTGGACTACCTTTTAGAAAAATTCCACAAGAAGTATCCACTAGGTGGAATTCTTTATACGAGCAACTACTTGTTGCTTATGACTATAAATTACCTATAACTTTATTTTTTAACTCTCATAATAAAAAGCCAAATGATATGATTTTAGATAGTGATTGGGAAAAAATTTCCGAACTTATTGTATTTTTAGAGAAATTTTTTCAAGCAACAAAAGAATTTTCCGGTATATATTATCCTACTATTTCAACTATGTTATTTTATATAACTCTAATATTTTTATTACTTAGTGAATATATGGAAAAACCAAATTATAAGGCAAATATTAAAAAAATGTTTGTCAAAATAAAAAAATATTTTATTCCTATTCCTTCTATTTATATTATTGGTTCTCGTATTAAATCCTACTATTAAAATAGACGGTACTAAATCACTAATTGAAACTATTTACGATTGTATAGAAGTAATACCACCTCCAAGTCCCAAAAATCTAAATCACCCACCACCTATTGAACAAACTAAAGAAGAAGTGTTGAATAGCGTAGAACACCACCGCAAAAATATATATAGATTTTATCAACAAGAAAATGCTAGTAACGTACCGGCTACCATACCATCTTCTTCATCTTCAACACAACCTCACAAAAGACATGTTTTTCTGCGGCTAGTATTGAAAGCCTCGTAAATAGAATGTGCGGCCGTACCTCTACTAACCAAATTAGCGAGTTGGATATTTTTGTTTTGCGGGGTTCTGTACCGTATCAAGAAGTTATCAATGAAGATGGACAAGAAGACTTGCTTTGAAATATCGGAGGGGGAATGAGAAGACCTTTCCGACACTTTCATTGATGGCTCGAGATGTTTTGAACATTCAAGCGTCATCAATCGCGTCGGAAAGCGCTTTTTCTGAGCGAGATATCAAATAGGAGACCACAGACACTCATTGGCCGAGACAGCTTGGAAATTGCGGTATTATTCGGAGATTGGATACGAGCGGAGCGGAGAAGGTGCGGTCAACCTGGAGATCAACGAAGAAGATGATGAAAACTACAACGAAATCTTAACCGAAGGTAGTAGAAGCGACGTGGATCAATTTGACCAACAAATTCCAATTCCAACCGAAGAACCACATGAAATCATCAAGCAATTAGAACAGGTTTTTTTGAGAATGTAATTTTTTTAATTGTAATTTTATTATGTAATTTGCAACTTTTGGACAACACCACAAAGTTGCAATTTAGATTTTAGACAATTGTATTTGTATTACAAAAAAATCATATGTCTATTAAATAATATAAGAGGCACAAAAACAGCCTTGGGATGTTTTTATTACACCATCTTATTTTGTTTATTGAGTTTTTTTTATACATATGTTATTTAAAAAAAAAAAAAGGAAAACCCGACCCCGCCCCCCCCGACCCGAGCCCGACCCGAGCCCGCCCCGCCCGATACCGACGGGATCGGGATCGGGACGGACCGGAGCAGTCCCGCCCGCACCCGACCCCGCTAGGCCCGCTAGTCCCGATCCCGACCCCCGGATCGTCCCGCCCCGACCCCGACCCCGCCAGACCCGGCCCGCCAGACCCGAGCCCGGCCCACTGGCCACCCATACAAATAAGGGAGTCAAAAAGTACCCAAGACTTATCAACAAGTGCAAAAATAGTTTGTATTAAACACAAATAAAAATAGTTTGTATTAACTGAAGCAGTCCAAAAAAAAAAACTAACACGCCCAAACAAGTAACAGTCCAAAAAATCGCAAATACATGGGCCTCATCTCAAGTAGTGCGAGAAAAGAGGAACATGCCCAACATCACAATCACAGAACTAAAGGGAACAGTTCAGCCCAAAGACACGACATACCTAATTACGCAGACTATGATTCATAAACGTACAAGTCCACATACATTTTAGACATATAAAGGCTGATATACCTGAAAGGTATACGCAAATATACAACTCCTGTATACACTGGGTGTAATTAGAGTTGTATACTTCGAGGTATATCACACCTCAAACAATAAATCAGAAAGGGGAGAAGATAACTAGATACAATCAGGCTTATACATTAATGCGAGATGGGCAAATACAGGGATAACCCTTATGTTTCAAACAAAAAACAAATAATCTAACAGTGGACAGCATAAGCATGTTCAATCTCAACAAGAGAAAGAAAGACAATTGTGTATTTTTTCATGATTCAAACAAATAATACCAAGCCAGTACAAGCATGAAGATCAGACCCAAATACCACAAGAAGGAACACCCAAATACTATAACATCAAAGCCAAACAAACTTCATTAACATACCCAGACTTTGACACAATCAAGAACAAACAGGCAATATGTATTGATATGTAAAGGACCTGGTCATATATGTACTAATCAAATATCATGCTTTATGATCCTATGACTTAGACACTCATTAGGAGAAAAATTTAATTTACACATATATTCAGAAGACACAGACATACCAAATTCATACAATTAACTTCACATAAGAAACAAAAGATGTTGATTTCTTTCTTAGACTAACGTGGAGGGTGCATGCTTTAAATCAAAGGCAAAGAAGGTCTCAACATTTCTTCTTTCAGATTTACACAGAGCTAACAAGGTATGGGACTGACCCAAAATAACTTAACACCTCAAAAAGATGTTGAAAAGAGTAGGGCAGTTGCAACACAGCAAGGCTAGGATCATTTTCAAACACATGAACTTACTTAACTACTGGTAAAACAGATATTCTCAATACGGACAACTTCAAAAACCCAGGCAAGACAAATATATACTCCTAATTGACAGTCTAGACACATGCATAACTTAACAAGAAGCAAATGCCCTAAGTTCAAATCATTTAACAGACCTTTCTATTCATTTAAGTAGTTTTCAACATCAGACTAAACCCTATAAATGCTTACTACAATGAAACATGATTGTAAGTTAAACATGGAATGCAAACATAGGCAATGATGTAACATGATACAAACTAGTTCAAATAGACACAAAGTGCTAGTACAGATATCATTCAACAACTTAGTAGACAAAGCATGATACAAGATAACTGAGAAGACTTTACATGATAATATGGAGGCATTTTGACACTTAAATAGGTAAGACAAGTATATAGTCAATTCAGTACATATATTAGGTAACATATATGACCAAACAATCACTCAAAGACATCATTTTAGATACGCAGGACCATTTAGATCGGGACACACACAGAGAACCACATTCATGATACCTACTAGACATAGTGACACTTTAGGACAGGGCACAAACATGATTGGGATGACTATTAAGTATATTACAAGTCAAATAACTAACATTTCTTTAACTAAATAAACAACTAATGCCTACTGAACCAGCTACAAGAAACTCAGTAAAAACAAGCATACTTCAACATACTCAGATAATGCCTAGCAACCCACACATAAAGCTTCTTATCATGCTTTTACTATCCTAAACTCATGCATACAGGTTCATAAACATGCCAATAAAGATTTAATGCTAAACCTATTCTATACCATTCATTTATCACAGAAAAAAGTATGTAAATAGGTTTCAAACATACATCTAAGTCCACCAAGAAGAGTAAAAACTATGTTAGTGCTTACATGATCTCCAAACATGTCAAAGACCAAACACAGTCACACAATCAGAATTCAGCTACCACAGATCATGACTCTTAAACTGAAAACAACAGTTATACTAATCATCTACATAACAATATTTACTAAATAAGTATTGAAACAACATACACCACATAGTTCTAAGTATAAACCTAACACAACATACTTAAGTATTAATAGTCAAACCAAACAGGCTAGTAAAAAGATACTCAATTGTCATAAACTTAATCAACAGTAAGCATCACGAAGTATTTAACTTAATCAAACTAATTAACAACATATCCAACACATTACACCTAGTCTGATTCTAAACATGGGTCTAACAGATATAAATTAACTAAAAGCAGGCTTTGAAAGACATCACATTAAAACACTAATGAACAATCAGATTCTCGATTCGTCTAAAGTTTGCCTTGCGATTTTTGATTCTGCAGGCTCAAAGCCGAAAAAGGTAACCTTGTCATTTCAGCATTATTAGTTTGGGACTGGCTGCTTTATTCTTCTGATTCTGTGTATTTGTTTGAAAATTATTTCTCCTTTCTTCTACATGAAGAAAGCATGAGGTCTGCTATTACGGTGTGTTCCCCCCCCCCCCCCTCCCTTAGTATACGGTAAAGGCCAACGTTAGCAGCGGTTCGTTCAAATAAGATCACTTCTTATGCCTTACTTAAAGTTTTAAGAAGCTAAAACTTTAGACTATTTGTGCTCTTTAAACTGAATAGAACTAAGTGTAAAAAATATGGAGGTTCTAGTTTTATTTAACATCTCTGGAATCTATGGCTTATGAGCATGATTTCTTGTTTGAGTAGTTATTCATGATGCCAGCTAGTTGAAGGTTGATAATGTTTGAGACATTTGCATGATATGTCACGTCTCTTCTTTCGAAAAAATAAAATAAAATAAAATACGATTTTTACTACTGTGTTAAATTGTTTTGACTTATTTTCTATTGAACACCTGTTTTTGGAGATTGAAAGGGAAATTTTAGATATAGGTTTTAAGAGCCAAAGAAGTGTAAAGCATATCCTTTGAGCTAAATATTTTTACTACTTTTCAAAGCAACAAAGAGCATGACCTCAATCTTTGTTGTTCAGTAAGTGAGCTTGTAACCCGCAAGGGTAGCCAAGTTGGTGTAGCAGTAGAGCGCGGGACCGCAAGGTCACGAGTTCGATCCTCTGCATAAACCTTCTTGGTTGAGCCTATCACACATGGCTTGCCAAGTGTGTTTAATCGGCTGACGTGGTTTGCAGGCTATTGCGTCAGTCCAGGGTTTACCCTGTGCGCATTCGAGAGAGTAACGGCTGCGGGTTCTTCGTCAAAAAAAAAGAAAAGTAAGTGAGCTTGTATTCTCATTCGGATCTTTGAAATCCTTAAAGACTGTTATACTTTTGTGTTGGTTCAAATTTTGTTAAGTTTAAATACAGGAAGCCAGCACTGTTAAATATTAAGTTCACTAAAATCTGGCCAGATGTGTCCTTAAAGTTCGTGTACATGTTTTGAACGTAACTACTAGTTTGTCTTTAAAAAAATGGTTGCTAATTCTTTTCCTCTGTTTAGTACGCATGTGACAACCCCCCTGAGTTCATTGGACTCCATCCGGCCCAACATAATGATATACATCTAGTCAGCCCAAGCCAAAGCCCACACAACAGTAACAGCAGCGGAACATGGGCTAAGCCCAATTTAGTTATTTCTATCTCTACCTGTGTAACTTATTTACTTTGTTTTGCTTTCTTAACTTGGTTAAACGTGAAAGCACAAGTTGCTATTCTTATCAAGTTTACTATCGTTTGCAATAAGCCAGCTGAATTAATTTTGTATTTCGGATCTGTTTTTTTTCTTCAAAATAACGTGACATTTCCAAAGTTCGATGAATCAAAGACAACATCTTTTAAATCAAAATGATTCCATGTTCCATTCTCTAAATGATTTCCAGAAAAGTAGTCCAAGGATCGTAAAAATGATTTCCAACTCTTCTTCTTTTCTAAATCAAATTTCAAGGTCTAAACTTATTCCAAAATCAAGAACTTGTTAAATTAACTTAAAGATCTTTATATTTTTCGAATTATAAACAAGTGGATTCATTAACGGATTAAGAAGTTTGAATTATATATAATTCAAAATCTAAATGGCCGTGCACATTTGAAGGGATTAATTCCTTTATGATTAGCCAAATTATTAGTTAATTCAATCGTTGAGTTAATGACGTAATTAAAGTGTTAAAAATAATTTTCAAAATTAAAACACCCCTCTGAAGTTCATTTTCCAAATGAAAGATACTTCCTTCTTTTTTTATTATTAGCCATGAATAAACTCCTTTCAAACTTTATATATATAACTTTTTTAAAAATATTTTACAAACAAGTTTTACATCTTTTTAGCCATAAAATGTTAGACCCGTAGGTAAACCGCATTGGGCGAATTTTAATATAGAGGCGCTTAACATCTTTTTCGGGATCACCAGAATCCTTACTCATTCTCTGGTATCTTTTAAAAGTTTTTTTTTAAAATAAAATAATTTAACCTTTTAATTGGTTTCCTAATTCCTACTCAATAAATTAGATGTCGACTACTTTTGTTCACGACAAACGCCAAATTACTAAGTAGCTTTTACGCGTGAGCGTAAAAGTGAATTATACTGTCCTTATCTGGAAGAAACGTTACATCAAACATGTAGCTGCAAAGACACCTGCCCTTTACACATGAAATTGGATCTAAATGGGTTTGGAGAGTAACTTCCGAAATTGTGAGGTATCTTGTTTTGTTTCGTCTTGTGGAGAATCAAGGGGGATCTTGGCTATCTTTTTTGGGAGGAACGCATCAAACAAGTTGCTGCTCTAAACCATTGGATGAACAAGAAGGATTTTGGGAGAGGTAAAAGCTGCTCCTTGCCGAGCTCAAAAAGGATCAAAAGCTCTAGTTTTCTACAACAAAAAAATTCACGCTCTTCAAGTGTTCATTCAAGTTTGACTTTGTTGAGTCGTTTGGAACTCGTGAGACTGCCATTAGCTAGGAAAAGCCTGAGGTATGTAAGGATTTTCTATACCTTCGTATATTAGCTCATATGAGCGTTTTAAATATGTTTTCGGTAAGTACTCACGGAATGGTGATCGGAAGTCATGGGTTTAAGTTTTGTTAGTTGTATTGAGTTGATTTGGTTGTTCTTTATGAGATAAAGCGTTGGAAATTTACTAATGTGGAATTAAGTTTATCCCATTATTTATGACTCGAACAATTGGGGGCTCCGCACGTCGGAAATGTTGTTTCCACACACGTACAATCTTAGTGCCAAGTATCGTAAATTCCTTTAATGAAAGAGATATTGGTACGTAAGTGAAATGTTTGAGACATAGAATGATGGACGGTTATTGAATAAATAACAAGTGTTCCACGTTGGTAAACGAAGGAAGGATTGTGCGAAGTGTAAGATGAAACGGGTCGAAAAGGGTCGCGGAGCCAAGAAGGACTGGGTCGCAGCACCGAAGCGCCGCAACGCTAATTGTCTGTTTGGCCACTGGAGCCGCGGCGCCGCGACGCTTCCAAGCCAGTGAGTGCTCGACGAAAGTCCAAAAGTTTGGCTGATTATGGACAGGTTTTGGAGCATTAACATGACAGTTTTTCCTCCATAACTCAGCCATTATTTGGCTGCATTAGTTGGTGGTTTAAAGGGCCATTACATGGCATTTAAATGGCCATTACATGAGACATTTGAAAGGTCATCTTGCACACCTATAAATTGAGGCATTTAGCTCAATTCTATAGATGCCCACAATATGCATACAAGTATATAACACCACAAAGAGATCAGTTTTCTGGATAAACAATCCTTCTCTTAGCAATCTTCATTGTTCGTGTTTTTCGCAGAGGTAATTTGTGTAGGCTTTGCACATTTGATAGTTTATTTTATCTTGGGAGACTATTGTCCATACTTCCGTAAAGCCTATATACGGGGGCAATCTTGTCTTAAAGACAGAGAGCTATCTCTCGACTCAGCCAGTGGTGTTGTGATTATTTAATTGGTTGCTAAGTATTTCAGGTGTGAACTAGAATCTCAAAGGACTCTAACCGTTCGAATTCTCAGCGGATCTATAAGCTACAAGTGTAGCAGTTCATGTTCTTGTATTTCTGAATACAAGATCCATATCTGAAGTTCCAATTCAAGATCAAGATATTGACAACTTGTTGTAATCTTTATTGTTTATCTTTTCAATCATTGTAATAGTTATTTACTATTCTCGTACGTGCTTTACATATCCAACAAGTTTAAGACAAGTTTGTATTAGTGTTCGAAAGATGTCGGTCAACAGTTGTGTGACCAAATCCAAATCTGGCTGTGGTTTTCTTCTTGAAAACAGTTATGTTGACATTTCTGTTAACAGTTCAAACATTGTCTCTGTCAACAACCGTGCTTTCAAATCTGGTCCTAGTTTTGGTTCTCTCTTTTACGACAATTACAAATCTATTTCCGTCAAAGGTGGGATCTCTGGATCTGATGCTGAGCTTCAAGATACTGCTGATAGTCATACTAGTACGGCTAAAGATCAAAGACGAGTTGATGTCACCGCTCCAGAGGGTGGTGGAAACAAGCGCCACGAGAGGCTGAGGATGTCAACTGGGACAAGAAGAGAAGGCTGAAGATGATGTTCTATCATGTTGCAAAAGGCCTATATCTGTCCCAGACAAATGATCCGAATTATGGTAATGAGGATATGGACACTCAGTCTAACTGAAGTAGGCAAGAATCTAAAAGGTCTAAGTTAATTATCCTTCCTTATCAATAATGTGTTTAGTTAATATCTGAATAAAAGTATGTAGAGCAAGGCTGGGAATATGAAAGTGTTTTCATTAAAACTTATATTCCCTACACTCTAAAATCAGATATTGAATCTTCTTCCTTCTCGGTTAAAGATTGGACTATTGTAAATAAAACTTAAAAGATCCGTTCTTTTGGGTGTAATTATTAAAAGTGTGTAAAGTATGTTCGCACATACGAATGAGAGAGATCCACTGACTGTGCGAAAACTGTTACCACTCTTAAGCAAGCGCCAGGAATTATCTGGGCACCAATCTCAAAGGAAGAAGACTAAAAGCTAATGGCTTTTCTTAAGACAATGAACCTGTCACACTATTTGACAGAAGATCATTCATTTGATAGGATGATATTGGACACTCAGTTGTACAAAGCCTACGGGCGACTAGAGTGGGCCAAATTCAGTTAATAGGATGATATTAGACACTCAGTTGCACAAAGCCTACGGGCGACTGGAGTGGGCCAGAATTTCCAGGTCTTAAATGATATGAAGGCCAAAAGAAAGGCAGAAAAGTAATGGACACTTAGTGAGGTGGGCTATAGTTTCCAGGTCCTAAATGATCTGAAGGCCAAAATAAAGGCAGAAAAGAAATTGGACACTCAGTCTGCCAAAGCAACTGAAGTGGGCCAGAGTATCCAGAGCACATATGATCTGGTTACGCCCTAACCACGGGCAATAGGTTGTTCATGTAAAGCAACGCCACCTCTAAAGTAGAAGGGGTTGGAGAGGTTGTCCTCAATAGGACTTCAGGGAATGAGATCACTCTAAAAGTAGGTGATACATGTCCCAAACTTGGTTTAAGGGACGATGTTGGTCAAGCTAGTTTGAGACTAGTCCAACAGATCTGTAATAACTAAGAATGGTACTGTATGTCTGTAGCTAAATGAATGATATATTTGTAATCCGTGCATCTATGCCATCATAGATTAAGACACGTTAAATTGAAAGTCATTCAAAAGCTAACGAAGTTGAGATTGTTGCCTTCTGTCGACATAAACCCTCAAAATGAATGTGAGGTAGGCGAAGAGGCAAAATTACCTTTCCAAGTTCCGTAAAAGGATTAGCGAAAGAAGCACCGCTCCTCTAGAACTTAGTCACACCTACATGGGTGATTTGAAGTTTATACAAAATAGAGGGGGGAGACAAGTACTTTGTGACCTTCATTGATGATGGTACAATGTATTGCATCCTTTGTTTGTTGAAAAACAAAGATGAAGCAGTTGAAGCAGATAAGCGCTACAAAGCAGAAGTTGAAAATCAACTAAACCTACGGATTGAGGAATTCGTAGTGATAGAAGAGGAGAATGTGAAGCATCGTTCATCAAACGACTGCTCAGTACTCACCTCAGTCTAACAGTGTTAGCCAAGCGCAAAGTCGTACGCCTAAAATATGTGGGGCAAGACGATCCTTACCACTAATGTGATTCTCAACATAACTACACATAAGGATAAAGATAACCCTCCGTGTGAAACATAGAAAGATCCCACCTACACATGTTGTGTTGTGGGGTGGCTTGGTAGAGGTTGGAATACCGAAACAAGTCAAGTTGGACCTAAGACTGTAAATTGCATATCCACTGGATCTGCAAATGACAGTAGTGCTTATCGCCTCTTGGTGTCAAAGAATGCTGAATTCTTTGAGGATAACTTTTCTTGAGCAGGAAAAGTAATTGCTCGAGGTTAACAAGAACCCGCGAGTGCCTGACTGTCCGGAACTAGACGTTCCGTATCTACAGGACTCGGAAGTTGCTGACTATCCGGAACTTAATATTCCAGATCTACAGAACTCAGAGATTCTAGATGTTGAACCGAGATGGAGCAAAGAGGGGACAAGGGCTTGTTCCAGGCCTTCTAGCTTGTATGGTTGAAAATGAACCATGGAAAATTAACAAAGAATTGCCATCTCCAGAAGCACTGCTTTGGAAAGAAGCTATAGAGAGAGAAATAGATTCCATCATATAGAACCATACTTGTGTAATGGTCCTCTGGGAAAAGAACCTTTGGGTTGTAAAAATGGATACTCAAAAGTAAGTACAAAGTAGATGGATCTACTGATGAGTATAAGGCCTCGACTACTTGGACGTGTGCTCCCTTGTAAATAGCTTAACATCCAGGGCCATTACAGTAATGCATAACATGGATGTTGAAATAGCCTTCCTAATCGGAGAGTTGGAAGGGGAGGATCAGAGTTGGTTTGTTGGACTGTTGGGCTTCTTCCTGAACTTTCATTTTGGTCCCTGAAATATTTACATTTTGGTCCTGGAAGTTTCAGATAAAACAGAAATAATGAATCTGACAACAGAAACATTGACTCTCAAGTTAGAAAGCCAACAATTGAAAAACCAACAGTCTGAAAGTGGAAGTCATATTGAAACAAAAGTTTCGATATGAAAGATATGGGTATCACAGATGACATCTTAGGAATTGGGATTTCTAAGACATCTAATAGACTGGTCTAACTCCAAACTCAGTTGTGAGATAGTTGACAGTCTCGTTGAAGCCACCAATGGATATGAATCATAGAACTGATTGGAATCATGGTGCACCCATACACCAGGAGCGATATGCACAAGTTACATGTAGTTCAATGTATTGTACACTATAACTGACCTGGTATCGGCCTACAAAGCAGATCAGTTAAACTAAGGTTAACTTATGATCGATAGAAGGCGTTAAGATGGATATGGCGATATTTGAAATATTCGCTTATCTACGGATTATGGTATTCTGGATGGCCAGCGGTTCTGAGAGAACACAATGATGCAAACTGGACATCAGATATGAAGAACACTAAAGCCACTGGAGCCGCGGCGCCGCGACTCTAATGTTGCAGAGCCGCGGTGCTTCCCAGGCAGTGGGTGATCGACGGAAGTCCAAAAGTTTGGCTGATTATGGAGAGGTTTTGGAGCATTAACATGGCAGTTTTTCCTCCATAACTCAGCTATTATTTGGCTACATTAGTTGGTGGTTTAAATGTCCATTACATGGCATTTAAATGGCCATTACATGGGACATTTGAAAGGCCATATTGCACACCTATAAATTGAGGCCTTTGGCTCAATTCTATAGATGCCCACAATATGCATACAAGTATACAACACGACAAAGAGATCAGTTTTCATGATAAGCCATCCTTCTCTTAGCAATCTTCATTGTTCGTGTTCTTCGCTGAGGTCATTTGTGTAGGCTTTGCACATTTGATAGTTTGTTGTTTTATCTTGGGAGACTATTGTCCACACTTCCGTAAAGCCTATATACGGGGACAATCTTGTCTTAAAGACAGAGAGCCATCTCTCGACTCAGTCGGTGGTGTTGTGATTATCTAATTGGTTGCTAAGTGTTTCAGGTGTGAACTAGAATCTCAAAGGACTTTAACCATTCGGATTCTCAGCGGATCTACAAGCCACAAGTGTAGCAGTTCATGTTCTTGTATTTCCGAATACAAGATCCATAGTTGAAGTTCCAATTCAAGATCAAGATATTGACAACTTGTTGTTGTAATCTTTGTTGTTTATCCTTTCGATCACTGTAATAGTTATTTACTATTCTCGTACGTGCTTTACATATCCAACATAAAGTTCTAGAGTTGTTGTTTGATATCGTATGAGGGTCTTAAATTGTTGTATCTATGTAAAGCAGGAAGGGTGTGGATAAACACCATTGATTTGTCGATTTTGCGAATTTGACACTCGTCGTATGGTTACTAATCGCGTTTGTGAGACTCGAGCTTGTCATTTAGATGTCAATATTGCTGGTTGTTATTCATTACTGCTATTGTGCAGGAGTGTACTGCTCGCCATGGTATAACGATTTAAATCGAGGTATGTAAGGCTAAACCCTTTTTTGCCGCAGCTACAGCTCGACCTCTAGTCTTATGTCTCTCTTGTATGAGTATAAGGTCAAAGGTTACGAAAGAATGTCAGAACTCTATGTTGATTCTTTCATGAACAATGAAGATTTCATGTGCCTACAAGTCTACCCTTCATTTAGTTGTTCCTACTCCTAGGGTCGAGCTTTCAAATTATTATTATTGGGTTATAATTCTTTTACTTAAGATGAATCATTAGATTCCAACAATGAGCTAAGACGAAGATAAACTTTCACTAGAAGTCACACATTTTGTGCTGCTGGATTTTAATGTCACATCATAAAAACTGATAAAAATGTACTAGCCTCTTAGCATTATCTCAATCCATAAAATTCGGTGGCCTAACCCTTTTTCTTCCATTCTTATCTTCGTCAAATCAACTTCTGTAGTGGACATCTTCCTCCTCTAACCTATCAAACGTTTTTTTTTCAAATATCACCATTTTTTTCAACATTAAGTATGTCGAATTCCATCTGATTGGCACATCCAAAACCATAAGTCCCCTATATGAGATTTTCTCTCGCTTAACACATGTCTTGAATTTTTGCAACCTTATCGGAGAAGATCTTACATACTTCACCGCATTACGAATAGCAGCTATTGAGTCATTCACTTCTTCCAACTCATCCTGAACAATCGAGTTTGCTATATGTGCAGCACACCTTACATGCATATGATCACCATTTAAAACCATCGCATTAGGACTCCAATTTGTCAGTTTCTTCTTCACATAAGTACTTGCAACTTGATTAGCACTTGCGTTGTCCACAGTAATTGTGAATAGCATATTAATACCCCAATCCAATAAACATTTCTCTATAATCTTTCCAATACCATCTCCCTTATGATTAGAAATCGGTGTAAAATCAAGTATCTTTTTATGCAACACCCATTCACAGTCAATAAAATGCCCAGTGATTACCATGTAGCTACTCATTGGAATTGATGTCCACGTGTCTGTTGTAATACAAATCCTCTGCTGGTTTGAGTTCATGATTCTTTTCATCAAAGCCTTCTCATTCTGATGCAAATGAAGAATATCCCGTGCAATCGTTCTTCATGAAGGCACCTCAAATCTGGGACAACAAACCCTCATATACTCCACAAAGTTATGACTCTCCACAAATCTAAAAGCTAACTCATCTTTAATAATCAATTTCACAAGTGCGACTCTACAAGCATCTTTATTAAACCCCACAAATATAACTTTACCATTGTTCTTACCCTTATCACGAGTTAATACTTTTTTATTCTTATCCTCTTCAAGCTTCAATTTCTTGTATACTTTGCATCTACCCAGGTGGTTCCTAAATTAGTTTTCCCAACTGTCGAGCTATCGCAAGCATAATCTTTGCGGCAAAAATGACACTTGGCTTTCTTTCCTCCAGGTAGCCTAGTAAAAAAAATCCAAACTTTTGATCTCAATTGTCCCTCGTCGTTTCGTTTCACCTCTTATGTTCCATCATCCAAAATGTGTTCCATTCTACCAAGAACCTAACAAAAAAGAATAATTCATAATTAAACAAGAACCTAACAGTTTAAGAATCAACTAAATTCAATACTAAAAGTTACAGCAATAATCCAATATGTTAACAACAATTAAAGAAAATGATCGGCGTTGTCACTTACAATTCAAAAACACAAGGAGAGGGTGCCGTCCGATTGCGTTTTCAGCTTCCTGTCAAACCGACAGCCGCTGCTTCTATTTCAATTTTCAATCCGTAGAGCAAAGTAAATTTTTAGAGTTTCATAATCAAAGCTTTCAATTTTTATTTATATATGTTATGATTAATTACAAATTTGCCATCGATTTTCGGTTCGGTTCGGTTCATCACCAATTCTAAAGAACCGAACCAAACTATATAACATTAATACATTCAATTTTTTAAAACATTCGGTTTTTTATATTTATTTAACCGAATTCAAACCAAACGGTTCGGTTTTTTCGGTCACCAATTTTTATGCCCACCCCTAACTGTACTAACTTTTCTACATTTGTGATAACAATACTACTATGTATTTACTATTACAACTAGTACTACTTATTTACATTTTAATTAGTTGTATAATGGATAAAGGGTCCATTTTAACTATATGTGGAGCTCTTTGAGTTCTTAAAAGGATGGTTTTCATTTCTAATATGGGGATTGAATTTTTCTCTTTTTTTTGTACTAGTTTTTTCATTATCTATTTCTTTGTAAGTGAACTCTTAGAGAAGAAAATGCATAGCCCCAGGGCACAAGCGAGTTGGTAAGTGACAAGGTGATTGGGGTACAATCACTACAACGTCGCGGGTTCGAATTCGTGTGGTGACAGTCTTTGCTGAAATATTGCAAGGGTTGTTGCTGGGTTCGTGTCCCGTTGGTCCTCTCCCTTGCAGGGTTGTCACTCGCGCATATCCATCGATTTACATCCCACCTGATCAAGGGGCCTCTGGTACAGGTGAGGGGTTTCGCCTTTGGACTTTTCCCTTCACAAAGAGAAGAAAATGCATAGCCATGAATTTTTTGAGTTGGCAATTTTTATGGGGAGTAATTGAGGTTTAATAAATATATTATAAACATAGTATCTTATTGAAAGAACAAAAAATTGTCAATGCACCTCACACAGGCGCACGTTAGTGCTATTTCAACCGTACGACATCACCGATATGGCAAGAGGACGGCCGAAGAAAGACACGACCACGTCACAGATTAAGGGAGGTGGAACGAAGAACAATCTGAAGGGGATGCCACAGAAATCCCCACTGGGACATGGGAATCCTACAGAAGTGTGGTCGGCTCTACCACCAACTAGGGGTGGACTTGGCATCGCAACTCCGGGGATGATTGTTTCCCTTATGGCGGCATCAGTAAAAAGGATACTACTGCAAACTCTGAGGATAAAAGACTAATGATGGACCAAGGACTTAGTGCAGTAAAACAGGTGATCGATTCTGGGCAAATGGGGATCGTGAATCAGAAAGGGGTGGTTTCCATGGATGCAGTAACAAAGCAGCAGACGGTGCCTACCTCGACGTCTCCGAGTGCTTTAGTGGCCATTGTTGTACCAGAGGAACAGGAGGCAAATAACAATGAAAAAGCATGGACGAATTTATTTAAGGGAACAACCCTAGCTGCCAGGGGTATGAGCCTTAGGTATATTCCTCCTAAAATTGAGAATGGGTGAAAAATGTTGAACTGCAACTAGATGAACTGGCCAAAGAAAGTGCCAAATGGAAGCAATTACTCATTATATATGTCATAGGAGCTAACCCAACCATCGCTGCCCTCGAGAGATTCATTGCTCGACAATGGAATTTTGTTTCTAAGCCTAAGGTATATTTTCATAATGATGGATAATTTCTAGTGAAATTTGTAAGTATGGAGAATAGGAATGAGGTATTGTATTCAGGGCCTAAATGATTAATAATAGACCAGTGATTATCAAACCCTGGACTGAAGAATTTGATTTTGCAAATGAAGTGCTTAAAATGATTCCCCTATGGGTGAAATTTCCAAATTTACCTCTTAGTTGCTGGGGAAAGGAGTCTTTGAGTCGCATTGCTAGTGGAGTTGGCACTCCTCTGTTTGCTGATGAATGTACTACTTCGCTGGAGAGGATATCTTTCGCTAGAGTGCTTGTTGAGGTTGATGTAACTCGCAAAATTCCAACTACTGTGAAAGTGAAGGATCTACATGGGAAAGAGTTCACACAACCAGTGTGGTATACTTGTAACATGTTTGTTGTGGTTCTTTCTTATAAATAGGACATGATTGTTCTAAGTTGAAACAAAAACAAGTAGAGATCCAAGTGGAGCAGCATAATGTGAAGGCACCTGAACAAAAAGAGGCGAAGCAACCAGAGAAACAACCATATCCTCAGGGCCATGATCAACCTAAAAATAAGGCCCCAAAGTTTCAGAAGTAATGGTATTCCAAAGAGGACCAAAAGAATGGAAAGTCGAAATCCAACACATAGAGTATTCAAATTTAGGGCAAAGAGCTTGCTCACCCTAATCAAGATGAGGTGGGATGGCAGAATGTGACAAAGAAGACTGCTAGGTCTGTGCCAGTTAGCCCTGCTAAAGGAGGGTTAATTGCAAAAAATGGACTCACTCCATTGATGAAGCAGGATGGTGCACTAAGGGAAAGTAATGTTCAGGCTGAGGAAGGGCAGTGTAGCAGTACAGAAGCTGCTACAGGGTATCAACCTCCTAATATTCAACAATGAAGTTGCTCACTTGGAATGTGAGAGGGCTCAATAAAGAGTGTAGACAAAAAGAGCTCAAGTAGTTCATATATGAACATGAAGTAGATAGTATATAAATAGTATAACATAAAGTAAATAAGCAGTATGCTAGGAATATAATAAAATGGGTGGTCCCTGGATGGAGTTGGACATCAAACTACAGTAATTCTGATAGATGCAGAATCTGATTGTTATCGAATCCTAATATTGTTAGCTTTGATGAGTTTGTCATACATGATCAGTTTATTTATTGGAGACTTAGAAGCCAAACTTCTTGCTTTCACTTTGCAGCAGTCTATGGCTTGCATACAATAGAGGCCAGAAGGGAGTTGTGGGAGCAGCTGAGATTGATTTCAGCTAATGTACAGGACCCTTGGTTACTAATGGGAGATTTTAATGCCATTAATGATCCCGAAGACAGATTTACCAGTGACAATGTGCAAGATTGTGAAGTGAGAGATTTCAGAAATTTCTAGATTGATACAAATATGACTGAACTAACCTATACAGGAAGAAAATTCATATGGAGTAATGGACATGTCCAAAGTAAAATTGATAGAGCCATTGTTAATGATACTTGGATGCTTCAAATGAATACTACTTCAGTTTTAGCTATGGACCCTTTCTTCTCCGATCATTCTCCTTTGTGTATACAAGTAGGTACACCAGCTAGAAGAGTTCCTAAACTTTTTAAGTTCTTTAACTACAAGGCAGATCATGATGATCTCCAGAATATGGTAGCAAGTTGATGGGCACGTAGCTCACACGGATCAAAGTTGGAAGTTGTCTGGAAAAAATTGAAATTTGTAAAGAAGGGATTGAGAAATCATAAGAAAAAGGAATTCAATAATGTTGAAGCATATGTGTTGGTTATTAAAAGGTAGCTGCTGAAAATTCAAAGTCAAATGAGTGATGGAAACTGAAAGATAACTCAGGTTACAGTTTGAGAAATGGGCTACAATAGAAGAAAGTATAGCAAGGCAGAAATCAAGAGTGCAGTGGCTCAAACATGGGGATTCTAATTCTGGTTTTTTCTTTGCCAATATGAAGACTAGAAATGCTCAAAATACTATACAGTCTCTGCAAGACAGTAATGGTCGAACTATTTAGGATGTAGAAGGAATTGAACAAGAAGTATGTTACTTCTATAAAGGCCTATTAGGATCATCTGTTGCACACCTTCCGGCTATTGACCCAAGGGTTATTACTAAGGGATATATTCATCCTAGAAAGGAACAGTTACAACTCATAAGACCAGTCACAACTGAAAAGGTTCACTCTGCACTGATGGGCATAGATGACATAAAAGTACCGGGTCATAATGGTTTAAATCCTCATTTCTTTAAAAGTGCATGTTATAACTCTCCGTAAATCTGGATCAGGTGTGAATGTGTTAAATGAGTGTTCATGTGAAATTTTAGCCATATGAAGTCCCATCTGGATGAGTTTGAGTAGAAATAGTTGTTTTGGAATCTAAACGGATTGTGTCGTGCATAAGATTTGATAGAATCAACTATATTTTCGATATGTCTATTTTTCCAGCCTGATTGAGTGCAAATCTGTTGGTAATTGTAGAAAACTTAATACATAAAAGTTGTATCCCTTTGAAATAACTTTCCAATGGTATATGGTGGAGGTCAAATGGATATCTGAATAAAACGTTATGACTATTTTACTGAAGGGTCACAGAGTAGTTCGTCGGACATGCATCTGCAACGCAAAATGCAAAATAGGATACAAAAGGTATTATGCGCCGCATTTCCCAACATATTTTGGGCACAACTTTCATCCCAAAGTTCCCATTGTTCTATTTTGATATTCTTTAGCATCTACGACCGCAAAATGCCATCTACAATGCATATGCCAACACAGACAACCCCGAGATTCATTAAAAGTCGTGTTTGTCTGAATTTTATCATATTTTTAAGTTGTTCAAACCTTAGCACAGCTTTTCTCTCCTATCCTCATCTTTCCACATCAAGGTAAGTCTCTCTCATGTATTCCTAAGTAATTCTAACACTTATATATGAATTCTTAATAAGATTATACGCTACAATCATAGTGTTTTCAAGAAAACTCTTATCAAGATTTCAAGTTCAGAATTTTGGGTTTCTTCATCAAAAGTTCAGACCTTTTTCTTCAAGTTTTTGAGCGATTTAAAGTATGTAAGTCTAACTCTCTATGTGTGTGAATGTTATTTATCTTCCCCATGCCACGTTCTTTTACGATTACTACAGATTGCTTCAGAAATAGAGTTAAGCCCTTGTTTCATGAAAAGCTTTAGAACTCCCAGTCTCTAAACGATATCGTTTCGTAATTCTTTCATGATTTCCATTCTAAAAATTGTGAACTCAGTACGTAATCAGTATAGACTCGTGTTTGATATCCCATGGGTCTTGATCATGAAAACTCAGTAGGCTTATGAACAATTAATACTTTAAATTCCATAATCAGTTACTTAATACATGTCTCAGCATAGTAATATTCAGCATTCCATTTTTATGCATTAGAGTATGATTCATAGTTTCTTAATATAAATTGTTGAATGTTGAACACCTATATTTGGGACTGATGCCACAATTTATGTATACGTATATTTAGGCCTGAAGCCACAGATTTGTGCACTTTTATTGGACCTGGAGCCACAAATTATTAACTCAATTCAAATATGTGATTTCACATTCAGAACAAGGAGTACTTATGACTACACTTCTCTAGTTCAGTTCACCTATCAGAATGTTTTTGCTTCAGTTTCAGCAAGTTCATATTATTGATTTAGGTTGCCCTTTCCTAAGCACCCCACACCTATTTATTCTTTTAGTTGGTTTTACATACTAGTACAATTCAAATGTACTGACGTCCCTTTTGCCTGGGGCCTGCATCTAAAAATGCAGGCAACAATTACAGGACGACGAATCTGCTCGTTAGGATTCTCGTATCAGCTACTTAGTGAGCCTCAGTTTCCTTCAGGGCATTACTTATTTGTGGTCTTTCAATCATACTAGATAGTCAAGTACGTTGGGGGCCTTGTTCGGGTAAAAAGTCAGTATTTTGTATTCATTAGAGGCTTCATAGACTAGAGTTGCAGTTAGTCAGTTTTAGCATGCTTTTGTGTTAGCCATGTCAGCTAGATTTTATATTTCAGACTTATTCCACATTTATTATTATTCAGTTAGGCTTTTTAGCAGCTCTGTATGTTTATATATTACATTCTGCATCATTACATATCCTATGTTGATTCAACTAGTCATGTGGTTCGCACCATCACATGCAGTTAGGCACCGAGTGTCGTGTTATGCCCAGACCATGGTTCGGGATATGATAAAGCTTGGTATCAGAGCACTAGGTTCAAGTGTCCTAGGGAGTCTATGAAGCCGTATCCAGTGGGGTCTCTTTATATGTGTGTGTGCGCCACACATGTATATAGTTGACCACCAAAACATTCAAGATTGTTTCACTTCTTTCTACTCTTGATCGTGCCATGAAGCTTAGAGCAGTAAGTAACCTTCCGCTCCTATCGAATTCTGTACGTATTGAAGGCGCCAACGAAAAGCAGGGAATTCAAGGTCTAGGTGAGGATGATTACCCACTGGGGAATGATTGTGAAGTGTCTGTAGTAATAAATGAGACTTGAGATGATTTTGAAGTAGAATAAAGTGGATGTCATCAGAGAAGGCGCAGTTGTATTATAGATGTAAAAGTCGGATAGTAACAACGTACTTAGGAAATGTGATGATTTTATTGAATAGGTTCGAAAAGATTTGAGGACAGGAAGAGAGATGAGAAACTACAGAAAGAGATAGACACTAAAATCAATAAAAGAGCTACGTCTGCAGGAAAATTTAATCATGGAGGATTTTCGAGAGGTGGAGGCAGACAGGTTTTCAACAGGACCACTTGTATGCTTTAGCAGGTCATCAAAACTTAGAGTCATACCCATATTTTGCCATAGCTATGATGATTATAGATATAATGTAAGACTCCACGGGCAACAAGTTATGATTTTAGCCACAAAAGGCATAAATTGATTTTCATGGTTCATGAGCAGACTGTTGAATTTCTAGGAATAGTTTTAGTTTGTTTAAGTTTAGTCAGATCAGAACCAGAGAGTACGATGTCAGTAAGTTACTACGAGAAGAAAATGGTATTAAGAGATAAGATGTGATAGTTTTCTCTTTGGTTATGTGATTAAGTGTTCACCTCAGATGTGTATAATCGATATGTTGTTGAAGTGTACAGAAAGTTTGGGGTTAAGTATTTTAATCATCGTTTAAGAGAGACGTAATTTCCCTAAGTATGATCTATATCTATAGTTCAGAAAAGATAGTATAAAATCGGATAATAGGGTCGGATAATGAGGGAAGTTAGAAGTAACCTTGTGCTTCACTTTAGTTGTTCAGAGCAGAATAAGAGAGCAAGATGCTAGTAGATGTTCAGGAAGAATAGTAAGTAAGTTTATGAGTAGATTCGGTATATTAGCAATTTCAGCAGAGCTAGAAGAGGTACGATTTGATTTCCTTAGTCAGGTTGACACTAGTGAGTGGGTGACAGTTTGAAATACATCTGGATGTGTATTAGAAGGGGTTTAAGTAAAATTCGAAGCATAGTGATTAGTGGAAGAAGAAATCAGCTAAGCAGTAAGAGAGCAAACTACAATAGAATAGCCTTTAAGAGTCATTAGAAAGGGGTTTCTCTAAGATTGACAGTGTGAGCAAAGTTAGGTCATTAAGATTTTGTATGAAAATTATGAATATATTAGTTCCCCTTTTATGTAAGTAACTCAGTTTTCTAAAAAGGAAGATTGCTCAGAAGATAGTCTAAAAATGAGTCCTCAGTAATGTAAAGTATGAAGGACTACAGAAGATAAAGGGAAGACAACTTGATCTCAACAAAAGAGAAGAATTTACAAGTATAAAATCTTAGCCTTTGGTTTAAGGGTGTCACACCCCAACCCTTCTAAAGCTCTATTAAGCTCAAACATATGGAGAAGAATGATAACATTACCTTTGTCACACCCCACATAGTTACATGTCCACCTCACCTAGGTTAGGGTGTGACAAAGGGGGAGACGTATAGATCGTCAATAAGTCTAGTTGGCATTTGAAACCCGAAAAGTTAGCATGAGATATAAAGAACCTAAGTTCAATAATAAGGTAAATGATATAGTCTCCATAAGGAATGTGCCTCTTGTGTACAAGAAATGCCAAGTGACTAAGATTCGATCGTCCATCGACTTGTGTCAAGCTCCGTTATTGCCAACTAGGAGATCACAAAAAAAGCTATAAGATCATGACAAGTTATTTCTTACAAGGATAGTGACATTGCATGAGAGTCTAATCTCCAGGTTGCTAGTCAACGACTTAGGACACATCAATATTGTAAGTATTTTCAGAAAGTACCTCAGAAAGATATCAAGTATGGGAAGTTTAGCTCGCGTAGAGGAAGACAATAGATGCTAAGAGAAGTTTATCGTTTAGCAAACCTAGGAGTTCAACTTTTGGACTCTAAAGATAGTGGCATTGTGAAGGACAACCAATGTAGTGATCCCTACTTATTGGAATTGAAAGAAGGGATTCACAAGAATAAGATGAGGACATTTGAACAAGGGGGGATAACATTACCTTGAGGTACCAAGGCAGATTATGTGTTCTCTATATAGATGAGCTTAAAGAGTGAATTATGTCAGAAGCACACAATTCTAGGTACTTCATTCACCCAGGTTCCACAAAGATGTATCATGACTTCAAGGAGATTTATTGGTGGAATGACATGGAAAAAAATGTAGCATATTTTGTGGCTAAGTGTCTGAATTGTCATCAAGTGAAAGTCGAACACCAAAGTCCTGGTGGTTTGGCTCAGAACATAGATATTCTAATGGAGATGATAAATATGGACTTTATAATAGGTATACCTCGCTCATTTTGGAAACATGATTCGATTTAGGTGATTGTAGTGACTTACCAAGTCATCACACTTTTTTCTTGTGAAGACCACCGACTCAGTAGAAGATTACGCCAAGTTGTATATTCAGGAAATTGTAAGATTTCATGGGACTGTAGTGTCCATCATTTTAGATCGTGGTGCTCAGTTCACATCAAATTTTTGGAAATCCTTTCAGAAAGGACTATGCACAAGGGTAAACCTCAGCACAACTTTTCATCCTCAGACAGATGGCCAGGTAACGCGCAATATTCAAACACTTGAGGATATGTTGAGGGCGTGTGTTATGGATTTTAACGGTAATTGGGATGATCACTTGCCTCTCATTGAATTTACCTATAATAACAATTATCACTCCAGTAGCAAGATGGCATCGTTCAAAGCTCTATATAGGCGAAGGTGTAGATCACCAAATGGTTTGGTTTGAAGTGGGTGAAGATGAATTGTTAGGCCCAGATTTGGTCCATCAAGCCATGGAGAAATTCAAGTTGATCCAAGAGCATCTGAAAATGGCTCAAAGTCTCCAAAAGTCCTATTCAGACGTGCGACGAAAGGACTTAGAGTTTTAGATTAATGATTGGGTGTTTCTAAAAGTTTTGCCTATGAAAGGCGTTATGAGATTTGGGAAGAAATGAAACTTAGTCCACGTTATATTGGACCATACAGGATCCTACGAAGTATCGGGCAAGTAGCGTATGACTTAAAGCTACAGCTGGCCAGTGGGCCGGGACGGCCTGGTCCCGCCCCGGTCCCGCCCCGGTCCCGCCCCGAACTCGAGTAGTAAAAAGAAAAAACCTTCGGTATCGGGACTCGAACCGGGACGGGACAATGTCTCGTCCCGACCCATCCCAGCCCACCCCAATCCTGCTAGTCCCGACCCAATCCCGAGCCCGCCCCGATCCCGCCCGTAATTTCCCTTTTTGCAAAAATAACCGTTGCACCAACGACCATTTTACATTTTGACCGTTGTGCAATGGCCATTTTTGGCCTCCCCAACCCCCTACCCCTTAATATTTATTTTTAACCCATAAGTTATTATATTTACACTTTAACCCAATTTTCCAACTATAAATAACTCATTTTCTCTTCATCTTTCTCACAAATCTTCATACAATCTCTCTAATCTCTCAATCTATCTCTCTACAAGTCTACATTGTTTACTAAATATTCAATTTTATTTATTCATTTGGGAATTGGGAGTGAAGTTGGCAACTAGCTTGAGGATCTTCCATCGAGCAAAGTTTCAATTTTCAACCTCTCGATTACACGTCGATGTTACGTCGGCGTTTGGTACATTCGTTCCTTCATTAAATTATTATTGTCTGTTTATTTTATTTAGCGCACTTAATTTCATTTACTTTAATTATTTATTAAATTTATAATGGAATGATTTAAATGTATGCTTACGGGTAGAGGCCGGGCTTCTTCTAGTAGGGGTAACAAGGGCAATGGTACTTTTTCTAGTCATCCTATTCCTACACATGATGATTTTGTTGATACTGAACATTTTCCTACAATACCATTAGATTTAGACGAGGAGCTATTTTTTGGAACTCAAGAATACTTTAATTTAGACGATGATCTAGATGATACACCCACTAATGTTGATGACAACACACCTACTAGTGCACCTTCAACTGAAATGCCTCTTATTCCCCCTAGTATGAGACGAGGTCTAGCAAAACGAACATTAAAATCAGATGCATGGATATCTTTTGATAGGGACGTAGAGAATCAAGTAGCTAGATGTAAAATTTGTAAAGATGTTTTAAAACTTAAAATTGGAAAAGGTCACGGTGGGACGAGGGGTTTAATGAGACACGTAGTAAGGGCTCATCTAGCTAGGTATGCCCAATACCAGGCTTCAAAACCGGGTGCGCAAACAACCGCTCCATCGAGACAAGGTTCACATACTGATACTGTCTCGGAACAAGTACAGGGTCAAATTAACCCTATGACGGGGGGAATTGTAGGCCCTAAATGCAATAAACATAGAGATAGGGAAGCAATATCAAAATTAGTTGCTGTGGAGGGTTTGCCTTTTTCATTTCCTTCATCTCCCGATTTTATTCATTACATTAGAGATATATATAATCCTGCTTTTAACGGTTTTCCTAGATCAACTGTTAAGAGAGATGTATTTAAATTCGCACATGAATATCAACAATATTTACGTTATTCATTATATCATTTTAATGGCAAAGTATCTATCACGTCTGATATAGGTCGTACTACTAACGACCGTGATTATTTAACGGTAACTTGTCATTGGATAGATTATAAATGGTCTATGCAAAAACGTATCTTAGCGTATAGATATATAGATGATAGGCACACCGGTACTTTTATTGCAGAAAATATTTATCAAGTGTGCCATTATTATGGAATAACCGATAAAATTATGACTATTACATTAGATAACACTTCTTCTAACAATTACGCTATTACAATTTTAAAAAATAATTTAACTCCATCTTTTTCAGATCATTTTCATATAAAATGTGCGTGTCATATATATAACTTAATTGTAAAGGATGGTCTATCACTTTTTGAAGACATTCTTAGTAAAATACAATTTGCTATAAGCTTTATTTTTAAAAGTAATAAAATACAACGAAGAAAAGAATATAAAAAAACTTGTCACGATTGTCAACTACCTTATAGAAAAATTCTAGAAGAAGTACATACTAGGTGGAATTCTTTATACGAGCAACTACTTGTTGCTTATGACTATAGAAAACCTATAACTTTATTTTTAACTCTCATAATCAAAATCCAGCTGATATGATTGTAGATAGCGATTGGGTAAAAATTTCTGAACTTATTGTATTTTTAGAGAAATTTTTTCAAGCAACAAAAGAATTTTTCGGTATATATTATCCTACTATTTCAACTATGTTGTTTTATATAACTCTAATATTTTTATTACTTAGTGAATATATGAAAAATCAGCTTATATGACAGCTATTAAAAAAATGTTTATCAAAATAAAAAAATATTTTATTCCTATTCCCACTATTTATATTATTGGTGTTGTATTAAATCCAACTATTAAAATAGACGGTACTAAATCACTTATTGAAACTATTTACGATTGTATAGAAGTACTACCACCTCCAAGTCCAAAAAATTCAAATCACCCACCACCTATTGAACAAACTAAAGAAGAAGTGTTGTCTAGCGTAGAAGATCATGCAAAAAAATATATAGGTTTTACCAACATGAAAGTGCTAGTAACCTACCGGCTTCCATACCATCTTCTTCATCTTCAACACAACCTCACAAAAGACATGTTATTTCTGCGGCTAGTATTGAAAGCCTTAGAAATAGAATGTGCGGTCGTACCGCTACTAACCAAATTAGCGAGTTTGATATTTTTGTTTTGCAGGGTTCTGTACCGTACCAAGCAGTTCTTAATGAAGAAAGACGTGAAGACTTGCTAAAATACTGGAGGGGGAATGAGAAGACCTTTCTGACACTTTCAATGATGGCCCGAGATGTTTTGAATATACAAGCGTCATCAACTGCGTCTGAAAGCGTTTTTTCTGTCGGCAGATATCAAATAGAAGACCACGGACACTCATTAGCCGAGACGACTTGGAAATTGCGGTATTATTCAGAGATTGGATACGAGCGGAGCGGAGAAGGTGCGGTCAACCGGAGATCAACGAAGAAGAAGATGAAAACTACAACGAAATCTTATCTGAATGTGGTGGTGGAAGCGACGTGGATCAATTTGACCAACAAATATCAATTCCAATCGAAGAACCACAGGAAATTATCAAGAAACTAGAACATGTTTTTTTCAGAATGTAATTTTTTTAATTGCAATTTTATAATGTAATTTGCAACTTTTGGACAACACCACAAAGTTGCAATTTCGACAATTGTATTTGTATTACAAAAAAATCATATGTCTATTAAATAATATAAGAGGCATAAAAACAGCCTTGGGATGTTTTTATTACACTATCTTGTCTTGTTTAATTATTGAGTTTTTTTATACATATGTTATTAAAAAAAAACCGCCGGAACCCGATCCCGCCCTCGACTTGATCCAACCCCGACCCGATTCCGAAGGGATCGGGATCGGGACGGGACTTCGGCAAATCCCTCCAAACCCGATCCCGCTTGACCCGCCGCCCCGATCCCGCCCCCTTCACCCGTCCCGCCCCGACCGACCCCGCCAAACCCGGCCCACTGGCCAGCTCTACTTAAAGCTGCCACAAGAATTGACTGTTGTACATCCAGTGCTTCATGTATCTATGTTAAAGAAGTTCATGGGGGACCGTCTCCCATTATCCCTACAGATATCACAAGAGTTAAAGATAGGTTGTCGTACGAAGAAATTCAACTAAAGAAATTGCTTAAGTGAAGGTGCTTTGGAGAATCAGAAAGTTGAAGAGGCTACACGGAAAGCCGAAGAGGACATGAAGACCAAGTACTTGCATCTATTTGAAGAGCAAGCATAAAATGTTGAAGGTATCTAACCATTACATTCAGACCTCATATTATAATCTCCATATTTCCAGTATTCAGTAGTCATTCAGTTTAGTGACCACTCAGTTCAATACCAATTCAATTTAGTATTCATGTGTACATATCAGTTCACTGCCCACGTGTTTCCATCAGTCATGTTTATGACCCAGAGGTAGCCATAGTTACAACCATGACAATCATTCGAGAATGAATGATCCCAATGAGGAGATAATGTAACGCTCCATTAATCTGGATTAGGTGTGAATGTGTTAAATGAGTATTAACATGACATTTAGCCATATAAAGTCCCATCGGGATGATTTTAGGTGAAAATAATTGTTTTGGAATCAAGATGGATCGTGAGGTGCATAAGATTCAATAGAATTGACTAAGTTTTCGATAGGTCTATTTTCCATCCTAATTTAGTGCAAATCCATTGGGAAATGCAGAAAACGTAAAACATGAAAGTTGTATATGTTTAAACTATCTTTCCAATGGTATATGGTGGAGGTCAAATGGACATCTGTGAAAAAAGTTATGACCAATGTACTGAAGGATCGCAGAGTAGTCTGTCGAACACGCATCTGCCACGCAAAATGCGAAATGCGATGCAGAAGGCATTCTGTGATGCATTTCCCAATGCTTTTCGAGAAAAACTTCCATCTCAAAGTTCCTAGTGTTCTATTTCGATATGCTTTAGCATTTGCGGTGCATATGTTAACGCAAACATCCCCGAGATTCATTAAAAGTTGCATTTTTACGAATGTTATCCCATTTTTCAGTTCTTCAAACCCTAGCATGACTTTTCTCACCTCCACTCATATTTCCACATCAAGGTAAGTCTCTCTCATGTATTCCTATGTAATTCTAACAATTATATATATAGATTCTTAACAAGATTATACGCTACAATCATAGGGTTTTTAAGAAAATCCTTATCAAGATTTCAAGTTCAGACTTTTGGGTTTCTTCTTCAAAAGTTCAGACACTTTTCTTCAAGTTTTGGAGAGACTTAAGGTATGTAGGGCTAACTCTCTACGCGCAGGAACACTATTGATCTTCTCTACACCACATTCTTTAACGATTACTACAGATTACTTCAAAAATAAAGTCAAGCCCTAGTTTCATGAAGAGCTTCAGAGCTCCCATTTTCTAAACAATATAGTTTCGCAATTCATTCATGATTTCCATTTCGAATATTGTGAACTTAGTACGTAATCAGTATATACTTATGTTTGATATCCCATAGGTCTCAACCATGAAAATTCAGTAGGCTTATGAATAATTAGCTTTAAACTCCATAATTAGTTCATGAATACATGTCTCAGCATAGTAATATTCAGTATTCCAGTGATACATTACAGTATGATTCACATCTCCTTAATATAAATTATTGAATGTTAAACACTTGTATTTGGGCCCGAGGCCATAGTTTATGTATATGTATACTTGAGCCTGAGGCCACAAATTATTAACTAAGTTAAAGCAAGTGATTTCACATTTGGTGGGTCGGAAAGAAGGGTGGTGCCTTAGCTCATGGGTCTAAAAACTTTTGGTCATGTGCTATCTGCGTGAATAGGGAGTGCTTATGAATATACTTATCTTGTTCATTTAAGCTATCAGTATGTTTCTATTTCAGTTTTAGCATGTTCATATTATTTATTTGGGCTGCCCTTTTTTGATCACCCCACACGTATTTATTCTTTCAGTTGGTTATACATACCAGTACAATTCAAATGTACTGATGTCCCTTTTGCCCGGGGAGACATGCAGGCAATAATTTACAGGATGATAGATCTGCTCGCTAGAATTCTCGTATTAGTTGCTTGGTGAGTCCAGTTTCCTTCAGGGTGTCATCTTATTTTCAGTCTTTCACTCATACTAGACAGTCATGTATGTTGGGGGTATTGTCCCGATAAACAGTCAATATTTCCGTATTCATTAGAGGCTTCATAGACTAGAGTTACAATCAACCAGTTTTTGCAAGATTTTATGTAAGCTATGTTGGCTACACTTTAATATTTTAGAGTTATTTCACATTTATGATTATTCAGTTAGACTTTTCAGTATTTCAGTATGTTTATATATTACATTCTGCATCATTACATGTACCATGTTGATTCAGCCTGCCATATGATTTGCTCGGTCACATGCAGTCAGGCATCGAGTGTCATATTATGCCTAGAACATAGTTCGGGGCATGACATATGGCCTTTATAGGAGAGGAAGTGACTCAAGCAATAAAGGAGTTCTTTGATACAATCCAGATCCCTAAAGCAGTGAATTGTACTAGTGTAACCTTGATTCCAAAGGTGAAAAATCCAATCACTGTGAGGGACTTTAGACCTATATCTTGCTACACAATGATATACAAAAGCATCTCTAAGATATTAACAATTAGAATGCAAAACATTATGGAGCTAATTGTGGATGGTAATTAAGCAGCCTTTGCACCAGGTAGAATCATCACTGACAACATTATCTTGAGTCATGAACTCGTCAATGGGTATGGAAGAAAAGGGATTTCACCAAGGTGTATGATAAAAATTGACATGCAGAAAGCTTATGACTCAGTTGAATGGGTGTTTCTGGAGAAGGTACTCACTAGCCTAAACTTTTATGCATTATTTGTTCAATGTATAATGAAATTTGTCAAAAGTGTTTCATACGGTATTGTGGTGAATGGCAAACCAACTCAACACTTACCTGCCAAGAAAGGTTTGATATGGGGGGATCCACTATCTCTCTATTTGTTTGTAAAAGTTATGGAGTACTTAAACATGTTGCTGAATCGGTTAAAAGATGATCCAGATTTCAATTATCATCCCAAATGTGCAAAACTAAGTATTACCCAGTTGGGATTCATAGATGACCTACTCTTGTTCAATTGGGGAGATGTCACTTCTACGCTTAAAATATATGACTTCTTTTTGACTTTCTCTGCTACTTCTGGTCTTATAGTTAATGTAAAATATATATATGATTGCTTTTTGGCTTTCTCTACTGCTTTTGGTCTTATAGCTAATGTCAACAAAAGCTCCATTTATTTTGGAGGGGTAGACAGTGAGACATAAGAGAAGATCCTGAACAGATTAAAATTTGCAAAAGGACAGTTACTTTTTAGATATCTAGGGGTCCTTCTTAGTTACAAAAGGATTTCATTATACAGTGTCAACCACTACTTGACAAGATGATAGGTAGAATTACTCATTGGCCATCCAAATTTCTGTCATATGCAGGGAGATTGCAACTTATTTAAGACAATTTTGTTCTCAATTCAGACCTTCTGGGCTTAAGTTTCCACTCTACCCAAGAAGTGATTAAAATTATAGAGGTTATATGAAGGAACTATATGTGGACTGGTGGCCATATTTCAACCAAGAAAGAATTAGTAGCTTGGGAGCAATTGTGCTTGCCCAAAACTGTCGGAGGAATAAATATCCTCCATGTACTAACTTGGAATAGCGTTGTTAGTAAACTCATGTGAGATTTGTGTACTAAAAAGACAAGCTATGGGTGAAGTGGATGCGTATCTATTATGGGAAATGATAGTCTAAATGGGATATTATGCTTAAACAGGCCTTTTGAGTACTTCGCAAGATTCTGAAGTCAAAGGTTGTTCTAGAGGAAACATGTTATGATCTACTACAAGTAAAAAATATGTAGGAGTTCTCTATCAAAGACCTATACCTGAAACTGAGGGGCCAGTACCAAAAGATGCCATGGAGACGAGTGATATGTAACAACAATGGGGCACCAAAATGGACTTTCATTCTCTATCGTTCACTTCAAGGGATATTGTACACTCGAGATAGGCTATTGAAATGGGGTCTGATAAACTATGCAATCTACCCACTGTGTGATGAAACTAATGAGTGTCTTGATCATCTCTTCTTCGAGTATGACTACTCAGCTGGAATATGGGAGAAGTTGCTGCTATGACAAGGATACAACAGAAAAGCTATGAAGCGGACAAATGAGCTGCTATGGATCCTAAACAGTATAAATGGTAGAAGCATTTCTAGTGCAATGTTCAAGATCACTTTGGGTTGCTGCATTTATATGATCTGGCAGGAGCGTAATTGCAGAGTCTTTTAGGCTGAACAAAGGCCACCAACATTGTTATTGAGGTTGATCATACAACATAGTGTGTACAGATCAAGCTTGCAGTTGCGGCCTGCTAGTCGATTACAGGGATTGAACTTCTATCCTTAGAGTATGACTAGTGTAGGGAGTTGAGATTTTGTTCTGATGTTTCTATGAATTATCCACCTAGGGACTACTATACAGGTGGTCAGAATTTTCTCTTGTGTACATAAGTCTTACTTGGTAAATAAAATATTTAGTTACCCAAAAAAAAACATAGTATCTTAATTGATTTATTGGATTGGGAGAAATTGCTACTCCCCCTGCCACAAAAAGATTATCTTAGTTTTACTTGACACAATAACAAAAATACATCAGATTTATGAGAATTTACCAGAAAACTTTCTAAATGTGATTCTTATATTTGTAATGAAATAGAAAAAAGTAGAAAAGTAAAAAAAAAATCCACTTAACAAGATCACCACAAAAAAGTGGTGGAACATTTTTTGTTGTAGAGACTGCTTTCCAAAAAATCAAAAGAAGAAAAAGTTGGGGTGAAGAATAAATAGAACAAAGTATTCCATTATTTTATATAAATGTATCTTACTTTCCTTTTTTATTTGTTTAAAATGTCATTTTTTTTATATTTAGTAACTCTTTAAATTCAGTATCTTACATGACATACTTAAAAACCACAACATTCAGGGGGCTTTTTAATACATTACAAATATTTTAAATTTAAGACCACAAGATCTAAGTGTCTCATTTACTTAACTCAGAATCCATTCAAATTATAACACATATACCTACCCCAACAGTAATAGCACCATCCCCTCCCCATACACCCTCTCATTTCTAACGGTACACCCCACCACCAGTGTCGCTCCGACCACTCACCAGCGACGATGGTAAGACCATAACAGCACCACTCCGACCAGCCACCGACGGTGACAAAAAATATTTTCTTTTACAAAATTTTATTTGTTTTTGTTCATTTGTTCCTTTTCTTGTTCTTGTGTTCTTTTTCTCCTAGATCTATGCAGGTGCTCGATTTTTTGGGTGAAAACTTCCAGTGAACATTACTTCAGTGCGTGAACATTGCAGGAAACAGTGACGATGAATAGTTCGTGAACAGTGCCGAAAATTGTGACGGCGAATAGTGCGTGAACAGTGCTGGAAATAGTGACGACAAATAGTGATGGCTAACAGTGATGGAAACAACGACAGTGAACAGTGCCGGACACATTGACGGTGAATAGTGATTTTCACCGGCAATCAGGTTCAATTCAACTGGAGTTGGTACCTCCGGTTGCCCGTATCGATTCTTTGTCCTTCACCTTGTTAAATTTTTGCCGCTTCTTGTATTTAGTTATAACATTCTGGCATAGTGATTTTACTTGCCTCTAGATTCTTGTTAACTTGTGTTTGCACTTTGATCCTTTCCTATTTTAGGGTAAACGTTTGAGTAGTTTATTATTTTATATTTGCTTTAGTGGCTTTGATAACTGATGGTAGACTAGGGTCATGTTCTCGATTCGGGACGGGAGCGAGGTTTATGAGGGGTAAGTTGGGTAAGGGAGATGCTAGGTTGAGAATATGGTCTTGAAACATTGGGACTTTAACGAGAAAGTCCATAGAGCTAGTTAAGATTCTTAAGAAGATGAGGATTAATATAGCATGTGTCCAGTAGACCAAATGGGTAGGACCTAAGGCTAAGGATGTAGACGGGTATAAGTTATGGTTCTCAGGTAGGTCGAAGTATAGGAATTGGGTAGGCATTTTGGTAGACAACGAGCTAAGGGATCAGGTGATAGAGGTGAGGAGGGTCAATGACAGGATGATGGCGATTAAGTTGGTAATTGGAGGGTCCACTATGAATATTATTAGTGCTTATGCGCCGCATAAGGGCTTGGACGAGGAGGAGAAGAGATGTTTTTGGGAGGATTTGGACGAAGTAGTGGGAGGTATACGACCCACTGAGAAGTTATTTGTAGGAGGGGATTTCAATGGACATATTTGATCACTTCAGGGGGTTATATCGACGTGCATGGAGGCTTTGGACTCAGGGATAGGAACGGGGAAGGCGTCTCACTTTTGGAGTTCGCTAGAGCTTATGGGATGGTGATATCCAATTAGAGGTTCTTGAAGAAGGAGGAGCACTTGGTGACTTACCGTAGTTCGGTGGCTAAGACTCAGATAGACTTTCTGCTCCTTAAGAAGGTTGTCAAAGATCTTTGTGAAGACTGCAAGGCTATTCCGAAGGAGGATCTTACAACACGACATAAGCTTTTGGTGATGGATTTGGAGATCAAGATGGAGAAAAAAAAAAGGTTGTAGATGACAGGTTAAGAATCAAATGGGGGAGTTTGACCATGGCTAGTGCAAAGAAGATGGGGAAGAGATTGATGGCCAAGGGGGCTTGGGGGAGTAGTGGGGATGCGACCGGTATGTGGGACATGATGGCCAGTTGCACTTGGGAGGTAGCTATAGAAGTGCTAGGGATCTCGCGGGGTAACCGTAGTGGGCATCAAGGGGACTGGTAGTGGAATGGTAAAGTTCAAGAGAAAGTGGAAGTGAAAAAAGTGACATATGCGAAATTGGTAGAAAGCAAGGATGTGGTGGAGAAGTGGACGAATATGGAACTGTATAAGATGGCGAGGAATGAGGCAAAGCTAGCATTTATGGTGGCGAAAACGATGGCTTTTGAACTCATGTATATGAATTAGATGAGAAAGACAGGGATAAGAAGTTGTACAGACCAGCCAAGGCAAGGGAGAGGAGGGCCCATGACTTGGATCATGTGAGGTGCATCAAGGACGAGGATGACAAAGTACTGGTGGAGGAAGCGCATATTAGGCAGAGGTGACAGTCTTGCTTTTATAAACTCTTGAACGAAAAAAGAGATGGAGACATTGTGTTGGGAGATCTGGAGCATTTTGGTAGGTACCGAGATTTTTGGTATTGTAGAAGCATTAAGGTTGAGGAGGTTAGGGGGATGTTCGCAAAATGCGTAGGGGACGAGCGACCGGACTTGATGAAATCCAAGTTGAATTTTGGAAGAGCGCAGGCAGAGCAGGTTTGAAGTGGCTGACTGAGCAGTTTAACGTCATTTTTAAGACGGAAAGAATGCCCGAAGAATGGAAGTGGAGTACAATGATTCCCTTGTACAAAAACAAAGGTGATATCTAGAGTTGTAACAACTATAGGGGTATCAAGCTGCTGAGCCACACTATGAAAGTTTAGGAAAGAGTCGTGGAGATGAGGGTGAGGAGAGACGTGTCTATTTATGAGAACCAGTTTGTATTCATGTCGGGGCGTTCGACTACTGAAACCATTCACCGTATTAGGAGGGTGGTGGAGCAGTATAGGGAGGGGAAGAGAGACTTACATATGGTTTTCATTGACCTCGAGAAGGCATACGACAAAGTCCCTAGGGAGGTTCTATGGAGATATTTGGAGGCTAGAGGTGTACCTGTGGCGTACACTATGACGATCAATGATATGTATGATGGAGCCAAGACTAGGGTACAGACAGTAGGAGGAGACTTGGAGCACTTCTTAGTGATGATGGGCTGCACCAGGGATCAGCTCTTAGCACATTCCTATTTACTTTGGTGATGGACGGACTGACGCGACAAATCCAATGGGAGGTACTATGGTGTATGTTATTCGCAGACGACATAGTCCTAATTGATGAGACTCGCAGTGGAGTGAATGCCAAGCTGGAGGTTTGGAGACAGACATTGGAGTCTAAAGGGTTCAGGTTGAGTAGGACCAAGACAGAATATTTGGAGTGTAAGTTCAGCAATGGGAGCGACCCTAAGACAGGCGTGAAAGTGAGACTTGGTACTCAAGTCATTCCAAATAAAGGTAGCTTGAAGTACCTAGGGTCTATTAGCCAAGGGAATGGAGAAATTGATGACGATGTCACACATCGTATTGGGGCAGGGTGGATGAAATGGAGGCTCGCATCTGGTGTTTTGTGTGACAAGAAGGTGCCATCAAAACTTAAAGGCAAGTTCTATAGGGTGGTGGTTAAACCGACTATGTTGTATGGGGCAGAGTGTTGGTCAGTCAAGACTTCGCACATACAAAAAATAAAAGTTGCGGAGATGAGGATGCTGAGATGGATGTGTGGGCATACAAGGAGAGATAGGATTATAAATGAAGATATCAGAGACAAAGTAGAAGTGACCTAGGTGGAGAATAATATACGGGAAGAGAGGTTGAGATGGTTCGGGCATGTGCAGAGGAGAGACACAAATTCCCAAGTGCGGAGGTCGGCTATGGAAGGGTTTAGAAGGGGTAGAGGTAGGTCGAAGAAGTATTGATGAGAGGTAATTAGACGGGAAATGGCGCAGGTGCAACTTACTGAGGACATGACCTTTGATAGAGGGTTGTGGAGGACACGGATTAGGGTAGAAGGGTAGTAGGTAGTCGAGCTCAGTCCTACTTACGCTTACAAAATGATAGTTGTAGTATTATTACTGTAGGCTCGATTAGCCTATCACACTTATAGGCGCAATATTATTTTATAGTCCCTTATAGTTTGATTTTTGTTGCTATGTGTTCCCTAGTGTACTTTATTGATATTATTTATCTAAGTTAGCTACTGCTTCCTTCTGACAGAATACGCTACCATGGCGTATTCGATTTTGTTATCAGCATGTTCATATTGCTTTAATTTCTTGTTTGGGTTTGACCGTTTCTCTTGCGCTGCTTTGCTTGCTTTACTTGTGATTATGCTTTGTATTGAGCCGAGGGTTTCCCGGAAACAACCGCTCTACCTTTCAAGGCTGAGGTAAGGTCTGTGTATACTCTACCCTCCTTAGACCCCCATATTGTGGGATTTCACGGGGTATGTTGTTGTTGTTGTTGTTGTATACTAAAGTATCAATTATTGACAAATACTTAAAATGGATATATGAGCACATTTATATACATTTTCAAGATTAAATATTCTTCTACATTTTGGTCATGTTGAGGGATATATTTTATCTCGAGTACCACTAAATTGTTATATTTTTCTATACTCGCATCTAGAGCTTTGTCTAAAGCAGTTTCCAAAGCATAAGTGCCCACGACAATAAGTTCTAATTGCTACAAGTAACTTCATAGAAGAATAAAAAGTTTCTTAGTACTTGGGCCAGGGCTCAGCGCGGGCTATCCCCGCTAGTATATAAAATAGGGAAAAGGATCAAAAATACCCCTTTACTTATATAAATTGACTACTTTTACCCTCTATTCAAGTTGGGGCCAAATCACCCCTCCCGTTATACTCCTCATGATAGCAAAGTTTCTAATAATACTCCTCATTTGACAGAAACTTCCAAATCAATCTAAATAACCCGATTTCAATTTTAATTACACATCCCTTCTTTTAACCCGACCCGTGACCCACTAAATGAAATTGACCCATACTAAATTAAACCCTCCTCCAATGAACTGCCGCCCTCCTCCACTCCACCACCAACGAACGGTTGCCCTCCTCCTTCTCCCATATCTGTCGTCGTCCCTCCACTTCTCCGACTAGAAAAAATGTCAAAACTCCATTGCAGCCACACCATACCCAACCAGATCGCCCAGCCACCACCGCACAACCATCCCCTTTTCACTCGCTTCTCTCCCTCTCCACCACACCACTTCACACACTCTCCTCCATTGTCTCCACCAACCCATCACGCCAAAAAAAATCCCAGTCGCTTCATTCTTCCTCACCATTGCCAGAGCAACTACCAACAACAACCAATCCCTACGGGCAAGCTCGACGCCGATGAGCAGCAATAACGATGCCCTTTCCCCCTCTGTTCTTGTGTTATGATTATCTAGTGAAAATGGAAGTCATTACTGTTGGGGTTTAATATGGTATGGGTCAATTTTATTTAGTGGGTCGCGGATCAAGTTAAAAGAGAGGATGAATAATTTCAATCGAAACGAATTATTTGGATTGATTTGAGAGTTTATGTAAAATGAGGGGTATTTTAAAAAATTTTGCTAACGGAGAAGTATTTTTTACCCCCCAACTTACAGTGGGAGGGGTAGATTTACCCCAATTTATGAAAGTAGTGGGTATGTTTTGACCTTTTCCCTACAAAGGGGCATGGATAAAAAGAAGTTTGTAGGAATTGTATAGAAAAAGAAAAAGAATTGTGCAGAAAGGAATTTCGTGATTGAAGGTGGTGGGTGCGGCAGAGTCGGTTACTGTCTTATCATTTTGATTGTCAAATTTCTTGTTTCTGTTAGCTGTTTCTGCAAGGGCTTTTCGCAGGATTTAGGAATAGGGAAGTATACTTTCAAAGACATGGGATCGGATGAAGGTGGCGTATCCGCCGGTTTAGGTATGTCTCCAAGTTATGCGGCATTGACTTCTTCAACTTCAATTCCTATCGATTCCTCCAACCTTGGTTTTAAGGTCTGCTTCTATCCTTTATCTCTCAATATCATATCTCCTTAATTATTTTTAGATTGTTTTAGCTCACTGTACAACATGTCATGTTGCTATCCCTTGTAAATTATTTACAATACTTTCTTCTTGTTGGACATCAATAAATTACCTTTAACGATCACAAAAGTGCAAACAAGCGACAAGGTCCACAGGGATTGAAGTGAAACACACACCCACAATTCACGACATTAGAAAATACCATATATATATATATGAATTACAACGAGTTTTCAAGAATACATATGAATTATTACAACAATACATTTAAGATAACTGATAGTTTTCGATATACAATAATGCCAATATTAATCAAACTCCTCAATCTTGGAATTCAAAGAATAGACAACTTCCCGTTGGGATCACTTTGTGCATCATTGTTTGAAGCACACGCTTCTATGAAGCGCATGGCTTCAGATATAAAGCAATAACCCGGGGATGGCTTTTAATGACACTAATTCAATCACTCTCTTTTTAATCTTTTTGTCGGCAAGCCACCGACAGAAAAGCTAGCAACTTTGTTATTTGCTCCTTAACTCTTACTTTTAGGTAGAGCTGGGCGAGTTATGTCTTCAGTCCAAACATGAACATTTTATATTGGATATATAACTCATACTATTATGAGTTTGACCTGACGTCCACCTTAAATAGTTAACCACCTGGCTGACGTCTCATTGACCCCCTGCATTTTACAAAGTACTGACTATAAAGGGTTCTTTGTTTCTTCAGTTGTTAAAAAAACATGGCTGGAGAGAAGGAACTGGACTTGGCATTGCTGAACAGGTAGTGCTTTCTTTTCCTTTCAGTTCTTGTGACTTAACCCTCTGCTTCTATTTCCTCTACTACTTAGTTTCCTCTTTGAGGTATTAATTGTATTATTTCTGCATTAGTTGAACAGATCTGTTCTTTAAGTTCCAAGACTATACCAGGCTTTTGCAATTCCATTGTTTGTTGAGATTGCCTTTTTTGGTTCTACCTTTTTCTTTCTAGTTGTTTATTAACTGAAACTCCTGTTCTATGACTGAAACTGTTATTTTTAATATGATAACATTTCATATAAAAATCAATACTAGAAAAGCAATGTACATCCCCGGATTGACAAAATATAAGAGATCCCTCTAGACAAAAAGTTACAGGCTTCTATAACGTCAAGTGTGGATTCAGAATCATTTACAGGGTTGCTTTTACACCAAAATGGAAAGAAAAGTATTATACAATTCAGTTCATTTCCTTGTATGGAGTTTCTTTGTTCCTCAAAACATCTGGAATCCCTTTCCTTCCACACAGTCCACCAAATGTATGCTGGAACTTTCTCCACTGTTTCTTTTATTTGCCACACCCAGCTACACCACTCAAGCACCTCAGAAGATCCTTTGGCACAACCCAACTCATACCAACCAAGTTCAGGAACATTTGCCATAGTTGAAAAGTGACAGCACAGAGTAAGAACAAATGGGGGTTATCCTCTATCTTCTTTTCACATAAGTAACATCTGGAGCTTAGTTGGACGCCCCTCTTGCTTAGGTTTTCATGACTTAGACAAGCCTTTCTAGCTACTAGCCATGTGAAGCACAGAACACCTTCTAAATTTGTTTCCATGGGCATTCCCACGTTATTGCTCAAGTTTGTCCCAATTGATCACCCTTCTACGATTGTTAGCCATTCTGTGCAAAAATTTAGTGTTTTTATCTCCTTCCTTCAGCCATTACTCTAGATTTTTGTCTTCAGGCTATCTCTTTTTCTTTATGTCTTGTCACTCCATCAAATTCCATTTCTAAACCTGTTCAGTATGCAATTTCCTCATCAGTAAGGTTTATTTGCTCCTCCAGCAAATCTGACTTCATTGTTTGCAGATTTGAGATTACCATAGTTTGCACGACTCCACTCCTATAGCTTCCTTTTAGTCTCCTTACCTTGGTAGGGGTAAGGCCTGCGTACACTCTACCCTCCCCAGACTCTACGTTGTGGGATTTCACTGGGTATGTTGTTGTTGTTGTTGTTACTTGGAGGCTAAAATGTAATCAGGCATGCATGTGACCTCAAAAGAGTTCCCCACACATTGATCATACGAGGATAAAAGACTTGTTAGTTGTACCTTTAAAGATTTTCATCTTGGGACTTCATCAAAGAAGTAAAACCAATGAGAAGGGAAGAAAAAAGATTTTTCATTGCTGGATCACGGGGAGCGACTTCTACATACCCAAGCAGTTGCTAACTTTGCACTATTTTCATTAATGGAGACTCCTCATGCCCCCCAAAAAAATGAAAGATGTATATCCGGAGAGGAGGTGCAACCCCTATATTAAAAGAATAAAAAAGCACTCAAATGTGTATGTAAATCTTATAGAAATATCCCTGCAGATATGCCGATGCCCCTGAAAAATTTAACCAGCACTATATCATCAGGCTTTGGCTCTTTCATTTCACAACTTCTTTTGCAATGGCCACATGCTAACTTCATAGTTCTCATGTTTGAATATTGTATTGCTTCTTTGGAAAGAAGAGACCATTATCTAATACTTTTAATACCTTCTCACTATCCTTCTAGATCCAGTTCTCCTATCCTCTTCCTCCCCTCTCTGCCCTCACCCTCTTCAGTGATAGCCATTTTGCAGACCGCTATCGGTAGAATACATTCTTTTTTACTTCCTCCCTCTTTTTTCATGTGCCTGATTGTGTCTATATTGATGCATAGTGTGGTAAATGCATCAGCAGTTCATCATTCCCATGCACCAACCACCTGCCTTCCCCATTATCTCCCCCCTAAAAAGGAAATTTGATAGCCATTGCCTTTAGAAGAATGGCTAGGTAAGCAACAAGCCTATATTATGGTCTGCTCATCCGATTCTTCTATTAAACGTGCTTTAGGTAATTTATCTTTACTTTTGGAACCCTCGGTTGCATTTTGTTGCAATATGAAGGTTTCTGATCTGTTTGTGGCCTCAACAGGGCAGATTGGAACCTGTGCCAGCTTATATCAAGAAAAATAAGAGAGGCTTGGGAGCAGAGAAGCCAAAGAAGGGAGCGGTGCACCAAAAAAGTCCCGGACATTCCTCTGGCAGGAAGATCTTAAAAGATGGGGACAGTGAGAGTGTAAGTTTCCAATCCTCTGAGTTCATATTCTAGCATTTGTTTCAAATTGATGCTATTAAGGCTATTTGCTCTTACGTATGGAAGCTTAAGTAGAGGTATGACATGTATTTACAAGTTCCAAACACAAATAACCTATAGCTATGATCCTCTCAATCTCTTCAACGATAGGGATAGATACCTTGGCACGTGTGACAAAAAGTGCTTGATGTTTGTAAGTGCAACAATTTTGTATTTTATTAAAGGAGCAGTGCTTTGGTGGGAGGGAAAGTGATGTATGAAAGGAGTTTATTAGGCTACAATAGAATAGGGTTTGGGAACTGCAAAGGTCATTCGGCTGAAATAGAGCTGATCTAATGTCTGGCTTTGCAATATAGTTGATGGTTGTTGAAAATAGTCTGAAAAACCACCTAGATTTCTTGGTATTGGCCCTTTATGGTGTGGTTATGTAAAGCACCATATAAGAAGTTCGCTTAACAGAAGCATGGAGCAATTACTATCCTGGACTATTTAACCTGAGAAGCTATAATGAACCCAGTACATTTCATAGAGCTTATCTTTTCACTGGTGAGACAATAGATTCTGTAGCCCATCTATATATTATTTTGGTAACTGAAAAATCCCCTAGGGCCAGTGCACACTGTTTGGAACTCATATCATTGGAGATTTTTTTGACAAGGCTAGAATATAATTTTAGTAGAATCCACGTTTACTGTTAATATGAATATTGATTTGTTTTTTTCTCCATTGACTTCCTTCATGATTTTCAGAGACTCTAGTTAGCCATTCATTAGCCACATCAATATTGTCCAGAGTAATTGGATCAATTAAATTGCTAGCGTTGTAACGCCGCCTCAATGCTCTATTGTATCTAATGAACACTAGATCATTGAGACGCTTTAGGTCGAGTCTATTCCTCCTCTTGGTATGAATTTGCAAATAAGTTGTGGCAAGTAATTGATATGAGTTGGGACAATTGAGATATAACTCAGTCTACTAATCTATACTATTATAGAAGTGGAGAAAAGTTGATGGATCAGAATACCCTTTTAATAATATACCTTTATGTTTAATAATAATATAGTACTAGAATAAAAAAATTTAAAGATATTGGTTATTTTCAACATTAAATTAGCTATATATGACCACATTCATTAGTTTCAAAATCTTACACTTTTTTCTTTAAGTAATTTTTAACTCAAGCATATTATTAATAATGTTTATGCGATTTTAAACTTTTTACGCATTATATTGATATGGGGTACATGCGTAATGCACGTACCGAGAGACTAGTATACTGAATCTTTCTTCTTACATGTTCAAGAACGCTCTAATGCCTCTCGCAACCGAGTGAACTACAAGTTAGACTTATAACTTTGATGGCAAACCTTTGTTAGAGTGGGTTGGGAGAACTATATTGCTTTCATATTTAACTGTAGAAGTATAATAATTCAAAAGTTAATAAGAACGAAGAAATAACTTAAAAAGTGAAAGCTTTAAAGGACCATAGAAGCACTTGCTCACATGTGACCTCGTCTTTCTTTGTCTAACAACCATTGGAATTCCAAAAAGGCCCTCATCATTCCTGTTGCTGTAAGTACCAAGCTGCCCCTTTATATTTCCTCGGTCCCAATTTATGTGACACTTTTTGCTTCTCGAGATTCAAATTATGTGAACTTTGAAAAACCTTTTAAAATGTATTTTTTTCATCATATTGACATGCAAAGAATAGCTACTTATAGTACTTAGCGTGTAATTTTTGAATATTTAAAATTTAGTTTTAAAATTGAGTTGATCTAATTCAATTTAGCTTCAAAGAGTAGTCAAATTGACTCTCGAGAAGTGAAAAGTACCACAAATTGGGACGGAGGGAGTAATATCTTGCTTACTAGTATGAGGGCCCAACATAGCAATACATTCATAGAACCCTTCATACTTCGCGTACACCCCTTCAGAGTTATCATTAAAGATTTTCGGGTTCAAAATATTCCCAGCTGCATGCCCCTGTTGATGAAGTTGACCCAAACACCTTTTATTAATAATCTCAAAAACTCTTTTATACTTCTTCTCTTTGCCATTAAATGACTTGAGAATAGCCTTAGCCCTATCCATAACTTCATAAAGGTAGCCCAATATTGGTTTTTACTTTCCATCCACCAAATGAAGTACCTTAATCAAAGAACCATTAATTGTAAGTGCATGAACAACATTATTCCAAAAGGGAGGACAAATACTAGTTTTTGCAGCTTCTTTCCCCCAACTTCTTTTGCAAATTTACGAATGTTGTATTCTGTTGAAGTGAAAACCTTCTCAAGTTGCTCTTTTGCATGGCATCCTATGCAAGGTCAACCGTAACTGTCCGAGAAAAGACTAGTGAAGGGTTTTCGTTGAAAATTTCACTGACCGTCAAATTTAGTCAAGAGATAAAGTATCACTATTTTATCATACTGAAGATGTCATGAGTTCCGTAATTAACAAGTCATGATAGGTACTTAAATAAAATGGTGCATCACACAATTAGCACAAGGATTTGTATAAGTGTCATAAACACTTTTCTCAAGCTCAAGATTCAACCTGTTAGGGGATGTCATCATTTTGGGTCAACCATGGAGCAAAACCATGCAAGCTTGTCCTGCACGTGTCTTAATCTCATTTAAAAATGTTAGTTCAAAAGCATAGAGTAGTATGAAAGCTCACAAGATAACTTAAAGCTCAATATACCTCAAAGTCACTCTAAGACAGCTAAAAGTCGTGCTGGTCGTCCCAATGATACTAAACGACTTTAATCTTCATATGTGAACTCATATTCATCAACATCTCATATCAAGTCCATTCGACTCATTTAGGTCTTTAGCACACGGGAGCCTAAAGTTGCCAAAATCCCATATTTTCCATTTAAGATCGGTTCTTGAATTCTGACTTCAATTCATTCAACATTCGGGTTATTGAGTCCATTAGAATCATTGGAAACATAAAACAATATAATTGGTGTCAACCCATCACTACTAATCATCATCTTCCCCAAAATGTCCATTTTCAAGACCTATAATATAAATTTTACTCCATAGCTATGTTCTGCAACCTCATTAGAACAGTATATAAAAATGAAGCAGTAGGGTTACCTCTTTTGCCAACCCTAGAAATTCAGGACTTTTCCTTGAAAGTGTTATTGCGATTTCTTGAAAATCTAGAATTTCACATATATTTTATTTAAACTTGTGTTAAAGTTAAAGACTTGTATTTAACATATAAATATGGGTTAAATCTTACCTTAGTTGATGGGGTTGAACCTTGAGTGGAAGGGTTCTTGAAGCTCTCAAGACTTGAGCAAATTTTTGGAAATGGTAAAAAAGTTCCCAGTCAAACGGGTGTATATATAGAACTAGCCGGGTGGTTGAAGCTACAACACCTGTCGTTCCAGCGATAGGGCCAAAAACTGAAGCTTCTTTATCTTCGACTCATGACTAGGAGGGTTAGTAGGTTGTCGCGCGGATCTCTTTCCCATACCAGGAGTACTAGTAGCTTTTACTCTTAGATCTCTAGGGCTACCTGCATATCCTTAGATCTTCTCTAGGGCTACCTGCTTATGCTTTCATTTCGTTTATCCTATTACCTTGCTGCTGATACTGCCTTGTATTATTGTTGCCTTTTCATCTTTCCTTGAGCCGAGGGTCTATTGGAAACAGTCTATCTACCTTTACAAGGTAGGGGTAAGGTGTGCGTACACTCTACCCTCCCCAGACCCTACCTGATGGGATTTTACTGGGTATTTTGTTGTTGTTGATACATCTTTTCTTCCATTATTGGGTATTTTTTTGTTGTTGTTGATACATCTTTTCTTCCATTATTGGGTATTTTGTTGTTATTGTTGATACATCTTTTCTTCCATGATTTTCACCCCTCGGAAGAGGGAAAAGATCTGACCTTACTCGGTTTAGTTTGATGATGTGCGAATTTAATTACTTTGCCACCTATATCATGCAATACAGGTAAAATATTGAAAGCTCGAAACTTACATTAGCTAATTTCCAAGCAGTCGTATGTCTTTATTGTCCATAAGATAATTTGAATGATGAAATATGGATATACGTATTTTGGATGTATCAGTAGAATTCCTATCCTAATTGGTGCTGGTATCTCTTCGTTTTAGATCAGACTCCATTGTGAGTATGTTAATGTTTTTATGTGTGTCTGCTGGAGGATTTGATATCTATCGGTGTATTAGTTTTTGAACCCAATTTGCTTAAATTGTTTTATTTTGGCTGCGTTTTCTTTTTGCCTATTAAACTGCTTATGAAGGTACACTGTTGTTGAGACACAGAAAACAAAGGGGATCTGTAAAAAGATGAAGAAAGTAGTGGAGTTGGAGAAGCGCATGCAAGAGAAAGAATTTGAGCGTGCATTCTTTAGGGAATTCTGGCCAGATAATGTTTAGTTTGTCTTATTTGCCCCTCTGTTTTTTTGCTGTCATATATTCCCGCCACATCCACTTGTTCATTTTCATTGATTTGGGTACATGTAGAATGATATTTGTAAGTGTACATGACACACATCACACTACATGACAAATGCATCAGTATCTACAAAAGTTGTTACGTCCCATATTAACCAATTCCATTGGCTTAGACATCTTCATTTTACAATGTTACATTTTTTTAGTAGAATGTCAGAGTAGCATCTTGGGCGTGCATTATTCGGTTCGGTATTTTTAAAATTTGGGTTAGGTAATTCGGTATCAGGTAATTAAAAGCAGATACCAAATACTGAAGTTTCAAAGTTTGGTTCGGTAAATTAAACTTCGGTTTAGTAAATTTTGGTACAGTATTATGAATTTACCATTCAGAAAAACAACTATTAATAATAATTTTGTAGCAATCGAAAAATCTATTCATTGCTCATATGTTGTCGGAAAGATGCGAGCAATTGATCAAAAGCATTCAAACACAGTTTCAGTAACTTTTCTAATAGTACAACAATCCATCATCCTGAGAACAGAAACATACCCCCCCCCCTTTTTTTTTTACTTTCAGAAAACTGAAAGCACCTACTTTTAACCACGCCAATTTTTAGCGTGTTGACAAAAGCAAACGAATATATGATTGTAATTAGCTACTTAGGTACTCATGGACTAGGCGTATAATACGATTGTAATTAGCCTTTAATAAATAATTCGATATTACTGAACACTATTAATGTCTTGTACTGAATTCAACCGGCATATCATAATTTTAAAATTTTAACCCGAATACCGTATCGAATTATTGAAATTTCCTGTTCGGTTCGATAATAAAGTTTTATAAGCATCCCTAGTAACACTAGCAACAACCACGCAAAACTATCTTCCATGTCATTTGTAAAATGAACATAGTAAGTTTTGAAAGTGTCTCCGTCCTGTTAGCATGATTAATGAGTTGATTGCTAGAAGGTCGGTGGCCCAATTCATAGAAATTGCGTAAAAAAGTTACATTTTTTATATAATTTGTAATAAAAAAGTTATCCTGTTTGTGTCATTTCACACGCAATCATTTTCTTTATTTTATAAGAAAAAAGTTACTATGTTTTTATCATTTTACATACAAACTCTCACTACAATTATGTGATATTTTTGGCCAGTTATCTGGCGTGGAAATATTTTATTGTTGCCAACGTAATCCATGTCACTTTAATAAATTCGACATGCTAGTTTTTCTAGAAAATATAATTTAAAATGGAATTATTTAATCCTATGCGGTGAATTGCCGGAAAGGTTTGAATAATTTTCCGAGTTTAAAAAAAATGCTCTATATTACTTAATTTTATTTATAATCTTGTTAAGAACTATTTCCCATTATAATCCAAGATTGTTACGATAATTCAGGTTCATTATGTCTGTGAATATATGACCTTTAAAATATTTATCCACTATAATAGTCTCTCCTCTAAATACTAGCGGTGCTTAGCCCGTGCCGTGCACGGGCCCAATATTTGAATATTAACATAATAAATTTTACTATTTATTTCATTGAATAGAAAAATAATGTTAAATTATATATTTGGCCTTCTCTATTAAAATTAATATAAATATATGAAAATAACTATCTTTAATAATATAACGTTCGGTGCTTCTTTTTGTGTTTCTCATAAATAATATATGTATAAGTTATGTGAGAATTTAAGCATCACAAATTCTTGCATAATAATTTTTACATTATTAAAATTTTAGTCCTAATATTGAATTGTGAAATACATTGAATTTTATCAATTAATTTTATTCTAAATAATTTTGGCTATCAAACACAACTAAAAAGACACCCAAAAATAACCATGCATGTTCAAAATTAATATACTGGATTAGTAATAAATGGAGACATGCAAAATGATACGGGCGACGGTACATGTGGGCTCCAGGTAATGAAAAGTGATATCATTGTTTTCCATGTCTTTAGGCATTGAAAAAAGGCTCAGATATTGTATATATTTACCAAAATGCACTACTGCCTTTATTATAAAAAAGTGCAAAAGAAGGGGTAAAATGAAACTTTTAAAAAAGGACTGCACTCATGCATTACCAATACAAGGCCACGATCGGAATTACACATGAAGTGCACAACTCCCACAGCGAATTGAACAACCAGCACCACCACCAAATTGAACAAACATCATGATTAAAAGCACATTATTATATCAAATGACCAAATTATCCTCAACAGGAAGCAGGACCTGCTTCCTAAACTCTTATATATAGTAGTAATCTACAGTAACATTCATAAATATTGAATTTGTCCACCCCTTTCTGTGCCACAATCTTTTTTTTTTCTGTCAAAATCTAGCGGGTCGAGTTTTAGTTTTGGATTCATTAGTCACGTACATATATTTTTTTAATTTTAATTAAAGTGAGGTGAGTGATTTTGGTGACTGCAAAATATTACCACATTAATTAAGTGATCGAAAATATTAGTTGAGTATAGTGAGTGACTTTGAGTATGAAATGACAAAAAATAGAGTGACTTTTTTTTGTTACGGAATAAAGAATTTATTTTGATTGTCTTGCTTGTGATTATGCTTTGTCTTGAGCCGAGGGTCTTCAGGAAACAGTCGCTCTACCTACCAAGGTGGAGGTAAAGTCTGTGTACACTCTACCTCCTCAGACTCCACGGTTGATTTCACTGGGTATGTTGTTGTTGTTGTTGTTGAAATGCAAAAATAGAGTGACTTTTCGGCTAAAATGTGATTTTTTGCACAATTTCTATTAGTTGAGTGACGTTTTGAATAATCATCACCATGATTAATTTGAATTGTCAATAGCCGAATAATAAGCTAATCTATAGGGTGTGTTTGGTAAGGAAGAATTTCCCCCCAACTTTTGTTGTTCAAAATACTTTTGGAAAATATTTTTCCAGAAAATTAAATTCATCGAAAAATAGACAAATGACATTTCTAGTGAGAGAAGGGAAAACAAGTTTCTTAAGTGATATTCCAAATTTATCGTCTCCCCCCAAGCCCCCAACGCCCCCAACCTCTATCCTCAACACCCATGGAACTAGGGTTATATCCGAAAATTCAAACCGATCCACGCTATTCAAATGGTCGGATTTCAGATTTTGAATATTTGGTTCGGATATGGGTTATGATCTTTTATATTTCGGATACGGGATTGGTACAATCAATCCAATCCAAAATTCAAAAAATATGAATACATATAAAAGGTCACACTTTCAGTTTAGATTATTACACATTTGTTTGGGATTTCAATTTACTTTGTTAATGATTGTATTTATTTTGTTAATAATTTTGTTTAATGTATTTTATTATACATTGGTTGATAGATTATGAACTAGGTCTTAGGATGTCTTTGTGCTGCAGTTGTGCTATAAGCATCTTAATAAGGCGTCAATCCGATCCAAAAATATAAAATGTTTACCAGAATCAAACATCAAAATTCGATCCGATCCGAGAATAATTTGGATATGATTCGAATTGCATTTTACAAAAATTCAAAATTCAAAATTATAATTTGAAATATGCTAAATCAAATATCGAACAAGCCTAGGTTGACCAACCCACGCCAACTCCTACCTCACCCAGCCCCATATTATTTTTTTAAAATTATATAAGAATGATTTTGAGTAAATATTTACTTGTTTACATATTAAAAAAATAAGTAGAAAATTCACTTTTTTTTTTCAAGAAAACAGTTTAAAAAAACATTTTCCCATGCAAAAAAAAAATTCTTTCATATCAAATACATCCCTAATTTCAACCATTCTATAAGTGGGAATTAGCGAGCTCCTCTTACCGACCTCGGAGCTTTTTGGGTATTTAAAAAAGAGATTTTTACATGATCAAACACTTTGGTAATAATAAAAATGACAGCCTGATGCACTAAGCTTCCGCTATGCGTGGGGTCCGGGGAAGTAACTTGCGAATTATTACAAAAGGAGCAGTTTTTATAACAAATATAACATTTAATTTAAAAAACATAACAGCAAATTCGAATTTAAAGGCACTAAAACTTAGGAATTGAATGCTATAATATTTTTTCTTTCTTATCTCTCTTCGATAAATTTTTTCTCTCCCCCATAAATATATATCTCTAATGAAATGGAAATTTTCTCATCTTTAATCAAAAAGGAAAAAAAATGTTCTCCCCTCCATAATGAGGTTTCTATTAAGGGAATTTTTCATACTTTTTTCTTCAAATTTTATTTTAATGGCGAACTTTTATTTAAAAAAATTCAGTAATACATTTCAAGTATATACTGTGACTATTTTATATATATATATATATATATATTGCTAACATACTACATGAATTAGTATGTTATGTACTCATTTTTTGTTTTCCTTAAATGTTTTTTTAAACACATCCCATCTTTTTTAATAGCAGGGACGTTTTGGTCTTTTCAATAAAAACCTGAACACCCAAGATTCCTCCTCTTCCAATCAGCCGCTCTAATTTTCTTTCCTCAGCAATAGCCCCTCTATTTATTTCTTTTCCCATGGAATTCCTCCTACCATTTCTTTCCTCCATAAAGCTTCGCTCCTTAATCTTTATATTCTCCTCCTTCTCTTTCATGTCTAAAGGATAATAAAAAATAAACAAGTATTAGTTTAATTCTGAAGCTTTTTGGTTTGCAGTAAAAGAGAATCAGTAAAGTTATAAACTACTATTTGACTTTTAATTACTTTGCTTTTCCATTTATAATCCAACATATGTCAATTACTTACTTGCAAATTATGGTGGCAACTTAGTACTTCATGTTGAAATTTTATGTCAATAAACTAGAATAATTGTTAAATATACCAAATATACATGAGATATACACGTTATGCATGTGTATATCCTATGTATATTTGGTATTGGATGGTCACGGTTATTGATGGAAATATTGTACACGGTTTGTAACATTATTGTACAAGGTTTTGTATAGTTGTAGTATACTTTATTAGTCTTGTACTCTTACCATAATTGTATAGTTTATCTTCAAATAGAATAAGATTTTAGGAGTAGAATAGGAATAAGATTCTCCTATTATGAAAATATGTAACTTGTACAAATAGTCTTTCAATTAATGAAAATAATCAAGGGGATTATTTCTTTCATGGTATCAAGAGACTAGGTCTTGCTTCCGCCTTTGCTCTCGGTTTTTGTGACATTTCTCGGCCACAACCGTCTCCGTTTTCCGTCCCCCTTCACCGGAATTCGTGATATTATTTACCTCCACTCTTCCCAAATTTCCCCTCCTCTCCCTTTGTTCTTTCGTTATGTCTAAGAACAATTTTCATCCTGCCCTCATGGTTTCTAACATCAAGAACAACATCCCTATTGTTCTTGAGATGGAAAACGTCCAATATGCGACGTGAGCAGAATTATTTAAAATTCACGCTATATCCCATCAAGTCATCATCCATCACATAATCCCTCCCGCTGCACCTATTCTCGCGGAGGATCCCCAGTTATGGATTACTCTTGATGCTACCGTTCTCCAGTGGATTTATTCCACTATTTCAGTTGATCATTGAGCCGGACACTATGTCTATGGCTACCTGGAATAGATTGTGTGACATATTCCAAGATAACCAACATTCACGTGTTGTCTCACTCGAGCAGGAATTCTCTTAAGTTCGCATAGAAGAATTTCCAAACGTGTCTGCATATTGCAAGAAACTCAAGGAGTTGACAGACCAACTCCGTAACGTTGGCGCACCTGTGACAAATAATCGTCTGGTTCTACAATTGGTTGCCGGCCTTTTTGAGACCTATAATGACGTTGGGACTCTCTTTCGTCAAAGCAATCCACTTCCCACTTTTTTATCAAGCCCGCTCTATGCTTACTTTGGAAGAAGCCGGTTTGGCTAAGAAGGCGACTACCGGAGCAAGCCCTGTAGTCATGATGACGTCCTGCACAAATTCTTCGGGATTTGTTGATAATTCGGGCCAAAACCGTGCTCATGGTGGCGGCAAAAATAATCGTATAAATAATGGCAAAAACCGTGGGGGAAAATGCGGCGATTCCGGTGGTGGTTTCGGTGGACAACAATCCGGCAGTGGGCCCCGTCCAGTCAACAGTGGGCCACCTCCCTACTGGTCCCAGTCGTGGGGCCCATGGCAGTGGGGCTAGGGCAGTGGGCCGTGGCCTAACAATCCCTATTTTTCAGGACCTTCCAACGGGCAGTGGGCTGGACAGCCCTAATTTAGGCCCAACAATCAGGCTTCATCTTCTCGGTTCGGCACTGGGCCGGGGCATCAGGGTGGACTGCTTGGGCCTCGACCCACACACGCATTCTCGGTAGTGGGCCCCACACCTACTCACACCAATATTTAGGCCGCAATGCACACGCTTGGGTTGACGTAACCAGATCCGAATTGGTACATGGACACCGGCGCGACGACACACATGACTTCCGATCAAGGTACTCTCTCGTCTTATTCCAATTTGAGCAACCCTCGTGATATAATTGTCGGGAATGGTAACTCTATTCCAATTCAGGGTTATGGTCATAAAAATTTGTATTCCCCCAATCCAGCATTTATCTTGAAAAATACTTTACATGCCTACAAATTGGTTAAAAACTTAGTGTCTGTCCGAAAATTCACCACTAACAATTCCGTTTCTGTTGAATTTGATCCTTTTGGTTTCTCTGTGAAGGATTTCAAGATGGGGAGTCCTCTCATGAGGTGTGATAGTAGGGGAGATCTTTATCCTATCACACCCGGTTTCAGTCCATCGAGTCAAGCCTTGCCATCAGCGTTTGCAGCCCTTGCTCCTTCCTTGTGGCATGCTCGGCGTGGTCATCCGGGATATTTTATTTTGTCGTCATTACATAAAAATAATTTTATTTCATGTAAGGGTACGAATAGTACTCCAAATTGTCAGTCTTGTTCTTTAGGAAAAATTGTTAGGTTGCCGTTTGTAGACTCAAATTCTCATACTTTAATGCCATTTGATATTATTCATAGCGACTTATGGACGTCTCCTGTACTTAGTTCTTTGGGTCATCAGTATTATGTTCTCTTTTTGGATGATTATTCTAAATTTTTATGGACATTTCCAATAGCAAAAAAATCTCAAGTTTTTTCCGTTTTCTTAAAATTTAGAGCATTCATTAGAACCCAATTCGAACGGGAAATTAAAAATATTCAGTGTGATAATGGCAAAGAATATGACAATGGGGTGTTTCGAGAATTCTGTGCAAAAAATGGGATCAATTTTTATTTTTCTTGTCCTCATACGTCTTCCCAAAATGGGAAAGCTGAACGCAAAATTCATTCCATAAATAACATTTTCCGCACTCTATTAATTCATGCTTGCGTACCCCCCATATTTTTGGCATCATGCTCTTTAAATGGCTACATATCTCCTTAACATAATTCCTTTCAAAGGTCTGACATATTCTTCCCCCCTTCAAATTTTATATAATAAGACTCCTTCTTATTCTCATCTTCGGGTTTTTGGGTGCTTGTGTTATCCGTTATTCCCGTCTACCACAATTAACAAACTTTAGGCCCGGTCTACTCCGTGTGTGTTTTTGGATTTTCCGTTTAATCATCGTGGTTACAAATACTTTGATTTATCCTCCAATAAAATCATCATTAATCGTCATGTAATTTTTTATGAAACCCAATTTCCATTTGCTAAAGTTAATACTCCCGAGCCTAGTTCGTATAATTTTCTGGATGATGGTATATCCCCATATATTACTCACCATTTTCCGGACATGTCCCGCATCTAAAATTCTCCAGCGCGCCCACTGCCCGCTGGCCCCACTGGTCCGTCGCACAATACCGTCACTGGGTCAGTTCTAGCGATTGGGCCAGTCCAGCCCAATCGAAGGCGGGTCCGGTTCCGGCGCCCGGTTTACCGTCTTGGGCCAGCAGGCCCACTGCCTTCTGCCCAGTCCGTCCCGAGTCTAGAAAATTCCCAAAATCCGCTCACTTCTTCCTCAAGTTATAGACCGGTCACTTGTAGTCAGCGAGGTATTTTTAAACCAAAGAGACATTTTAATTTAAATTCTAATATTTTTAAATCACCATTAACCCATACTCCTGTGTCTGCGTTAAATGACCAAAATTGGAAAATTGCTATGACCGATGAATATAATGCTCTTATTGATAATAAGACGTGGGAGTTGGTGCGCCGTCCATCCGGTATTAATATTATTAGGTCTATATGGATTTTTATTCATAAGGAAAATTCTGATGGTTCATTTGCACGACATAAGGCGCGGCTTGTGGGTGATGGTAAGACTCAGCAGGTTGGGGTGGATTGTGGTGAGACATTTAGTCCGGTGGTCAAGCCGGCTACCATTCGCACTGTGCTCAGCTTGGCTCTTTCGAAAGCATGGCCTATTCATCAGTTAGATGTAAAAAATGCTTTTCTACATGATAATCTCAAGGAAACAGTCTATATGCATCAGCCTTTGGGATTTCGGGATCCCAAGCATCCTCATCATGTCTGTTTGTTGGAAAAGTCCTTATACGGGCTTAAGCAATCTCCACGGGCCTGGTATACAAGGTTTGCCGACTATGTTTCGACTATTGGGTTCACCCACAACAGGTCGGATAATGCATTGTTCATCTATTGTCGTGGTTCATCCTTCGCCTATATTCTGTTGTATGTACATGATATTTTTTTGACTGCTTCTTTCGATGCCTTACGCCAGTCTATCATGACTATGCTCAACTCTGAGTTTGCTATGAAAGATTTGGCGATTGCTGTCACTCGTCATTTCGATGGGTTATTCTTGTATCAACGGAAGTATGCAGCTGAGATCATCGAGAGGGCTGGGATGTCATCCTGTAAGTCTACTTCCACTCCAGTTCATACTAAGCCCAAGCTTAGTGCCGCGGCCGGCATACCCTACGAGGATCCGACCCGATATCGCAGTCTGGGAGTGGGCCTTCGGTATCTTACCTTTACGAGACCAAATATTACATATGTTGTCCATCAGGTGTGTTTGTTCATGCATGATCCCAGAATTGAGCACATGAATGCGCTCAAACGCATCATTCAGTATATTCAAGGTACACTTGACTATGGTTTGCATTTATATGCATCCTCGACGTCCACACTTGTTTTGTATACGGATGCTGATTGGGGTGGCTGTCCCGACACGAGACTGTCTACGTCGGGCTATTATATGTTTCTTGGCAACAACTTGGTCTCCTGGTCGGCAAAACGTTAGTCGACTCTATCTTGCTCAAGTGTCGAGGCTGAATATCGAGGGGTAGCTAATGTGGTCTCAGAATCATGTTGGTTACGTAATTTACTTTTGGAGCTTCATTGTCCCATTCAGAAGGCAACCTTAGTGTATTGCGATAATATTAGTGCCATCTACCTTTCTGGTAATCTGGTTCAGCACCAACACACTAAGCATATCGAGATGGACATTCACTTTGTCCGCGAAAAGGTTGCTCGGGGTCAGGTACGCGTCTATCATATCCCATCAAGATATCAAATTGCAGACATCTTTACAAAGGGTCTTCCCTCGGTCCTTTTTGAAGATTTTAGGGACAATCTCAGCGTTCGAAGACCGTCCGCTATGACTGCGGGTGTGTGTTAAATATACCAAATATACATGAGATATATACGTTATGCACGTGTATATCCTATGTATATTTGGTATTGGATGGTCACGGTTATTGATGGAAATATTGTACACGGTTTGTAACATTATTGTACAAGGTTTTGTATAGTTGTAGTATACCTTAATTAGTCTTGTACTCTTACCACAATTGTATAGTTCATCTCCAAATAGAATAAGGTTTTAGGAGTAGAATAGGAATAAGATTCTCCTATTATGAAAATATGTAACTTGTATAAATAGTCTTTCAATTAATGAAATAATCAAGGGGATTATTTTTTTCAGTAATTGTTAATAAAAACAAGTATTAAAGGTAAAAAAAAAAAGTCTAGGATGCAGCTCTGCAGTTTCGTTGGTTGCTGAAGTCGGATTGTTCTTCACCCAAGTCTTGTATGGAGTGAAAATGAAAGAGAAGGAATGATTTTTTTTGGTGAAAGACAAAAAAGCCCCTGCATTTAATGTGTAGACGAAAAATTAATAAGAGCATTTTAAGGAAAATAAAAAATGGGTACATTGATAACATTATCATATGAGGTTAGGAGAGTTGAATCTTTGATTTAAGGATATTTATGGATTAGTTACTACCTTCATGTAGTATGTTAGCAAGACCCTATATATATATATATATATATATATATATAATACCGATTGGTATATTTTTTAAGAGACTTTTAACAATATGTGTGTACTCTTATATACTATCACTAACTCATTGTAAGATTTTAGTGGGGTGGGGGCCGTTTTTGGCATCATTTTAGTTTTACTAAGATAATTTTTGTTTTGGCTATAACTGATATGTTCATTTTTATGCTAAAAGTCAGCAATAATTATTTTAACATTCCATAGTTACGTAAAATTATCAGCTTTAAGGCTGTTGTTCTATACTTCTGTTCCCTGGAAAGATGCATACTTCTTCATTGGAGTCTCCACATTTACAATCTTATTTACGATGAAATGGTGTTTGGCGAGGAATTACGATTGGCTTAATACATAATTTACCTTTTGAATTTGTACCCGGTACAACACTCACTTAATCACGGGAATCATTTTGCACATCGAACGTTTTCCTAAGTATTTATAACATACATTATTTGGCTATGTGGCGCGCACGTGTTTAACCAAAAAAGTAAGCGCATTAACAACATAAAAAATTTATGAAATCATTTTTGGCGCCACATGTCAAGATTTATTATATTTTTTTAATTATGTATGCAAAGTCCCCCATTTTTCATCTTCCTCGCATTTTTCTTTCCAAGCACAGCCGTGGCTGCCATCACTATTTGCACAAATCTTTTAAACAAGAGAAAACAACACAAATATCCTAAATGAAAATATTTACCCGGCTATGTGTTAGTAAAATAGAAGAACAATATTGATTAAAAATAAATAAAGCAGTAAAAATAACTTATCGAATTACAGCTGTGTCATGGCAAGTCACTGTCTTGAAAGCGATTTCGGACCGACTTCGATGCAAACCATTTAGCTCGGTCGCTCCTCAAGGTTCCACGGCACTTTCGGACACTAGCACTAGTGGCTGGAAGTTTGGAGTTTGCACAAAGTAATTTGTCTGAGGAGTAGAATAAGAAAAAGAACTTTGAAGAAGATAATATATTTTTCGGTGTGTCAACAAGTGAAGTATGTACCGATATATATAGGTAGGTTGCAAGGTCTGGATATTGAATATTGTGATCTGTAATGTTCAGAAAAATAAAGGTTGGGATCTGAAACGTCTCCCAACGTTCAGAGAAATAAAATCGTCATTAAATCAGAGTATTTGTGGATAATGACTGTTGCAATAATTAATTCCGAAGCAGTAAGCTTTGACCGGTTTCAGAACTATTGATTCCAGAGGAATAAGCCTTGTCGGATTCATAACAACTAATTCCAGATGTATGAGAGCTACGTCCGAATTTCACTTCAAGGGATTGAACTTGGACATTATCGGTAAGCATGTATTTGGACAATTTCGGGTAAGCTCAAAAATAGCAAAAATAATATTTTGCAAAACTGGAGTTGAATTAGGCCTCATGTATACCTCGCACGTAAGGGGAGGGAAAATCAACTCGTTCTGCCTACGAGACCCAATTCTCCTGTGCGCAAGACCCCTCTCTTGTTCTAGCTCATTTACTAACTCAATAATGCTTATTTCAATATAAGAAGAAAGGACTTTCCACCACCAATGTGGTACAAAGAGCATTTCAGAAGAGACAAGAATGAGACGATTAAAAAGGACCCACAAAGATTCTTTGGCTTTGCATTATTTGGAATAAAAGAGTAATAGAAATAGGTGTAGAACTCTAACAATCCCCCCATTAATGCAAAGGTGAAGAATAGGAATGAATTTTGGGAAAAAGGAAGGAATATGAGTGTCAATATCTTTCGATTTGAATTAACACGTAGTGAAATGAGGCACTAACTAATATCCAAAAAGTGAAGTATTCTTGAACCGATTGGACATAAGTCGAGACCCCCACAACACATACTATATTCTTTAATTTATGCAAACTCCGTGATATTAAGAAAGTGTGTTTATGGTCATGCACACACACCTTGGGTCTAGTGAGCACTCTAGAAAGATGACCTAAGTCTTTCATAAAATGCGACCACACCTTTACACTCACCTAGGTGATTCCATCAAGTCTATCTCAATATAGACCACCTTAAGGCTATAGAATCATTAAGAGAAAATAAGCTCAATCTTATAAACACTGTCACACACCATAGGGATAGAATAGTGTATATTGACGGATTATATGGCTTCATTTGACCACAAATGGGTATCCACCATATTAGCTCAATCTATAGGCTTTAGCCCCATTCCTCTCGACGTTTGAAGGATCATTTTCCTTGCCAAACCCTTGGTTAAAAGATCATTTTCCTTGCCAAACCCTTGGTTAAAGGATCATTTTCCTTGCCAAACCCTTGGTTTTATCCGTCAAATTTCTTTCGGAGCTTACATATTCCAAGAAGATAACACTATGTTGCAACAATTGTTTCACCACACCATATTTGATGTGAATATGTCTCCTTCTTCCGTTATACACACTGTTCTTTGCAATCTCAATTGCTGCCTGTGAATCACAGTGTAAGGAAACTGGAGAAGCTTGTATTCCCTATAATGGCACATCGGCCAAAAGATTTCTCAACCACTCAACTTCTTTCCCTACCAACTCAAGAGCAATAAACTCAGATTCCATGGTAGAACATGCTATACAAGTTTGTTTGGAAGACTTTCATGAAATAGCACCTGCACCCAAAGTAAACACATAGCCACTGGTGGAGCTAACTTCATCATTGTCAGTTACCCAGTTTACATCATAAAAACCTTCTAAAACAACAAAAAAAATTATTAAAATGCAAACACCAATCCATAGTACCTCTCAAGTACCTTAACAAATGATAAAGAGCAGTCCAATGTTCACTACTAGGACTATGTGTATATCTACTCAATCTACTAACAACATAAGCAATATCATGCCTAGTATAGTTCATGAGAAACATTACACTCCTAATTATTTTAGCATATTCAGTTTGAGAAATACTAAATTCTTTATTCTTCCTCAAAGGTATGCTAGGATCATAAGAATTTCTCACTGGAGCAACACTAAAACAATCAAACTTTTCCAATATTTTCTCAATGTAATGAGACTGACATAAAGAAAAGTCATTAACAGTTCTTTGGATTTTAATTCCTAAATCACATTTGCTTCTCCAAGATCTTTCATTTTAAATTTAGAAGACAAAAATTCTTAGTCTCATTTACAACATTCACATTAGGATCAAAGATTAACATGTCATCCACATATAAACATATAATCACACAACTTGATCCTATTATTTTAGAATAAACACAGATTTCTAAAGCATTAACAACAAAACCATCATCCACCAATGTGTCATTAATTTTTTTATACCACTGCTTAGGTACATGTTTTTAATCATACAAGAACTTTCTCAACTTGCATACTTTATCTTCCTATCTTGGGACCACAAAACCCTCAGGTTGAGTCATATAGATCGCTTCCTCTAAATCACCATGTAGAAAAGTCATTTTAACATCCATTTGGTGTACCACTAAACTATTGATAGCGGCTAAGACAATAAGAGTTATAATGGTCATTATTTTAATTATAGGAGAATAAGTATCAAAGTAATCAGCACATTTTTTTTTTGGTTAAAAATCACAAGTCTAGCCTTATATTTATCAATTGTACCATCATGTATTAATTTCTTCTTAAATATCTACTTGCTACTTATGGGTTTAGAACCTTTAGGTAAATCATGTAAGTCCCAAGTATGATTAGAAACTATAGGATCTAATTCACTTTTAATGGCCTCTTTCCAAAATATAGCATCTATTGACCTCATTGCTTCATCATAAGTCTTAGGGTCTTCTTCCATTAAGTAAATATACAATAATTAATCATTTAAGACATCAATATCATAATTCTTAGTAAAAAAAACACAACAATAAAATTAAGACCAAAGCTAGTCTCTATTTTATGTCTTTTACTCCTTTGAAGTTCAATTTCATGCTCATTATTAACAACATTAGAAGAGGGTACAATATGAGAATTATCATACACAGATGTAGAAGCATTATTTTGCATATCACAGACACATTATTTTTCAAAGGAAAAACATGTTTAAAAAGTTCTGCATCTCTAGATTCACAAATAGAATAATCATTCAAAGACATAAATCTATAAACAACACTATTTTGAGCATAACCAATAAAGACAATGTCAAAAGTCTTAGATCCTACATTTACCCATTTGAAATCAGGCAGACCAACCTTAGCCAAACACCTCCACATATTTAGAAATTTAAAGTTAGGAGAAAACCCTTTCCACAACTCATATGGAGTCTTGTGTAACTTCTTATGAGGAACTCTATTAATAATATAATATGCAACCAAAATAGCTTCCCCCACATATTATCCGACAGAGCCGAACATAAAAGCATAGAGTTCATCATTTCCTTAAATGTTTGGTTTTTGCGTTCAACTACACCATTTTGTTGGGGAGTATAGGGAGAACTCACCTCATGTATAATACCACTATTCTCACAAAAAAGCCTCTATATTATTAGTACTATATTCACCACCCCTATCAGATCTAAGCCTCTTGATTTTTCTGTCTAATTGATTTTCTACTTGTGCTTTGAATTTCAAAAACATGATTTTAGCCTTATCTTTAGACTTAAGAAGATATACCTTAGTGTATCTAGAAAAGTAATAAACAAAAGTAATGTCATACTTCTTTCCACCTTTACTAACAGTGTTCTTGAAATCAACTAAGTCTGAATGTACTAGTTCAAGCAATTCTATGTTTCTACTAGTAACAGATTTAAATGGTTTCTTAGCATGATTTTCTTCTACACATACAGGACACTTAGAAAATTCATCAACGTTAATTGCAAAAATTAATTCCATTTTTCTAAGTCTTTTAATATAAGCAATATTAACATGACCTAATCTACCATGCCATAAATCAATAGACTCAGCAATATAAGCAGAACTTAAAACATTATTATTGATAGTCTCTTCAACAATGTTCAATACAAATAAACCTCCACTAAGATATTACTTCCCAACAAAGTCTCCTCCACGAGAAATAATAATTTTATCAGCTTCAAAAACTAGTTTAAGACCGACTTTGTTGAGAAGTTATCCAGAAACTAAATTTCTACGAAGGGAAGGTACATATAGAACATTGTTCAAGGCTAACGTTTTTCCAGAAGTTAACTTAAGAAGGATTTTTCCTTTACCAATAACTCCAGGAGTAGTAAAGTTACCCATGTAGACACACTCGCCATTAGTAGACTCCTCAAAGGTATAAAACAACTCCTTATTAGCGCAAATATGCCTTGAAGCGTCTGTGTCCAACAACCAATCTGCATTGTTAGCCACCAGATTTGCATCTACGAATACCACAACAATTACTTCATTTCTGGTAGGAATATTAGCTTGGGCAGAACTTTGTCCTCTCTGCTTTGAGTTTTGCCATTGTCTTTGATAGCGTTGGGCAGTCTTGTGTCCGAGTTTCCCACAAATGAAACAAGGTCCCTTTCACTTCTGAATTTGGCTCTCCGATTTTTTGAAGTGATTCTTCTTCTTTCCTTTTCCCTTTTTCGAGACTTTCTTCTATTTTCCTTTGAACCTGTCTTTCACAATAGTACCGAAAATTTCCACAAGATTAGCTTTAGAGGAATTAAGGGAAAGAGCTGATGTCTTATCTTTGAGATAGTTTGCCTCCTCAGTCCTCATGTGACTGATCAGTTCCTAAAGATTCAAGTTCTTTTTCTTATGCTTCAGTTGGTTTCGGTAATCACTCCAAGATGGTGATAATATTTCAAGCAGAATATTGGCCTGAAAAATCTCACACATCTTCATGCCCTTGGTAAGAACATCAACAATCAAGTTCTCGTACTCGTGAACCTGTTTCATGATTGATTTATTGTCAACAATTTGGAACCTAATCCATTGGCCAACAACATATTTCTTCTTCCCTGCATCATCAGCACCATATTTCTTTTCCAAGTCCCAAATTTCTTTAGCAGAATTATTAGTAACAAATAAGTCAAACAGAGCGTTAGTCATATTGTTCAGCAGATGTCCTGTAACAGCTTTGTTATCTTTCAAATTTCTTTTTAGCAGCATCATCAATAACCACTGTAGTAGTAGAACTACTGGTGGCAATAGTACTACAGGTATCAACAGAACTACCGGTGGTAGCAGAACTACTGGTGGTGTTAGAAATATTATTAGGAATAGCAACAGTTGGTTCGTCAAACAAAACATAATCAACTTTTAATTGTTCAAAGAAAATCAAAAGCTTTTGAGACCAACGATTAAAATTAATTTCGTCCAAAGGCTCAAGTTTTGATAAATCTGGAAGAATTTTGTTCAAAGAAACAACCATCTTATCAATATTGTATAAAAAACTACTTTCAAATTGTTAGTAAAATAGAAGAACAATATTGATTAAGAACAAATAAAACAACAATAATAACTTATTAAATCACAACTATGTCGTGGCAAGCCACTGCCTTAAAAGCGATTTCAGACCGACTCTGGTGCAAATCGTTTAGCCCGATCGCTCATCAAGGTTCCACAACACTTTCAGACACTTGCACTAGTGGCTGGAAGTTTAGAGTTTGCACAAAGTAATTTACCCATGAATAGAATATTGAAAAGAACTTTGAAGAAGATGATATATTTTTTGGTGTGTCAACAAGTAAAGTCTGTACCGGTGTATATAGCTAGGTTGCAAGGTTTGGGTATTGAATATTGTGATCTACAACGTCTAGTAACATTTTAAAAAATAAAGGCTGGGATCTAAAACGTCTCCCAATGTTCAGAGAAATAAAATCGTCCTTAAATCAGAGTATTTATGGATAATGACCATTGCAATAATAATTCCGAAGTAATAAGCTTTGACCTGTTTTGGAACTACTGATTCCGGAGGTATAAGCCTTGTCCAGATTCGTAACAACTAATTTCAGAGGTATGAGAGCTATGTCCGGATTTCACTTCAAGGGAATGAACTTGGACATTACCGGCAAGCATATATTTGGAAAATTTTGAGTAAGCTCAAAAATAACAAAAATAATATTTTGTAAAATAGGAATTGAATTAGGCCTCATGTATACCTCGCGCGTAGGGGGGACAAATTGACGCATTTTGCCTACGAGGTCCAATTCTCATGTGTGCGAGGACCCTCTCTTGTTCTAGCACATTTACTAACCCAATAATGCACATTTCAATAAAAGGAGGAAGAAATGACTTTCCACCACCAATGTGGTCCAAAGAGCATTTCACAAGAGACAAGAATGAGACAATGAAGAAGGACCCACAAAGATTCTTTGACTTTGCATTATTTAGAATAAAAGAGTAATAGAAATAGGTGTATAACTCTAACACTATGCCCCCTTGTAAACTAATTTTTCTTTTACCCAGTCAGCCAAAAATATTGACTTGAGTATCCCCCTGTCCCAAAATTCTTCCTTCATGATATCATCGCAGTATATTTATATATTATGATGGTGTCATGTTGGATTAAGAGAAGGACTGATGCAGTTCTCCATGATATCATCTTAGTATATGGTATATACTATGGTTGTATCATGAAAGATTGAGGAGTGTCTTATTGAAGCAGTCTTCCGTGATATCATCTCATTATATGTATATAAGATGATGATATCATAGAGATCTTTTTTTGAGTTTTTTAATAAATGAACATTATCCTCTATGATACTCTGTCGTATATTATATATACCATATAGTTTCATAGAGGGTTGATGAGTGTTTTACAAGAAATGAAAGAAGTCATATGTGATACCATTATGATATATAAGAGACAGAGTGATACCAAGTTATATCATAATTTTGGGTGTATGAACAAATAATTAATTTAGGAAGGGATATGGATCGGTAATTATTTTGCTTGGAGGGGGCACTATGTTTTTTCCCCCTTTAAAATATTCACTTTCTTTTAAATCTAAGATTTATGTTAAAATTAGGAGTAAAGCGAGAAATTAAAAAAATGGAGAGAATTATTGATTTGGGTTTTTGGATAAAAAACTAGGTATGACAAAAATAAAAATTGTTGATTTGGGTTTTGAAGGTCAGTCGGAGAAATATTGAAGTTGAGTTGGAGAAGAGAATTGATTTTGAGGGGACTTCCTGCCAAACTTTGATTTTCAAGATTCATGTGGTGGCAACTATGGTGAAGAAGGTTCTTGTATATGGTGAAATCTGGCATGACACGTGACAAGATTGGAATAAGAATTCGATGTAAATAGATAAACTTGATATCGGATATGAGTCATGATCGGGACAAGGTAGCAGTCGAAGAAAACCCAAAAATGACCGAGTTAGTTGACACCGAGTGAAGTTCTGGAGGTACCCAACGTATATCTGATTCGGATATGGCACCAGCCATTACTCTCTAATCATTAAGAGACCATTATTAGCATTAATGACATTTAATTTAAGAGGGATCTTTGGGTATTAATGCCCTATTTTCATAGTTATAAAAGGAGCCCAACCTTCATGTTGGAAGTGAATTCAATTCTCATAATCTGTACTTTTGCACTCATAATTTCATAAACTCTATACATTGTTCATGCTTTCCGTTTGTAACCGTAGCTATTTTGCTGAAGGGCACTATCATCTCGGACCTATCTTGTTCAAGAAATTCGTCTGAGTTCGAGACATATCAGGCTAATTCTTTTGCTTATTATTTCTATTGTTTACTTATTACTAAATGTTCATTATCTTCTATAGAAAATCAGCCCATGTATCTTTTAAATCACTAACAAATTTAACTGTATCTTTTTTGGGGTAGACAGGTTGGTGTCCATCATGGACCGAAGGATAATTGTGGTGGTTTGTTCAAACTTAACTTGTTTTTTTTTGAGATTTTGTAAATAGATTAATACTAAACGAAAGTAAGATGGCTGGAAGTGAAAGTCAAGTTTATGCTAACAACAACAAAAACAATAGTAACAACGATAATGCCAACGACAATGCCCCATTCATCGATCCTGTAACTGGCGAACCTCGGAATGAACAAATTGTTTCACCCCGAGGATCTAGGAGAATCGGAGATGAACGGACACCAAATGATGATGAAGAAGTGGATGATGGAGTGCGGGTATCCGGAATATATTTGACTAGACATCCTGGAGAAACAATAGCAGCGAGTTTCACAATTGCAAAAAAAAAAGCAGCGAAGCGAGTGCAGCAGATGAAGACAACGCAATTCGCACTGAAGATCGTGTCAGAGAGAATGACAATGGTTCGAGGGCGAATGAGCCTCAGAGGTCTTGAAACTGCTCCAAGCCCTGAATACATAAATGGATAGTAATGAAAAGAAGGTTGAAAATGGATAGACCAGATCTCGGGAGCACCTCCAATCCTGAAAGGACCGAATTCAAAGAGATACATTCAGTTGCCATTTTCATCGAGTGCGGCTTCAAAGCTGATTCTAAAAAGGTCAAAATTGCCAGATCTCCTGAAGTATGATGGCACCACAGATCCACAGGAGCATGTGACATCGTACATTTGTGCGGTAAAAGGCAATGATATGCAGCTTGATGAGATAGGATCAACTTTGTTGAAGAAATTAGGCAAAACATTGTCCAAGGGGGCGATGACTTAGTATTTTTTATTACCCGAACACTCTATTAAATCATTTGAAATACTTGCAGATGCATTTATAAAGGCACATTCCTAAGCGAGGAAGGTCCAAGCAAGAAAGACTGACATATACAAAATCGCTCAAAAAGATACAGAGTTGTTGTGAAAGTTTGTGACAAGATTTCAAAAAGAACGGATGCTCCTTCTTGCAGTATCAGATGAATGGGCAGCAGAAGCTTTCACTAAGGGATTAAACCATAGAAGTTCCAGTGCTTCGTTAAAATTCAAAGAAAATCTGTTGGAGTTCCCAGCAGTAACATGGGCAGATGTACACAATAGGTACGAATCAAAGATTTGGGTAGAAGATGATCAGTTTGAACTCCCACAGGGTCAACGGGTCAGAGAAAAGGCCATGGTAAATCAAAGAGGGTTGCTGATTCGAAGCTAAGGTCTCTAGGAGATAGGTACCAACCCTATATGTCCTATGAGAGGTTGGACTTCAGGTCGGATATAGGATGTAACAACCGTTATTTCTCATTAGAAAAAGGCGGGGGAGATAGTCACAATGATCGAAGGTCTACTAGTAGAGTCTTGTAAGTCAAAAAAGATATCAGTGGTATGTTTTCTAATAGTGTAGAAAACCCAAGATTGGCCTAATACAACTTTAATGTCGATGCAACCGAACTAGTGTCAACAACTGGGCACATTAAGGAGACAAAGTAGCCGAAGCCCATCCAATCAGATCCATCTCAAAGAGATCCGAATTTGGTATACGATTTTCATGGAACACATAGTCACCAAACAGAGGATTGTCGACATCTTAGGGATGAAGTGGTCCGGTTGTTGAAGAATGACCATTTACGGGAATTTTTGAGTTATCGAGCTAATGGAAACTTCAACAAAAATAGAGAAGCAAGCAAACATGCGGGTCCGATTGAGCCACACACATCATTAATATGATCAGCGGAGGAATGGATGTTTCTAGAGCATCTACCATGACCGCAAAAAAATAAAAGTGATTATAACTCGGGAGAAGAGATCCAGGGTTTCTTACAAGAGGAGGCAATTTTGTTCAACGATGAAAAAGCGGAGGGCATTATTCATCCTCACAATGATGCATTGGTAATTTATGTTTCTATTGATCATTTTTAAATTAAGTAGATTTTAATTGATCCAGGTAGCTTGACCAATTTCATTCGGTGGAAGGTGGTAGAGCAGATGGGGATGCTGAACAAGATTGTTCCAGTTGTCTGAGTTCTTAAGAAATTCAACATGGCTAGTGAAACAACGAAAGGGTAGATAACTCTTCCAATCAACGCAGCTAGACAATCCGACACACGAAGTTTTACATTATTGAGGGAGTAATGGGGTACAACACATTATTCGGCAGGCCCTAGATACATGATATGAGAGTTGTACCGTTAACATTACATATGATGTTAAATTTTCAAACTCCGAAAGGAATTAAGAAAATTCAGATAGACTAATTGGTAGCAAAAGAGATGTTTGTGATAGAGGATTCGGTAGAAAAAGAAAAAAGTGAAGGATAAATAGTAATTACAAGATTTGGGCACATCAAGTCAGAGGAAAGAAAAAAGTGAGAAGGAATAATACGAGGAAGAAGAGGATTCCTATCGCATCCTGAGGTCGTTTATTTTACCAGATGGCTCAAACGCTACAAAGACACCCATAGAATAACTCGAGCAAGCGATTATGTTCGTCTATTTGCCGGATAGAAAGGTATACTTGAGCACCGGGTTATCCCCAAAGCTCAGGCATAAATTAATTGATTTTTTTAAAGCTAACGTCAATTATTTTGCCTGGTCCCATTTAGATCCAAACATCACTCTGGTAAAGTAGAAAAGGAGATATATGGCCGAATACAAGAACAAGTTTGTCAAAGAGAGGGTAACAAAGTTATTACACATAGAATCTATTTTTGAAGTAGAATATCAGGAATGGTTAGCAAATGTAGTAGTTGTGCCTAAAAAGGTAATAAGCTAAGAATTTTGCATAGATTTTAAAGATTTAAATAAAGTTTGTCCGAAAGATTCATTTCTCTTACCGCACGTTGATCGATTCTATGACAGGACATGTGATGTTAAGTTTTCTTGATGTGTACTCCGGATACAACCAAATAAGGATGAATCCGGAGGATCAGGAGAAAACTTATTTCATTACTAAGTATGGAACTTATTGTTATAACGTAATTCCATTTGGTTTAAAAAATGCCGGCTCAACGTATCAACTCTTAGTCAATCGCATGTTCGAAAACCAAATAGGGAATTCAATGGAAGTTTAAATTGATGATATGTTAGTTAAGTCCCTGGAAATAGAGGATCATTTAAAGCATTTGCAGGAAACCTTTGATATACTTATAGCGTATAACATGAAGTTAATTCTGAAAAAGTGCACTTTGGAGTTGGCTCAGGCAAATTCCTAGGCTTTTTGGTGTCAAACAGGGGAATAGAAAACAATCCGGACAAAATCAAGGCTATTGAGAAAATACTAGAAGTGCTAGAAGATGTGAAGGCAGTGCAGAGACTCACCGGGATTATGGCCGCTTTAAGTTGGTTCATTTCTCAATCTTCAGAGAAAAGTCACAAATTCTTTTCGTTATTGAAAAAGAAAAATGAGTTCGAATGGACTCCGGAGCGTCAATAAGCATTAAGGAATCTGAAGAAGTACTTATCTAGCCTATCATTATTGCACAAGCCAAAAGCGGATGAATAATTTTTTTGTATCTGACGATATCTGAAGTAGCAATGAGTGATGTGTTAGTTCGAGAAGAAAAAGGTACACTATTTCCTATTTATTATGTAAGTAGGACATTAGCTAGTGCAGAAATTAGATATTCTCACTTAGAGAAACTGGCATTAGCCTTGATCACGTCTGCTAGAAAGTTAAGGCCTTATTTTCAATATCATCCTATTTGTGTGGTAACAACCTATCCATTAAGGAACATAATGCATAAACCGGAGTTGTCAGGTAGGTTAGCCAAATGGGCAGTAGAAATTAGTAGATATGATATAGAATTTAGACCTAGAACGACTATAAACTCAGGTTTTAACGAACTTCATAGCATATTTCACTCCTGGAATGATTCTTGAAGTGGAAAGAGAACATATATAGATGAAGCGTCAAACATAAAAGGGTACGAATTTGGGGTATCACTCAAAACACATGGGGAGGATGTTATTAGGCAGGCGATAAGAATATTGAAATTGACTAACAATGAAGACGAGTATGAGGCTATGATTGAAGGTTTAGAATTGGCAAGGAGTCTGGGAGCGGAAGTCAACGAAGCAAATTGTGACTCACTTCTGGTGGTAAATCAAGTGAATTATGTGTTCGAAGTAAAAGACGAAATAATAAAAAGGTACTTAGAAAAATTTCAAGTATTTGCATCATTTCAAATAGTGGAGATGGAGCATGTATCTCGTGAGCAAAACTGTGAAGCAGATGCTTTGGCAAACTTGGGGTCATTTGTGGATGTCGAGGGATTTAACTCTGGAAAGGTGGTGCAACTCTTGAATTTCAAAGTAGATGGTGGCCATGGCAAGGTGAACTCCACAAGCTTGACTTGGGACTGTCGAAATAAGTATATTGATTATCTTCAGGATAGGAAGTTACCTAGTGATCCAAAGGAATCAAGGACCCTTCACACAAAGGCAACTAGGTATTGCATGTTTGATGGTCAGTTGTACAGAAGGTCCTTCTATGGTCCTTTAGCAAGATGTTTGGGGCCTGGAGAAATGGATTATGTGATGCTCGAGGTGCATGAAGGAACCTGTGACAATTACTCATGAGCGGAAATGTTGGTTTGGAAGTTAATCAGAATCGGATATTATTGGTCAGAAATTAAGGAGGATGCAAAACACTTTGTCCAAAATGTGATGTATTTCAAATACATGCTCATATGATTCATCAACCGGTGAAATTAATGCATCTAGTCATATCACTGTGGTCATTCATGAAATAGGGAATGAACATTGTGGGACCGTTACCAGCGGCAACCGAAAAGGTATGATTTATTTTGATTATGACTTATTATTTTTCTAAGTGCATTGAAGCAAGGACTTTTAAGAAGGTTAGAGAAAAATAGGTCATCGATTTCATTTGGGATCATATCATATGCTAGTTCAGAATACCGAAAGAAATTACCTATGAAAATGGCCATCAGTTCGTGGGAAAAAAGGTAATAGAGTTTCTTAATGGATTGAATATAAAAGGATAGTATCAACTCCTTATCACCCGAGTGCGAATGGACAAGTGGCCAACGAATAAAACGGTCATTCAGAATATAAGGAAGAGATTAAAATTGACAAAAGACAAGTGGAGGGGAATACTTCCGGAGATATTATGGGCGTATAGAACGACACCAAAAGCTAGCACCATGAAAACACTATTTTTCTTGGTTTACGATGCAGAAGATTTAATTTCGGTGGAAGTTAGGGAGCCAAGCTTGAGATTTAGTATTTCAACTAAAAAGATAAATAATGAGGCTATGGTGGTCAAGCTCGATTTAATAGAAGAACATCGAGAGTTAGCATTATTACGACATGTTGCACAGAAGCAAAGGATGGAAAAATATTATAACTGGAGGACGAATCTTAGACACTTTCAAATAGAGGGACTTAGTTCTATGAAAGTAACCCTAATACTAAAAACCCCAATGAAGGGAAGTTGGTCTAAATTGGGAGGGACCTTATAAAGTGTCAGGAATAACCGAAAAAGACTCGTACCAATTGGAAGCAGAAGACAAAAAATTGCCAAATAATTGGAACATCAACAATTTGAAGTGGTATTATTGCTAAGGTATGTATTCGTTAATTGGTTAAGTTGCATGTATTTTGAAGTTACTAACTTTTGCAGGAAGGAAACCGAAAGTTACAAGATGTTATTTGGAGGATTAGAATTAGGACTCAAAATACATGTTACACTCTTTTCCCTTAGTCCGGTTTTTATCCCGAAAAGAGTTTTTCCGGTAAGGTTTTTAATGAGGCAATAACATAAAGTGTGTACTAAGAAAGAGGTGTAAATTAGCATCGGACAACAATACTGGGGACTGCCCGATAGTCGGAGATTAAGTTAGTGTTTGAGTTTATACTTCAAACACAAACACTAGGAGAATACCCCCGGATGAGAATCAAAGGCAAAGTTTGCAGTTGCTTCGTAGATGTTGCTGTTGAACTTTTGAACTTGTGTATTTTTCGTAGATAAAATTTTGTAAGGGTAAAATATCAAATGATTTTTTCCCAAGTGTTAGTGTTTGTGTTGTAGGAATAAAGGTATGTAAAGGAAAAAAGATCAAAATGTATCTCGCCCACTTGTTGTTCCAAGATTTTGTAATACATCAATGAAAGGTTTCTCGTATACTTCTTCCGAAATTTGCCCCGAAAGTTTGTCTTGGAGATTTTTGTTATGGATATTACTTCGGGTTAAGATTGATAAAATTGTTAAGCCGTTGAGCTGAAATTGTTAAGTCTTCGACTGGGGACTGTTGTCGAGAAAATTCCAAAACAAAATGGTTAATGTTCTAAGGCAAAAGATCGAATGAATCTAGCTTATTACAAGGCGTTGAATCGTCTAAAAGCTGAGAATGAATAAAGTTCCAATGGTTATGCCATAAATGAATAAGAGATCTCTTGTTCATAAGCATAAAAATGAGACCCTTATATTTAGTCATTAAATAGCATGTAATCGAAAAAACTTTTGCCCAGTTTAAAGCAAACCAATTGATTGTTTGTTTGGTTAAAAAATATTTTATGTATAAAGCAGAAAGTAATTTTTCCGGTTTAGATTAAATTTGTTTTGATAAGTTATCTAAAATAAGAAATCAAAAACGGATAAAAAAGATAAGAGAATATCAATCAAGTCATGAGAAAAGTTGAAATATTTTCATTCATAAGCAAGGCCGAAAATAGCCCAAAAGAGAGTACAAAAAAGGCATTAAAGCCTGCAAATCATTCGGATTCAGGGTCAGAGTCTTCGAGGTCTTTCTCATAGCTTTTAGAGTTCATCGGGCAAAAGGCTTTGTGTTCGAAATCCTTGGCCTCAAATATTTTTTCATCCAAGTTTGTAAGACCATCTCGAACTTGCTCCAGAGTAAACCTACGGACATTCCAAGTTGTATGCTCAGACTTCAAGACTGATCGGGCTTCTTTAGCCTATAGATTAGCACAAGCTTCATATCGTTCAACCAAAGTTTGGTTCGTTGAGTGGAAATCTCAGCATTCCTTCGGGTAGAGGCCTCGAGCTCAGCCCTTAAGTATTCTATGATTTTAGTCTGCTGGCGGACTTGTTCTTGAGATATTTTAAGTCTCGTTCAAAGTTTTACTTAAAAGCAGCCTGCTCCGCATCAATAACAGAGAGCTCGGTAGTGAGGCGATCACTTCAGCAGGAAGGAAGTCTTTCTTTTGAATTTTAAAATGCTTAACTTCTTCCTGCGAATCAAAATCTAGATGAAGATTCTGAAGGTCATTATAGAGTTGATCGACCTCTTTCTCCAGAGCCATATTTTCCTCATTAGCAAGCTCGAGATAATTCATAGCCCGGAGATTGAAACGCCTCGAGTTTTTCGCGTTAGATTACATCTTCATAAGTTAAGTTATCCAGAGAGGATAAGGACTTGCACCAGGTTAGTAATATTTTAAAACTAAAGTTGAGGTCAAATGTGTTATATACGTTATACTTTTACATTAAGATGTGTCGTAGATTAATTGACATGAACTCCGAAGATTTTAAGGTCAAATGGAGATTTAGTATATTAGGACGAGTATAGTAGTAATTTAAACAACAAAATGAAGTCCCAAAATGATTTTAGACTTAGAAATGTGATGACGGGAATTTATAATAATATTTTATTTGTGTCAAAAGAGGCTATAAACTAGTGTTGTACCACATGATCATGATACTGAGTATATGAAGTGTGTTAAAATGGCTATTATATAAGTTAGTAGAGATAAAGATATTATGCTAATCATGGAGTAAGTGATAAGTGGCATATAACCTTTCCATATGTAAAAAGTGAAAGAAAGCATATTATGACTATGTAATTTTAGGTAGTTGGTGGTACCTTTTGGTGAAGGGTAGTAATTATTGTGAGAGTAAGTGAACCCCACAACCCACTAGAAAAGGATCTATATGGAGATAACTTTAGTTAGCAAAAACTTTCAATATGAATAGGTGTACAACAACTTTCTTTTCATGAAAAAACATAGACAACATGGAGCAATTTGATCTTTTGGAGTTTACATAGTTATAATGAAATATATATGTATAGCAACATGAGTTTTAGAAGCCAATATGCAGAAAACGTTTTCATGAAGAATGATAGAAGAGGCATGAACGTGATCCTATTTCACGAGAATCAATATGATTTTTATCAAGAATAACATACGGGTTTTGTGCACTGCTTCAATATCATTGTTTTGTTTTTTATCGCATTAAGATTAACATATATCCATATACACTTGCCTTCGGGGCTATTCAGATGCATATTTCCTTCGGGGCTATACACTTGCCTTGGGGCTATGCATTCGCCTTCGAAGCTATTTATGTATGTCTAGATGCCTTACATGAGGTTAAGTAGTTGATATCATGTTGTTTAGCTATTAGATGACAGAGGAAGGTAAGCATAGCCAAATTCTTTATTATCTCTTCAGTTTATATTCAGATTATTTTATATTTTTAGTACAGTTTAGTTTTAGTCGCCTTACATACTCAGTATATTATTTTGTATTGACATCCCTTTGCCTAGGGATATTGTGTTCATGCCCACAGGTTCAGACAGGTTGTCGGGAGGATCACAACCATAGGATTTGCTGAGTATCAGCTTTTGTGGTAAGTTCCAAGTCATTCAGAGTTGCCAAGTCTAGTTTTGTATATTTATAGAGTATGGGTAGGCCGGGGCTCTGTCCCGGCTATGATATAGTTGTGTCTCCTAAGAAGCTTGTAGACGTATCCTATATTTACTATTGTTAGTAAGGTGTTCTATTCGACCTTTGTATATATCTATTATGGGTTTTTCTGCTTGCAAAGATATGCATTGGCCTAGTCGGACATTCATTTATTCATGTATGCGTTAGGATGATCCCATCTTGTTGAGTTAGTTGAATTATAGATATTATAGTTTAAGGCCTCATCGGCCCTAGATACGATATTATGTTACAAGTTGGCCTCCTGGGCCTAATTGGTCTTTCGAGACATAGATGATACGAGTTATAGCTTGGTTCGCTCGGGCCTAATAAGGTACCAGGTGCTAGCCATGCCTCACCTAGGTTGGGGTGTGACAAAGGTAGTCTTTCCTCACCCGGTCAAGTTCATATTTTACAACAGGTAGGTTACCGAATAATTGGTCGTCTTTCTGATGAAGACTTTCCTAGAGGAATAAGATTTCCCTTTCTTGAGCATCCATTTAAGCCTTTAAGCCCTCATTTTCCTCGAGGGAAAAGCGGAAGCTTTCTTCGGTAATAAGAGATGTCTACGAGATATATTTTGTGCAAATTAGGATAAATAAAAGGGGAAGAAACGAAATGTGAATCTAATTGAGGGAATTTAAAATATTTACACGGTTAGACGCATGCATTCCTTCATTAATCAAACACTTCCAGGAGACTTTCTTTATTTTCTCTTTGTCAGACTCTGATATTAAAGGCCTTAGATAACTCGCAACCCCGACAAGCCGAGATAGGAAATTGGTGTCTTCAGGGAAGGAGAGGGTTGCAGTCCTCAGCTTATTCAGATTCATGCTTAGGGCTGAGAATATATCCACCAGTTTGGCATGGGAAGATGAGTGATTTCTTGGAATCTGGGAAGACAAAGAGAATCTCTAGGGAATTGATAGGTGCACAAATCTGGAGGTATTCACTGGAGGCACCAGGTTTTCAGTGTTCTCAGCTTCGCCAAAGAGATGATCGAAGTCATCTTGCTCGAAGCTGGGGAGAGGATTTGATATTTCAGGTGGATGGGTTGAAGTCCTCGACCTATTTAATAGAACCTCGTCATCTGTTGCCTCATCATCATCTTCTATAATGATGGGAGGTTGTTTACTAGGGGGTGGCATAGTGTCATCAACAGTTGCAATTTCCTTAACTCCAGAAGGGCCACCTTCTTCTGAGTTCCTTTTTATTTTTGGTGGAACCAAGGGGGTGAATGGCACTGAGGGCGGTTGTGTTGCTTTCTTCTTTTTTGGTACTTGGGCAATGTGACGAGCGGAAGCTGCCGGATCAAGTATCAGGTTGGCCAGTGTTGTCCTTAGGAAAGAGGATCCTTTTGGTAGACCTTCATTAGAAGTGAAAATGCAATGAAATTTGTGTATGAACAAAAGAGTAATGAACAAATAAAGAATTTGAAGAAAAAGTACGGGAAATCCTAACCTTGAGTTTTTGCTTTCCATCGGTCTTTGGAAATGATTTTTCATGAACGATCTTTGTGCGTTGAGATGCTTAAAATCCATTGAACCAACGCATGGATGGTCGTGAGAGTAGCCGGGGTCCAAGGGGTAGCTGCAGAAAGGAAGAAATTTTAAACAAAATGAATCGAATGATATGTAAAGAAGTAAGAAGAAGAGTTATACCTATGGGTTAAATTCCATGTCTCCGGAAATAACATATACTCTCTCGAATAATCTCACCAGTAGGAACTGCTCAAGCAAAAACACCCACGCTCCATCCAACCTTGATCATGATCTTCATCGGTGCTGGAGAGAATGAGAAATTTTCCTTGCTTGGATATAATGATAACTCCACCTCGGAAAATTTTTGGAACGTATAAACGGATCAAATGATCCAAAGTAAATTCAAGATTGGCTGCTTTAGCCAGAACCCGAGGGCAAGCAACTTCCCTCCCTACTGACGGACCAACTAGTGCAAGACACACTTTGTAAGTCTTGCACAAGTCTAAGATCACTTGGTCTATCGGAGGATCAAACTCGAGTGTAAAAGGATAGGTGTAAACATTAGAATATCTTGACCTTGTAGTGGTGATGTCATAATTAGAGTTGGGGATAATAATTTCAGAAAGCTTCTGCCAACCGCACTCAACTCGAATTTTTCCTAAAATAGAAGCAGTGGTAAAAGTCGGATAGTTTTTTGCTATTTCACCCCGATCACTTTTGGAGGTGGTGGCACGAACGGTGAATTCATTATCAAAACTAAAAGTTGAAAAAGTAAGTTAAAAGCTCTGGGTTCAGTTGGAGCCTGAGACCCAGAGGGTTCACCGGCGTCAGTGGCTCCGACGGTTGTTGGGGGAGAAAAATGAGAAGGATTGGAGTTCCTCGTAACGGGGGAAGTATAATGGGTTGAATATTTGTCCATGATGACAAAATAAAGAGAAGATTTTGGCGATTCAGATGAGCGAAAAGAGATTGAAGGAAGAACATAGAAGGAGATTCGTTTAGAAGATGAACAAGAGAAGGGGTTTGAGAAGAAAATTGTAGCAGAAGAATGAATTGAAGAATAGAAGAAGGATTTTATAGTTCAAAAAGGCCATCATTATGAAAATGTTTCGGAACATGAACCGATTGGATGGTCTAATCAGAGAATGACATCTTGTCTGAAATTTTAGAAAGATGAGACGTGAGTCCGAATTTGGAGAAGGGGAAACATTTCATTTTCCCGCTTTTTCTGAATAATTTGAAAATAAACTTTCAGACTTAGATAACAAAAGGATCATTTCCACTTTCCATCACTACAGTAAATTTAGATCCGGAAAGTGTGGGGACTATCTGTATACAGTGAAATCTAACATGACACGTGGCAAGATTGGAACAAGAGCTCGAGGTAAATAGATAAACTTGATATTGGATATGAGTCATGATTTGGACAAGGTATCAGTCGAGGTAAACCTAGATACGACCGAGCCAATTGACACTAAGCGAAGTTCTAGAGGTACCCAACGTATATCCGATCCAGATATGATGCCAACCGTTACTCTTTAATCATTAAGAGGTCATTATTAACATTAATGACATTTAACTTAAGAGGGATTTTTGGGTATTAATGCCCTGTTTTCATAGCTATAAAAGAAGCTTAACATTCATGTTGGAATGACATCCAATTCTCATAATTTGTACTCTTGTACTCATAATTCCATAAACTCCATACATTGTTCTTGATTTCCGCTTGTAACCGTAGCTATTTCTGAAGGGCACTATCAGCTCGGACCCATCTTGTTCAGGAAATTCGTTCGAGTTCAAGACAGACTAGGCTAATTCTTTTGCTTATTATTTCTATTGTTTACTTATTACTAATTGTTCATTATCTTCTATAGCAAATCAATCCACGTATCCTTTAAACTACTAACAAATTTAACTGTACTTTTTTTTGTGGTAGACAGTTCTATAGTGGTGGACAAGGGGGTAACGGCCATGGTGATGGATTTTTCTTCTCTTTTTCTGGTTTGCGTTTTTCTTTTATTCATTTTAAGTGTGTTTTTGTTTTTTAGTTAATGACACCGGGAAGCTCTTCTCGCAAATATTTTTCACAAAGGGGAGGTTTTATTCTTTTGAACTTTTTGATCTTTAATTTTTGTTCTTGATATAGTTTATAATAACTTACGTGCGAAAATTGTGCAAGGCCGTGTTTAGTGACTAGTCTTTGTATAAGATATATCTTCTTCTGTAACATCTTCTAAATATGTTTTTATTTGGCCTCCCACCATTTATTATGGTAAAAATTATTACGTACTACATAAAAGCTCTTAGATAGATTACACTATAAACATTTCTAGTTAGGTTGATAGAGCGTATTAAATTTGCTATCAATATAAAATAGTTACGCAAGAATAGGTGAAGAGGATAACATTACAAATGTGAAATAGTAAAAGTTTAATGGAGAAAGTTTGGTATTTGATGCTCGCTGAAAGTTCACTAATACTTAACAAAAGCAATAAAAGATCATGTTTATATTTATGTAATAGACTTTTCCTGTTCTGTCAGTAGAGTTTGTCTAAACTATCAATAAAAGAGATATATAAAACAATTGCTACGTGGTACAAATAATTTATTATTGATTGCATAATATACTTTTTCTGTGTTGTCGATAGAGTTTGTCTGAATTGTCAGTCAAAAATAAATAGTAACTTTTTGTTCTTCAATTCTTTTTTATAACTCAAACAAATAATTTTAGAATATATGAAAAACAAGTTTTTTGGTACAAATTTAGTAATAATTAATTGGCGTGACATATGCACGCAAAATACGTGCTTGTATAGATGTAACAGCTATTGAATTCAATCCATACAAAATTTGGATCAAATTCTAAGTTATTTGGATCGAATAATTAATTTGAAACTTGACAAATATTCAAGTTCATTTTATCAAATTCAAGTCCAAAGTTCATTTCATCTCGAGGCTAAAATTCATGCCACGTGTCAAGTGATATAGCATTTCAGTCAAGTACAAGATCAATAAGATGATGTCACGTGTTCAAACAATGTGGCAATTCCGGTCAAATACAAGAACCAATCAAAGGGCGCCAAGTTTCCAAGATGATATGGCTTGACCAATCACAAGTAACCTTATCACATAACATTTGTGATAAGCTTGATAACTTACATGAACCAATCAGGAGGAGGCAAGAGAGTTCATTCGCACTTGGATTGCTTACTCCCTACAACTATAAATAGGAGAATTACATAACTTTCTGAGGACATTCAGCAAGCATTGGAGAAAGCATTGACATCGACTGAACAGTTCTTCAAAGGAGTGTTCAACGGAGTTTTGTCCGGGGATCAACCGAAACAATGAGCAACTGCTCGACATTCCTAGCGATCAAAATACATCTCTAGGAGGTTCGAATCATTATGCCATTCGAACAACATAATTGCACACACAAGATTCATCAATAAAATTATGTTTTCTTTATGTTTTTATTGTAGTTACTTTTAGACACTTGAAAATTTGTTGCGAACAAATTTTGGCATGTCCAGTGGGACCAGCAAAATCTGAAGCCGCAATCTCTTCTTTGAGTTTCATCAAGTCTGTACTCCGACAAGCCTTGAAGTAGGGGGCATTTATAGACATCAAACTTTTGTAGGACTCTACAAGATGAGCCCTATCCATGTTCTTCAAACCCTGAAGTCTAGGAGTTTTTGGAGGCTACTCTACTCTAAACCCTAGGTCACACCTATAAAAGGGGGCACAAATTTCATTTGAAAAAGCATCTCCAATATCCCATAAATTCATGGGTATTCATAAAAATATCAATACATCAAATCTTGAATATCTCATAAATTCATGGGTATTCATAAAGATATCAATACATAAAATATCGAATATCTTGAATTTTGATGCCTTGATCTTGAATATCCCATAAATTCATGGGGATTCATAAAGAGATCAATACATCAAATCTCGAATATCTCGCAAATCCCATAAATTTGTGAGATATTTACAATGAGACCAAGACATTAAATACTGCTTAATTCAAACTGCCCGACGTTCTTAGATATGAAATACATCATAAGGAGGTCTTCCTACATTCGATAAATATTCTACTAATGTCCCTCGAATTATGGAGATAATCAGCAGAGACGAATGAAAAGGAATAAATAGAATTGTATCCGCACTTTTTATTAATAAAATATTTTTGGTTTCTTCATATTTCATTTGTGGTTGCAGTTCATTTTCCACAAATTAAAATTTGTTGCAAATAAATTAGCACGCTTAGTGGGACCAGCCCTTCATCTCTTCTCTCACAATTAGATATGCAAAATCTGAAGCCACAAAATCACAAAGATGGAAGCTCCATTTTTATGGGTACTTCAAGTCTCATCTTTGAATTTCATCAAACATGTACTCCGACAAGCCTTAAAGTAGGGGGCATTTGTAGACATCAAATTTTTGTAGGACTATACAAGACGAGTCTTATCCATATTCTTCAAACCCTGAAGTTTAGGGTTTCTTGGAGGCTGCTCTACTCTAAATCATAGGTCACACCTATAAAATGGGGCATATATTCCTTGAAAAAAGTATCTCGAATATCCCATAAATTAATGGGTATTCATAAAGAGATCAATACATCAAATCTCAAATATCCCATCAATTCATGGATATTTATAAAAATATCAAGGCAATAAATACTGTCTTTATCCAACTGCCCGACATTCTTGGAGATCAAATACATCACAAGGAGGTCTATCTACATTCGAGAAATATTCTACTAGCGGCCCTCAAATTATGATTAAATACTAGGAGAGAAGAATCAAGAGAATAAACAAAATTGTACCCTCAACATACATCAATAAAATCTCTATTTTATCATATTTTATTTGTGGTTACAGTTTATTTTCCGCATATTCAAAATTTGTTGCAAACAGTGCCAATCTACTAGTCTTTTTTGTAGGAAAACTTTGCATTTAGAAAGAAAATAATAAGTCTTATTTGTGAAGAAAATATTAATTTTGAGTTGTTCAGTATGATTTATGACTAGCATTTTTAATTGAGGAAGCTCAAAATACAGTTTGATGGAGGAAATTTATTTCTAATACATGTTTATTTACATGTGAAAGTTTACTCGAAACACATTAATTTAAACTAACTAGATATCACGTAGACCATAAAATGAGAACTTATATGTTTTTCGTTTAGCAGAAGTGGAAGTTTGAAGCGAACCACAACTGGAATTACTGTCCGATGGAGATTGTCACGGTATATCGAAGCACCCCTCTAAATCATAGTCTAAACCCTAGTTGTTTGTTTTAGAGAAGAGTAGATAGCTTAAGAAAATACTGTAGAATGTCTATTTGATTGTACACTGTACATGTACTTATATAGAAAATATTAGGGTTAACTTTAATTAGCCTAAAGGGATTTTAAGCAGCCCTTATGCATGGACCAAAATTTCCTACAAAATGCATGGGAAGCTCACTTATACTTGTCATGAGATTTAATTAAAGATCGTACTTTTATTTATAACTAATTTCTCGACACGTGCGTTTCACGTGTTGTAAAGTCAATATTTGTAACCAGTTTTTTCTAATTAAATAATTATCTTCAAATATAAACGCATTGAGCTCGTCTTGTAAAAATCATAATAAATCCAACAAAATTTTGATTTCTACGCATACATTCTCAATTTCATCCCCAACCCTGAATTGGTATATATACTATTTAATAAATATAATCATAAGCAAAGAATAACAATCAATCAGCAGAATCTTTGACAAAGCACCATGTTTATTCGTAAAACGGTACAGTTAAATTTGTATACGTGGTTAAGGACACGTGGATCTCAAGTGACTGACCTGGCAATAATATTAGACCAAATACTGAAATAGTAAACAATATTAAGTCAAATTAAAGAAACAATTATGCTGAGCCTTGTGCTTATTTCTTGATAAAGCCTCTGTGACTAATATGAAAGTGTAAGAAACGAGAGAAATGTTAATGAGTATGTTGTATTATCTTGTAGATATGATGTCTTATAATAGAATAAGAACCTCTATTAATACTAAATCTATATGGTGCAAGTTCCATGAATCATGTCCCCACAAATATCAATATTAATGTTACAATAAAAGGTAATTAAGAGCTCATAAAGGCTAATAATGCCTAATAAAGGCTAATAAAGGCTAGAGGAAATTTGGGCTCTTGTGTAACATTTCTGTACATTGAATGATGCTTGACCGGTGAGTTGGCATGCTTAACTGGGTCCTTTGTAATTTCTGCCCCAGAAGCGGGTTACCAAATTACTTCTCCAGAGCTTCCTCAGAGCCCATCGCTTGTTGACTCGAATCTGACCTGTCACCATCGCCATATGTCATCTCTTGATATGTCTACTTGTATTTATGGATTTTACCCTATACAGATAGTCCCACCACTTTCCGGTTACTCGCTGAGATGTGACCGGGAAGTGGAAGATTTCCCCCTTCTTGCCGGAATGTCATGTAATCACCCCTACTACTGTCTCATTAAAAAAAAATTGCCAGAAAAAAACCAATTGGGACAAAAATCGAGCCAAGGAAAAAAGAGTGCAGGACTTAGGGATTCAGATGACAACTCTGCCACTGGTTTTTCTATCGGCAATAGCCGGTTGGTGCTACAAAAGTATCATTACTGATGAAAGTTTGATCTCGGGTTTTTAGTGTTCACCCAGAACTTCTTCAAGTGTTAACTTTGAGGTTTTTAGTTTCCCCCAAAACTTTTAAACTTTGAATCTTGACTCTTAGGTTTTTAGTTTTTCTTAAAACTTTTAATTTTAGAGTTTTGACTATAAGGTTTTAAATTAAACCCAAAACTGTTAAAAGTTTTGACTCTAGGGTTTTTAGTTACCCGAAGCATTTATAACCTCACAACCTTGGAAGTCGGGGATGTCAATGGCCAAAAATTTTCATCTTCTCTCTCTAGTAAAGTCTGAATATAACATGTCCGATTAACTTTATGATCGAGATACAAAGCGCCCGATCTTTAGCCATTTGACTGGATGACTTTATAAGAGAGGGCCCTTATTTTTTGATGCTTTTGAAGAGGACGTCTCCTGTTCATCTTTGCACAAATTTAAGATATGTCATTAGACAACGTTCATGTGATACTTAGCTTTCTGTGGCAAGAATTTATCACAAAAAGGAAATTTTCATTAATTCCTTTTATTTACAATTATCGGTTGATTTAGTGTGGTCATTCTGATTATAGGTGTAAATTATTTCACTCCCCGGGCAGTCCCCTGTATGGATATACTTTTAACTTGAAGCGCAGGCAAATTTAAGACTGATTTCATATTATTCGAATGTACATGAGAATTTTTAGAAGGTGCAAGCTTTGCTTCATCTCATTCCTTGAACTTGAACGTACACAATTGTTTACAACTTTACATATATGACAACTTTCAGAAGATGAACAAAAATAAATTGTAAGAGAATTTTGGTCGGGTTGACACCTATTGGGTCTAACCGGATCTTGATTCTAGTTCCTTCTAATATTTTCTCTTTTGGGGCTGATCTGGCAGTCCCCAATCATTTTCTTTATTCCGAAGCCAATTCGGGCTATCTCCGGACATGATGCCTTTGTGCACAATACTTTCTTTTTTTATTGTCTCGGAGCCACCTTTAGATGTTTTCGGTACTTATTTTTATGGTTTTTGCTGCTTTGACATAACAGCCCTCAGTGTTTGCAGACATTACTGCTCTTCATGTAGTTTTCTAGCGACTCGCTCCGAAAATGCTCTTGCCTCCTGTCAGTCCGTGGTTCTGATAGGTATGGTTCAAACTGATGTCTGAAATGCCTCTGATCAAAGTTCAGTTGACCTTAATTCCAAGTCGCAGAAAATGATGATATATTTTCCTGATCATCTTCTACACAAATCTTTGACGTATACCAATTGTGAACATCTTTCCACGTTGTTGGCTGGAATTCTAGCAGGTTTTCCTTGAAACTCCACGAGGCATCCGAACTCATAGGATTTAGACAAATGGTGAAAGCTTCGGTGGCCCATTCATCCGGTATTGCTGGCAACAACATCCGCTCCTTCTGAAATCAGGTGACGAAGTCCCTGAGCCACTTAGACTCCCCTTACGAAATGCTGAAGATGTCTGCCTTTTGCATTCGCACCTTTTGGGCTCCATCATGTGCTTTAATAAATATATCTGCGAGCTTAGCAAATTAATTAATTGAGTGCTCAGGTAAAAGAAAATACCAAGTTAGGGCCCCTTTAGTCAATGTCTCACCGAATTTCTTGATCAGGACGGATTCGATCTCATTCAATTTCAGGTCATTTCCCTTGACAACCATGGTGTAGGCCATTATGTGTTCATTCAGATCTGTCATCCCGTCATACTTGGGGATGTCCGGTATTTCAAATCTCTTCGGGATCAACTCCAGGGTAACTTCTAGCTTGTATGCCAACATAATATATCTTCTCGTGTCTGGTCCTTCAACCACATGAGGGGCTCCTGATATTTGATTCAATCGGTGTCGAAACTCCCTGGCATTTTTCTCTGCCTTCTCTACTTTGGTGTTTACTTTGTCCGTCATGTGTTTCATAAATTTCAAAACCTGCTTTTGGAATGGATTTTCTAAAATTGTTTCACTTTCTGAAATACCATCATTTCTTGAAGCATCCCTGTGGTATTTGGTGGAGGTACCGGTGCACCAATTGGAGTGCTACCAGCGTTTTTGGACATATACTCCGTGTGAAATTGCAATAGACGGTACAACTACTCACTCATAAAGGCATTCTGCGCCCTCAGGTTCTGTATGGCTTTCTCGTGCATTTCATCATTGGTAACATCCTCCTGCCGAGTCTGTCCATCTCCGGAAATGATTTCGTCTGCAACCATCGGATTTCTTGGCACCGTATCCTCTACCGGTAGGCCATCTGGTCCGATGGGGAGATTGTTAGTGTTATCTCCAGTGTTGCAGCTGTCTCGAATTCTTCTTTTCCTGTCATTTGTTTGCTCTGAACAAAAAACAAGACTCAAAGAAAAGATTAGATTAGTATAGAAAGGGGTCACTCGTGACATCACAATTGTCCAGGCCCCACGGTGGGCGCCTAATTGTTTACCCGTAAAATGATACAGTTGAATTTGTATATGTAGTCAAGGACTCATGAATCTCAAGTGACTGACCTGACAATTATATTAGACAGAATACTGAAATAGTAAACAATATTAAGTCAAATTAAAGAAATAATTAGCCTAAGCCTTGTGCTTATTTCTTGATAATGTTACAATAAAAGGTAATTAAGAGCTCATAAAGGCCAATAAATCCTAATAAAGGCTAATAAATGTTGGAGGAAACTTGGGGTCTTGTGTAACGTTTTTGTACATTGAATGAAGTTTGGCCGGTGAGTTGGCATGCTTATCCGAATCCTTTGTAATTTCTGCCCCAGAAAGCGGATTACCGGATTACTTCTCCAGATCTTCCTCAGAGCCCTTTCTTGCTGATTCGAGTCTGACCTGTCACTATCGCCACATGTCATCTCTTGATACGTCCACTTGTGTTTACAGATTTTACCATATACACACCCATGAGAAGAAGCATGGATAGATAATCTCTAAAATGTGTCTGTCAATATACAAGAACTTACAATGATGCTGCGAAAAAATCAAAAAATTGTCTCTATTTTTTTATTTGGGAGGAATTTATTTGTCAAAATACAAGAAGCACAAACTTAAAATGATGATAGATATGACATGTAAAAGAGAAAATACACAGTAAAAATAATGTCTTATTACTAGTGTTTATATAAAATATACCATCTTCCGTACCATCATATAGAAAATACTTTTCAAAAAGGGAAGGTTTTATTTTCAAATTTTTTCTATTCTTGATAAAAAAAAATTATAATAATAGACGTAAGATATACATGCAGAACACGTGTATAATAACTAGCCTTATATAAGATATATCTTCTTTCGAAGCCTCTTCTCACAAATATTTTTCACAAAGGAACGTTTTATTCTTTTGAACTTTTTGTTCTTTAATTTTTGTTCCCGATACAGATTTGTTATAAGTAATGTGTAGAAAATATGCAAGGCTCGTATTTAGTGACTAGTCCTTATACAAGATATATCTTCTTCTGTAACATCTTCTAAATATGTTGTTCTTTGGCCTCCAACATTCATTATGGTGATAATGACCACGTGGTACATAAAGCTCTTAGATTGATTGCATTATAAGCTTTTATAGTTAGGTCAATGTAGTTAGATTAATATACTTTATTTGAACTTTCTATCTATCAGAAACAACCTCTCCATCTCACAAAGGTAGATATAAGGTTTGCGTACATCTTACCCTTCTCAGACCCCACTATATGGGATTATACTGGGTATATTATTGTTGTTGTTGTTTCTATCAATCAGAAACATATAAATAGTTATGCAAGAATAGGTGAAGAGAATAACATAATAAATGTGAAATCAATAGTTTAAAGAAAAAGTTTAATAGAGAAAGTTTGGTCTTTGATACTTGTTGATGTACATGGAAAGTTCACTAATACGTGTCACGAGCAATCAATGATCATGTTTATTATCATAGGAGGCTTTCCAGTCGTGCCCCATGGCGCCTTGGCAAGCCTCTTAGGGCCTACTGCCATTGACATCCTCGTGATCTTGTCCACACCAAGTAAAAGTATGTTGTGCATATGTCGCCCCATTGATAACCCTCTCCAACGGTCCATGTCTAGTTGCCCTCACCCGCATGACAATGACCAGTGCCTGCGCACCAGTACCCAACTCCCAATGCCCGTACCCAGCGTCACGCTCAGACCCTAATGCTGAAGACAAGGTTGAGGGCCCTCTTAAGTGCCGCCACTGGACCTGTTTTTACATTGTAGGAGTCTAGGCCCCGTTTGATGTAAATATAGAGTAGTTTTACTTTCTGTATTTCCATTATATTTTTTTAGCTTATTTATGTCAGTCTTGTAACTTTGGTTTTTCTTTTTTAAAGCATTATTAGAGGGGAACAAGTAGTTAAACTTTCAAGCAAGCAAGCAATTCTCTGTATTGGTGTCTCTCGCTCTCGACAACATGTTGTCTTTCTATAAAGCTTTCATTAATGTAATCAAGCTTTCTTTCATTCTCATTCTCATTCTCTTTTCTTCTCTCTCAATTGTTTTTGACATTGGTTTTCTGTACAACACTAACAGTCTCGTCTAATTGCGGAAGGGACTATAGTTGACCGATAGTAACCACATATATATCGGTTGCTTAATCTCATATCACCCTTCCAAGAAGTCTTAGGAAGGTGACACATAACAGTTGGTATTAGGCATAGGTTGACATCGGGCAAGAAAACACATTGCTATTATCATCATTTCTGACCATGGTAAACCATGGGGACCGCATTGTGGCTCTCGAAGAGGTGGTTAACAGATTGCGACCCATTATGAATGCGGTGCCTGAACTAAGAACCAACCTAGAATAGAGGTTGGACGACCTACACCACAGGATGAGATAGATATCATAAACATTAGTCGCGACTATGATGGGGATCATCAAACAACAACCCAAGAGGCTGGCGAAATTTTCAGTAAATTCGAGGAGCTCCAACAGGAGTAGACCGTGGATTTAGCCCACACGGCACCAGAGGCAACAAGGTGAGTTCCATGCAGCAAACCATATAAAACTTGACTGGTTTTCTCAACGTTGACAATGATATGTTACAAGGCCTACTCCAAGGAAGAGGATATCACATAAGGGGTGGTGTAGACCTATCCCCGTGTCACAAAAACTCAAGATCCCAGAGCCAAAGCCCTACCATGAGGCTAAGAATTTCAAGGAAGTGGAGAACTTCGTCTTCGACATCGAACAATACTTTGATGCATTTAGGAGTTAGAAGAAGCAAATAAGGTAGGAACTATTGCCACGTATCTTCAGGGTGATGCTAAACTCTGGTGGTGAGTGAAATACGGAGCCATCAAGGATGTTGAAGATATTATTGAGACATGGCGAGACTTGAAGGCAGCCATAAACTTACAGTTCTTCCTTGAAAATGTAGAATACAATGCACGGAGAAAGCTCTGGGAGCTCCGCCAGACCAAGTCAGTTTGAGATTACGTGCTGGAATTCTCTGAACTCATTCTGAACATACGGAATAAGGGAGCATATCCCGGTCAGGCAGCATACCATTTAGGTCTTTGGAAAACATCTGAGAACTCTCTTACCGTAGGTAAAGAATCAAGCCCAAGAGGATTAGTGCTAGTATCTCGAAGAACAACCAAGTAAGCCAAACACCCCTTATCCACCATCCTTCTTCCCGAAGAAATGATATAATCTTTTATGGTGCAGAGGTAGGAGTACCCTTCTACTCTAAGCTCAAAATACCTGGCATAGCCAATGTGACTGTCTTAGCATGATAACTAATCAGTCTACCAGAATAAGGAGCTAACCAGTTCATATCCAAAATAATATCAAAGTCAACCATATCGACGATAACTAAATCCACCCAAGTGTCGTATCCCATGAACTTAACCATACAAGACTGATAGACTCAATCCACTACCACAGAAAGCCAAAACCTGCTTGTTTAAAGAATCAAACTATTCATGTCTGCTTTTTCTTTGTTGATTTTATGAATCCCCAATGAGAGTAGATACATGATTGGGTAAATCAAGAAGTTTACATAATATATCTAGACCCGTAAAGAAATAAACAGACAAATAAGAATAAGTAGAACCCGGTTCAAATAAGACCGAAGATGATGCTGATAAATCAAAATAATACCTATGATAACCGCATCAAAAGCCTCTAGTCTTCTAAGAAAAGCATAGTAAGGGGCATGTCTGCCCTCGAACTATGTGCCTCCACGACCACTACAACCTATCTGAACTCCATCTCTCAATGATAGAGAACTTCCCCTACCAGAATGACAAGTGCCTTAGCCAGACTGCGAATCCCCTATACGAGAAACTTCACCTTCTTTAGTCGCTAGTGCTAAAGGTCTAGATGTCTGAACTCGAGACCTTTGTTGGGCTCTAACCTGTCTAAGCATGGGACATTCCCTCTTGAAATGCCCTGGGTCCCCACACTCAAAGAATACCTTACCAGTCGTGGGCTACTGAACATATACATAAGAACCATAATACCCTCCATAGTCTGAGTACCGAGAATAAGAACCTCGAGATGTCTACCCATAATTGTACTCATTTTGCCCATAGGGACCACCCGCTAAAATATAAAGTGCAGACTGGATTGGGGAGCTGGAATGATAATGATGACCTCTGCCATAATGTCCCCTACCCCTAGAAGGAGTACTACCGAAACTACCAAATCTGCGAGCCCTCTTCTCGTCATCTCTACCATGAGCCTGAAACCTCACGACTCAAGCTCCTTGGCAGGATCAACTACCAACTGAAACGTATCCCCAGAAGCTACCATCTGCAAAGTCGCCAATCGAAGCGAAGGGACAAACATTTCATATACTGCGCACTTTTTCTACCTCGGTGGGAAACAACGTCGCTACATAATGAGCCAAGGCATCAAATCTAGCCTCATACTCTGCAACAAACAAACCTCTCTATTCTAGGGTCATGAACTCGTCCCTCTTCATGTCTCTCAAGTTACGAGGAACATACTTCTCCAGAAAACCTGATAAAACTGAGTCCATGACAAAGGCGGCGACCCGACTGGTCGGCAATCAATATAGGACCTCCACCACAGCTTAGCGTCCCCAATCAGTTGAGAAGCTGCATAGTCGACCCCATGAGACTCAACTAACCCTAACTTGTGAAGCCTCTTATAACAGCTAACAATGAACTCATAAGCATCCTCCTCAGAGGTACCATGGAACCAGGCAGGACTCATCTTTGTAAACCTCTCAAACATCTTCTGCTCCACATTAGTCATCATTGGCCCAATAACCAGCCTAGGAGCAAAATCAGCCAACAGAACCTCATCAATGCAGGGAGCCACAACGACAATCAGTTGTACCCCTACAGTTTAAAACCCTGCGGCACCCATCAGATCATGAGTCTGAGCTCCTACTCTCATCTTAGAACCATCTAGAGTAACCAGTATCATTCTCGCTTGGGCCATACCCTAAAAGTAGCCTAAAATATGAAACAAAGCATCATGAAGGTCAGGAGTAGTAATGAACCATGTGGTTCATGTGCGAGTCCAATCTCATCCACAGGAACCAGCTCCTCCTCTTATATATCCTCAAGGTCTGGAGTCACATCCCTAATGGAGTACTGAACATGTACTGGTGGTCCGCCCCTAGCTGGTATAGTAGCACAACCTCTTCCCCTGCTACACCCCCTACCACATCACTTGCCTTGTCCACGTGCAACATCCTGGCAGTAGGCATGGGTGCGGGTACAGGTTCCTGGCCTCCAACTACGGTCGATCGCATCCTCACCATCTGTGAGAAAATAGAAGAACGAGGTAAAGATACCAATCTGAACAAACTCGTACGAAAAAAATTGAATTAGATACCAATCTATAAAAACTAGCACGAAAAGAAGGAAAGAACAGAAGTTTTCTAGATATCCTATATCCTCTTGAGGATGAGTATGGATGTCTATGTACCAATTCTCAAGGCTCTACTAGACATTGATCTTGTACTCATAAGACCGAAAAACATAGGGCTTTAATATCAATTTGTCATGACCTAAATCACGGGTCATGATGGCACTTACACTATTCCCCCGTAGGCAAACCATCCCCAAACAACAACCAATCATAATTCAATAAGTGCATAAACATAAAAAAACATAATATCTTTTAAGTCTTAATAACATAGAAAATATGGAATAGAACCTAATCATCACAATCCCAAAATCTGGTTGTATAAGAGCTTCTAAAAGGAATTACAAGTCTTAAAATACATAAATGGATAACTGTTTTGAAATATAAAATAGACAGGACAACATAAGAAAAGATCCATGGCTATAGGTCTGGGTGGTAGCTCACTCTAAAATCTCTAATAGGATAACCTCGGGTCAATGACGAGGCCTGGAACTGGAACATGGGTTCGTATCCGCACGAAGTGCAGCAATTGTAGTATGAGTATAAACTACTAGTACGTTGTAAGTATAATAGACTGAAAACGAAGAGACAATTTATATAGAATATAAAGACTGACATACAACACTTATCCAATCAACTCATCTAAACCTCTAGATTATGGCAAGGAGAATCATGGTTCATATAATACAATAGGTAGGCACATAATCAATTAGGATCAAATAGAAGAATAAATGAACGAATGTAATTAATTGACCAATAATAAACATGTTACACACATGCTATAGGCCTATGTCATATAGTCATGACCATGAGAGACTCACGAGATTCATATACCTATCACTATACCGCCTGGGGCCTTTCCCATCGGACCGTGACCACTCACTGTATTATTGGACAGTGAGACATCATTCTTACCTCTTATTTTTCGGCCTTAAAGACCACCTCGTATCTCTTTCTGTGACTCACTCTAACAAGTATATAAGTATAAATGATCAAAACATGCATAGTATCGTATGCAAAATAGTAGATAGCTCATATTGTTCCAACAATATCATAAAGGTATTAATGGATATGTGTATAACACACAATTACATAATATCAATTCAACGTAAAAAGTAGTTCCTTTTTCATATTTTAGACGATATGTGGAGTGATGAATACATAATGAAACAACTATCTCAAGTATAAGTCAAATATGGTCATCCAAGCCCATGTAATCAACAACCTTACCAAGTCGGTAGATTTAACACTACCTCCAATTCCTGAAGACTCACATGCACATCCCCGTCAATATTTATATATTATATACGCATCTCCAATTGGAGTCTAAACGAGTAAGCCATAACCTACCTTGAAGCCGAGCAACGTGCCAAAAACCCCTCAAACAACCACTTTCCTTTCCAAGAAACCTCAACTCTATCCAAATCTATCAATTATGCGATCTATATAAGTATACGAGTTTATTGATACCCATATTGCTATACTTTTACCCAAAATATCAAAATCTGAACCCCAAGGGAAAAACTAAAAATTTATTATAGAATTAGTTTACTCATAACCTAAATAATCTTAACCTAGAAAATAATCAAAATTCAAACATTAATTCACCCCCAATTTCTTGAAAAACCTATTTCTAAGTTAGGGCTAAAACCTCTGTTATTTCCAACCCCAAAGTAAGATTTAATTCTTAATTAATGATTAAAATCAATGGTAATTGAAAGATTTAGGATTAGAAACTTACCCCTAAGCTTAGACGAGAAAAACCTCATTGAAATCTCTCCAAACCGAGCCTAGAACTTGTAATATGAGAAAATTGAGTCTAAGTTAACTGCATTCCCGACCACTAAGTGATGAGTTTGAAATGGGGAATTAATTATGCCCAAGTATAAAATTGGCCTTCGCGAAAGCGAGGCCCATTAGCCGCGATCGCGAAGCATGAACCAGCCCTAACCCACGAACCCTATTGCGTGATCGCGACGTGGCCCACCGTGATCGCGACCCTCCCCCTTTTCCTTCTCCGCGATCGTGAAGAAGGACACCAACAACAGCTGAAACTAGATTTTATGGTTTCTCCAACTTCAATCATGCGCTCGAAAGTCATTCGGGACCTCCCGGACACAAATAAAAATGCATTTCGGTCATAAAACATGTTCCGGACTTGCTCGCTAACTCAAAATTCCCGAAAAAGGTCATCTTGACCCCGTGTTGATCGAGGTCAACTTCAACTCTCTAAATCACTAGATTCTCATCCAACTACCCAAATCACCCCCCAAATGCTTTGAGACCTGAACCAAAGGCTCGACTAAGTCTAAAATCACACTCTGGACCTAATGAAATCGTTGAAACTCTAAAAAAGACGTGTTTACCCCCGATGTTGACTTTTGTCAAATATCTTCATTTCCTTAAATTTGAAACTTCTAATTTTGCTAATTCCGATGTGGAACCCGCCTGATTGCCTCGGAAATCATGCCACCAATCCACGCAAGTCATAAATACTGATATGAAGTGTTTCGGGGATAAAAGGTGGAAACAAAATAAATGACCAAACGGGTTGTTATAGAAGGTTTATTAGCGGCTGCTTAGATCTGTTTTTTTTTTTCTCCCAATCTTCTAATAATTTTAGTATGGACCCAACCCATCTTAATTATTCCCTAATAAAACCTTTTTAAATAAAAAAAATTGAAAAAGAAAATAGAGCCCATTTCTTTCTCTTTAATTGAGATTTGAGACTCAAGAGGTCCTTTACCCTCTTTTTCCTGTAGAAAGAAAGCATGTGTATAGCCGTATTCATATGGAAAGCGCATCCACTCTATCCCTTCCTCCTATTCCTCAACAGAGATGAATACCACCATCGGTAATCCATTTGAATTTCACTTACTTTTTCTGTATATTCTTTGTCCAATGATTCCCTTGTTAATGTTATTGAAGTCCAACGAAACCTTTGGGATGGTGGGAAGATTATAGTGATATAATTGGTGGAAGAGATGAAGTTGCTGGTGGGACTTGGCTGGCTTGTACTCGCTCTGGAAGAGTTGCTTTCCTTACTAACGTTCGCGAAATCAAATCAAATTCACACCCCAAGAGTAGGGGAGACCTTCCTCTTCGATTCTTGAAGGTAACTTCTCATCATTTTAATAGAAAATTAAACTTAAATCACTATAAAAAAAAACTGGAATTAGCTCTAAATTGCTCGTAGCTAATAGAAATTTGCGATAATCCGTCGCTAGATTGAATTAGCGACAGACTTTGATGTTTAGCTACAAAATTTGTTTGTGCTAACTCCTATGCTTTTAATAGTGAATTGTTTTTAGTTTAGGGAAGAATAAATTTCAATTTAATATACCCTTCACTTATTGGATAAAAAGACCCTTCACCTATAAGTCAACTCGCAAAATGGTGTAGTTGTCCCTGTATTCTATCAAAAATCCATAAATATTTTTGTTTGGATAGAATTCTTTTAGGGCTAAAGCGATGGAAAAGAAGAAAAATGAGAATTAAAATATGATATGTTTCCTTTCAAACGCAAAAAGTAATCCATTACAATTCTAAAAGAAATGGAAGACCATACCTCCATCCTTTACGTTAAACATTCGTTGTAGCTTCTTAGTTCCATTGTGTATTACGAGCCATTTGTTTTCCTGTTACAATTTCTAAAGTACGCTTGTATTTTAACTAATTTCTCGGCTCGTGTATGTAGAATTATTTAGGACATGATTTTGCAAAATAATATCAATAGGATTAAAATAAAACTCGAGTAAATAATTATACATGTAAAAATAAAGTACAAATTTCTATGAATGATCAATATAATCGTCAACTAGTGACTTTTTAAAAATTACAAATTTCTATGAATGATCCATTCATAGCTCTAAAGTTATTTTTCTTAAGAGAAAACCATCTTCGCAATATATATGTCGAAGCATCAATCTTGTTTACCAAACACGAGTCATCATATTTCCCATGTCTCCTTATATATTACCTCTTATATACCTTGCTCTTTGTTTTTAATCAGATGTCTCCTAAGGGACTTCTATTCCTCTCTCTACTATGCCGAGAAAATGTATAATAATGCTTAACTAATTTTACAATCGATAAAACATGTCCCTGAGAAAAGTAATGAGTCTTTATACAAAAAAACATGCATATCAAACATAATCTTTGATGTGACAGTTGGATTTACATCTTGATTAACCCTCGTCCAATATCAAAATTTTGTTGACCTTCAAAATGGCTAGACAAGCAGAGCATTAAGTGTATCATGTTATAAAATTTAAGGAAATTATCTTCGAATCAGTCCCTTAGTGCAGAAGAAAAATTTGGAAAATACCTCCGGGCAAATCTCTCTCGCCGGTAACCTAACTCCAGTGATGAGAAAAAATTAAAACTTGGTGGGTAGGCTCGGAATTGACAGATGAACCCAAGCAAAAAGGATCTCGAAAAAATTCAGCCGGAAGTAGCCACTTGTTGCTAAAATGACTTAGAGGTCTTCTGTATCTTTTTGAGTTATAAGCAAGAAAGTTCTTTCTCAGATTGAAAAGCCTTTGTGGAGAGCTTCAAGGAGGGAGAACACTCGACCTCTTTTAAAAAAAAAGGAACCCTAATGCTATGAGGTTGAAAACCTCAACTCAAAAAGCAATAATGGCTTTGATACCATGTAGGAAAACGCACATCAAAAGGAAACAATGGCTCGTATACCATGTAGAATTGGAGAATGAAGAAAAAAGGCTTCTTTGTATTTCAATGTCTTTACATCTCATGAGAAGCGGTATTTATACAAGTGAATTCTAATTGATTAGGGAAAGACAATGAATTACAATAGAAGAAAATATTCTATTCCTATAACTACACTAGGAAAGGAAAAATAAAATCTTCTGCTAACTAATTTACACAATCAACATGTAATATATCAAACCAAACATCCAACAAGAAATAATCTTTGCTGCTATTCTTACATCACAATCCTTGCATTACTAAACCATGCATTATAATCCTTATATTACTAATCCTTGCTTAACTTGTCTCTTAACTATACGACCCCTAAATATTAGCACAAATTGAGGCAACCGTATCTGATACTTTTGCGCAATTGTACTAGATAAGCACCTGTTAACGAGTCCAAGCGTCATAGTTAAATAAAATGTCTTAATATGACTTTGCACAAGAATTTGGGAAGACTTAACATTATGAAATATTTAGTATTTGTTTTGCCTACATCTTGGTCCATATAACTTTCTTTTTATATGTTTAGAACGTGGAAATTGAAGGTATGACGGTCGTGCTCGTCTTGGACCTGGCCGTGCCCTTTTGGGCTGGTCAGGCCCATGCGTCGCCGATGTCAATGAGGATGCGAAGGGGAGCCTTAGAGCAACGGTAAAGTTGTCTTCGTGTGGCCTATAGGTCAGGGTTCGAGCAGTGGAAACAACCACTAATGCTCGCATTAGGGTAGGCTGTTGTGCGGCCCTTCCTTGGACCTTGGTAACACGGGACGCTTTGTACACCGGGCTGCCCCTTTTAAAGTGGAAATTGAAGGTCTGAAAAGAAAAATTGACCTTTAAATTGAAATGGAGAGAGTAATTTTGACTGTCAAAGTTAGGTTAGAGCAGTTAATCTGGGTTAGAAGAAGAAAATGCCGATAGACTGTGTATGTATCTTGGAAGAACCATATACTCAGTTATTATCTCCTGGAATATAACCTGATCTTACCTAAGCATGTATTCAGTTACGCATGCAGAAATATTTCTAATTAGTGAATTTGCTTTTGATGCTGCCCTTGGCTTAGTACATTCCAGATTCTTTTGGGAATTTCTGAACTTGTAAAGCTAAGGCCTCTTGGGTACTTTCAGCATGAAATATGTTTTTTTGGGTTTTGATTTGCAGAGTGATAAGAGCCCTCATGATTTTTCAGAGCAACTTTTGAGAGAAGCAGGTGAATATAATGGGTTTAACTTGATAGTAGCTGATGTTTGTTCAATGACCATGGTTTATATAACCAACCGACCAAAAGACAACGGTATGTCCGCGACTGATGTTTCACCCGGTATTCATGTTTTATCAAACGCAACACTAGATTCTCCATGGCCTAAGGTAACAAATTTCTCTGCTTCTTCATGGTTCTTCTTCTTGATGGCTTTGTTAGGCTATTGACACTTTTAACTGCACTGCGGAACTAGTCAGATGGAGTAGATAAGTTTCTCGTTAAATAAAAAAAGTATTAAATTAAATAAACAAGTAAAGACCGTCCGCAAAGCAAGTCTGTGCTTATGGATATACCTTCCGTGATCTCAAAGTTTTTACATAACACTCAAAAAGGCACATGTCTTGAAAGAAAAGATAGGCCAAGAAAGAAAACAAGTTGAATTGATGATGAGGGTCATTTGAGAACCTACTAGTTAATATCATTTAATGTGGATGATAACAAATATAATGCTGGTGAATACAATTTTCTGTTTTATCAGTTGAGCTCCAAGACTCTGACATTATAAGTTAGGCTTGACATCGTTCACGAAAAGATATCAATAATTATTTTGACCCAATCCGGAATATGAACCATAAAAGAAAATACTTATTAAACCGGTTACAAGAATTCCAGTTACAGTACCTATTATCCAAAGAGGAATCCTTCCAGTAGTATCGGCCACAATTGCGCTGCTTCTTCATGGTTCTTCTTCTTGATGGCTTTGTTAGGCTATTGACACTTTTAACTGCAATGCGGAACTAGTCAGATGGAGTAGATAAGTTTCTCGTTAAATAAAAAAAGTATTAATTAAATAAACAAGTAAAGACCGTCTGCAAAGCAAGTCTGTGCTTATGGATATACCTTCCGTTATCTCAAAGTTCTTACATAACACTCAAAAAGGCACATGTCTTGAAAGAAAAGATAGGCCAAGAGAGAAAACAAGTGGAATTGATGATGAGGGTCATTTAAGAACCTACTAGTTAATGTCATTTAATGTGCGGATGATAACAAATATAATGCTGGTGAATACAATTTTCTGTTTTATCAGTTGAGCTCCAAGACTCTGACATTATAAGTTAGGCTTGACATAGTTCACGAAAAGATATCAATAATTATTTTGGAGGAGAGTATGTACCCTACGTTAACAATGTTTGTCCATTTGTAGTGTGTTTCGTCTATACCAAGTCTCCACTCCCTAACTTTTAGGTATTTTCAATATAACAATTAAAGACGCAATACAATGGTCTTTACCAACTTTTTGTTTTATAACGGTGGTGTTCAGGCCAGTTTGTGCGCACCTTGACTATTCCACCGAGTGCCTGTTGTCCCCCATAGCACAGGTGCTAGGTAACTTTGGGCACCAATGCTTAGTTAGATGAGAAGAAATCATCTAGTATTTTTTTCATCGTTGGGTGGTATATACCAATTTTTTGGGCAGAAGTTCTGAGCCTTTTCATAAAGGGGGAGAGGTGACCAGTTCGTGAGACAGTTGGATTGTGTTAAATCAAGCCTAACTAGTCAAAACAAAATATTCTTTCAGAGGCAGAAAGAACATGCAACATTCCTGAATCTAAATTGTTGGTTTATTCTGTGGATCATTGAGATATACAAGTCCACCACATTGATGGACCAGAGATTGACGAATAAAGGGCCAGGCCATGGATATTATCAATTTATTTTAGCTACATGCAATTTTGGTAAAAAGACATTCACTACCTAGATTAAGGGACAACTTTATCAATTTATAAATAAGAAACTCACCCTGAGCTTATGTTAAATAGTTTTTAGGAGCTCCCTTATGGTATGATAAAACTCAACACAACTTATATAGAATAAACTAAAAAGTTCTAAGAACAATAATTCAGTTCAGAAAGAGACGAGCATTACTATTTAAGGTATCTACCTGAACATTGTTAGAATAGAAATAGGAATATGATTTGTATATAGCATCTTACATGAAAAATGATTGAGATGTAGTGTCTATAAATAGGGCTCAATGTAATAATGTAGATACACAATTCAATAATAATATTTTCTCCCATATTTTCTCACCTGGTATCAGACCCGTAATAGAATATTATCACCAGAACAAATTCTTTTCCAACATGAACAGTACGCGTGAACAGTGTTTCCGGCAAAAAAAATGCAGTCAGGTCGCGCCATAATTCCGACCTCACCCATACAGATTTCTTCAAGATCCGGTCACTTTTTTATTTTTCCGGCGAGTTTTCCGACGAGTATTTCGAAAAAAAAATTCAGTCAGGTCACGCAGCAATTCCGACCTCGCCATATAATTTTCTTCAAGATCCGGTCACTTTTTATTTCTCCGACAAGCTTTCCGGCGAGATCTGAGATTTCAGATTTCAGATCTAGTTCTTTTTTGTGAGATTTCCCGCTATTACTTTAGCCAATGGAATTCAAACAAAAGCAAAAGGAGTTGGACAAGCTAAACTCATATCCTCTGTCACTCTAAATTATGTTCTCTATGTCCCTGGTTGTCCTTTTAATAGTGCATCGGTCAGTCGTTTGACTCGTGCCTTAAATTGTGTCATACTATTTTATTGATGATTCTTTTATTATGCAAGACCGCAGTACGGGACAAACGATTGGCGTAGAATATGAATCACAAGGCCTCTACTACCTTACTTCTACTCCTAATTCCTCCATAGTAGGTCTAGTTACAGATCCTCCAGACTTAATCCATAAACGATTAGGACATTCGAGTCTGTTTAAGCTACAAAAGATGGTGCCTAGTTTGTCTAGTTTGTCCAAATTAGATTGTGAGTTGTGTCAACTTGGATAACACACTCGCACTACCTTTTCACGTAGTGCTGAGTGTTGTGTAGAGTATTTTTTCATTAGTTCATTATGATACTTGGAGTCCTAGTAGAGTTAGTTCACCCTTAAAATTTCGTTATTTTGTAATTTCATTGACGATTTTTTCAGATGTACTTGGCTATTCTTGATGAAAGATCATTCTGAGTTATTCTCCATATTCAAGAGTTTTTTTTGTTGAAATACAAAATCAATTTGGTGTTTCTATTCATATTTTTTGTAGTGATAATGCCTTAGAATATAAATCCATCCAGTTTCAGCAGTTTATGACTCACCAAAGAATTATTCATCAAACATCTTATCCCTACACCCCTCAACAGAATGGGGTAGCAGAAAAGAAGAATAGGCATCTCATTGAGACTGCTCACACTCTTCTCATTGAATCCCATGTTCCGCTGCGTTTTTTTGGAGCGATGCAGTCTTTACGTCTTGCCATTTAATTAATCAAATGCCTCATCTTCTATTCAGAATCAAATTCCATAGTATATTCTCAGTCATCTCTATACTCTCTTCCTCCTCGTGTTTTTGGGAGCACATATTTTGTTCATAACCTAGCTTCAGGGATAGATAAATTAGCCCCTCACTCACTTAAATGTGTCTTTCTTGGTTATTCTCGGATTCAAAAGGAGTATCGTTGCTTCTTACCTGATCTCCGTCGATATCTTATGTCTGCCGATGTCATATTTTTTGAGTCTCAACCTTACTTTAAGTCTCCTTCTGATCATGCTGATATCTCTGAAGTCTTACTTATACCTCAGGTTTTACCTACACCGGCGTTTGAGGAATCTACAGCTACTTCTATATCTTCAATCACAGTGCCACCACTTTTGACTTATCATCGTCGATCGCGTCCGGTATCAGACCCAACATCAGGTCCATATTTTTCATGTCATGCATCGAACCTTGCACCTACTGCAGACTTGTCTCCTCCTGATCAGCCGATTGCAGTTCAGAAAGGTAAACGGTCTGCTCGTAATACTAACCCACATTATACTCTTTTAAGTTATAACCGTCTATCATCATCTCATTATACCTTTGTATCATCATTGTCCTCTGTCTCCATTCCTAAGTCTACAGATGAAGCCCTTTCTCATCCCGGATGGAAATAGGCTATGATTTACGAGATGTCTGCTTTACACACGAGTGGTACTTGGGAGCTTATTCCTCTTCCTTCAGGTAAATCTATTGTTGGTTGTCATTGGGTTTATACAATCAAAGTTGGTCTGGACGGTTAAGTTGATCGGCTTAAGGCTCGCCTTGTTGCGAAAGGGTATACACAAATATTTGGGCTTGATTACAGTTATACTTTCTCTCCCGTGGCTAAAATAGCATATTTTCGTCTTTTTCTATCCATGGTTGTTGTCCGCCATTGACCTCTCTATCAGTTGAACATTAAGAATGTTTTTCTCCATGGTGATCTTGAGAAGGAAGTTTATATGGAGCAACTACCTGATTTTGTTGCTCAGGAGGAGTCTAATCTAGTGTGTCGATTACGTCATTCACTTTATGGTTTGAAACAGTCTCCTCGAGCCTGGTTTGGTAAATTCATAACATTAATTCAGGAGTTTGACATGACTCGCAGTGAAGCAGATCATTCTATGTTTTATCGACATTCTGCTCCAGATTTGAGTATTTATTTGGTGGTTTATGTTGACGATATCGTTATAACTGGCAATGACCAAGATGGTATTTACTAATTTAAAGAAACATCTCTTTCAGCATTTCTAGACTAAAGATCTCGGCAGACCGAAGTATTTTCTAGGTATTGAGATTGTCCAATGCTTGTCAGGTATTGTTTTTTCGCAACTCAAGTATGCCTTAGACATTCTTGAGGAGACAGGAATGATGGGATGTAGACCCATTGACAGTCCTATCGATCCGAATTCTAAACCCCTGCTAGGACAGGGGGAGTCACTCAGTGATCCTGGAAGATATAGGCGGCTGGTTGGTAAGTTGAATTATCTCACAGTGACTAGATCTGGCATTTCATTTCGTGTTTGTGTTGTAAGTCAGTTTATGGATTCTCCCTATGATAGTCATGGGATGCAGTTGTCCGCATTCTGCGATATATTAAGTCAGCTCTAGGTAAAGGACTTCTTTTTTAAGATCGAGGTCATGCAGGATCACCCTCTGATAGAGGTTCTATATCCGGATATTGTGTGTTGATAGGAGGTAATTTGGTGTCCTGGAAGAGTAAGAAACATAGTGTCATTGCTCGATCTAGTGTTGATCGAGCAATGGCTGTAGCAACTTGTGAGCTAGTTTGGATTAAGCAGTTGCTCAAAGAACTAAAATTTGGAGAAATCACTCAAATGAAACTTGTGTGTGATAACAAAGCGGCCCTTCGTATCGTATTAAATCCGGTATTTCATGAGAGGACTAGGCACATTAAGATTGATTGTCACTTTGTCAGGAAAAAGATACTCTCCGGAGATATTGTTACTAAATTTGTGAAGTCGAGTGATCAGCTTGCGGATATTTTCACCAAGTCACTCAGTCGTCCTCGTATTAAATACATCTGTAACAAGCTCGGTACATATGACTTGTATGCACCAGCTTGAGGGGGAGTGTTAGAATATGAATAGGATTTGTATATAGTATCCAAATGGAAAAGGATTGAGATAAATAGGGCTCAATGTAATAATGTAGATACACAATTCAATAATAATATTTTCTCCCATATTTTCTCACAAACATAGTCACAACAATTCATATGGAAAATGTTTTTTGTCGTTCCATACTTAATGCTCAGTTCCGAAACTTCCTTTTTTTTGATAGACAGAGACTATTAACAGAGGAAAAATAGTGCTGGAAAATTTGGTAAAAGTTTATATCTATAACTGCTCTACAAATGGTTGTGTATATCTATTAATGCTAAGTCAAACTCTCGTTCCAAGACCAAAAAGGGTTAAAGGAAAAGGAAACACAGATCCATACCCCTAGCTTTTTCGAAGGACATCAGACTTAAATGCAAAATCCGAAATTGTCTTGAACTTGTTGTTGGTTGGCATGGTCTAACTTGTACCATGAGAGAATTTGAACACACTGCATTCTCATTGTTTCCCTAACTTGCAACTCAGCTTTTAAGTCACAATACCAAAAGCATTTATCCTAATGCTTTCGGCTTCTATCAGTTCTTAAGTGCTTTTGCTTGTTGTCAACCTTGAGTGGTGGATTTCATTTTGCTGACTTCTCTGTGCTCCCCCCTTCCCCCAAGTCACAATCTCTTTTATGTTTCATCGGGTTTTCTCTATTATGCTGTTGCTTCCATTCTTTTCTCTTTCCTTGTGTGGTTCAGTCAGTGTAGGTGCCTAAGTTTTTTTTTTATTGAGAATTCTAACAGTGTATTCACCAGCATTAAGGAAATGTTGGACACCATATTTACAATTCATATCAGCAAAAAAGCTTGTTATTCTTACAAGTCTACTACAAAGCTTCTAGAAAGTCTAGTAATGATTCAGTATCCTCTACATATTTTCCTTTACACCAAAGTACAAATACTGTGTACAGTTCATCTTAGTTTTCTGTATATAGCTACTGCCGTCTTCAAAACACCTCCCGTTTCTCTTTTTACATACAGTCCACCATAAACAAGCCGGGGATAGATTTTCACCTTTTCTTCTGCCTTCCCCTCCCTCCCACATTGCTCCAGCATTTCACAACTTCAGCCCAATCATGCTCAAGAAAATGTGCCACAATTGACCAGTCACTTTGCAGTGTAAAAATAAATGACTATTATTCTCAGCATTCTCACGTAGGAAGCATCTTGAGCTTAAATGAATTCCCCTTCTTTGCAAAAGAAGTGCCTAAGATTATTAAGAGTGCCTTTGCCTCCATATGCTAACCATCTTTCTTGCAGTCTCAACGGCTTGAGTGCAGTTTCAAGCAATTATTAGATGAATATGGCGAATCTGAAATTCCAATAGGACAGGCAGCTGAAAGAATAATGAGAGACTTGGCTAAAGAAGATAGCAACCTGCCAGGCATCTATCCCCCTGAGTTGGAGTACCAGTTGAGCTCCATATTCATTGACATTGAAATGTCCCTGGTATTACTTTTACCTCCCCTCATAACATCTTTTCAACTTAAAGAAGTGCTCATGTCTTTGCCTGTTCTTGATAAAAAAAAAATATTCCCAACGGCCTGTGCATAGGGGCGTTATGGCACAAGAAGCACTTCTTCATTGGCAGTGAGAAGTTCAAGTGAGGCAACTTTTTATGAACTGTATCTTGAGAAGGATGTATGGAAGGAGCAGCAGATGACCTTTGTATTGAAAAATGATAGGTGTGTTTCTACATTCTAGGGCGTTCTTCAAACATGAACTATGTACCAAGAAGAATCCAGACAAGCCAATGTCTGTGATCTTTCCCATGGATAAAGCGCAGAGTTATCTTCCTGTCCTAAATCTGCATAATCAAATTATATTTCTACTACTGCTGAATAATCATTTCATTTCTCTTGCTCAAGGACCTTGCACAATCTGCTATGGATGATGGCATGATACAGTGGTTCTGCTTTTTAAGAGTATCCTATTAGTGCAGCCACTAATGCTTGCATTAGGTTAGGCTGTCTACACACCCAATGGGTGTGGCCCTTCCCCGGACCCTGCTAACACGGGATGCTTTGTGCACCAGGCTGTCCTATTAGTGTATATCTAAATCTTAGCTGCTGGCATTAGAATAAGTGTTGCAGCTACTGTTGTAGTATGAATGTACTAGTACTTGCCAAGCACTGATACTGATTTAAGAAAGGCATGATTAAAAGATGGACATAACCTCCATTTTCCCGGCCTTGATACTTCTATATCCAGGGACGTCAATGGTATTTGTCATTTACACTCTAGGCAAACTACTATGTTATTGACGCATTTACTAGTATGTTAAATTAATTGTAAAGCGCTCCATTTTGCTAATATTCACTGTTCTCCAATTATTTTGATTCCGTGGTGGTAATTGTATGTAAGCTACTTTACAGTTGATATTCAGGTCAAAATGAAAACAATTGTTTGGCTGTCGAGTTTTGGACATAATCTTCTTAAAGAGCAAAATAAATTTATTACTTTTTATTTCTTTGCATTTTTTTTTGTTGAAAAAACTTGCTGCCAGTAGTTCTTGTTTCCGTTGTGTAACATTTTAAGACACTGCTCACGGCATAGTGCTGCGGGGACAATGTGCATCTGTATCTGTATCTGTATCAATGTCTCGTTCTTGGAATAATTGTTCTATATGGATCATAACAAAAATTCTGCAAGAATGAAACTTGGCTCGAGAATATCTTGCCATTTATCGGATGTCCTGAATGTAGGGGTGTACAAATTAAATTGACAAACCACACCAAATTGATAATTCGAATCAAACTGAGATAATTGATTTGGTTTAGTTTTAACTAAAAAAAAGTCAAAATGAATCAAATCAACCAGACATTACATGTATACAATTTTTTAAAATATTATTTGAAATGTAATTTTTTAAAACTTTTTCATAGTTTTGGTCTTTTAACTTATTATTTCAAACTTGGATTGAGAATTTTGAATGATCAAATAAGTTTTAGATGTTAGTAACTCAAATAAAATCTAAATCAAAACTAAAATGGTAATAAAATATCCACATTTTTGTCGATTGAATAATCATACGGAAATTCACTCACTCTTTCAATTTGTTTTGAGTCTTTCTTTATAAAAATATTTTTTTACTGCCATGTCGAGAAAGTAAAAAGCTAAACTACATTGGTAATATAAGCTACATCAAGCCTTGACCTTTCAAAATATAAAATATACCAAAGAGTAAATTGGAACAATTACATTAATTAGTCCAAAATTTGGTTTTAACCTTTCAAATATAAGAATTTTGAACTAATGCTAGCACCCCATGGTCACCTTACACACCTAATCTTATGCGATTTCATTATTTCTTTATTGAATATTTTAGTATAATGTTATCACTTATCACACATCTTATGTTGTTTTCTTAAAAAAACACCTTATTAGATAGTGGTATCTTACTAGGACTAAAGAAATATTTGAAGCACAAGTTATATGTTTTGTATGAAAATTTTACCGGAAAAAACTCGAAAAATCCGACTTTTATTGGTTTGATTTGATTTATAAATTTAAGAATCCGACACAATTGATTTGATTTGGTATTTGAAAAACTCGAACCAATTCGATCCATATACACCCCCTACCTGAAGGGACATAACTTGTTGTCAAAAAAATAAACTAATAGTCTATCCCCCGGGCATAACTGGATGACAAAGGAGGTGAACTTAAAATTCAGCTGGAGGCCTGCAGCGTGAGTTCGAATCCTGGTGGGAGCACTTTGCTCTCTTTTGTGATAGGACCTTGTAGGTGATATCAGTTGCTCTGTTCTCAAACCCTGGTCATTCAGGTACATCCCGCGATTTACTGATAATAGTATTAAGGGACCTGTACTACTATCTCCAGGAATAGTCTGACGTAAGCGAGGAAGCTGGATATAAAAAAAATAATGATCTACTTTAGTTGAGCTAGGGAATCCACACCAGTGATAGGTAGTTATTTCTTTCTTTCTTCTTTATTTTTTTGGGCTTTGAATTTGAAACACACTCCACTTATTGTCACGCTCCTCTAGGGAAGCAAAATCGGCACCGATTTTTTATTTGACCTGGCATACCAATCTGCATTATGTACAACTTCACCTCAAGAACAGATAGATTTCTCTATTAAAGCATCCACATATAACAACATTTCTCTATAAATGCTATGTTTTTTCGAAATTAATTTTTTTATGTTATATTTTACTTCTCTATAACAACATTTTACCTATAACAACAACAATCAACTTTATAACAGTACTCTCTTTGTAAAATTAACCACATATAACATCTATCTTCTTTTTTGGTAATATAATAATTAACCCTCTTTATAAAAGTAGAATTGAATACCCGTTTGCTGAAAGTTTAGACGCAAATCTTTGTCAATTCAAGCATTAAATCACTACTAAGAGAGTGGAATCTACGAAACAAGCTAGAATTATAAATTTCTTCCATCTCTGGAAAAAATTTAATTTTCAAGTAGGTTTAAAATATGTGACTTAGAGCTTAAAACTTTATACATTCAGTTATAGATTTATTGAAATTGTATTTTCTTTAATGTTTAGTTGATGAAATATGCATATTTTTTAGATTTAAAATTTAAATAATTTTATTATATTTTATAACATTAAAAAATTTAAAAAATAGATTTTATGCATCTTTTTTTATTCATAACAACTAACTATTATTTAAATAATAAATATTATTATAAGTGTATAACAACCCTTCTCTGTAATTATAGATTTGCCGGCAAGTCCAATATATGATAATCTGAAAGTAAGATAGATGCCTCGCATGACAACTAACATGATTTCAGACATCTTAATGGTGCCTCACGTAACCTTTTAAGCCTATCAGAAGTTTATTCGCGATCAATTGGTGTTTAGTTAGTACATGGCTCTTCTGGTCTTATTTTTTTCTGATGAGATTCATCCCATTTAGTTGTCATTGGCATGTGCCAATTTATTTGGTTGAAAATTGAATTTGGAGAGCAAGTAAAAATTTATGAAAGAATTTTTTAATTTCTTTTTGCTTTTCTCTTTTTCAACTTGGAGCCCAAGTATGTATTTCCTCCTAATAAAGGAGGAGCTCCGTCACTTCTTTCAACACATCAAAACAAAGAGAAAAAGAAAAGTGAGGCATTCACAAATAGAGAAATAGTATGTGAGGAAAAATAGACGGTGTGAACGATATTGTAGTGAGGTGGTAAAATTAAAAGAGAGTTATTTCTTTGGAGTGTGTAGTGGTCTTTGAACTATTTTACTCAAACCTACAAGTGTAAAATTCCTTACTATAGTGATATCAATTGCTCCTTTTGGCCCGTTATTTTTTCCCTTATTCATAACGATTTTCACGTAAAAATCTTGATGTCATTATCGTTCTTTTTTATTCTTGTTGATTAATCGTATGTCTATGCTACATTATTATTCCACTGTTAATACTGTGATTATTATTTATGTGGCTGATTCATTCCCAAAATTTAATCACGCCAAACTCAAGTCGTAAAAAGAATAAGTGGTTGCTGCAAATATAATCCCATCTAAAAGTCCAGAATTGAATCCCACGGAGAACTAACGTTAGCTATAACTGTTCAATATTACTAAGAAAATAAGTTTGAACAATATTATGAATTATAAAGATTAAGATTTTTATTTCTAACTAATTAACTAAAAATAATAATAGCAGTATAGATTATCAACTAAAGAGAATGGATTGAATTCAAAATTAAGGAGACCTAGGGTTACGATTTCCCCAATTATTGGAATCCATCTCACTACGTTATTTATAATCTCGCCGATTGATTCTCTACGGATCGTGAGCACACAACTTACCGTAGTTATCTCTTGATCAATTACAATAGTTTACTAGACGTATTCTCTCGAACTACTCTAGCTAAAAATTTCTCAACGACTCACAAAGATCACATCAAAGTTTTGTTATCTCTAAACCCGCTTTTGAACCCACAATATTGATCTCTCATATACCTAGGAGTGATGTTGTTCAAAAACAACCTAATCATATAATATCTCTCGAGTAATACATGATATAAAAGCATAGTTAATCGATGGTTATTCAATTAACAACAAGCAAAATGTAGTTGAACAAGTAGAGAAATCCAACGACTCAATTATATACAAGAATTCATCCAACAATTAGTTCCATCAAAACTCTAGTTAGAAAATTAGCTACTCATAAAAGTATGTAAAAACACAATACTAAAATCCATAACCAAGAATAGAAAATAGAAAGAAGAAAGGAAAAACTCATTGTCGAATCATTCCCCTTGCTCCACGACGGCTCTTTGCCATCCTTAGGTTTTTATCCCCCAAAATAATGCGTCTTAGGGTGTATTTATATGACCTAAAATATGTAAGGAATCAAATAAACTAATCCAAACTCGTTGAAAAAACTTTGCTTGGCTCGTCTGAACTCTCGCTTCGCGAGGATCACAAGCGAGCCAGACCAGCTAAAATTTTTCTCTAGTTTCTTGGCTCGTCTAAGGGCTCGCCTGGCGAGGATATTGACGAGCCCTCTCAGACATGTTTTTGGCCTGGCTCGTCAACTTCCTTGCCTTTTCCTTCGCTTCGCTGTTTTGTGCAAGAGATTAAACTTCTTGGCTCGTCAAGATGCTCGCAAGGAGAGCTCGACCATTCTCCGATCTTTATTTGCTTATCTAAAATTGCATAAAATAAGTTATTTTCCAATTGCTTTCATTCAAAGATCTTCATACACATACAAAACACGTAATAAGCTCAAAGCAACATAATTTGTACTCAAACGATGATAAAAGTACTAAGAAGTTTGGCAAAATAATGACTAAAAATATGCGTTTTTGGCCGAACATCAAAGAGTTACCAAAGGAGTTCAAGCACCTATGGTATATCCGGGGCTCGTGAGAAGTCTAAGAACCGATCCAAATCAAGAGGCAAAAATTGCTATAATTGCGATCAACCAGATCACTTCAAAAGAGATTGCCCAAATTTAAAAAGGGACAAAGGTAAAAGTAGTGGCCAGAAAAAATGATGACAACACAATTGCCACGATGCAAAATAATGATAATGTTGTTCCCTTCATAAACGAGGAAGAGAAATGCATGCACTTGGCAGGTGCAAAATCAGAATGGGTGGTTGACACAACAATATCTTACCATGTCAAACCTGTAAGAGATACTTTTTGCAGATATGTAGTAGGTGATTTTGGCACTTTGAAAATGGGTAACACAAGTTACTCAAAGATTGCGGGGATCAGAGACATTTGTATCAAGATAAATGTCGGATGCACATTGGTTCTGAAGGACGTGCACTATGTATCTGATTTGCCGATGAACTTGATCTCGAGGATTGTTTTGAATCGAGATGGATACGAGAACTATTCTGCACATAAAAAATAGAGACTCACCAAGGGATCGTTGGTTATCGCAAAAGGAGTTGCTCATGGTATACTGTACAGGACAAATGCAAAAATATGCCGAGGTGAATTGAACACAGCTCAAGAAGAGATCTCTCCAGTACTGTGGCATAAAATAATGGGTCATATGAGCGAGAAAGGAATGCAGATTCTTGCCAAGAAATCACTCATTTCTTTTGCAAGGTACGACGACAAAACCTTGTGACTAATGTTTATTTGGTAAGTAGAATAGAGTTTTATTTCATAACATCGTCTGAAAGAAAATTTAATGTACTTGATTTGGTATATTTTGATGTTTGTGGTCCAATGGAGATAGAATTGATGGGCGGTAACAAATACTTTGTTACTTTTATTAATGATGCTTCATAAAAATGTGGGTTTATATATTAAAAATCAAAGATCATGTGTTTTAAATTTTCCAGAAGGTTCATGCTCTGGTGGAAAGGGAGACAAATCAAAAGCTAAAGCGTCTCCGAACTGACAATGGAGGTGAGTACACTTCAAGGGAATTTGAATGGTATTGTTCGAGCCATGAGATTAGACATGAAAAGACTGTTCCTAAAACCCCACAACACAATGGTGTAGCTGAGAGAATGAACCACAACATTATTGAGAAGGTGAGAAGCATGCCCAGAATGGCTAAACTGGCTGAATCATTTTGGGGTGAAGCAGTTAAGACGGCTTGTTACCTGATCATAGGATTCCATCAGTTCTATTGGAGTTTGACATCCTAGAGAGAGTTTGGACAAAAAAATAAGTGTTCTACTCACATTTGAAGGTGTTCGATTATAGAGATTTTGCACATGTACCGAAGGAGCAGAGAACAAAGCTGGATTATAAATTCATTCCCTGCATATTCATCGGATATGGAGATGAAGAGTTCGAGTACAGACTGTGGGATCTTGTAAAGAAGAAGGTCATCAGAAGCAGAGACGTAGTCTTCCGAGAAAGTGAAGTTAGAATTGTTGATGATCTGTCAGAGAAGGCCAAGAAATAGAATGGTATAGTCCTTAACCTTATTACCATTCCTTCTATTTCTAAGCATCCCACAAGTGTAAAAAGTACGACCGATAAGGTTTCCGAGCAGGGACAGCAACCTGATAATATTATTGAGCAGGGGGAGCAACTTAACGATTATGCCGAGCAAGTAGAGTACCCTACTCAGAAAAAAAAAAAGAACAATCTCAACCTCTGAGGAGACCAGAAAGGCAAAGTGTAAAGTCATCCAAGTATCCTTCATTAGAGTATGTCCTTGTTATTGATGAGAGGGAGCCAGAAAGTCTGAAAGAGGTGTTTGTCTCATCCAGAAAAAAGCCAGTGGATGAAATCCATGCAAGAAGAGATGGAATCTATACATAAAAATGACACGTACAAGTTGGTTGAACTTCCAAAGGGTAAAAGACCACTCAAATTCAAGTGGTCTTCAAACTCAAGAAAGATGAAAATGACAAGCTAGTAAGATACAAAGCTCAATTGGTGGTGAAAGGCTTCGAACAGAAGAAAGGTATTGATTTTGACAAAATTTTCTCTTTTGTTGTCAAAATGACTTCTACTCCAACAATTTTGAGCTCAGTAGTTAGCATAGATCTTGAAGTAGATCAGCTGGACGTGAAAACTACATTACTTCACGGAGATTTGGAAGAGGATATTTATATAGAGCAGGCATAAGGATTTGAAGTATTTGGAAAGAAACACATGGTGTGCAAATTGAATAAGAGTCTTTATAGGTTGAAATAGGCAGCAAGGCAGTGGTACAAAAAGTTTGATGGATTCATGAAAAGTCAAACTTACACAAAGACGTATTCTGATCCGTGTGTATACTTCAAAAGATTTTCTGACAACAATTTTATTATTTTGTTATTTTATCTAGATGACATGTTAATTGTAGGACAAGACAAGGAGTTGATTTCCAAGTTGAAGGGAAATTTTCCCAAGTCATTTGACATGAAGGGCTTGGGCCCAACATAACAAAATTCTGGGATGAAGATTGTTCGAGAACGAACAAGCAGAAAGTTGTGGCTATCTCAGGAGAAGTACATTGAATGTGTACTGGAACGCTTCAACATGAAGAATGTTAATCCAGTCAGCACGCCTCTTGCTAGTCATCAGTTGAGTAAGCAGATGCCCTACAACAAAGAAAGAGAAGGAGAGCATGGCCAAAGTTCTTTATTCTTCAGCAGTCGAAAGCTTAATATATACAATGGTATATGTCGCGCCCGATTTTGACCCGACCGGGTCAAAGCGGAGCACGGACGTGTTCGGGTGATTCCTGGGTAAAAGGGAGTTGAGGAGTCGCCACCTAATTATTTTTATGGTGAATTAAGACACCTAAATATTAAACTAAATGCTGCAATGTAACTCCAATTTTAAGGTCTGCAAAACTAATGAGATTCTAGGTAAGGATTCTTTATTATCCTAAAGGGAAGGGGTTAGGCATCCTTTAAGATCCGCTAACTTGCGGTTATCCGGTCAAACTCAGGTTAATTATTGCTAGGAAAAATGCATGTTTAAAGTTTGAAAAAAAAAGATGTTTGCAAATAATTAATGAGAGAGATGCATTTTTGTACATGTATGCATTTGTGACAATAATAAGGAAAAAAGAAATTCATTTGTAATGCTAAAGGAGTAATTTTTGAAAATCATTTCTTAGTTGTGCAATTAATAAAATAAATAGAAGATGATCAAAATTTGTTTTGAAGATTTTAAATATGCACGACGAGCCTAAAAATAAATAAACTAGCGGAGGGTTTCTAAGTTTTAAACTACCCTATGAATTAATTCTAAGTTTGTCTATTCTAAGCATTTCAATAATTACATAAGTACGGTAAATAATATTACAATACAGAGCGGGGTAAAAGCTGAACTAAAGAAAGTAAATAAAATAAATAAACTCCGAAGAAATATCTGCCTTCATTGACTTTGTTCCTTGCAAGCTGTCAAGAACAAACAGTTAGAGACAGTTTTCTTTTTTTAAAAAAAACATAACTTCGGATCCGTATCCAAAACAATGAGCGTTCTGGTCACGGAGGGCTCAGACTTAGATTTTGAAAAGACCATTCCAATAGCGTCGTGGCTGCAAACATATGACTAATGTGGCTATTTTGATTGCCTCGCCTACTAAACGTATTGGTCTCTCGAATAAAAAAGAAAAGATCACTATAATCATGTCGTGGCTGCGAATATATAACTTGTTGGTTATTTTAGTCACCTCGCCTACTAAACATGTTGATCTCGGATGAAATAAAAGGTTTAAGTCTCATCATTGCCCATAAGTTATATTTTCCGTCTTTACAATTGTGGAGGCCTCAAAATCGACGGATATTTTTCATCGGCCGAAAGTGTAGTATCGTGTTCAAATCAAGAAAATTTTAAAACAAGGCAAAGCAAACAAGAAGCGAGGAGGCGAATCGAAAGCGAGAAAAGCGCAGAGAGACAAATTCCGAAAAGATGCGGTGTTTAGTTTAAAACAAGAAAACATTAAATATCCGTTGCATGGATGTTTAAAGCATAGAAGATAAGCGATCGATCAAGAAGCGATAGCGATAGCGAAAAGCAAGAGGTAGAGGTAATTCCGAAAAGATGTAACGTTTAGTTTAAAAACAAGAAACAAGAAAATGGATATTTGAATGCCGAAACAAAGGACTCGAAACAGAAAGCAATGTCGAAAGGTGCGGTGTTTATTTTAAAACAAGAAAAAACGGTAAAAATAGTAAAATAGTAATCGAAGCCGGGCAAAAACCGAAACAGAAAAACAAGTGTTAAAGCGATCAAGTTTTCAGCCAAGAAACAAGAAAAATGGGTTTTAAAATAACGCAAAGAGTGGGCTGGAAACGCAGAAGCGTGGTGGGCTGTCCGAAATGACCTAAAGTAGCAGTGCTTTTAGCCAAGAAAACAAGCAAGAAATTGTGCTAAAAATACAGCAGTAATAAGACATCAAATATGCTCAAAATGTAGCAAGAAAATATTTCCGAAAAGAAGTGTAAATGGTCAAGATTGCAGCAGCTTATGCGCAAAGAAACGCAACATCGAATAATGGCTCAAAAGTGCGATAATCACCCAAGTATTGCGAAAGAATCGGCGGTCTCGGAATCAAGACCAAAATGCAACAAAACCCATAACCGAACTATTTAAAGATGGCATGTATCCGAATCTCAAGGTGCAACAGATACCACAACCACCGGTAGCACAAAGAAAGACATAAAGGGAAAGGTAAACTTAAAAACTAATCACACTAAACCTCAAATTTGAAAGACAAGAAGAACAAAGGGGGCTACCACCATTCATTTCCGACGCCGCAACAAGATTCAAAAGGCTTCTTGAACCTTAGGCATGGCAGGCTATCGAAGAAGGCTAAACCCAACCCGAAGCTCGTCTTCGCTTTCAACCGCATAACAAGATAATAGGACAGCGACAAGGCAACTATGAAAGAAAACATTCGGCAATAAACATAGAACGCAGACATGGACAGTAATATAACACACCACAAACTAGTTCAAATACGCACAATATGTTAATACAGATATCATTCAGCAACTTAGTAAACATAGCATGATATAAGATAACTTAAAAGACTTTACATGATGTTATGGAGGCACTTAACACCTAATCATATAGGGGAAATGCATGACCAATTCAAGAGGCATTAATAGGATAAAAGGATGAACCAAATAACCATTTAGGGAACTGGAGAATACCAACATGGAAAAGAGACAAGACACATATCATAACTAACTAGCATGCTTAATGGCTTACGATATATCACCTGCCATCATATTTCAAATAGAAACATATCCAGAACATGTTAAACTAGGCACAAGACCTTGTCACGAACATGCCATGTTTCAATACTACTTAATTTATCTCCAGTTTTATTCATAAACCAACAGACATACATAAGAGCTGATATACATATAATATTTGGCGTAATAGGATATGCTTGAAGGTATACAAAGATATACAACTTCGACATACACCTTGTGTATACTGAAATTTATATACCATGTATACTCTGAAGTATATCATCATGGGTTCAGCAAAAATGAAAAAAAAAAGACCAACGTGAGCAAGTTCATGCATCAATAAGAGAAAGGAAAATATAGTGATATCCCATATGATTTAAGCAAACAATATTAAACCAAACAGGCTCCATTAGCATGTCCAGACTTAAATTTAAACAAGAAATAACCAAAACAGGGTACACTAACATGTAAAGGACTAAGACACATACACTAGACTGACTAGCATGCTTCATGGTCTCCTAAATTTACACACAAACCAACAGAGAAAGTTCAATTTTTCAGATATTTAAGACAGAGAAGGAAGAACTGGACAGTAGCAACACATATCTAGGCCATTTCTAACACCGCCACATATTTATAAAACTGAAAATAGGCATGCTCGTATGAACAGATTCACAAACTAAGATAAACAAACACATACTCCCAAGTAGATAGTTTAGACATAGGCACGACTTTGACAAGAATTAAAGATACTACTTATTCTTAAGTGAGACATGTTCAAATCACTTATTAAACCATTTCTACTTGAGCAGTTTTATCATCAGACTATTCCTTATACATGTTTACTACATGAAACAAATTATAAGTTAAAGTATGAAATGCAAACAAAGGCTATAACTTAGCACGGCACATGCTAGTTTCAAATAGTGCAAAAAATGCTAATGAAACACCATCTAGACAACTCAATAGATAGGGCATGACACAAGATGACTTAGGAGGTGTATCAATCTAACATGGATGCATTCCAAAATCTAAACAAAACAAGGCAAGTGTGACTAATTCAAGCAAACATATGAGACATTGAGATGGTCAAATAATCATTCAAAATGTAACATTTTAAATAGGCAGGATCAATTAGGTTAATCTTAAACACATAGGACCATGTTCACGTTATACATCGTGCATAATGACACTTTAAAGCCAAGCACAATGCGGCTAAGATGGTTATTAAACAAAGGTTGCAAGTTAAGTAACTAGCATTCTTCACTAACAAACAACTAATACCTACTCAACTAGGCATAAGCGTATTTCGAAGATATCATATTAAACATACACCTAATTGACAACTTAATGAACAAAATAAACTTAAATTAGCCAGAACATGCTTAAACAGACAGTGATGCCAACCAAATATAACTAACAGACGATTAATTAAAAGCAAACACACAAAAATAAAATTTGATAGGAATTCGAGTTTACTGACCTTCTCCGGGCAGCAAGGCGTGTTTCGAATCGTCGAATCCGCTCGGAGACGTTATTTTGGAATTCTGATTTTTGCGATTTCGGAATTCTGATTTTGGATGCTGAATTTCTGATTTTGGAATGCTGCTTTTTACCTTTTGTTTTTTTATGTCCGACCCGACCCGAAAGTGACCCGACCCGAACCCAAAAAAACAGTTGGAAAGAGCAAAATTCAAGATTCTTCAACACCAAAAACCAATAATTTCGACCTATATTTTGAACCTTTAAGTTGAAGAACATATGCAAGAACAAACACTCTTTAAGTAGATTTCGGATTTTTGAAATCCGGAAGCTACCCAATAGTGAAGAACACAAACAAAGTATAAAGCAAAACCTTTAAGAAAATTTCGGACTCATAAACATAAATTTTCGGACTTAAAATCGACCCCAAAAACTCTAAAATATCGACTTCATAGACAGATTTTCGGACCTCTAAAAATGAAGAACAAGGGGGATATTTATAGGTGGATTTCCCCCCCCCCCCCCCCCCCCCAAGAACGAGTTTGAAATTTGAATTAAAGGCAAAAAAATTCTGAATTTTGGAAGCGGATTTTAGGGGTATGGGTATGGTGAAGTGATGGGAGGGGTGTGGTGGTGTCAGGGTTGGTGGCAGAGAGTGGGTGGTGGCAGTGGGCGAGGTGACCGGTCGGGCATGGGGGGTATGGGGTGTGCGGCGGGTTGGGGTTGAAGAGAAAGGAGTGTAGGGTTTTTTCTTGATTTTCTGATTTTTTTGGGGTTTTTGTTTGGTTTGGGGGGATTAAAAATGGGGGGATGGGTTATGGGCCGCGGGTTTGGGCTGGGGCGACGGGTTAATGGCCGGTTGGGCTTGGATTTTTGGTTGGTGCTTGGTGAAATAAGGGAATGGGCTTGGGAGTTTATTTTGTGGGTTTGGTTTAAATGGGATTGTGGGGGTTGGACTTGGAAGGTGGGGTGGCCGATTGGGCTTGGAAAGGTTTTGGGATTTTGTTTTGTGGGTTTGGGTATAAGGGAATTTAATTGGGGAGTTTGGGCTTGTTTGTTTGGGTAGAATTTGTATTGGGTTGGAAAAATGAAATGGGTTAGAAATTGTTTTGGGTTAGGAAAATAAAAATGGGTTATGGATTTTAAAAATATGAAAAGGAGCTTAATATTAAAACATATTTATATATTTTTTGTAAAAGATGTGAATTATTTAAAATAACGTAATGATGTGATAATAATAAAAATAAAATATAATATTTGCGAAATGTTTAATGCTTGATAAAAACGGAAATACGATGCCATTTTTGCGAAAAAAATAAAATAACATAGAATATTATGGATAAAACTATGGTTATGATAAAGATGCAAATGATAGAAAAAATGTGAATAATGATAATAATAAGGTATATACACATATATGCCTATATTAAAAATTGTTTTAAAAGTGTCAAAAATATTAAAATTTACAAATAAAATCATAAAAGATGGGACAAAATTGGGTGTCAACAGTATGCACTAGACTTTATATTGCTAATATAGTGGGTGTTGTTAGCAGGTTCCTTTATAATCCTGTAAAAGAGCACTGGGAAGCAATAAAATGGATACTTAGATACATGAGAGGTACCTCAGGAGAATGCTTGTGCTTTGGAGGATCAGATCCTTGCTTGACAGGATATACAAATGCGGTTATGGCAGGCGATCTTGATCACAAAAAATCTACTAATGGATATATGTTTACTTTTTTAGTGGTAGCTATATCACGGGAGTCGAAATTGCAGAAGTGTGTTGCACTCTCTACAACTAAAGTAGAGTACATTGCCACTACCGAAACTGACAAAGAGATGGTATGGCTGAAACGATTTCTTCAAGAGCTTGGATTGCATCAAAAGGAGTATGTCGTCTATTGTGATAGTCAAAGTGCAATAGACTTGATAAAGACCTCCATATACCATGCAAAGACGAAGCACATTGACGTGAGATATCACTAGATTCAAGAAAATATAGAGGACGGATCTATTCAAGTCAAGAAGATTCCTACAAGTGAGAATCCTCAGATATGCTGACCAAGATGGTACCAAGAGATAAGTTCGAGCTATGCAAATAACTTCTCGGCATACACTCAAACTAGAAGCTTGGCGCAATCTTCGTCAGGTGAATGAGACTGGAGAGTGAGTTTGATGAGATCCATACCATTTGGTTGTAATTGGCATGTGCCAATTTATTTTATTGAAAATGGAACTTGGAGAGCAAGAAAAAAAATTGTGGAAAACAAATTTTTAATTCTTTTTTGCTTTTCTCTTTTTCAACTTGGAGCCAAATATTTCCTCCTATAAATGGAGGAGCTCCCTCACTTCTTTCACCACACAAAAACAAAGAGAGAAAGAACAGTGAGACATTTACAGATAGAGAAATGGTCTATGAGAAAAAATAGAGAGTGTGAGCGATATAGTCGTGAGGTGGGAAAATCAAAAGAGAGTTATTTCTTTTGAGTGTTTAGTGGTCTTTGGAGTATTTTACTCAGACCTACAAGTGTAAAATTTCTTACTATAGTGATACCAGTTGCTCCTCTCGATCCATGATATTTTTTCTTATTTAAAAGGGTTTTCACGTTGGTATCATTATCGCTCTTTTTTATTCTTGTTGATTAACCGTATCTCGGTGCTACATTATTATTCTGCTGTTAATACCGTGATCATTATTTTTGTGGTGGGTTTATTTCCAACATTTTCACTGTTAAGTAAGTAATGTATAAATGAACAAGAAACAGAATTTCATATTGACCATTTGGTTTCTTGAATATGTAGACTAGTAAATTGACAAATATTTTAGTTCATTTTCTTCATTTTTGCTTCTGAAGCAGCAGAATTAGAACTGTTTTCTTTGAAATATGAACCTTATGCATGAACTCTCTTCAGGAATTGCACATCAGGCCTTCCCAGTGATGTTACAATTGAAATTGGAGAAATGTTCTTTTATCTACCCAAGGTACCCGTTTCTTTTAATCCTTATACCCACCCAGCCGCTACTTTGAGGGGTATTCTTGAGTTAAAAATAATGGTTGAGGGTATTTTTGGATGAAAAGGTGGAAGAAGGGGTATTCTTGAGCCAAAACAAAGGTTAAAGGTATTTTTAGACTAAAAGGTCGATGGAGGATATTTGTGAACCATTTTCCATACGTTAGAGGTATTATTAGCACTTTTTCATGTGCGTGCATGTATACATATATATATATACACACTAATTTCTACGAACATGTGTTGTACGTTAATATTGCCTCAGTTATTGAAAACTTGCACACAAGAATAAGAAATAGATATAAAAATGCAATTGATGTTATATCATTAATTATTGGCAAGTGATTTAAATCAAAAGACGACTTGTAAAATACCAGAATAAATGATTAGGTTGTAATCTAAAGAAAATTGCATATTAGCTACAATTCAATTGTTTAAAGTTTTGGTCCTCAAAATTATTATGCATCATAACGTTTAATTCCTTACTTGTTTCAACCGTAAATGCAGACACTACACCAAAAAAAAAAATGGCTTAGACGCTACACGAAATATAATATCCTGGAGCAATATTATGATTCGTAGAATGGTAACATTTCAAGATCAATGTTCGTGTAAATAGTAGATTAACAAATCACTAAAGTGTATAAAAAGATACATACTTGTTAATAAGAAAGAAAAAAAACGGCAACGCGTGATGGGAGTATTTAATAGCTGCAGTTTCCTTAGACATTAATAGACTGTATACCTTTTTACTAACGCAGATGAGCACCCATCAACTTCAAATTTTGTAAATTAATATGGGTAGTCATTTTTAATCTTCGTAGGGATATTCATCAGGAGTTTATATGATCTTGTTATAATGCTAAATGTCTAAAAATGGATTTTGCTACCTTATTACATTGTTGTAGTATATTAATGTCTAATCTTCGTAGGGATATTCGTCAGGAGTTTATCAAATATGTTGTTCAATCTCTAATTGCCCCTTCCAAAGAAAACCAATAAAACGCTTCTTCCTTCAATCATCAATTCAAGCTGCCACAATAGCTCAAATGGTGTCTTGCTATCTCTCACCAAAGCTTAGGCATGTAAAAATAAATCACCTAATAATTGTCTCTACTCTCTAAATTTTGCATACTTCATTGACCATAAGATCACACCATTAGGCGCTAATTATCCTCACATTTCTTGTGCAAGACTAGACCGTTAATAATCTGACTTTTTTTCTTCTTTTCCGCAATCATTCTTACATTGAGAATAGCTAAAACCTCCATTTGTAAAGCATAAGAGAGATATCTAATCAGGCAATAGAAGACAGACTATGTTATCAGGCTAACTGATTTTGAGGCTACAATAATGAAGGTTTCAACAGCTATGATAAGAAAATTGAAGAAATCCGAGTTTAAGGAGAATAGTTTGGCGCAACGCACAAAATGATCCTAACTGAAGGGCAGTCAATGGTGATTTAAAACATGATTTCTGCATTAACCCAAAAATAAGAAATAAACATGCTTTTAGATAAAAGTAGTACATTTCAGTTTGATATTAGATATCAGTGGAAGGAATGACCAGGGACAAGAGGTGAATGTACAGTATCAAGAAATTCTTCAACGGCATGAAGGCCTGCTAATCATGGTAAAGTTTTTAATAGTGCCTGACAATTGCTTAGTACGTTTAGAAAATTGTTGAAGAAGAGAAATATACCACATATGTGAAGGACGAGATCTCTGGACTCCTTATAAGGCTTGAACAATCCTTCTCCCTTTGAGCTAGCTTTTGGGGTGTTAAATCCAATGACTAATTTAACATGGTATCAGAACCCGACTCACCCGATGTGAACCCCAAGATGAGAGGGGGGGGGGGGTGAAAACACCCCGGACCAATTGAAAGGGGTGGAAAATATCCCAGGTCCATAGTGTGCACACTCCAGATATACCACATCGGTGAGGGATAAGATCATACTCCTTATAAGGCTTGGGCAATTCTCCTCCATTTGAGCTAGCTTTTGGAGTGTGAGTTAGGCCCAATACGTAATTTAACAGAAAATACAAGTAACAAGAGAGGACACCAAAATAGATGTAAAGAGAAATATAACCTAAAACGATATACCACATCGGTGAGGGATGAGATCCTGGACTCCTTATAAGGCTTGGGCAATCCTCCTCCCTTTGAACTAGCTTTTGGGGTGAGTTAGGCCCAATGAGTAATTTAATAGAAATACAAGTAACAAGAGAGTACACCAAAATAGATGTAAAGAGAAAAATAACCTAAAACAAAATTATCCTCGCAAGAATTGCCCATAAGCTCAATCTTAAGAAAGTAAGGTCATGCTTGAGCTCACAGTTCGTCTATAACAAAAGCTCAAACCTTCCAGAAAAGTTCAAGATGGATAGAAAGCTAAAATACAGTCACATGCTTGCAAAATGCGAGACTATCTTTCAGGGAATAGGAGACGGGCCTCTGACAATGGTCACGTCTAGCATTGGCTCGATACCATCAATCAGCTCAAAGACACACATGTCATGCTCTTTTAAACTGTTGCCGAGCACAAAGTCTCTCCAACCTGATGATTGGATCTTTGCACAGTTCGATTGAATAAACAACTTTGCACGCCAAGTTCTTCCATCAGAAACCCTTAGATTTACAATGGTTTCCTCCCCTTTGATATATTTATTGAAAAGGTCCTCTTTGATATATTTATTGAAAAAGGCATCAGGTATATCCTGCAAAAAAAGAAATTGTTGTAAGAGTTACTCTTTTATTGGATTCTTAGTTATTTTATCCTCTTCTCCTTTAACAGACAATAAACAAAGGGCACTTGACCCCTCGGGACAGTAGGACTCGACATCTGCCAAAAGACAATGAACGGCAACGCTACATCTCTTGACTTGCCAACTTACCAATTGGAAGTTTCTTGAGACATAAGTGGGCTGCATAGAAACAGTGAAGAATGGATTGAAGTATATTGCATTCTTCAATTGTGCTTCTGTGAGGGTAACACCTTTTTCTTGCCAATTATTTGTCAACTCAGAGGCTGTGGAATCTGAGAGAAAGAGAAGAAAGACCAAAGAATCTCTTATAATTCAACAAAATGAATGGCCACAACAACGCAAAGATTCTCTTGTTACTAAACTTAGTCTCCATGAGAGTAACCATAAAAAAATGGAATGACATACATTTTCCTTTATAACCTGCACTATTCAAATTCCCTTCCATATCTCCTGTTTCAAGCTTCACATTGTTAGTCTCCTTCTCTTTTGATTTTTCTGCTGCACAAAATAAAATGCCTGGTTTTTCAAGATTCACCCTGATAGGCTGACAACTTGGAGAGGATGCTGGAAGGCCAGAATTTTGTCTTTTACAATATGGAGAATCTGCTGCTATAACTTTTGGCGTTTTACTATCCATATTCCCTCCTGCTTCCCATTGTTCAAGCTTCAGTTGTTTACTTCGGAGCGGATACCTACAATGTGATGCATCCAAACTGGTATCTCGATTAGTGGTTGTCTTCTTAGTTGCTGAGGGATCCCCTACTGGTACTTCTTTGCAGTACTCTGCCAAAAAAATTGATAAGGGAGGGGGAGAAAGAAGGGAGAAGAAAGGAAGAAAACTGTCATCAATCATAGCATAATTCAATGTGATGAGTCTAACAAAGGACAAGTTACTAAACAAGATACCTTCCACATCTCCTTCCTCAAGATTCACATTTTTAGCCTTCTTCCTTTTTGCTTTTTGTGCTACATAAAGCAAATCCTCCTCCGCGATTGGTTTTTCAAGCTTCACCTCATTCAGTTGCTTGCTTCGCAGTGGATACCTACAATGTGACATATCCAAACTGGCACTAGTTTTCTTTTCATGATGTCTATTAGTGGTTGAAATCTTAGTTGCTGAGGGATCCACCACTGGTATTTTGTTGCAGTTCTCTGCAAAGAAGATGACGCGGGAGGGGAGGAAGAACAAAAATGTCATCCATCATAGCATAATTCAACATGATTAGTCTCACAAATAACGAGTTACTGAACCAAATACCTTCCACATCTCCTTTTTCAATCTTAACCCCTTTTAGTTGCTTGCTTCGCAGTGGATACCGACAGTTCGATGCATCCAACTTGATAGCAATTTTCTTTTTACTATGTTGATTAGTAGTTGTCACCTTAGATGCTGAGGGATCCACAACTGGTACTTCATTGCAATGCCCTACGAAAAAGAAGACGTGGGAGGGGGAGAGGAAGGGAGAATGGAAGAAGAATATCATCCGTCATAACATAATTCACCGTAATTAGTCTAACAAAGGAAAGTTGTCTTGTTACTGATCCAGCAGCATCAATGAGAATGGGCAAATATATTAAAACCAAATACCTGTAAATTTATATGCTTCATCTTGTTTTACAAGTTTTTCCATGTTAATCTCCTCCCTTTTTTCTTTTGGCACCGCACAACAGAAATCCTCTTCCGAGTTTGCTTTCTCAAGCTTCATCCTGTTAGACTTTTTTCTTTCTGACCGAGTACCGGGAGAGGATAGTGAAGCGGCAGTTCTTTGTTTTCCAGAATATGGACTTCCGTTTGCTTTGGATTGTTCAAGCTTCACCTGTTTACTTCGTAGAGGATAACGTGATGCCTCCAAACTGATAGAATATTTCCTCTTATTGCATTTGGTAGTGTTTGTCATCTTGGAGGCTGAGGGATCTAGTACTTCATTGCAGTCCTCTGCCAAAGACGGGGGACCGGGGGACCGGGGGAGGGAGAGGAGGATACAAAGAGAAAGTAAGCAGAAAATTATTGGCATCAATATAATTCAAGCGGAATTTGTACCACAACGGAAGATTCTCAAGATATTTAACAAGAAGAAATCATGAATTTAGGACAGAATATTTAATCAGTATACCATTTCCTCTATCTGCTGCACAGTACAAATTCTTCTTCATGTTTTGTTTTTTAAGTTTCTCCTTAGTCTCCTTCCTTTTATCTTCTTGTGTTGAACGACTCAAATCCTCCTCCACGTCTGGTTTCTCAAGCTTCACCCTGTTAGGGCGGAATATTGGATTACCAGACTTTTGTCTTTTTGAATATGAGTGATCTGCTACTTTTGTAACTTTTGCAGTCTTGTTTCTCAGAGAAACGCTCATGATGTCATCACATGAATTATTCCGTGTCTCAGGCCTGCCTGCCTTTTTCTTGTGAGCATCACCCACTATATTTACAAAATTCTGTGGTGTTATATCTTCATTTGGGCCAGAAGGATATTCAATCTCCGAAGCACTTAAATCAAATATGCAGACAGAGAAATGAGAGTTCCCACTATATTGAAAGAGTAAAAAGTAACCACAACCAATTGAATAGTACTCCTTAAACTGGTTCCAGCCCTCCTTCAGCCATGTCATGCCATTAGAGTTTTGCAATTTTACTTCCCATATTGCGCCACTTGGGACCTCGAGGAACACAACATCTCGCAGATCAGCTCCATACTTCATTACAAATTCATCTGGGATGTGCTGTAGGATAGAAAGATATGAACAAGAAAATAAGAGACGAAAACAAATGGAAAGAAAAGAGAACTTTTAGACCAAGAAGTTGGCGTAAGGTAGCTGAAGAAACTGTTATCAAGTTTCCAATCACATACAGCCACTGGGAAAAGGAGAACGAAAATGCCATAGCAAGATAATAAGTAAGAAAATCCAGTACAGACAAACAACAAATACTGAAAGTGACTAGTTAAGCTCGTGTCTAATTATCTGCCAATCATATTTTACAAGACTGATTGCTAATCCCTAATTTCTTCAAAATAGATTATAAATGAAAGCCAAAAAAGCTTGTCCATTGTCAATAAGCCTCATTTTTTGTCCATATCCCTTTCTTGGTACAACTGATTCAAAGGTTTTATATAGTCAAATGTTAACAATAGCAGAAACCTTCTTAACTCCTAATCTTCAGTTCAAAAGTATTCATTCATTTTTTTTTTTGTAATTTAATCTAGTTACTGCTCAAAAACAGGGAACTTAGTTGAGACTGCCTTATAGGTTTTCCAAATACCTTCACATACCCCTCTATTTAATTCGACATATTACAGTACATAAATCCTATGGAGAATGTCATTATTATACTAAAATGTAAACCCACTTGTGTGCACATTTGAAGACCCACTTGAAAGGCAAGGCAACCATAGATACATTACATGACTTTCTTTAGAACATTGCAGCATCAAACTGACTGATCAGATTGGCCTTTCATATGAGGTAGGGACTAACAGTACAACATTGGGTTTTATTATCTACGCTCATTCAATCTCATGAAAATCATGGAAGGATGCATGCTCAAAGGTAATGACTTCAAATGGCTATTTTAAGAGCAAGATTTTATCTACTAATAGTATAATGAGCTTTTGCACAATTACTTTACCTTAAAAGAAAATATGAGTAATATGAAAAAGAGATAAGTAAATACTCCCTCCGTCCCAATTTATGTGGCACCATTTGACTTGACACGGAGTTTAAGAAAGAAATGAACTTTTGAAATGTGTGGTCCAAAACAAGTTTGTGGCTGTAAATCATCTCACAAGGTTATATTGTTTCTAAAGAAAGGTGATCTTTTTGGGACAGACCAAAAAGGAAATGGTGGCACATAAATTTGGGACACAGGGAGTAATGTGCTGCAAACTGTGAGACAACTATACAAGTAGAAATGTTTTGAAAGTTGAGTACTAAATTCCATCGAAACCTTCATTCAGATGGTTTGGATTGTGTTTGTAACATGTAGTGACACTCTGAAAAGATATCATTGTAATGTTTTTTGCGAGATAATAAAGGGAACATCTATCAAGGAAATTGTTTTTATCTGCCCATGAGTTTGGGGGTTTAGAAGTTCCTCTTGCAACATCTTCAACTACAGACCCTGGTCTCCTTCGACAACAATGTCGACTAGGTATATATTGACATATTACTGCACGAGATCTTGCACGAAGAACTTTTTGAAATCGGTATATTTGGCTATTTATTTAGCTTTACCATTCGAAACAAGGCCTAACCTCCCTAGTTTGTCATAAAAAACTCACAATCAAAGAAAGCTCTCTATATCATCTGCCTCTTATACTACTCCCTCTGTCCCAATTCACGTGGCGCCCTTTCCTTTTCAGTCTGTACCAAAGAAAATATCATCTTTAACTTTGAAATTCCTCTTTTTTACTCTCACACATGTGTAACAAATTTCAAAAGTGTTTATTTCTTTCTTAAACTTTGTGTAAAGTCAAACGGTGCTATATAAATTGGGACGGAAGGAGTATTTGAAATTTAAGAGTATCATCAAAGTCATATTTTACAAACCAAAAAGGGGAATTAAAAATGTTAAAAATGCATTGCATGGCTCACTTACTAATTGAGAGGGATGAGGAGATAATATAATCTTGAAGAACTGAGGTTCCATCGCCACCCCTCGCCGCCGTTTCACCATCTTTGCCTATTTCCTCTTCTTCTGAGCTTTGTTTTTGGAGACAAAAAGGCATTCAGAATATAAAACCCCTCATCTGCCACTGCACTAATAATGAGTTAAGTCACAATTAATTTTTTAATTAATCCATGATACTATTAGAGATTATTCCTAAGTGGAGTCTTTTTATGTCCTCGAAAAACTAAAATAATCAAATATTTAATTTCCTTTTCTTTTCTTCTTCTTGTAACGTACTACCTTCTCTCTTTCCTCTTTGCGCAGGTAATTAATTGTGTGATCTTTTGGTTGATTATATTTGTATATTGCCATAATGGATCGGACCTTGAATTTGGTGACTTTTGTTTGGTGTATATCTAAATTTTAAGTTGTCTAATTACCCTTTCAACTTTATAATATGATCTAAGAGGAATGAATCATTTTTTTGATTTTTCATTTTTTTTAAGGTTCTATCAATAAAAGAATAAATCAGAAAATAGTAAATTTGATGAATATTCATTTTATACGGTCTGAACGCTGACAACCCAAGAAACTGTAACACGCGCTGCTACATGAATTTTTTTATCCATGTGATATTTTTTAAGGATAAAATACATATTTTTTCACCTTTATAAGTTCATCAATTATTTAAATTATCTTTTCGAACCAAATTTCTAAAGAAAAAACCCCGAAACAATAATATTTTGACTATAATTTTTTTAATTGGCTAAAGATAATAATATTCTAATAAAGTTATTTTTATATATTTGACCAGAAAAGAAGAAACAAACAATTAGAATAAATAATCATTGCATCTAACAAAAATTTCAATCAAATATTTTATGAATTTGAGCCAAAAAATAATGCACAATTAAAATAAATAGACATTGCATGAAGATAAAAATACATGTTTTTTTCGTAAAAAATACACCATCTAAACTTCAGTACTTTGGCTAAACCTTCTTATTACTTGGCTAAAATAAATTATTATGTTGATTATGTGGCAATTAATAGTTGAAAAACACCTCACTTGAAAGTTGATTTTTCGATTTTTCATCCCTTTCACGCGCCTAAAAGAAATTGTATTCACGCTCTTTGTCGCATCAACGTCTAGAAGGGGTCGATGTTATCATATGACCAAGTTCAGGAGGTAATTGAGTCAACACATAGTTTAGGTATGCACTAAATAAAAGATGACAAGTTGAGGGGAATCCCAAGCCATTTTGCCTTGTATATTAGGGGTAGGCAAAAAATCCGGTGAACCGAAAAAACCGAACCGGCGAATCGGTTCGGTTTGGTTAAAAATCTGCTAAAAACCCAATTTCAAAAAAAATCGGTTCAAAATTTTTAAATTGAATCGGTTCGGTTCACATGATTTTGTGATACACCGAACAGAAAAACTGGGGTTATTCTTGTAATTAGCCATACCCCTATATAAATAAAAGCCCTAACAGTAAATCTTCAAATTGATTTCCGCAACACTCCGCAGTCCGCACCGACGCACCGCAATCCAGTTCCACGGCAATGACCGATCGATTTCAGTTTTGCTGCCTTCAACACTAAATCTTCAAATCGATTTCAGTTTTGCCTTCAACCCATAAATCTTCAACACTAAATCTTCAAGCTTCCAAGTTCCAACAGTTAATCAAATCGATTTCAAGCCCTAACCCATAAATCTTCAAGCTTCATCAGAGAATCAACAGTTTTGCCTATTTTTTCTTTTCTCTCCTGCTCGATTTTGATTTATTTCTCTCGAAGACACGAACTCGAAGCTTCAACAGTTTAAGCTTCAAACTTCAATAGTTCAAGCTTCAACCCGACCCGACGTCCCGTTACTACCAGTGCCACCACAAAAAAAGGTAATCCAATCCCTTTACTCATTTCTTTCTCTCGTTCTGATTTCTCATCTGTTTTATGCTATGTTTGAACCATGTTTGTCGAAACATTATGGAGAAGTTATGAATTAGGCGTAATCCAAGAAGACTTTTCTCAGACACTGGCTTTATTTGTTTGTTGAATGATTTAGACGCTGGGAATTGGTGTTTGTTGTTATGACTGCTTGCAAATTGGAAAAGGATCATCAAATTAAGGTTATTTAGAGTGAAGTTACTGAAGTAATTTCTGATTTTCTGAGAAAAGGGTGATAATTTCTTATTTTAAAATGAAGTTACTGAAGTAATTTCTGATTAAGAGAATTATAAAATGAAGTTACTGAAGTAATTTCTGATTAAGAGAATTATAAAATGAAGTTACTGAAGTAATTTCTGATTTTCTGTAAAGAAGGAAGCATATTCAATCTATAGTTTCATAATGATAATAATTTTAGTTCTTTACCTTTCTGTTGTGGGATTTAAAGTCATTTTTTCTTAGAAATGAATCCGTAATAATAGTTTGTTAACAATTATGGAGAAGCTATGAATTAGGTGTTTTGTATTCATTGATGTTGTTAAAGTCATGTTCGACTGTGTATTAGGTTGTGTATTATGTTAATTTTTTGACTATTCTCATATGTTTCATGCTTTGTTTCAGCCTTTCAGGTTGGACCATGTTTGCCGAAACATTTGTTTGATGTTTTGTATTCACGGTGTATTTGACAAATTGCTCATGAACTCTCTAATATTGTAGAATGGAAGATATTTTGGATGATGGAGCAAAAGTGGTGAAACGAACCGACGAGGGAAAATTGAGATCAAAAGTTTGGAATTTTTTTACTAAGTTACCTGGAGGATAGAAAGCCAAATGTCATTTTTGCCGAAAAGATTATGATTGCGATAGCTCGTTAATTGGGACAACTAATTTAAGGAACCACACAAGAAATCAAAGCTTGAAGAGGATAAGAATAAAAAAGTATTAACTCGTGACAAGGGTAAGGACAATGATAAAGTTGTATTTGTGGGGTTTAATCAAGAGGCTTGTAGAGCCGCACTTGTGAAATTGATTATTAAAGATGAGTTAGCTTTTAGATTTGTGGAGAGTCAGAACTTTGTGGAGTATATGAGGGTTTGTTGTCCCGGATTTGTGGTGTCTTCACGAAGAACGATTGCACGAGATATTCTTCAGTTGCATCAGACTGAGAAGGCTTTGATGAAAAGAATCATGAACTCAAATCAGCAGAGGATTTGTATTACAACAGACACGTGGACATCAATTCCAATGAGTAGCTACATGGTAATCACTGGGCATTTTATTGACTGTGAATGGGTGTTGCATAAAAAGATACTTGATTTTACACCGATTTCTAATCATAAAGGAGATGGTATTGGAAAGATTATAGAGAAATGTTTATTGGATTGGGGTATTGATATGCTATTCACAATTACTGTGGACAACGCAAGTGCTAATCAAGTTGCAAGTACTTATGTGAAGAAGAAACTGACAAATTGGAGTCTTAATGCGATGGTTTTAAATGGTGATCATATGCATGTGAGGTGTGATGCACATATAGTGAACTTGATTGTTCATGATGGGTTGGTAGAAGCGAAGGACTCAATAGATGATGTTCGTAATGCGGTGAAGTATGTAAGATCTTCTCCGACAAGGTTGCAAAAATTCAAGACATGTGTTGAGCGAGAGAAAATATCGTATAAGGGACTTATGGTTTTGGATGTGCCAACCAGATGGAATTCGACATACTTAATGTTGGAAAAAGTTGTGATATTTGAAAAAGCGTTTGATAGGTTAGAGGAGGACGATGGCCACTACAAAAGTTAGTTTAACGAAGATGAGAATAAAAGAAAAAGGATTGGGCCTCCAATTTTTGTGGATTGGGATAATGCTAAGAGGTTAGTACAATTTTTGTCAGTTTTTTATGATGTGACATTAAAATTCAGCGGTACAAAATGTGTGACTTCTACTGATTTTTTGAATGAGTTGTGGAAAGTTTATCTTCATCTTAGCTCACTATCGGAATCTACTGATTTGTTGGTGAAAAAATTTGTTAATGGCATGAGAGATAAGTTTGTGAAATATTGGGGTATTTCTATAGAAAAGGTGAACAAGCTATTAATTTTAGCAAATGTGCTTGATCCTCGGTGTAAATTTGAATTTATAAACTAGTGCTTTGAAAGTATATTTGATAGTAGGAAGGTTGATGAAATTAAAGCTGATATCAAAGAGTTGTTGTTACGGTTATTTGAAAATTATAATGATGTTAGCCCAAATAGTGGTGTGGGTAGTAGTACAATTGCTCAGTTAAGTGAAGTTTGTGATAGTGGCGGTAGTAGAAAAGAATCAATTGATCCTTTTCAACTGTTTAAAAAGATGAAGACAACTGAAAATGATGATTTTGGGGTGAAAAATGATGTTGAGAAATATTTGTCAGAGCGGAATGAAAGTCCTAATGATTCGAATTTTGATCTTTTGAGTTGGTGGAAGATGTATTCATCTAGGTATCCGACTTTGTCAAAGTTTGCCAAAGATATTTTGGCAATTCCTGTGTCTACCGTGGCTTCCGAATCGACATTTAGCACGGGAGGGCGCATTCTTGATCCTTTTAGGAGTACATTAACTCATAAGACAGTTGAAGCATTAATTTGCACACAGAATTGGCTTCGCTCAACTCTTATAGGAGAACAAATTGTGCAACCAACCGAAGAAGAAACTGAGTTTTATGAAGATGTTGAATTGGGTAACAATACTGTTTTTTATATATTATTTTTAATAGAATGATTATACTTTAACATTTTGTTTATTATATTGACGCTTCGGAAAATTGTATGTAGACTTTGAGAAACTTTCAATCGTACCGCAATCACAAGAAATAGAACAAACACAAGCAGTTAAGGACTTGACAATGGATTAATATTGGCGTCATAATGATAAAGTTCTCAAATCTACATTACTTCAAATCTATCTGTTGATTTAAGTTTATTTTTGTTGTTGTTGTTTTAAAAAAAAAACAGAAATCACATGATGATTTAAGTTTATTTTTGTTGTTGCTGTTTAAAAAAATAGATTTTCAATTGTTGTTGTTGTTTCCGGTGAAAGTTGATGTTTGATTTTGTTGTTTCCAGTGAAAGTTGTTGTTTGATGTTGCTATTTGCCTGTTGTTGCTGTTTGCCTGTTTCTGAAACGCTGTTGAAAGTTGCTGATGTTGATCCTGCTGAAATTTGCTGCTGAAATTTGTTGTTTGTCTGTTTCTGATCCAGTGAAATTTATTGTTGTTGTTGCTGATCGTGCTATAATTTGCTGCTGTAATTTGATGTTTTTCCTGCTGAAATATGATGTTTGCCTGTTTCTGATACGGTGAAATTTGTTATTGCTGTTGCTGATCGTGCTATAATTTGCTGCTGTAATTTGATGTTTTTCCTGCTGAAATTTGTTGTTTTTCCTGCTGAAATTTGTTGTTGCTGTTTAAAAAAACAGAAACCATTTTGACTTTATATTTGAATTGAAAAAAATTGATTTAAACCGATACGTTCGGTGATATAAACCGATTATCGGGTTTTTTTTTTAAAAAGTTTGATTTGGTTTTTACTTTTAAAAACCGATTTTTATTCGGTTCATACTTTTTTGATACAAAACCGAACCGAACCGATATACGTCCACCCCTATTGTATATTTAGTTTCTAGTCAATGAACACATGTATCTTGTGCTAGTTAAAATAAATACTTCAAAATAATATACATAATATTAAAACATGTGTATGAGGAGTTAAACAAACTAGCTAACTGACCAGCGCAAATATTTTTTAATTTAATTGATATGAAATAGAAAAAATATTATTATTACAAAATATGAACAAACAAATATATATTTCAAGACATGAATATGAACAAATATTTCTCATGGAACTCCAACACTTGATCTAATAGTACATGAATGTTCTAGATATTAAACATGTGCACAGAATATATTCCTAATTAAAGTCTTACTTTGAACTTGATAATGAATGATTTTTTTTTGGGTAAATAAAGAATTTTATTACCAAGAAAGCGTTATGTACATGTATCTAAAAACTTTAGCACTAGACAAACCGAGTAATAAATTGCATAAAAAAAAGCTAAGTATCAAATCAACAACTAAATAATTCCTAGACCAAATGAAAAAAACATCAGCACAAACCATCTATCCACCCTCAATTCAGCTTCATTCGGGATAAAAGTTCAGGTCCAATATTTGCTTCTTAGTCCAATCTTCTGCACACCTTTAAAAGTAACCTCCTGTATGATTTGCCTAATTAGTAGCCTCTGATCTTTCTTCTTTTCTTGGAAAACCTTCTCATTTCTTGTGAGCCAGATATGGTAAATGGTACATGCCATTGCCATTCTATAGATATTAACAGTTGCAGTCCAAGCTAGCTCCTGTGTCCAATTCTATCAATTTCCATCTACTGCAATATCTTCGTCCACAAACCAATAAAGAACAAGCAGTGCAGAATGGACACTCCAGCACTTCTGTGAGTAGTCAATCTCTTGTGTGCAGCTAAGAGTAGGATAAAAATACATTTTGGACTTCCATGATTATTGCAAGTAAGCTTTCTCCGAGGTACTTTACTAAATATACCTCTCAGGTTTTTGTACATATGAATTCGCTAAATTCTGCTCGATGTCCTACTGGTATATGTGGTGGTAACTTAGTAGGAATATAGTGCTAAGGAAATGAGATTGGAAAATGAAATAGAACAGTTAGAAAAAATAACAAATCATAAACCAGATAAAAAATGGATAAGTATAGGAGATGGATGGATGAAAAGAATAAATAACTCTGAGTAATTTTAACGAAAAAGTCGATGAAATATGGACAGAATTAATAATAAAGGAAAAATTAAAGAATCTTTTTACAAGAATGGATGAAATAAAAGAAAATCAAGTCCAAACACGCGAGCTAATAAGAGAGGAACTCACAAAACTATGGAATGTATCTGAAATACCAACATTAAAACTAATACTAGAACAGCTAAATACAATAGTAGCCCAAGTAAACAAAGAAAAAGGCAAAGAAAAACAGATAGACGAAGGAGAACCCAGTAACCAAGAAAATGACGTAGCAGATATAGTTGAATTAAAAACTGCACATTAACAACTTTTAGTACCCCTCAAGGACATTATGAGTGGAATGTATTACCCTTTGGACTAAAGAACGCACCCCAAATATTCCAAAGAAGAATGGACCAAGTGTTTAAAAAATTAACAGAATATTGTATAGTATATGTCAATGATTTATTAATATACAGCGATAATCTAGGAGATCATATTAAACACTTAGAAGAATTAATAAAAATTATAAAACAACATGGAATTTTGTTATCTGAAAAGAAATCTGAAAATTTTAAGATAATATAGAATATTTAGGATATATAATAGATAAGGATGGATTCCAACTTCAAGAACACATAGTAACAAGGATTAAGAATTTTAAAGATAAACTAGTAAATAAAAAGGAAGTACAACAATTTCTAGGAATAGTAAACTATGCCTCAGACCATATAAAAGACTTACCAGCTTTAAGAAAACCATTACAAGATTTAATCAAGGGAAAAAATAAAACGTTTGAATGGACGAAGAAACAGGATAAAGCTATAAAAGATATTAAAGAAAGGGTAACAGATTTACCAAAACATAGAATACCAACAGATAAAGACCAATTAGAACTATTTACAGATGCAAGTGACATAGGTTGGGAGGCAGTCCTCATAGCTTATGACAAAGAAGATATAGACAAAGAAAAACCATTGATATGCGGATATGGAGGTGGAGCTTGGAAGCCTAATGAAAAGAATTATCATATCAACGAAAAAGAATTACTAGCTGTAAAATTTGGGATAAAAAGATTTCATTATCATTTACTACTAGTAAAGTTCGTTGTCAGAACTGATAATACCCAAGTAAAAGCATTTATTACCAATAAAATAGACCCATTACCAGAATTAAATAAAAGAAGGAAATGGCAATCGTTCTTTTATTGTTATGATTTTATCGTTAAAAATATATATGGACATAAGAATCTTCTAGCTGATTTTTTAAGCAGATATCAAGATGTCAGTTAACAGCGACATCTTTGAAGATTATATCAGCAATATAGTAAACGAAGTTATCAGCAGCAACCAAGTTATGGCAACCAAGATACAAGAGTTGGAGGAAATACTTAAACAAAATAACAACCTTATTAGCCAACTGAAGGAATGCCTGTCAGACTACCAGATTTACAAAAATCTAAGAAGTTCTCCAAGAGATAACATGGACACTACTAGTTTTCCTACCCTCAGTTCAAGACTAGCACACCTACCATCAACATCCCAAATACCAACATCACAAATACCAACATCACAAATACTATCCATGGCTAAGAAATTAACATTCTCACCAGAAATCATTACCACCTATGAAGCCATTACTAAATACTATACTTACCAATCCAAACCCCAACATATTACGAGCCTCAAGATTTAGTAAGTACCCGAGATATCTATGTCTTTAGAAAACAAACCCAAATGTTGCCTATAAACTTTTTAAATATGGATTTCTAGACAAAATTATGGTAGATGACACCCTTAACAGCATATCAAAATTACCAAATACTATATACCAATCAGTCCAATCCATGAAAGAAATGTTTGGACCAGGAATCTATGGGATACAAATATTTGATGCCTCCACAGACTTGACAGGAAAACCTATTATTTTATGTCAATCGTTCAAAGCAGAAGGAATACTTATATTATCGGAGACAACACGGACTCCAAGAAATAGATACCATGCAAAATAACTCAATTTCAAGAATGGCTAAGCAACAAAAGAGCCATTGGACTAGCAACCCTAGCAGGAAGACCGGAAGATATGATAAAAGCAGGTAAAGCAAGTATCATTGGAACTACCAAAGGAGGAGAAGTGGAAGAACTAGTTACGATATACTATAATCACGATATAGTAATCCAAGACACATTGGAACTTACAAACATGATGAACCGAATAATAAACTTAAAACACAAGCATGCCAAGGAAACAATAGAACAATACCAGGCTATAACCAAACAAAAAAGGAAGCCAATAGCTCTACGAGATATGAGTATAAAACAAGTTATGAGCATAAAAGAAGAAAGATCCAAAGATCCATTCTCATAATAGCATAATAACTGCATGGGGAATAATGTAGTCTTACTACAAAAAAAACCCATCATATCGGTTCATCAAAAAATCATGTAGTACAACTACTTGATATATCAAGATAATAGCTTAACAATCGGCCCAATGTGATTTATCACATAAGCCCAAAATGATATTAGCATAACAAAGCAAAAATAATAAGAGACAATGAAGATGACAGCAACGGATCAAAAAGAAAGATGCCAAACATATCATCAAAAAAGAGATAAAGGTACGATGACAGCAAGAAAGAAATAATAAAGGTGACAATGACAGCAACGGAGCAAACAAAATATACCAAGCATATCAGCTTCAAAGATGACAAGAAGACAAAGAGAAAAATATCAGACAAGATCAACAGATATCAGCAAAAGAGAGTTTTTCCTTTTACAGATGTAATAATTTAACATGTACTATAGTATGAATAGTAGCAGGAATAGTAAAGCCGCCAAATACTGTAGTACCACAGTAAAGGTCGCATAGTAAAAGTAGCACAATAATGGTCATAATACTGTAGCACCCCGAGGTTATCTATATAAAGAGCCTCATTATGACCTCGGGGTGCTACAGTATTATGACCATTACTGTGCTACTTTTACTATGCGACCTTTACTGTGGTACTACAGTATTCGGCGGCTTTACTATTCCTGCTACTATTCATACTATAGTACATGTTAAATTATTACATCTGTAAAAGTAAAAACTCTCTTTTGCTGATATCTGTTGATCTTGTCTGATATTTTTCTCTTTGTCTTCTTGTCATCTTTGAAGATGATATGCTTGGTATATTTTGTTTGCTCCGTTGCTGTCATTGTCACCTTTATTATTTCTTTCTTGCTGTCATCGTACCTTTATCTCTTTTTTGATGATATGTTTGGCATCTTTCTTTTTGATCCGTTGCTGTCATCTTCATTGTCTCTTATTATTTTTGCTGTTATGCTAATATCATTTTGGGCTTATGTGATAAATCACATTGGGCCAGATTGTTAAGCTATTATGCTGATATATCAAGTAGTTGTACTACATGATTTTTTGATGAACTGATATGATGGGTTTTGCTGTAGTAAGACTACATTATTCCCCATAGGTTATTATGCTATTATGAGAATGGATCACTGGATCTTTCTTCTTTTATGCTCATAACTTATTTTATACTCATATCTCGTAGAGCTATTGGCTTCCTTTTTTGTTTGGTTATAGCCTGGTATTGTTCTATTGTTTCCTTGGCATGCTTGTGTTTTAAGTTTATTATTCGGTTCATCATGTTTGTAAGTTCCAATGTGTCTTGGATTACTATATCGTGATTATAGTATATCGTAACTAGTTCTTCCACTTCTCCTCCTTTGGTAGTTCCAATGATACTTGCTTTACCTGCTTTTATCATATCTTCCAGTCTTCCTGCTAGGGTTGCTAGTCCAATGGCTCTTTTGTTGCTTAGCCATTCTTGAAATTGATTTATTTTGCATGGTATCTCTTTCTTGGAGTCTGTGTTGTCTCCGGTAATATAAGTATTCCTTCCTGCTTTGAACAGTTGACATAAAACAATAGGTTTTTCTGTCAAGTCTGTGGAGGCATCAAATAATTGTATCCCATAGATTCCTGGTCCAAACGTTTCTTTCATGGATTGGACTGATTGGTATATAGTATTTGGTAATTTTGATATGTTGTTAAGGGTGTCATCTACCATAATTTTGTCTAGAAATCCATATTTAAAAAGTTTATAGGCAACATTTGGGTTTGTTTTCTCAAGACATAGATATCTCGGGTACTTACTAAATCTTGAGGCTCGTAATATGTTGGGGTTGGATTTGTAAGTATAGTATTTAGTAATGGCTTCATAGGTGGTAATGATTTCTGGTGAGAATGTTAATTTCTCAGCCATGGATAGTATTTGTGATGTTGGTATTTGTGATGTTGATGGTAGCTTTATAGTCTACGACTATTCTAGCTTTACCTCTTTTTTGTTCGCTATGTTTTCTTACTAAGAAAGCTGGGCTGCTATGTGAACTAAAACTTTCTTGTATTAGTTTCAAATCTAGTAGTTCTTTTAATTGCGTTCGAATTCCTTTTTGTCTGTTGGGCTATATCTAATAGGTTTACATCTGATGACATCATTAGGAGTTATTAATTTTATTTCCGCATATATTTTTTCCTTTTCCCATAGCTGTATTGGATTTTCTCCAAAGTTTACTTTTAACATTCCAAGGTATTTTTCTTTTAATAACTGTAAATTATTGTTTCGGTTTATCCTATTACATAATTTTAATGTTTGTACTGGTAATATTCTTTTTAATATAATCCATCTGTTACAAGGTGTTTGTAGGTTTAGGGTGTTATTGTTTATAACTTGAGTTTTGAAGTAATCTAAAAAGTTATTTCCTAATAATACATGTTGACTCATATTGTTATCTTGGTAGATTATTGGTAATCTAAATATAGTCTTATTTAACACTATTCTTACATTTTCTGCTATAGTGTCTAATTCTTTGGTTTGTTCATTAAATCATGTTACTCTTATTCTGTATGTTCTAGACCTTTTCCACTTATGTGATTCTAAAACTTCTTTGCGTGCCAGACACATGTCTGCTCCGCTATCAATAAATATCTTTTGTTTTATCATCTTATCCGGTTTGTATTCTACATGAGCATCTATGTAAATTGCTACCATCGTTTATGAATCATTTTCACTATCTGAATAGATATAATTAATCGTTCCTGTTTCTATATCACTTTCGTCTTCTGTTTGACTAATATAAAATTCTTCATCGCTATACCATTTATTGTTTTCTTCTCTTATTTGTTCTAAACTCATAATAAACTATGTAATATTGATATATTTTATTCCTTGTTTCTTTAATTTAGGGCATTTATTTGCAAATAAATGACATTATGCAAATAAATGCCCTAAATTAAAGAAACAAGGAATAAAATATATCAATATTACATAGTTTATTATGAGTTTAGAACAAATAAGAGAAGAAAACAATAAATGGTATAGCGATGAAGAATTTTATATTAGTCAATTAGAAGACGAAAGTGATATAGAAACAGGAACGATTAATTATATCTATTCAGATAGTGAAAATGATTCATAAAATATGGTAGCAATTTACATAGAAGCTCATGTAGAATACAAACCGGATAAGATGATAAAACAAAAGATATTTATTGATAGCGGAGCAGACATGTGTCTGGCACGCAAAGAAGTTTTAGAATCACATAAGTGGAAAAGGTCTAGAACATACAGAATAAGAGTAACAGGATTTAATGAACAAACCAAAGAATTAGACACTATAGCAGAAAATGTAAGAATAGTGTTAAATAAGACTATATTTAGATTACCAATAATCTACCAAGATAACAATATGAGTCAACATGTATTATTAGGAAATAACTTTTTAGATTACTTCAAAACTCAAGTTATAAACAATAACACCCTAAGCCTACAAACACCTTGTAACAGATGGATTATATTAAAAAGAATATTACCAGTACAAACATTAAAATTATGTAATAGGATAAACCGAAACAATAATTTACAGTTATTAAAAGAAAAATACCTTGGAATGTTAAAAGTAAACTTTGGAGAAAATCCAATACAGCTATGGGAAAAGGAAAAAATATATGCGGAAATAAAATTAATAACTCCTAATGATGTCATCAGATGTAAACCTATTAGATATAGCCCAACAGACAAAAAGGAATTCGAACGCAATTAAAAGAACTACTAGATTTGAAACTAATACAAGAAAGTAGAAGTTCACATAGCAGCCCAGCTTTCTTAGTAAGAAAACATAGCGAACAAAAAAGAGGTAAAGCTAGAATAGTCGTAGACTATAGAGAATTAAATAAAAAGACAATATTTGATGGATATTTTTTACCATATAAAAGAAATCTTATCAATAGATTAGGAAATAAGAAATGGTTTAGTAAGTTTGACTGTAAAAGTGGATTTTGGCAAATAAAATTAACCAGAGAATCAAAACCTTTAACAACTTTTAGTACCCCTCAAGGACATTATGAGTGGAATGTATTACCCTTTGGACTAAAGAACGCACCCCAAATATTCCAAAGAAGAATGGACCAAGTGTTTAAAAAATTAACAGAATATTGTATAGTATATGCCGATGATATATTAATATACAGCGATAATCTAGCAGATCATATTAAACACTTAGAAGAATTTATAAAAACTATAAAACAACATGGAATTTTGTTATCTGAAAAGAAATCTGAAAATTTTAAAGATAATATAGAATATTTAGGATATATAATAGATAAGGATGGATTCCAACTTCAAGAACACATAGTAACAAGGATTAAGAATTTTAAAGATAAACTAGAAAATAAAAAGGAAGTACAACAATTTCTAGGAATAGTAAACTATGCCTCAGACCATATAAAAGACTTACCAGCTTTAAGAAAACCATTACAAGATTTAATCAAGGGAAAAAATAAAACGTTTGAATGGACGGAGAAACAGGATAAAGCTATAAAAGATATTAAAGAAAGGGTAACAGATTTACCAAAACATAGAATACCAACAGATAAAGACCAATTAGAACTATTTACAGATGCAAGTGACATAGGTTGGGGAGCAGTCCTCATAGCTTATGACAAAGAAGATATAGACAAAGAAAAACCATTGATATGCGGATATGGAGGTGGAGCTTGGAAGCCTAATGAAAAGAATTATCATATCAACGAAAAAGAATTACTAGCTGTAAAATTTGGGATAAAAAGATTTCATTATCATTTACTACTAGTAAAGTTCGTTGTCAGAACTGATAATACCCAAGTAAAAGCATTTATTACCAATAAAATAGACCCATTACCAGAATTAAATAAAAGAAGGAAATGGCAATCGTTCTTTTATTGTTATGATTTTATCGTTAAAAATATATATGGACATAAGAATCTTCTAGCTGATTTTTTAAGCAGATATCAAGATGTCAGTTAACAGCGACATCTTTGAAGATTATATCAGCAATATAGTAAACGAAGTTATCAGCAGCAACCAAGTTATGGCAACCAAGATACAAGAGTTGGAGGAAATACTTAAACAAAATAACAACCTTATTAGCCAACCGAAGGAATGCACAATCGGACTACCGTTTACAAAAATCTAAGAAGTTCTCCAAGAGATAACATGGACACTACTAGTTTTCCTACCCTCAGTTCAAGACTAGCACACCTACCATCAACATCCCAAATACCAACATCACAAATACCAACATCACAAATACTATCCATGGCTAAGAAATTAACATTCTCACCAGAAATCATTACCACCTATGAAGCCATTACTAAATACTATACTTACCAATCCAAACCCCAACATATTACGAGCCTCAAGATTTAGTAAGTACCCGAGATATCTATGTCTTTAGAAAACAAACCCAAATGTTGCCTATAAACTTTTTAAATATGGATTTCTAGACAAAATTATGGTAGATGACACCCTTAACAGCATATCAAAATTACCAAATACTATATACCAATCAGTCCAATCCATGAAAGAAATGTTTGGACCAGGAATCTATGGGATACAAATATTTGATGCCTCCACAGACTTGACAGGAAAACCTATTATTTTATGTCAACTGTTCAAAGCAGGAAGGAATACTTATATTATCGGAGACAACACAGACTCCAAGAAATAGATACCATGCAAAATAACTCAATTTCAAGAATGGCTAAGCAACAAAAGAGCCATTGGACTAGCAACCCTAGCAGGAAGACTGGAAGATATGATAAAAGCAGGTAAAGCAAGTATCATTGGAACTACCAAAGGAGGAGAAGTGGAAGAACTAGTTACGATATACTATAATCACGATATAGTAATCCAAGACACATTGGAACTTACAAACATGATGAACCGAATAATAAACTTAAAACACAAGCATGCCAAGGAAACAATAGAACAATACCAGGCTATAACCAAACAAAAAAAGAAGCCAATAGCTCTACGAGATATGAGTATAAAATAAGTTATGAGCATAAAAGAAGAAAGATCCAGTGATCCATTCTCATAATAGCATAATAGACGGTGGGGAATAATGTAGTCTTACTACATCAAAATCCATCATATCAGTTCATCAAAAAAATCATGTAGTACAACTACTTGATATATCAGCATAATAGCTTAACAATCTGGCCCAATGTGATTTATCACATAAAGCCCAAAATGACATTAGCATAACAGCAAAAATAATAAGAGACAATGAAGATGACAGCAATGGATCAAAAAGAAAGATGCCAAACATATCAACAAAAGAGAGATAAAGGTGACGATGACAGCAAGAAAAAAATAATAAAGGTGACAATGACAGCAACGGAGCAAACAAAAGATACCAAGCATATCAGCTTCAAAGATGACAAGAAGACAAAGAGAAAAATATCAGACAAGATCAACAGATATTAGCAAAAGAGAGTTTTTCCTTTTACAGATGTAATAATTTAACATGTACTATAGTGTGAATAGTAGCAAGAATAGTAAAGCCGCCGAATACTGTAGTACCACAGTAAAGGTCGCATAGTAAAAGTAGCACAGTAAAGGTCATAATACTGTAGCACCCCGAGGTTATCTATATAAAGAGCCTCATTGTATCAGTTACGAACAAGTTTTTCCGAAATACAAACTCAATCTTCGATATATATCTCTCTCTCTAAAAATACTCTCTTAAGCAAACACTTTCTCTCTCTCTAAGATTCAGAAATCTAATAGTATCATATTAATCAAAAATCATGTCTAGCTAAAACCTTATATCAGTCTATAATCCTTACAGAGTAATATTATAATCTAAGAAGATCTACTTCAAGAAATCATAAGAACAAGAAATAAACTTTGAAGAATATAGAATTAAACGCATATTAGTTCAGGAACCTTGACTCTTACTGGAATCATTGGAAAGAACTGTAGAGACCTCCTAGGCACCTAGGCCATAGTACCCGTAACGCGAGGAAGCAAGAAAGGGGAAGGCTGCCAGGGTTAAGTTGAGATTTCCGGTGATCCGAAGATTGATGTAAAAGGTATGGTTCCTTTACCAGTATGTTTTAATTATGTATTTGATAAGTTAATTTCTGTGATTATGGTTTTGATAAGTAGGATTTCTATGATTATGATATTAAGAATCTGGAAGAGATTATAGATTGATTTAAATTAAAAATGGTTATAGCAATTGTGTTTATAATACTTGTTTGTTATTACCTTAAATTCCGCAATAATCGTAATAATGTTAGAAATAATAGTGAAAATACCACTGATGTTCTTCCTTCTTTAGGGTTATCAGGTGAGGAAGAGATCCGCCACCAATAGAGAATGAAGTCAATTCTTGTAGTTCCTCCATGCTGCCTCCTACTTGAACAACATATTGCTTAGCATTGCGTATTTTCCTTACTATCCATGAATCCTGTTTTGGGATATTCTCCCATGGCAGCCCGTTCTTCCCATAGTACTCATGGATCCATAGGACTCACAACTTTTACTTTTTCTTGCCTACATTTCAAAGATCTTAGAAATAGCTGCTCATTCCATCTTAGTACATCTAGCACATTTAAGCCACCTGCAACTTTTGGAAAATAAATTGTTTCCCATGCTAATGGAGATTTCCTTGAAGTGTCAGTGTTTCCTTGTCACACCCAAAATTGCGGGGTGTGGCCGGCACCCGATGCCTCACTTGCCTGAGCATACCCTCTGAAAGCAAGACTTTTGAACACATAGATCTTCCAGCCAGCAAGGTCGTACTGGAATGTAATGTGAACAACAACACTATCAACACAATAGAGGAGCCGACAAGGCCATAATCTGTAAATTGGGATGAGATCCAAACCTCTAAAACATAATGAGGGAAGATCAACTCAAAACACATATACATATAAGCAACGCCGGCAAGGCCATAGAATAAGTTAACAAAATAATAACATGCCGGCAAGGCCATACATTACTACTAAACAGAATGACCAAGTCTACGAGCCTCTACGAGTAACTGAACTATTATATGATTGGGACAGGGCCTCGACCTACCCATTATCTACATATATATGCATGTGACATACTACAACACCTGACCAAGAAGCTCCAAAAGAAGCGAAGCTTACCAACCAACGACTGAGACTCGGCAGCTCCTACTAGGGAGTATATCTAGGCTCCTAGCTAAACCTATAACATGAAATGCAGTGCCTCCGGCAAAAGGGATGCCAGTATGAATGAAATTTACCGGTATGTAAAACATGAATAATAATATGAAAGTATAAATTGTAAGGCAAGATATGAGAAGTAACATGATGACCTGATTGTATGCCACTCAGGGCGAACTGTGAAACTCTTAAACTACACTGAGACTCATGTACATATACTATACTATATAATCTGCCTTCCGGTTGTAGCACGGGGTATTTGTATACATATTACTGCCTTCCAGTTATAGTTTGGGGTGTTTATGCGCATTTATAACTGCCCAACTGATGTTAGTTTGGTGGTGTGTATAATATACTATAATAATAGTGACATTTGGCCTTTAATAACTTATACGACTCTTTTCTTTACTTGAGAACGAGATTTGGTCGGTATGTAAACTCATGCCTTCGATATGCTCCATCAGGGAGGAATATTGTCACACCCAAACCTTGGGGGGTGTAGTCAGCACTCGGAGCCTGGACGGCCCGAGCGTACCACCTGGATATCATAACATGAACATCTAACCGTCTGGGCTGATAAGGCCTCAAAAGATAATCATACATAAGGCCTGAATATAACAACCTGTAAAAGTGACACCCAAACCAATATGTACATATATCAATAGGCCGACAAGGCCATAACAAGTGTACTAACCGCTGGCAAGGAGGTCGAAAAGGTCATACAAAATAAATATATAATAATCTCTAGTATGCAAGCCTCTAAGAGTACTAAAACATGTCATCAGGTCGGGACAGGGGCCCGCCATATCCAAAAAGCTATAAATAAAAGTAATAGTGTCTACCGACTCTGTACAACAACTCTGAGAAAGTGGAGTGCGACAACAAACGACTGAACTAGATAAACTAGTGAGGAGGTGCGTTCGGCTGTCTATTTGCACATGCGGGCATGAAACATAACGCCCCAGCAAAGGGGCGTCAGTACGAAAGAATGTATTGAACATGTAAGGCATGTAAAACATATAAGCAAAGAATGTAATACAAGGAAAGGGGTACAGAGGTTTACTTGGAACTCAAAACTACCGTTGAGGGCATACAATTGACATAAACATGAACATATGCATAATAGTTAAATCGGGCCACTATAGGGGGCCATATAATATCATGTCGAGCCTCTCTATAAGGCGAATCTCATCATAGCATACCTGTCCATAATAGGACTTGGTAATATCGTACTTTACTGTAGTGGTGTGCACATATAAGTGTCGTACTCGGCCAACTATAGCACGACTCAATAGAAAATAGATACATATATATACAATGCATGAAAAACCTCAGAATAACAATACGAATAGGGTGGAGTGACCTAAGGTCGTTAACCCCTGCCTATTGTTATGAAATCATGTACATATATTGTTACAATCCAACAAAAGTCTCAGAATTAATCACATCACAAGGAATATCATAAGGTGTAGAAAGTACTCCCAACAAGGGACATATAAGATTCATATAATATTTCAAAACAAAAATGAATATACTTTCAACAGCAAGAATAGGAATTTTTTTAAGCACATGCAACTTGTGACATGTTTTCTAAGATCATGTCGAAAGGAAAGGAACATAAGCCTTACATACCTTCTCACCTTAGCTTATGTGAATTCCCCCAAGTCTTCGGATATTATACGAGCAATTATCTACATTATACGGATGATTTGTATCAATAATGAATTCATAACTTGTAAGAAAACTCATTCAACCATTTCATCAAATACTTTGCGTGCATACAGTTTATGCGATTTTCAATAGCTTAATCCATACATATATCAACACAACAACCTTCCTTATTATTCTCCTCTATCTCCATATCTCAATCAACAACCCAACAACTTCATATTATACTCTTAAATCACATAAATCATCCCAACAGCAACATACATAGTTCTTAAAGTTCAAAAGAACTTGTCCTATAAGAATTCTTCAATAATCACATTCCAACTACTTGTATAACTCTAAGAGCAAGAAGAAAGGGATAGGACTTACCTTTAACACCAGAGTCTTCCAAATTCAAGGTTACTTCACCTCCAAGAATTCTCCAAGAATCAATACAACAAGGAGAAAGATGATTCTACGATAACCATGGGATTCCTTAAGTCGGATTTGCGTAGTTTTCCTTTGATTTCACCTTAGTTCATGTAAAACCTCTTAGAGAGAGTACATGAGTTGTTTAGAGTTGTGGAAATGAAGTAAATGAGGTCTTGGACGAATTGGGTCTATTTATAGTAGAAGAGAAAAATTGGCATCGACATATCTCGCGGCATCTTGTGACTCACAGGACCTTCTTACGTCTCGCAGGGCATGTTCTGTGCCCCAAAAATCTCATGCAAGCCCTGAGTTCACTCTACATCTTGTAGGCACTTCCTGCGAGTCGCGGGTTGTGCTCTTCGATTCGCAGAGTATTCCGAGAGGTGACGCGTTGTCGAACTTTTGTCCAAATTTACTTCCATTGATCTGATAAGTCTTAAATATTCCCAAAAACTTACTCAACACCTCTATAAACCCTTATTAATCCCTTGGATGGATATTACTATCTCTGAGCCTATGTCAGCTAACATTACAGTAGCGACGACACACAAAAACACGAGGTGTAATATCCTTCCCCCCTTAAGAACATTCGTCCTCGAATGTTGAGGTAAAATCTTAACTCTTAGGATTCTTAAAAATTTTGGCAGAGTTTCCTCTGTAAACATGACTATCCAAAACCTACAAAGCAGCCAAAAACTATCTCCAATGCCACACAGGGCTACATAATAGCATAACACAATAATGCTGGCCTCACACGACCGCTTATATATCTACAAATCAAGAAAAGTATGTCATAACTCACCTCAACTGTCAAATGTCAAACTCTAGACTGCATCCGTCACGTCTGCATCAATAACATCGCCTATACAAGGCATATAAGGTAAGTTTGACAAATAAGATAGGAATAAGAAAATCGTTTCGCACGAGTGTCAATATAAACATGTAGTCTAAAATAAATGAGGGTATTTGGAATTCATGTCCTCCTCAACCTCCCACATCATTTATTTCACATTATTGTTCCTCCACAATACTTTAACAGAGGCCATTTCTTTGGTCCGTAGCGTGCAGACTTGACAGACTAGGTTAGCAACTGGAATCTCCTCGTACGATAAGTCTTCTATAATCTGTACATCTTCTATAGGGGTAATATGGGAGGTATCTCCTATGCATTTCCGAAGCATTGATACATGAAACACTGGGTAGATTGCTTTAAATTTCGGGGGTAATTCAAGCCTATAGGCCACCTGACCGACTATCTAGACAATCTTATACGGTTCGCCGTATTTGGAGCTAAGCTTGCCTTTCTTGCCAAACCTCATCACGCCTTTCATAGGCGATAACATCAAAAATACCCAATCGCCAATAGAAAACTCTAGGTCTCGACGTCTATTATATGAATAAGACTTTTGCTGACTCTGGGTGGACAATAATCGTTCCTGAATTAACTTTACATTTTCCACTGCTTGTCGCACCAAATCTGGTCCCAATAGATTTATTTCTCCCACTTCAACCAACCGATATGAGATCTACACTTTCGTTCATATGGAGCCATATTAATACTGAAATGATAACTGTTATTATAGGAAAACTCAATAAGCGACAAATGATCCTCCCAACTCCCCTTAAAGTCTAAGACACAAGCTCGTAGCATTTCTTCAAGTATCTGAATAGTGCGCTCGGCCTATCTGTCTGTCTACGGATGGAAAGTGTTAGTGTTGGATTTTAATGATGAAAAACTCATTATGCATGTAAGCTCACAAGAAAAAGCAAGTCCAACTGACTAGTAAAGCCCAAAGTGTTGGAGTCAAAAGAAGCCCTCACAAGTCAAATAAAATAAATAAGTAATGGCTTATTTATAGAGATAACAACTAGCAAATTAGTCAGGCTTTGGAAGGAATTAATTAAGTACCAAGGAAGATCTCGGCGCATCAATCAGTTGTACTTCAATAAGGAAACAAATACCAAGTATGTTGGTGCATCAATCAAGCGGATTATAAAATGGAAACAAGTACCAAACATTTAAGGAAGCTACACACTAAAGATTCGACCATGAAGTATACAAGGAAGCAAGATCAAGCAATATTATAGAGATCTAGCCTTATTCTTGGAAAATATGATTCATGATTCCTTTTTTCCAAGGATCAAATCTCTTGAGCTGCCATCTCTGCAAGAGCCTAACGTCCATCCTTTCAAACTATAAAGGATGGTTCCAAAGACGAAGAAAAACATACTTTCATCTCAAGCTCTCTACTTTTATTTTAACAAGCATTGTAATGCTGAGTTATTTATAGTGTAAATAAAAAAAATGAGAGGAGTTATAGTATAGTTGGTGAGGCGTTATATCAAAATATTATTAGTGTTTGAGTGTATACATAGAAACTCCATTCAAACCATCATTATACCAACCTACTTTCAAAAGAGCTGCAGAGAACACCTTGCAACCTAATGGGACTGGATTAGGATTCATATTGAGTCTGAACTAATATAAAAATATTTGGTGTCGTTTACATTCAACATTTAATTTCTGCACTATATCTATTAGCAGTAGACTAAAAATTCAAGGTAGTTGATTAGGAAAAAGAAAAATTACAATTCACCCCTCCTCCCCCCGCTCTTGCACTTTCAATTGGTATCAGAGCAAGGTCTCACTTAGTAGCTTAACAACTTGTGAGAAAAGATCTAATGGATGGTTATCACATACTGGAGTAATTTTGCAAGATGGACACTCCACTACTAGGCCACCTTACTTTAATGGATAACACTATAGTCATTGGAAAGAAAGATTTAGAATCTTTGTCCAATCAACTGGCTTTCAGGCGTGGCTGGTGATAAAGAAGGGACTAAAACCTATCCCTGGTATTGAAACAAAAGATCCAAAAGATGATAAGAGCAAAGTGGATCTGGAATCCTTTGATGTCACAAAGGAACAACATGAAGTTATTCAAACAAATTCCAGAGTAATTAGCTTACTTTATTATGCGGTTAGTGGTGAAGAATATTGTAAATATCAATATGTGACACTGCCAAAGAAATGTGGGACAAATTAGAAGTTACTTATGAAGGGACCTCTAAGGTTATAGAAGCCAAGATAGATGCACTACAAATGACTAAGAAGCTTTTGACATGACTGATGAAGAAAACCTTGAATCAATGTTTACAAGATTCAGCAAAATCATTGGTGAACTCAAATCTCTAGGAGTAGTATACTCCAACTCCCAACAAGGAAATTGGTGAGAAGTCTTTCACAACCTTGGCAAATAAAAGCTATTGTCCTAGAAGATGGAAATCTGGACAAATTTACTTATGATGAACTCAAAGGAAATCTCATGGCCTTTGAAAAAATATATTAACAGGTACCAAAAGGAAGAAAAGAAGAAGGTAGTTGCATTAAAATCATTGATGATGATATTAGAGAGGATAAAGTTGCTATGATATCTAGATCTGTGGTAGAAGCCATGAGGATATCTAGAAACAATAGAAGAGGTATTTCAAGCTTCAAAAAAGGGAAATTACAAAATGATCAACGTAGGAATGATGGAAAAATGCTTTGAATGTGGTAAGTATGGCCACATATCATCTGAGTGTCCGGAGTAAAAAAGGAAATCATTTAGAGGTCAACAAAAGCAAATAGCATTCAGCAGCTGGAGTAAAGATGAAATATGAGAAGGTGAAAAATGAAAAAGTTGAGAATGTCTACTTCATGGCAATCGGTGAAACTAGCGAGGTAAAACATTATCCATGCTCTAAGAGACGTCTATTGCAGTTGCTTGGTTAAGCTTTCCAAAGCTGCCCCTCAATTTCTTTGCAAAAGATGCAGTCTTCTCTTTAGCTTCAGCAGTTGGTAAGACATTGGTGGTAGATCTAGCTACTGCAAACAGAATTAGACCAAGCTGTGCAAAAGTGAAGGTTGAGTTAGATTTGATAGCAGAATATCCAAAGAGAATTCATATTGCAGAAGAAGATGATGAAATAGGTAAACACAATCCAAATGGATAACCATAAACTATAATTTCTTACTCAAATATTGAGCAAATTATAGGGACATGATGAACAAAAATGCAAAGCTTTAAATCCAAAATTTGAGAAACAATATAGACAAGAGCTCAAAAGAGAAAATAGTGAGAAATGCATGTAGTGGAGAATAGTAACAGTGATGGTAATCAAAGAAGAAAAGTCCATAATGGAAGAATGGGGGGAAATAATCAAGCCAAACAGGAATGGATGCAAAGGAGAAGAAACAGATACATTAAGGATAAGAGTGGTATAATACTAGGGGAAGTGGGTGACAATACTACTCAGGAAGTAAGGAACAAAGTAGACACTCACAATGTTTTCCATGTGTTTGGGTGATGAGGAGCAGCTTGTAGAAGAAATGGAGGGCAATGATGTAATCATTCCTGAAAAGGCACAACAGATTTCATAATCAGGTCAACATTGAATAAGGGAAAAAAGCAAACAATACCACAAAATAAGTAAATACCAGCAATAATGATGAGGGGATGGGTTCAAATGACAAGAGGAATACAGAGGTGAAAGGAAATCAAAGCAAAAGGCATAGGGAATAATAGAGTAAAAGTGGAGAAAAAGGTGCAGTAGAAGAATCATCTATTAACTCTCAAACAAGTAGTCCAAAACAAAAGAAAATCATTAGTCTAGTCAAGTTTGATGATGAGAAGGAACTGGATTCTAGTAAAAGTAGCACAAGTCCAGCTAACTCACAAGGTCAATCTCAGGAAACACAAGAGATAAATAAGCCTAACAATGGTCAGAATCAATAAAAAGAGGAGGTAGATGTGGACATAGTGCAGGAATCAGAGAAGGACCTGCAAAGTCAAGGAGATGATAATGAGGAATATAAAGACATAGCTCAGGAAACACAAAAGCTAACAATGGAGCAGGTAGATGCTAAGCAGAAGCAGAGTCGGGAAAAATTGCATGAAAATGTGGGAAAGCAGCAGAGTGAATGGCATAGTTGTAGCTCTTTGAAGAAAAGTCATATAGTACCAACATGGATAGGAATTAAGGAGAAAAAGACCTGGATGTTCATAATCTTGATCAAAATATAAAGGTAGTGGCTAGACCAGAGATATATCCCCAAATCTTTTATAGAAAGGCTTTGGAAAAGGAAATAAGAAATTTTCAAGGGATCACAGCTTACCACCAGGGAGTAGGTTCAAACTAGAAAGATTTTATTCCGTCAAATTAGAAAAATTATTTAATTAAATAAGATGATTGAATTACATCTCAATTTCAAATCCTAATTTATATCAAATTTAGGTTCATTTTGAAGCATTTGATTTAATTGGCTGAAATTGAAAAGATTTGGTGATTTCTTAATTTAAAAACGGTCATATTTGCAAAATGTGGGAATTGAATTTAACTCAAAATCGCATTGGCCCTTTTCATTTATTTTAAAGACGGCCGGGTCCGACCATATGGGACCGCGATCCGGCCCGATAACACCCTTTCCCCCCAAACTTCGATTCCTCGTGATGCCAGAAATGACAAAAGTGCATTTTTTCAGAATTGGCCGTCCAATTATGGGCAAGATTCAACAGAGATAATGATGCTAAATATTCTTTGGTCTGAAGTTAGTTAGATGAGAGAAACTTTACGAATATTTGAAAAAAATGAGAACTTTATGAATTTGTGTGGCTTCTGATTAGTATGGGTCCAATGCCCACTTGTGTTCATCACGCGTTAGTTCAGACTTATCTTAGGTTTTGTGGACATTTGTTTAGGCTCAGTCATGTACTTATCAATCTGAAACTTGAAATGGTAGCATATTAGGGTTGTTAAAGTGTCTATCTTAGTACCCCCTCTGAACATTTAGGTCAAGTAACCCTTTGTATGCCCTGATATAACTTTGTTCTGTCGGTATGTTTATGTTGTAGATCATTGTACCCGTTTTGGTTTCAAAATTCCATGTCATAACTATGTCTGCTTGCTCCTAAGTTTAATTTAAATGAATGATTAAATCTTCAAAATTATTGGGACTATGTCACATTACTATGTTGGGTATCTGGTTTGTGTATACTTGCATATCTATGCTAAAATTGCTAACTAGAAGCTTAAATCTCCTAGTTTAAATACCTATCTAGGTAAAAACCTGAAGTCCGGTATGTTGCCTCTGTGTATTGTCTTAAAAGAAAGCAAACCAACTTGAAGCATGTCATGTTCACTTGAAACCTTGTTTAATCTTGTTGTTCTGAAATGCTGAGTATGTTGCCTTTCTCCTGAAATGATGTATTTCCTCTGTCTTATGCTCTAAGTGAACACTGAACACCATAACCTAAGAAGCATCTAGATTGATTCTGATAACCTGTTTCCTTGCCTTACACTATGCATGAACTAGTTTATCTTTAACTTGATCAAGCCCTAGAAGTTGTTTGAAACTGTTGTGTGATTGTATGCTCTGAATGTTATATGTTGGTCATAAACTGAATGATGAAGGGTCATCACCATGAGTAGTCTGTTAGGGTGACTAGATATGGTCCTAAGGTTTAATTTTAGAAAGCATGTGGTTAATTAGCTTAAGATTAGTTTCCTACTCTTTGGGTGTGATTATGTGACTGAACAAGCTATTTTTCTTTGTGTGCTAAGTGAATTTGGAAGGATAAGATATATTTCTTGATAACCACACTGCTCTTATGTGTTAAAACGGGTTCATATAATGTATATTTGAAAATCTGGAGATGTCATAGGTGTGTCTATCATCTTGTGTGCATAACATAGCTGTTGTCTTGCTGTATACATTGGTTTAAACTAGGCCTGGCCAGTGGGCCGGGCTCAGGTCTGGCGGGGTCGGGGTCGGGGCGGCACGGGCGAAGGGGTCGGGGTCGGGTCTGGCGGGACTTGCTCCAGTCCCGTCCCGATCCCGTCGGAATCTGGTCGGGGCGGGTTTTCCTTCTTTTCTTTTCATATGTATAAAAAAAACACATTAAACTAGACAAGATAGTGTAATAAAAATATCACAAGGCTGTGTTTGTGCCTCTTATATTATTTAATAGACATGTGATTTTTTTGTAATACAAATACAATTGTCTAAAATCTAAATTGCAATTTTGTGGTGTTGTCCAAAAGTTGCAAATTACATAATAAAATTGCAATTAAAAAAAATTACATTCTCAAAAAAACCTGTTCTAATTGCTTGATAATTTCCTGTGGTTCTTCGGTTGGAATTGGTATTTGTTGGTCAAATTGATCCATGTCGCTTCCACTACCTTCGGATAAGATTTCATTGTAGTTTTCGTCTTCTTCTTCGTTGATCTCCGGTTGACCACACCTTCTCCGCTCCGCTCGTATCCAATCTCTGAATAATACTGCAATTTTTAAGCTGTCTCCGGCTAATGAGTGTCTGTGGTCTCCTATTTGATATTTGCCGGCAGAAAAAACGCTTTCAGACGCAATTGATGAAGCTTGAATGTTCAAAACATCTCGGGCCATCATTGAAAGTGTCGGAAAGGTCTTCTCATTCCCCCTCCAGTATTTCAGCAAGTCTTCATGTCCATCTTCATTGATAACTTCTTGGTACGGTACAGAACCCTGCAAAACAAAAATATCCAACTCGCTAATTTGGTTAGTAGCGGTACGGCCGCACATTCTATTTCTGAGGCTTTCAATACTAGCCGCAGAAACAGCATGTCTTTTGTGAGGTTGTGTTGAAGATGAAGAAGATGGTATGGAACCCGGTAAGTTACTAGCATTTTCTTATTGATAAAACCTATATATTTTTTTGCATTGGTCTTCTACGCTAGACAACACTTCTTCTTTAGTTTGTTCAATAGGTGGTGGGTAATTTAGATTTTTGGGACTTGGAGGTGGTAGTACTTCTATACAATCGTAAATAGTTTCAATTAGTGATTTAGTACCGTCTATTTTTATAGTCGGATTTAATACAACACCAATAATATAAATAGTGGGAATAGGAATAAAATATTTTTTTATTTTGATAAACATATTTTTAATAGCTGCCATATAAGCTGGTTTTTCCATATATTTACTAAGTAATAAAAATATTAGAGTTATATAAAACAACATAGTTGAAATAGTAGGATAATATATACTGGAAAATTCTTTTGTTGCTTGAAAAAAATTCTCTAAAAATACAATAAGTTCGGAAATTTTTACCCAATCACTATATACAGTAAAACCTCTATAAATTAATAACCTTGGGACCATGAAATTTTATTAATTTAGAGAGATATTAATATATCGATAAATTAATATTTTATTAATTAAAAGAGAGACTTTTTAAATTCAACAAATTTAGTACATACATATGTATTGAAAATAAATGAATTCATATATGTTTCATTGATTATATTCATGCATCAACCAATTCTTTGTAACTAATTAAATATATTCATGTATAATATCAATTCATTGTATACAATTAACTATTATATTCATGGACGCATGTATCAATTCATTGGAATTTCTTAAATAATGTATACATGTTTACATTAATTCGTTGCACTTAAATAACTATTATAGCCAATTAAATATATTCATGCATGATGAATGAAACATATACTATATAAATCTCAATATGGAAATAAAATAATTCATAACACCCAACCATGTCTTCTCATCTAAAAGGCATCGCAAAATCATCCATGAATGATCAAATGCGTAAAGCATTATGTGAGTATAAGAGAGACCATCCCACATGCACTCAAAAAAATTTACAAGAGTGGGTTGATGAAAAATATCGTTTGAAAGTTAGTCAAGGTACAATATCAAACACTCTCAAGAGATCATCGGAGTACCTTTCAGCCAACTTTGAGAAGGATGGGGATATTAAGCGACACAAATCGGCGAAATATCCAGATATGGAGAAGGTTCTTTATGAATGGTTTCTTCAGTACCAAGATCGAGTCAACATGACCGGAGAGCTTATTTTGGAGAAAGCAAAGGATATAATGAAGCTTTTGCATCCTCAACATCCTCATGAACATCAATTTTCTCAAGGTTGGCTTGAAAAATTCAAGGTAAGACATGGTATTAAATCATTCCGCCGCTTTGGAGAAAGTGGTTCGGTTGACATGCATGACATGGAAATGAAACTGGAGGCTATGAGAGAAAATAAACCAATTTCCCATTAAAGATGTTTTTAATTTGGATGAAACAGGTCTGTTTTACAGGTTACAAGCTGATCACTCTCTTGCAACTAAGCAACTTGAGGGAAGAAAGCAAGACAAAGAGGGGCTTACAATTGTTATTTGTTGCAACGAGGATGGTTCGGAAAAAATTCCTTTATGGATTATTGGAAAATATGCAAAGCCACGTTGCTTCAAAAATATCAACATGAGCAGCATCAATTGTCATTATCGTGCCAACAAGAGGGCATGGATGACTAGTGTGCTTTTTGATGAATATGTTCGCTGGTTTGATCACAAAATGAATGGCAGAAGAATCTTGTTGATGGTTGACAATTGTCCAGCCCATCCAAAAAATATTGAAGGGTTACGGAATGTTGAGTTATTTTTTTTGCCACCTAACATAACATCAAAGATTCAACCATGTGATGCAGGAATAATTAGAGCTTTCAAGATTCACTATCGTAGGAGATTCTACAAAAATCTACTGGAAGGTCATGAGTTGGGGCTACCTAATCCTGAAAAGATTAATGTTTTAGATGCCATCAATTTTGCAGTCTCCGCTTGGACAACCAATGTTTCTCAAGTGTCAATAGCAAATTGCTTTCGGCACTGCAAAATCCGTTCAAATGAGGAAATCTCAAGTGAGACAAACTTTGAAGAAAGCCTACATGAGCTTGAGAATATGGTCAAGGATGTTGGTTATCGCAATGAAATGGACGTCAACAAATTGGTGGCTATCCGGGTGAAAATGATGAACGTTCAATGGTTCAAAGTTTAGAGGAAATTGTTGCTGATATTATTGAAGATCCTACTAATGATGAAGCTGAAGATGATTCAATACCGTTGGAACCAGTCACGAGAAATGAGGCTTTGAGCCCGACAACAACTCTTCAAAATTTTTTGTTGCAGCTAGAGAACTCGACACCGGAACTCTTGGCTGCAATTAAAAAAGTTAGGGATGAACTCCAATTAGATTTAAATTTTAAGAAAAATCAAGTAACAATAGATTCATATTTTAGCAAATTACCATAATATTTATGAATTATTAATTTAGAGTTTTAATGGGACCTAATATTTATAAAGGGATTTTCCGAAAAAATTATTATCTTATTATCTTATCGAATTTGATGATTTTTTACAAAGGCCCAAGTCGGGACCGGAAGATTTTATTATTTTAGAGAGTTTATTAATTTATAGAGTATTAATTTATAGAGGTTTTACTGTACAACCATATCAGCTGGATTTTGATTATGAGAGTTAAAAAATAAAGTTATAGGTTTTCTATAGTCATAAGCAACAAGTAGTTGCTCGTATAAAGAATTTCACCTAATGGATACTTCTTCTGGAATTTTTCTATAAGGTAATCCACAATCGTGACAAATTTTTTTATATTCTTTTCTTCATTGTACTCTATTACTTTTAAAAATAAAGTTTATAGCAAATTGTATTTTACTAAGAATGTCTTGAAAAAGTGATAGACCATCCTTTACAATTAAGTTATATATATGGCACGCGCATTTTATATGAAAATGATCTGGAAAAGATGGAGTTAAACTATTTTTTAAAATTGTAATAGCGTAATTGTTAGAAGAAGCGTTATCTAATGTAATAGTCATAATTTTATCGGTTATTCCATAATAATGGCACGCTTGATAAATATTACCTGTAATAAAAGTACCAGTGTGCCTATCATCTATATATCTATACGCTAAGATACGCTTTTGCATAGACCATTTATAATCTATCCAATGACAAGTTACCGTTAAATAATCATGCTCGTTAGTACTACGGCCTATATCAGACGTGGTAGATACTTTGCCATTAAAATGATATAATGAATAACGTAAATATTGTTGATATTCATGTACGAATTTAAATACATCTCTCTTAACAGTTGATCTAGGAAAATCGTTAAAAGCAGGATTATATATATATCTCTAATGTAATGAATAAAACCGGGAGATGAAGGAAATGAAAAAGGCAAACCCTCCACAGCAACTAATTTTGATATTGCTTCCTTATCTCTATGTTTATTGTATTTAGGACCTACAATTCCCCCCGTCATAGGGTTAATTTGACCATGTACTTGGTCCGGGACAGTATCAGTATGTGAACCTTGTCCCGATGGAGCGGGCGTTTGCGCACCCGGTTTTGAAGCCCGGTATTGGGCATACCTAGCTGGATGAGCACTTACTACGTGTCTAATTAAACCCCCCGTCCCACCGTGACCTTTTCCAGTTTTAAATTTTAAAACATTTTTACAAATTTTACATATAGCTACTTAATTCTCTACGTCCCTATAAAAAATGTCCATGCATCTGATTTTAATGGTCGTTTTGCTGGACCTCGTCTCATACTAGGGGGAATAGGAGGCATTTCAGTTGAAGGTGCACTAGTGGGTGTGTTGTCATCAACATTAATGGGTGTATCTTCTAGATCATCGTATAAATTAAAGTCTTCTTGAGTTCCAGAAAATAGCTCCTCGTCTAAATCTAATGGTATTGTAGGAAAATGTTGAGTATCAACAAAATCATCCTGTGTAGGAATAAGATGACTAGAAGAAGTACCCTTGCCCTGGTTGCCCCTACTAGAAGAAGCACACATACCCTTAAACATACCTCTTAATCCTTCCATTTTAATTATGATAATAAATAATTAAAGATAATAAAATTAAGTGCGCTAAATAAAATAAACAGACAATAATAATTTAATGAAGGAACGAATGTACCAAACGCCGACGTAACGTCGACGTGTAATCGAGAGGTTGAAAATTGAAACTTTGCTCGATGGAAGATCCTCAAGCTAGTTGCCAACTTCACTCTCAATTCCCAAATGAATAAATAAAATTGAATATTTAGTAAACAATGTAGACTTGTAGAGAGATATATTGAGAGATTGTAGGAAGATTTGTGAGAAAGATGAAGAGAAAATGAGTTATTTATAGTTGGAAAATTGGGTTAAAGTGTAAATATAATAACTTATGGGTTAAAAATAAATATTAAGGGGTAGGGGGAGGGGGGAGGCCAAAAATGGTCATTGATGCAACGATTATATTTGCAAAGGGGGGCTCTCGGGCGGGAACGGGGGCGGGCTCGGGTTTGACGGGCCTGGGGCGGGCTCGGGACGGGCGGGACAAGACATTGTCCCGTCCCGAGTTCGAGTCCCGCTACCGTTTTTTTTTTACTCGGGGTCGGGGCGGGATCGGGACGGGGTCGGTTCGGGGTCGGGCCGTCCCGGCCCACTGGCCAGCCTTAGTTTAAACCTCTGAATTATAACTGGCAGTCATATTGAGGGTTAGCTCTCTTAAAAAATGCTAAGAAATTGGGGGATTAGGGCTTGTTTGTGTTATATTCCTATGCCTCTCTACTATTTTTTCATTTATGTGTGATATACAAAGTGTATATATCGACTGTATACCAAGTATATTCGGTATATCATGTATAAAAGTTAGATATATTCCCATGTATATCACACATGATTTCTTAGGAATGTATCTGGTGGGCTTTGGCCTAAGGCTTCATCATTAATGCCTTTCCCTGATTGTTCAACACATATACTGGGCCTGGCCCATTTTCCCTTTGACCTTCATGTCTAGAGATGGCAACAAATCTGATCTGGACTGGATCCTACTAGATCCAGATCCATTTTTCATACCTAGATCCAGATCCAAATCCAAATCCATCGGGTCCATAAAAATCAAATCCAAATTCGGATCCATGGATCGGATCTGGATCCACATGTAATTTTTTTTCCTTGAATAATATTCCCACCTGTTGAAACTTTTTTGACAAAATGAGTATTTTTTCATGACTTTTATTAGTAGCATTTGCATTATTGTTAGATTGTTCACCATTCATTTCCTACAAGTTAATAATAAAAAATTAAAAAAACACAATGAGTATATTGGCAGATATGGCATACAACAAACAGTAACCCACCATCACCAATCCTAGAACCAGTGTACACCCATTAAATCACATTTTAAACTTCTCTTGAAGTAAAAGAATCATATTAAAGTGAAAAAGATGCAAGATAGGACGAAAATTGAACTCCTCTGTTTTCAAATGCAAGAAATATATAGCAACGAGCGTTTCTAATTTTGAAAGAAAAAGCAATGAGGGTTTCTGATTTTGAGAATTGGAGGCTTGTAGGGTTTTTTTTGTTAGAGATATGTTTCCGCTTAGTTTTTTATTGGGCCTTTTGAGAATTATGGGCTTAAACGTATGGACCATTTAAAAAATAAAGTCCAAATCTGAATGTAAAATACATAAATTATGAAAAAATTTAAGAAAATACTTATAAAAGTACATTCTAGGTTATGGATATATTTAATCGGATCCACGGGTCGGATCTGGATCGGATACGGATCTCAAATACAAGATCCAGATCCGATCCGGATCAGTCGGGTCCAAATTTTAGAGATCCATATCTTATAAAACGGATCTGAATCCACCGGATCCGGATCGGATCCAGGATCCATTGTCATCACTATTCATGCCTCGCCTTTCTATTACTAATAGTTGTTGTTTCGGCCATGCCCACATGTCTCTAATTTATTACATGTGTTTTGTTGCTTGCCTAGTTTGGGCTCAGCCTATTCTACTTGTTCTTGCACTGTTATATCTGAATGATTGGTTTGTCTTTGCTGTTTTAATTTGGGTCATGTTTATTATTGGACTGCTTTTATTTATTTAAATTATTTATGTGATAATTTCGGGTACGTTCTAACTTGTATCTTCCTTTTCCCCTCTCCTCCTCTACACGCACCGGAATGAGTCATTTGGGCCAAAGGCCCAATCGATTCCTTTTTGTCAAGTCCGAATGAGTTGTATATGTGCATGAAGGCCCAACTATGGGTGAAAATAGTTACTGATGGGCTCAGTAAGTCCACCAGTCCGAATCTCTTTTTTTGTTGTATTTTGTGCAATTATACTTGTAACTCAACACAATGCCTTAAGGAGAATCTAAGGTTGTCCAGTGGGCCGAGTCGGCATGTCCCAATCACCCAAAGTAAAAAAAAAATTATCGGGGTCGGGGTTCGAACTCGGGACAGGGCCTGGGTTCGTCCCGCCCGTCTCGATCCTGACCCGACCTGCCCCATCCCGACCCTGGCCCGTCCCGTCCTGACCCCATCCCGATCCGTCCCTCTTCCCCTTTGCAAAAATAACCGCTGCAACAATGACTAAATTTTGATTTTGGCCGTTGTGCAACGGCTATAACGGCCATTTTTATCCCCCCACCCATAAACCCCCCTACCCCCTTATATTTATTTTTAACCCCTAAGTTAATATATTTACACTTTAACCCTATTTTCCAATTATAAATAACTCATTTTTCTCTTCATTTTTCTCACAAATCTTCCTATCATCTCTCTAATCTCTTTTATCTCTCTACAATTCTACAAATCTTCCTACTATTAAATATTATATCAAAGTTAAAAAATTGAGAGTGAAGTTAGCAACTAGCTTGAGGATCATCCATCGAGCAAAGTTTTAATTTTCAACCTCGATTATACGTCAACGTTACGTTGGCGTTTGACACCTTCATTTCTTCTTTAAATTACTATTGTTACTTAATTTTAATTATCGCACTTAATTTCTTTTATTTAATTATTTACTTGTATAATTAAAATGGAAGGATTTAAACGTTTGATTACGGGTAAGGATAAGGGTGCTTCTTCTAGTAGGGGTAATAAAGGTAAGGGTACTTCTAGTAATCCTATTCCTAGTCCCGATGATTTGATTGATTTCAGTAATATTGATGAAAATATGTTTTTTAATGATATACCAGTAGATGATGAAGTAGATGAATCATAATTTAATTTAGACGATAATATATATTACACATCCACTAGTGCACATCAACCTCAGGCTTAGACTCAGCCTGAAACTGAAACTGGATTGCCTCCTATTCCCCCTAGTATGAATCGAGGCCCACAAAACGAAAATTAAAATCAGATGCATGGCATTTTTATGATAGGGACGAAGAGAATCAACTAGCTAGATGTAAAATTTGTAAAAATGTTTATAAATTTAAAACCAAAAAAGGTCAAAGTGGGACAGGCGATTTACTGAGCATGTACAAGTCGAGCACACAGCTAGGTGGAATCAATACATTGCTAAAAATCGGGTGTGCCAATGCCATCTGAGTCGGGATAAGGTTCTCATAGTGTCCCCGACTTAGTACATGGTCAAATTAATCCAACGACGAGGGAATTTTTGGTTCTAAATATGATGAAAACAAAGATAGGGAAAATATGTCAAAATTAATAGTGGTGGAGGGTTTGCCTTTTTCATTTCCTTCCTCTCCTGGTTTTATTCATTACATTTGGGAAACATATAATCATGGTTTTAATGATTTTCCTAAATCAATTGTTAGAAGGGATGTTTTTAAATTTGCAAGTGAATATCAATAGTAGTTACGTTATGCATTGTATCATTTTAATGACAAAGTAGCTATCACTTCTAACATAGGTCATAGTACTAACGGTAATGATTATTGAACGGTAACATGTCATTGGATAGATCAAAATTGGTATATGCAAAAATGTATTGTAGCATATAGATATATAGATAATAGACATACTGGTAGTTTTATTGCAGATAATATTAGTGAAATTTGTGAATACTATGGAATAAATGACAAAATTATGACTATTACATTAGATAATGTTTCTTCTAATGATTATGCTATAAGACTTTTAAAACTTAGATTAACTCCATCTTTTGCTGATCATTTTCATATAAGATGTGCGTGCCATATTTATTACTTAGTTGTAAAGGATGACCTAAAACTTTTTGAAAGCATTCTTGTTAAAATACAATTTGCTATAAACATTAGATAATGCTTCTTCTAATTAAGTGATGTTTATTGTAAAGTTATGTTGTGGATATATTGGCCTACCATTATTTAGTTGTACAACACTATTATAAACAAAAGCATATATTTTAAATGTTAAATTAGTCAAATCACATTCTTTAATAATTAGGTTAAAAGAATTATCACAAAAAAAAAAAGAAGAGAAGGAACTGATATGATATAAATGACTTTTATGAGTAATTTGTTATTGTTGGATGGATGGCCATATTATAACTTATCCATCCATTTAAGACAAAATTGGAGTTTAGTATTTAAAATTAAAGTGGTTATTTAAGAATTGATATGAAGTTGACCAATATCTCAAGGAATCTTAATACAACAAATATTCTCTCGATGAGAATGTATACCAAAGAACTTTTCTAGTACTCGAATAACAAAAAACATGGATAGGTGCAAATAAAAAGTGTAAGCCGGACTCCAGAAAAATAAAGACTTGAAAACTACAAATAGTGCTTAGCAACTGAGGAGTTTTAATTTAAGCACAACCGACAGAAAGACTAACACCATCTTTTTGGATCTTCGTAAGCTTAAAATGTTTTTCTCTGCTGAATTATATTACTATACAAAACAAAAGCTCTATTTTCTTTTATCCACTCTTTATATATGTTAGTTTTCTTGGGTATGTGCATATATTCATTAATTGCGGTTGGCATTTTGTGCAGCTATAGGTTCTATATTTATTATTGAAGTACTCTTAGGAGTGCTAAATGTGACATTATATTGAGATTATTTAGGCTATGAAAATTTTGGTATGTAGTAGTAAAACTTTTGGTTTGCTGTCCAATTAAGGACTGTTTTTTCTCCTTATTGTGTATGTATATAACTTTTATTTTGTCATCCTTGTATTGTTTAATTCTAAACAGGTTCTTATTGCCGAATATTATCATCTGATGCCCCCTGAGGAGAACATTGTAGTGGAAATTTACCTCCCGATGTGCCTAGCAACCTTCCTGAGATGATATTCTTGTGCGTTTGCCCTTACGAGATGATGTGAGGACAGACATCTTATCCAGGAAATGGAGATGTAAGTGGTGCAGACTTCCGACATTAACACTTGATCAAGCACTTTGGCAAACAACAAATAGCTCAATACCCCTTGCAATTAGGTTTACAGACATTATCTACAACCTACTGACACTCCATGTCGGACAAATGACCAAGTTTACCCTCTCCATTGCTAGTATGGGAAATTACCTTAAAATTGACAACCTGATATCTTTCCTTTCAAGAAAAGACATTCAACATCTTATTCTTCAATTCCTGAAGGATAACCCATACAGATTGCCTTCTTCATTTTTCACTTGTTCACGACTGAAACATCCGAGTCTTCATTATTGTTCAATTCAGCCTCCATCTGCCTTCACAGAATTTAGTGAGTTAGCTAGCTTTTAGCTTTATGAAGTCACAATTTCATCTGAATTGCTTGGAAATCTAATCTCTTGCATGACTGGCTATAGGGTGAAGCATTTGGGGGCCTTTTTTATGAGATTTTTTTATTTAGTGTTCGATATTTATATTGGGGTTCCAGACTAATTTAAATTCACGTCATAAAAAATTAATTACACGGGAAAGTACTCACTAGCAAAATTATTTTCATTCTAGGGCTCGACTCCAATCTTTGATTAAGCTAGGAGAGACCTTATCCATCCCACCACAACCCTTTGTAGTAGAGTCCCAATTTTTATCATTAATAGGTTAATTTTTCTCTTAAAGTATATTGAGTATCTCAAAGTAGAAAATATATATTGTATACAAAAGAAAGATAACTTTTAATTTTGCGATTGATATAATCGTTTGAGCAAAAATTAAAAAAAGAGGATCACTACCTTTATACTCTTATCATGAATGTAGCTCAATTGGTTATCAAGGGTATTTGGAAAATGGTCAAGGATCGAATCCCGTCAGCGGCAGTGTGGGGTTACTTCTTGAAATAAAGGAGGGCCCCTTGTGCGCAGCGTGGTACTGGTCTAACCTTTGAAATCAATTGAATCACCACGATTTACCTCATTCACAGACCTGTCGGACCGGGGTGTGGGGGCTCCTCCGGTGGGAATTCCACCTTTTTTTTGGAAAATGAATGTAAAATTTCCGGTTATTGACATTCTACAATAGGCATACATTATTCTTCTATTTTTATATGCTCATTAGAAAATGTGTAGTAAGTACACTTTAAACTCCCCTATTTTTGGCATCTTTAATTGTCCAAGTCTCATTTTTACCTTTTTCATCAACAAACGTGTATTAAACTTTTTTCTTAGTTTCTGCAAGAGTTCAAATTTTTGATAAGCTATATTATTCTGTCAGGAAAAGAGTATTATTATAGAAAACAAGAGATTAAGAGTACGATTGAATAAATTATATAGCACATTCTTTATTTCTTTTGTTTTTTTTCAAGTAATTTCAAGCCTTGCCAGAAGTATATTGACACATTAAAAACTATCTTGCTCGTGAATCACTTTATATTACCTAAGATCAATAGTGTCTCAATAGAGATTAACTAATTTATAAAAAAAATATATAAATTAAAGAAACAAGGCCTTTCATTGAGGTTGAGCCACCAAACTTATTGAGCCGCCCGTGATCTCTTGTAGCCCATTGCTTGAGAAGTTGGTGTTGCAAATCTCAAGTACCATTTTAAACCATCTCCAAATTAATGCTCCCATGTTGAAATCCTTAGACTTCACGGGCAATAAAAAGCTAATGGCTTTGCCTATCCAACATTTCTCTGGATGAATTACTTAAGCTTTTGTTTGCTCTTTGCTTGATAAGAAGCTCTTTGCATTTACAAAAAATTCAAATGAAGTTTAATTATTTTTTTGGTTCTTTTGTTTTATGTGTTCTTCGTATGTGGTGACTTGCTTATGTTCATACCAATTTAAGTTCAGAATCAGAAGGATTGATTTTTTCTTTATCTTTCTTAGATTGGTTATGTAGATGAATTGGTTGTTCGTGTACCCGATGATGTTGTTAATGAAATTCCTGCAAGCTTCTCAGATGTGACACTAGACCACCTCGGAGTTGTTAACTTGAAGGTATTACAGGCACAAAGCTTCAAATGGAACTTATCAAGCTTCTATTAGCTAAGTCTCCGGTGCTTGTGAGAATGCTAATCCAGCCCAAGATAGGAAATGAATCTGCTGAAACAAGACTAAAGGTACTTGCAGAGACGACAAAATTTCCGAGGGCATCACCTAAAGCAAAAGTTGACTACAACGTAGATAACAATCGTGTTTGATCTCTAGTCTTTTATCAGACCATGATGTTGGCATAAGGTCTCGTAAAATCTAAGATGAATTGATGTTAGTTAAGGTAGATGCTATATGGATGTGTTTGCGATATAAGTTAATTTTGTTAGATGTTTTATGCCTCATCTTGAATGATCTATAAGTTGGATTTAGTATCTGAAATCATACTGTGGTTGTTTATTCAGAGCTTGTTGTCGTTTGATTCTTCAGTACTAGTGATCAAATCACTATGAGTTTCTGAACTTACTCTTGTTGCTACGGTGTCGTTCCATCATCCACCACTACTTGATGAGCAAGAGACAGAGGCGGCAGCCATGAATCTGTCTTAACAATACTAGTGCAAAATTATAAAATTTCCATTAGCTAGCACTGCTGTGCAACTTCATTTTTCCTGTTTTTGGTGCTCTACAAATACTTTGTTCCAGTTAACTGACTTTTATGCTTATATTTAGTTAGGTGCTCACATACTCATTTCCATATTCTCTTTATCAGTCAAAGGACTAATGTACCTTTTTCAGATTTTCCAACTCCAGCAATCTTAACTCTTTAAGTCTTGGACAGCCAGTGATGTTAATCTGTCCTCAATGAGATTCATGCTCTCGAATCAAAGATAACAAAAAAAAATGCTATGAAATACTAGAATTATGGTGGATGTCCATAAATCCTAAGAAGTTACTCCCACTACTCTTCTCCGTGATGTATAGTGTAAAGAATGGATCTAGGACCTAACTCAACTCCAAAAGCTAGCTTGTAGGGTGAGTATTGTCCAACTTCATATAAGGAGTCCATGTTCCCATTCCATATCCGACGTGGGACTCTTAACACTCCATCGCACGCCCAGACCTTGTTAACTTGAACGTGAATAATATAATTTGGGGGCCCAAGCTTTTGAGGTTGAGTTAGGCCCAAGATCTATTCTTTACATATAAAACTGAGGTGGATGTCCATAATAGAATTATGGTGAATGTCCATAGATCTATATCTAACAAGTTTCTCTGGTATAAATTAAGGTTGTCCAATGGGCCGGGTCGGCCAGATCCCGACCCGGCCCGGCCCTCTACCCGGCCCGGCCCTCTACCCGGCCCATTCCGATTCCCCAAAGTAAAAAAGAAAAATTTGTCGGGGTTGGGATGTGGCTATCACTTCTGACATAAGCAAAGTGGCAAAGTGGCAAAGTGGCAAAGTGGTTATCACTTCTGAATATCAATAGTATTTACGTTATGCATTGTATCATTTTAATGGCAAAATAGCTATCACTTCTGACATAGGCCGTAGTACTAACGGTAATGATTATTTAACGGTAACATGTTATTGGATAGATCAAAATTGGTATATACAAAAAAGTATTGTAGCATATAGATATATAGATTATAGGCACACTAGTAGTTTATTGCACATAATATTAATGAAATTTCTGAATACTACGGAATAAATGACAAAATTATGATAATGATTATGTTATAAGACTTTTAAAACTTAGATTAACTCCATCTTTTGCTGATCATTTTCATATAAGATGTGTGTGTCATATTTATAACTTAGTTGCAAAAGCTGACCTAAATTTTTTTGAAAGCATTCTTGATAAAATACAATTTACTATAAACTTTATTCTTAAAGGTAAAAAAATACAAAGACGCAAAGAGTATAAAAAAATATGTCATGATTGTAGATTATCATATAGAAAAATTCAGAAGAAGTTTCGCCTAGGTGAAATTCTCTGTACCTATTACTTTATTATTTAACGCCCATAATAAAAATTCAAGGGATATGTTTGTACATAGTGACTGGGATAAAATTTTAGAACTTAATGGACTTTTAGAGAAATTTTATCAAGCTACTAAAGAATTTTCCGGTATTTAATATCCTACTATTTCAAATATGTTATTTTATATAGCTCTAATATTTTTGTTAATTAATGAATATATGCAAAAACCAACTTATAAGGCAGCTATTGAAAAAATGTTTAAAAAATTAAAAAATATTTTTTTCCTATCCCCACTATTTATATTATTGGTGATGTATTAAATCCAACTATTAAAGTAGACGGTTGTAAAACACTTGTAGAAACGATTTATGACTGTGTAGAAGTACTTTCAACAGACCTAACTGAAGAACCAACTGACACACCAACTAAAGAAGCAGTTACGTCTAGCATACATACCGAATGCAAAAACAAATATACGTATTACCAACAACAAAGTGCAAATAATCAACCGACTTCTGTACCATCTTCTACTACTTCGCTGCAACCTTATAAAAACATGTGGTTTATGTTGCTAGTATTCAAGGCCTTAGAAATAAAATGTGTAGTGGTTCAACTTCTTCACAAGTTGGCGAATTTGATGTTTATGTTTTGCAGGGTATTGTACCGTACGAATTAATTGCCAATGATGCAGGACAAGAAGACTTGCTGAAATACTGGAGGGAGAATGAGAAGACATTTCCGACGCTAACAAATATGGCCCGGGATGTGTTAAACATTCAAACGTCATCAACAACGTCTGGAAGCGCCTTTTCCGCGGGAAGATTTCAAATTTGAGAGCACATACATTCATTGGCGGGAGACACATTGGAGATTGCAGTTTTATTTAGAGACTGGATTCGTGAGGAGCGTAGGAGGTGCGGCCAACCGGAGACCAACGAAGAAGAAGACTACAACTACAACAAAATCTTGTCAGAGGGAGCAAGAAGCGACGTTGAAGAATTTGACAAACAAATTCCAATTCCAACATAAGATCCTCAAGACATTGTGAGGAAATTCGAAAGAGTATGGTTGAATATGTAATATTTTTAATTGCAATTTTAGTAATTTACTATGTCATTTGCAACTTTTGAACACCATGAAGTTGTAATTTTGAAATTGTATTACTATGTCATATTTCTATTAAATAATATAAGAGGCACAAAAACAGTCTTGGGATGTTTTTATTACACTATCTTGTTCAATTATTGGAGTGTTTGTATATAACTATATATTATTTTTTTTAAATTAAGTGGCAAAAAACAAAACGAGTCCCGACCCGACCCGCCTAAACCCGACCCCGTTCCGACGGGATGTGGGACAGGACCTCCCACCGTCCCGCCTAGCCCAGCCCGCCAGGCCCGTCGGAACCCGACCTCGTTAAGCGATTTATAACATTAAACATGTTATAGAACTCGAAGGTCAACTGTATTCTATGGATATTTAAAACCGGAGTGTCTAGCACATTCCCCGAGGGTCACCATAACATTTACCTAGACTCTAGTTTAAAAAGGATTTTTCACGAATTTTCTAAATAAACCCTTTTAACATGGTTTTTCTAATTTACCTATAAATTAGGTGGCTACTCTAAAATTAATTATCTAAATTAGAGTACCAACAATCTCGTAGTAGCTTTTATGCCTCCGCGTAAAAGTGAACTATAACAATGTGTAAAAAAAATTGAGACAGAAGGAGTAGTAATGATAAGATGTTTCATCTTAAAAACAAAGTGTTTTCAGTAAATAGAGATATAGTAAACTTAATTGTTTTAAAATAAAACGCCTTACAGTACATAAGTTAGGTGACACATAGAACTAGAGGGTGTTTGGATTGACGTTTTTAAAATGATAATATTTTTTAACAGAAATCTTGTGGGCAGAATGAGGACATTTAAGTCTTTTAACACTAGTTGTACCCAGTTTGCCCTTACACTAAAGTTGGGCGTTAATGAGAATGGTTATAACGGCGTTATCACATCGTCTTCCTTAACGCCCTCCTCCTCCCTCCTTTCATGTTCTTTTCTTCCTCGTCCTCCTCCTTCCTTCACGTCCTCATCTTTCTTCTTCTCCTTTAATGTTCTACTCCTTTCATTATTTTCTGAAAAATGGGTAAGAGGTTTTATGTTTTATTTCGTAGTAGGATACTCAATATATACACGGCATGGAATGAGTGTGAATTAATGATTAGTGAATTTAGACTAAATCATTCCATGTCGTACAAAACATATGCAAAAGCCCTTGAAGCTTACAACGATTACTAAGGATCTAATAGAAGTCAAGAGTAGGTTGATTTTGTTGAAGAGCAGACTGCCATAATTGATGTTGTTAAAAGTGAAGAAGGTGACTCAAGCCATATTTTAAAGGCTTTTATAGATGGAATAATTATTGGTCACTTGTATGAAGAAGACAAATGAATGAAGGGTCAACTTTTCATTTTTGTTGTTTATTTAGTTTAAAATTATCTTAATGTTTTTTGTAATTTTCATGACTAAGATCTGATTTGTGGAGAACTCATGTCCAGTATGCGTAGTTTTGACTTACTAACAGAATCATGAGTAGTTTGTCCCTCTATTTTTTGTGATTTTTATGATTAAAATCTAATTTATTGAAAACTCTTGTCCAAGGGTAATTTTGACTTAGTAACAGAATCATAAATAGTATGTCCCTCTAATTATTTAGTTGAAGCTTCTAGTAGTATAATATGATCGATCAACTAAGTGAATAACATGAACGGTGGCCTAATATGACTTTTAGTTGAACCATGAGATGAATACATTCGACGGATCAACTAAGTGAATATCCTAAACGATGGACTAATATGACTTTTAGCTGAACCATTAGATGAATGTATTCGATAGATCAACTAAGTGAATAACCTGAATAGTTGCCTAATATGACATTTAGTTGAACCATCAGATGAATGCATTCACGGATCAACTAAGTGAAATAGCCTGAACGGGGGCCAAATATGACTTTTAGTTGAACTACTAGATAAATGCATTTGACGGGTCAACCAATTTAGATATTTGATTAGCATTTGAACAAATATACTATGTTATGCTATAGTTCTACACAAAATTATTTTCTCCATATATAACTCTTGTTATATTATAGGTATAGACAGTAAAAACACTTTCATTTCCTAAAGAATAACCACTGTTAATTATTAATTAATGTATTGCGAGAATAATTCCCGTTGAATTACATATTCATGTTCTTGTTGTATTAATCACAAAATAAAACTATTATAAAAACATAGCAAGGCCAATACAACCGGCAATCTTAAGCAGCAATGACAAAAACAACAAGCACATTGCTCATCATATGATAAGTGGTTCGATACAATCGGGAAAAAAATTCGATGACAAATTTCTCTCTGAAAGCATGTGTCTTGTTTGCGCGCAAACCCTCCATGCTTTGGCTAACCACGATGAATTTCAACAAATAGATACCACATGATTCGTCGATTTTGTCTTATTGGAGACCCTCAACATTTTTAACCTTCCACGGTTTGGTAAGTTTGTCTGCGGACAAATGGTTAAACATGCCGGAGACTTTGAGAAACTTTGGAAACAACTTCTGAATGGGTTTTATTTGATCGTCAACCTTTTCACTTGGGTTTACTCTCTTGTTGCAGTCGTACACCTCAAACATGGCATCATTAATGACGAAAAAAAGGGTGCAATAGTGTTAGTTTTTCACTTTCCATATACATAACACACTCTTAGCCCCTACCCAAGACATGCCAAATGGGTGTGGATGATCACATGTCACATAGTCCAGGATCTGATCATCGAATTTATACTCATTTGTCACATCATCAATACCTCTCTGTGCTACATCATTGTTAATCATAATCTGATTGTATATTGCCACCAAAACATTACAAAAAAATACATCTATAATGACGTCTGGTGGATTATAGTATTAAGGGTAATCTATGCTACGGCTCCGCATCGACATCATTATTTAAGTAACGTGCTGCACAAAAAAGAAAGTGTCTCTGAAGAATGGTAGCATTTGCTGCTCGGAAATTTGTCATCTCTTCTAGCACCTTATTTAAGGTAGGTGAATCATGGACACAACGACTGCAATCCTTGAGCTACCAACACCTCTTGTTGATTCTACATTAACATAACCAGATGGACCAACTCCATCTCTTGAGCCTCCACCAAAAACATCAGTATCACCACCTACAACTCCAGCAGCTTCTGCCCTTATTATTGTCGTCGCCTCTTCTTATTCTTTTCTCAGCCTATCAATTCTTTTGTCAAGAGAATCTTTGCCAAGTGGAACAAAGTCCCTCATGAACGGTTGATATGTCTCTCGATGATTAACGACAAGGAAAGAATGCACCTTCGTCTGCAACCAACATAAAAGAAATGTGTTAATGAGCGTAGAAGCAAACCAAACTACTAAAATGCATCAAAAATGATGAATTTATTTACATAAGCATGGTGACTTATACAACAGCCAAATGGATCAACATGTTGTCATAGAAACATAGTTTTTCTCTCCTGCCATTTTAACATCTTGGGGAAGGACGACTCAGTTGATGCAGTGATAAGACGTCCAATTGACGGTATAGTTTTTTACATATCCAAGAATGACATTGAAAAATTACAATCATTACATTCTAACTTGTCAATTCAAATACACACAAAAATAGGTACAAGTGTTACTATCAAGGCATATGAGAAACTGAGAAAATTATAATGATATTCCCTCTTGTCACTATATTTATTCAGTATTGATGCCTTCATGTCCTTTTGCAGGACATCCATTAGAAATTCAAAACTCTTTTCTGCCCTATGGATAATTCTAAAAAAAAACCTAAATCGTCGGTTATCTTTATCATGTCATGGTCAATGTCCTTGATGTTGGCTCATAACATAATCATTTGTCGCGCCAACAGCAAGGACATTGACCATGACATAATAAAGATGACCGACAATTTAAAATTTTCTCATAATTATTCATGGGGCAAAAAAAGCTTTGAGTTTCTAATGGATGTCCTGCAAAAGGACATAAAGTGACTAGAACTGAATGAATATACTGGGAAGAGGGAATACCGTTATAATTTTCTCGGTTTCTCGTATGTCTTCATGGTAATACTTTTATCTATTTTTTGTTCCTTTTTTGTGTATTTGAATTGACAAGTTAGTGATGTAATCATTGTGATTTTTCAATGTCAGTCTTGGATATATGAAGCTATACCGTCAATTGGACATCTTATCACCGAATCAACTGAGTTGTCCTTCCCCAGGATGTTAAAATAACAGAAGAGAAAAACTCTGTCTCAATGGCAACAGGTTATCCCATTTGGCTATTGTATAAGTCACCATGTAAATGTAAGCTAATTTATTCATTTTGATGCATTTTAGTGGTTTGGTTTGCTTCTATGCTCGTTAACACATTTTTTTTATGTTGACTGCAGACGAAGGTGCATCATTTCCTTGTCCCTACTCATTGAAAGACATATTAACCGTTCATAATGTACTTTTTCTACTTGACAAATATTTTCCTGACAAAAGAATAGATAGGTTGAGAACATAATTGGAAAGGACGACGACAATAACAAAGGCATAAGTTGTTGGAGTTATAGTGGTGATAATGATGTTTTGGTGAAGGCTCAGGAGATAGAGTTGGTCCATCTGGTTATGTTGATGTAGAGGGGGTATCAGCAGGAGGTGTTGGTAGCTCAAGGCTTACAAGCGCTTTTAATCATTGTGTTCATGATTCACCTACCTTAAGTAAGGTGCTAGAAGAAGTGGCAAATATCCGAGCGGCAAATGCTACCATTCTTCGGAGACCAGAGCAGTGTGAATTGTGATGTGAAAGAAAGAGGTATAGATTAGCAAAGACTTGACGGTTCAGCAAGTCAAAATATGAAGAAGTTTGATCTTTATAAACCTGCTGACATCGAGAAGAAGCAAGTTTACCTTAAATGGATTAGCAGTAGGTCGGAGGAAGAGCACAATAGTTATAGCGTGAACATGAACTAGAGATGGGTCAAGTTCCTCAACATATCTGGCTCTTGTTTAGCAGATGATGTAAGTTAACTTTCTATTAGTCATCTAAACATAATATTTTATGCATATATTTGGTGATAGGAACAATTTCTTTTTATGCATCACATTACTGAAATAATGATGTTGATGTTGAGACGTAGCATAGATTACCCTCAATACTATGATCCATCAGACGTCATTATAGATGTATTTTTTTTATAATTCATTGGTGGCAATATACGATGAGATTGTGATTAACAGTGAGGCGGCATAAAAAGGTATTGAAGATAAGACAAAGGAGTATAAATTCGATGATCGGATCCTAGACTATGTGATAAGTGATCATCCGCACCTATTTGGTATGTCTTGGGTAGGGGCTAAGAGAGTGTCTTGTATATGGAATGTGGAAAACAAACATTACTGCACCTTTTTCTGTCATGATTGAGGTTTACGACTGCAACAAGAGAGTAAACCTAAGTAAAAAGGTTAACGATCAAATAAAACCCATTCAGAAGCTGTTTCCAGAGTTGCTCAAAGACTTCGACATGTTCAATCATTTGTTCCCGGATAAACTTACCAAACTGTGGAAGGTTAAGCATGTTGAGGGTCCCCCACAAGACAAAATCGGTAAATTGTGTGGTATCTACTCGTTGAAGTTCATTAAATTCATTATGGCTTGCCAAAGCATGGAGGATTGCGCGCAAACAAGATACATGCTTTCAGAGAGAAATTTTCCATCGAAATTTTTCACGACTGTATTGAACCACCCATCATATGACGAGCAATTAGTATTGTCGCGCCCGATTTTGACCTGCGAGTGCTTCGCGACGCGATGGCATCGATTGTCTCCGGATGAATTAAAAAATGCTTGCTTTGAGGAGTCGCCACCTAATTATTCTAAAGTGAATTAGGACACCTGATTGCTAACTAAATGCTGCAAAATAAACTTCGATTTTGTGGTCTACGAAACTAATGAAATTCTAGGTAAGGGTTCTTTATTATCCTAAAGGGAAGGGGTTAGGCATCCTTTAAGATCCGCTAACTTGCGGTTATCCGATCAAATTCAGGTTAATTGTTATGCTAAGAAAAATACATGTTTTTACAAATATAAAAATAATGTTGCAAGATGTTAATAAAATGACGCATTTTGTACAAATATGCATTTGTTTGGCATTAATATACATGTAAAGCTGAAAAAAGTATAAGTATGCATTTGTATGAAAATTGATAAAAATATACGCAATGTAAATTGTATGGGTGACGAGCCTAAAAATAGATAACCTAGCGATGAGTTTCCAATTTTAGACTAACCGAGCCTAAAATAAATAAACTAGCGATGGGTTTCCAGTTTTGGACTACCCTATTAATTAATTCTATGTCTACCTATTCTAAATATTTCAATAATCTCACGAGTACAATAATATTACAATGCAAAATGAAAATAAAGCTGAATTAAAGAAAGTAAAAGACAACAACAAAAAATAAATAATCTTCGAGGGGTATTTGCCTTCTTTGACTTTATCTTTGCAAGCTGTCAAGAACAAACGGTTAGAAACAATTGAATATACATAACTTCGGATCCGTATCCAAAATAATAAATGATTTGATTACGGAGGGCTCAGACTTAAATTTTGAAAAGATCATTCCAATCACGTCGTGGCTGCGAACATATGACTCGTTAGTCATTTTAGTTGCCTTGCCTACCGAACATGTTGGTCTCTCGGGTGAAAAAGATTTAAGTTTCATCCTTGCCCAGAAGTTTTATTTTCCGTCTTTACATGTGTGGAGGCCTCAAAAATCGACGGATATTTTTTCATCGGCCAATGCAGTATAATATTCAAAGCAGCAAAATGGTGTCGAAAACAGTAAAAGAAAAACAGAAATTGAGAAATGATATCCAAAGGGACGCGGCCTCAAATTCAGTTTCATTGGCCTAAATGCAGTATTTATATAAATCAGTAAATCAGTAAGACAATCCGTGCACGGATGTTTAAATGTCAAAAAATAAACTGAAACAGAAACGAAAGAAAGAAAAAAAAGCGCGGCCTCGAATTTAATTTCATCGGCCTAAGTATAGTATTTGTTCAAATCAACCAATTTTGATCAAGTATAACAGTATGTTCCTTTTGAAATAAGGCAGTAGCCAAGCTGCATTTTTCAGATAATGGGAGAACTGACAGCAACTGTTGTTTCTCAGAAAATGAGAACTCCTCAAGTTCAGCAAAGTTTTTCTTAAAGATCAGTAATAAATTCACTCAAAGTACAGCAACTTACCAGCCCAAAATGACATTCCAAAGATACAGCAATTCAGCAGAAACATATGGTAGCAAAGGAACATCAAACAAGAGTGAGAAGAGAGCAGCATGCAATGTCAAAGAGCAGTAACTCATCTCACAATGGATGATAATATAAGTCAAGCATGTAGTAATCCCAAAGTGCAGCAACTTACCTCAATAGATAACAGCATAATGGCTCAAAGTACAACAATAATTACACTCAAAATGTGGCCGCAACTTAACTCAATAGGCAGTAACTCTTTGCGATAAATACAACAGCAAATGGCCCATAAATGCATCAACAATTCACCCAAAAATGGGATATTAAAGCAGCAACATGCAACAGTTTGCCTCTAAAGTAGTAACGACAGAGTATGCCAATAGCACAGCTCATGCAGCAACTACTTTACTCTCAAGTGTGGTAGTTGCTTCAACATATAAAAAATCATAGGATTGTAGAATTTGGAACTTCCCCCATATCATGCAAAGAAGGAGGGGTAAAAAATGAGTATCAAGAATTACATATCCTTTAACAAACTAACAACTTAAGAGGACACTCCGTAGTCAATTATTAAAAGTAGTTATCAGGTAGCAGAGACATCAAACAACTCAATGATTTAAGAGACAATGAATTTAAAGGCCGATTATAATCAAGCTAAACCTCAAAGTTAAAAGACAAGGAAACAAAGGGGGGCTACCACCATCCATATTTCGATGCCGCATCAAGATCAAAAGGTTTCTAGAACCTTAGGCATGGCCAGCTATCGGGAGGCTAAACCTAACCCAAAGCTTGCCTTGAATTTCAGCCAGCAGGACATCATAAGAGAAAAATCAGGTAAGGAGACAACCTAAGAAGCCAACATAAACAAATCAATCCTTACTGATCTTTGCAAACATACAAACCAGTTTCCCTTACAGGGGAAGGGCAAAACAGAGCACATTGGATTGGTAATAGCATTATGTGTATAGTAATGATCACATGTAGCAACTAATAACAAACGGCTATGAACCTATTAAGAGAGCCGGATTAAGATTAGCCAATTTTATATTTACAACCTATATCCAACCAAACAAGAATTTAGGATTCCCAGTCATACACGAAACCTTCGAATTGATTATCCTAGACTTGGTATTTAGCAGAATCAAAACATGCTGGGAGTAAGTAATAATCATACACTCAGAACCGGATAAACTCAAACCAAGACTTAGGGACAGAACATACACCTCATATTTCAATCCAGCAGACAACTGCTTAGATTATATTAACTAGATTAAAACATGCTAAAATAATAGAACCAAAAACAACCAAATAGCGACAAACACACATAGCACATAAAAATAAAGGAAAGACTGGGAATTTAGGCTTACTGACTTTCCAATTCTGAACTCGGACCCGAACTGGAAATGGACTCAACGTCGAAACCATAATTTGAAAGGGCTCAGATTTGTTATTTTGGAACAAAGCAAGAGGGAATGCAACACACGCCATGGCTGCGGACACCGGATTGCAAATTGATACCGTACCGGGTCGCCCCGCCAAGATACGGGTCGGATATCCTCGGTGCATTTGAAGGGAAATTTGTGCAATTTCTTCATGTAGTACAGTAGAAGTAAATCATCATCATAGCCCAGTTTCGAATTTGACCCGACCCGTATACAAACCCGACCCGGAATGTGACCCGGCCCGGATACAGACCCGACCCGGATTGTGACCCGAGAAAGCAGTATCACAAAAACCGACCGGAAATAAAACCACCAAAACAGACCGAAAACCACCAACAAAGGTACCAAAACCACCAACAAAAGTAAACCAGAAACCAACAACAAAATGACCGGAAACCACCAACGAAATAAACGGAAAACACCAACAACGGCACCGAAACCAACCCACAAAACAACTCCCGAACCTCCCTCTTTTTTATGGACTTAGGACCTCAAAAGTTCCACCAAAACCGACGGTGGTGTGGGAGCAGTGTATGGGTGTGTGTGCGGCGACGGCGAGGTGTGAGGTCGGGGCATGGGGGTTGCGGCATAGGGGGCAGGGGTGTAGGGTGTGCGGCGACCGGTGAGGGTGAAGGAGAGAAAGAGGCCTCCCCCCTTTTTTTAGGGTTCGTTGGTTTAAAAGGGGGAAAGAATAAAGGGAAAGGGTTTCGGGTTGGACCGGTTCGGGTCGGGTCTTGGGCTTGACCGGTTGGGCTCATTTGTGGGCTGGTCGGTTGGGCCCTATATTTGTGGGATTTGGGTTGGAATATTGGGTTTTAGTTTGGGTTGGGTAGGAATTGTTTTGGGTTGGGGAAATAAAAAGTGGGTTGTGAGCTTAAAAATATAAAAGGGATTTTATTATATATAAACAAATAAAAAGCTTTGCAAAAATTATAAATTGTAGAGATGATAATATGATAAAATATAATATTTGTGAAATGCTTGATGCTTAAAATAAATAAATAAATGCAATGCCGTTTTGCGAAAAATAAAATAACATATAATATTAAGATAAAAGTATGATTATGATATAAAAGTGCAAATGACAATAAAATGCAAATAATAATGATATATATACATATATATGCCTATATTTTAAAATTGTTTTAAAGTGTCAAAAATATTAAAAATTACAAATAAAATCAGAAAAGATGGGACAAAATTGGGTGTCAACAAGTATGTAGTTCTTATACTTGTTGCTTGCCAACTGTATTGGCTTTGCTATGTTTTTATAATGGCTTCATTTTGTGATTGATAAAACAAGAACATGTAACTTGGGGGGAATTATTCTCGCGATACATTAGTTAACAATTGACAATTGTGGTTATTCCTTAGGAAATGAAAGTGTTTTGCTGCCTATATCTATAATATAACAAGAGTTATATATGGAGAAAATAAATTTGTGGTAGAACTAGAGCAAAACCTAGTATATTTGTTCAATGCTAACCAAATATCTAACTTGGTTGACCCGTCGAATGCATTCATCTGATGGTTCGACTAAATATCATATTTGGACCTTGTTTAGGTATTTCAATTAGTTTATTCAAGAATGCATTCATTTGATTGTTCAACTAAATGTCATAGTAGGTCACCATTCAGGTTATTCACTTAGTTGGTCCGTCGAATGCATTCATCTGATGGTTCAATTCGAAGTCATATTAGGCCACCGTTTAGGATATTCACTTAGTTGATCCGTCGAATGCATTCATCTGATGGTTCAACTAAAAGTCATATTAGGTCACCGTTCATGTTATTCACTTAGTTGATCGATCATATTATACTACTAGAAGCTTCAACTAAATAATTAGAGGGACATACTATTTATGATTCTGTTACTAAGTCAAAATTACCCATATCGGACAGAGTTTTTCAGAAATTAGATCTTAATCATGAATATCACAAAAAAATAGAAGGACAAACTATTCATGATTCTGTTAGTAAGTCAAAATTAAACATATTGAACAAGAGTTTTCCACAAATTAGATCTTAATCATGAAATCACAAAATTATTAAGATAATTTTAATACAACTTGAGTCACCTTCTTCACTTTTAACAACATCAATTGTGGCAGTCTGCTCATCAACAACATCAACCTACTCTTGACTTCTATTAGATCCTTAGTAATCGTTGTAAGCTTCAAGGGCTTTTGCATACGTTCTGTACGATATGGAATGATTTAGTCTAAATTCACTAATCATTAATTCACACTCATTCCATGCCGTGTATATATTGAGTATCCTACCACGAAATAAAACATAAAACCTCTTACCCAATTTTTCAGAAAAACATGAAAAGAGGAGGAGAAGAAGAAGAAAGGTCAGAACTAGGTACAACCCGTGTGAAAGACGGCGTGATAACGCCGTTATAACCATCATCATTAACACTCAACTTTAGCGTAAGAGCAGAACTGGGTATAGCCCATGTGAGATGACTTAAATGTCCTCATTCTGTCCATTCTACCCACAAGATTTATGTCCACAAATCATTATTCAAAGTTAAAAGTCATAAGTTGGTCTTATCCAACTTTTGGCTTTTAGTTTTTTTTTTTGCCTAAAAATAAGTGTTTAAAAGTACTTCTTATCCTTCCCAAACACTTCAAAAAGTAGAACATAGCTTTAAAGTTAAAATAAAAAACTTAAATAAGCCAATCCAACCACCCTCCTAGTGTTAGTGTTGATTATGGAATTTATTTTTATTCTGTTAATTAAATGAAATACTTGATCTTGTTGATACGCATAATACTTAAGTGGTTGAAGTGCAAAGTATCTCGTTGTCGTCAAAGTTATGCCTCAAAATATTTCAAAGCTTTTGCTGAATTAAATTCCACCCTACTACACTAAAATCACAAGTCAAATAACTGGTTCATTAATTATTAGAATTGTAATTCTCTTACTGTTATATACTTCTAGTGTCAAGATGTATACAAATGAACATGATTTGCACATTAAATTATTAGTAAGAACCATGGACATTCAGAGATACATATATACACATAAACAAGAAGTAGTAGCTTACTATATATATGGCCCATAGAAAGATGCAGAAATGAAAGGACTCACCGTTGAAGTTACTTCTTCATTAGTGACCCTTCTTCTCTTGTCATTGTTTGTGTTAAATATACATATGATATACAATTTCTTTCAGTTTGTGTTCTCCTTGCTTTCGTTATTGCGTTTCCTATAAACCAGTTCATTAGAGCTCGGCCATATCTCCATTGTTATTGAAAAGAAAATTAGTTAAACAGGGAGAAAAACAAGTGACTATGTAACAATAATATATAATAGATATAGTAGGAGTTGATAGAAAGAGAAAGAGTCTCTCTTTAATTAATTCGAGGAAGTCAAAAGTAATACACATAAATCATAAGGGTACAGAAGAAGAGTTATGTACGGATTTCCTAGGGAAAGCAAAGAGGCAGAAGCCTTTATAGGAATGGAGATTTTGGGTTTAATTTGTACAATAAATTCGAAGGGTTCAATAATAAGTGGAGTATATTCTAGTGTAGATAATAGGAGTTCGGAACTTTTAAATGATCTAAAATATGAGAAGTTACCAAAATATTTTTTTTTTAAAATGTGATATAAATACCTTTTGCATAGGAAATTACTGTGCAAAAGGACTTAACCGTAACAAAGGTGTTAAGTCCTTTTGCGCAAAAAATTCCTGCGCAATAGGGGTATATTAAAGGCCCCATCTTTTTCTTCCCCATCGGTCCCCCACTCCCATTTTTAAAATTCAAAAACGTCATTAAAGGCCAAAATCCGAGGTCCCACATACCAAAAAGATCATTTTTTGTTTTTATTTCAATCCGAAAGTTAAGATTCTCGATATATTCAAATCAAGGAACAAGATTCGAAGTTCGGATTTCGAAATAAAACGACGTAGAAGTCTATTCCAAAACTCAAAAAACAACCTTCAATCTTGGTATTTTATTATGAACTTTCGAATTATATTATTATCCTAAGCATGATTAATGTTTAATAGTCCCGAATTTTGAAAAAATGTAGTTTTTCGCAAAAAACTAAAATTGCGTAATAGGGGCTGCCATGATCATTGTTTTGAAGCCCCTTTATTTATTTATTTTTTTAATTTGTTTATTGTTTCTTAATTATTTAATTAGGAAAAAGATAATAATCTCCTAATTGTTAATTAGTTGCTAATTGTTTCATAATTAATTGATTAGACATAATATACTAATCTCCTAATAATATTTTTATTTATTAATTATGTAATTGTTAATTTATTTATTTATAAAATTGTTTAATCCATGTTAATTATTAATGTGCTAATTAGTTATCTAATTTTATGTGTTAATCTAATTTTATGTGCTAATTAGTTATCTAATTGTATGTGTTAATGTGCTAATTAGTAATCTAATTAATTCAATTATTAATTAGAAATAGTTAGTTAATTGTAGTTAGTATAATGATTAATTAAAAATATTAATTAAAAATAGTTAATCCTTGGTTTAGGATTGAACATTATTAGTTTAGGACTATAAATATCATTAATATTATATTAGTCAGTTAATTATAGTTAGTATCATGATTAATTAAAAAATATTAATTAGAAATAATTAATCCTTAGTCTAGGATTGAACATCATTAGTGTAGGATTAAAAATATCATTAATATTATATTAGTTAATTAATTATAGTTAGTATAATAATTAATTAGAAATAGTTAATCCTTAGTTTAGGATTGAACATCATTAGTTTATTCTAATTCACAATTTAGTTAGTTAATATAATTTCCCGATAAAGGATTAGTTAGTTAGTATAATTTTTCGATAAAGGATTACATAATTAATATTACATGTTAATGAATAATTTAAACATTGTTAATACAGATACGACACTTCCATGGATCCCAACCTTCATTCGGGGCACTTCGATACATCAGTTATTCATCTACAGGATAATTATAGGTCCCAACTATTATGGACTGATGATAGGTATGAGTACGTTATTACATCCCCGCGTCTTAGAGATACTGTATCGACGAGGTATCTATTGTTACATCGTTGTTGGTCGGGTACAGCATGATCGGGCTCTTATGACGGCCATGGTTAAGTGATGGCGATGGAGACCACACCTTTCATCTCTACACTGGTGAGGCCACTATCACGATTCAGGATGTGGATGTCATGTATGAACTATGTGTAGATGGACTCCCGTCATACATTGAGGATCCTCACCAGGCATCGTCATTTGGGCATAAGTTGACTAAGTTCACTGGATACGTGCCTCAGCAGAGTGATATCCATGGACAGAGTTGGATTTCGATGTCTTCCCTCTATGCTCACTTGTGCCTCATAGACATGCATCATCCTATTGCAGACGACACACCTCAGGTGGATGTCGATCGTTGTGCCCATCTATATTTACTCATCATATTCTGGGGCATCATGTTTCCGAACACATCGAGTTCCCACGTGAGCTTAAAGTATTTGTCATTTTTAATTCTGGACGATCTGGACAAGTTGGGATGTTACAGTTGGAGCGGTGTTGTTATGGCTTACCTGTATCAATCACTATGCCGAGCGTCTATGAACGCTAGGAGTGATGTCGGTGGATTTCACGCACTCCTTCAAGTAATATATTTAAATGTGTGTAGTTTTATTCTAAATATAGATTTTTTGAAACGAGAACTAAGAAAATATTTTTTTAATAACCCTTTCAGTTATGTGTGTGGGATAAGATGATGCTTTTTCAGCCCGTAGTTCCTCACCTTCAGCCTGACTTCATTGTTGATGGCATACCCTACGTGCGGAGATGGACGTGAGGCATATTCCTAGATGTGGATACGCACAATAGTATGCTTCCGTTCAGGGATCAGCTAGACCATATGACGGAGGACAGGGTATGTTTGTTTGATTTTGCATTATTATATTATTGTTTTCACTATTTTTGTCTTTATTGTTTACTAATTTGGGGTCATCTTTTTACAGCTTTTTATATGGAGGCCGTATGTTCAGTTTTTGGATCAGTTGCCGACGTTTTGCAGGGCTGGTGAGCCCGTGTGGATGTCGCGTTGTCCGTTGATACACATGGATATCGTGGAGGATCACGCGCCCCACAGCATCTTATGACAGTTTGTGCATGTATAGAATATACCTGAGCTATTTTTTTGGAGCACAACCATTATATGCGGGACGAGCGTTCGACCCCCGCTCCTGCATACCGAGCCTTTATACTGACTCAGAACATTCGTTGGGTTTAGAGGCTGAAGACAACAGCGGTGGTCGGACATATGACTCTGACCTATGTTTACATGGAGTGGTACCTGAAGATTACACATAGCTTGATTGGTAACCCCGAGAGACGTGATCCAGATAGCCGAGGATATGTAACACTCGCGGGACAATATGAGGTGTTTGTAAGTTTACCGCACTTAAATTTAATTAATTATTTCATTATAAATTTATTCAATTATTAATATTTGCAAACAAATGCAGCTACGGACCGTACAGACGATGAGCCGGTTGGGCATGGAGCATATCGCTATCCCCGAGACAGTGGGATTCGCTGCCTAAATCATTCAAGTAGCCGAGTCAGGTATCCAAAAATCACAATAGATCGGACATATGCATGAGCGTGTTCCATAGGTCACATATCATGCATCATGTGGTTGTGATCGTGGTCGTGGAGATAGTGGTGATAGAGGTGGTGGTGACAGACGGAGGGGTGGCAGAGTGGGTAAGGCTAGAATGGCCGAGGGACTGGTGGTCGAGAGGATCGTCACCGAGGGATCATGGCCGAGGGGAACGTGACCGAGGTGGTGGCGGTAGAGGCCTCCGTCTAGTAGATGAGCCCGATGAACATGCTCTCGTTCTCGCATCATTCATCGACTTTAGACGTCTCATTGACTTCAGACCGCCCATTGACTTTTTACCGACCGTCTACGCCTCTATATACGTCAGCGTAGCTATTTTCTGATCACATAGATTGGGATTCATATGATGCATCAGTGTCTGCGCAACCGCCAGTTCATGATCCACAGGGTGAACAACCAATTCTTGATCTATAAGGTGACAAAGATCTGGAGTATGACTTCTCATTCATGGACTTTAACATGCTTCAGAGCCCAAAGGTAAGTGTTTAAAATATTTATTTTAACAAATTGAAATACGTATACTGATTATTTTATATCTTAGGATTCAACTCCAGCTCCAGCTCCGGCTACGGCTACGACTTCATCCATTCAGGAACCCACTTAGGAGACCGCTCAAGAGCCTTCTGAGGAGGCTCTTAGGAGCCCGTCGACACATAGATTTGATTTTTTACCAAAAGATAATGTATTAAATCTAAATTAAAATTAATACTAATTATTTATATATTATTTCAGGTTCATTCTTCTACGTCTGTGGATCCGTCTCATGATGCTGATGAGATTCTGATTGTACATGGCGCACGTAATCCCAAGAAGAAGCACATTATGCTCAAGGGCGCAAAGAAGGAAAGATATGATGATCATGGCTTAGAACATCCTATTATTAAGCGGAGAACGGGGGATGGAGATGATGGTGAGGGTGGTGGGGATCGCCTTAGGCCCAGGGTTACTCTAAAGCATACCACATAAGGGATCAATTAGAGATTGTGTATATGTAATTAAGTTGTACAGTTTAAGTTAATATTATATTTATTTTCGTATTATTTTCTTAATGATAATTAGTTATCTTAGTCTTTATTATCGTTTATTAATAACACGTGCAACGTCCTAAATTAATTATGAAAAAAATCTCGACATATTCCAAATAAAAGCAATGCCTTGACTAAATAATAAAATGCTTAAATCAAAATATTTAAAAATAAAAGACTTAAACCTAATGATAACAAGTTTCTAAACAAAACTTACTTCGGGCACTTTAGAATCCCTAAAACGACGATCCAAACGTTTATGTATCTTTAATGTATTGAGCCTACATTATTATTCACATAAAAAGATATCATGTTCTATATAAAATATTGATATTTCAGACTTTTGAGACTTGACTAATCTTTGATCAAAATATGAAGAAATGTGAATTTCAAAACTTTGAAATTATATAAATTGTTGGATATCTGCACAAAGGATATCTATATCAGTTTTTTTTTGTTTTTTTTTTGTGGGATATTTTTATTTGAAACCCCACTTTTTAGATCATTTAAGTTCCAGACTCTATAATAGAGTGAAGTTAATTTTCGCTGGCTTTCGAGGGTTGCTAAGAGCATTAAATCTTTTGCCGCATTTCCATCTTCCTCGCGTCCTTTCTACTTTTCATTGTGACGTTGATTATGATTATTGATTTTGAAGCTTAGTTTGTCCTCTGCTCTTACATATCCCATTACATCAACCTCAATTTTCACCCTCTTCCCGACAAGCACAAACTAGACCCTATTTATTTGACACTATTTTCTTTTTAACTTATTTAAAAAAAGATGTCATTTTTTCTTATTTGACAATTATTTAATGACATCATCCATATTTTATCTTTGTGGGTTCCCACTTAATTTTGAAGATATATATATTATGAAGAAAAATCAACAAAAGTAGGCACTAAAGTATAGACAATTTGATAAAAATAACAAAATCTTCATTTATTTCTTAAACTCCGTACTCTGTCAAATGATGCCACATAATTGAGACGGATGGAGTAATTATTTTCATTTTATTACCCAATGAGTGAGATGGCAGACAAATACTCCCTCCGGATAAAAAAAAAAAGTTCACTTAACCTTTATTTTTTTAGTCGAAAAGAATGTTCACTTACCAAATCAAGAAAGAATTAATATTACTTTTTCATATTTGCCTTTATTAAGTATTAGGTAACCAAATTCCAATACTTATTTAATTAGAGACATTTTTGTCACAATACCTATTTTTGCTTAGAAGTTAATATTTTTTTAAGGAATATATAAATGACTAAGTGAACACGATCATGAGGGAGTAATTTGGAATGGTATAGTAAAACTACAATTTTAATGATTACTTCTTAAGGATGTGTCAAGCCAAACATGAACAAGTGAACATGGCCGAAAGAAATAGTTCTTTGAAAAGTTTTAATTCATGGATTTTCACGGTTAATTAAACATCTTGATTTATCAGATCTTCATTCATTTATGAGTCTGTTTGGGAAGTATAGAAGACACAAACTAATTTTTGAGATTCAACCAATAAAATTATGAAATGACTACTTTACACCTCAAAAAATCAACCAATAAAATTAGAGGTGACTTAATTTTCCATCCTCTTCTCTCTACCTAGATCTCGTGTGTGACTTTTGATATTTCTCTCCTACAAATTAAATTTTTAATCAGATAATTAATTAAAGGCATGCCAATCTTTTGTACATACACATATATACAAAATCATTATATTGTTCTCTCAAGTAAGGAAACAAGAGTTTTCAAGCGGCAAGGACAAAGCAAAAGGTTCTATCTCAATTTGTCTCCAAAATAATTACGTCAGTCACAGTCAGAACACTTGTATTTAATAATTATAAATTGTAATCCCTTCGGATCAAAAAGAATATCCATTTAGTTATTTGCACACTTTTTTAAAAACTACTAATTTATAGGTAAAAATAAATAGTTTGACTAAATGACCCCTAATTAAATAGGTATTGAAATTTGATCACATAACACTTATTAGAGATAAATCTAAAAAAAATAAGGTTAATTATTTGATTTGATAAGTAAACACTATTTTTTTAAAAATAAAAAGCTAAGTGAACACTCTTTTGGATCTGGGGGAGTAATAAATTCATTAATGCATATTATCCATGACATGATTTATGACTAGCTAGTTCTCTTAAGTACAACAACAACAGTGTACGCAAATCTTATCTCTACCTTGATAAGTAGAGAAGTTGTTTCCGAAAGACTCATGACTCAAGAAAAAGCAGAAGCAAATGCAAGAGAAACGGTCAGACCCTAACAAGAAATTTAAAGCAGTATGAAAATGAGAGTAACAAAAGCGAATAAATCATGATAAAACATTCCGAAAAAAGAAGCAATAACGAATGCATGTAAATAAGATAAACAAAATATACGAAAGAACATATAGCAACAGAAATCAAAGGACATGAAACTATAAAACAATATTGTGTCATATGCTAAGCAGGGCTACAATAGTAACAATATAACTACCAGTATATAATCGAAAGTAAGACTACGTTCAACTATCTACTATCCTTCTACTCTAATTTGTATCTTTCACAACCCCCTATCTAAGATCATATTCTCAGTAAGTTACACCTACGTCATATTCCGTCTAATCACCTCTCCCAAAATATTAGCAAATTAAAGATGACTTAATTCCTCCCTCCTCTCCCTACCTAAATCTCTCGGTGACTTTTGGTATTTCTCTCTTACAAATTAAATTTTTAATCTTCAACGGTAGATAATTACATAAAGGCATATTCCAGAAAGAATAATGACTAGTTCTCTCAAGTATATGGCAGATACTGAAATAGTTCTCAAGCGACAAAGACGCAAAAGGTTCTATCTCTATTTTTTTCCAAAATAAATCTCAATTTACGTAATCCTATTTTTTTTTATATCGAATGTCATATTTTATATTTAAAAATAATTTAATTTTATGAGATGATTTATAAACACACATTTATATAAGACTTATTTTAGATCATACATTTTAAAAATATTTCTTTCTTAAATTTCATATTAAATTAAATGGTGTCACATCAATTGAGACGAACAAGTAAATATTATAATTATAAATTATATTAAATTGTTTGTCATACATGTCATTTGTAGAGATGAAGTTGAAGCGTCAAATAGTGTTGGCCGCTCATCTCGTAGAAGTAAAGGAATGCCACCTGAATTGAGTGATGGTCTCATAGATAAAATTAAGGCTAAGGAAATATTATCCAAAAAGTCGTATGAGGAGTACTTATCATACGATGGAATGGTTAGAACAATAAAAAGTTTGACAAGAAATGAATGTCCAATGAGACTATCTCAACATGACGATGTTGATTTGGAAAGGTTAGAGTTGAAGTTGAACCCCAAGGGAAGAACACAAGTGGCTAAAGGTGCCATATCAGATGTGAAGTTTCTTCCCACGGTGGATAAGAGAGTAATTATTGTTGGCGATGAGCTTGGCTATTTGGGGCTATGGAACTTGGAGGAGACTAATGGAATTTATCTCTATCGTCCTCATCAGTCCAAATTGTCTGCAATCACTATTGAGCCATTCTCCATGTTGAAGGTGACTCTGTTTTTGCTTTTCTATTTTTTCAAATTCCCTGCTAACTAAGGCTGGTCAGTGTGCCGGGTCGGTCCGATCCCGCCCCGACACTGTCTGATCCCGACTTTTTAAAATATTTTTTTGCGGTATCGGGACTCGAACCGGGACGGGACATGGTCTCGTCCTGACCCGCCCCTGAAACCTCTCTTTGCACAAATGACCGTCGCACCAACTACCATTTTACATTTTGACAGTTGTGCAACCGTCATTTTTTGCCTCCCCAAACTCCCTACCCCTTAATATTTATTTTTAACTCATAAGTTATTATATTTATACTTTAACCCAATTTCCAACTATAAATACCTCATTTTCTCTTCATCTTTCTCACAAATCTTCCTACAATCTCTCTAAATCTCTCAATCTATCTCTCTACAAATCTACATTGTCTACTAAATATTGAATTTTATTTATCCATTTGGGAGTGAAGTTGACAACTAGCTTAAGGATCTTCCGTCTAGCAAAGTTTCAATTTTCAACCTCTTGATTACACGTCGACGTTACGTTGGCGTTTGGTACATTCGTTCCTTCATTAAATTATTGTTGTATGTTTATTTTATTTAGTGCACTTCATTTCATTTACTTCAATTATTTATTAATATAATTATAAATTTATAATGGAATAATTTAAACGTATGCTTACGAGTAGGAGTCAGGCTTCTTCTAGTAGGGGCAACAAGGACAAATGTACTTCTTCTAGTCATCCTATTTCTAGACAAAATCATATTCCTACACAGGATGATTTTGTTGATACTGAATATTTTTTTACAATACTATTAGATTTAGACGAGGAGCTATTTTCTGGAACTCAAGAAGACTAAAATTTAGACGATGATCTAGATGATACACCACTAATGTAGATGACAACACATCTACTAGTGCACCTTCAACTGAAATGCCTCCTATTCCCCCCTAGTATGAGACGAGGTCCAACAAAATGACTATTAAAAGCAGATGCGTGAACATTTTTTGATAGGGACGTAGAGAGTCAACAATCAAGTAGCTAGATGTAAAATTTGTAAAGATGTTTTAAAATTTAAAACTGGAAAAGGTCACGGTGGGACGGGGGTTTAACGAGACACGTAGCAAGGGTTCATCCAGCTAGGTATGCCCAATACGAGGCTTCAAAATCGGGTGCAAACGTCCGCTCCATCGGAATAAAGTTCACATATTATCCCGGACCAAGTACATGGTCAAATTAACCCCACGACAGGGGGAGTTGTAAGCCCTAATTACAATAAACATAGAGATAGGGAAACAATAGCAAAATTAGTTGTTGTGGAGGGTTTGTCTTTTTCACTTCCTTCATCTCTTGATTTTATTTATTACATTAGAGAAATGTATAATCCTGCTTTTAACGGTTTTCCTAGATCAACTGTTAAGAGAGATGTATTTAAATTTGCACATGAATATCAACAATATTTACGTTATTCATTATATCATTTTAATGGCAAAGTGACTATCACTTATGATATAGGCCGTAGTACTAACAACTATGATTATTTAACAATAACCTGTCATTGGATAGATTATAAATGGTTTATGCAAAAACGTATCTTAACGTATAGATATATAGATGATAGGCACACTGATATTTTTATTGCAGAAAATATTTATCAAGTGTGTGATTATTACAGAATAACTGATAAAATTATGACTATTACATTAGATAACGCTTCTTCTAACAATTATGCTATTACAATTTTAAAAAATAGTTTAACTCCATCTTTTCCAGATCATTTTCATATAAAATGCGTGTGTCATATATATAACTTAATTGTAAAGGATGGTCTATCACTTTTTGAAGACATTCTTAGTAAAATACAGTTTGCTATAAATTTTATTTTTAAAAGTAATAGAGTACAACGAAGAAAAGAATATAAAAAAACTTGTCACGATTGTGGACTACCTTATAGAAAAATCCAGAAGAAGTACCCACTAGGTGAAATTCTTTATACGAGCAACTACTTGTTGCTTATGACTATATAAAACCTATAACTTTATTTTTCAACTCTCATAATCAAAATCCAGCTGATATGGTTATAAGTAGCAATTGGGGAAAAATTTCCGAACTTATTGTATTTCTAGAGAAATTTTTTTAAGCAACAAAAGAATTTTCCGGTATATATTATCTTATTATTTCAACTATGATGTTTTATATAGCTATAATATTTTTACTGCTTAATGAATATATGGATAAACCAGCTTATAAGGCAGCTATTAAAAAAATGTTTATCAAAATAAAAAATATTTTATTCCTATTCCCAATATTTATATTATTGGTGATGTATTAAATCCGACTATTAAAATAGACGGTACTAAATCACTTATTGAAACTATTTATGACCGTATAACAGTACTACCACCTCCAAATTTCAAAAATCCAAATCACCTACCACCTATTGAACAAACTAAAGAAGAAGTGTTGTCTAGCGTAGAAGACGAATGCAAAAAGGTATATAGGTTTTACTAACAAGAAAGTGCTGGCAATCTACCCGCTTCTATACCATCTTCTTTTTCTTCAACACAACCTCACAAAAGACATGCTGTTTCTACGACTAGTATTGAAAGCCTCAGAAATAGAATGTGCGGTCGTACCGCTACTAATCAAATTAGCGAGTTTGATATTTTTGTTTTATAAGGTTCTGTACCGTACCAAACCGTTCTCAATGAAGAAGGACGTGAAGACTTGCTGAAATATTGGAGGAGGAATGAGAAGACCTTTCTGACACTTTCAATGATAACCCGAGATGTTTTGAACATTCAAGCGTCATCAACGACGTCTAAAAGTGTTTTTTCGGTCGGCAGATATTAAATAGGAGAGCACAGACACTCATTAGCTGGAGACATCTTGGAGATTGCAGTATTATACAGAGATTGGATACGAGCGGAGCAGAGAAGATGTGATCAACCTGAGATCAACGAAGAAGAAGACGAAAACTACAACGAAATCTTATCCGAAGGTGGTGGAAGCGACGTGGAGCAATTTGACCAACATATACCAATTTCAACCGAAGAACCACATGAAATTATCAAGAAACTAGAACATGTTTTTTTCAAAATGTAATTTTTTAATTGCAATTTTACTATGTAATTTGCAACTTTTGAACAACACCACAAAGTTGCAATTTTGACAATTGTTTTTGTATTAGTATCACAAAAAAATCATGTCTATTAAATAATATAAGAGGGACAAAAATAGCATTTGAGATGTTTTTATTACACTATCTTATTCAATTATTGAGTTGTTTATATATGTTATTTTTTAAATTTAAAAAAAAAAGAAAAAAGAAACCGCCACAACCTGATCCCGCCCCGATCCCGATCCCGCTCGACCTGATTCCGACGTGATCGGGACAGGACTTCGGCGAATCCCGCCTGTCCCTCTTCGATCCCGCCCCTTTCCCCGTCCCACCCGACCCGATCCCGCCAAAACCGCCCTGACCGTCCCGAACTCGGCCCACTTGCCACCCCCTACTGCTAACTAGAATTCATCTCATTTGGCCAAAATGAAATATATATATATATATATATATTGTAGTATGCTGATTCAATATTGTAATTAGTAACTTTTCTGATATACATGGTATATCTTTGCAGATATTTACTTCAAGTTATGATCAACGTATTGTGTTGCTGGATGTTGAAAAGGAGGCTTTCGATGAGGTATATCAGGATACTTACGCGGTATATTCCATATGTCATCGAGGGGAGGATGTGAAGTGTTTATATTTTGGTAATGAAGTTGGTGAGCTAAAAATATTCGATGCAAGGGCTAGAACACCATCATCATCATGGGGATTACATGGAAACACAATCAATACAATACATTGCAAACCAAATGATCCGAATATTATAGCTACAAGCTCTGCAGACAAGACGGTCTCTATTTGGGACGTGAGGAGTGTTAGCAAAGATCAGCCAAAATCATTGACAACTATTAGCCATGGAGGTCCAATTTACTCTGCCTACTTTTCACCTTTTGGGACTTTTCTTGCAACAACAAGGTTTGTTTAATTGAATCCTATATTTGAAAATAGAAATCAAATGTGGATACATATAATGAAGTTAGATACTTCAATGAATCAAGATATCGAAATGACTTCAAACCCTACAAGTACTTTCAAAACAAATTAGTAATACTCCTATTTGGCTGCGTTGTGATTTTTTTTGTAAGAATGTATTCTTGCAAGAGGAAAATTCTCATATTAAATGCATAAAACTACGCTTTTGATTTTATTTTGCCCAACTTTCTTCCGAAACTTGACCGTCTGTTTTAACTGTTTCGTATCACCACGGTAGTTACATTGGTAATTTCATGTTGAACACAGCTCGGACAATACTATTGGTCTATTTGGAGGAGAAAACTATGAGGAGAAGTTCTTGATACCCCACAACAACCTAAGTGGTGAATATATTTCCACATTAAGGTATGTATATAACTTTCTTAAGAAAAAAATTGTTTGGGTGGCTGTAAAACTATTACTACTACTTCATAAGAACAATTCTTTTTCAAGAAAAACTGTATTGTATATTTATTCTTTCTGTTAAAATAAGAGTATGAAATCCACAGAGGAATCTGGGGTTGGGACGATTCACATGTGTACATAGGCAAGATTCAGGAAAAGCAGAAGCATAAAAGAAAAGAGAAGATTGATGATGAGAAACATGGACTCCATATCATTTCTACTGTTGATAAGAAGGTTGTTCGAACTCTGCAAAGTGATGATATGCCTACTGTCCCATACCGTTTGGCTGCTCATCCTTATATTGTCGGAACACTTGCTGGCGCCACTGGCAAAGGTAAAGTATGTATGTGGGCACAAGTTTGAGTCTTCGATCGACTATCTTGCAATGGTGTCAAAGATTTGATTGTTTTCATCTTTTTGTGCTTTTGTGGAGAATGATTAAAATTTCATGGGCTACCTTTTAAATTAAAGCAACCTGTCTTTGTTAAATACAAATGCTAGAATATACTAGAAAAATAAAGTACTTCAATAGAAAGTATCTCATGTTATACTTCAATCTACGATATATATATAAGATCTATCTGTATAGATATCATCATCTACATCCAAAAAGCCGTATGCTTTGGAAGAAGCTTGTACGGTTTGAGAAGGGGTTTTGATTGATCAAAAGAAGAATCTACTTCAACTGATATGACCTTAGGCACGGCCATACATAACATAGAAATCACACTTGGAAAGGGTGGACAATTAGCTAGGTCAGCGGGTGCTGTAGCAAAACTGATTGCAAAAGAGGGGAATCGACCACATTAAAATTACCTTATGGGGAGGTCTTTTTTATACCCAAAACTGCACAGCAACAGTCGGACAACTGGGGAATGTTGGGGTGAACCAGAAAAGTTTGGGTGAACTAGAAAAAGCTATCCTTTTCACTTTATAAGGAATGTGATTGTAAAGAGCTAAAACGGAGTGGGTGCATATGAGAAATAGGCATGAAAGCAAAAATGGTGGATTCCCCCCACCCCACTTCAGCTTTGTGCTAAATATTCTTTTAAACTTACCAGAAAATTTTCGAATTCATGCTTACTAAATACCTCCAAATACATTCCCTTGCGATACAGTATGAATTAGCTTCGTATATTGGCCATCCATTCGACTGTTATGACTTATTAGTTAGTGTAACGTAGTAAATATCTCACATATATAAATAGAGAGAGAGAGATTCATTTCTATACAGAAAATATGCCCCTTCTTTCTTTCTAAGCAATTGGGGTTTCTGCTACTAAATTGTTCCTTGTTATCTCTGCTCCTAATTTATACTAGAGAAACTTGTTAGATTTGGATCTATGGACATTCACCATAATTCTATTATGGACATCCACCTCAATTCTATATGTAAAGAATGAATCTTGGGCTTAACTCAAACTCAAAAGCTTGGGCCCCCAAATTATATTATTCACGCTCAAGTTAATAAGGTCTGGGCGTGCGGTGGAGTGTTAAGAGTCCCACGTCGGATATGGAATGGGAACATGGACTCCTTATATGAAGTTGGACAATACTCACCCTACAAGCTAGCTTTTGGAGTTGAGTTAGGTCCTAGATCCATTCTTTACACTATACATCACGGAGAAGAGTAGTGGGAGTAACTTCTTAGGATTTATGGACATCCACCATAATTCTAGTACTTCATAGCATTTTTTTTTTTGTTATCTTTGATTCGAGAGCATGAATCTCATTGAGAACAGATTAACATCACTGGCTGTCCAAGACTTAAAGAGTTAAGATTGCTGGAGTTGGAAAATCTGAAAAAGGTACATTAGTCCTTTGACTGATAAAGAGAATATGGAAATGACTATGTGAGCACCTACTAAATATAAGCATAAAAGTCAGTTAACTGGAACAAAGTATTTGTAGAGCACCAAAAACAGGAAAAATGAAGTTGCACAGCAGTGCTAGCTAATGGAAATTTTATAATTTTGCACTAGTATTGTTAAGACAGATTCATGGCTGCCGCCTCTGTCTCTTGCTCATCAAGTAGTGGTGGATGATGGAACGACACCGTAGCAACAAGAGTAAGTTCAGAAACTTATAGTGATTTGATCACTAGTACTGAAGAATCAAACGACAACAAGCTCTGAATAAACAACCACAGTATGATTTCAGATACTAAATCCAACTTATAGATCATTCAAGATGAGGCATAAAACATCTAACAAAATTAACTTATATCGCAAACACATCCATATAGCATCTACCTTAACTAACATCAATTCATCTTAGATTTTACGAGACCTTATGCCAACATCATGGTATGATAAAAGACTAGAGATCAAACACGGTTGTTATCTACGTTGTAGTCAACTTTTGCTTTAGGAATTTTGTCATCTCTGCAAGTACCTTTAGTCTTGTTTCAGGAGATTCATTTCCTATCTTGGGCTGGATTAGCATTCTCACAAGCACCGGAGACTTGGCCAATAGAAGCTTGATAAGTTCCATTTGAAGCTTTGAGCCTGTAATACCTTCAAGCTTAACAACTCCGAGGTGGTCTAGTGTCACATCTGAGAAGCTTGTAGGAATTTCATTAACAACATCATCGGGTACACGAACAACCAATTCATCAACATAACCAATCTAAGAAAGATAAAGAAAAAACCAATCCTTCTGAACTTAAATTGGTATGAACATAAGCAAGTCACCACATTCGAAGAACACATAAAACAAAAGAACCAAAAAAATAATTAAACTTCATTTGAATTTTTTGTAAATGCAAAGAGCTTCTTATCAAGCAAAAGAGCAAACAAAAGCTTAAGTAATTCATCCAGAGAAATGTTGGATAGGCAAAGCCATTAGCTTTATATTGCCCGTGAAGTCAAAGGATTTCAACATGGGAGCATTAATTTGGAGATGGTTTAAAATAGTACTTGAGATTTGCAACACCAACTTCTCAAGCAATGGGCTACAAGAGATCACGGGCGGCTCAATAAGTTTGGTGGCTCAACCTCAATGAAAGGCCTTGTTTCTTTAATTTATAATTTTTTTTATAAATTAGTTAATCTCTATTGAGCCACTATTGCTCTTAGGTAATATAAAGTGATTCAGGAGCCGATAATTTGATATCAAGATAGTTTTTAATGTGTTAATATACGTCTTGCAATGCTTGAAATTACTTGGAAAAAAAAACAAAAGAAATAAAGAATCTGCTATATAATTTATTCAATCGTACTCTTCATCTCTTGTTTTCTATAATAATAGTACTCTTTTCCTGACAGAATAATATAGCTTATCAAAAATTTGAACTCTTGCAGAAACCAAGAAAAAAGTTTAATACACATTTGTAAGGATGGCAGGTGGGTACAATTTTGGGGATTCCGCACCGCATCCGCCTCAGTTGGGGCGGGTATGAGTATAACTTTGGCGGGTGGTAGACGGGTATGTGTATTGAAAATGTACTCGTCACGGGTGGCGGGTAGGTGGTGGATTTGCAGTTATACCTGCCTCCCCCCGCATCCAACCGGCCGCCTACCCACCTACCCGCCCCATAAGCCCAGTAATTATAGCATTCTGTAAGCCTATAAGCCCAATGCCAATAATAAGTGAGTAGACAAAACCCTACCCACTTACACTTAGTCCTTACTTAAGTTCAGCAGCCTTCACTCTTCGGTCTTCACACCTCCCTCTCTCGTTCACTCTTTAGTCTCTGTCAACTGCCGTCTCTCCTCCCTCTCTCGTTCTCCGTCACGCCGCTATCAACCTTCACTCCTCCCTGTCCCTGAGACCCTGACAACAGGTATTGATTAAGAGGACCTACTACTCTAAGAACAAAATGTTTGATTTTATTTTCATTTGTGATAAAATTTAGAAAAGCATTTTTGGTTTACAAACTATGTAGTTATTTTCAAAGGAAAAAAGTTCATACTTTGTTAAAACCAGTGTGCTTACATGCAATGCCCACTACTAAAAATGTGTCAACAGCCTTCTAAAAATCCATCCTTTTTGTTTTTCTTGGTGCAAGTTTATCATGAATTTGTGTTTTGTATTATCTGAATATATTTAAGGCATAAGTGATAGTTGTATTATTATCTGAAAATGTTTAGTATGGTGCTTTGGCCATGCCTAACTTTTTTAAAATGTAATTGGATTTTGTGATGTTTTCTTTTAAACGACACCCATCACTAATTACTGACTGGAAAAGCACACCGTCGAAATGTAAATACAAAAGCACACCCATCACTAATTGTTGTTTTAAATGCTCGAGATAATTTGTACAACACCACTTAGTGAAGATTGGGATAAGGTTGTGAAAATATGTGAACTATTGAAAGTGTTTAATGATATTACACATCAGTTTTCTGCCTCGACGTATCCTACTGCTAATATTTATTTCCTAGAATTTGTGAGATTAGAATTTTATTAACCAACTGGTTGTCCTCACCTACCATTTATATAGAAAAAATGGTCAAGGTAATACTAGAGAAATACAATAAGTATTGGTTAGATGTTAATGGTCTTATGGGCGTGGCAACTATACTTGATCCTAAGTTCAAGATGGCTCTCATTTGGTTTTACTTTGCTAAAATTTATGATGCGCTTTATGTTGATGTTGAGGTAAAAAGGATTTATGATTTTCTAAAGGAATTGGTGGATGAGTATGGGTACAAAAATGGTAATAATCTAGCTAGTAGTAGCCACGTGTCTTCAACCGATGTTACAAGTAGTATGGGAATGGGGTACATGCAAGAGTTTGCACAATTTGTGTCACAAGACAATAGTAACATTGAACTAAAATCTGATTTGGAGAAGTATTTGGAAGCTGAAACTGTACCACTTGTGGATGATTTCAATATTCTTAATTGGTGGAAAACAAATGGAAATAATTATCCCGTTCTCCAACAAATAGCAAGGGATATATTGAGCATTCCAGTTTCTACCGTCCCATCGGAATCCGCATTTAGCACTAACATACGTGTACTTCATCTTTATCGTAGTCGACTTCTTTCGAAAATGGTGGAGGCATTGATGTGTGCTCAAAACTGGATTTGGGTGGATATTAAAGGTAACATTAATTTGATTAAATTATTTATGTTGTATTAAATTGAAGTTAGACTCTAATTACTTTGAGTATACATTATGCAGGTGGTGGTGATGTCAAGGAGATGGAAATATGTTATCTTGAGGAATATGATACTCAAGTCCTCTGTTGAATAATGAATTACCCGAAATATCTCATTGTTCACTGGGGTCCTTGTTGAGCAATGACTGGGTTTATTCAGCACATTGTTCTTTCAAGATGTTCTCAAATGAAGAAGCATGTATTGCTTTAAGTATTTATGGAGACATTAATATTTTTTATGTAGTTTGTCGTGTTTATATAATGTACAAAATTAATTTATAAGACTATTTTGTTTTGGGTTTGATCACTATTTTGTATTGATCACTAATTGATCACAAATGAATTGATTACAAAATATGGCTGGCGGGTATTGGAGGGTGTCGGATATCCACTTGGGTGGTGGAGCGGATGTGAATTTAGGAATATACTCGCCTAGGCGGGTATGAATGTTGAAATTGTACCCGCCACGTGTGACGGGTTGATGACGGATATAAAATTTTCTGACGAGTGCGGGTGCGGGGGAGGGGTTACCCGCACTCACCATGCCCAATTGCCATCCCTATTTGTTGATGAAAAAGGTGAAAATGAGACTTGGACAATTAAAGATGCCAAAAATAGGGGGGGTTTAAAGTGTACTTACTAAACATTTTCTAACGAGCATATAAAAATAGAAGAATAATGTATATGCCTACCTAATGATGCCTATTGTAGAATGTCAATAACCAGGAATTTTACCTTCATGGTAAGAGTATAAAGGGAGTGGTCCTTTTTTTTTTCTTTTTTGCTCAAACGATTATATCAATCGCAAAATTAAAAGTTATCTTTCTTTTGTATACAATATATATTTTCTACTTTGAGATACTCAATATACTTTAAGAGAAGAATTAACCTATTAATGATATTGGGACTCCACTCCAAAGGATTGTGGTGGGATGGATAAAGTCTCTCCTAGCTTAATCAAATATCGAAGTCGAGCCCTAGAATGAAAATAATTTTGCTAGTGAGTACTTTCCCGTGTAATTAATTTTTTATGACGTGAATTTGAATTAGTTTGGAACCCCAATATAAATATCAAACACTAAATAAAAAATCTCCTAAAAAAGGACCCCAAATGCTTCACCCTATAGCCAGTCATGCAAGAGATCAGATTTCCAAGCAATTCAGATGAAATTGTGACTTCATAAAGCTAAAAGCTAGCTAACTCACTAAATTCTGTGAAGGCAGATGGAGGCTGAATTGAACAATAATGGAGACTCAGATGTTTCAGTCGTGAACAAGTGAAAAATGAAGAAGGCAATCTATATGGGTTATCCTTCAGGAATTGAAGAACAAGATGTTGAATGTCTTTTCTTGAAAGGAAAGATATCAGGTTGTCAATTTTAAGGTAATTTCCCATACTAGCAATGGAGAGGGTAAACTTGGTCATTTGTCCGACATGGAGTGTCAGTAGGTTGTAAAATAATGTCTGTAAACCTAATTGCAAGGGGTATTGAGCTATTTGTTGTTTGCCAAAGTGCTTGATCAAGTGTTAATGTCAGAAGTCTGCACCACTTCTCCATTTCCTGGATAAGATGTCTGTCCTCACAACATCTCGTAAGGGCAAACACACAAGAATATCATCTCAGGAAGGTTGCTAAGCACATCGGGAGGTAAAGTTCCACTACAATGTTCTCCTCAAGGGGGCATCAGATGATAATATTCGGCAATAAGAACCTGTTTAGAATTAAACAATACAAGGATGACAAAATAAAAGTTATTGAAGGGTGTCAAAAGCTACTGAAAGTAAAAATAAAAGATGAAATAAATCGAATGTCAAATTTGTTTACAAATGTCAGCGATAATTAAAAATTCATTTCTTTACAGATTTCAATATAAAATGGAAAGGAATTAAAAGTTAAAGTCGCAGATGACTTCTGCCTGAAAATCTAACTATGTAGACATAGATAACCTCTCATTACAATCGCTTCATACAAAATTGTTCTACAATCTAAACATCAATTGTAATGTTGGACAGAATGTTGTCGACACACTCATGAAACATTTGTGATCCAGATTTCTTTGTTGAAATCCCGAGAGCTCTCTTGATATTTTTGTTGGATATTGTAAAGCAGTACGGGAAGTAAATAACTATTACAAGTGTTCGAAAGGATAAACAAATAGGCGATTGTTTCACTGTTTCGGATCTGCCGCGAAGTTGTTGCGTCTTGTATCTTGATAATCTGAAATCAAGAAATACTAAATCTGGATTGTTACAACTGTGTGTTGAGTCGAGTGATGGCACTCTGTCCTTAAGACAAGATTGCCCCGTATATATGCTTTTACGTTAACGGGCAATAGTCTCCCAAGATAAAATAACACTTAATATCAACACTACAAGCAAATAGGTTGATCCTAACAAAGAAAACAAATATGATTCAACTTGCTGAAGAAATGGAAAAGGAAGGAAGAGTTTCTATTTTTCGTCCTAACGTTACTGCTCACGTTTTGGACTGTGTTTTACTCTTCTGTTTGTCTCTGTGTGTATATTTCCGTCTCATTTTTCTGTTTGTGTGTTTTTCGTTTTTGTGTTGCATAATTGAGTCAAAATGTATTAATATATAACATGAGGGATGGACTCTTCAACTGCCAAAATATGGCTGTTAATTGGTCATTAGAAAGGGCTGTTAATGACAGGTTTATGGGCATTAGTGAGGCTGTTTATGTCCATTGAAGGAGGGCTATTTATGGAGGAGTTAACAACCAAGTAATGGCTGGTTAATGCTCCAAAAATCAGCCCAATCAGTAGGCAGAAACTTTCTGCCTTCCGTTGTTGCCAAATTCATCTTTACAGAAACTCCAGGGACCAAACTGTAAATATTAAATAATTTAGGGTCCAAAGAGATAATATCAGAAGAAGCCCACAGCCCGTGACCCGTGACCCGAGCCCGAATAGGACGAGATGGGCAGGCGACGACGGCGCGCGTGTGGGCTTAGCCTTGAACTCAAGCACATCTAGGTCCTCACTCCTTTAAACACATGGGATACCCCTTGGAGTCCCAAACCCTTAGCCAATTTAGAGACTTATAAAGAGAACAATTCTTCATTTTCCCACCGATGTGGTAGATTTGTCACACACCATATTTCCATGCCTAAAACACCTTACTTCGTAGACCAATATCTCTTTCATTTCTCAACGAAATTTGACAATTCTTGGCCCTACGGTCATCTACTCACTTAGTAGATTATGCACGTGAGAAGAGACAAAGCCTTCAACATGCGGAACCCTAGTGTTTAATTCATTAAATATGGGTGGACGCACCTCCCCACCAAAGGCAAATTTCCTACAATCCCCTCTTGAAAGAGAGATTTTGGTGCACACACAAGGTGCCTACTTTCAGCAATCTTTCAGTGAAAAAATATTGCATCAGGAGAGGTAGCTTCTGCTTTGAACCTTCCCTAGTTGAATACCACTGGACTTACTTACTGCTCGGTGAACGTGATGTCTTGAACCGTCAGTTTTTAGTGTAAGCCAAGACAATGATACCATCACAATAACTCTCCTTATTCGTTTTCATTCTTATGGTTTTGTCCGTTGTGGCCGTGGACACACTTGGATTCTTAAGTGCATTCATTTGAGGCGGCATGTCCTCTCACTTAAATAGGTGATCTCCTACAAGGTATCCTGCTATACCCTACTTCACAAGTGTTAGAAATCATTAAAAGTTTCCCCAACCTTAACCTCAACCGTTTGAGGATTGTTAAAGGTTTGGAAGCTTAACCTTTACCCATCATGCAGGTTGCACTTTAATATCTATCGCGGAAATAACTTTAGATTCGTGTTTCCCTATAGAAATCATCATCTATAGTGCTCTTGCTTCCACCGAAGCGCTCAACTGAACCTTTTGCAGCTTAGTTTTCCCATTGAACCAAATTCTTGGGATCTCCAATCGGTATGGTTGGATTACCACCGCAAAGGTTCGTATTGTTTGGGTTTTAAACCCATTCCCCTAGATATGCAGAACACTTAATCTCCGGGTAGTCCATTAGTTAAAAATGGTCCGCTATATCCTTTGATTAGTAATCAAGGAAGTGACACCCGTGATGATCAACTGCCATACAGTTTTATGTCTCTGACAGATCCTGACAGATATGTCCAGACGCCGTCATCCGTGTCCTTCTTGTAGCCGACCGGATAGCCACAATTTATAACTGTTGAAGGCATGAGTTTCTCCTAATAAGGGACGTCCTCTAAGGAGTCGTGAAGTTACTCAACTTCCTTCATGTTTTGTATAAAGCGATAAACTCTGATTCCATCATGAATCGGCCGATGCAAGTTTGCTTAAAGGTTTTTCCAAGACCCATCATACACATTTACTTGTGGTTTTGGTATTCTTCACATCTGATGTCCAGTTTGTATCACTGTGTTCTCCCAGAACTGCTGGACATCCAGAATACTATGATCCGTAGATAAGCGAATATTTCAGATATCGTCATATCCGACTTAACGCCTTCCACTGATCATTTTTAGAATCATCAGTGAACCTTAGTTCAACTTATCTGCTTTGTAGGCCGATACCAGGTCGGTTATAGTATGTAACATACATTGAACTACATGTGACCTGCGCATATCGCTCCTTGTAAATGGGTGCACCATGATTTCAATAAGTTATATGATTCATATCCATTGGTGGCTTCAACGAGACTGTCAACTATCTCACAACTGAGTTTGAAGTTAGACCAGTCCGTTAGATGTCTTAGAAATCCAATTCCTAAGACGTCATCTGTGATACTCATATCTTTTGATTCAATATAATTTCCACTCTCAGACTGTTGGTTTTCCAACTGTTGGCTTTCTAACTTCAGAGTCAATGTTTCTGTGGTCAGATTCATTGTTTCTGTTTTATCTTAAACTTCCAGGACCAAAATGTAAACATTTCAGGGACCAAATGAAAGTTCAGGAAGAAGCCCAACATTCCAGCAAACCAACTCTGATTCTCCCCTTCCAACTCTCCGGTTAGGAAGGCTGTTTCAACATCCATGTCACGCAAGACTGCAATGGCCCTGGATGTTAAGCTATTCACAGGGAAGGACATGTACAAGTAGCCGAGGCCTTATACTTGTCAGTAGATCCATCTACTTTGTACTCACTTTTGCGTATCCTTTTTCACAACCCAAAGGTTCTTTTCCCGGAGGAAGATCAACTAGTACACAAGTATAGTTCTATATGATGAAATCTATTTCTCTCTTTGTAGCTTCTTTCCAAAGCAGCGCTTCTGGAGATGACAATTATTTATTAATTGTTCATGGTTCATTCTCAACCATACAAGCTAGAAGGACTGGAACAAGTCTTTGCCCCCTCTTTGATTCGTCTCGGTTCAACATCTAGAATCCCTGAGTTCTGTAGATCTGGAATATTAAGTTCCGGATAGACAACAACTTCCGAGTCCTGTAGATACGGAATGTCTAGTTCTGAATAGTTAGGCTCTCGCGGGTTCTTGTTAACCTCGAGCAATCACTCTTTTTTCCTTTTCAAGGAAAGTTATCGTCAAAGAATTCAGCATTCTTTGACACCAAGAGGCGATAAGCACTATTGTTATTTGCAGATCTAGCGGATATGCAATCTACAGTCTTAAGTCCAACTTGACCTGTTTCGGTAGTCCAATCTCTACCAAGCCACCCCATATTACAACATTTGTATGTGAGATCCTTTCCATATTTCACACGGAGGGTTATCCTTATCCTTATGCGTATTTCTGTTGAGAATCGCATTAGCGGGTAAGGATCGCCTTGCCCCACATAATTTGGGCGTACAGCTTTGCGCTTGGCTAACACCATTGGACTGAGGTGAGTAATGACCAGTCGTTTAATGAACGATGCTTCACATTCTCCCCCTCTATCACTACGAATTCCTCATTACTTCTGCTTTGTAGCGCTTATCCGTTTCAACAACTTCATATTTGTTTTTCAACAGACAAAGGATATAATACGTTGTACCATCATCGTTGAAGGTCACAAAGTACTTGTCTCCCCCTCTATTTTGTATAAACTTCAAATCACTGATGTAGGTGTGACTAAGTTCTAGATGAGTGGTGCTTCTTTCGCTATTCCTTTGATGAAATTTGGAAAGGTGATTTTGCCTCTTCGCCTACCTCACATTTATTTTGAGGGTTTATGTCGACAGAAGGCAACATCTCAACTTCGTTAGCTTTTGAATGACTTTCTATTTAATGTGTCTTAATCTATGATGGCATAGATGCACGGATTACAAATATATCATTCATTTGGCTACAGACATACTGTACCATTCTTAGTTATTACAGACATGTTGGACTAGTCTCAAACCATCTTGACCAATAGCATCCCTTAAACCAAGTTTGGGACATGTATCACCTCATTTTAGAGTGATCTCATTCCCTGGAGTCCTATTGAGGACAACCTCTCCAACCCCTTTGACTTTAGAGGTGGCGTTGCTTCACATGAACAACCTCTTTCCCGTGGTTAGGTCGTAACCGGATCATATGTGATGTGGATACTCTGGCCCACTCCAGTTGCTTTGGCAGACTGAGTGTCCAATTTCCTTTCTGTCTTTCTTTAGGCCTTCAGATCATTTAAGACCTGGAAACTCTGGCCCACCACATTATTTGTCCATTAGTTTTCCTATGAAGTGAATTCTGGCACCACTCCAGTCGCCCGGAGGCTTTGTATGACTGAGTGTCCAATATCATCATATCAAAGGAATTTTGACACCACTCCAGTCGTCCGGAGGCTTTGTATGACTGAGTGTCCAATTTCATCCTATCAAAGGAATTTTGGCCCCACTCCAGTCCCCCGTAAGCTTTGTATGACTGAGTGTCCAATATCATCCTATGAAGGATCTTCGGCCAAATAGTGTGACAGACTCAACGTCTTTAGCTTTTAGTCTTCTTCCCTTATGATTGGTGCCCAAACAATTCTTGGTGCTTACTTAAGAGTGGTAACAGTTTTCGCACAGTCAGAGGATCTTTCTCCCTCGTATGTGCGAACATACTTTACACATTTTTAATAAATTACACTTAAAAGAACGGATCTTTTTAAGTCTTTTACAAAATCCAATCTTTAAACGGGAAGGAAGATGAGATTAAACTTCTGATTTTAAAGCGTAAAGAATATAAATTATTTCGGAAAATATTTTCATATTCCTCCTTAATTTAAGCCATTTTTAATCAGACATGATTTAATCTTATTTATACAAGGAAGGAAAATTACTTATCCCAATTTCGAATTCTCTGTCTGGGACAGATATAGGCCTTCTGCTACAAGATAAAACCACATCTTCAGCCTTCTCCTCTTGTCCCAGTTGACATCCTCAGCCTCTCGTGGGCGCTTGTTCCCACCACTCTCAGGAGCGGTGACACCATGAACACGTTGAACTTCAACATCATAATCATCACTATCTTCTAACAGAAAACCACAGCCATATCCAGATTTAGTGACACAACTTTCGGCCGACATCTTTCGAACACTAATACAATCTTGTCTTAAGTTGTTGGTATATTGTAAAGCAGTACAGAAAGTAAATAATTATTACAAGTGTTCGAAAGGATAAACAAATAGGCGACCGTTTCACTGTTTCGGATGTGCCGCGAAGTTGTTGCGTCTTGTATCTTGATAACCTGAAATCAAGAAACTCTAAATCTGGATTGTTACAACTGTGTGCTGAGTCGAGTGATGTCACTCTGTCCTTAAGACAAGATTGCCCCGTATATATGCTTTTACGTTAACGGGCAATAGTCTCCCAAGATAAAACAACACTTAATATCAACACTACAAAGCAAATAGGTTGATCTTGACGAAAAAAACAAATATGATTCAATTTGCTGAAGAAATGGAAAAGGAAGGAAGAGTTTCTATTTTTTGTCCCAACGTTACTGCTCACGTTTTGGACTGTGTTTTACTCTTCTATTTGTCTCTGTGTGTATATTTCTGTCTCGTTTTTCTGTTTGTGTGTTTTTCATTTTCGTGTTGCACAATTGAGCCAAAAAGCATCAATACATAGCATGAGGGAGGCAGGTTTATGGGCATTAGTGAGGTTGTTTATGGCCATTGAAGGAGGGTTGTTTCTGGAGGAGTTAACAACCAAGTAATGGTTGGTTAATGCTCCAAAAATCAGCCCAAACGGTAGGCAGAAACTTTTTGCCTTCCATTGTTGCCAAATTCATCTTTCCAGAAACTCCAGGGACCAAACTGTAAATATTAAACAATTTGGGGTACAAAGAGATAATACCAGAAGAAGCCCACAGCCCACAACCCACGACTCGTGACCCGTGACCCGAGCCCGAGCCCGAATGGGACGGGACGGGCGGGCGGCGGCGGCGCGCGTGTGGGCTTAGCCTTGAACCCAAGCACATCTAGGTCCTCCCTCCTTTAAACACATGGGATACCCCTTGGGGTCCCAAACCCTTAGTCAATTTAGAGACGTATAAATAGAGCAATTCTTCCTTTTTCCACCAATGTGGTAGATTTGTCCCACACCATATTTTCATGCCTCAAACACCTTACTTCGTAGACCAATATCTCTTTCATTTCTCAACGAAATTTGACGATTCTTGGCCCTACGGTCATCTACTCACTTAGTAGATTATGCACGTGAGAAGAGACAAAGCGTTCAACATGCGGAACCCTAGTGTTTAATTCATTAAATATGGCTGGACGCACCTCCCCACCAAAGGCAAATTTCCAACAATTTTTGCAGTCTAATTCTGAATATCGATTTACTGTAGTAGCCTCTCTATTTATAGTAGAGAGTCTTCCTTGAAAAGTTCATCGATTGGTTGTGGAGGTTGAGTGAAAGGTGAACAACTGATATGTTTGTTGGAGAAGATCATGGAGTTGAAATCTCAACAACTTTGACTTGTTCTTCACTTGACTTCTTCCCCAAGTTTTGATTCTTTCTCCCACGTTTTACACAACTCCTAATTCACACGCCTAAGTCGTTTTTACATCTCAGTAAAAATATTATTGCTTAACGTGAAGTAAGACAAAACTGTTATAAAAATGTTGGTCTGAATGTTGTGACATTTGTCCCAACATTTTATGCATTCAACAACAGTACTTCAGAAGATATGTTGGGTCAAATGTCATAATACCAAACTCAACATTAACAGTTATATACATACACAATAAGGAGAAAAAACAGTCCTTAATTGGACAGCAAACCAAAAGTTTTACTACTACATACCAAAATTTTCATAGCCTAAATAATCTCAATATAATGTCATATTTAGCACTCCTAAGAGTACTTCAATAATAAATATAGAACCTATAGCTGCACAAAATGCCAACCGCAATTAATGAACATATGCACATACCCAAGAAAACTAACATATATAAAGAGTGGATAAAAGAAAATAGAGCTTTTGTTTTGTATAGTAATATAATTCAGCAGAGAAAAACATTTTAAGCTTACGAAGATCCAAAAAGATGGTGTTAGTCTTTCTGTCGGTTGTGCTTAAATTAAAACTCCTCAGTTGCTAAGCACTATTTGTAGTTTTCAAGTCTTTATTTTTCTGGAGTCCGGCTTACACTTTTTATTTGCACCTATCCATGTTTTTTGTTATTCGAGTACTAGAAAAGTTCTTTGGTATACATTCTCATCGAGAGAATATTTGTTGTATTAAGATTCCTTGAGATATTGGTCAACTTCATATCAATTCTTAAATAACTACTTTAATTTTAAATACTAAACTCCAATTTTGTCTTAAATGGATGGATAAGTTATAATATGGCCATCCATCCAACTATAACAAATTACTCATAAAAGTCATTTATATCATATCAGTTCCTTTATGAATTATGATATTATGATTACCTCTTTTATTTTATTTTTTTTGTAATAATTCTTTTAACCTAATTATTAAAGAATGTGATTTGACTAATTTAACATTTAAAATATATGCTTTTGTTTATAAAAGTGTTGTACAACTAAATAATGGTAGGCCAATATATCCACAACATAACTTTACAATAAACATCACTTTATTACTGTACAAGAACATGCATGAAACATAAAAACCTTTACCAGTAGTCAAACATCCATCCACATTCCTTCATGAATAATGAAAGCAGAGTCGTAGATCTGTAGGAATGACAATAAGGCAGGACAGTGCAAAGGCTTAACTGGACAGGGCAGGTGAAGACTCAAATGGAGCAGGGCAAGTCAAAACACATTTTTCAAAAATAATAAACGGGCGGGACAGATGGTAGGGTAGTAAATAGGAACAACATTAACAAGCTATTAACTTGGGTTAGAAATGTAATAATTCAATGGTAAGTAGAATATTTTTCTCCTCATATTCATCTTTCAAAAGTCTAATATACACAATATACATCAATTAGGAAGAGTCAATCATGCCTAATCTTCCTAATCAATTTCTAATAATCTTCTACCTAATTTACATAATATTCTTAATTAACATTGTACTACCCACCACATATAATATGATACTACATTAATACAAAATCATAATATTAATAACATAATATTCTAACACTCCCCCGCAGTCGAAGCTGGAGGGCGATGAATGCTGAGACTGTCCTTAAAATCTTCAAATAATATCAGCGGAAGTCCTTTTGTGAAGATATCTGCGATTTGATGTCGCGTTGGGACATGCAGCACCCGAACTTGTCCGCGAGCCACCTTCTCACGTACAAAGTGAATATCTAACTCAATATGTTTAGTGCGTTGATGGTGGATGGAATTCCCTGAGAGGTAAATTGCACTAATATTATCACGGTATACTATTATTGCAGTCGGAATAGGGCAATGAAGTTCAAATAACAGGTTCCGAATCCAACATGAGTCAGATACAACATTGGCCACAACACGATATTCTGCTTCAACACTTGAGCGTGATACCGTGGCCTGCCTTTTTGAGGACTATGAGATTAAATTGTCACCAAGGAAGACGAAATACCCGGAGGTGGATCGTCTTGTATCCGGACAGCCTGTCCAATCTGCATCAGTGTAAGTTACAAGTTTGGAAATAGAGGACGGGTATAGATGTAATCCATACTCCAGAGTGCCCTGAATATATCGCACAATGCGTTTCAGAGCATGCATATGTTCTTCCATTGGATTATGCATGAATAGACACACTTGTTGCACTGCATAGGTAATATCTGGCCTGGTGAATGTGAGATAATGTAAAGCTCCTGCTAGGCTGCGGTATAACGTTGGATCAACAAAAGGTTTGCTAGAGATGACACTCAATTTTGACTTTGTGTCGACCGGAGTTTGCGAAGGTTTGCAGAAAGCCATCCCAGCTCGTTGCACGATTTATGATGCATACTTCTTTTGGGAGAGGAATAATCCACCTGTATGTCGGGTCACAGCAATCCCTAGAAAGTAGTGGAGTGGGCCAAGATCTTTCATAGCAAATTCAGAACTAAGCTATGACATGATATTCTTGCGAAGAGAGTCTGAAGATGTTGTTAGAATAATATCATCCACATATAGAAGAAGATAAGCAATATGATTACCCTGACGATAGATAAACAGGGAATTATCTGAACGGCTGTGCGAGAAACCCATGCGTGCCACAAAATCTGCAAACCGCGTATACCAAGCCTTGGGGCCCTGCTTGAGGCCATATAATGATTTGTTGAGCAAACACCCATGGTTGGGATATTTAGGATCCCTATATCCCAATGGTTGGTGTCGCGCCCGATTTTGACCCGCGGGCTTCGCGACGCGATGGCGTCGATTCCCTTTGGATGGATTAAAAAATGCTTGCTTTGAGGAGTCGCCACCTAATTATTCTAAGGTGAATTAGGGCACCTGATTGCTAACTAAATGCTGCAAAATAACTCTGATTTATGGTCTACAAAATTAATGAGATTCTGGGTAAGGGTTCTTTATTATCCTAAAGGGAAGGGGTTAGGCATCCTTTAGGATCCGCTAACTTGCGGTTATCCGATCAAATTCAGGTTAATTGTTATGCTAAGAAAATACATGTTTTTACAAATATAAAAATAATGTTGCAAGATGTTAATAAAATTATGCATTTTGTACAAGTATGCATTTGTATGCCATTAATATACATGTAAAGCTGGGAAAAAAAAATATAAGTATGCATTTGTATGAAAATTGATAAAAATGTATGCAAGGTGATTATTATGGGCGACGGGCCTAAAATTAGATAAACTAGCGATGAGTTTCCCGTTTTAGACTACCCTATTAATTAATTCTGTCTACCTATTCTAAATATTTCAATAATTTCAGAGTACAATACTATTACATTACAGAATGAAATAAAGCTGAATTAAAGAAAGTAAAAACAACAACAAAATAAATAATCTCCGGGGGGTATTTGCCTTCTTTGACTTTAACCCTTGCACGCTGTCAAGAACAAAAGGTTAGAAACAATTGAATATAAATGAACTTCGGATCCGTATCAATGTTTTGATTACGGAGGGCTCGAACTTAAATTTTGAAAAGATCATTCCAATCACGTCGTGGTGCGAACATATGACTCGTTGGTCATTTTAGTTGCCTTGCCTACTGAACGAGTTGGTCTCTCGGGTGAAAAAGATTTAAGTTTCATCCTTGCCCAGAAGCTTTATTTTCCGTCTTTACAACTGTGGAGGCCTAAAAAATCGACGGATATTTTTTCATCGGCCATGTGTAGTATGGTGTTCGAATCAAGCAAGATTAAATCGGCACAAGAAGTTAAACGTGCAGCAGTAGCAGTAGGATAGGAAAAAACAGAGAGGCAATTCCCGAGAAGACGGGATGTTTAGTAAAATAGTAAATATCCGTTGCCCGGATGCTTAAAAGGCTAAAACAGTTACTCGAAACAGGAAAACAACACCCGAAAAGCGCGGCCTCGAATTCAATTTCATTGGCCTAAATGCGTATTTAATTCGAAAACAAGAACTAAACTAAAACAAGAAAAAGCTGAAATCGAGAAGCAATTCTCGAAAAGACGCGATATTTAGTTTAAAATAGTAAGACAAGAAAACAGTAAATATCCGTGCAAGGATGTTTAAAACAAGAAACAAGAAACGTAAAAACGAGCAACAAAAAAAAGCGCGGCCTCGAATTCAATTTCATCGGCCTAAATGCAATATTAGTTAAAAACAATAAAACAAAAACAACAAGATATCCATTGCACGGATATTTAAAAAGCCCAAAAAAAAAAAATAGCGACGAGTTCGCAATTAAAAATGTCCGACCCGAATTCGAAATTTGACCCGACTCGGACACCGAACAGTGATCCGGCCCGGATTCGAATCCAATTTTTTTAATTTTCGGATAGCCAACAACAAGATATTAACACAAAAAAATATCCGGAAATTTATCCGAACCGGGTCGACCCGACCCGAACGATGTTTTTTTTTTTTTTTTTCCCGGATAGCCAAGAACAAATTATCAAATACAAAAATCTAAAAATTTACGACCGGATTCCGCCCGACCGAACAGTGACCCGACCCGACCCGGAATCCGAAAACAAGAAGAATAGCAAAAATTTTAGATTATTCAATACCAAAACCCCAATAATTTTAACTTATATTTTCGGATTCTTTAAGGTGAAGAACAAACGCCCTTAAGAAGATTTCGGATTTCAAAATTTAAAAAAACTAGATTTTCGGATCTCCAAATTCCCCCCCTCAAAAATGAAGAACAACATGGGGTATTTATACATGGCTTAACCCCCAAGAACGAGTTTGAAACTCGAATAAAGTGTTTAAAAAAATCTGATTTTGGAAGCGGATTTTGGGGGTATGGGTTGCGGATTTTAGGGGATAGGGGTATGGGGTGTGTCGGGTTGGTGGTGGCAGTGGTGGTGTCGGGTGAGGTGTGTGGGTATGGGGGCTGCGGATTTTGGGGAGGCAGAGGGTGAAAGAGGAAAGGTTTTTTTTTGTGTTGTGTTTTTTTAGGTTTAAGGGGTGTTTGTTTTTTTTTTGGGATAAAATGGAAGAGGAGTTGGGTAAAAATAAGGTGTTGGGCTTCGGTTGGGTTTGGGCTTGGGTGTGGGTGATGGGTTTGGACGAAAATAAAGGGGGGTTTTGGGCTGGGGATTAAAGGGAAATGGGTTGGGGTTTTATTTTGATATGTTGGGTATGGGAAATAAAGGGGAAAGGGCTGTTGGGCCGACCGAATTGGGTTTCAGTGGGGCTTGGAAAATGGAGGGTTTGGGTTGGGTAGAAATTATTTTTGATTGAGTAGAAGTTGTTTTGGGTTGAGTAGAAGTTGTTTTGGGGGGAAATGAATGGGTTATGGGTTTAAAATATAAAATAGTTTTTATTATATATAAACAAATAAAAAATCTTTGCAAAAATTATAAATTTTAAAGATGATAATATGATAAAATATAATATTTGTGAAATGCTTGATGCTTAAATAAAAAAAATAAAAATGCAATGCCGTTTTGCGAAAAATAAAATAACATATAATATTAGGATAAAAGTATGATTATGATATAAAATGCAAATGACAATAAAAAATGCAAATAATAATAATAATAATGATATATATACATATATATTTGCCTATATTTTAAAATTGTTTTAAAGTATCAAAAATATTTAAAATTGCAAATAAAATCATAAAAGATGGGACAAAATTGGGTGTCAGCAGTTGGTGCATGTAAACAGTCTCATTAAGGTGTCCATGGAGGAAGGCATTTTTGACATCCAATTGATGAAGTGACCATCCTTTTGAGAGAGACAAGCTGAGAACTGTTCTGATAGTTGTAGGTTTGACCACTGGACTGAATGTTTCCCCCAATCTACACCAACTTGCTGTGTCTTTCCATCACCTACAAGACGGGCTTTATGCAGCTTAAAAGTTCCATCAAATTTTTCTTTATGGCTGAAAATCCACATAGATCGAATTATATTAGAATTAGATGGACGAGGTACTAAATCACATGTCCTATTTGTAATTAGAGCATGATATTCATCATCCATGACCATTTTCCAATTCGGGTATTTTAGAGCAGATACTGGATTACGAGGCAAAGGTGATTTTGAGACTTGGGTGTGAAGGCTATATTTTGCATTGAGTTTGACAATCCCATGTTGACTACGGGTGATCGGACGGTTTGTTGGGCCAGTGGACTGGACGCCACTAACCGAGGAGTGAGAAACTGAGGGTCCAGTGGGCTGTACTGATGAAGCTGGAATTGGGCCCGTTGGGGCTGTCTGACCCAATGGGCCTGAATTACGGTGTTCAACACTAGTAATAGGTATCGGGCTGTGAAAAAAATGTGTTAGATACGAAAGCTTATCATTAACTAAAAAATCATAGTTAGGGGTCCCGGTGGCATGTAACTTAGCAAAATGAAATATTGTTTCATCAAAGATTACATGACGACTTATAAATATTCTTTTGGAAGAAATGTCGTAACATTGGTAACTGCGATGATGAGTAGGGTATCCTAAGAACACATATGGAGTAGACTGGCCTTGGAGTTTTGTGATTGTGGTGGATGAAAAGAGGGGGTAGCAAAGACAACCAAACACTCGTAAGTGATGATATGTGGGCTCTCGTAGGTAAAACATTTTTAGGGGAGCTTGGTATGATATATTTTTCTGAGGAAGGACATTCAGCAGATAAGTTGTCATTTGGAGTGCATGATGCCAAAATACAAGGGGAAGTGAAGCATGAGAAAGAGATGTTCTAACAATATTGTTAGTGGTTCTAATTTTACGTTCCGTTTTCTCATTTTGTGATAAAGTATGAGGACAAGACAAACAAAACTGAAGACCACTTGTTTTGAAAAAATCCCAAAACTGTTTATTGTCAAACTCTCCCCCCCATTGTCACATTGTATATTTTTGATATCACGTTCAAATTGAGTTCGGATGAATGCTCTAAAAGTGAGAAATGTGGAAAACACTTGTGATTTTTCGATAAAGGGAATGTCGACAAATAATTAGAGTAGTCATCAAGTATAAGCATATAATATCTATGACAAGAAGAACTCAAAACAGGGGATGTCCAAATATCACAATGTAAAATATCAAATGGCAAAAGAGTACATGAAGTAGAGGAAATAAAAGGCAACTTAACATGTTTACCAAGCGTGCAAGAATGATACTTATTTAGAGTTTGTGTCTGGGTACAAGAAATAAAATTATCTTGTTTAAGAGAAGCCAAAACAGCCCCTCCCGGATGTCCCAAACGTTGGTGCCATAAAGATGGTTCCAAGGCTGCAAAAACAGAAGGAAACTTGGATTGTTGGGTTGACGGATTTATTGGATAGAGCTCCCCCTTGCTATCACATCTCATGAGAAGCTTCCCCGTCTGAAAATCATGCACGGAAACACCAAAGGGGTAAAACCGGACAGATACCCAATTATCAGTTGTAAACTTTCTAACAGAAACCAAGTTTTTGATTAATTTGGGAGCATGAAGGACATTCTTTAAAAATAGGGGTGGGTTTGGCGGTAATAATTTGCTAGAACCATAACCTTTTATTGAAATTGAATGGTCATTTTTGACAATTATTCCATTATCATTGCTCAAATTAAAATAGGACGAGAGATTACCTTGGGAGGACGTCATATGTGACGTCGCTCCGGAGTCCATATATCAATTTGAATCCGGTGGATTAAGTTCAATAGTGTGTATGACGAACTCAATTTTCGTGGGGTGGGCCCCTGTTGAATGAGCCTCATGCCACTGGGTCGGCTGAGGCCCACTGCTACTGCATGTGGCAACAGACCCAGCAAAATGGGCCTCTTTGGGCTCTTCTTCTGCTTCTTCCGCCAGCCGAAATGGGCTACTGTTTTGTTGAGGCTAGCTAGTGGGCCTTGGGGACTGCCTGGCCCAATTGCTCATTGTCGGGCCGGGCCGGGTGGTACAGCCCAAGGCCACTGCCAGTCGGGCTGCTGCTGCCACTGTCCGCCGCCACCACCGCCCTGCGCCGCCGTGCTTCGTCGCCATCCGTCCACCACCATAGTTGGTGTTGCCGCCATTACCGTCGCCACCGGAATTTCGGTGGCCTCCACCTTTGTTATTTCCGCGATTTCCACCCTTATTTTTATTGTTATGACGTCCTTTTTGTCCCCTATTTTTTTGAGAAGGTTCAAAAAAAATTACCATCATGTGAAGGAGTGGCAAGCATGGCAGAATTTGAAGTAGTTGAGGCTTTTTTTCACCAAGCCCGACTCTTCAAGTACAATCATTGACCTTGCTTAATAAAATTGTGGTAGAGGATTACTTTGACGGATTAGGGTTCCCACGCCGCTATACGCGTCGGTGAGACCGGCGACCAATTGCAAGACTAACCGATTATTAGTAACCGGTGAACCAACGTTTCGTAATTGATCGACTAACACTTTGAGGCGTTGACAATATGTAGAAACATTAGGGAAATCCGTCATGTCAATGGTTGAGAACTCATGTTCCAATGAAACAGCGCGAGAGTTTTGGTTATCTTGAAAAATATCTCGCAAACGTTCCCACGCCGCCATGGCTGTGGAATCCGGTTCCATTATCGTATGCAACAAGTCTGTGGAGATTGTTGCATAAATCCAACCAAGGACTGTGGCATCAAGTGTATCCCACAATTCCTTGTCTGCATCGTTTGTTATGTCTTTCCCTTTACCGTCTTTTGGAGGAATTATATGATGAAGAACTTTGTGAGCACGACAACATATTTTGAATAATTCCGCCCAAGTTGCATAATGAACTATTTCCATTTCTAGTTTGATGGAAACATGTGTTTTGATATTTGAGACAGCAAGTGATGATTTGGATTCAGACATAACTGGTTGTGATGAAGGATAATCAATAATGGAGTGGGGAAAAAAAGAAATTTTCGGCCACTAGGATTTTCTAGGGAGGAAGATGACAAAAAATTTGGAAGAAATTAAACTAATTTTGGATCTTTCCTTAAGCTCTTGATACCATGTAATAATTCTAAGGTAAGTAGAATATTTTCCTCCCCATATTCATCTTTTAAAAGTCCAATATATACACAATATACATCAATTAGGGAGATCCAATCATGCCTAATTTTCCTAATCAATTCCTAATAATCTTCTACCTAATTTACATAATATTCCTAATTAACATTGTACTACCTACCATATATAATATGATACTACATTAATACAAAATCATAATATTAATAACATAATATTCTAACAAGAAATGCGAGAACTTCGCCCCAGGGGCACAAGCGAGTTGGTAAGTGGCAAGGTGATTGGGGTATAACCACTCCGACGTCGCGGGTTCGAATCCGTGTGGTGACAGTCTTTGCTGAAATATTGCAAGGGTCGTTCTTTGGGTTCGTGTTCCGTTGGTCCTCTCCCTTGCAGGGCTGCCACTCGCACATATCCCTCGATTTACATCTCACTTGGCCAAGGGGCCTCTGGTACATGTATGGGTGGGGGGTTTCGCCTTCGGGACTTTCCCATTCACAAAGAAATGCGAGGACTTCATATTATATACCAACATATAATATTCTTAGTTGATTAGCATTTCCATCAAATAATTGTAGAAAATTTACATTGCCAGTTAACTCCCGTTTTTGCACCTTCTTTCCTATCTTTTTTGTTTTTTCTATCGTGGTTATTTTCCATCCTAGAACCAAACCAAATAACAAGAACATTGATAAGGGTATGCTGAGTTAAAATTTTTCTTTTTTGTTGATTTGTTTATTATCAACCTTAGTAAAAATTACGTACTTGAGATAAGTCATTGAATTTTCATATATTGCTATTTCTGAATGTCATATTCCAATTACATCTAACTAGAAGTTCTAGTACTGATATGCTTGTTCAAAATAAACAAAACCTTGTCAGGTAATTGCATGAAAGTATCCCAGAATATCAAATACAACTTTGAATGAAGGAATTTTCAATTTATACAAAAAGAAATCATCCGACTAAATAAAAAAAGGATTTTTTTTTTTTAAAAAAAAAGAAACACAAATTTAAATGGGACAGGGCGGAGCAGGTCGAGTCAAAATCTTAGCGGGGCGGGTTGAGTCAAAATCTTAGCGGGTAAAGCTTCCCCTGCCCGACCTCATTTACATCCCTATATAATTGAGGATTATACAGATTTCTTGTTCTAAAGGAAAAATAACTAAGAATATAAACGACAACTGCATTACCGTTTGCTTCTACTATGCTTATGATATCCATAGCTACACATGCCCAAGAAAACTGAAAGACACTATGATATGATTTTAAGCAGAAATTAATTTTACTTTCGAAGATGGAGTTTGGCTTTCTCGGCCAGCCGTGTTGGGCACTACTTTCCACTTTTCAAGCCTTCAATAGGGTGTTTGAAAACTCTTTGGTTTCGTCACTTTAATTACTTCTGAATTCCCCGTGTTTGGACATATATTTTTAAAAGTTAAAATTGTGTTTAGATATAAAATACAGTTGAAAGTTTGTGAGTGAGTTAGAAAACTTGTAAAACTTTATATTCCAATTTTTGAGTCACTATGATAAATTGCAATTCTCAACAGAAACTGACAATTTGTATTTTGATGACACAGTAACCGTACAATAGAAATTCTAGAATGTAACAATAGGAGAATGTCTGAATTTAAGAATAGGTAAGAACTAGAAGGAGATGAGAAGCCACAGAAAAATTGGGAATGAGAGATACAAAGTTTGACTAAACATAATCATAATTCGCATACCCCATTACTCTAGCATTGTGATATTCAACTAACCCCTTACACATTAAAGGCTATGCCCATTAACCTAGGGTCTAGATATAATTTTCCTGGGGTCATTTGCACTTTCGTTCCTATTTTGTGTTGTCTTTAATTTTTGCTCCTCAAATAAAATTTATGTTTATTGAGGTATAAATTCTTTAAGAAATTCAATACAACTTGTGCTTACCTTTTAAAAAAATTATGTCCCAATAGATATAAATTTCATTTGAAAGAAAAAATAAAAAAACCGACCCATTTAAAGGGAAAACCGTGTAATTAAATGATTTTCCTGCCAATTACTTTCATTTGGCCCAAGTCTGATACCATTCATAACATAAACCAATAATTATTTGAAATCATCTTTAAATATTATTTCAAAATGTCCTGAACTCTTAAAATATAACTTAAATAAATGAGGAAAATAACTTGTTAAAGGTATTAAATTGTTTTTAATTTCAAAAATTTCAAGCCTACATAAAAGAGAAAAATAGCTTTTCAAGAAGGAACTGAAGTCTTCGGACTATGTGTATGATAAAATATATCAGAAGTAAAAGACTCTTTTGACCAGACATACGAGAAGTATAGAGAAGAGTACAGTGAGCCATCTGCCAGTCAAATCACAGACTTACTTGACTATTCAAGAATAGGCTTTCGAACCCATTTTATACCGAAAGAAATAATCTCTTTTATTTTTATTAATTAAAAGATTATATATATAATTTATATATTTTATAATTGGAGAATTATATTTCTATTCTACTCTTAAATTCTTATTTTATTTGGAACTAACTATACAATTATATTAAGAATACAAGACTAATTAAGGTACACTATAACTATACAAAACCATGTACAATAAGGAGACCAAAACCGTGGTACACTATCCTAACCGAGAGCATCCCAATATACATAGGGTATACAGGAGTATATCTTATGTATATCGAGTATAACACATCCCCACAGTCATAGCGGACGATCTTCGGACGCAGAGATTGTCTCGAAAATCTTCAAAAAGAACCGAGGGAAGACCCTTTGTAAAGATGTCTGCAATTTGATACGTGGAAGGGACATGACAGACGCGTACTTGACCATGAGCAACATTTTCGCGAACAAAATGAATGTCCATCTCGATATGTTTAGTGCGTTGGTGCTGAACCAGATTACCCGACAGATAGATGACACTAATATTATCACAATAAACCAAGGTCGCTTTCCGAATAAGACAATGAAGCTCTAACAGCAAATTACGTAACCAACATGATTCAGAAACCACATTAGCTACCCCTAGATACTCAGCCTCGGCACTTGAGCGGGACAGAGTTAACTGACGTTTCGCAGACCAGGAGACTAAGTTATTGCCAAGAAACATACAATAACCAGACATAGACCGTCTGGTATCTACACAGCCCCCCCAATCAGCATCTGTATACGAGACAAGTGTAGACGTCGACGAATGATATAGTTGTAAGCCATAGTCAAGTGTACCATGAATATACCGAATGATGCGTTTGAACGCATTCATGTGCTCAACTCTGGAATCATGCACAAACAAATACACATGCTGTACAACATACGTAATATCAGGTCTCATGAATGTAAGATAATGAAGGCCTCTTGCATGACTGCGATATCGGGTCGGATCCTCGTATGGTGCGCCGGCCACAATACTAAGCTTGGGCTTAGTATCAACTGGATTGGAAGTGGACTTACAGGATGACATCTCAGCCCTCTCAATGATCTCAGTTGCATACTTCCGTTGAGATAAGAATAACCCATCTACATGACGAGTGACAACAATCCCCAAAAAATAACTCAAAGGCCCCAAGTCTTTCATAGCAAACTCAGAGCTGAGCATTGTCATGATAGAATGGCGTAAGGCATCGGAAGAGGCAGCCAAAATAATATCATCCACATATAACAGAATATATTCCAAGGATGAATCACGGTAGATGAACAAGGAATTATCCGACCTGCTGTGAGTGAACCCAATAGTCGAAACATAGTCGGCAAATCGCGTATACCATGCCCGTGGAGACTGCTTAAGCCCATATAGGGACTTCTTCAACAAACAAACATGATGAGGATGTTTAGGATCCCTAATCCCAAAGGCTGATACATATAGACCGTTTCCTTGAGATCACCATGTACGAAAACATTCTTTACATCTAACTGATGAATCGGCCATGCTTTCGAAAGAGTCAAGCTAAGCACAATGCGAATGGTAGCCGGCTTGACCACCGGACTAAACGTCTCACCACAATCTACACCAACCTGCTGAGTCTTACCATTACCCACAAGTCGCGCCTTATGTCGGGCAAATAAACCATCTGAATTTTTCTTATGAGCAGAAATCCACATAGACCTAATATTATTAATACCAGATGGACGGGGTACCAACTCCCACGTCTTATTATCAATAAGAGCATTATATTCATCGGTCATAGCAATTTTCCAATTCGGGTCATTTAAAGCAGACACAGGATTACGGGGTAAGAGTGATTTAAGAACATTAGAATGTAAATTAAAATATCTTTTTGGTTTAAAAATACCCCGTTGACTACGAGTGACCGGTCTATGACTCGAGGAAGAATTTGGCGGATTTCGGGAATTTTCTGGGCTTGGGACCGACCGGCGGCGGCGGCGGTGGGCCCGTCGCTGCCTAACCCGTAAACGAGACGCAGAACCGGACAAGCTCCGAGTGGGCGGACCGGCCTAATCACCGAAACTAGCCCGGTGGTCGTGCGGGAATCGCAGTTTGTGACGGACCAGTGGGACCAGCGAACAGTGGGCCCGCCGAAGAATTTAGGGTGCGGGATATGTCCGAAAAATAGTGAATAATATACGGGGATATATCATCATCCAAAAAGTTATACGAACTAGGCACGGGATTACTCACTTTTGCAAACGGGAATTGGGATTCATAAAAAATTACATGGCGATTAATGATGATTTTACTAGAGGATAAATCAAAGCATTTGTAACCACGATGATTAGAAGAAAACCTAAAAATACACACGGAGTATACCGGGCCTGACGTTTGTTAATTGTGGTGGACAGGAATAATGGATAACACAAACACCCAAAGACCCGAAGATGAGAATACAAATGAGTCTTATTATATAAAATTTGAAGGGGGGGGGGGAGAATATGTCAAACCTTTGAAAGGAATTATGTTAAAGAGATATGTAGCCATTTGTAAAGCATGATGCCAAAAAGACGGGGGTACGAAAGCATGAACCAATAAAGTTCGAACAATGTTATTTATGGTACGAATTTTGTGTTCGGCTTTCCCATTTTGTAAAGACATATGAGGACAAGAAAAATGAAAATTGATCCCATTATTAGCACAGAATTCTCGAAACACCCCATTGTCGTATTCTTTTCCATTATCACACTGAATATTTTTGATTTTCCGTTCGAATTGGGTTCGAATGAATGCTCTAAATTTTAAGAAGATGGAAAAAACTTGAGATTTTTTTGCTATCTGAAAATTCCATAAAAACATAGAATAATAATCATCCAATAAAAAGAACATAATACCGATGACCCAAAGAACTAAGAACAGGATACGTCCAAAAGTCGTTATGAATAATATCAAATGACATTAAAGTATGAGATTTTGAGTCTACAAATGGGAACCTAACAATTTTTCCTAAAGAACAAGACTGACAATTTGGAGTACTATGTGTATCCTTACATGAAATAAAATTATTTTTATCTAATGACGACAAAATAGACGACCCCGGATGATCAAGACGAGCATGCCACAAAGAAGGAGCAAGGGCTGCAAATGCTGACAGCCAAGCTTGACTCGATGGACCGGAACTGGGTGTGATAGGATAAAGATCTCCCCTACTATCACACCTCATGAGAGGACTCCTCGTCTTGAAATCCTTCACAGATAAACCAAATGGATCAAACTCAATAGAAACAGAATTATCAGTAGTGAATTTACGGACATACACTAAGTTTTTAATAAATTTGGGGGCATGTAGGGTGTTTTTCAAGATAAGGAGTGGATGAGGGGGAGACAACGTTTTATGACCATAACCACGAATTGGAATAGAATTATCATTACCAACAATTATGCCACGAGGGTTGCTCAAATTGGAATAAGATGAGAGCATACCTGAATCGGATGTCATGTGGGTAGTGGCACCGGTGTCCATATACCAATTTTGTTCCAGAGGATTTAAACCAAGCGTGTGCATTGCGGCTTCGATGTCGGTAGAAGTGGGTGTCATTGCGTGATAGGCCTGCGGGGGCCGAGGCCCAAGCACCCCTACTTGCTGCCTCGACCCAGAAGGCTGACTAAAACTGGGCTACTGCATGTTGGGCCGTGGCTGAGGCCGGCCAACCCACTGCCACTGAGGTGAAAACATTGGGCTGCCACTATTTGGCCAGACTGCGGGGCCCATTGCCACTGCATAGGGGCCCACTGTGGGCCCCAAAATTATTGTTGCTGCTGATCGCCCCGAGGGCCACCGCTGCCACCACCATTGTTCCGATTGCCGCCATAATTTTTGCCATTATTTTTCTTATTTTGTCCCTTTCTGCCGCCACCGTTGTTGCGGTTTTGGCCGGAGTTGTTGGAACTAGTAGGATGAAAAGTTGACTCGAACATCATGACTACGGGACTAGCCCCGATAGCTGCCTTTTTAGCCATGCCTGCTTCTTCGAGTGTAAGCATAGAATGAGCCTGAAAAAATTGCGGAAGAGGATTGCTTTGACGAAGAAGAGTGTCAACACCACTATAGACCTCAGAGAGGCCTGAAACCATTTGGAGAACCAAACGATCATTTGAAACCGGCACGCCAACGTTGCGGAGTTGGTCTGCCAGTTCCTTCAATCTTTTGCAATAAGCCGAAACGTTAGGAAAATCTTCCATATTGACGTGGGAGAAATTCTGCTCAAGAGTAACGACTCTAGAATTTTGATTATCTTGGAATATATCACGTAGTCTATCCCAAGTTGCCTTCTCCGTAGCGTCGGGTTCAATAATCATTTGCAAAAGGTTGGTAGAAATTGTGGAATATATCTACTAAAGGACGGTGGCATCAAAAGTCATCCACAACTTAGGATCATCCTCGCGTCGGGGCACCTCCGTATCCTCAGGAGACGCGGGGATTATGTGACGAATGACTTGATGCGAGCGTGCGTGAATTTTGAACAGTTCGGCCCACGTCGCATATTGGACGTTTTCTATTTCAAGAACAAAAGGGATGTTATTCTAGATGTTAGAAACTGTAAGGGCAGGATGAAACGTGTTCCGTGATGTAGACATATTGATAAAACAATACGTAATTGAAGGATTTGGAAGAAAATTTTGAAAGGAAGAGGACACCGTCGGACACACAAAACCGACAATAGATGCTCAGATTTGGAGGAGATGGTCGACAGAATGTGGAGAATTTAGAGAAAGGATTTTTAAGACCTAGACTTCTGATACCATGAAAGAAATAATCCATTGATTATTTTCATTAATTGAAAGACTATATATACAATTTACATATTTCCATAATAGAAGAATCCTATTCCTATTCCTATTCTACTCCTAAATCCTTATTCTATTTGGAGACTAACTATACAATTATGGTAAGAGTACAAGACTAATTAAGGTACACTACAACTATACAAAACCATGTACAATAAGGAGACCAAAACCGTGGTACACTATCCTAACCGAGAGCATCCCAATATACATAGGATATACACGTGTATAATGTGTATATCGAGTATATTTAACACATATGCACGGGATAGAAAAAGCCCAGAACGGTACTTGCGGGGTAAGGTAGTGCCCTGATATATGATATGTTGAAAATTTACTAATGTGGAATTAATATTATCCCATTATTTATGACTCGGAACAATTGGATCCCCGCACGTCGGAAACGTCGTTTCCACACACGTGCACACGTAGTGCCAAGTATCACAAATTTTATTAGTAAAAGAGATATTAGTACGTAAGTAATACGTTTGAGACATAGAATGATGAACGATTATTGGCCAAATGACAAAGTATTCCACGTTGGTAAACGAAGGACGAAGTGTAAGATGAAACGAGTCGGAAGTCATCGCGGAGCCGCGAAGGGCCGCGGCGAAGCCCCATAGAAGCAGAGGCGCCGGAGCACCGCGATGCTAATTGGGTGTCCAGTCACTAAAGCCGCGACGCTAATTCATAGAGCCGCGGCGCTTCAGACGCAAAATGCTGCGACGGGAAGATGAAAAGTTCTGACTTTTGGGCTGGTTTTGGAGCATTGAAATATCCATTATTTGGCACATGAATTCAGCCATTATTTGGCTGAATGTAACCCCTCTCAATAAGTGCCATTACATGGCTAGTGAAGGCCATTAATTGGCTAGTTGAGGGGTCATCTCCTTACACTATAAATTGAGGCATTTGGCTCAATTGTTCAACAGTTAGAAAAATATTTACAAAATTTTCTGAAATCTTCTTTTTCCTCTCTAGCAAGTTTACTATACTCAAAGTTCTTCAAGAGTAACACTTGAGTTTTCTTTGCTCATTTGTTAAGTTGTTGTTGTATCTTGGGAGACTATTGCCCGACAATGTAAGAGGATATATACGGGGAAATATTGTCTTAAAGACAGAGTGCCATCACTCGACTCAGCAAATCACAAATAGTTTGTTACGTTCTTGATTCCAATGTTGTTGTAATATTTAGTTTATCTTTTCTAGCAATTTGTAATATTTACTTACTTTCCATTTCATGCAATTGTTGTAACCCACAATTTTAAGACAAGATTGTTGTAAGTGCTTAGAAAGTTGACTGGAAGAGAACAACTCGCTTCTGATTCTGCTGCTGCTGCTGCTGCTGTTGCTGCTACTTAAGACAACCCCTCTGCCTTTCCCACTGCTCAAGGCACACCCAATACCTTTTCGGTTGCTCAAGGCTCATCCAACGCCTTTCCTGCTACTCAGGGGAACGTTACAGTTCCTCCACCCGCTGGATTCCATCATGAACGCCCAGAAAAATTCATGGGTTCAAACTTCAAAAGATGATAACATAAGATGTTGTTCTATCTGACTGTTATGGGAATGGCTCATTTCCTAACAGAAGATCTTCCACAAGTTGGAGATGAAATGGACCCTTCGCCTACTTAAACGACTGAAGGGGGCTAAGGTATCCATGTCATTAATGGCATGAAGATGGTTCTTGATACATGGAGCCATGGTGATTTCATGTGTAAGAACTATATTTTGAACTGCTTATCAGACCCTCTCTACACGGTGTATTGCACCGTAGGCACTGCCAAAGAGTTATGGGAAAAACTGCAGAAGAAGTACAACACACAAGATGCAGGCACTAAGAAATTCATCATTGGGAAATTCCTGAAATTTCAAATGGTGGATGGCAAAACAGTGATGTCCCAAGTCTAGGAATTCCAAATGATTCTACATCACCTAGATTTGGAAGGTATGAAACCAAATGAGCAGTTTTTGGTTGCATGACTGAATGAAAAGTTACCTCCCCCGTGGAATGAGTTTATGAGTTACTTGAAACTCAAAACAAAGGAAATGACCTTTGAAGAACTTATTATCAACTCCAGATTCAGGAAGATAATAAGAAGGCCTTGCCTAGGGGAAAATAACCCGTTGAGGCAAAGGCAAATCTGGCTGAGGCCAAAGGGAACCCAAGCAAGAAGTGCAAGTTCTAGAAAGACGAAAAGACCCAAGCGACGGAGAAGTTCAAAGGAAATTGTCACCACTGTGGGAAACCTGGTCACATAATTAAGGACTGCCGCAAGCTCAAGACTGAGCAACAAGAGAAGGCCAAGGCCAAAGGCAAGGCTCAGGCTAATGTCGTCAAAGACAGGCTTCTAGACGACATGATTGAGGAGTTCTCGGCAGTGGTGCTTGAAGCAAATTTTGTTGAGAATCCCATGCAATGGTGGATGGACACGGGTGTTACCAGACACATCTGTTCCAATAGAGATGCCTTCTCCACTTATACACTAGTAACTAATGAGAAGTTGTTCATTGGTAACAACACTTCCTTTGACGTGTTGGGGGTAGGAAAAGTAGTCCCGAAGATGACTTCTGGAAAATAGCTCACTCTGAAGGAGGTGATGCATGTTCCTGAGATTAGGAGAAATTTAATTTCAGGTCATTTATTGGTTAATGCTGGTTTTAGGCTAGTGTTTGAGTCCAATAAATTTGTAATCACCAAGAATGGAACGTTTGTGGTAAGGGGCTTCGTCTGTGAAGGCCTTTTCAAAGTTAACGCCATGTTTGTAATACGTGCAAGCAATAATATTGAAGATTCTTCTTCCTTGCTTGAGTCATCTAATTTATGGCATCATAGATTAGGACATGTTAACTACAAGTCCATCCAAAGGTTGGTAAAGTTGGAGTTGTTGTTGTCTATCGACGTAAACCCTCAACATAAGTGTGAGGTGTGCGTAGAGGCAAAATTCATAAAGATTCCTTTTCGATCCGTCGAAAGGAATACCGCTCCACTAGAACTTATTCACACATATATATGTGATTTAAAGTTTGCACAAACTGGAGGGGGGAACAAGTACTTTGTGACATTCATTGATGATAGCACAAGGTATTGTTACCTTTACTTGTTGAAAAGTAAAGATGAAGCCTTTGAAGCGTTCCAACGTTACAAAGCAGAAGTTGAGAACCAACTAAGCATGCAGATTAAATCCATTCGTAGCGATAGAGGAGAGAATATGTAGCGTCATTTGAGGAATATTGTGCCGAATCGGGCATTGTTCATCAAACGACGAGTCCATACTCACCTCAGTCGAAAGGTGTTGCGGAAGGCAATAACCGCACATTGAAGGAAATGATAAATGCTTTGCTCATCAATTCCGGTCTTCCCCAAAATATGTGGGGAGAAGCCGTCTTTACCGCTAATACGATTCTTAACAGAGTCCCACATAAGGGTAAGGACAAAACTCTATATGAATCATGAAAGAAAAAGAAACCCACCTATAAATATTTAAAGGTGTGGGGTTGTTTGGCAAAGGTCGAAGTACCCAAGCCAAAACAGGTCAAGATTGGGCCTAAGATTGTAGATTGCATTTTCATCGGATATGCGAATAACAGTAGTGCTTATCGCTTCTTAGTGCATAAGTCAGATATTCCAGATATCCACGGGGGTACAATCATGGAATCAAGGAATGCATAATTCTTTGAGGATACTTTTCCTAGAAAGGAAAAAGACATAACCTCTCGCAAACAAAGTTATGAACAAAACTCTCAGGAACCGGGAGTCGTTGACTGTCCGGATCTAGATGGTTCAGATCTAGTGGACTTCGAAGTGGCTGAATATCTGAAATCTAATGTTTTAGATTCTCAGAACTTGGAGACTCCAGAGATGTAACCAAGGCGAAGTAAACATGCCAGGAAGGATAAATGCTTCGGTCTTGACTTTGTAGCTTATATGGTTGATGACGAACCAAGGACAATTACTGAAGCATTGTCAACTCTTGAGGCACCACTCTGGAAAGAAGCTATTGAGAGTGAAATAGACTTCATCTTGCATAACCATACTTGGGAGTTGGTTGATCTTCCTCTAGGAAATAAACTATTGGGTTGTAAATGGATACTCAAATAGAAGTATAAAGCAGATGGGTCTATAGATAAGTACAAGGCCATGTTGGTAGTCAAAGGCTATCGGCAGCAGGAAGGCCTTGACTATTTTGACACGTACTGCCCGGTGTCTCGGATGACGTCCATACGGGTATTCATTGCGATCGCAGCGTTGCGTGACCTTGAGAAACATTAAATGGATGTTCAGACAGCCTTCCTAAATGGTGATTTGGAAGAAGAAATCTATATGGAACAACCCGAGGGGTATGTGGGGTTCCAAGGCAAGAGAAGAAAGTCTGTCGACTTGTCAAATCTCTGTACGGGTTGAAAAAAGCCCCGAAACAATGGCACAAAAAATTTGATAGTACTCTACTATCGAAGGGTTTCTCCATTAATGAATGTGACAAATGTGTCTACACGAAAGGTAACTCTGACTCGTTCATCATGATATGCCTATACGTAGACGACATGTTGATCATAGAGAGTAGTCCTAACTTGATCCTAGAGACTAAGAACATGTTGAAACAATGATTCGACATGAAGGATATGGGTATCACATATGTCATTTTAGGGATAAAGATCTCAAAGATGTCTGACGGACTGGTCTTATCTCAGTCTCACTACATCGAGGATATGTTGAGAAAGTTCAAGATGTTTGACAGTTCACCTACGAAGTCACCACTGGATAGAAATCAAAAGCTTGATAAAAATTATGGTGCACCCGTATGCCAGGAGCAATATGCACAGGTAATTGGTAGTTTGATGTACATAACAAACTGCACCCGACCTGATATTGCTAATGTAGTCAATAAGTTGGCTAGGTTTACTCGTAATTCGAGTAATTATCATTGGAAGGCGTTGAATCGGGTACTTCAATACCTGAAATACACGCTAACTTACGGGTTGCATTATTCGAGATATCCAGCTGTACTAGAGGGGTATAGTGATGCAAATTGGATATCTGACATAGAGAACACCAAGTCCACCAGTGGGTATGTATTTATAATTGGTGGTGGGGTTGTATTTTGGAAATTCTCTAAGCAAACTTGCATCGCCCGATCCACAATGGAATCAGAGTTTATCACTTTAGACAAAGCAGGAGAAGAAGCTGAGTGGCTTCACGACTTCTTAGAGGATGTCCCTTATTGGGACAAACCCGTACCTTCTGTAATGATCCACTGCGATAGTCAGTCGGCTCTAGGAAGGGCACGGAGTTCTATGTACAATGGCAAGTCTCGTCATATTCGACGGAGGCATAATACCGTTAGGCAGCTGATCACCACGGGTATAATATCTATTGATTACATAAAATCAAAGTATAACATAGCGGACCCACTGACAAAGGGCTTACCCCAAGGATCAAATGTTCTGCATGTCTAAGGAAATGGGCTTAAAACCTAAGCTATAAGGACCAATACGGTGGTAACCCAACATTACTGACTGGAGATCCCAGGAATTAGGTTCAATGGGAAAACTAAGTTGTAAAGGTTCAGTTGAGTGCTTCGGTGGAAGCATGAGCATTTAGGATAGTGATTTCTGTAAAGAAACATCAATCCAAGACTGTTCCCGCGTTAGACGTTAAGTACTATCTGCAGTGTGGGTAAAGGTTAAGATTCTAAAACCTTTAATGATCCTCAACGGTTGATGTTAGGTTTGGAGAAACTTTTAATGGTTCCTAACACTTGTTAAGTGAGGTATAGCAGGATACCTTGTAGAGACCACCTATTTAAGTGCGAGGACAAGCTGCCTCAAATGAACGCACTTAAGAATCCAAGAAGTGTCCACATCCACAACTGACAAAACATTACGAAGAACAGAGTAAGAGAAGTTGTTGTGTAGGTACCATTGACTTGGCTTACACTAAACACTGACGGTTTAAGACATCACGTTCACCGCGCAGTAAGTAAGTTCGTAGTATTCAACTATGGAAGGTTCAAAGCTGAAGCTACCTCTCTTGAGGCAACATCAGTCTGCTGAAAGATTGATGGAAAAAACACCATGTGAGTGCGCCAAAATCTCTTTCAAGAGGGGATTGTTGGAAATTTACTAATGTGGAATTAAGATTATCCCATTATTTATGACTCAAAAAATTGAGGCCCCGCACGTCGGAAACGTCATTTCCACACACGTTCACACGTAGTGCCAAGTATCGCAAATTTCATTAGTGAAAGAGATATTAGTACGTAAGTAATACGTTTGAGACATAGAATGATGGATGGTTATTGGCCAAATGATAAAGTATTCCACGTTGGTAAACGAAGGAAGAAGTGTAAGATGAAACGAGTCGAAAGTCGTCGTGGAGCCGCGAAGGGCCGCGGCGAAGCTCCATAGGAGCAGAGGCGCCGAAGCACCGCGACGCTAATTGGGTGTCCAATCACTGAAGCCGCGACGCTAATTCATAGAGCCGCGGCGCTTCAGAGGCAGAATGCTGCGACGGTTAGATGAAAAGTTTTGACTTTTGGGCTGGTTTTGGAGCATTGAATCTCCATTATTTGGCATATGAATTCAGCCACTATTTGGCTGAATGTAACCCCTCTCAATAAGTGCCATTACATGGCTAGTGAAGGCCATTAATTGGCTATTTGAGAGGCCATCTCCTTACACTATAAATTGAGGCATTTGGCTCAATTGTTCAACAGGTAGAAAAATATTTACAGAATTTTCTGAAATCTTCTTTTTCCTCTCTAGCAGGTTTACTATAATCAAAGTTCTTCAAGAGTAACACTTGAGTTTCCTTTGCTCATTTGTTAAGTTGTTGTTGTATTTTGGGAGACTATTGCCCGACAATGTAAGAGGATATATACGTGGCAATCTTGTCTTAAAGATAGAGTGCCATCACTCGACTCAGCAAATCACAAGATAACTCGTTTATCCTTTCTAGCAATTTGTAATATTTACTTACTTCCCGTTTCTTGCAATTGTTGTAACCCACATGATAACCCAAATAACAACCAGATTTTGAGATATTCGAAATTTCCATTAATCCCATTCAATGTCCACTATCTAAACCGTGTAAAGACCGAAACATGCGAGAATCACAAAAGCAGTTAACACTAGCTCTTCATATAAATTATCTCACTATTTGTAGACATATGAATACGCCCGATTACACGTTACTTTACATATATTCTCTATCAATTTTATTGTTCATCTAATGTTCTACATTACCAGAATTGGGCTACTCAATAAGATTCACTCTATCTTTACAATTCTCAATGTTGAATAAACACAATATACACACAATATACATGTGTATATTGTGTATATATGCCTCTCGGTTTCCTTCAACAAACCATGTACATGTAGATAAATTAGGTAAGAGTTTAGTCTCCTAGTTTAGGTAATGTTGTAGTGTAAATAGTATTGTATACTTACCATAATATTTGTATTACCATAATTGTATAATTAGTATCCAAGTAGAATAAGGTTTTAGGAATATGATTCTCCTATTATGGAAATATGTAACTTGTATAAATAGTCTTTCAACCAATGAAAATAATCAAGAAATTATTTCTTTCATGGTATCAAGAGTCTAGGTCTTAAAATCCTCTCTCTAATCTCTTATTTTTTCGTCGACTTCCCTCCACTTCCGAGATGTTTTGCTCTCGGTTTGTGTGCCGACGGGAACCATTTTCTTCCCAATTTTTTCTCCAAAATGCGTCATTCTCATATTTTTCTATCAATATGTCTACATCCCGAAACACGTTTCATCATGCCCTTACAATTTCTAACATCAAGAATAACATCCTTCTCGTTTTTGAAATGGAAAACGTCCAATATGCGACGTGGGCTGAACTGTTCAAAATTCACGCACAATCGCATCAAGTCATCCATCACATAATCCCTGTGGCTCCTAAGGATATGGAGGTGCCAAAACGCGAGGATGATCCTAAGTTGTGGACGACTCTTGATGCTACCGTTCTTCAGGGGATATATTCCACCATTTCTACCGTCCTTTTGCAAACAATTATTGAGCCTGACGCTACGGCACATGAGACTTGGGATAGACTGCGTGATATATTCCAAGATAACCAAAATTCTAGAGTCGTTACCCTTGAGAAGGATTTCTCCCACGTCAATATGGAAGATTTCCCTAATGTTTCGGCTTATTGCAAAAGATTAAAGGAATTGGCGGACCAACTTCGCAACGTTGGCGAGCCAGTTTCGAACAATCGTTTGGTCTTCCAAATAGTTTCCGGCCTCTCCGAGGCCTATAGTGGTGTTGGAACGCTTCTTCGGCAAAATAATCCGCTTCCGTAATTTTATCAGGCTCGTTCTATGCTTACACTCAAAGAAGTAGGCATGTCAAAATGAGCGGCTACCGGTGCTAGTCCCGTAGTCATGATGACCGAGTCCACGGTATATCCTACCGGTTCCAATAACTCGTGCCAAAATTGTAACAACGATGGCGGAAAAAAGGGTAGAAATAAGAAAAATAATGGCAAAAACCGCGGCGGCAACAACGGTGGCAGCCGATAGAATAGTGGTGGCTGTAGGGGTCCTCGCGGTGGTCAGCAGCAGCAGCAGTTCTGGGGCCACAGTGGTCCCCTATGCAGTGGCAGTGGGCCCCACAACAGCAGATTGGGCCCAGCCAGTTTGTCCCTCAGCGGCAGTTTCAGCCCAGCAACTTCTCGCCCAACTGGCAGTGGGCGGCCCAGCAACGATCCGAGCCCACCCGGCACCGGTCCACATACAACCAACAGTCTGGGTCGAGACCGCAAGCAGGGGTGCTTGGGCCTCGGCCCCCGCAATCCCATCATGCAGCGGCACCCACGCCTACCTACATCGAAGCCGCAATGCACACGGTTGGTTTAAATCCTCCAGACCCAAATTGGTATATGGACACCGGTGCCACTACCCACATGACATCCGATTCATGTACGCTCTCGTCTTATTCCAATTTGAGCAACCCTCGTGGTATAATTATTGGTAATGGTAATTCTATTCCAATTCGTGGTTATGATCATACGACGTTATATCCCCTCATCCACCTCTTATCTTGAAAAACACCCTACACGCCCCCAAATTGATTATAAACTTAGTCTCAGTCCGTAAATTCACGACTGACAATTCCGTTTCTATTGAATTTGATCCATTTGATTTCTTCGTGAAGGATTTCAAGACGGGGAGTCCTCTCATGAGGTGTGATAGTAGGGGAGATCTTTAACCTATCACACCCAGTTCCGATCCATCGAGTCAAGCCCTGCCATCAACCTTTGCAGCCATCTCTCCTTCCTTGTGGCATGCTCGTCTTGGACATTCGGGATAATCTATTTTGTCGTCTTTAGATAAAAATAGTTTTAATTCATATAAGGCTACGAGTCGTCCAAATTGTAAGTCTTGTTCTTTGGAAAAATTGTTAAGTTGCCATTGTAGACTCAAATTCTCATATTTTAATGTCATTTGATATTATTCGTAGCGACTTATGGACATCTCTGGTTCTTAGTTATGTGGGTCATCGGTATTATGTTTTCTTTTTGGATGATTATTCTAACTTTTTATGGATGTTTCCGATAGCGAAAAAATCTCAAGTTTTTTCCGTCTTCTTAAAATTTAGAGCATTCATTAGAACCCAATTTGAACGAGAAATTAAAAATGTTCAGTGTGATAATGACAAAGAATATGAAAATGGGGTGTTTCGGGAGTTCTATGCTAATAATGGGATCAATTTTTATTTTTCTTGTCCTCATAGGTCTTCACAAAATGGGAAAGCCGAATGCAAAATTCATTCCATAAATAACATTGTCCGCCCTCTATTAATTCATGCTTCCGTACCCCCATATTTTTGGCATCATGCTCTTCAAATTGCTACATATCTCCTTAACATAATTCCTTCCTAAGGTCTGACATATTCTTCCCCCCATTCAAATTTTATATAATAAGACTCCTTCTTATTCTCATCTTTGGGTTTTTGGGTGTTTATGTTATCCGTTATTCCCATCCACCACAATTAACAAACTTCAGGTCCGGTCTACTCCGTGTGTGTTTTTGGGTTTTCCATCTAATCATCGTGGCTACAAATGCTTTGATTTATCTTCTAATAAAATCATCATTAATCGCCATGTCATTTTTGATGAATCCCAATTTTTATTTTCTAAAGGTAATACTCCCGTGCCTAGTTCGTATAATTTTTTGGATGATCGTATATCCCCGTATGTTATTCAGCATTTTTTGGATGTAAACCGCACCCAAAATTCTCCAGCGGGCCCACTGCCCGCTGGCCCCACTGGTCCGTCACCGCCTGTCTATACCAGTACCACCACTGGACCAGTTCCAGCAATTGGGCCAGTCCAGCCCAATTTTGGAACGGGTCCAGTCACTGCTCCAAATTACCGAGTTGGGCCGCAGCCCCACCGTCCTGGCGCGCTCCGTCCCGAACCCAGTAAATTCCCAAAATCCATCAATTCTCCCTCGAGTCATCGACCAGTCACTCGTAGTCAACGGGGTATTTTTAAACCAAAAAGATATTTTAATTTACATTCTAATGTCCCTAAATCCCCCTTACCCCGTAATCTTGTGTCTGCCTTAAATGACCCGAGTTGGAAAATTGCCATGATCGATAAATATAATGCTCTTATTGATAATATGACGTGAGAGTTTGTGCCCCGTCCATCTAGCATTAATATTATCAGGTCTATGTGGATTGTTGCTCATAAGGAGAACTTAGATGGTTCATTTGATCGACATAAGGCGCGACTTATGGGTGCTGGTAAGACTCAGAAGGTTGGTGTAGATTGTGATGAGACATTTAGTCCGGTAGTCAAGATGGCTACCATTCGCACGATGCTAAGCTTGGCTCTTTCGAAGGCATGACCTATTCATCAATTAGATGTAAAAAATACTTTCCTATATGAGGATCTCAAGGAAACAGTCTATATGCATCAGCCTTTGGGATTCAGGGATCCCAAACATTCTCATCATGTCTGTTTATTGAAGAAGTCCTTATATGGGCTTAAGCAGTCTCCCCGGGCCCGGTATACATGGTTTGCTGACTATGTTTTGACTATTGGGTTCACTCACAGCAGGTCAAATAATTCCTTGTTCATCTACCACCGTGGTTCGTCCTTGGCCTAGATTCTGTTGTATGTGGATGATATCATTTTAACTGCCTCTTCCGATGCCTTACGCCCGTCTATCATGACCATGCTCAGCTCTGAGTTTGCTATGAAAGACTTAGGGACCTTGAGTTACTTTTTGGGGATTGCCATCACTCGTCATTTCGATGGGTTGTTCTTGTCTCAACGTAAGTATGTAGCTGAGATCATCGAGAGGGCTGGGATGTCATCCTGTAAGTCCACTTCCACTCCAGTTGATACGAAGCCCAAGCTTGGTGCCGCAGCCGGCGTACCCTACGAGGATCCGACCCGCTATCGCAGTCTTGCAGGGGCCATTCAATATCTTACATTTACGCGACCAGATATTACGTATGCTGTCTAGCATGTGTGTTTGTTCATGCATGAATCCCAGAGTTGAGCACATGAATGCACTCAAACACATCATTCGGTATATTCAGGGTACCCTTGACTATGGGTTGCATTTATATCCTTTCTCGACGTCCACACTTGTCTCGTATACATATGCTGATTGGGGTGGCTGTCCCAACACCAGACAGTTTACGTCGGGCTATTGTATATTTCTTTGCAACAACTTGGTCTCCTGGTCAGCAAAACGTCAGTCGACTCTATCCCGTTCAAGTGCTGAGGCTGAATATCGAGTAGTAGCTAATGTGGTCTCGGAATCATGCTGGTTACGTAACTTGCTTTTGGAGCTTCATTGTCCCATTCAGAAGGCAACCTTGGTTTATTGCGATAATATTAGTGACATCTACATTTCTGGTAACCCGGTTCAACACCAACGCACTAAGCATTTCGAGATGGACATTCACTTTGTCCGTGAAAATGTTACTCGGGGTCAGGTACGCGTCTGTCATGTCCCATCAAGATATAAAATTGCAGACATCTTTATAAAGGGTCTTCCTTCGGTCCTTTTTGAAGATTTTAGGGACAGTCTCAGCGTTCGATGACCGCCCGCTATGACTGTGGGTGTGTGTTAAATATACACAATATATATGTGTATATTGTGTATATATGCCTCTCGGTTTCCTTCAACAAACCGTGTACATGTAGATAAATTAGGTTAGAGTTTAGTCTCCTAATTTAGGTAATGTTGTAGTGTAAATAATATTGTATACTTACCACAATATTTGTATTACCATAATTGTACAATTAGTATCTAAGTAGAATAAGATTTTAGGAATAGAATAGGAATATGATTCTCCTATTATGGAAATATGTAACTTGTATAAATAATTTTTCAATCAATGAAAATAATGAAGGGATTATTTCTTTCACTCAATTTCAATTTGATAATCTATGTTGTTATTTGCATAATGTTATTTCTATTACATTCACATTATGAAAGATTTACGAGATATAGATTAATTAATCACCTTTTTTGTGACCTCATTCTTAATAATTTAATTGGTTGACCTAGTAAACAAATATGAATGGAAGAATGTCGTCTATTATTTAAAGTTTAAAGTAAAGTTGGAGGAGAAAATTGATTTTCATCCAGTGTTAATAAGAACCAACAGAACTTTTAAGAAAGCCATTTAAATCAAATTAGATTTCTTCCTCTTATTTAAATGTTATGTTTACTATGTTATTATTATGTATCTTTTTATAAATAGGGTATTTAGGTTATTTTGAAGATGTTTTTTTAGCTTTTTAACTTTGTGATTCTCATTTTTATAATAATAGAAATATAATTATTTTCAAATTCATTTCTATAAACTTGTTTATAATATAAATACTTAAAATTATTGTAAGGAAGTAAAGTTATTTTGTATGTTTTAATTTCTTTCTTTTTCTGCTTTCTTGTTAGGAGTTGGTACTTATCCCGGTGCTATTATAGGAGAAAAGAAAATTAATTTTTTTTCTAATTTCGTTTATATTTAAAATGGATTGAAATAACTGAAGAATAATTAATTTTATATGAATAAGATCCAAAATATCAATCACGTGACAACCTCGTTAGATGATAATCTATGTTAATTCTTTCTCTTTATTTGCAAAATGTCGTGTAATTGAAGAATATATATAAGTTGCTTAAAATCTACGTTACACTACTTAAAAAGGGGTACTTTTACATTGCTAGACGATCGATTCAAATATTTGACAGTTGGCTAGCCTTCATTTCTCCTTACAATTAGTAGTCAAAAGAATATTACACTTGCTAGCTAAGAAAATTTTAAATCCTGTCAAATCTTTCAAAAATCCTAACTCAAAAAATACCAGAAGAAAATGACAAAAATGATCCACGAGCAACGAAAAAAAGTATTGGAAAATGAAACAAAAGCTATACGAGTTGAACAAAAAAAAAAAGAATTGGAAAAAGTTGAGAAAAAAAAGAAAGAAAAGCATATAGTAGTAACTAGTAAAGATCAAACGGGCATATGCGAGTTGGTAAGTGGCAAGGTAATTGAGGTACAATTACTTCGATGTCGCGGGTTCGAATTCGTATGGTGATAGTCTTTGTTGAAATATTGCAAGGGCTGTTACTGAGTTCATATCCCGTTGGTCCTCTCCTTTATAATACTATCACTCACACATATTCCTCGATTAACATTCCACCTGATCAAGAAATCTCTAGTACAGACGGGGAGTTTCACCTTCGCAAAGTAAAGAGCAAAACGTTTAGTCAAAGTTGAAAAAAACAATTGAGGAAGAAGAAACGCAACGCGTCCCCCAAGACGAGTAATGATGACAATGAACATTTGGTACATCTTTCATCTTTCATCTCTTATCTAACCATCCCATCAACACCTTTTTTGTCCCCTCCCTACATTGCCCTGTAAAGTCAAATCCAGAAATCTTCTCCTTTTCAAATTACTATTCCCTTCTTTTTTAAAATATTTATTTATTTTTAATTTGACACAAAATTTAAAAAAATAAAGAAAATTTTATATTCTGTACTCTTCAATTAAAATGCTCCCACAAACATAGCTGGATGACAAAGGAGGGGAACTTAAAATTTAGCTGGAGGTCTGCACTGTGGATTCAAATTCTGGTGGAAGCAATTTGCTCTCTTCTGGGGTAGGACCTTGTAGGTGACATCAGATGCTATGTTCTCAAATCCTGATCGTTCAGACATATCCCGCGATTTACTGATAGTAATACTGAGGAACCAACATTACTATCTGCAGAAATAATTTAACGTAAGCCGAGAAGATGAATATAAAACAAAATGAGCAGAGAAAGTGAAATGTCTCACATGCCCATGACTAGAGATGGCAATGGATCCTGGACCCGGTCCGGATCCGGTGGATCCAGATCCGTTTTATAAGATATGAATCTTCAAAATTTGGACCCGACGGATCCGGATCGGACCCGAATCCGTTTCTGACGGATCGGATCTGGATCTGGATATTGTATTTGAGATCCGTATCCGGTCCAGATCCGACCCGTGGATCCATTTTTTATTAAATATATTTATAACATAGAATGTAATTTTATAAGTATTTTCTTAAAATTGCTAAGCACATCCTTGCAAGTTTAATTCTCAAAATAAGTTTAATTTATCCACGCGTTAACTCAAAAACAAAAAAATAAAGAGGTAACTTCAATAATAAAATCAATGTTATATTAGTGAATGACTAATATCTCCATAGACAAGTAGTTAAAATTATATTCACTTCATTTATGAAGATTCCAAGCACATGCAAGTTCTGCATTGTGAAAATACTAGTCAGCATTTTCCACAAGACCACAACTATTGTCATTGTCCAACATTTTTAATTAATAGCTTACAATCAAAACGAGACAACGAACAAAACATCTCATATGAACATTTCAAAATTGAAAAACAATAAACTGTTAGCTAAGTAAAAATCGTTTGTCAGTTCAAAAAAAAATTCTTAGCAAGATTACATTTTTAGTAAGGTAATTTTTTTACATGTGGATCCAGATCCGATCCGTGGACCCGGCGGATCCGATGGATCCGGATTTGGATATGATTTTTATGGATCCGCTGGATCTGGATTCAGGTATGAAAAATGGATCTGAATTTGAATCTAGTAGGATCCGGTCCAGATCCGATCCGTTGCCATCCCTACCCATAACAAACAAACAAAAAATGCTTAGGTACCGCCTAAGCACGTCTGTCAAGAAAAAAAATGCTCAATGACTTTTTTAATCATGCTTATCATTTTTGCACTGATCGAGGATAATTCATCAGAACTTTTCCATTAAAATATTTGATGTTTTAATTTTCACATACGTATACTTATTATACATCCGTATGTAGATATACATGTGTATAACTTTTTTCCTCCATAAAAAAACTTCATCTATAAATCTTCCTTACCCCATCACACCAATTCTGACGTCACAAGTCTATTTATTGTATTAAATTAAATTTGTATTTTTACTTAAAAAATGAACCCCAACCAAGATGATCCTATTAGAATTGCGTTATACGAGTCTCTAGGGTTTAAATCGGAAGACATCTTGATCAATGAAGATCATAGGATTAATACCAATTTAATTGACAGTCACAATGACGGGAAAGATACACACATGAGTGGAGAAGCTGACACTTATGCTTATAGTGGAGAATGCGGAGAGGCCGAAGAAATGGAGGAAGTGTATTCAGATGAGCAAATATTATCGGATCCGATTAGTGGTAAGTTATTCAAATCTACTGAATCATTATTTTATTTTTATAGAAAAACATGTGAAAATGAGAGGATTTTATATGTTGAAAAGAACAAGTTCTTTTTTCGTTTATGACAAGTCTAGAAAACTAACCAAGCAAAGATACACCAAGAGAGCTGGATGTCAGGATAGAGTTACTGCTATTAAGCAACCAGATGGTTCATGGATGGTGATTAAGCTGTTTAAAGACCATATTTATCAATTAAACCCTTGCCTGTAGCGGCATATTGCTGGACACATATTTTGTAAGACTTTGAAAATATTTTCCTCAATGTATTCATCCTTAAAGGGAACAATATATACATCATATACATTTAATTTGGAAGAGTAAATCATGCCTAATTTTCCTAATCAATCCCTAATAATCTTCTACCTAATTAACATAATATTCCTAAGTAATATTTTACTACCTACCATATATAAAATGATACTACATCAATACATAATATTCTAACACTCCCCCACAGTCGAAGTTGGAGGGCGGTGAATGCTGAGACTGTCCCTAAAATCTTCAAATAATATCAGCGGAAGTTCTTTTGTGAAGATAACTGCGATTTGATGACGCGTTGGGACATGTAGCACTCGCAATTGTCTGCGAGCCACCTTCTCGCGTACAAAATGAATATCTAACTCAATATGTTTAGTGCGTTGATGGTGGATGGGATTCCCTGAGAGACAGATTGCACTAATATTATCATAGTATACTATTGTTGCTGTTGGAATTGGGCAATGAAGTTCAAGTAACAGGTTCCGAATCTAACATGAGTCAGATACAACATTGGCCACATGACGATATTCTGCTTCAGCACTTGAGCGTGATACCGTGGCCTGCCTTTTTTGAGGACCATATGATTAAATTATCACCAAGGAAGACGCAATACCCGGAGGTGGATCGTCTTGTGTCCGGACATCCTACCCAGTCTGCATCAGTGTAAGTAACAAGTTTGGAAACAGAGGATGGGTATAGATGTAATCCATACTCCAGAGTGCCCTGAATAATCGCACAATGCGTTTCAGAGCATGCATATGTTCCTCAATTGGATTATGCATAAATATACACACTTGTTGCACTACATAGATAATATCTGGCCTGGTGAATGTGAGATACTGTAAAGCTCCTGCTAGGATACGATATAACGACGGATCAACAAAAGGTTTGCTTGAGATGACACTCAATTTTGACTTTGTGTCGACCGGAGTTGCCGAAGGTTTGCAGAAAGACATTCTAGCTTGTTCCACGATTTCTGATGCATACTTCTTCTGGGAGAGAAATAATCCACATGTATGTCATGTCACATCAATTCCTAGAAAGTAGTGTAGTGGGCCAAAATCTTTCATAGCAAATTCAGAACTAAGCTGTGACATGATACTCTTGCGAAGAGAGTCTGAACATGCTGTTAGAATAATATCATCCACTTATAGAAGAATATAAGCAGTATGATTACCCTGACGATAAATAATCAGGGAATTATCTGAACGGCTGTGCGAAAAACCCATGTGTGACACAAAATCTACAAACCGCTTACACCAAGCCCTGGGGCCTGCTTGAGGCCATATAATGATTTGTTGAGCAAACATACATGGTTGGGATATTTATGATCTCTGTATCCCAACGGTTGGTGCATGTATATAGTTTCATTGAGGTGTCCATGTAGGAAGGCCTTTTGGACATCAAATTGATGAAATGGCCATCATTTTGAGAGAGACAGGCTGAGAACTGTTCTGATAGTTGCTGGTTTGACCACTGGACTGAATGTCTCCCCGCAATCTACACCAACCTGCTGTGTCTTCCCATCACCTACAAGATGAGCTTTATGCCGCTCAAAAGTTCCATCAAATTTTTCTTTATGGCTAAAAATCCACATAGATCGAATTATATTAGCATTAGATGGACGAGGTACTAAATCCCATGTCCTATTTGTAATTAGAGCATGATATTCATCATCCATGGCCATTTCCCAATTCGGGTCTTTTAGAGCAGACACTGAATTACGAGGCAAAGGTGATTTTGAGACATGGGTATGAAGACTATATTTGGTATTGGGTTTGACAATTCCATGTTGACTACGGTGACCAGACGATTTGTTAGGCCAGTGGACTGGACGCCACTGACCGAGGGGTGAGAAACCAAGGGTCCAGTGGGTTGTATTTCTTGCGCTGGAATTGGGCCCGTAGTGGTGGACTGGCCCAAGCCGCTGGATCGGGCAGATTGTGCGGCAGTGGGACTAGGCCTCGGAACCGAAGGCCCAAGCTGTTGCATTGAAATGTCAGTCAGTTGGGCCATTGATCTTTGGCCCAATGTGCCTGAATTATGGTTTCCAACACTAGCAATAGGTACCGAGCTGTGAAAAAAATGTGTTAGAAATGAAAGCTTATTATCATCCAAAAAATCATAGGTATGAGTCCCGATGGCATGTATCTTAGCAAATGGAAAAATTATTTCATCAAAAATTACATGACGACTTATAAATATTCTTTTGGAAGAAATGTCGTAACATTGGTAACCGCGATGATGAGCAGGATATCCCAAGAAAACACATGGAGTAGATCGGGCTTGGAGTTTTGTGATTGTGGTGGATGGAAAGAGGGGGTAGCAAAGGCAACCAAACACTCCTAAGTGATGATATGAGGGCTCTAGTAAGTAAAACATTTTTAGATGCGCTTAGTATGATAGGTTTTTATGACACAGGATATTCAACAGGTAAGTGGCCATTTGGAGTGCATGATGCGAAAATACAGAGGGAAGTGAAGCATGAGAAAGAGATGTTCTAACAATATTGTTTATGGTTCTAATTTAGCGTTCTGCCTTCCCATTTTGTGATGAAGTATGAGGACAAGACAGAAGAAAATGAAGACCATTTGTTTTGAAAAAATCCCAAAACTGTTTATTGTCAAACTCTCTCCCATTGTCACATTGAATATTTTTAATATCACGTTCAAATTCAGTTTGGATGAATGCTCTAAATGTGAGAAAAGTGGAAAACACTTGTGATTTTTTCGACAAAGGGAATGTCCACAAATAATTAGAGTAGCCATCAAGTATAAGCAAATAATATCTATGACCAGAAGAACTCAAAACAGGTGATGTCCAAATATCACAATGTATAATATCAAATGGAAAAAGGGTGCATGAAGTAGAGGAAATAAATGACAACTTAACATGTTTACCAAGTGTGCAAGAATGACACTTATTTAGAGTCCATTTTTGGGTACATGAAATAAAATTATTTTGTTTAAGAGAGGCCAAAACAGCCTCTCCCGGATGTCCCAAACGTTGGTGCCAAGGCTGCAAAAACGGAAGGAAACTTGGATTGTTATGTTGACGGATTTATTGGATAGAGAGCCCCATTGTTATCACATCTCATGAGAAGCTTCCCCATCTGAAATTCATGCACGGAAAAGCCAAAGGGGTCAAAACGAACATATACCCAATTATCAGTTGTAAACTTTCTAACAAAAACCAAGTTTTTGATTAATTTGGGAGCGTGAAGGACATTTTTTAAAATTAGGGGTGGATTTGGTGGTGACAATTTGCTAGAACCATAACCTTTTATTGGAATTGAATGACTATTTTTCGACAATTATTCCATTATAATTGCTCAAATTAAAATAGGACGAGAGATTACCTTGGGAGGACATCATATGGGATGTCGCTCCGGAGTCCATATACCAATTTGAATATGGTGGATTAAGTCCAAGAGTGTGCATGACGGACTCAATTTCCGTGGGGTGGCCCCCTGTTGAATGAGCCTCATGCCACTGGGTCGGTTGAGGCCCACTGCCACTGCCTGTGTTAACAAACCCAGCGAAATGGGCCTGCTGGGCCTGTTGCTACTGTTGCTAATTATTTGGAAAATAGTCACTGTTTTGCTGAGGCTGGCCAGTGGGCCTTTGGGGCTGGGCTGGGTGGTAGAGCCCAAGGCCACTGCCAGCCGTTGGGCTGCTGCCACTGTCCGCCACCCCTGCCACCGTGCTGCTGCCACTGTCCACCACCCCTGCCGCCATGTTGCTACCACTGTCCACCACCGGAGTTGGTGTTGTCGCCATTACCGCCGCCATCGGAATTTCGGTGGCCTCTACCTTTGTGATTTCCGCGATTTTCACCATTATTTTTATTGTTATTACATCCTTTTTGTCCCTTATTTTGTTGAGAAGGGTCAAAATAATTACCATCATTTGAAGGAGTGGCAATCATGGCAGAATTTGAAGTAGTTAAAGTAGTTGAGGCCTTTTTCACCAAGCCCAACTCTTCAAGCACAATCATGGACCTTGCTTGATAAAATTGTGGTAGAGGATTACTTTGACGGATTAGAGTTCCCACGCCGCTATACGCATCGGTGAGACCGACGACCAATTGCAAGACTAATCGGTTATTAGTAACCGGTGAACCAACGTTTCTTAATTGATCAGCCAACACTTTGAGTCGTTGACAATATTTAGAAACGTTAGGAAAATATGCCATGTCAATGGTTGAGAACTCTTGTTCCAACGTAACAGCGCGAGAGTTCTAGTTATCTTGAAAAATATCTCGCAAGCGTTCCCAAGCCGACATGGCTGTTGAATCCGGTTCCATTATCGTATGCAACAAGTCAGTGTAGATTGTTGCATAAATCCAACCAAGGACTGTGGCATCAAGTGTATCCCACAATTCCTTGTCTGCATCGTTTGTTATGTCTTTTCCTTTTCTATTTTTTGGAGGAATTATATGATGAAGAACTTTGTGAGCACAACAACATATTTTGAATAATTCCACCCAAGTCGCATAATGAATGGTTTCCATTTCTAGTTTGATGGAAACATGTGTTTTGATGTTTGAGACAGCAAGAGCAGGGTGAAATGATGATTTGGTTTCAGACATAATTGGTTGTGATGAAGGATAATCAATAATGGAGTAAGAGAGAAAAAAAATGAAGAAATTTTCGGCCAACAAGGGTTCTAGGGAGGAAGATGACCGAAAATTTGGAAGAAAATAAACTAATTTTGGATATTTCCTTAAGCTCTTGATACCATGTAAGACTTTGAAAGTATTTTCCTAAATGTATTCATCCTTAAAGGGAACAATATATACAACATATACATTTAATTAGGAAGAGTAAATCATGCCTAATATTCCTAATCAATCCCTAATAATCTTCTACCTAATTAACATAATATTCCTAATTAATATTTTACTACCTACCATATATAAAATGATACTACATCAATACATAATAATAATACATAATATTCTAACATATCTATTAGTAAATCTTTGAAGAGAATTCTTGAACTAATAATATAACTGGCTTGCGACCATGCAAGAGCGTGAGACTTAGAGGTTCAATCGAGTGGACTAGAAAATATGGGTTGTACCTCAAAGGACTGTAGAACTTATGTTGAACAACAAAGGAGGTTGAAATTGCTAGGAGGTGATGCAAACGCTTTATGAAAGTTCTATGATATGCAGACAAAGGATGTCGATTTTTTCTACTCCATGGATATGGATGGTGTTGGTAGGATTAAGAGCGTCGTATGGATTCACTCTGTCTATAAATACGCGTATGAAGAGTTCAGTGACGTAATCTGCTTCGATACAACTTATCTTGTGAATATGTATATCATGCCATTTTCTTCTTTTGTTGGTATTAATCATCACACTCAATCTATACTTTTTGGATGTGCTCTTCTTACTAGTGAGGACGCTCAAAATTACAAGAAAATTTTCTATAGATGGGTAAAAGTCATAAGAAGAGTTCTTCAAAATGTTATCTTGATTGGAAATGTGAAAGCATTAAGGCAGATGTTAGTGTAGTGTATAAGCACACAATTCATAGTTATTATATTTGGCACATATTCACTGAGTTGCCTTTGTGTCTAAATGTGACCGGTGGTCAATATAAAGCAATGAAGTATGAATTCAAGAGCATTGTCCGTCAAAGCATTACCACTAAAGAGTTCGAGCATAAGTGGGGTTCGTTTATTGTGAACTATAGATAATAAGAAAGTGATTAATTCAATAAATTGTATTCAAAAAGAAAAAATGAGTGTTCGTATATCTTAATAACTACTTCTGGGCTGGAATGATATCGATACAAAGAAGTGAGAGAATACATGCCCACTTCGATGGACTTGTCGACCATAGAAGCACGCTGAAATAGTTTGTTGAGCAGTATGAGTTAGCATTGAGAGATAGGTACGAGAAAGAGTTGGGTTTTGAATATCAGTCTCATTACACTAAAACAAGATGTGAGTTTATGTTCTAGTGGGAGGTGCAGCTCCAAGATGCTTATAACCGTAGAATGTTTCAAAATTTTCAATGTGAGTTAAAGAGGTTGTATCACTATGAATTAAGCCTAGTAGTTAATGAACCAACCGTGGAAGAAGTGGAGAAGTATGATATAGCAGATTCATCAATTAGAAATGATTTTTATGGGAGTCAATTTGTCTATAGGGTTAAACACTCTAGACGACGAACATTTTAAGTGTAATTGCAAATCCTTTGAATCAAGAGGGATTGTTTGCTGCCATATACTTAAGGTGATGGGACATAAGAAAACTAAATTGTTCCATGAAAGGTATGTTTTGGCAAGGTGGAGAAAAGATGTTCCATACCGCTTGAATTGTTTTTCTTGGAGGTTACCCTCATATGCCGGATGAGTAAAATAAGTATAAGAATTATTTTGACGAGGCATGTAATATTTCATTGGACAGTGACATAATGATAAATTTTTAGGTAAAAATCAAAAGATTTGCTTAGTAATCTTTCTAATTTGACAAAACATGATACAAGACCTTTAGAAAAATGTGGTGACCTTATCAGGAAATAGTGAAATGATCATATACTAAATATTGTAGACCCTGAAGTGCATCGTTGTCGTGGAATGCCAAAGGAAACACGATATAAATCACAAATTGAAACCTTTTTAGATCTTTTGGAAGGAGCAGTGTGCGGTACAATGGTAGTAGGAGCGGTGGCAGGACTGTATGAGGTAAAGGCAGATGCAGAGGAACAAAGCGATTGCCCAACGGTCCTACAATAGCAAGAAATGAGGTACAATTTTGCATTGTAACTTAAATTTAATTAACGTCATTGAATCACTTGGCTTAACTTTGAATTTGGTCTAACTCACATTGCAGTAAAATGATGATGAAATATCACAAGATGGATGAAGAGGAAGAGACAGAGGTGCAAGGCGACGACGGGGTTGTTCGACAAGAATAAGAAATGAGATACGTCTTTGCATTCTCACTTTAACTTAATTAACGTCATTAGATTTACTTGGATTAATTTTGAATTTTTTCGAACTCTCATTTAAGAAAAATGGTGATGGAATATCACAACATGTGAGGTTGCCTGGTTTGAAACTCAATAGCCAAGAAGCCTCACTCTTTGAATGCTAATTTTGTTTGGAAAAAATACTTGAAAGAATGCTTTTGATCATATATTACAGTTCTTGAGGGTTATTGTTTGATTGTATTCTACATTCCTGTGGTTGATATGTATTGTTCAGTTCTCAGTATATGAAGGAAGTTGATAAATTTAAAAATTCTAGAATGTCATTGGTTGAGACATCATACAATAACGTTCGAATGATCAAACAAAACAAATTGCATGAGTAAGGGCATGATTGACCTATTAGTTAACTTGTATGAAGGATCAAATAAGACAAATCGCATGATCGATTGCATGGTTGACCAATCAGTAAAATTGTAGAAAGGATTAACCATATAATAACATGGACACACAAATTAACTTCTAGATTAAAGTTGTTTAAAATAAAAGTAAACAAGATAGGATATTTGATTACACAACATGGATATCCCACTACAAACTCAGAAATTGTAACAACTTCATTTGTATTTAACTTGATTTTAGTGAACATGCGTAGAATCAATTAACAACACATTTAATTTCATCCACCCTAATACTAACAAGGACGCTTCACGGGGGGGGGGGGATCATTTCTAGCCTTGCAACAACTACAGTAAGACGATCAAATAGCATATCTTGGCGCCGTTTGACTTCAACGATCTGTCCCTCCAAGGTGGTAATATGTTTATTATTGTATTCTAGCCCTTCATCTAGGCGAACGTTTAAATGATCAACCTTTATTTTCATAGAACTTATGCGGTGCAAAACAATGTGTTGGTGTCATCAAAATGAGTGAGGAACATTTTTGTGTGACGGAGAACGCATTCCATATTTTTTGTGCACACAAGGCTTCACACAAGAGAAGAAAGAATAAAGAATGAGCAGAACAAAGGAACAATGTGGATAACATATATCACCAAGATAACTTAAATCTTTTTCCTCAAGCACCCCTAACCAATAACCTTCAAGCCTTGGTATACATATATTTTTTGCTAGTCCACTGACTCACTCAATGCTTTCACAAATAGAAATAACACAATTAAGAGAATTATTGATTAAGTCGATTTAAATGCATCTATGCATGAGGTTGGTTGTTGATAAGTCGGTTTAGATGCATCTATAAGGTCCTTTAAATTCGAATTTATCCTATTTTTTTTTCAATTAAGAAGATAAGGTATAAAGATACAATTAGAGATGGCAGTGGATCCTGGACCCAGTCCGGATCCGATGGATCCGGATCCGATGGATCCAGATCCGTTTTATAGGATATGAATTTTCAAATTTTGGACCCGACGGATCCGGATCGGACCCAGATCCATTTTTGACGGATCAGATCTGGATTTTGAGATCCGTATCCGGTCCAGATCCGACCCGTGGATCCATTTTTTATTAAATATATTCATAACCTAGAATGTAATTTTATAAGTATTTTCTTAAAATTGCTAAGCACATCCTTGCAAGTTTAATTCTCAAAACAAGTTTAATTTATCCCCGCGTTAACTCAAAAACCCAAATATAAATAGGTAACTTCGATAATAAAATCAATGTTATATTAGTGAATGACTAACATCTCCATAAACAAGTAGTTAAAATTATATTCACTTCATTTGTGAAGATTCCAAACATATGCAAGTTCTGCATTGTGAAAATACTAGTCAGCATTTTCCACAACTATTGTCATTGTCCAACATTTTCAATTAATAGCTCACAATCAAAACGAGACAACGAACAAAATATCTCATATGAACATTTCAAAATTGAAACACAGTAAATTGTTAGTTAAGTAAAAATCGTTTGTCAGTTCAAAAAAAAACTCTTAGCAAAGCAATTTTTTTTACATGTGGATTCAGATCCGATCCGTGGATCCTATGGATCCGGATTTGGATTTGATTTTTATGGAGCCGATGAATTTGGATCCGAATCTGGATCCAGGTATGAAAAACAGATCTGGATCTGGATCTAGTAGGATCCGATCCATTGCCATCCCTAGATACAATGTCACTTAAATCTAAAAATATTTATTGGTTGACCCATAAATAGATATATTACGAAGGTTCAACCATCCAATAACAAGTTACTTTGTGTTAATTATTTTAACAAAAAAAATAATTTATTTTCTTTTTATAATTTAACAAAACATAAGAAGATAAATATTACTAGTAGTACAAATATATAGAAATAACATATAATCATCCATAACTTCTCCTTATATTCATATAGACATTTAAAATACATAAGGGGGTGAGAAGTTTCATCAGTCCCAACAAAAACAACCATATCTTCTATAATAGAACAAATACCAACAAGAAAAACAATAATAAACAATATACACCAGTGGTAATGGTGGAGTAAGGGGAAGAGTGACATATTGATCAGCATCAATATGAAACGATCCCAAGACACCACAGATTATCCTCTCCAATCTCCGGCTCACAGCTTTTAGTCGTGTAGAATTTTTGTTAGGTTCAAAACACATAAGTAAGGCACAACAGAAGTTTAAAATTTTATTCTTACTTACCCCAACAATTTCTTCTGGTATGGTTATATGACAATCAAAATCTGCAACATAAAACATGAACACTTACATGTTGTATTATCTGGAGTCTTTACTAAAGGGTGGACACACGATTCCCTTTTCGGCGCCTTACGTAAAATTTTGTTTCCCGTTTTCATTTAATATATATATTCAACACATTAAATTCAAAATCCAATTTTGATTTAATTAAATAATTTCCATTTAATAAAAATTATTCCATAATTATTATCAGTTTAAATATCTCGATTCCAAATCAAATATTTAATTCTTTCTCAATACACCATTAGTTCGAAGAGACAATCGACATAGTGTGACCCTATAGGCCTTCATATATCGACACTAATCCAATTAAGGTCCATACGAAACTCCTAGACTGCGCTGTACGACGAACTCAATATATGAAGTACATTTACATGAATCCAACAAACATAACCTTTATGTGAGATGATAAATTCCTTTCATTCGCGACACACTCGATCAAGCTTAGAATTTGCCATGTGTCTATCCAAATGTCTTGATCACTTTATCTCATCTATATTAGTCGACAACTAGACCATATTCTAAATATGTCTCTTGCATTGGCCAATGACTTGGTCAACCTAATATCACTGAGAAGTTGAGTGCTCTCTCGAATATCCAATTGAGGAATGAATCCTATTCTTGGCTCAACTACCACCTCAATTTACATCATAATGCACCCAACATAAGCCGTATCTTATCCTATAAGAAATTTAAGCTTAGGACAGAGTCAAAGTACATTACTCTGTAAACAAGGTGCGTATTGACCTCAAGTCAAATGACCTTTATCTCCCACACGCTGATAACACTTTAGACATGTATAACAAATAGTTTATCAGTAGGGTATACCAATACTTTCCAAAAGTATCCATGTGTCCATCACTAGTAACCATTACTAGTAGCAGGTGAGACATACTACATTCTCTAAGAATGTGATGCAGACCACATGTCGACTTATAACATATCATCGATATCTCATTCTCAATGATCATTAGTCGAGGCTATTTTAGAGTTACGCTTTATCATAAATATCTCACTCTATTAATGACAACGTAAGCTCAAGGGATGCATATTAATGAATAATTAAAAATAATCAAATAATAATTCAATAATTGCAAATGCCATAAATATATTAATCTTATTAATAATACGAATGTGTTCAAGTACATTTGTCCCTAATAATGACTGTCTCTAGGACATACATACTTTGAATCTCCCACTTGGCCTAGAGCCAATCTCCAATGTATCTAATACCCATGTTTTCAAAATGACCATTATGCTTAACTAAGCTTAATCGTTTAGTAAACGGGTCAGCTAGATTATCATCTGTGAGAACATAGTCTAATCTTATTTCTTCAGTTTCCACCATCTCCCTAAGTATGTGGTATTTACTCGATACATGTTTGTTTCTATTTATTGATCTTGGTTCATTAGCTTGCACAATCGCACCAGTGTTGTCATAATAAATCATTATAGAACAAGTGGCACTTGGAAAAACCCCTAGTTCCTTCAGGAACTCAGATATCGCGACAACTTCTTTACCAGCTTCCGATCCAGCAATGTACTCGGCTTCTGTTGTCGAATCAGCAGTTGTAGCTTGCTTGGAACTTTTCCAACTCACTATTTCGCCATTGAAAATGAAGGTATATCCAGATTGAGATTTGAAGTCATCAAGATCTGTCTGGAAGCAAACATCAGTGTACCCAATACACACTAGCTTCTCTTGTCCACCATAGACTAAGAAATATTCTTTAGTTCGTCTAAGATACTTAAGAATACTCTTGACTGCTTTCCAGTATTCTTCCCCAAGATTCTGCTAGAATTTTCAAGTCATACTAAGTGCATAGGCCACATCTGGCCTCGTACAGGTCATGGCATACATGTGAGATCCTATAGCTGAAGCATATGAGATTCTTTTCATGCGTTCAAGTTGTGCAACAGTAGAAGGACTATCCTTCTTTGATAACTTGATGCCTTGACCCATAAGAAGACTTCCCTTTTTGGAGTTTTCCATAGATAATCGTCTTAGCACTTTGTCTATGTATATGGACTGTGACAACCCCAATAATCTATTAGGTATTTCTCTATAGATCCTAATTTCAAGAATGTAGCAGGCTTCACCCAAGTCCTTCATCATGAAGGTGCTGGATAACCATTCCTTGACTGATTGCATGAGAGACTTATTATCTCCCATTATTAATAGGTCATCTACATATATAACAATGAATACAATACTCCCTTCATTGCGTTTACTATAAATGCAGGGATCTTCTTTGCTTCTAACAAAGTCAAATAATTTGACTGCTTTGTCAAAATAAATATTCCAACTCCTTGAGGCTTGCTTAAGTCTATAAATAGACTTCTGTAGCTTGCATACTGCTTTGGGCTTAGTCTTGGATGTAAAACCCTCAAGTTGTATCATATACACTTCCTCAATTAGGTTACCATTGAGGAAAGCAGTTTTAACATCCATTTGCCAAATGTCATAATCATAGTATGCGGCTATTGCAAGAAAAATCCGAATGGACTTAATTTTTTGTAACAAGTGAAAATGTTTTATCATAGTCGACCCAGGCTATTGATTATAACCTTTAGCCACCAATCTTGCCTTATAAATCTGTACCTTGCCATATGCATCAATATTTTTCTTAAAGACCCATTTGCATCCTATGGGTCTAACCCCTGTTGGCAAATCAACCAAGTTCCAAACTTGATTGATGTACATTGAGTCCATCTCAGATTTCATGGCTTCCTGCCATCTCTGCGAATCAATGTCTAACATAGCTTCGCTGCAGGTTGTAGGTTCATCGTCATCATTAATATCTATCTCATTGTGTGTTTCAACTAGGAGATTAAGTCTTTCAGGTAGACGATGAGTCCTAGTGGTCCTACAGAGTTGATTATTCTGCGTTTCAGTGTTTGTTCCATTCTGATTGTGAGAAGGTCTTTGTGTGCTGGACAATCCATCACCTTGAGAGCTTTCAGGAATGTCATTTTCATGTATTTACTGAATGGAATGATGTACAACCATTGTATCATCTTCCATTGGTTGTGTATGAGAGCCTTGCATTTCTGCACTAACTCTCACAACACTCTCATTGGCTGAAGGGCGTACTCTAAGTACCCAATCTTCACCAAATACTCCCACAAAATAATATTTCTCACTTTTAGATTCCAACATGTCAGTAAGCATCTTCTTTACATATGCAGGGCACCCCAGGATTGCAGGTGTTTAAGTGCTGGCTTCTTGCCATTCCATATCTCATATGTAGTTTTTTCTCCTGACTTTGAAGGAACCATGTTCAGAATATAAATTGAGCTTTGCAATGTATAGCCCTAAAGGTATGTTGGTAGAGCTGAGAAACTCATCATGGATCTAACCATATTTAATAGGGTTCGATTTCTCCTTTCAGCAACATTACTCATTGTGGCGTTCCAGGAGGTGTCCATTATGATTGGACTCCATGAAGCTTCAAGTAATCCAGAAATTCTTTACTTAAGTATTCACCTTCTCGATCCGATCGAAGGGTCTTGATACTTGTTTCAAGTTGCTTCTCTACTTCTGACTTGTACTCCTTGAATTTCTCAAAGGCTTCAGACTTGTGTTTCATAAGATACACGCCCAAACCTTGTGAAATCGTCTGTAAAAGTGATGAAGTAAGGGAAGCCTCCCTTAACTTGAGTTGAAAATGGCCCACATACATCAGTATGGACCAACTCAAGTACCTCTTTGGCTTGCACCCCTTTCCCAGAAAGTGGCTTATTGGTCATCTTTCATCTCAAGCAAGATTCACAGTTACCATAGGACTCTAAGTCAAATGGTTCCAGGTAGTCTAACTTTCTTAATCTTGCTATCCTTGATTCATTGATGTGACCAAGTATACAGTGTCATAATTAGTTGGGGTTTCTTGGATTACTTATCTTGGCTAATTTATTTTGCACATTGAAAATTTCACGACTACAGTTTAGAACATACAAACCATCCACAAGCGGAGCATTTCCACAAACAAAACCATTGAAAGACAGTACATAACTGCCATGTGCAATAAATGAGGAAAACCCCTCAATGTCTAACATTGGGATAGAAATGATATTCCTCATTAATGAGGGAACAAAATAATAATTATTTAGTTCTAAACAAAAGCCTGAAGGTAAATCTAGTCTATAAGTTCCCACACGTTCAGCATCCACTCGTGCTCCATTTCTAACGTGCAGGTCTACCTCCCAAGGTCCAACCTTTCTGCTGTCAATCAGACCAAGCACATTATTATAAATGTGTGAGCCACATGCGGTATCCAATTCCCAGCAGTGAGAGTTATTTATAGACATATTTATGTCAATGACAAATATACCTTGTCCAGTAGAGCCAGGAGCACCTAGTGCTTTGCCTTCTTCTGGAGCTGTGCAGTCATTCTTCCAGTGCCCCTTATTCTTGCAGTTGAGGCACACATCCGAAGCTACATTTGCCTTCTTCTGAACACCTCCTTTAGGTTTCATAACTGTAGGTGCAACAACTGTCTTACCATTCTTCTTCTACATGTTCTTACCCTTTGGTTTGAACTTGCTAGAAGAGCCCACCATGAGCACGGCTTTACCTATAGAGGTAGATGATTCAAAGGTCTTCAACATATTGTCAAGCTCTGAAAGACTTGCCTTGGTCCCATTCATATTGAAGTTCACAATGAAATTCTCAAATGAACCAGGAAGTGAATTCAGGATCAGATTGACAGAGATATTTATAGGCAGCTTCATTCCAATCGAAGCCAACCTTTCTATCAACCCAATCATCTTCAGAACATGTGCTGACACTTGACCCCCATCGTTCAGCTTACACTTGAAAAGGTCCCTCAACAGTTCATATTCCATCGTCTGAGACTGTGAGTCATAGAGACTCTTCAAGTGTTCTAGCATTTCGTTGGGGCATATGTTTTCATGTTGCCTTTGTAACTCCAAGGTCATGGAGGACAACATTGTTGACACCCAATTTTGTCCCGTCTTTTCCAATTTATTTGCAATTTTAAATATTTTAACTTTCAAAACAATTTTAATATATATACATACATGCGTATATATACATATATATGTATATATATATATACATATATATATTATGATTCGACGCTAACTAATATTTTCTGTATTCTTAGTAGCATGAGTACTTCTCAGAAAATAGACAAAGGGAAAGGCCCAGCCAAACCCTCAGACGAAACAGACAAAGGGAAAGGCCCAGCCAAACCCACAGACAATGATACATACAGACAAAGCCTGTTGGGGAACTTGAAATTCAAGCCCATGGCACAATTTGAGACACCTGCTTTAGAAAGAATTTATTTTGGAAAATCATTGATTTTCTGGTGAAACTTTACTATTGCCTCACAGTCTGTTCTTACTAAGGTTTCTTGTTTGTTTAAAATATGGAGTCTAAAGGAATTTAGCCCGTATATTACTGCTAAAATTTCTGCGTCTATTATTATTATTATTCACATTTTTTACTATCATTTGCATTTTTTATCATAATCATAAGTTTTATCCGAAAATTCTATGTTATTTTATTCTCGCAAAATTGCATCGCATTTCCATATTTTTTTTTAAGCATTAAACATCTCGCAAATATTATATTTTATTATTATCACATCGTTATGTTATTTTAAATAATTCACATCTTTTACAAAAACAAAAATAATATTTTTAATGTTTAACCCCTTTTATATTTTTTTAAAACCCAAAACAATATCTAACCCATTCCATTTTTCCAACCCAATACAAATTCCCCCAACCAAAAAAAAAAAAAACTCCCAAGCCCATTCCCTTTATTTCCCCCCAATTCCCACAGCCCACATCCGAGGCCCAATCGGCCACCCCCTAACAATACCCCAAACCCATTCCCCTTTTATTTCCCTTACCACCAAAGCCCAACCCCTCACCCCAAATCGTCCATTTCGTCGGCCCAATCCCTAAACCCGCCGACCCAAGCCCAAATATCCCTTTACATCCCCTTAAACCTAAAAAATAAAATAAAACCCTTACACCCCTAAAACCTAAAACCTTACACCCCTGCCCTCTCCAATCGCTGCCACCCTACACCCCCTACGTAGCCGCACCCTACACCTGACGCCAACACCGCCGCCTGACACCACCAACCCCATCACCTCTCACCGCGACCCATACCCCTAAAAACCCGTTCCAAAATCATTGTTTTTGGGCCCTTTATTTTGAATTCAAGCTCGGTTTTAGGGGGAAAATGGAGCTATAAAAACCCCTTGTGTTCTTCAAGAAAAAAGGGGGAGAAAAGAGAGAAAAAGAAAACGGAAGGATTTTTTCGGAGGTCCGATTGGATATAAAATATTTTTGGTTGTGTTCTTGATTTCAAACACTTTGCCTCCCTTGTTGTTCAAGAATTAAGTCCCAAAAGGTTTGTTCTCCACTGTTTTTGCATCTCCGATTCGGGTATGTTCGGGTCGGGTCACTGACCCGGGTCGGGTCGACCCGGTTTGGGTCATATTTCCAGAATTCTTGCATTTCATATTTTTGTATGTTGGTTATCTAAAATTGGCGAAAATATTCGATTTCGGGTTGCATCTCCGATTCGGGTCGGGCCACTGACCCGGGTCGGGTCGACCCGATTTGAGTATTATTTCCAGAATCCTCGCATTTCACATCTTGCATATTGGCTATCTGAATTTGCTGAAAAAAAATTAGATTTGTTGTTCTTCGCTGATTTCGGGTCACTGATTCGGGTCGGGTCGACCCAATTTGGATATATTTCTAGAATCCTTGCATTTCACATATTGCATATTGGTTATCTGAATTTGCTGGAAAAAATAAGATTTGTTTGTTTCTTCACTGATTTCGGGTCACTGATTCGGGTCGGGTCACTGCCCCGAGTCGGGTCACTGCCCCGAGTCGGGTCGACCCGATTTGGATATTTTAGAATTATCGCATTTCGTATCTTATTTGATTAATTATCTGAAATTGGTGAAAATATTTGATTTCAGGTTTGAATCTCTGATTTGAGTCACTGACCCGGGTCGGGTCGACCCGGTTTGGCTATTTTCCAGATTATGGCATTTTTTTTATCTGTTGTTAGTTATCTGAAAAATCTAAATTTTTTATTCCGATTCTGGACACTATTTCGGGTCTGTTTTTCAGAATTAATTCACTGTTTCATTCGGGACACTGTTCAGAATTAACTCACTGTTTCATCCGCCTTTATTTACTTCTTTCGTTTCTCTTCGTTCATCGGGTTAAACATCCGGCAACGGATATTCACTGTTTTACTATTTTTTACTAAACATCCCGTCTTCTCGGGAATTGCCTCTCTGTTTTTTTGCCTACTGCTTACTGTTCCGATTTAATTTCGCTGATTTGAACACGATACTACACCTTGCCAATGAAAAATATCCGTCGATTTTGAGGCCTCCACAGTCGTAAAGACGGAAATATAACTTCTGGGCAAGGATGAGGCTTAAGCCTTTTTATTTCATCCGAGATCAACATGTTTAGTAGGCGAGGTGACTAAAATAACCAACAAGTTATATATTCGCAGCCACGATGTGATTATAGTGATCTTTTCTTTTCATCCGAGAGACCAACACGTTTAGTAGGCGAGGCAATAAAAAATAACCACTTAGTCATATGTTTGCAGCCACGACGTGATTGGAATGGTCTTTTCAAAATTTAAGTCTGAGCACTCCGTGATCAAAACATTTACTGTTTTGGATACGGATCCGAAGTTATTTGTATTTAACTATTTCTAACCGTTTGTTCTTGACAGCTTGCAAGGAACAAAGTCAATGAAGGCAGATACTCCTCGGAGTTTATTTATTTTGTTGTTTTTACTTTCTTTAAATTCAGCTTTATTTTGCTCTGTATTGTAATATTATTTCTTGTACTTATGTAATTGTTGAAACGCTTAGAATAGGCAAACCTAGAATTAATTCATAGGGTAGTTTAAGACTTGAAACCCGTCGCTAGTTTATCCATTCGTAGGCTCGGTTAATTCAAACTTAGAAATCCTCCGCTAGTTATTTTTTTAGGTTTGTCATGCATATTCAAAATTTTCAAAACAATTCTGGTAGTCTTTTATTTGCTTCATTAATCTTACAAATAAATGTTATCCTTTTTCCAAAATCAATGATTTCCAAAAGATTTACTTCTTAGGCATTATAAATAATTTGTTTTTTACTATCAATTGTTAAAAATGCATACTTTTCAACTTCACATGTATTTCTCTTTATATACCGTACAAATGCATACTTGTACAAAATGCATTCTTTTACTAAATACTTGCAATATTTGTTTAACTTTGTATTTTTTAAAAACATGTATTTTCTTACAATAATTAACCTGAGTTTGACCGGATAACCGCAAATTAGCGGATCTTAAAGGATGCCTAACCCCTTCCCTTTAGGATAATAAAGAACCTTTACCTAGGATCTCATTAGTTTCGCAGACCATTAAAATCGGAGTTTACATTGCAGCATTTAGTTTAATATTTATGTGTCCTAATTCACCGTAAAAATAATTAGGTGGCGACTCCTTAACCCTTTTTACCCAGGAATCACCGAACACGTCTGTGCTCCGCTTCCGACCTCTCGCCGGGGTCGGGTTAAAAACGGGCGCGACAGCATGGCGACTCCACTGCGGATTTTCAGGTTCTTAACCATAGCAGATTCATGTTAATTATTATTTTTCTTTATATTGCTCCTTATTTAATCTATTGTTTTTAATTATTTCCTTTTGAAATTTTGTATGCATAACTGCTTTAGTTGCTATATTCTCTTACTACTTTCCTTAAATTGGCATTTCGCTCATATTTCTTCCACTCTGGAAAATTGACACTATCACACATTACACGCGAGGTGTGTTTTGCGCACCCGCAAATTTCTTTCAAATTTCCAAATTTTTAGGAGAGTTGGTATATGCGCGGAGCGTCCGGACCATCCGGTTGGCCGCGTAGCCTTCTCACTCGAGCAGTCCGCTCGGGAACCTTGAGTCTAGTTAGCCAAATCTTAAAAAATTTAGGATAGAGCTATACCACCCTTTATTTTAAGTCATGCATGCATACACCTTAGGTGGGTCAATCCTTGGTATCGACTCCACAATTAAGAAATCTACCAAAATTGTCAACGGGTCTCGGAACCCAACGACCAATTAGCATATTACGTGTAGCGTGATGATGATAGACAAATCCAAGCCTAATCATGACATGCCGAAATTGGAAAATGAACATTCATTTTGTCTCATTTCCGACAAAAGCATTTCAGTTTAACAGCTTGGATCAATCTGTCGTAATCTCGCATATTTGGCGTTTAGGCCCACCTCTGGCATAAGAAAGGCCCCCATGTATATTAGGACACGCATTTAAATTCTATACAATCTGCTTGTTATTTTCATCTGCTTCCCACTGTGCATATTATTTGAAGCAATAATTACTCGTCTTATACTAACTTGGTTCTCTTCATTTTTCAGGAGGTTTATTTTGTCTAATGTATTTCCCCCCAAAGGTTGATTCGTATTGACTAAAATTGGCGGAGCACCCCATCTTTTAATTCCCCAATCATATTGTATTACCGCTAACTTATTGAAACAATGCGATTTAAATTGAGGACTGAATCGCAATTATGCATTTTAGTGTATTTTGCCTCCACCTTTTGAAAGCTTAAAAAGATAAATCTGCATTGCTTTTGCTATTTTAAAATCTGTTTTGTTTAATAATTTTCTTTTCTTTTTCATCATGCAAACTAATAAATTTATCGATAATATGTGACATATAATGAAAGAAGGAAACAAAGTCCCAAACAACGAACAAGACTTTGAAGAATATGAGGAAGACTCTCAACCGGAAGAACTGGGGCATAAGCCAAAGCCAGGTTTGGGTGAAACATCAAGATTGTTGATAATTACAAAGCATTGGTACGAGCATTTTCTACTGGGGCAACGCTATATCTTTCGCAGCCAAGTGGGTACAGAATCATATACTAAGAGATTGATTGATGAAAAGCAGATGGACGCAGTTGTCCGGGGCAACCTTATCAGAATAGAATGGCCAAAACCCATCAATGCAGATGCAATGAACGGATACCATATCTAAGATTTGTTATTCTCTATGTAATACTTTTTCTATGTAGTAAAAGTTGCGCTCCCTCGGCGGGACACGCATAAAACCCACATAGGGTTTCGTCTCTTTAAGACAGAAGTTTCCCAAAAAATTATATTTTTTTGTACATGAACTACGTTATGACCTGATTCTCTCGGTGGGATACGTAGGCGGCCACATTGGCTTCGGTCCCATTTTTGGAAAAAAAATTCTTATAAATCTCTTATTTTACATGAACTACGTCATGACTTGATTCCCTCGGCGGGCACATCGGCTTCGGTCCCATCTTAGAAAAACCCTTACAATCCGTTTTGCTTGTAATGAACTACGTTACGACTTGATTCCCTCATGGGGATACGTAGGCGGCCTAAATCGGCTTCGGTCCCACCATTAGGAAATATTTTCTCCTTTATATCACATATGACAAAATACACTCATCTGATCACCCTGATAGGACAGGCAAGCAACCCAGACAAGACTCGATTGTCCGTTCGAAAGTTCATCATCCTCACATATCGGAAACTGGGGCATTTTTTTAAGGGATCACTGCCAGAGGACGCCGATAAACATGGAAAAGCATCGGCAAACTAAGTCTTCAGCCAGAAGAAGGATTTTGGATAAGACGTTTGCTTTGTTTCACCGCATGTCACTGCTCGACAGACATTTACATATATGCATACTTTCTTATAAGCAAATTATTTTAAACAAATATTTTCATTAGAGTTCGACAAGAACTTTTTACTGACAAGCATACTTTCTTATAAGCAAATTATTTTCAACAAATATTTTCATTAGAGTTCGACAAGAACTTTTTACTGATAAGCATACTTTCTTATAAACAAATTATTTTCAATAAATATTTTCATTAACGGTTAGCCAAGACTGGGAACCAGACAGGGGCTACAGGTCCGAATCAGCAGGACATGGAACTATCAAGAGCAGAAGCTACAAAGTCAACGCGAATCAACCGTCCCTCCCCCGAATTCACAAATTTTTTATTTGAGTACAGGTTCTTCAGGTTGAAAGAAGCAGGGAAGCCACATCACTTATGATCAATTTCCCAAAGACTTTCGGCATCACTGCTCACCACAAGGATCACGTTCCTGTTTTGCATCTATACAAAGACATCATCTTGACCTACAGGGTCCCGACTATTATGTCTGCACAAAGATGTTTATTTTGAATCACAGGGAACGACAACACAGCAAACCCAACGGCAAAGACGTCGCATCACATTTTCGCCCGTGCCAGGACGACATTTCAATTCACAGTCTACATGAGTTTGAATCGGTAGAAGATTCAGCACAACGTGGAACCATATTACAGCAAACTGACGGCAATGACGTCACAACTATCTTTTACAGCATTACAATGACATCATTACAACGATGTCCTCAGCGTTATCATTACAACGACGTCTTCAGCACATCAACTATCTTTTACAGCATTACAACGACATCAACAACATTACAATGATTTCATCAGCAACACGTCCATACAACGGCGTCATGAACAACACGCCTACGCAATGACGTCTTCTGCAAAACAACTATCTTTTACAGCATTACAACGACATCAACAACATTACAATGGTGTCATCAGCAACACGCCCATACAACGGCGTCATCAACAACGCGCCCATACAACGACATCATCAACAACACGCCTACGCAACGGCGTCTTCAGCACAACAGTTATTTCTTACAGCATTACAACGACATCAACAACATTACAATGATGTCATCAACAACACGCTCATACAATGGTGTCATCAACAATGCGCCCATACAACGACGTCATGAACAACACGCCTACGCAATGGCGTCTTCTGCAAAACAACTATCTTTTACATTCTTACAACGACATCAACAACATTACAATGATGTCATCAGCAACGCGCCCATACAACGGCGTCATCAACAACACGCCTACGCAACGACGTCTTCTGCACAACATTTATTTTTACAGCATTACAATGACGTCAACAACATTACAACGACGTCTTCAACACAACTTTATCTTTTACAGCAAAACATCATTACAACAACGTCATTTCAGGCGCCCACTTTATAATGCGGGTATTTTAATTTCAGTCAGGCGCCCACCTCCTAATGCGGGTATTTTAATTTCAGTCAGGCGCCCACCTCCTAATGCGGGTATTTTAATTTCAGTCAGGCGTCCACCTCCTAATGTGGGTATTTCCAAGTTATATTCTCTACAACTTTTCTCAGCAGTTATACACTAATTATATCTTAAGCTTTAGTTTGCAGGAGTTTTTTTATTTGCAGGAACTTCATCACAACGTGGACCTATCTCTTACGGCGAACCGAGGCAAATTGGTCAATGACCTACTTCGAACGTCGATCCGCTCTTTTCCAATAGTTTTGTCACATCTGTGACCAGTGTCATCATAACTCGACACTGGGGCAATATTTCTTGAATCCGCACCAACTTTTTCAATATCTTCTCCCTCAAAATTCTGTTTCTACCATGCATCCCTAATCTTCCTTTAAGTCCCGTTGATCAGGACAAAATTGGCTACTTAGTCAACTTCTTTGGCCTAAAACTCTTTCATCGTCTCCGGCCAAAGAGGGGCATCTATTGACACCCAATTTTGTCCCGTCTTTTCCAATTTATTTGCAATTTTAAATATTTTTAACATTCAAAACAATTTTAATCTATATACATACATGCGTGTATATATATATATATATATATATATATATATATATATATATATATATATATATATATATATATATATATATATATGATTCTCTTATTATTATTATTATTATTCACATTTTTTACTATCATTTGCATTTTTTATCATAATCATAAGTTTTATCTCGAAAATTCTATGTTATTTTATTCTCGCAAAATTGCATCGCATTTCTATTTTTTTATTAAGCATTAAACATCTCGCAAATATTATATTTTATTATTATCACATCGTTATGTTATTTTAAATAATTCACATCTTTTACAAAAACAAAAATAATATTTTTAATGGTTAACCCCTTTTATATTTTTTTTAAAACCCAAAACAATATCTAACCCATTCCATTTTTCCAACCCAATACAAATTCCCCCAACCAAAAAAAAAAAAAAAAAAAAAAAAAAAAACTCCCAAGCCCATTCCCTTTATTTCCCCCCAATTCCCACAGCCCACATCCGAGGCCCAATCGGCCACCCCCTAATAATACCCCAAACCCATTCCCCTTTTATTTCCCTTACCACCAAAGCCCAACCCCTCACCCCAAATCGTCCATTTCGTCGGCCCAATCCTTAAACCCGCCGACCCAAGCCCAAATACCCCTTTACATCCCCTTAAACCTAAAAAATAAAATAAAACCCCCACACCCCTAAAACCTAAAACCCTACACCCCTGCCCTCTCCAATCGCCGCCACCCTACACCCCTGCCCTCTCCAATCGCCGCCACCCTACACCCCCTACGTCGCCGCACCCTACACCTGACACCACCATTCTCCAACACCGCCGCCTGACACCACCATTCGCCAACACCGCCGCCTGACACCACCAACCCCATCACCTTTCACCGCGACCCATACCCCTAAAAACCCGTTCCAAAATCATTGTTTTTGGGCCCTTTATTTTGAATTCAAGCTCGTTTTTAGGGGGAAAATGGAGCTATAAAAACCCCTTGTGTTCTTCAAGAAAAAAGGGGGAGAAAAGAGAAAAAGAAAACGGAAGGATTTTTTCGGAGGTCTGATTGGATATAAAATATTTTTGGTTGTGTTCTTGATTTCAAACACTTTGCCTCCCTTGTTGTTCAAGAATTAAGTCCGAAAAGGTTTGTTCTCCACTGTTTTTGCATCTCCGATTCGGATATGTTCGGGTCGGGTCGACCCGGCTTGGGTAATATTTCCAGAATTCTTGCATTTCATATTTTTGTATGTTGGTTATCTGAAATTGGCGAAAATATTCGATTTCGGGTTGCATCTCTGATTCGGGTCGGGTCACTGACCCGGGTCGGGTCGACCCAGTTTGAGTATTATTTCCAGAATCCTCGCATTTCACATCTTGCATATTGGGTATCTGAATTTGCTGGAAAAAAAATTAGATTTGTTGTTCTTCACTGATTTCGGGTCACTGATTCGGATCGGGTCGACCCAATTTGGATATATTTCCAGAATCCTTGCATTTCACATGTTGCATATTGGTTATCTGAATTTGCTGGAAAAAAATAAGATTTGTTTATTTCTTCACTGATTTCGGGTCACTGATTCGGGTCGGGTCACTGCCCCGGGTCGGGTCAACCCGATTTGGATATTTTAGAATTATCGCATTTCGTATCTTATTTTATTAATTATCTGAAATTGGTGAAAATATTTGATTTCGGGTTTGAATCTCTGATTCGGGTCACTGACCCGGGTCGGATCGACCCGGTTTGGGTATTTTCCAGATAATGGCATTTTTTTTATCTGTTGTTAGTTATATGAAAAATTTGATTTTTTTATTCCGATTCTGGACACTATTCCGGATCTGTTTTTCAGAATTAATTCACTATTTCATTCGGGTCACTGTTCAGAATTAACTCACTGTTTCATCCGCTTTTATTTACTTCTTTCGTTTCTCTGTTCACTGGGTTAAACATCCGGGCAACGGATATTCACTGTTTTACTATTTTTTACTAAACATCCCGTCTTCTCGGGAATTGCCTCTCTATTATTTTGCCTACTGCTTACTGTTCCGATTTAATTTCGCTGATTTGAACACGATACTACACCTGGCCGATGAAAAATATCCGTCGATTTTGAGGCCTCCACAGTCGTAAAGACGGAAATATAACTTCTGGGCAAGGATGAGGCTTAAACCTTTTTATTTCATCCGAGATCAACATGTTTAGTAGGCGAGGTGACTAAAATAACCAACAAGTTATATATTCGCAGCCACGATGTGATTATAGTGATCTTTTCTTTTCATCCGAGAGACCAAAACGTTTAGTAGGCGAGGCAATAAAAAATAACCACTTAGTCATATGTTTGCAGCCACGACGTGATTGGAATAGTCTTTTCAAAATTTAAGTCTGAGCCCTCCGTGATCAAAACATTTACTGTTTTGGATACGGATCCGAAGTTATTTGTATTTAACTATTTCTAACCGTTTGTTTTTGACAGCTTGCAAGGAACAAAGTCAATGAAGGCAGATACTCCTCGGAGTTTATTTATTTTGTTGTTTTTACTTTCTTTAAATTCAGCTTTATTTTGCTCTGTATTGTAATATTATTTCTTGTACTTATGTAATTGTTGAAACGCTTAGAATAGGCAAACCTAGAATTAATTCATAGGGTAGTTTAAGACTTGAAACCCGTCGCTAGTTTATCCATTCGTAGGCTCGGTTAATTCAAACTTAGAAATCCTCCGCTAGTTATTTTTTTAGGTTTGTCATGCATATTCAAAATTTTCAAAACAATTCTGGTAGTCTTTTATTTGCTTCATTAATCTTACAAATAAATGTTATCCTTTTTCCAAAATCAATGATTTCCAAAAGATTTACTTCTTAGGCATTATAAATAATTTGTTTTTTACTATCAATTGTTAAAAATGCATACTTTTCAACTTCACATGTATTTCTCTTTAAATACCGTACAAATGCATACTTGTACAAAATGCATTCTTTTACTAAATACTTGCAATATTTGTTTAACTTTGTATTTTTTAAAAACATGTATTTTCTTACAATAATTAACCTGAGTTTGACCGGATAACCGCAAATTAGCGGATCTTAAAGGATGTCTAACCCCTTCCCTTTAGGATAATAAAGAACCCTTACCTAGGATCTCATTAGTTTCGCAGACCATTAAAATCAGAGTTTACATTGCAGCATTTAGTTTAATATTTAGGTGTCCTAATTTACCGTAAAAATAATTAGGTGGCGACTCCTTAACCCTTTTTACCCAGGAATCACCGAATACGCCGTGCTCCGCTTTGACCTCGAGCAGGTTAAAAACGGACGCGACAAACATTACACATTGTGCCAATGTAGCATTGTCTAGATGTTTCTGATAAGCCACCTTGTCAAACAGGGTATACTCAACAGAATCTTCAGCAGGAACTGTGGGGAACACTGTGTCAACACATACTCAATTCTTTCTTCTCTTAACACCAATCGCAGATTTCTTAACCAGTCAGGGTAAATTGCTCCAGTCAAATTGCTTGTCTCGACCAACATTTTCAGTGATAGATTCGACATTTTGTATAAACTGAAGATATATATAGATTTGAAATTAAACTCTAATATAATTTCTATTGAACACATTCGTTAACTAATTAACATGGCCTTTAGTTTAATTAGCTCCCACTATTTTAGCATACTCTTCGACCCCATGGAAGAATACAGACTCATATCAAATATGGTCATAATGGGCCATGATCCAGGTTCATGCTATCTCCATGTTTGTTGTGGCTGATAACTTCAATAGCATAACCCGGTAGGTCTCCAAACCAATTACAAACAATTTGTAACTCTTGTTTGATTGAATGTTCTAAACAATCGATCTGCGTCCCTCGGCTTGTCCGACACTGTGGCGCCAAGACAACCTAGCAAGTCAACCCCGTTATGCGACTGCAATTATGTATTTAAGTGAGTTTTGCCTTATAGAGCAAACATTGTGGTGTAAATACTCATGAAGGTTTATCACCCACTTCTACATTTAACATGCATCTATGAAAGAGTCTGAATCCTCGTAGACTTAGAGCAAATGTTGTGGCATAAATACTCATCTCGCCGAAAAGGATTTTGCACTATAATAAATTATAACAGACGACACGTTCATTTAAAATGATACTTGTATTAAAATTTTAGGGAACATTTTAATTCAGGGTTTTAACCCAGATCAACTCTAGTATGCTATATCAAATATAACATCTTAATTATCATGCAAAGTCTATTAAGCACTTATTGGGTACCGCCTGCCCAAGCATGATATTAAGCGGTTTAAACACATACTGGGTGCCGCCTACCCAGATAGTTATTTGCAGACGCTATTTTAGTAATTTAAATGACAAATAATTTGACATTTAGCACATAAACAGTATACTTATCAAATAATATACTTTTATAATAATAATCATGGGTTAAATATTTTGAATTTTTTTTCCGGATGGATGGGGCCGTGGCGCTAATCATTAGAGTCGACGCCAGTGAGGCAGAAACCAAAATTTTGCTTCTGCAATGCATTAGCGCCGCGACGCTCCACTATGGAGCTGCGGTGCTGGCAAGGCAGAAACCTTTCGGTTTCTGTAGTTCATTAGGGTCGCGGCGCTCCACCATGGAGCAAGGGCGTTTACTCTCCAGTAAGTCCAGAATTTTAAAATGAAGCATTAGGGCCGCAACGCTCCACCATGGCACCGCGGCGCCGCCTTAAAATCTTAACAAGCGCCGCGACACCCTACCATAGGGCCGCAGTGCCGACGTCCTGATAAATCATTTCTATGTTGATTTTTTCTAAAATTGTTCGAGCCCAAATCCAATTTAGGGATCAAATCACAGATCCTTTATTATTACCCACAATTATTAATAACGCACATATCAACCATCATCCATTCTTACCCGTTCTTTACCGTACACCGTGCAATAAGCTTGATATCCGCACTTTTAGCTTAGTTCGAGTTAGAACGGAATGACTTCCTCGAATTAGCGTAGGAGATAATTTAGGGTGACATAAAAAGGTCTACTTTGTTTAGCCAAGATTTATAGGATTTCAAGAAGCCTTGTTTTAATCTAATTTTATGTTTAACCTATATTATTATGTTATTCAAATGTTATATAACCATTGAACTGAGCTCTCATACCATTGTAGAGTTTTTGTTGGATTCAAAACACATAAGTAAGGCACAACGAAAGTTTAAAATTTTGTTCTTACTTACCCCAACAATTTCTTCTGGTATGGATCAAAACCTGTAACATAAAACATGAACTTACATGTTGTATTATCTTGAGTCTTTACTAAAAGGTGGACACACGATTCCCTTTTCGACTGCAAGCACAATGCTATGGTGTATTCCTCTGTCAAGAAAGCCAGGAAATCTTGACAGAGGTTTGAGAGAGTTTTATCCTAGACTCTAAGTCTAGAATTGTTTATGATAATTAGTGTGTTAATTAATAATGTGGAGTGTTGTATTTATAGTTAAAATTAGTGCAAAAATCTGATTAGGGTTGGGCTCCAAGCCTGGCCCAAAACCAAGGTGCAGTGGGCCAATCTGACTGGGCCAACTGCTGGGTCGGCACCTTACGTAAAATTTTGTTTCCTATTTTCATTTAATATATATATTTAGCACATTAAATTCAAAATCTAATTTTGATTTAATTAAATAATTTTACATCTAATAAAAATTATCCCATAGTTATTATCAATTTAAATATCTCGATTCCAAATCGAATATTTAATACTTTCTCAATACACCCTTTGTTCGAAGAGACAATCGACATAGTGTGAACCTATAGGCCTTCATATATCGACACTAATCCAATTAAGGTCCATACGAAACTCCTAGACTGCGCTGTACGACGAACTCAATATATGAAGTACATTTACATGAATCCAACAAACATAACCTTTATGTGAGATGATAAATTCCTTTCATTCGCGGCACACTCGATCAAGCTTAGGATTTTCCATGTGTCTATCCAAATGTCTTGATCACTTTATCTCATCTATATTAGTCGACAACTAGACCATATTCTAAACATGTCTCTTGCATTGGCCAATGACTTGGTCAACCTAATATCATTGAGAAGTTGAGTGCTCTCTCGAATATCCAATTGAGGAATGAATCCTATTATTGGCTCAACTACCACCTCAATTTACATCATAATGCACCCAACACAATCCGTATCTTATCCTATAAGAAATTTAAGCTTAGGACAGAGTCAAAGTACATTACTCTGTAAACAAGGTGCGTATTGACCTCAAGTCAAATGACCTTTATCTCCCACACGTTGATAACACTTTAAACATGTATAACAAATAGTTTATCAGTAGGGTATACGAATACTTTCCAAAAGTATCCATGTGTCCATCACTAGTAACCATTACTAGTAGCAGGTGAGACATACTACATTCTCTAAGAATGTGATGCAGACCACATGTCGACTTATAACATATCATCGATATCCCATTCTCGATGATCATTAGTCGAGGCTATTTTAGTGTTATGCTCTATTATCAATAACTCACTCTATTAATGACAACGTAAGCTCAAGGGATGCATATTAATGAATAATTACAAACAATCAAATAATAATTCAATAATTGCAAATGCCATAAATATATTAATCTTATTAATTATTGGAAATTTACTAAATGTGGAATTAAGTATATCCCATTAATTTATGACTCAAACAATTGGGGCCCGCACGCCGGAAACGTCATTTCCACACACGTGCACACGTAGTGCCAAGTATCGCAAATTTCATTAGTGAAAGAGATATTGGTACGTATACGTTTGAGACATAGAATTATGGACGGTTATTGGCCAAATGATGAAGTATTCCACGTTGGTAAACGAAGGAAGAAGTGTACAAAGTGTAAAATTAAACGAGTCAGAAATCACCACGGAGCCGTGAAGGGCCGCGATGCCACACCTTCGGAGCCGCGGAGCAAAATAGTTGGTCAGTCACTGGAGCCGCGACACTAATTCACAGGGCCGCGGCGCTTCAGAGGCAGAAAACTGCGACGGGAAGTTGGAGAAATCTGACATTTGGGCTGGTTTTGGAGCATTGATTCTCCATTATTTGGCACATGAATTCAACCATTATTTGGCTGAATGTAACCCCTCAATCAAGTGTAATTACATGGATATTGAAGGCCATTAGTTGGCTAGTTGAGGGGTCTTCTACTTACATTATAAATTAAGGCCTTTGGCTCAATTGAACACTACTCAATACTTAGAAAATACTTTAGATTTTCTGAATTCATCTTCTTCCTCTCTAGCAAAGTTACTATATTCAAAGTTCTTCAAGAGTAACACTTGAGTTTCCTTTGCTCACTTGTTAAAGTTGCTATTGTATCTTGGGAGACTATTACTCAACACCGTAAAAGGAGATATACAGGTTAATCTTGTGTTAAAGACAGAGTGTCATCACTCGACTCAGCAAATCACACAAGCAGTTTGATAAGTTCTTGATTTCCAGTTTTTATTGTAATTGTTTGTTTATCCTTTCTACCATTGTAATAGTTACTTACTTCCCATTCCCTACAACAATTGTATCCTAACAATTTTAAGACAAGATTTGTTGTAAGTAAGTTAGAAAGATGACTAGCATAGATCAAACTGCTTCTGATTCTGCTGCTGCTGCTGCTCAAGGCAATCCCCCTGCCTTCCGCCACTGCTCAAGGCACTCCTAATGCCTTTCCGGTTGCACAAGGCTTATCCAACGCCTTTACTGTCGCTCAAGGGAATGTTGTTGTTCCTCCCCCCGCTGGATTTTACCATGAACGCCCTAAAAGGTTCATAGGGTCAAACTTCAAGAGATGACAACAAAAGATGATATTCTATCTGACTGTTATGGGAATGACACATTTTCTAACAGAAGATCCTCCACAAGCTGGAGATGAAATGGACCCTTCACCTTCTGAAACGGGTGAAGGGGGCCTAGGTATCCATGTCATTAATGGCATGAAGATGGTTCTTGATGCATGGAGTCATAGTGATTTCATGTGTAGGAATTACATATTGAACTGATTGTCAGAACTTCTCTACACGGTGTATTGCACCATTGGCACTGCCAAAGAGTTATGGGAGAAGCTGCAAAAGAAGTGCAACACACAAGATGCAGGTACTAAGAAATTCATTGTTGGGAAATTTTTGAAATTTCAAATGGTGGATAATAAAATTGTGATGTCCCAAGTCCAGGAATTCCAAATGACTCTACATCACCTGGATTTGGAAGGTATGAAACCAAACGAGAAGTTTTGGTTGCATCACTGATTGAAAAGTTACCTCCTTCATGGAATGAGTTTATGAGTTACTTAAAACTCAAGACAAATGAGATGACCTTTGACAAACTTATTATCAAACTCTAAATTCATGAAGATAATAAGAAGGCTTTGCCTAGGGGTAAACAACCCGCTGAGGTAAAGGCAAATCTAGCTGAGGCCAAAGAGAACCCAAGCAAGAAGCGCAAGTTCCAGAAAGACGGCAAAACCCAAGCAACAGAGAAGTTCAAAGGAAACTGTCACCACTGTGGGAAACTTGGTCACATGATCAAGGAATGCCGCAAGCTCAAAACTGAGCAATAAGAGAAGGCCAAGGCTAAGGGCAAGGCATATGTTAACATCGTCAAAGACCAGTTTCTGGACGACATGATAGAGGAGTTCTCAGCGGTGGTGCTAGAAGAAAACCTTGTTGAGAATCCCATGTAGTGGTGGATGGACACAGGTGCTACAAGACATATCTGTTCCAAAAGAGATGCCTTCTCCACTTATACACCGGCTACAAACAAGAAGCTGTTCATGGGCAACAACGCTTCCTCTGACGTGCTGGGGGTAGGAAAGGTAGTCCTGAAGATGACTTCTGAAAAGGAGTTCACTCTGAAGAAAGTGATGCATGTTCCTAAGATTAGAAGAAATTTAATTTCAGATCCTTTATTGGTTAATGCTGGTTTTAGGCTAGTGTTTGAGTTCAATAAATTTGTAGTCACTAAGAATGGAACGTTTGTGGGAAGAGGATTCATCTGTGAAGGCCTCTTCAAAGTTAACACCATGGCTGTATTACACACAAACAATAATATTGAAGCCTCTTCTTCTTACTTGCTTGAGTCCTCTAATTTATGACATCATAGATTAGGACATGTCAACTACAAGTCCATCCAAAGGTTGATAAAGTTGGAGTTGTTACCGTCTATCGACATAAACCCTCAACATAAGTGTGAGGTGTGTGTAGAGGCAAAACTCACAAAGCTTCCTTTTCAATCCGTCGAAAGGAATACCACTCCTCTAGAACTTATTCACACAGATATATGTGATTTGAAGATTGCACAAACTATAGGGGGAACAAGTACTTTGTGACATTCATTGATGATAGCACAAGGTATTGTTACCTTTACTTATTGAAAAGTAAGGATGAAGCCTTTGAAGCATTCCGACGTTACAAAGCAGAAGTTGAGAACCAAGCATGCAGATTAAATCCATTCGTAGCGATAGAGGGGAGAATATGTAGTGCCATTTAAGGAATATTGTGCCGAATCGGGCATTGTTCATCAAACGACGACTCCATACTCACCTCAATAGAACGGTGTTGCGGAATTCAAGAACCTCACATTGAAGGAAATGATGAATGCTTTGCTCATAAATTCCGGTCTTCCCCAAAACTTGTGGGGAGAAGCCGTCCTTACCGCTAATACGATTCTTAACAGAGTCCCATATAAGGGTAAGGACAAAACTCTATATGAATCATGAAAGGGAAAGAAACCCACCTATAAATATTTAAATGTGTGGTGTTGTTTGGCAAAGGTCGAAGTACCCAAGCCAAAGCAGGTCAAGATTGGGCCTAAGATTGTAGATTGCATTTTCATCGGATATGCAAATAACAGTAGTGCTTATCGCTTTTTAGTGCATAAGTCAGATATTCCAGATATCCACGGGGGTACAATCATGGAATCAAGGAATGCTTAATTCTTTGAGGATACTTTTCCTAGAAAGGAAAAAGACATAACCTCTCGCAAACGAAGTTATGAACAAAGCTCTCAGGAATCGGGAGTAGTTGACTGCCCAGATCTAGATGGTTTAGATCTAGTGGAGTTCGAAGTGGCTGAATATCCAGAATCTAGTGTTCCAGATTCTCAGAACTTGGAGATTCCAGAGATGGAACCAAGGCTAGGTAAAAGGGCCAGGAAGGATAAATCCTTCGGTCTTGACTTTGTAGCTTATATGGTTGATGACGAACCAAGGACAATTGCTGAAGCATTGTCAACTCTTGAGGCACCGCTCTGGAAAGAAGCTATTGAAAGTGAAATAGGCTCCATTCTGCATAACCATACTTGGGAGTTGGTTGATCTTCCTCTGGGAAATAAACCGTTGGGTTGTAAGTGGATACTCAAACGGAAGTATAAAACAGATGGGTGTATAGATAAGTACAAGGCCAGATTGGTTGTCAAGGTCTATCGACAGAAAGAAGGCCTTGACTACTTTGACACGTACTCTCTAGTGTTTAGGATGACGTCCATACGAGTATTCATTGCGATCGCAGCGTTGCATGACCTTGAGATACATCAAATGGATGTCAAGACAGCCTTCCTAAATGGCGATTTGGAAGAAAAAATCTATATGGAACAACCCGAGGGGCATGTGGTTCCAGGGCAAGAGAAGAAAGTATGTCGGCTTGTCAAATCTCTATACGGGCCAAAACAAGCCCTGAAGCAATGACACAAAAAATTTGATAGTACTCTACTATCGAAGGGTTTCGCCATTAATGAGTGTGACAAATGTGTCTACATGAAAGGTAACTCTGACTGGTTCGTTATGATATGCCTGTATGTAGACGACATGTTGGTCACATGGAGCAGTCCTAGCATAATTCTAGAGACTAAGAACATGTTGAAACAATGCTTCGACATGAAGTATATGGGTATCACAGATGCCATCTTAGAGATAAAAATCTCTTAGACGTCTGAGGGACTGGTCTTATCTCAGTCTCACTACATCGATGATGTTTTGAGAAAGTTTGAGATGTTTGACAGTTCGTCTATAAAGTTACCAATGGATAGAAATCAAAAGATTGATAAAAATTATGGTGCACCCATATACCAGGAGCAATATGCACAGGTGAATGGTAGTTTGATGTACATAACAAACTGCACACGACCTGATATTGCTTATGCAGTCAACAAGTTGGCTAGGTTTACCCGTAATATGAATAATCATCACTGGAAGGCGTTGAATCGGGTATTTCAATACCTGAAATACACGCTAACTTACGGGTTGCATTATTCGAGATATCCAGTTGTACTAGAGGGGTACAGTGATGCAAACTAGATATCTGACATAGAGAACACCAAGTCCACCAGTGGGTATGTATTTACAATTGGTGGTGGGGCTGTGTCTTGGAAATCCTCTAAGCAAACTTGCATCTTCTAGTAATTTATTGATTTTACAACATTTCATGTTATTTAAATTCATTATAATTTCATTTTTTCTTTCTGCAGATATATTTTCTCGTGCTACTAACCATTTTTCTCCTAAAAATTCTATTCTTAATACAATACCAAATATCATTAACATAGATTTACAATCTCTTGCATGACTAAATACTTCTCCTCTTAATTGGTATGCTATAGATTACATCCAATATGCTACTTTTCCAATTAAAGTTTTAGATATTAAGTCATAAATGTAATCCATGTTATCAGTGTGTGTAAAGTTCATTAATGTTATATACATTCCAAAATTCTAATCATTTATTCTTTTACCTATTTCTTGTTCATCATAAACATTATCTAAATCTAGGAAGTATCCATTAAAGTTTACACATTGAGACATTGATCCTACAAATTCTTTAAATTCAGTTTGTTGTCCTACTGGTATATGTTTTGGTAATCTAGTACTTCTTCTTGTTATTATTTATAAATTAGGGTCTATTAGTTCTTCTTCGGGATAATCATTAGTATCTTCATTTACTATATCATATGTTTCTATAGGTCTGTTAAATTCATCTTTTATATCGCTTTCAGGTTCTTCTTCTATGATTGCATTTACATTTTTCATTTTTTCTAAAGCTTCTATTATTTGATTATTTTCTTTTGCTATTTCTGAGTTTTCTTCGTCATCTACTTCTTCTATAAATTTTGCTACTTGTATATCTTGGTTAGCTAATTCAATATTACTATCAATTTTTTCATTACTAGTAGTACTTTCATCACTTGTTTTAATTAAGTTCCTTACTTTCTTTTTTCCTTTTAATCTTGTCATTTGTTCTTTTAGGATATGTAATTCTTCTTTTAATTCTTTCATTTCTTGTTTTACTTTATTTAATTCTTCTCGCGTTTTTTTAGCCTGACTGGCGAGACTGCCGTCTCCACGACTTTCCCTTTTTCGGGCTGCTTTTAATTCTACATTTGTTTCTTTTAGTGTTCTCTTTGTATCCTTAAACTTATGTTTATATTTTTTATATTTACTCAGTCATTCTTCATTATTATGTGATTTTAATTTTGTATTTTCTTTTTGTAATTCTGATATTTGTTGTTCTTGTTTTTCAAACTTTAGGTGTAAGTATTCAATTTTGTATGTGTCAGTTAAATATATATTTTCACCTTTTTATTAGTATCTGGTGTGTTTTTAGAGTCTTTCTTTTTTATTGGTTCATACTTGTACCTCTCTTTTCTTATTATATCTTTTCCTTGATTTCAAAGAAATGTAATTATACTATGTTCTTGATTTTCCATTAAAATTGTCCCCTTTTATTTAATAATTCTAGGCTATCTAATATTTTTTCTACTGATTCTGATAATTTAGGTTTTATTTTACTAATATCTACTATTATAGGTTTTTTACTTCTTCTCCATGCATCTATTGTACTGGGTTCATCTTCTCCTATTATTTGTTTTCCTTTATTTATATGTGCTACTAACATGTTAAGTTATTCTAATATTATTTTAAACGTTGATACTTCAGATACATTCCATAATTTTGTTAATTCTTCTCTTATTAATTGTTGCATTTGTGTCTGGTTTTCTCTCATTTCATCCATTATTATTAGGGTATTTTTTATCTGTTCTTTTACTATTATTTCGTTTAATATCACATCAATTCTTTAAAATTACTCGGGTTTATTTATTCTTTTCTTCTATCCATTTCCCATATCTATCCATATTTTATCAAATTTTTCACATCGTTGTTCTAGTTGTTGTATATCATTTTCTAATTTCATCTCTTTTGCATTGTATTCTAGGTGTCTAAGTTGAGATATGTTCTCTTCTGATAAAATTGTTTTTATTATTTTAAATTTTTATTTTTTCTTTTGTATTTTTCTTTGGATATTCATATCGTATTTATAAATCTTGTTTTCCCTTGATCATTTATTTCAATTCATTCGTTATTAATTTTGTAATCTATCATGGTTAAAAAGTCACTTCCTAATAATAATTCATTAAACTATCATATTCTATTACTCCTATATTTATTTTATATTCTAAATCTTGGATTTTGAATTTTAAATTAATACTTTTGGTTATTATTATTTCTCTTTCATTTTCTGGATAGTTACAAGTTTGTGGATCTATTAGATTACAGTCTTTTTCATTAATTTTATTTATGTGTATAAAACTTTTAATAGCTCATGTGTTTATTTCAGCTATACAATCGGTTGTTATCATACCATTGAATATTATTACTTTAATCCTTAATCTATTACTGGGTATATTTATCAAATCTAATGTTCTGGGTTGCATAAATCTTAAGCTAGTTTGCCTTGATATCATTGGTTTGGCCAAGTGGTAAGGCAATGGGTTTTGGTCCACTAGGTAAGCGTCATGTAGTAAGAGGAGTAATTTTTTTAATACTTAGTCTAGATCCTTTTATTTGTGGTCTTAACTTTTGTGATGGTGTTATGGTTCTAGTACTAAAATTCATATATATTTCTTCTGGTATGATTATTTTAGAATTTTATTTATGTTCTATTTGTTCTAATATATCTTGATACATTTTTTGTACTAAGATATTCATTTCGTGTTGTTTCTGTATATGGTGATTTCTTGTTAAGACATATATCATTTTTGTTTCTATAGTTATGACTTTACTACTTGGTGACATATTTATTCCATCTAATTTATAATATAGTGTTAGAGTTAAGTCTTTATGTTCATCTTTTAATGATATACTAAAATCTGGTTGTATTGTAAATTTTAGTTTTTGATATATTAAATTTTCTTTTATTACAGATATTAAAGCATCTTGTAGATTTCCTAATATTCTATCATCTAATATGTATATTTGTATAGGTGTATCTATATTTTTCTAAAAATATGCTTTTATAGTAAATTCTACTCCTCCAAAGTATATATTTCTGTATTTTTTAGCTTCTTTAGTTGATAATTTTGCTAATTCTCTTTTTATTATTTCATCTGTTATTAAATTTATTTTTGCTCTACCATTTACATTGGCTGTGTCTATTATATTTTCATGTTTTTGTGCTATATATCTTATTTCTTTATTTCTTTCAAATCATTTAGTTTTAAATATCTTCTTAATTGATAACTCTTCTTTTTCATCTTGCATTTATTGATATATTTATGGTTTAAAACTTAATGTTTGTGTCATTCCTCTTTCATATGCATCCATTTGGTAATATATCATTAGAGCTTTTTACTATTTCTTTTCCTTTATCGATTTCTTAACCTGTCAATATATTTATATTGTTCTACTATAATATATTTTTGGTCTTTTATTTCATTATTTTTTCTGATTATTTCTCCCAATTTTTCTTTTCTTAGTTTCATATTTTCTTCCTCTTTTTATCTTAATCTTTCATCTTTTAGTGCTATCATATTTCTTAAGGTTGTAATAGTATTTTCTTGTTCGTATATTTGTTGGGAATTTTCTTGTAAACATTGATCTCTATGTTTTATAAGATTTATACTCATTCTACAACTTACTATATGTTGATTTATATCTTTATTATATGTAAAAGGTCTTTCAGCTATTATTTGAAGTTCTCTTAATTTATTTTCATCCATAATGACTTGTAGTCATCCATAAATCTGTGTTTAAATCTGCTATAAAATGGTCTTGTATATTTATTTCTCTATGTAAGCTTAATAATTCTCTATATGTTCTTAGGTTATCATTTACCATGATATTTAGTTCTTCTACTGATAACGATTCTTTTCTTTTTAATAATAATTCATTTTGATTTCTATTTTTGATGGAGTAAATGTTTATTGAGGAGAGATAATATGATGAAATATGCTAAGAGGGTAAAATAGTCAAAATGCTACATTTATAAATATTTTTCTTAAGGGGCGTGTAAATGAAAAATGTGATAAATATTTTGGAACGGAGGTAGTATCAAATTTTAAAAATGAACAAGTATCAAGGGTCATTTTATACGAGACCATCTAAGAAAATAAATGATCTTAAATACTTGTGATGAAAGACTTAAGTTGTTACGTTCATTTAACTTAAATAGAAAATAAAACATATATAACCAATATGTCAAAAAATATCATGTAATACGTAGAGAGCAAAAAGGAAAAAGGAGAGAATAGCTTTACTTATTGTATGTGATAAAATTCGTATCATATAGATAAACAAATTATATTATGACACATGGCAAGAAGGTGAGTCAGCTCCAGGTCAGCCTTCAGTGCCCCCGAAGATGTTGGCGTTGTACCGGAGGCACCTAAAAGCCATAGGTACCAGAAAGAAAAATGCAAGGGTTTAATTCGAATCCCAATGGACGACATTTACTAATTCATCTTTACAACTTCTAAGAGAGCATTAGAAGTATTTATGGGCATCCTTATTGTCCAATTATTACAGCATTAATGTAATAATAATAGTAGGGACATAATTCATGAAATGTGTATCCATCCGTCCAAGTATAAATAGGGCTAAACGTTTCATTATAAAAGGATCAGATATCGAAGATCTATACAACATATTGCTTGCACACCTTTCTAAGTTATTTGTCTCAATTTAGCATTTTAACGTTATTACCAACGACTTGCCTGGAGATTAGGATTCAAGGCTTCTCCAAGGCTCATACTATCCTAACCTTAACCTCTCTATTAAGTTTTATTCATATTAGTTCAATTGCTAATTATCTTATTATTTTAGTCACTTGTGATTCACATGTCCTTGACCACGTGTATAAACTCAACTATACCAGTTTACGAATAAACAGTTTGGCGTCCACCGTGAGGCCAGGACAATCGTGGGGTCACAAGCGATCCTGTCTCTTAAACTAACTCTTTTTAAATTTTGTTTAGCTTGAGCAAAAATTTTCTAGTATGATAGGAGTTAATGAAAACCAGAATGACAACTGGAATCCCAGAAGCACTACTGAGGACGAGCAGATCAGACTGGACGACCTTCCTATCCCAGATCCCGAACTAGAAGATCTAATGATGTGCCAAAAAATTACGACACATTTGATACCAGTTTCATGGATTATTATTGTCCTTAATGCAGTTATAGTATATGTTTCTTATGCAATTTGGTTTTTGTAGGATTTTTATCTCGGAATACCAAAAGCAAGGAAAAGTGCTCAAATATTGAAAAGTGCTGAAAAAAAGAAGTGTTGAGAAGACCATTTATGGGGACCGCATAATGGTAGGCCACATCGCAGATTCAAACAGTAGCTAGAAGACTCCGGAACCCCGAAGTGCGACCCAATCTGCGGTCCGCACTTCCTTACTGCGGATCACACTCCGGTCTGTGAATCACTTCTCCAATTCAAGTCCATCTCAGATTGTGAAGCTTTAGGGCACTTCTGCGAACCACATTTCCAGTCGCAATTCTAGACAGTCCAGATCAAGACCCACTTTGCGAACTCTAGTTCTGTTTTGCGGACCGCAGACCAGTTTTGCAGTCACAGAGTGGTCAGGCGGTGACATTTTTGTGAATACGTGAAGAACGAATGTTGGATCCCTATAAATAGTTACCTAGGGTTTGTGATAGACACCAACTCTCATATCAAAATTTATGTCTTTTCATTGACTGTTGACACAAAATATCCCCTTCACTATTCATCTAGTAGTTTATTCACTCTTGTGTTTGTCATTTTTATTCAAAGAATCTTGAGTAGTATTCCACTTTGTAGAGATAAGCTTCATTTCCAATACAAAAATCATTGTAACCTTTCTTTAATATTTACTATGTCTTACTTTATTTATTGCTTAGTATTTTATTCATTGTTTTCCATGAGTGGCTAGAATCTAGGTTGAGGTTGTGACCTAAAAATGAAATGTGATAGTTGTGGTAGTTTGTAAATGAAAACAGGTGTATAATGGTGACATTTAATTATCTCTCACACTTAATGTTTAAGGTTCGTTGCAAACACCCCTTTAATGCCTATTGTCTCTAGTCAAACTTGAAAAAGGAGACTATAGTCTAGGAAAGAGGTAAATTAATTAGGACCCGGGGCTTTAAATCCCATTTGATGATTCCCAACTTTAATTAGAAGGGAATCAACTAAGGGTAAATAATGAGTGTTTTAATAATCGACACTTTAGAGCTTGAGAAAGCCTAAAGTGAAATTAGGTGGGTCAATTAAGAAATTCCCACCTAGAAATTAGTCACCATCACCCATACTACACTTATCACACCCAACTTAGTATAACCAAACATCACTTTCATGCATTAAGTCACAACCCTAGCACTCCAACTTATTTGATATATTAATTACTAATTGAAGTTGTTAATTGAGTAGTTAAAACAAACAAACAAACAAACGAATTGGTCACCCTAGGAGTAAAGCATCTAGTAGAGGAATGATACAACTCTAATAAGATTCATTTCACATCATATTCCTTGTGGAATTCAACCCCAACCTAGTTGGGTTACTATATTTGGCAACGACCGCATTATACAGTATTATGGTATAATCTGGGTGAGATAATGCAACAGACGTGGAAGGAGCCGCTTCAGGAGACAGGCAGACCCGGAGGTCTGCTAGGGACTAGACTCTCACCGATGAAACTCCCCAAGAGGTTAGGTAGAACTTGAGGGCACAAAACCTAGCGATAAGAGATGAGTTGAGCGATATAATGAGTTTCCTCTCTTTATTTGCGTTCAATCCGGCTGCAGGTGCTTCGGCGCCAAGAGCCACACTGTTGACTCCAGTGAATGGCAATAATGCTGCTAAGAGCGGCCAAACAGAAGCAAGGAACGTCAATGCATCAGGAAGTGAATCGATTCTTGAAAATCCATTTCAAGCACAGGTGTTGAAATTCATGAAAGAGATAACAGGAAAAGTAGACACAAAGCCCAAAAAGCAAAAAAGAATGCCAAGGAATTTCAGCGCTGGTTGGATCAAATACCGGGGGCTCCACCGATCATAGAAGGTTTGGACGTAAAAAAAATACATTCAACTAGCGTATAAGCCAGAGGCTGCCCCAGAACTGATCCCTAAAAGGTTCAAAATGCCAAACATACCAAAATGCGATGACGACAGAATCCACATGAGCATATAATGACCTATACTATGGCTGTAAAAAAGAAATGACTTGAAAAAAAAGAAGAAATAGAGTCGGTGCTGATCAAGAAGTTTTGGAAAAACTTTGACCAAATGTGCTCTGACATGGTATTTCTTTCTCTTCGAGCACTCAATTAGTTCATTCGCAATGCTTGCTGATATGTTCATCAAGGCCTATGCGGGGGCATGAAAGGTGAAAACTAGAAAGGCAGATATCTTCTATATTGCACAGGGAGAATCCGAGCTACTCAGGGACTTTATTATACAGTTTCAGAAAGAACAAATGTTACTACCCGCAGTTTCAGACAAATAGGTTGTTGAAGCTTTCACTAAGGGTTTGAACCCTCTAAGTTTGGATGATGCTTGAAAGCTTAAGAAAAATAGCTTAGAATTCCAAGCTACAACCTGGGAATATATTCACAACCGTGATGAATGAATGATTCGTGTAGAAAATGATTTGCTGAGGACTCTGGCCTGAGGAATTCCTCGAAGGATGGACAAAGGAGCAGGATCAGATAGTAATTCATCGAAGAATCATTTCTAGCCTTATCCTGCCATAAAAATTAGGAAACGGTTAGGGCTTCCGTTCTCTTCAAAATCCAAACAACAACGTGAAAGGAGACCCAGACAGGAGCAACCGCGGCTTGCTGAATGAAGATAAGGCGAATGCATTCGGTTCATCATCAAATGGAGCAGGATACCCGAAACTCTCTAATTACAACTTTAGCATTGACAAGGCTCATATGGTGTCACATTTCCACATAATGATGATCTATTTATAATTATTCCTATCGACTACTTCTAGGTAAAATGGTACTAGTTGACCTTGGGAGCTCAGCTAATATTATCCGGTGGAAAGTGGTCGAGGAGATGAAAATACTGGAGAAAATTGTACTAGTTGCTAGGACACTCGCTAGTTTTAACATGGCGAGTGAGATTACTAAAGGAGAAATTGATTTATCGATGGAAGTCAGGGGAGTCATGAAAGTAACCGAGTTCTATGTCATCAATGGTTACATGAGATACAATACAATATCTAGTAGACCATGGCTTCATGATATGAAAATGGTCCCTTCAACATTACACTTGTTGGTAAAGTTCCCAATCCAAAAGGAGTCAAACAAATTAGGGGAGAGTATCCAACGGCTAAGGAAATGTTCATCATTGAGGAACTGGAGGTGGTCACAGATCAAAAATAGTAATTAAAGGAAGCAGAGCCAATCCTGGATGTGATTCTACAGGCTCCGCTAGTAGTATAGGAGATAATAAGCTAGGAAAAGGAGCTCCCAGATAGGTATCAGGTTCCTAGGCATTTCCAAGTACCAGATGATTTTGATGCCACCAAATCATTAGCTCAAGAACTTGAACAAATTTCTCTGAATGAAGAGACTCTGGAAAGAAAGGTATACCTGGGCACAGGGCTAACCCGGGAGATCAGGGAAACTATTCTTAAATATCTAATAACTAACAATGATTGATTTTCTTGGTCTCATAAAGAAATGACAGGTATTCCTCCAAAAGTCGCAACTCACAAGTTAGGCCTGGATCTCAGTTTTTCTCCTGTGCAGCAGAAAAAAGATCCTATAGCTGAGGTTCGTAACATGTTTGTAAACAAATAGGTACTTAGACTACTAAATATAGGGTCGATCCGGAAAGTCAAGTACCCAACATGGTTATACAACGTAGTTGTAGTGTCTAAAAAGGGGAACAAATTTAGAATGTGTATTGATTTTAAAGGACTTAATAAGGCATGCCCTAAAGACTTTTTTCCTTTGTCGAACATAGATCAAATGATTAATGCTACAGTCAGGCACAAGATTATGAGTTTCTCAATGCATACTCCGGGTACAATCAAATTAGAATGCACTCGGAAGATCAAGATAAAAAATGTCGGAGCCGTTCACATTAAAAAATGTCGGAGCCGCTTACCAGAGGCTCATAAAATGTTTGAAAAACAAATTGAAAAAATGATGGAATTTTACATAGATGATATGCTTGTTTAGAGTCTTCATGCCGATGACCATTTGAGTCATTTGCAAGAAATATTTGAAAATTTGAGAAAGTTCAACATGAAGCTTCACCCAGAAAAATGCGCTTTTGGAGTAGGCTCCGAGAAATTCTTAGGTTTCTTGGTCTCTCAAAAGGGGATCGAAGTAAACTTGAATAAAGTTAAAGCCGTTGAAGACATTCCTGACACTCTTGACAATGTGAAAGTCGTGCAACGGTTGATTGGATGGATAACAACTCTTAGCAGAATCATATCTCGATCTTTGAAAAAGAGCCATAAATTCTTTTCACTTCTTAAAAAGAAGAATGACTTCGAATGGACGCCCGAGTGTCAAGAGGCACTTCATGATTTAAAATTTTACTTATCTAGTCCTCCGCTCATGTTAAATACAAAGGACGGAGAATAACTCCTCGTGTACCTAGTTATCTTGGAAGTGGCGGTAAGTGTAATTTTAGTATGAGAAGAAAAATGTACACAATTAATAAATATATTATGTTAGTAGAATCATTTCAGGGGCCGAAACGGGGTACCCTCTTCTTGAAAGACTGGCCTTTGCATTAGTGATGGCATCACGAAAGTTGCGGCTATACTTTCAGTGCCACCTTATAGTTGTAGTAACCACATTTCCCCTGCGAAACATGTTGCACAAACCCGTATTCTCAAGTGGTTGGCTAAATGGGCAGTAGAATTAAGTGAATTTGACATTGAATTTAAACTCCGGACTGCAATTAAGTCTTAGGTCCTAGTCGATTTTGTTGCTAATTTCAGTCCGAAAGTGACCCCACAGGTAGAAAAAGAAGTCGCTCTGGTTTTGGAAACTACCCCCAGGGTTTGGATGCTGCATATGGATGGAGCATCCAACGTCAAGGGGACCGGTTTAAGAATAGAGTTGCATACTTCAATCGCAGAAATTTTGAGGCACGCAATTCATAGTAAACCTTTAACTGATAATAAAGCTAAGTATGAGGCTCTAAATACAGGTCTCGAAATAGCCCGAGGAATGGGATCAGAGATAATTGAAGTCAAGTGCGATTACTTATTAGTGGTCAATCACGTCCATGGAGTATTTGAGGCTAAGGAAGAACGCATGTGAAGGTACCTCAAGAAGGTCCTCAAGTTGCTCTCCAGGTTTTAAGAATTGACTATGGTGCACATACCTAGGGAGGAAAACGTCAAAGCTAATGCACCCGCAAATTTGGGCTCATCAACGGAGGTAGAAGGCTAGAAAGTAGAATTAGTGGTATAGTTGCTTCATTCGGCATTGGATCCTTTGAGGTACGATGAAGTGAATTCAACAAGCCTGGTTTGCGATTGGAGAAATAAGCTTATAGATTACCTTAAGAACAGAAAGTTGCCAGAGGACCCAAAAGAATCCAGAGCCTTAAGAACTAAGGTTGTGATGTTCCGTGAAATTAAAGCACATTTCATATCTTATACGAAGAGTTTTCATTGTTTTTAAGCATATTACTTGTCATTTCTTGGTTATTTTTTGTTTTGTAGCAGAAATCAAGTGAAACTGCCACAAACAAGGTAAAATGACAAAATTGAGCTGAAAAGAACAAATGCATTGCATATGGGGAGATGCGGCCACAAATGAGGCCGCATATCAGAAGAGAAATAACAGTTAATTGACAGAAGATCTATGAGACGATATGCATTGCATATCACATATGTGTCGTAGAAGTCCCCCTTTTTGGATCGCATACCATTCCGAAGTTTGCGGCTGAAAACAATAAGAATGCGTTGCATATCACTATGTGCGGTCACATATGTGACGCAGAACAATCCGTCATTGGCATTTTTATCTAAATTTCACTCCATATTTTGGACATTATAAATAGTAAATGTAGGGTTTTTGTGGGGCATTCTTGTTCATATCTTGGTCCCATATTGTGAGTGCATTGAAGACAACTTTTTGGAGCTTTTAAGAAAAAGATTCCAACATCTTTTGTCGTCTTCCATTGATTGTAAGCTTTAATGTTGCCTTTAATGTATTCCTTAATGCTTTATTTTATATCAAACACCATGAGTAGCTAAGTTTAATACTAAGGTTATGGACCCAAATGATGAGTGTTATGTAAATGGGTGTTTAACATTGAATATATGTATAATGGGTTGTTAGTTTCTATTTATTTCTTGTGCTTTAATGTTGGTTGGTGGTTTCAAACATTAACCTATGCCATAACCCTTTTTTTACTTGGGAAAGTGAGCTAGGGTTTGGTAGAAATAAATATCAAGAACTCATGGTGCTAACCCTTATTTAATAGACTTACTTATGGATAAGAATAGTCTACTTGGCATATTTAATCGGTTTGTTAATTAACTCTTGCATTTGGGAAAATGATTTAGAGGAGATATTCTCTAACTATTGGGAAATATTAGAGGATTATTATTTCATTAAGCACAAACAATGCAATAACCCATTAGAAATATATCATATTAACACCTATAGCATTGCATTTTATCATAACGGGGACACAACCTTGGTTTCTCTCTAGAAGTTTATAAATCGTAATTCATAATAGCTAATTATTTTGTCAAATAACTTTAGTACAAATTTCTATCAACCTTTCTCAGAATAGGATTATGACTAGAGTCAAGTGTCACACTATGTAAAATAATCGTTTCTCTCCTTATTCCCTGTGGGATTCGACCCCAACCTAGTTGAGTTACTATATTTGACAATGTCTATTTTATGCCATATTTTAGATGTAATTTTAGCGTATCAAATTTTGGCGCCATTGCTGGGGAATACGGTTTTGAAATTACTATTTAGTGTGTTATTTACTCAAAGTCTTTTTTTATTCCATCACACCTTGTTTGCTTTGCTTTGTAAACCAGGTGATTATGGTTGCACGAGGCGGGCGAGGTGCTGCGTTAACACACCACGACCCGTTGGAGGACAAAAAAGAAGGGAATGTATTTACAGATATCGAACAAGAGATTGATTATGCAAATGTCATTGTCCCTCCAAGAGTTGATTCGACCAATTTCAAAATTGACAATAGAATCTATTAGATGCTAAAACAAGAGGGTTATTTTCGGAATTCTACCGATGATGATCCTCACCAACATCTCAAGAACTTTATTGGGATGTCTCAAAATAAGTAGAACAATGTTTCGATGGATGTTATCCTATTGAAAGTGTTCAAATATTCTCTAGCTGATGAAGAACTTGGTATCAGAATTTGCCTCCGAATTCCATTTACACATGGGCCGAGTTAGTGAGTGTCTTCCTCAAGAAGTGGTTTCCGCCAAGCAAAAGGGATGAAATTAGAGACAAAAATTTCTATTTCAAGTAACTTCTGGGGGAATAACTATATGAAGCATGGGACTGTTTTAAGCTTTATTTGAAATGGTCCTCCAATCATGTATTTTCGGAGAATACTTGATGGAGAAGTTCTACACGGGGTTGGACCCCATGACTCAATCGGTTGCCTACAATGTGGCAAGTGGGTGTTTCATGGATAATACCTTTGAGCGAATCACCCAACTTCTCGACAAGCTCGCCACTCATAATCATGCATGGCATTCGGGAGGTTCGGATGGTGTGACCTATGGTACTCCTTTGTTGAACACTTTAATGAAGGAGAACCAACATAGAGACGAAATAATTTCCAAGCTTGCCACCAACATAAGCTTGCACACCAAGAAGATCATGGAGAATGATACAAAGCTGGTGAACGTGGTAGAAGAAGCACCTCCACTACCTAGTGGGATGTACCAAACCCAAGAGGGTCCTCCGATGCAATATGAAGATGCAAATTATGTCAACAATTCTCAAAGTGGTTATCAAAGGCAAAACTACCAAGGGTCGAATTATCAAAATCAATGTAAATCGCAACCTCATGTTCAAGGTAACCATTACGGGAGAAATGACCATGGTAGCTCAAACCAAGGGAATTATAATAACAACTTTGGAAATCAAAGTTCAAATCCTTATGTTCCACTGAAGGCCCAATCATCTAATTCTCAACAATGGCGAGAGTCTATCTAATGACCAAGGGAATTCTAGGATGGAGAGTATGTATGAGAGAATATTGGAAATTCAAGAGAAGGTCGACTCTTCAATGAAAACCTTTGACTCTTCAATGCAAAAGTTAACTAAGATAGTGGGATCCCATACCGTGTCTATTCAAAAGCTAGAATCTCAAATGAGGGACCTATCTCGAGAACAAAATCCTCATCAAAAGAGGCATCTCCCTAGCAATACGGTTTTGAACCCAAAGGGTACTGGAGATGGCTCCTCATATTATTGTATGACTATCACAACACAAAGTAGGAAACTACTTCAAAATGATAATGATAAAGAGGTAGAAGAAGGTCCGAACAAGAAAGAAGAAGAGGCACAAGTTGAAGTGCCAATTATGGTTGAATAGGCGCGAGTTGAGGTGCCAAATGTTGTTAAAGTTGATAATGTCCCGGAGGATTCGAAAGTTCAAGAGGTGAGCAATGACACCAACAAAGGTAAGGTGACGGGATCACTTAGGGCCATTACTTGACTTTTTAAATATTCACCTCAATTCCCTCAAAGGTTGATGAAGAAGACCGAGGATGCCAAGTATCAAATTATTTATGAGCAATTGAATCAATTGTCGATGAACATCCCATTCCTTGATGCTTTTCAAGAAATGTCGGGTTTTTCTAAGTACTTGAAGGATTTGATCACCAAAAAAAAATCCAATCAAGCATGATACAGTAAGTGTCACTCATCGCATTAATTCCATTATTTCCACCACACTGATCCAAAAGAAAGAAGATCCAGGTGCTTTTATCATTCCATGTACAATCGGGCAATATGATTTTGCAAGAGCTCCTTGTGATAATTGTGCTAGAATAAATCTAATTCCCCTTGCCATTTACAAGCAATCGGGATTGGGAATGCCTAGAGCCACTAGCATGAGACTACAAATGGATGATCGAATGGTGGAAAGATCGGTTTATATTGTTGATGATGTTGTTGTTAAAGTGGGTGAGTTCTTCCTCCTCGCGGATTTTGTCATACTTGATTGTGCGGTCAACAAGGAGATTCCTATTATATTGGGAAGACCATTCCTTTCTACAAGAAGGGCTCTTATGGATTCCAAGAAGAATCAAATAAAATTCGGGGTGAATAATGAAGAAAGGACCTTTCAAGCAAGCAAGGGAATAAAATTGCCAAGTGCTTATGAGAGCATATTTGTAATTGATGTGGTAGATGTAGTTGAAGAAGCCATGGAATTCAAAATAGAGGAAGATTGTCTTGAAGAAACATTAATGGCCATTTTGGTACATTATAATGGTGAAGATATGGAGGGGTACGTCGAGACCGTGAATGCACTTGAAATGTTGGGGTATTATGTCTACCATCTAAAGAAACTTTCTCTCAATTTAGAGAACAGGGTGACTCTTCTGGCTAAGCCATCGATCATTGAGTTGTCGAAACTTGAACTCAAGCAACTTCCATCACACTTGAGATACAAGGTTCTCGGCCCAAACAATAGTTTGCCCGTGATTGTCTCCGCCTTATTGAGTCAGAACCAAGTGAAGAGATTGCTTGACATCTTGAGAAAATATCGAAGAGCTATAGGGTGGACCATAACGGATATTCAGGAAATTCTATCTGGTATTTGCGAACATAAGATCCAACCGGAAGAAGATAATTCACCGAGTGTGGAGAACCAATAAATATTAAATCTGCCAATGTAAGAGGTAGTGAAGAAGGAGATTATAAAATGGTTGGATGTCGGGGTTATCTACCCCATTGCAGATAGCCCATGGGTGAGCCCAGTTCAATGTGTTCCCAAGAAAGACGGTATGACAATTGTACCCAATGATAAGAACGAGTTCATTCATATGAGAACCGTCACCGAATGGAGAGTATGTATGGATTATAGAAAACTCAACACTGCTTCTTGTAAGGATCATTTCCATTTGCCTTTTATTGATCAAATGCTTGATCAGCTAGCAGGAAGGTCTTACTATTGCTTCTTGGATGGCTACTCCGGTTACAACCAAATCAACATTTCCTTAGATGACCAAGAAAAGACAACCTTTACATGTCCTTATGAGACTTTTGCTTTTAGTCGGATGCCATTTGGGCTATGCAATGCTCCGGATACATTTCAATTGTGTATGATGTCGCTTTTCTCTAATATAGTGGAAAATTTTTGTGCAGGTCTTCATGGATGATTTCTCGGTGGTCGGTGACTCTTTTGACTAGTGTCTTGATCAACTTGGTCAAGTGCTCAAACGATGTGAAGATACAAATCTTGTGTTAAATTGGGAGGAATGCCATTTTATGGTAAATGAAGGAATCGTCCTTGGCTATAAAATCTATGAGAAGGGAATTGAAGTTGATAAAGAAAAAATGGAGATTATTTCCAAGCTTCCTCCACCCATTTTCGTTAAAGGAGTTCGAAGCTTCTTGGGACATGCCGGATTCTACCACAGATTCATCAACGACTTCTCTAAAATTGCAAATCCTATGTGAAAGCTTCTTGAAAAGGAGGCTAAGTTCATTTTTGATGAGAAGTGCCATAAGGCATTCGAAGAATGGAAGGAAAGGCGCATGTCAACTCCCATCATTGTCTCTCCAGATTGATCATTACCTTTCAAACTCATATACAATGCTAGCGAATTTGCTATCGGTACGGTGTTGGGTCAACGATATAACAAGATCATGCACCCAATTTGCTATGCTAGCAATACTCTCAATGTCACCCAAATGAACTATATATTTACAGAACAGGAATTACTTGCAATTGTGTATGCCTTTGAGAAATTTTGAGCCTATTTATCGGGGTCAAAAGTGGTGGTACGCACCGATCATTCCACATTATGATACTTGATGGATAAGAAGGATGCCAAGCCGAGGTTTATTAGATGGGTGCTCTTGTTACAAGAATTTGACTTGAAGTCAAGGATCGAAAGGGCTCAAAAAATCAAGTGGCAGATCATCTTTCTAGGCTTAGGGAAGCCGTGAGACCTAAAGAAGAGCTTGACATTGATGATGCCTTCCTAGATGAGTATTTCTTGGCTCTATCTTTTGAAATTGCACCTTGGTATCCCGACATTGCTAACTTCTTAGTTACCAGACTCATTCCCGAATAAATCAAGTCATATCAAAAGAAGAATTTTTTGAGGGACTGTCGTCACTACTATTGGGAGAGCCGTATTTGTTTTGAACATGCGCGGACAACATCATTAGGTGTTGTGTTCCCGAAAACAAAGTGATGGCCATCTTGAAGGCTTACCGTGACTCTCCAGTCCGGGGTCATCATGGTGGAAATCGAACAATGACAAAAGTGCTTAAGTGTGGATATTATTAGCCAACTATTTATCACAATGCCAATTTGATGGTGAAGTCTTGTGATCAATGTCAATGACAAGGAGCAATTGCAAAAAGAGATGAGATGCTGTTGAACTTAGTGATGGAAGTGGAGTTTTTTTATGTTTGGTGGATTGATTTCATGAGCCCCTTTGTAAGCTCATATGGCATGAAATATATCTTGGTGGCTTTCGATTATGTCTCCAAATGGGTGGAAGCGGTGGCTTTGCCCAACAACGAAGCTAAAAGTGCAACGCGTTTCTTGAAGAAAGACATCTTTACCCGTTTTGGCACCTAAAGAGCAATTATTAGTGATGGTGGTTGCCATTTTTGCAATAATGCTTTTGTGGGACTGTTGGGAAAGTATGATATTAAGCACAAGGTTTCTACCCTATATAATCAGCAAATAAGTGGCCAAGCGGAGGTCTCTAATCGGGAGATAAAGAGCATCTTAGCAAAGATGATTAATGCAAACCGTATTGTTTGGTCGCGAAAGCTTGACGACGCTCTTTGGGCATACCGGATGACATTCAAAACTCCTATTGGAACTTCACCTTACCAATTGGTTTTTGGTAAGGCTTGTCATTTGCCGGTGGAATTAGAGCACAAAGCCACGTAGGCATTGAAGAAACTCAACCTTGATTGGAGCGAGTCTACCAAGATCTAGATTTGTCAACTCAATGAGTTAGATGAGTTTCGATTCCATGCATATGAGAGTGCATCACTTTACAAGGAACATATGAAACACTATCATGATAAAAAGATTGTAAAGCAGGAGTTTCAAGTTGGGGATTTGGTGTTATTGTTTAATTCAAGGTTGAAACTATTTTGGGGAAAGGTCAAGTCCAAATGGTACGGACCGTTCAAAGTAGTAAGTGTTTCACCTTTCGACACAATCGAATTGGAGGTGAGAGATGAGACTCGTACCTTTAAGGTAAATGGCCAACGTGTCAAGAACTACCATGGTACAATTGATGGAGATGATCTTATTAAAAAATGCCATCTCAAGGATGGACCCATGCCCAACTCAATGTAATATGGTAACACCGTCGTGCCGCAGTGTTAAATTGAGCGCTTCTTTGGAGGAAACCCAAGCGTTATCACTTTATTTTATTGTTTTCAATGTTTGTTTATGCGTAGGAATGCATGAGGCATATGGAAATTAGATCCACATGGAAAATAGGAGGCTAGAGAGGAAACTGCCTCAGGTAGGTATGATCTGTAGCACATATCATCATGTGTGAGCGCAGTTATCATCGCATACTAAAACAGACAACCTAGAGAAAAATGCTTAAAAATGGGATTTCTGCGAATTGATATGCGCCACATACTGACTTATATGGTCAGATATACATCGCATATCAGGTTTTTCTTAAAAGCATCCGGGCGGGTCAAAACCTGACCTGTGACTGATAAAATGTGAGGGTTAGTAAAATAAAAGAGGTTTTCTCACCAATTTCAAAAGGAAACTCACTCAACTACTCTCATAGCAGCTTTTGCCCTTACTCCCTAACCTACGATCACTCACTAATGTGTCCATCATAGGCACTAGAAAGCCATCGATGTCCACCCATCACTGTCTACCAGATACTCTCCTCCATTTTTGTCGAGCAACAACATGACTTCTCGCTAATCCTCGTATTCTCGGGCTGCTAAAAAAAGGGTAACAAAAGGTGTATAGAGTCATCCCAAGCATGAGATACACAAGGGGCCGAGAAGGACCCCTCATCTGATTAGGGGATGCCTGTCGCACGGAGGTAATCCATGGAAGAGGAAGCCAGGTTGGCTGAGCTTCATAGAAAGAGTGGGGAGGATTTCTTAAGGTTTAATGGGGTTCCATGGATGAAAGAATTATTCTTGGAAAGCAAAGAGAAGTGAAACTTCAATGAAGAAAAACAGTTCAATGTGAATGGGATGAAAGAGAAGTTTCCTCGGGTATTGGAGCTAACTGATATACATATGTGGGACATCTTCACCACACCACTAGGGCCTTGCAATCCGAATCTTGTTCGCGAGTTTTATGCTTCGTATGTTGTGGCCTTGAAAAAGTTAAAGTGGACAGGGCCCAAAAAGAATCAACCTTGCCTCGATAATGTTCAAGTCAGGGGGTTAAGGTTGATTGTCGTACCATAATGATCAACAAGTACTACTTTGGCGGTGATATACCTGTAGCCACGGAATACCACAAAAAGTTGATTAACAAAGAGAATGAATTGTCGTGGTTGCTTCCGTTATCTCCACTTAAGCCTCACCACAATAGCTCAACCCAGGTTCAAAATTAAGAGAAATTGTCTCACCATTGAGGCCAAACATTGTCTAGACTTCATCACTTGTCGATTGATGCCAATAAAGAGCAACCAAGACATCTCTATTGAAAAGACCATTATTTTGGCTGGCATTATGTTCGATTATGACATCAATATCGGGGAGATCATTGCGTATGAGATGGGGCAACGAGTTGACCAAGGCCAAACGTCATTGTCATTCCCTTGTTTGATCACTAGATTATGCATCTAGGCGAAGGTACCTACAATTGACAAAGTTGACACCAAAATAGACGCGGAGCGGGAAATTGATATTATTAAGAGCAAAGATGATATGAACCCGATCGCAAAGAAGATGAAGAGAGAGCCCATGCCTACTGTGTTGTATGATGATGAACCTGAGTTAGTGTCTCAAACTATTGATGTTCCAGCTGCTCCCACTTCTACTTCAGCACCTTCAGAAACCCCTTCCACCTTTGATGCACCAGCTCCTGCATCCGGGACAGATCAAACCCTTACTCGTGAGAGGCTGCTTCAAATAGAAAATGTCACTTTTCTTAATAATTAGACGCTTACAAAGTTGGTGACAGACATCCCAAAGGAAATTGAAAAGGTTGTTGCTCCCATCCGATTGTCTATTATATAGATTGAAGCAAATGTTGCCCATCTTGAGGAGAAAAATAAAGATAAAGAGATTGCAGACCTCCATGATAAGTTAGCTAAAGTGAAGGCAGATTTCCAGTTGCTCAAGCGTAATTTGATCTTATTTGATTCTCTGGTACGCCCTACGGGGAATGTGGTGCAGTTGGTAGAAGATAGTGAGAAATATGCAGGTTCAGGGTCTACGAAGCAGGATGAGGATTCTAAGACCGAGGAAAAGTGTGAGGACGCGTTGATGCTGATAGAGGGAAAATAGTTGTTGATGAGGTTGCGAGTGATAGGGTACTTGTAGAGCTGCCTGAGCATGTACAGATCCAGATTGTCATCGCCATGTCTATTAAAAAATATGTTGATAGGCAGATTGGTATTGGATCGAGCTCCTAGTGCGTTACTATTCAGGAGTAGGGTTTTCCTTCCCCACAAGAGAGCACAGATGCTCCAGTTGATGCAATTCCATAAAAGAGCATAGTTACTCCAACTGACCCAGTTTCACAGGGCAGCGGAATAGGCATTCCAGATCCTTCCATCACTTCGGTAATGGCAGCTCTTGAGCCTTCCTCACCATCAACAGACCCGGCCATGAACCTTGCATACACCACCACCACCACCATTGCATCAGATGCTACTGCTACCAATTCTAAGGCCTCTGCGGCCCAGACAAACTATTACTCCTTATGCGCTTCAATGAGTTCATATCCTCTGTATTTTGATGTTATATTACATTTAGGACAACGCATACTTTTTCTGTTGGGGGTGGGGTAGCTAAAATGTGGAGCTTGATATATTTGGGTTATGTATGCATCAGACTAATATTTTTGTTGCTCTTGGCTTTTCTTTGCCATGGTTCTTTTCCTGAGAACATTTATTTTTATTGAACCTGGCATGTTTAGGTTGTGTTAGATAAAATAAAGTGATATTGACTTAGATGGTAGTGGTTGGATTAACGTATGGTATGTATGATGTGTTGAAATTGAAAATGGACACCCCTCCAAAATTTTGTGTACTCAAAATGTGTTAATGAATTGGCATGCATGATTATCCTTATGACATTATGATTATTGGGGTATTGGTGTACTGAGTACCTGTTCGGAAGTGAAATAAAATTTGAAAATGAGATTCTCAATCTGTATGCCATTGTGTGTGAGTTGTTAGTCTAATGTTCATGTGTTGTACTTGCAATCTAAAACTTGCCTGGTTAGTCATGTCATGTCTCTAAGGATAGTTTGGTTTTGAGATGATCTTATGTTGTCTTTGTCATTTTTGAAAAAAAAATGCCTCTTTAGCCTTTTTATCCTTCCATTGCATAAATAATATCACTAGTAACCCCTTTTGAGCCTGTAAACTTTTCCTTGATTGCCACATTACAAGCCTTTATCCATTTTGACAAAATCTCTCTTTTAAACCCATCCCTCTGTGAACAATAAAAATGTGAAGTTGAGGCTAAAAGCCTAAGTTGGGGGGTGTTCGTATTACTTAAGAAGTGGTGAAGACTTGCATTCTGCTTATAAAAAAATGTAGCTTTATGAAGAAGGAATTGGAAAAAAAACAAAAACATTAGAAAACAAAATTGGTTGTACAAAAAGAAGTTGGAATAATTGGGGAAGCTAGAATGCGAAGGAAGAAATGATGTATTGTAATAAAGAGGAAAGTGGACAAAAGTTGAAATGAAAGATGTTGTGTAGTGTTCAAGGAGGGTCTAGTCACTTGTATCCCAAATACTCATCATACCCTTCCCTAAGCCTACATTACAACCCGTGAAAAAGTCCTAATGTAATCATCACTGAACCATCTGAAGTTGAAGGCATTGTAAATAAGGGCAAGCATACAACATTAGCATTTATGGTGTATGAACTTCTTTGTAAGTGTGAGTGTTTTCTCTTCTTCTTAGTCTCTTAGCTCGATTGATCTCGTACATATGTGTGTTAGGGATTTCTTTGGTCTTTGTGAGGGCATAGCGGGTGAGAAAATTGTTGAAAATGATTTACTACCGAAAGTAAAACTTTTGTGTACATTAATACTCTCAATAACATTATGTCATTTATTGAAGCTACGTTGTGAATCATGATAGATTTCTGAGTGATTCATTTGGCTTGAAAATGAGAAAGTAAATTGGGTTAGTCGTAATGGACATCATGCTTGTAGTTACTAGCCAAAACCATTGTAAACAATGTTCATTTGTGATATCTAAATGTTTGTGGTAGTTGTATGTATTGTTTTACTTGCTTGAGGACAAGAAAAGACATTAAGTTGGAGGTGTTGATGTGTCGTGAAATTACAGCACATTTGATATCTTTTACGAAGAGTTTTCATTATTTTTAGCATATTACTTGTCGTTTCTTAGTTATTTTCGGGTTTGTAGTTGGAAATCAAGTGAAATTGCCAAAGACAAGGGAAAATTAAAAAAATGGAGCTGAAAAGAGAAAATGTGTCGCATATGGGGAGATGCGGCTGCAGATGAAGCCACATATCAAAATAGAAATAACAGTTAATTGACAGAAGATCTGCTATATGATATGTGTCGTAGAAGTCCCCCTTTTTGGATCGCATACCATTCCGAAGTCTGCAGCTGAAAACAAGAAGAATACGTCGCATATCACTATATGCGGTCACATATGTGACGCAGAACAATCCATCATGGGCATTTTTATCTAAATTTCACTCCATATTTTGGACATTATAAATAGTAAATGTAGGGTTTTTTGTGGGGCATTCTTGTTTAGATTTTGGTCCCATAGTGTGAGTGAATTGAAGACAATGTTTTGGGGCTTTTAAGAAGAAGATTTCAATATCTTTTGTCTTCTTCCATTGATTGTAAGCTTTAATGTTTCCTTCAATGTATTCTTTAATGCTTTCTTTTGTATCAACCACCATGAGTAGCTAAGTTTAATACTAAGGTTGTGGACCCAAATGATGAGTGTTATGTAAATGGGTGTTTAACATTGAATATATGTATAATGGGTTGTTAGTTTCTATTTATTTCTTGTGCTTTAATGTTGGTTGGTGGTTGCAAATATTAACCTATTCCATAAACCCTTTTCTACTAGGGAAAGTGAGCTAGGGTTTGGTAGAAATAAACAACAAGAACTCATGGTGTTAACCCTCATTTAATAGACTTACTTAGGGATAAGAATAGTCTACTTGACATATTTAATCGATTTGTTAATTAACTCTTACATTTGGAAAAATGATTTAGAGGAGATATTCTCTAACTATTGGGAAATATTAGAGGATCATTAAGTTATTAAGGGCAAACAATGCAATAACTTATTAGAAATATAGCATATTAACACATATAGCATTACATTTTATCATAACGGGGACACAACTTTGGTTTCTCTCTAGAAGTTTATAAATCGTAATTCATAATAGCTATTTTGTCAAATAGTTTTAGTACAAATTTCTATCAACCTTTCTCGGAATAGGATTATGACTAGAGTCAAGTGTCACACTACGTAAAGTAATATTTTCTAATATTATTCCCTGGGGGAGTCGACCCCAACTTAGTTGGGTACTATATTTAACGATGTCCACTTTACGCCATAATTTAGATGTAATTTGAGCGTATCAGGTTGCTCGATGTTTCCTTGTCGATGAAATACTTTATCAGAGGTGCTACTATGGCCCAATGGCATGATGTGTAGGTTTTGAAGAAGCTGATTATGTGATTAGGGAAGTTTACGAAGGAATCTACAGAAACTATTCAGGTGAGGAGTCCTTGTTGAGAAAACTGATGAGGGATGGATATTATTGGCCCCATGTCTAAGAAGATACAAAGAAATTCATGAAAATATGTGACAAATGTCAGCGCCATACTCAATTATTGCATCACCCGGGGGAAGAATTGCACCCGATGGTGTCCCCCGACCATTTATGAAATGGGGAATGGACATAGTCGGACCTTTGCCTTCTTCATCGAGAAAGGTATCATTTGTATTATTTATGACTGACTATTTTTCTAATTGGGTGGAAGCAGCTGCCTATCGCAAAGTTCGGGAGAAAAAGGTGATTGATTTCATTCGGCAATCTATCATTTGCCGTTTTGGTATCCCAAAAATTAAATATTGAGAAAATGACCATCAGTTTATTGGGGCTAAGGTTACCAAATTCCATGAGGACTTGCATATCAAATGCATTACTTCTACTCCTTATCATTCCAGTACGAACGGTCTGGCAGAATAAAAAAACAAGACCATATTCCAAAATTTAAAGAAGAAATGGGAAGTTACCAAGGGGTCGTGGCCTACTAAGCTACTCGATATCTTATGGGCCTACAGAACAATGAAAAAAAACAAGTACCAGAGAAACTCATTTTCCCCTTGTATATGGTGCCGAGATATTGATCCCTATTGAAGCGGGGGCTCTGAGTCTATGATACCTCTGGCCAGAGGAACAAGTTAATTCCTAGTCAATGTTGGTTCAATTATATTTGCTCGAAGAACATCGGGACCTTGCATATGTCCGAATGATAGCTCAGAAATAGTAATAGAGAGATATTACAACCGTCATGCCAACCTCTGACATTTTAAAGTCCGGACTTGGTACTCTGTAGGGTAACCCACAACACCCAAGAACTACATGCAGATGAGCTAGGTTCGAATTAGGAAGGATCGTATAGAGTCACTAGGATTGCCGGGAAAGGATCTTACAAATTAGCAAATCGAGAAGGGAACTATCTTCCCAGCAATTGGAATGTTAGTCATCTGAAGAAGTATTATATTTAGCAAGGAAAATACGCGTTGCACTATTTTTTCCTTCATCCGGTTTTTATAGCAATTAGATTTTTCCGGAAAGGTTTGTAATGAGGCAGCACCATAAAAAGCGTATTGAGATTTGCTTTAGTATGTTATCCGGTGCTTTGGTCTCTATGTATGAAGACCCAAACACTGGGGGAGGGGGGATATATATACCCATCCTAAGGCAAAAAAGACATTTCTTAAAATACTAGTGATTTTTCATTAAAATAAGCTTGGTCCGTGAAAAGACCCAATGCTTTTCTTTGCACAAAAGTAATTGATCCCACGGTAAGGCTTAGTTCCCTTCTGAATGAGCATGTAAACACCAGAATCATGAAATCTAATACCGGGCATATTATCATTAGGGACTGCCAAGAACAACGAAATATTACTCATATGTAACCGGATTGACCACGCTATATGGCAGCCAAATTATTCTTACATTTGTTCCACATCTTTAAGTTGAAGGAATCAATAAAAATTTCCTCTTCATGATAAAATTTTAGCCATTTAGAGCATTAGAATTGATTGAACGGATGTCGTTTGAAGCATACCAAAAATTTGTGCAATAATGAACAAGAAACGTCCTATGCTAAATCACCATAAAAATAAGGGCCCTTTTTTATTTAAAACCTTAAGAAATAAAAAGTTAAACTTCGGCTGCATGAGCACCCAAAGAAAGATTAATCGGGGATTGAAATCAGCCTGAATTCTTAAAAAGACCATGAAAGCCCAAAATAGAGAAATAGTCTTTTTAAAGTAAGGGTGATTCAACAAAGTATTCGCCCAAATTCATTACATGTTTCAAACTTAGAAAGTTAAGATTGGTACAGTCAGCTTAATTGATTTGTATTTTCACTTCAAGTATGGAAAACCTATAAAGTTGTCTATTTTTCCTAAGGGCAACATGACATGATTTAATTCATATGAAAGGTCGTCATTTTCCTTAGGCAGAAAATATGAAAAGCTTTAAAAAGTAAAAGGCTTGTGAATAGTGAAATATGGAAAACGGTAACTTCATTTCATTGAAAACAAACTGGGCCCAAAGGTGACCCAAAAAAATATAAACCCGCACGAAAGGGATCGACATGCCCATCACATAGTCCACCGAGGGTGATTCCATATTAAAAGTGAAAACAAAAACCCACGTGAAAGGGATCGACACATTCGTCCCATGGTCCATTGGGAGTGTTTCACAAAAATCTTAAAAGGGTGATAGTTCGGAAATATAGGGGAGCTATGCAAGAGGGGCATCACTAGCGCCTTCATCTTCAGAGTCCTTCCCTCCGGCACCTCGTAGATCATCTAGGGCTGACTCGACTACTTCAAGATCGATCTCTACTTCAAGAAGAGCTGTAGGGATGTCTGTTTCATTGTTGTTGACTTCTTCAAGTGTATCCCTATGTGCCTTTAGGATGGACAAATGCTAATGAAGTTACTAGAATCCTCTATGTGCAGTCGAAGCGAAGCTTGAAGGGAATTTTAATCTCGAATTTTAGCTCAGAGTCTCTCTACCTCGCCCTTAAGGCGTCGTTTGTCCAAGGACAATCTCTCTTCTCCATGAGAATAAATTAGTGACTTAGCCAAATCCACGGCAAAAAGAGCAGCAACATGACCCTGAAGGAAGCTGAAGCTTCGCAATATACAAAGAAGGGTTAGAAGTTTTGGATGAACTGAAGGAACAAATCAACTAGGTGAGAAAGGGAAGCCTCTAGGCTTGCGCTCAGGCACTTAGGACATGGCAAAGAGGCTAATGTTCCAGCTTCTGTGCCAGTAGAAGGGATAATGCTGCCCTTGGAGGGGTAAAACTCCGAAGGCACCGTTTCTTTCTTGGGGATCTCGACCGAAGAAGTTCTAACACCTACGTCATTTTTCCTCTCATCATTATTATCAATATGGATGACTCCTTCCTGTACTTCCTTTCAGGCCTCAATTATCTTGCAACACATTCTCACTCTTGAGACTATCCCCTCTAAAATCTTAGAAGTGCCTTTTTGGGGTCTTCATTTACGACTACTCGAAGATGCGTGAACTATATTCGTTAAGGTAGCGGCAGTGGACACTCTCTGGGAAGCATGTTTTCTTACCAAGAATCCTATAGGAAATAAATGGAATAATGAGAGATTATATGACAATCCAAGTCCATTCTATGATTTTTAACTCCTTACCATGGTTGTTCCCTCTCCATTTGGAGGTCATACTCTTCCAGGTTCTGATTACGTTGAGATACATGTAGAAGGTCAACCACCAATTCAAGAATATCTACGACCAGATCTGGTTCAACATGAGTAGATGCAAAGAAAACATGTACGCATGAAAAAACAAATCTTGCACCCAGGAAAAAGGAAAGAGGAGATGACAGTAGGAAAGCTTACGAGCGATATTCCATTCCTCTGGTAAGGGTTCATGAGTTGGCTGATGAACTTGGCTGGTTCGGATAATCATGAACCTAGTAAGCCATCATCGATTGTAGTCATCTTGTACATTTATAATACTTTGACTTTTGGGGGGAGGGGTAAAGATGAATAATACCACCCCGGAACAACCGAGTGTAGTGAAGATGAAAAAGATGGTCAATAGTGAATGGAACATTAGCATGGTCTGCCAACAGTTGTATGCAGTACACCGGCCTCCATATTTGGGGGCACCTAGCCCAAGCACACATGGTTGCATCGACATATTTCCTCGATAATCTTCGGGACCAAGAGATGGAAACCAATGGTAAAAGGGTACGTATAAATCATAGAAAAACCCTCAACATATTGGTTCATCCTGGCTTCAGGACCCATAATTCTCACATTAATCTCAGGTTTAAATTTGTAGTATTCACAAATCTGTGGTAGGATATATGTGGTTATCAATGAGTCAATATCTTTCACAAGTTCATGATGATCATAAAAAAAAAATCTCACCGGTACTCTAAACTAGTGGGAAGAATATCGACTGGAAGAGAAATTAAGTCAATTTCTTGACTACTAGGAGAAGCCTGAGCTTTTCCTGGATGACGACACGAGGGAGAAGTATCATTATTGGTCTTTTCTCCTGAAGATTTGGAGACGACATTGTTTTTTAGATTGATGAAGGGAAAAGAAAGAGAATAAAATGAGCCTTTTGAGATTTTGGTATGTAAATTGAAAGAAACTTTGATGGAATATTAGGAGGAGATTTTGGCCTCCTCTATAAGGAAAGAAGTTAGTAACGATTGAGAACTGAGGAACCATGACTCGTCATGATTGTGTAGCTTTATGTCAATTAAAGTGATTGGATGATTATCGTCATTTCAGACACATTAAATAGGGTTGCGAAAATGACGTTCCAAACCAAATCATCACGACATTTCAATCTTCGCATCAAAAGAGTTCTTTGGTTTTCTAAGTTCAGTATGGAGTTCAAATCCACTTTCCAGATGCCCGAAGAGGTTGGGTTGTGAATGGAAGTTGTCGTTAAGCTTCTTTTGATCAATCAATAGTGTGCTTATGTCTCTACTTCACTTGATTCTCATGCTAGTAGACTCGTTGCTCAACAACGCCCAGAAAGTGCGGGGACTATCTATATGGGGTAAAATTCATATCTTACAAATGAGCAAATTATATCATGACATGTGGCAAAAAAGGTGAATTAGCTCTAGGTCAGCCTTCAATGCCCCCGGAGATGTTGGTGTTGTATTGGAGGCACCTAAAATCCACATGTACCGGAAAGAAGAATGTCAAAGGTTTAATTTGAATCCCAATGGGTGGCCATTACTAATCCATCTTTACAAATTCTAAGAGAGCATTAAAAGCATTTATAGGCATCCTTATTATCCGATTATTACAACATTAATGTAATAATAATAGTAGTAGAGGCATAATTCATGAAATGTGTACCTGAGTTCAAGTATAAATAGGATTAAACGTTTCATTGTTAAATGATCAGATATCGAAGAGCTATACAACATATTCACTGCTTGCACAACTTTCTAAGTTATTTGTCTCAATTTAGCATTTCAACGTTATTACCAACAGCTTGCCTGGAGATCAGTATTCAAGGCTTATCCAAGGCTCAAGCTATCCTAACCTTAATCTCTCTATTAAATTCTATTCATATTAATTCAATTGCTAATTATCTTATTATTTTAGTCACTTGAGATCCATTTGTATAAATTCGATTGTATCAGTTTATGGGTAAACAAGTTATAATTCAAAAATATATGATTTAATTAATGAGTAATATTTTGATAAATATTAATTTATAAAGGATATTTTTGTCTTCAAAAAAATTATTTTCTACTTCTACTTTTTAGAGAAAGCTGAAATTTTGTAGCTTCTTCCCAACAACAGAAAATTTGCTTTTTCTTGTGCTCAAAAGCACTTTTGTTTGTTAGCTGAATACCTTAATAATTTTCAAGGAAGTGTTTTTTTTTTAAGAAAAAGTGTTTTGACCTCTAAGAAGCTTGGCCTCTGGGAAAGTTGGCCAAATAGGCAATTAGAACTAAAAGGAAGTGAATGTACTCGAATTAATACTATGATTTTTAAATCAAAGTCCTAAATAATAAAGAAATAACTAAAGGTATATTACTTCCTAAATATTAGTAAAATAATCAAATGTTTATTTTGTGAACTATATTTTTAAGGGTGAAAAGGGGAACGACATTCGATTGGGGATTTGTACTTTTAATATAATATAAAATAAATATGGATAGATTAATTATACATCTGGACTCTAAATTGTGATAAAACCTTTGGTTATACTCCCTATGTTCTCATTTACTTCTCATGTTTCATTTTCTGAGAGCCAATTTGACTATTCTTTGAAACAAAATTGGATTACATTATTTTAATATTTAAAATTAAAATTTAGATATTCAAAAATTATAGAAAAAGTATAATAATTTAAAATTCTTCTCATATAGCTATGGTGAAAAAATATGTTCAAATGTTGGTCAAATTTCAAATAATTTGACTCTCGAGAAGTGAAACGTGATGACTAAATGAGAACGATGGGAATAATAACTAAAACTGCTACTCTCTCCATTCACTTTTAACTTGTCATAATTAGCTTCTCGAGAGTCAAACTATATGAACTTTGACCAACATTTTATGATGTATTTTTCATCATATTAATGTGTGAAAATTGCAACTTATAATATTGTAACGACCCAGTCAGTCTTAGTGAGAACTGATGCTCTTCTGTGTGGTATATTCCAGAAGGTCCATAATAATTGTTTTGACTTGCTTGTAAAATTTGAAGTCAAACAGATATCATTTGTTTCACTTTGAGAAAATGTTTCATTTTGGAAATCCCGATATTTAATTATTTGGATTAATTATTCGTTTTGGGAAAACACAATCCGATTGGTGATTTGAATATATTTTTTAAAATTATAATATTATTTATGACATGTAGAAATTGACGGAACTAATTTTAGAGTTCGTTTGTTTCATTTTTGATAATTCAGTCGGGTTTACTATTTAATATGCCAATTTATGGTGAAAAGATGGTCAGGGGAAGAAATAAGAATCAGATTGGAAATTTGTTAATTCTGTTAGCTTCGTATTGATGTTTATGATTTGTGGAAATGGGTAGTGCTATTCTCGAGACAATCGGATGAAAATCATAGAAAAAAATATAAGTTTTGAAATTTTGAAGTTATAAATTTGAGAAGTTTGACCAAGAGTTGACTTTTGGGTAAATGTGTCCGAAATCTAATTTTGATGATTTCGTTAGGTTCAGAATGTGATTTTTGACTTAGATGGATGGATGGTTGGAGAGTCCCGAGTGATTTGGGTGAGTTACGGACAAGAAAGTGGATTTTAGGAGCTTCCTAACTTAAAGAAAAGATTTATTTGACCAAAGTCAACACTGGGGGTAAATTGAGTCTTTTTTGAATTTTCATCAATGCCATTAGGTCTGGAATGTGATTTATGGCTTAGTCGAGTTGTTGGTTCGAATCCCAAGAAGATCAAATGTGATTTAGGTTGGTTGAGAAATTAACTTTTGAGATGATTTGGAGTTGACCACGGTCAACATCTGGTCAAGACGATCTCGTTTGGGTGTTTTGAGTGTTCGAGCATGTCCGTATGATGATTTTGGACTTGTCCACAAGTTTTTGTGAGATTCCGATGAGTTTCGGATGGATTTGGGTTAGGACACACTCTTATTTGATGTTTAAGCATCGATTCATTGGACATAAAAGTTACCATATTGATCAAATGATCTCCTAATGGTGTTCCGATTGAACAATCAGATCCGTATCGTAATTATAGAGTCATAGAAAAAAGAATCGTCAATTTCGGACGTCCTATGAGGGAGTTATGCCCATTTTAGTGTCGGAGAGGACTGTTGGTGCGTTGCACCTGCGAAGGAGGTCCGCACCTACAACCCTGCAGGTTCAAAATATGGTTCACGGGTACGTAATGACACATGGCAGGCTTCAAGTGCGTGATTTTGGCCGCAGGTACGGAAAACGCTAAGTAATAAAAATTCAGACTTCGTTCATTTAGTATTTTGAGCATATCTTGATTTTTAGAGCTTCGTTTGAGATGATTTTTGCGGTGTTGTTCTCATCTTAACTAGGGGTTTGCGATCGTTCGGAGGCTTTGAAGAAGGTCAACATTGTGTGGTTTTCGGTTGAGCTTCATACTTCAAATTAGGCAAGTTGATATTTTGTACCTTATTTAAAGCGTCGTGGTTGGGCAAATAAATTAAGTAAGACGTGTAATGGGGATAATAAGGGAGTCCCGATACTTGTGAGATTATGAGCACTTGTATCGGGTGCCGGTGACATGTTATGGGTACTTGCGCCATTTAAATTGTGTAGTGAATGCCATGGTCTGGGCACTAACTGATAGATAGTACGATCCTATGGATCTGTAATTGGGGTATAAAGACCGTACTTTTCAGTCTTTATGTGTGTATGCATGTATAATATGTTATTGTGTTATTCATCACTCCTAAGTAGTCCGAAACTGGTCGACAACGTTGTATCTGCATCCAAAAAGAATGCGACAAGTGTAGTTGAATACACAACGTACCCCGTAAACATCATATGCCATATTGTTATTATCCAGCTCATATTTACAATATCAAAGCATAAAGATTAACACTTAGCCTCCAATTTCATGGTTTAAGCCTCTTATTATCTACATGAACCTTAGGTTTCATCTACCCAAAACAAGAATTGAACTTAAATTCTAAGACATAATCATAATAAGGAAATGGAAATGGATTGAAATCTTACTCCAAGTGAAATAACGATGAAATCGTTCAATAATCACCTCCCCACCGAGCTTAGGTCTCAAAATATGGAAATGGAGAGAATGATTTCGAAATGAGGTTTTAATTCTAGGTCTAAAAATAGCGATCCATCTTCGACGGAATCGACTTCGCCAAAGCGTCTCGCTTCTACGAAAAAACTATCGTAGAAGTGGTCCAACTTAATATACCCAAAAAATGGCGAAGTGGAGAGAACATCGCAAAGGCAGATCCCCCTACACAACATTGGCCACAACAGCGGACTTTTCGAACCTTGCCAAGGTACGCATCTACGGACCAACTACCACATAAGCGGCCACTGGTCCGCTGGTGCAAAACACCAGAAACCAGCAACCTAAGAGATTTAGTAACTCTCCACCAAATACATGAAACACTCTCGAGACCTCTCGAATACAAACCAAACATGTACCCAAGTGTAAACAACGCTATGAACTCGCTTGCGCACTTGGATTTCTCATACGACCAAGCTACGGCCCATATTTCTAAGAAATCACCCAAAACACTCAAGTTTCACAAATTTGCAAATATTGACACAAAACACATCCGAACGCCCCGGGAAGTGAACCATGGATTTAACTAAATTACAAATGATGCTCCGGACCTACCGAAAGCGACGAAACTCGGAAATGAACCCATATACGCAAAAGTAACTTTGGATCAACTATACCATTTCAAAACTATCCAATTCGGGTTTTCCTTCCAAAATCCATTTAAAAACACCTCAGGAATCGTGCTACACATCCCCGCGAGTCACAAACCCCACATAGAGTCTATAAGAAGGGTAATTTGGTCAAATAAAGGTCATTAGTTAAAAATGACCGGATGGGTCATTACATTAGATACTAATTAAACAAACGTCCATCCTCTAATGGAGAGAAACGAAAGGGGAAACATAGCAGAATCAGTAAACAAGTGAAGGTATTTGCTCCGCATATTAGTCTCAGTATCCCAAATAGCCTTTTCAACAGGTCGGTGCTTCCACTGCGCCTTCACATAAGCAATCTTTTTTTATCTCAATTTTCTTACTTGCCTATCCAGAATGGCCATAGGCTCTTCTTCGAACTCCAAATTCTGATCAAGCAATACGGAGTCCTATTGAATGATGTAGGTCTCATCGGCATGGTACTGCTTCAACATAGAAACATGAAATACCGGTTGAACTCCTGAAAGACCTGGTGGCAAAGCCAACTCAAATGCCACATCTCCATCTCTCTGAAGAATCTCAAAAGGCCCAATATACTTCAGACTCAACTTCCCTCTCTTGCCAAACCTTATCACGCCTTTCATAGGAGAGACCTTCAATAGAACCCTTTCACCAACTATGTACTCCATATCTCGAACCTTCTGGTTCGCATACTCCTTCTAGCTACTCTGAGCTGCTAGGAGCTTATCCTGGATCACTTTCACCTTCTCCAAGTAGTCTCTTAACAAATTTGTACCCCAAGGCCTCACCTCAAATGCATCGAACCACCCAATCGGAGAATGACATATCCCATATCAATGCTAGAGTGATAGTTGTTGTTGTATGTGAACTTTGTCAAAGGTAAGAATTGGTCCCAATGACCACCAAAATCAATCACACAAGCCCATAGCATATCTTCTAAAATATGAATGGTCAACTTAGACTGACCGTCTGTTTGAGGGTGAAATGTCGTACTGAGATCTAAATGAGTACCCAACTCCTTTTGCAATATTCTTCATAAATGAGAAGTAAACTGAGTATACTGATCTGAAATGATAGAAATGGGCACCCATAAAGCTAAACAATCTTATGAATATAAATCTTATCCAACTTCTCAGAATTGTAGGTCGTCTAGATTGGAATGAAGTATGCAGACTTGGTCAACCTATCCACAATAACCCAAATGGTATCAAACTTGCCCACAATCTTTGGCAACCCAACTACAAAATCCATGGCAATTGTTCCCACTTCCACTCAGGAATGGGCATCATTTGAGTCAAACCACCCGGTATTTGCTGCTCATACTTAACTTGCTGGCAATTCAGACACCGAGACACAAACTCAACAATGTCTCTCTTCATCCTACCCCACCAATAGTGTTGCTTCAAATCACGATACATCTTTGTTGCACTCGTATGAATAGAATATCTGGAACTGTGAGCCTCCTCCCTAATAAATCTCGTCAAGTCTCCTAGACAAGGGACACACACTCTCCCCCTGATCCTCAAGAACCCCTCACCATCAAGAATAGCCTTATTGGCTTCCCCTCGTATCACCTTATCCCTGATCTTGTACAATTTCACATCATCATACTGATGGGCTTTGATTTGCTCTAAAAGAGACAACCTCACCTCCACACAAGCCAAAATCCTACCTAGATTCAAAATGTCAAGTCTCACAAAACTGTTGGCTAAAGACAGAACCTCTAGTGACAAAGGACGCTCATCAACAATCAAACGCGCCAAGCTCCCCATACTCACCGTATTTCAGCTCAAAGCATCCGCCACCATATTGGTCTTGCCCCGATGGTACAAAATAGTCATATCATAATCCTGGAGTAACTCTATCCACCGGTGCTGTCTAGAATTCAAGTCACGCTGACTGAACACATGCTGAGGGCTACAGTGATTGGTGTACACCTCACAATGAACTCCATACAGATAGTGCCTCCAAATCTTCAATGCAAATACTATCGCCGCCAACTCCAAGTCCTGAGTGGGGTAGTTCTTATCGTGCACCTTCAACTGCCTCGATGCATAAGCTATCACTCTGCCCTTCCGTATCAACACACAACCCAAGCCAATCCTTGAAGCATCACAATAAATGGTGAAGTCCTTCCCCTTCACATGTAGGGCTAAAATCAGGGCTTAGGTAAAAAGTGACTTGAGCTTTTGAAAGCTCGCCTCACACTCATCGGACCACTAAAAAGGAACATATTTACATGTCAACCGAGTCAAATGAGAAGCAATAGACAAGAAATCCTTGATGAACAAACGATAATAACTCACGAGACCCATGAAGCTCTGAATCTCTATCACCGAAGTAGGCCTATCCTAATCCTTGACTGCCTCTTTCTTCTTCGAATCTACCATTATACCCTCCTTGGACACCACGTGCCCCTAGAAATGCCATGGAACTGAGCTAAAACTCACATTTTTAAAACTTTGCATGCAACTCTTTCTCTTTCAACAAACCAAGAACCACTCTCAAATGCTTCTCGTGGTCCTCTTTACTCTTCGAATAAACCAGAATGTCATCACTGAAGACTGTCATGAATGAATCTAAATAAGGCTTAAATATCCCATTCATGAAATCTATGAATGTTGTGAAGGCATTAGTAAGCCTAAAATACATCACTAAGAACTCATAGTGGTCATATTGTGTCGTGAAGGGCATCTTGGGAATATCCTCCGTCTTGATCTTCAACTGGTGATACCCAGACCTCAAATCAATCTTTGAAAATATTGAAGCACCTGAAGTTGGTCGAACAAATTATCTATACGAGGTATCAGATACTTGTTTTCGATGGTGACTTTGTTGAACTGCCAATAGTCGATACACATACGCATAGTGCCATCGTTCTTCTTCACAAATAACACAGGAGCACCCCAATGAGACATACTGGGTCTAATGAAACCTTTACTCAAGAGATGTTGCAACTGCTCCTTCAACTCTCTCAACTCCGCTATAGCCATATGGTACAGAGGAATAGAAATGGGTAGAGTACCCGGCTCTAGACTAATGCAGAAATCAATATCTCTATCTACCAGCATACCCGACAAATCCATCGGAAAGACCTCGGCTAACTCACTCACTAAAGGAACAGACTCAAGGGAAGGAGTATCCACACTCGTATCCCGAATACGCGCTAAATATGCTAAACAATCCTTATCTACCAATTTCCTAGTCTGAAAGAAAGAAATAATCTTCTTTGGAGTAGGGCTTGGCGTACCTTTCAATTCAAACCTCGGTATACCCGGCATCTCGAGAGTGATTGTCTTGGCGTGACAGTCTAAAATTGCATGGTACAGTCATAACCAGTCCATACCCAAGATACTATTGAAATATACCATATCTAATATAACCAAGTCTACCCAAGTATCATAACTCATGAAAGTAACCACACAAGACCGATAGACTCGATCTACTATCATAGAATCATAGACAAGGGTAGACACATGAATAGGGACATCAAGTATATCACACCATATATCCAAATTAGCAGAGAAATATACAGATACATAGGAGAACGTAGAACCCGAATTAAATAATGATGAGGCAGACCAATGAGAGATTGAGATGATACCTCTAATAACAGCATCTGACGCCTTAACCTCAGGTCTACCAGGGAAGGCATAAATGTGACCACGTCCTCCCTCGGACTGAGTACTCTGATAACCACTTCGGGTTGTACGTGCTCCATCTCTACCAGTCTGAGACCCTCCTTTACCGGTCTGGTAACCACCACGACCTGACTGAGAACCCCTTATACTAGACTGACCGCCACCCCTAGAAGCCTATGCTGGGGTCTTGGGTGTCTGGGATCCACCTGACCTAAGCCTGGGACAATCTCTCCTGAAGTATACAACATCACCACAATTGAAACAAGCTTTGCCCGCCATGGGCTACTGAATGGACATAGAAAAACTTGAGTGAACCCCGTGATTTGAGAACTAGGAGTAAGAACCTCTGGAAGTCTGACCTACACTATATTCACTCTGTCCCACAGAACCACCATCTGAAACCTGAAGAGCTGACTGTATCGGTCGACTAGAATGAGAATACTAGGATCTACCATGCTGCATATAACCTCAGGATGAAGACCCATTGTAATGACCATACCAGTAAGCTCTCTTTTTAGACTCATACCTGAGGAGCATACCCTTCACCGACTCAACCATCCTGGCATGCTCCGCCACAATATAAAAAGAAGCCCTAGAGGCTACCAGCTACAACATCGCCAACTAGAGGGGAATAATCAACCCTCTCGTGAAGGCACCTAATCTGCTAGGTCTCTATAGGAAGTAACAATATTGCATAGTGCAACAAAGCACAGAAATGAGCCTCATACTTAGCAACGGACATCCCTCCACTGCTATCATTTAGAGAACTCATACATCTTGCTCACTCACAAGTTGAGGGGAACATACTTTTCGAGGAAGACCAAATAGAACCTAGTCTAAGATTGTGGAGGTGACCCTGTTGGCCGACAATCAATATACAACCTCCACCATTTCTTTACATCACCTATAAGCTGAAGTGCAAAAAAATTGACCCCATGTGACTCAACAATGCCCAAAGTATAGAGCCTCTCGTGGCTACTCACTATAAACTCATAAGCATACTCCTCAGGCTAACCGTAGAAAGTGGGAGGCTTCATTTTTTAGAAATGCTCCCAAATCTTCCGCTTCTCGCAGGTCATAACAACTGCAGTCATTGGCCGAGGACCAAACTCCAGTGTTGGGATCTCATCAATGCGGGGTTCCAAAAAAGCAATTAGCTACACCCTTAGAGTACAGAACTTGAGTGTCTGTTCTCCCACCCGGGTATATGATCCATCTAGTGTAGCTGGGAGAACGCCTGCCTGGCAAACCCATCAAGAAAAGTCAAAATACGAGCCATAGTATCTTGAAGGACCGATGTGGCTATAACCTATGGCTGAGCATGGGTTGGCCCCGTCTCCTCATCGGTGCGGTCGCTCGGGGTCTACCTCTACCCCATCCTTGACCTCCACCACGACCATTCACCACAGGAGCTGATGTCGGTGCCTCATCCCTCGCCGAGTGAGCACGAGTCCTCACTATCTATAAGAGAATAGGAAACAACGTCAGATACCAATTTGATCAAACTTAGTACGAAAGGAATGGAGAAAGTAAAGTTTCCTAAATGTCTCATAGCCTCTCGAAGATAAGTACAGATGTATCTGCACCGATCCGCAAGACTCTACTAGACATTTTCCTTGTACTTAAGACTGTTTAACCTAGAGCTCTGATACCAACTTTGTCACGACCCCTTCCGGGCATCGTGGTTGCACCTACACTTTTTTCATCGGTAGGCAAACCATTTCCCAAAATAATAACATATAGGATAAATAATCATCCACGGCATGCTGAGAAGATGCAGGCACACCCCGAACACTTCGATCTACCAAGATTGGACTCAGCCACGTAGTCCGGAACTGGTCGACGACACTGTATATGTATCCCAAAAATAATGCAACAAGTATTGTATGAGTACACAACGTACCCCCGTAAACATTATAGGCCATACTATCATTACCCAACTCATATTTACAATATCAAAGCATAAAGATCAATACATAGCCTCCAATTTCATAGTTTAAGCCTTTTATTATCTACATGAACCTTAGGTTTCATCTACCTTAAAACAAGAACAAAACCTAGATTCTAAGACATAATAATAATAATAATAATAATAAGGAAGTAGAAATGGATTGAAATCTTACCCCAAGTGAAATAATGATGGAATCCTTTAATAATCGCCTCCCCACCGAGCTTAGGTCTCAAAATATGAGAATGAAGAGAATGATTTCAATATGGGGTTTTAATTCTAGGTTTGGAAACAACTATCCAGCTTCGGTGGAATCGACCTCGCTGAAGCGGCTCGCTTCTGCAAAAAGACTGTCGCCGAAGTGGCCCAACTTAATGTACCCAGAAGACGCTTAAGCAGAGAGAACATCGTAGAGGCGGATCGCCCCTGCGCAAAAAATTACCGGCAGGAGTGGACTTTATGATCCTTGCCAAAGCTCGCATCTGCGGACCAACTTTCGCATAAACGACCATTGGTCCACTGGTGCGACACACCAAAACCATCAACTTAAGAGATTTAGCAACTCTCCACCAAACACCTGAAATACTCCTGAGACCTCCCGGATACAAACTAGACATGCTACTAATGTGTAAATGATGCTACAAACTCGCTTTTGCACTCGAATTTGTCATACGACCCACTTTTCTACAAAATCACCCAAAATACTCAAGTTTCACAAATTTGCAAATAGTGACACAAAACACATCTGAACGCCTCGGGAAGTGAAGCAAGGATTCAACTAAGTCATAAATGACGCTTTGGATCTACCGAAAGTGACGAAATCTAGAAACGAACCCATATACTCAAAAGTTAACTTTGGGTCAACTATACCATTTCAAAATTATCCAATTAGGGTTTTTCTTCTGAAATCACCATTTAAAAGCCCCTCAAGAACCGTGCTACCCACCCCACGAATCACGAACCCTACATAGATTCTACGGGAAAGGTAATTTGGTCAAATAAAAGTCTCTAGCTAAAAACGACCGGATAGGTCATTACAATAGAACAGGTAGGGTAATGTGTTTCATCCTATAGGTAAAAATTAGACATCTTAGGATAGAAGTCTGCATGTGCAGCTAGGGATGGCAACGGATCGGATCCTACTAGTTCCAGATCCAGATCCATCGGATCCATAAAAATCAGATCCAAATCCTGATCCATCGGATCTACTGGGTCCACGGGTCGGATCTGGATCCACATGTAAAAATTTTGCCTTGAATAATTTTTCCACCTGTTGAAACGTTTTTGACAAAATGAACTCCAATCTGATTGAAAAAAATATAATCTGATTTTGTTGGCCGGCATACAACTTGCGTGCCTTCCATTTCAAAATATGGTTGAGCTTGCGTCTCAACTAGTTTTTTTCTGCCATTAACCAGTCTAGTATCTTCATAATTCAGTTTAATTCTTGCCTTTATCACACACAATATTATGGGTACTCTAGGAACTTTGAATTTGTACAAAAAGAATATATTTTATATTGTGTGTAGTATACACAAATCATATCAGTTGGGCCATTATAACAGGATTAAAGCGGAATATATTATATTTGTACAAATTAAGGAGATACAATAGTAATTATGAGTACTCTATCTAAACCATATCGGTAAAGTACAAATGAATTTGTGTTTGTACAATTAAATTAAAAGAGATATACTTCTTATTGTTAGTATTGTAGATAAATCATAGTACTATTAGTTTTACAAACGGAGGACATTTTTTAGTTGCACAATGTGAAATATTATTTAAATTGTGAGTAATCTATGTAAAATTACATTCTAGGTTATAGATATATTTAATAAAAAATGGATCCACGGGTCGGATCTAGACCGGATACGGATCTCAAATACAAGATCCAGATTTGATCCCTCAGAAACGGATCCAGGTCTGATCCAAATCCGTCGGATCCAAATTTTGAAGATCCATGTACTATAAAACGGATCTGGATCCACCGGGTCCAGGATCCACTGCCATCCCTATGTGCAGAATATCATGGTAATAAATCAAGGCAAAAACTCTAACAAAACGTATTGGTCTTTAATTTTTTCCCCTCATATCTGTGGTCTTTAATTTTTTTTCCGTACTGCTTATTTAATAAAAATATCCAGATATGTCACGCTCGACATAAATTATGTAACATTTTTATCTTTAGAAACTGAACTTTTGTCTCGCTCGACACAAGTGTTGTAAGAATTCAATTATGTGGCATAAGTTATGTAGCATTTTTCAAGTTATTTCATAATAACTTGTGTGGATGTAATGATACATACGTTGAAGCTAAACGCTAACTATCCAGACCGATAAATGAAGTTATGCCTTTTTTTCACATTATGTTGAATGTTGAAAGTTATACCTTGTCTGGCATAACTTGTGGGATGGTAGGATACATATGCCGAAGCTAAACTTTAACTATGTAAGCCAAAATCTGAAGTTATGTCATGCCAAAAATGTTGAAAGGAAAAAATTAAAGACTACCAATTTGAGGGACAAAAATTAAAGATCACCCCCAAAATAGGGGCATTTGTACGGGGAAAAAAACCAAAAAATTAAAGAGTTCTCACTCTTTTAATGATTTGGATTACGTAAAGACAGACAAAGTAGAGATTTTTTCAAGTGGAAAAAAGAAAAGGGAATAAATCAGAGGTCATATTAAAACAATTGCCTATGGAAAATGAGGCAGTATCATAAGGCTTCTATACCATAATCATAGATTCTTTTTCTTCCCGTTACATTACATCCAATATTTGTGTCTCTTTACAAAAATGGAGTCATATGGAGGAGGGTAGTCGAGCTTTAATCTTGAAGAAACAACACAATGGTATAAGTTGAAGAGAAGAGATCCAGAATCGCCTACTGGGAAACGCCTTAAGTAAAACAAAAACAAAAAAAGAAGGGTTATTGAAGAATTAGTGGAGTGTACCAGGGATAACAAAGAAAAAGATGAGCGGGGAGTTTGCTGGGAGCAAAAGATGTTTTAACAACATCACTGGTAGCACTAACTACAATGGCTTGGATTGGAAATCTGTAATAAAGTACATGGCAGAAGAAGTGAATTCCGTTCTCAATACCATGGTGCAACTGCTAGGGGTTAAAAAAGAGGTGTCTCTTCTGCAATTTGAACTGCTCTGGAAGAGCTTGCATATCCGCAATGATTACGTATGGCTTGTTCTCAAGGCTCTGTAGAAGGTAAGGATAGTCCTTTCATTATTTTTTTAGTCAAACAGGATTGTTCTAATGCTACATCATATTATAATATTGTGTTTATCAGTATGTGAAACATCACAAGATAGCAACTTTGAAGGTGAAAGTCAGAACCATTTATTTTGCATGATTGTGCTGATTGGTTATAACAACAATTCAATCTTTTTCTTATGTTGGATGGGATGTCACACGAAAAAGGGTGTGGGCTCACCAATATGTCTGGAAAGTAACAAGTTTTCCTACTCCGTACGCGTACCACGAACCTGTTCTTCTTCGTTACCTAACATACCATCAAAAACAACAATGATATGCATGAATACTAGATACTCAATGAGTGTCTCCGGGACAATAGTTAATAGCAAAATATATAAGTAATAAGTGTTATTGAAAGTAGTATTGAGAAACAATTCAAAAAAAATGATAACATCTCATGAACATCTAGTATAAGTCAATGATGAAGAGATAACCACTTTGAATCCATAAGTCGTTCTCGTTAACTTAAGTTCTTTCAGAAACAGTTCGAAATCTCAAAGATAGAGTAAGTCGGTAACCTTAGTAAAATCACCAGTAAAAGCCAATAACATAGAAATATATCAATTCCAATTAATTATATCGTTCGTCACATTAGGTCTTTTCAATCATGAACTCAAGATCATCAACAAGCCACTCACAGGAACCAAAGTATAACACATGTCAATACAGGTCCAAATCAATATAACGAAGGGTTGACCATTTAAGGTCCCCTAAATTGCATAAAAGCACCACGTCGGGATTATCAACTCATCATGGCTACCCTTTCTCCCGAATAGCAAGGCATACACCACACTAGGGCTATCAACCCTCGATGACCACTCTTCTACCCGAATGGCTAGGCATGAACCACACCGGGGTTATCGACCCTCGATGGTCACTCTTCTTCCCGAATGTCTAGGCAAATCCACTAGGATTCATGGTGACTAACCTTTCTGCTGAGTAGTTAGGCCAAGCATAAACAGTAGAAATCATGGAATAATAGCCAAATCACAGTCATAGTATGGAAGTCGAATGACAAGTCATGGATTATGTTCATCATCTCATTAATAGGGGTATACCAATGTCATTAATCGATTTAGAAACCAAGTTCACATCAATAATCAATTTCCATTGAATGAAACTTGTTCATAGGGCAAAACACTTTAATATACAAACCTTAGAAATTGAGTTAAAACATCCCTTATATGGGTAAATCATATTCGAAGTTCAAAGCTTCAGAATTCTGTTTCAATAATCCTTTGATAGGGGAAAATCACACATACATATATATAATATAATACACATAAGGTTTAATGTGAGCTTGTCCCTCACGCACAAACACATTGCCAAAGAAAACTATTTTTAAAGATTGAAAAGTTTGTTTGAAAGAGACATACCTCAATTCCCGCTATAACACTACCAAACGGATTTTATGAGGTTCAACAGACACTCTACAAATTATTTAGATGAGAAAGATTAGAACTTTATACTTTTATCTTGAATTTTCACCCTTTTCGAAAAAAAAAAGATTTTGAGCCAAATTCATATTCTTGCTTTCATAGGATTTACCCATGGATTGCAACAATATATAAATCCTAAACAATCCCCATAACTATACTAAAATTGCAAAAACATACCTCACAATGAATTTCCAACAAATCTTTTCTTCAATCGTTCTCGAATCGAGTTCTCACAATCTATGGAATAGATGAGGATTCTAGCATTAATCTTTGTTAGTAATCCATGTAGAAGTGTTAGAATTACTTATAAATACATGGAGTAACCTTACCTTGGTGTGGGAGGATGTGGAGAGGAGAGAAAAGTCGACTTAGGGTTTTGTAGAAGTGAAAATAGACTTGAATTACAGAAATTCATGTTTTAAAGCTGAGTTCTGCGTTTTTTGGCACCTTGTGCGTCTCCCCACAATCGCACAAAACTTTCTAGAATTGACAGATTTGTCATGATATGGCTGGGTGTCACACCCGACGGTAAAATGGTCATAACTTGTAGAAAATTCCGATTGATCTGGTTCATACATGGCTGGAAATATATTTCAAAGAGCTACAACTTTCATGCTTTAAGTATACAAGCTGGAAGTCAGACCTACAGTAAATTTAGTCAATTTTATCGGATCTTATACACTTCACTATTCGTCTTGATCTTAGATCAACTATTTCCACCCAAATTCATCTTTATAGGACTTCATATATGTAAAATGTCACATTCATACTCATTTAACAACTCAAGCGTAATTCGTATTTACGGAGTGTTACATTTTATCCCCTCTCAAGATCATTTGTCCTTGAACAAGAGTTATGGCCTAAGATTTTCACTAAACCTCAAGTTTCAAAATTTTCTAGAGTTCCTCTATATGAAGAGCTATCCTAAAATAAAACTTAGCTAACAACCTAACAATAACCATATGGTCCTCACATGGACTCCTACAACTACAACAGGAAAGCCTAAACATGAAATGAGAGATTCATACATTTAGTCTACACTTTCGTACAAGTTGGATACCTAGAAGGTTCAACAGATACTTGGGATAGGGATTAAGTGAGGGTGCTACCACCTGAGCATCATTAATGGTACATTAGATGGTGACTACACCCTTTCGAGTTCATTTTACGAGTCTTAAGATACGAAATAATTCTATCTTGAAGTTTAAGAATATCACTCTTCTGCTCTATAACAGGTTGATCAGGAAATTGAAGCCTAACTATTTTTTTGATTGACTATCCAGATTTTTATAACACTTGGAAAGACACTATATCCCCAATCACATCAAAGTTGACCATTTCAAATTCAAATTAATCAGTAGTTGTCTCACGGCCCTTAACTACCCTACACATTCTCTATACACTCTAGAAGTAATAACAGGGACACTAACAGAGGTATTTATAAAAAGGTTCTAGCAATTGTTCGGGTTTCACTCCAAAATCAAAGGCAAAGTATGAAGTCACATAAGAGAGATTCAAACCAGGATTGATCAACGAATATGTATCAAGAGAAGAAATAGTGAGAATACATGTGACCACAACATTTGAGGCTTCAACTGCCTCCTTATGAGCAAAACCACCAAACACCTACTACAGAATTCCAAGCGAATTTATACCATCTATCAAATTATACATCACAATCAGTGTGCACTTTATAGTGTGATCCGTGGAACCCATTCTTCATCTACTTTTCATTCTGTCTTTTCTATATCTAGACAATATATGTATTCAGATTATATTCCAGACTTGTACTTCTTTTAGTCGTTCTTGTACTAGTGACACCAGTCTTTGGGGATTCATAGTACATATTCTGTATTTTCTATATTTTGAAACTTTTTAAAGACTTAAATTTTGATTGCTTTACTTTTTCGCATTAATTTTCTGGAAAATGGATTTTATTGGTTTGTGGTTGGCTTACTGATTTGTGAGAGTTAGTCCCATCATGACTTAGTAAATTAGGTCATGAAAATTGGTGTCCGAGCTTTAGATTCACCCGTCTAACAAGTACAAGAACAATGTCTAGTAGATTATTGTGGATTGGTAGGGAAGCTCCGTATCTATCTTCTAGAGGCTATAGGACATCTAGAAAAATTCTAATCTTTCATTCCTTATAGTGCGCACTTGATTCTAATGGTTTCTAAGAGTTTCTTTATTTTACTCTCTCATAGATGGTGAGGTCATGTTTGGCTGCAATCAAAGATCAATAGCCCACACCTATGCATGTACCTTCTACCGGGATTATTGCTCGAGGGTGAGGCAGGGGATGTGGTAGGTGTTGAGGAAAGGCTAGAGCTTAAGTTTCTATTCCAACTAGAGGTCGAGCACCAGTTGCTGCTCAGGCCCATGCTACAGATTTGAGTCCTGATCCAGAAGAGGTTCCGGAGGAAGAATGAGTGCCAGCAAATGAGATTGGACCCACCTAAGCACTAGAGGGTTTCATTGCTACTACTCTTCTTCAGGACACCTAGGCATATATTTTGAGTGTCTTTGAGGGTTAGGCTCAGGCAAGAATATTTTTGGTTACTCTAGAGGGTTCCTAGAATAGAATTATGGGTCAAACTCCCTATAAGATGGCTGATGCAGGGTATAAGACTCTGGGGGAACATGTAGCTACTATTATGGCTTCTCAGTTTCTATATTTTCTAGCTCAGTATGTTGTTATTCATCCAGTTGTTCGTCCCACTATGTATGTTTAGGAGAAGAAGAGGTAGGATAAGTTTGATAAGATGAAGCCACCACAGTATAATGGACATCCTGACGATGATGCTTATGAGTTTCTTGTGAGTTTTCATGAGAGGTTGCACAATTTAAGGTTGGTTGAGTCTAATGATGGTGATTTCACAATGTTTTAGATGATTGGCCTTGCCAAGCAATGGTGTAGGGTATTTGTTAAGACTAGCCCAGTTGGGTCATCTCCACTTGCTTAGGTTGATTTTTATAGAGTATTTTTGGAGAAGTGTGTTCCCTATAGTTTGAGGGAAGAGAGGCGTGAGCACTTCAACAGGTTGTAGCAGGTTAGTACATTTGTGACTGAGTACGAGATGCAGTTTTACTTCTTGTCTGGCCATGCTTTGACTATTTCATAAAATGAGGCACAGAGGATCAGGAAGTTTTTTAGAGGTCTGTCTATCACCTTCGAGTTCCGGCAACATAGGTAGCAGCTTCAAGAGATACTTTTCAGGTAGTGGCGGATGTTTCTAGGAGTGTTGAGTCAGCCAGGCATCAAAAGTTTAGGGATAGATCGGGTAAGAAGCCTCACAACTCGAGCAGTTATGGAGGTACCTTATCTGGAGGTAGAGGCTATCCTGGTAGGGGACATTGACGTTAGTTTAGCAATCCAATTCAGGCAACAACGCAGACTTCAACCGGTGGTTCTTCAGCTCATTTTGTTTATAGTTCGGGACAGGATTCCCAGAGTTCTTATTTCTAACTTGGAGGTCGAGGCAGTCATTCCGACCATTCTAGCTCTTCTCAACAGCCTATGTACCGTCATAGATGTTATGAGTGTGGTGATATGAGACACTTTGTGATGGACTAGCAGAGGCTTCTGATATCATCATCACATGTACTATTTCAGTTTGTCATGGGCCGGCTATATCATTATTTGATCCAGGCTCTGCATACTCTTATGTATCTACTTATTTATCTTTGAGTCTGGGTATGATGTGTGCGTTGCTTAACTTCTTTGATAGTGTTTCTTCTCCTGTTGGGGATTTCATAGTGGTGGATTGGGTCTACCAATCCTGTGGTGCGACTTTGATGGGGTATGACACTTGGGCTGATTTGATAATTCTAGATATGGAAAATTTCTGATATTATTTTAGGCATGAATTGGTTGTCTCCTTATCATGCGATCTTGGACTGTCATGCCAAGCCAGTTACGTTAGCCATGCCGTAGATTCCTAGGTTGGTAGCTGAAGGGTGCTACTAGTCATGCACTAAATAAGGTGATATCTTATCTTAAGGCTAAACGGATGGTCGAGAAAGGTTGTTTGGCTTATTTGGTGTATGTTCGGGATACTTTTGTTGACACACCTCCCCTTGAGTCAGTGTTAGTAGTGAGTGAGTTTCCTAAGGTTTTTCTAACAGATTTACTGGTTGTTCCACCGGCTCGTACAATCTCTTATCTTCTATTAGCTGGCAGAGATTCCACATATCGAAGTCGGAATGGGATCGGGTGTTTTCACATCTTACTGTAGTGTCCAGTTTGTCTTGATTTCTGATTGATGAACAAGAAGGAAAGTGGAACAATTGGATTTTGGTGACTTCTGTATTGATTTAGAGCCGAGCACCAAGCACATTTCTATTCCACCATATAAAATGATGCCAACAGAGTTGAAGAAATTGAAGGAGAAATAGGACATGTTGAGTAAGGGGTTCATTAGACCTAGTATGTCACTTGGGTTGCTCCGGTGTTATTTTGAAGAAGAATGATGGGTTTATGTGGATGTGTATTGATTACCGACAATCGAACAAGGATACAATTAAGAACAAGTATTCCATTCTTTGCATTGGTAACTTATTTGATCAGCTTCAGGGTGCATCGGTCTTCTCTAAAATTGATTTGAGGTCCGGTTATCACTAGTTGAATATTAGGGCGGAGTATATCCCTAACACAGCTCTTAGGACCCGATATGGCCATTATGATTTCTTAGTTGTCTTTCAAGCTGACTAATGCCCCAACAACTTTCATAGATTTGATAAATTGAGTCTTTAAATGATACTTGGATTCTTTTTTAAATGTCTTTATCAGTGATATATTGATCTACTCTTCGAGTAGGGAGGAGCATAAGTAGCATTTGAGGATTCTGCTCGAGATTATGAAGGAGAAGCAATTGTATGTCAAGTTTTTGACGTGTGAGTTCTGGCTTAGTTCTATGGCATTTTTGGGCCATATGGTTACCAAGGATGGTATTATATTGGATCCCAAGAAGATTAAGGCAGTTCATGATTAGATTAGACCTATTTCGGTTATTGAGATTTATAGTTTTATTGGCCTTACTAGTTACTATCGACATTTTATAGAGGGATTTTCATCTATTGCATCTCCCTTAACCAGATTGACTCTGAAAAATGTACTTTCTAGTGGTCAGATGAGTGTGAGAGCTTCAAAATCTCAATACTTTATTTACTACAACTCTAATTTTGACTCTTCCAATGGAGGGAGAGGGCTTTACTATGTATTGTTATGCTTCACAGATTGGCCTTGTTGTGATTTGATGCATGAAGGGATAGTTATAGCTTATGCTTCGAGGTAATTGAACGTATGTCAGAAGAACTACCCCACTCATGACTGAGAGTTGGCATCGGTACTGTTTGCATTAAAGATTTAGATGCATTACCTCTATGGTATGCTATGTGAGGTGTTTATCAATCATCAGAGTCTTCGGCATATTTTTCAATTCGATGATCAATTTGAGGGACATGAGATAGTTAGAGATGCTCAAGGATTATGACATGACTATCCTTTATGACCTGAGCAATGTTAATGTAGTGACGGTGCCTTGAGTCGAAAGGCGGTGAGTGTGGGTAGCCTAGCACAATTGTAAGTTGGGGAGCGACCTTTGGCTACGGAGGTTCAGTCTTTGGCAAACTGTATGGTGAGACTAGATATTTTTTAACCTGGTAGAGTTTTGGCTTGTGTGGAGAAACGATTTTCATTATTAGAGCATATTAGAGCCCAGCAGTTTGTTGATGCCGAATTGTGTAAGATTCGAGACGAAGTGTTGAAAGCAAAGGCAAGAGAAGCAATTCTTGATGATGAGGGAGTTTTTAGGATTGAGGGTCGCATATGTGTTCCCTAAGTGGGGGATTTGACTAGATTGATCATGAATGAAGCTCAAAGTTCGAGATACTCTATTCATTAGGGGGCTACAAAAATGTATTAGGATTTGAAACAACATTATTTTTTGTATAGTATGAAAAGAGTGCGGGATCTGTACCTCGGTGTTTGAATTATCAACAAGTGAAGTATGAACATTAAAAGCCTTGTGGGCTTACTTAGAGAACGCATGTACTCGATTGAGTGGATCACTATGGATTTTTTGGTAGGGTTACCATGAACTTTAGGGAAGTTTGATGCCATTTGGTGATTGTGGATCGGTTAACGAAGTTGGCTCACGTTGTACCAATTCAGACTACTTACAATTCGGAGAGGTTGTCCAGGATATACATCCGAGAGATAGTTCAATTGCATGGAGTGCTTATTTATATCATTTCGGATTGAGACACTCAGATGGATGGTCACTCCAAGCACACTATCCAGCTCCTTGAGGATATGCTACATGCTTGTGTGATTGATTTTGGTGATCATTGGGATTAGTTCATACCTTTTGCTGAATTTGAATACAACAACAGTTATAATTCGAGCATTAAAATGGTGTCGTTTGAGGCATTCTATGTTAAGAGGTGTCGTTCTCCTGTTAGTTGGTTATATGTATTTGAGGTAAGATCTTGGGGTATAGACTTGTTGCAGGTTTGAACAAGGTCAAGTTGATTCAAGAAAGACTTCTCACGGCTCAGAGTTGGCAAAAGAGTTATGTGGATCGGAAGGTTCGTGACTTAGAGTACATTATTAGTGAGCGGGTTCTGTTAAAGGTTTTACCCATGAAAGGTGTGATGAGGTTTGAGAATAAGGGCACGTTGAGCCCTAGGTATATTGGCCCATTCGAGATTGTTCAGCGTATTGGTGAGGTAGCCTATGAGTTGGATTTGCCTCTTGGCTTATCGGGAGTCCATCCCATGTTTCATATTCTTATGATCAAGAAGTACTATTTGGATGGTTCTCATATGATCGAATGGGATTCGGTGTCGCTTAATCAGAACTTGACTTTTGAGGAAATGCCAATTGCTTTTTTTGATAGACAGATTCAGAAGTTGAGGTCCAAGGAGATTACATCGGTAAAGGTTCAGTGGAGGCATCGTGGGATCGAAGAGGCTACTTGGAAGACTGAGTCAAACATGTGGAGTAGATATCCCTTGATTTTTGGCAGTTCATGTACTTACTTTCTCTTTTATGTTCGAGCACGAACATGTTTTTAAGTGGTGGATGATGTAACAACTCGTTGGGTCATTTTGGATATTTTTGCTATTTTCCCCTAGATGACCCTTCCCCTAGCTTTTTTGTGGTGTATTTGACTTGGGACGATGAGTTGCGCGAACCTGAGGTAATCATGTGAAAATAATGGAAGAATACATATGTTTTGAAATTTGGAAGTTCTATGTTTGGGAGGTTTGACTAATAGTTGACTCTTTAGAATATGCTCTCGGAATCAAATTCTGATGGTTTCGCTAGATCCAAAATGTGATTTTAAACTTAGATGGATGGTTGGGACAAGTTTCGAGTGATTTGGATAATAAGAAAGTGAATTTAGAAAGTTCTTAAGTTAAAAGATGAGTTTTGGTTGACTAAAGTCAACATCGAGGGTAAATGAGTCTTTTTCAAAGTTTTATCAATTTCATTAGGTTCATAATATTGTTTATGACATAGTCGACTCATTAGTTCGGTTCCCGAGGGACTCGGCAGTATTTTAGACTCTTGGTTGGAATTCTAGTCTTTTAAGTGAATTGGAGTTGACCACGGTCAACAATGGGTCAAGACGGCCTCGTATGATTATTTGAGTTCGTGCACGTATTTGTTGCATGTTTTAGGGCTAGTTTGCATATTTGGATTGTTTCTGCGAAGTCTCAAATGAGTTTTAGATGTCGGATTGAGGTTTGAGAGTTGGCTGATTTTGTTGATATCTGGTGTCATCGCAATTGTGATATTAAGCTCGCACTTGCGAGGTTTGTTCCGCAAATGCGACTTGGACTAGGTCTGGCAATTTCGCATTTACGACCTGGTGTCCGCATTTGTGAAGCTCGCATTTGCGAGGAAGGGGTTCGCATTTGCCAGGACCCCTAGCAGTGAATAAAATATCTAGGTCTAGACTCCCTAGACCTTAGGTAGACTAATTTTTGGACTGATTTCCTATTTTTCCATTTGAGGTTCGGGATTCTATTTTTGGGTGACTTTTGGAGTCCAAAATTACATACAGCAATATTAGTGTCTATGAAATCGTGTGTTAAGTACTTTCTATATTTGAATATTTTGGACCATTCGAAGGCATTACGAAAAGGCAAGGCTTCGTTGTGACTATCGGACTCCTAGTCCAGACAATTTGAGATTTTTTATCTTATTTAAAGCATTGTGGTTGGTTTAATGAACTAAGTAAGAGGGCGTAATAGGGATAATAAGGGGTCCCCATACTTGTGAGGTGATGAACACCTGTATCGGGTACCGGTGACATGTTATGGGTATTTGCGCCATTTACATTGTATAGTCCGATCTGAATGTCATGCTTTGTGCACTACTTGATGGATAGTATGATCCTATGGATCTATGATTAGGGTATGGAGCCCATACTCTTATGTCTCTATGATTATGTGTCTGTCTTATCTGATATTGTGTTACTCATCACTCCTAAATTCTCGTTAAAAGTGGAAAAGAAGCTAAAGATTGTAACTTTATGGTGTAGTTGATTAAAGGTAAAATATTTATAGCCTGTCTTGATTAAAGATTGAGTCTTTATTGCATATCTTGGCTTCTTGTTTTTGCGCATGTCATATTCATACTTCCTATGGTATTTCATGCATTATATATTTGCGGACACATATGTGGGTCTGAGGGGAAATAATTTCGGACGAAGTGATGCATTGATATGAGCTCGAGTGGCTAGAGACATGCAATTGTGTAACACCTCATAACTTCGGGCTATGGTTTGAACCGTATGATGGAAAAAATAATGGAACCAAGAAAAGGAATATAGGAAGTATTTTGAAAACTAATCAAGGCAAAATAAGAGTCTTAGGAAAAATTAAAGTCGGAAGCTACTCTACGGAGCATGTTTTAAAGTGAGTTTGCAGCAAGCCTCGCTTAAACTGAGTTTACGTATAAATATATAAGGAATTTTGGAAATCTTTCTTCATGAACGTTGTAGCCCTTTGAAATATCTTTCCATCCATATAAGGCCCATGTCAAACGGAATTCTATACAAAAGGTTTTGGCTGCTTTACGGAGGACGTGTAAAATAGAAATCCGGATTCTTGTAGGATTAGGTTTTAATGCCCAAGCCTTTATGATAACTTATAAATACAACTCTAACATATTTTATGTGAGAATTGTTTACCAGATCTGTTACGAAACACCTAAGGTGAGTTCTTATTCAAATCTCTATGTCAATTATATTAAGTTAACACTAGATTAACACCGAATCATTAATTAGAATTGCTAGATTTTGGAAAATCCATTCAAGGTCGAATTTAGAATGAAGCTTTGGGATTTCTTCAAAGAGGTAAGCCCCTCACTCATTATGGATTATATGGAGTTATTATTATGTTTTAGACATTTAATGGTTGGTAGAGTCATGAAATAGGATTGATTTAGATGCACTCCATCAAACGCAAAATTCTAGTAATTTTGTTGTTCACCCTCGTACCATCAAACGCACAGTTTCAGTTATTTTACCTACCCAAGATCCATGAAAATGAATCATGACCTTCAGGAGGTTTATTGGTGGAATGATATGAAGAACAATGTAGTTGATTTCGTGGCTAAGTGTTCAAATTGGCAGCAAGTGAAAGCTGATTCAGCAGAAGATTATGCCAAGTTGTATATTCAGGAACACATCAGGTTGCATGGGACTCTAGTGTCCATTTTTTTGGATTGAGGTGTCTAGTTCACAATAAATTTTTGGAAGTCCTTTCAGAAAGGATTGGTTACCAAGGTAAATCTCAGTTCCGTTTTCATCCTCTAATAGATTTCAGGCAGATCGCACTATCCCGACACTCGAACATGTGTTGAGTGCATGTATTCTAGACTTTAAAGGTAATTGAGATGATCATTTGCCTCTCATTGAGTTGTTTCTAACTATAGATATCATGCTAGTATCAAAATGGTACTATTTGAAATCTTGTATGGGCGAAGGTGTAGATCACCTATTGGTTGGTATGAAGTTGGAAAAATAGAATTGTTAGGGCCAGAAGTGCTCCATTAGGCTCTTTAAAAATTTAAATTAATTCAGAAGCGTTTGAAAATGGCTAAGAGTCGCAAGATTCCTATGTGAATGTGCGGCACGGAGATTCAGTGTTTCATGTTAACGATTGAGTGTTTCTAGAAAGTTTTGCCTATTAAAGGCCTCGTGTGATTCGAGAAGAAAGAGAAGTTAGTCCCAAATATATTAGACTATACAGGATATGCGAAACATCATCAAGTTTGAAAGTTGAGGACTAAGGAAGTCGCTCTAGTGAAAGTGTTGTAAAGGAACCAAAATGTGAAGGAGGCTACATGGGAAGCCAAAGAGGACATGAAGCCCAAATATCCGTACTTATTGATGGACAAGCAAAAAATGTCTAGGTAACTACCTTACGTATTCAGACCTCATGTCAGTCCAGTGTTCAAGTCCCATCTCCGCTCAGCATTCAGATCTCATGTTGTAACATTTATCTTTTCTGTAATCATATCATGATATGATATCCATGTTGACACGTATTCATATCTCCTGTAAGTTTAGCATTCATGTATCCATGTTAGGCAGTCTTTATGCATTCATGTCCCATTTCATGCTCCTCACATTTATGTAATCATGTCATGTTCATACTTCTGTTCCAGTACTCATGTCATTCATACATACACATTCTTTTCTAAATCCTATATACAATATTCATGTATTCATTCAGTTCAATATCCATGTGTTCATATCAGACCGATATTCATAACAGATAGTATTCACCTATTCATGTCAGCTCGGTATTCATGTTAGTCACGTCTATGTTTTAGTTACCACGTTGTGTCATATCATGCGTATTAAGATGCCCCGTAAGTCTTGTGTTGTGCTCTGGTTATCTGGTAGGCATTTGAAAAATATTGGGATAGTCATATTTATAGTGGTAACCCTGCCGGAATTTTTGTAAAATTCCGGAGTTAGTCATACTCCTAACCATAAACCATCATTCGAGGACGAATGATCCCAATGGGGAGTTATTGTAATACCTCGTACCTTCCGAATATAGTTTGAACCATATGATGGGAACATGATGGAACTAGGATGAGGAGTGTAGGAAGTGTTTTGAATACTAAAAATGAATAAGAAGAGTCTTAGGAAAAATTAGAGTCGAAAGCTACTCTACAGAGCATGTTTTCAAGTGAGTTGCAGCATGCCCCACTTAAAGCGAGTGTACGGATATTTCTATACGGAATTTGGAAAAACTTCCTCCATGAAGTTGTAGACCTTTCAAAATAATGTTCCAACGATTTATGGACCATCTCAAATGGTGCTCTTTGGTAAGAGTTATGTATGTTTTACTAACGTTGGTCAGAGCAAAAAATTTAGATTTTGGGTTACCTTTTTTAGCCTTCTCCTACTCGAATTGGGATTCTTTACTTTATTATTTTATAAAGTAAAATTATCTCTAACGCTATTGTAAACCCTAAGAGACTATTTATACTCTCTCTAGCTCCATCCCTAAAGAACCTAGTCACTCTAATCCTTCAAGAACTGCAAGAAAATCATTCTTGCAATTAAGAAAAATCAAGAAACCTTTAAGAGTTTGGTTTGACGATCTAGTTTCCTGAGGCTTCCTCTAAGGTAAATCTTTCAATCAAGAACCTTTGAATTCTACAAGGTTACATCTCTTCTAAACACTAGAATATATCCATCCACCCTGGTACCCTAAAATCATGAGTCATGAAGAGTTGGAGAAAACCCTAGTATTTTCTGTAGACTTTCACTCTAATCAGTCATATTCAATTGGTGTTTTCGGGTAATCTAACCGTTGGATCGAACTCAAATGTTACCAAAGTATTCATAGCATATAAATCTTAAATATGCACGGTGTATATTTGATTTGGAGGCCTAGAGCATTTCCCTTTGAGCAATAAACATTAGCTACAAAAATGGTGAAAACTCTTCTCAAGGTTTCAAGTTCTAAGCTTTGGGTTTCTTCTTCAAAAGTTTAGACTTTTTCTTCAAGTTTTATAGAGACTAAAGTATGTAGACCTTATATTCATGTGCGGGGACATCTTTGTTCTTTCCCACACCACGTTTATCCATGAAACACAAAATTCCACAAGCTTAGGGTTTTTATTCTAAGTTCATGATAACTCTAACAACATGTATTATTGTATGTCATTTCTATATTACCAATTCGGTAATTGTATTCATGTATATCATTATGATTTTCATGAACCTATCCGTAATCCAAATATGCTCATGTTATCTTTTCCATGAGCTCTCAGATATCAACTATGAACTCAAATTGTTTCACGTTAGGGATTTTTATATGTTTTCATGTCTCAAGAATTATATACATATACTTATTTAGATTTTCATGAAAAGATATGATATGTATACATGTTATAAACTATATTATGAATCATGTTTTGAAAACCATGGGCACAGCTGCCACTATTATTCATGTTCATATTTTTGTGAGTAGCATAGGTTTACCGAGAAGGTTTAGGTGTGAGACATGAAAATGACATGAATGGAACCAAATCAATAGTCTAAAGGTATTATCTTTATCTGCGCGGAGCGATCCATACCCTATGCTAGCATACGTAAGGTATGGGATTCTGCTGGTCGGGACAAGTACAGACTCCACTTACTTACGTGGTGATTACATGTTGTCAATTATACAAAGTCTCTCCCACTTAAAAATATTTTATTCATGTTACAGCTTGATCATGCAGATCATGATCATGTTCAAGTTTCAATTTCATATTACAGTTTACAATATTCAGTTAAAGTTTATAGTTTATAGCTTCAGTTAAAGTCTACATTTATAATTTCAGTTTCGTATTACTTCATGTATTCATGTTATTGATTTGGGTTGCCATTACCAGAGCACCTCACTTGCTATTCTTTCATTCAGTTGATTTACGTACAAGTACAATTTAAATTTACTTACGTCCCTTTTTCCCGGAGCCTGCACTTCACGGTGCAGGTGCAGAGTTTTCAGGATGATAGACATGCTCGCTAGGATTCTCATTGTATTTGCTATTGGCGAGCCCATTTCATTCCGGATGTTATCTTTATTTTATATTCATGTCATGTCATGCAGAAGAGGTATGCAGGAGGCCTTGTCTCGATAAATAGTTAGTTTTCAGACTCATGTTCAGAGGTTTCATAGACTAGTCTAGCATGTCATGTAAGTTATTCAGACTTATTACATTTACAGATTATTTCCGCAATTATATTTTCAGACTATAATTACAGTATTCACTTTTACATGTTTTAAATTATTATTTCGTGATTTTGATGCCCATGTTGATTCAGCAAGTCATGTGGTTCGCTCGGTCACATGCAGTCAAACATCGAGTGGCGTGTTACGCCCATGCCATAGTTTGGGGCATGACAAAGCTTCATATCAGAGAACTAGATTCAAGTGTCTAGGGAGTCTATGAAACCGTGTCAAGTGGAGCTTCCTTTATCTGTGTGTGCGCTCCACACATTTAAATGGTTAACTACCAAGACATTTAGGATTGTCTCACTTCTTTCATACTCTAGATGGTGCAATTAGAGTTATGCTTTCAGGAATATTTATAACTCGTGCCATGAAGCTTAGAGTAGTAAGTAACATTCTCTTCCTATTGAATTCTAGTCATATCAAATGCGTAAGCAATGAGAAGGAAACTTAAGGTCCAAGTGAGGATGACTACCCATTAGGGTATAATCGATAAGTGCATATTAGTAACAGATGAGACTTGAGATAATATCGAAAGTGGAACAAAATGCATAGTTATTATAGACTAGAGCATAACCTTTATCAGAAAGTACAAAAGTAGTTATCAAGTTTTATGGTTATCAGTACCTGAGTTACCTATTATACAGTCTTTTAGTGAGCAGAGTGATGGTTATTTAGTATGCCAGTATTCAGTTATTTATTTACTAGTTTTCCAATGTATCAAGATTCTTGTGAGTATACAGTGATGCTTATTGGTGCTAAAATAAAGTGTAAGTAACGATGACTACAACAGAATCTTTGCATGTGTTTAAGTCAATGTTACCCAACTCACTCAAATGATGCATGCGGTAGATTATCCGGTGATAGTACCCTCTGAAGAACTAACTGGTGCATGGTAGTATATGTATGCCCTATACCTTACAGAATAAGTCTCTTTTTATTTTGGGACATGGAGCCACAAGTATGAGGATGATAGTTCAGATTTAAGACCCTACGAGATAACATGAGGATGATAGTTTAAATTTTGGGATAGTGGGCATAAATAGCGCACGATAGTTTTGAACAGAAAAGAGCCTAAGGGCAAAATACCTAAGAGTCAGAAACATTTGATATAACAGAAGATGTGTTTTTCGTACAATTCATGCACACATGACTAAGAAGATATGATGTACGGAATGAGAACCAAGAGTAGACAATAATGAATTTCTAGGAACAATTTTAATTTTTTCAAGTTTATTTAGATCAGAACTAGAATGTACTACGTTAGTAAGTTACTACAAGGAGCATATATTACTACGAGATAAGAAGATGTGGTAGTTCCCTCTTAGGTTATATGATTAAGTGTTTACCCCGATGTGTATAGTCTGATATAATTTTGAAGTGTATAGAAAGTTTGGGGTTAGTTATTTCAATTTTTCGTTTAAGACGGATGAAATTTCCCTAAGTGTAATCCATGTCTATAGTCTAGAAAAGATAGTATGTGATCGTAAAATAGGATCAGATGATGAGGGGAGTTAGAAATAACCTTATGTTTCACTTTAGTTATTCAGAGCAGGACAAGCGAACATGATGCTAACAGGTGGTTACTAGAAGAATAGTAAGTAAGTTTTAAGTAGATATGGTGAATTAGCAATTTCAGTAGAGCTAGTAGAGGTAAGATTTGATTTCCTTAATCAGGTCAACACTAGTGAGTGGGTAACAGTTTGAATACAGAGAATGTGTGTTAGAACCCAAAGAGTTGAAGTTAAACTCAAAGTACAATGGCAGTGGAAGAAGCAATCAACTAAACAGTTAGAGAGCAAACTACAAATGAATAATCTATGAGAGTTAGCAAAAAGGGGGTTTTCCATAAGACTGACAGTGGGCGCAAAGTTAAGTCGTTAAGACATAGTACGATAGTTAAAAGTACATTAGTTCCCAGTCCATGTAAGTAATTCAGTTTTCCCCTAGTAAGAAAGATTGCTCAGAAGTGAGTTTAAAGATGAGTCGTCAGTGACGTAAAGTGCAAAGAATTGCATAAGTTTAGGAAAGTTAGTTGGATTAAAATGAGAGAGAAGGATCCACAAGTATATGACTTTAACCTTTGGTCTAAGGTAGAGATGTGTACATCGTGAATAAATCCAGTTGGATGTTTGAAACTTGAAGGGTTAACATGAGATATGAAGAACCTCAATTTAGTAATGAGGACATAATGATATTGTCTCCAAAAGAAATGTGCCTAGAATGTATAAGAAACATGGAGTGAGTAGAATCATTGTCGATCTACTAGTGTCATGATAAGTGAGTATCAATTAAGCGATCAAACAAAAGTTATAAGATCATACCCAGTTATTTTTCATAAAGATAGTGTCATTGCACGAGACTCTAATATTTAGGGTGTTGGTCAAAGACTTAGCGCACAACAGTGCTATGAGTATTTTAAGAAGTGTCTCAAAAAGAAATCAAGTATGGGTAGTTTAGCTCATACTGAGGAAGAACAAGAGAATCATGATGAGAGAAGTAAATTGTTTAGCAAACCTAGGAGTTCAACATTTAGACCCCGGAGATGGTAGAGTTGTTGTACAGAACAGAGAAAAATCTTCCTTAGTGGTTGAGCAAAAGGGGAAACAAGTTTCATGATCCCTATCCATTACAACTAAAGGAAGGGATTCATAGTCATCAATCCATGGTTTTTGAACAAGAGGTAGATGATGGTACTCCAAGGTAGCAAGAAAAATTTTGCATCTCAGATGTAGATAGACGTAAAGAGAGAATTATGGTAGAGGCGCACAGTTCCAGATATTTTACCTACCCAAGCTCCACAAAAATGAATCATGACCTTTAGGAGGTTTATTAGTGGAATGATATGAAGAATAATGTAGCCGATTTTGTGGCTAAGTGTTCAAATTGGCAGCAAGCGAAAGCTGATTCAGCAAAAGATTACGCCAAGTTGTATATTCAAAAAATTGTCAGGTTGCATGGGACTCTAGTGTACATTGTCTCGGATCGAGGTGTCTAGTTCACAATAAATTTTTGGAAGTCCTTTCAGAAAGGATTTTTTATCAAGGTAAATCTCAGTTCCATTTTCATCATCAAATAGATGGCAGGCAGATCGCACTATCCAGACACTCGAAGATATGTTGAGCGCATGTGTCCTAGACTTTAAAGGTAATTGAGATGATCATTTTCCTCTCATTGAGTTGTTTCAAAGTATAGATATCATGCTAGTATCAAGATGGTACTGTTTGAAACCTTGTATGGGTGAAGGTGTAGATCACTTATTGGTTGGTATGAAGTTGGCAAAATAGAATTGCTAGGGCTAGAATTGCTCCATGAGGCTCTTGAAAAAGTTAAATTAATTCAGGAGCGTTTGAAAATGGTTAAGAGTAGCAAGAGTCCTATGCAAATGTGCGGCACAGAGATTCATGTTAACGATTGAGTGTTTCCAAAAAGTTTTTCCTATGAAAGGCCTCGTGTGATTCGAGAAGAAAGAGAAGTTAGTCCCAAATATATTAGACCATACAGGATATGCAAAAGATCATCAAGTTTGCAAGTTGATGACTAAGGAAGTCACTCCGGTGAAAGTTTTGTAAAGGAACCAAAATATGAAGGATGCTACATGGGAAGCCAAAGAGGACATGAAGCCCAAATATCCGCACTTATTGATGGACAAGCAAAAAATGTCTAGGTAACTACCTCAAGTATTTAGACCTCATGTCAGTTCAGTGTTTAGGTCCCATCTCCGCTCAGCATTCAAATTTCATGTTGTAACATTCATCTTTTCGGCAATGAAATATCATGATATGATATCCATGTTGCATGTATTCATATCTCCTATAAGATTAGCACTCATGCATCCATGTCATGTAGTATTCATGCATTTATGTCCCATGTCATGCTCCTCACGTTCATGTAATCATGTCTTGTTCATACTTATGTTCCAGTACTTATGTCATTCGTGCGTACACATTATTTTCCAAATCCTATGTACAATATTCATGTATTCATTCAGTTCAATATCCATGTGTTATGTCAAACCGGTATTCATGACAGATAGTATTCATCTATTCATGCCAGCTCAGTATTTAGGTTAGGCACGTCCATGTTTTAGTTACCATGTTATGTCATGTCATACATATTAAGATGCCCTGTGAAGCTTGTGTTGTGTTCTAGTTAGCTGGCAAACATTTGAAAAATATTGGGATAGTCCTATTTATAGAGGTAACTCTGCCGGAATTTTTGTAAAATTTCAGAGTTAGTCATATTCCTAACCATAAACCACCATTCGAGGACGAATGATCCCAAGGGGGAGATATTTTAATACTTCATACCTTCCGAATATGGTTTGAACTGTATGATGTGAATATGATGGAACCAAGATGAGTAGTGTAGGAAGTGTTTTGAAAACTATTCAAGGAATAAGAAGAGTCATAGGAAAAATTATAGTCGGAAGCTACTCTACATAGCATGTTTTCAAGTAAGTTGCAGCAGGCCTCACTTAAAGCAAGTGTACGAAATACTCTATAAGGAAATTAGGAAACTTACTCCTTGAACCTTTGAAATAAATTTCCAACGACATATGGCCCAGCTCAAATGGAGCTCTGTGCTAAGAGTTATGCCTGTTTCACAAACCCTGGTTAGAGCAAAAATTTTAGATTTTGGGTTACGTTTTTTAGCCTTTTTCTACACGAATTGGGACTCCTTATTTTATTATTTTATGAAATAAAAACATCTCTAACACTATTCTAGACCCTAAGAGACTATTTATACTCTCCATACCTCTATCCCTAAAGAGCCTAGGCACTCCAATCCTTCAAGAACCGCAAGAAAATCATTCTTGCAATCAAGAAAAATCAAGAAACCTTCAAGAGTTTGGTTTGACAATCTAGTTTCCCGAGGTTTTCTCTAAGGTAAATCTTTCAATCAAGAACCTTTGAATTCTATAAGATTACATCACTTCTAAACACTAGAATAAATCCATCCACCCTGGCACCCTATAAAATCAAGAGTCGTGAAGAGTTAGAGAAAACTCTAGTATTTTCTATAGACTTTCACTCCGACCAGTCATATTTAATTGGTGTTTTTTGGTAATCTAGTTGTTGGATCAAGCCCAAATTTTTCCTTAGTATTCATAGCATATAAGTCTTAAATCTGAATGTTGAAATTCTATTTGGAGATCCAGGGAATTTCCCTTTGAGCTATGAATAGTAGCTATAAAAAAATGGTAAAAACTCTTCTCAAGATTTCAAGTTCAAAGCTTTGGGTTTCTTCTTCAAACGTTCAAATATTTTTTAAATGTTTGAGAGTCTAAGGTATGTAGAGCTTTTATCCACTGTGGGAACATCAATTTTTTCTCCACGCTACGTTTATCCATGAAACATGAAATTCCATAAGCTTAAGGTTTTTATTCTATGTTTATGATAACTCTAACTACATGTATTCTTGTATGTCATGTCTATATTATCAATTCTTTAATTGTATTCATGTATATCATTATGATTATCATGAACATGTCTGTAATTAATGTATGCTCGTGTTATCTTTTTCATGAGCTCTCAGATATCAGCTATGAACTCAGAGTGTTTCACTCTAGGAATTTTTACATATTTTCATGTCTCAATAATTATATACATATACAATTTTTTATTAAAAGCTATGTTATGTATACATGTTATAAACTATATTATGAATCATGTTTTAAAAATCATGGGCGCAGATGCCACTATTATTCATGTTCCTATTTTGGGAGTAGCATAGATTTACCGAGAAGGTTCATATAACCTGAAACTATGTATGCCAATGTAGGGTACGCCTAGATTATGATGATACCTTCAGACTATTGATTTGGATCCATTCATGTCATTTTCATGTCTCATACTTCAACAAGGTATGAGATTGTTCTGTTTGGCATGTCAGTACCAGACTCCACATACTTACATGGTGATTTCATATTGTCGGTTATACTAAGGCTCTCTCACTTAAAAATATTTTATTCGTATTACAGCTTGATCTTGTATATCATGATCATGTCCAGGTTTCAGTTTCATATTATAGTTTACAGTATTTAATTACAGTTTACAGTTTACAGCTTCAATTACAATCTACATTTACAGTTTCAGTTTCTATTACTTTATGTATCCATATTAATAATTTGGTCTGCCCATTCCCCAAGCACCCCACTTGCTATTATTTCATTCACTCGCTTTACATATAAGTACAATTCAAATGTACTTACATCCCTTTTACCCGAGGCCTGAACTTCACGGTATAGGTATGAAGTTTCAGGATGATGGACCTGCTCGCTAGGATTCTCATTATATCATCTATTGGCGAGCCCCATTTCATTCGGGGTGTTATCTTTATTTTATATTCATGTCATGTCATGCAGTGGAGGTATGTCAAGGGCCTTGTCCCGGTAAACACATAGTTTTCAGACTCATGTTCAGAGGTTGCATAGACTAGTGTAGAATGTCACGTCAGTTATTCAGAATTATTATATTTTTAGATTATTTCTGTAATTATATTTTCAGACTACAATTACAGTATTTAGTTTACATATTTTTAATTATTATTTCATGATTTTGATACCTATGTTGGTTCAACAAGCCATGCGGTTCACTCGGTTACATGCAGTATGGCACCGAGTATCGTGATACACCCAAGCCATGGTTCGGAGCATGACATGATCACTCCTAAATACTAATTAAAAGTGGAAAAGAAGTTAAAGATTGTAACTTTATGGTGTAATTGATTAAAGGTAAAATATTTATAGTATCTTGATTAAAGATTGAGTCTTTATTGCATATCTTGGTTTCTTATTGTTATGCATGTCATATTCATACTTCATATGATATTTCATGCATTATATATTTGCAGACACATATGTGGGTCCGAGAGGAAATGATTCTGGATGGAGTGATGCATTGATATGAGCCTGAGTGGCTAGAGATAGGTAATTGAGCCTAAATCAGCTAATGAACTTGAAGGAAAATTATTACGGTGGTATATGGACCTAGAGATTCCCCTATGGGTCACGATTCATTAATGTTTGATCGTGTGTTTATCGGTGATGGAGAGGAATTGCATTGCGTTTGCATACCACTTTATCAATTTCTCTTTCTTGATTTACTTGCCTAAATTGCTTATTGACTTATATTATCATGCTACTTGACTACTTGGAATGACCCTGAACAATCAGAGATTTCTTACACCAAAGCTTGAATCTTGTGTTTATGGACTTATTTGTTATATCAGACTAATAATGGTTTAGTGTGGATGTGGTATTCGTACGACTTTTATCTAGGGTCAGTCGACGATGTTGGTGAGTATTCGTTGTTCATTGTACTCACGCTACACTTGTTGCACCCTTTATGTGTACAGATTATGTTCCGAACTCTAGTAGAGTTAGAGACTGAGTTGTTGTTGAGGAGGCCATTTCGGATGATCCTTGGTGAGCTACTAGCCTGATCTGCGGCACCAGATTCTTCATCTACTTTTCATTCTATCTTTTCTATATCTAGACAGTATTTGTATTCGGATTGTATTCCAGACTTGTACTTCTTTTAGTTTTTCTTCTACTAGTGTCACCGGTCTTGGGGAATTCGTAGTACATGTGTCGTATCTTCTATATGATGAAACTATTTAAAGACTTAAATTTTGATTGATTTACTTTCCGCTTTGGTTTTCTAGCAAATTAGATTTTAATGGTTTGTGGTTGGCTTACGGATTCGTGTGAGTTAGTGCCATCACAACTTAATACATTGGGTCGTGACAATGTTAAATCTATTAATGGGTCATAACTTTGTTTCCTTACTCTTGTCTTCAAAAAATCTTCTTAATAATTGTATATCATACTTTTCATTATCATTATTAATTTTACTGGTGAAGGAATGTCAATTGACTTGCGTTTGATGAAAATGGCTCTGCCATTGAGTGGAATAGTAAAAACTTCACAACTTTTAACTAAATATTTTATACCAACATGTATAGAATAAATTTCCTTTTGATAGAGAGCAAAGAAGAAAACTTTCCTTATGAACTTAAGTTCTACTATTTAATCTCCTTTCTTCCCTTGACAATTCACCAAAGTTCTGCACTTGCCTCCTTTCTTTTCTTCAATTTAAGTAAGTTAATCACCCCCACCCCTACTCCCTCTCTTTGATTTCGCTGTTAGATTGTGATTACTCTAGAAGTAGTGGCAAGTCACATACATTCATGAGTGATTGAACAGTTGAACACTTTTTGTCCAAAAATTATAAGATGTATATAGGTCAATTGTCGTCACTAGGATAAAAGGTGACGATCTCTTGAACATCTTTCCCAATAAATCATAGGGTGCATATAGGTCAAAAATCATCACTAGTCTCAAGATTGATCGATTGAAAACTCTTTGCTAGAAAATCATAGGGTGCATATAGTTTAAATACCGTTATTGGGCCAAGAGTGATTGATAAGTTGGTAAACCTCCACCGAAGTATGAAAATGGCTTTGTTTGAACAACCTTCAAAACTTTTCATTATCATTATTAATTTTTCCGAGGAAGGAGTGTCAATTGGACAAAAATGGCTCTGCCATTGAGTGGAATAGTAAAAACTTTATAACTTTTAACTAAATATTTTATACCAACATGTAAAGAATAAAGTCCTTTTTGTAGAGAGCAAATAAGAAAACTTCTCTTATGAACTTAAGTTCTACTATGAAAAAATGACATAATTTAATTTAATGGGGTTCAGTAACCGAATCATTAAACCCCAAAAAACCCTCCGTTGTAGTCATTCAACCAATATATCATAAAAACAAAAGAAAAGTGGTATGTTTAACACGTTTCTCAAAATATGCACATGTCAATTTTAGTGTTGATTGACATTTGTATTATATGCATGCTTAATAGGCTTTTTATATGTTTGGCCAAATCATGTTCATCATCCTCTTGAGGAAACTTGCATTTAATGTGAAATAAACTATTTTACTCAATCAAGAACTTACCTCATTTATTATGCATCTGATACCGGTATGGATTATAGCCTCTTAATTATATTGACTTACAACAATCACTTTATTTCAACTTTTAATCTCCTTTCTTCCCTTGACAATTCACCAAAGTTCTGCACCCCCTCCTTTGTTTTATTCAATTAATGTAAGATGATAACCCCCACCCCTTCTCTCTTTTTTATTTCATTGTTAGCTTGTGATTATTCTAGAAGCAGTGGCGAAGTCACATAGATTCATGCATGATTGAGCAGTTGAACATTTTTTTGTCAAAAAATCATAAGACTTGTAAAGGTTAATTGTCGTCGCTATGATTGAGGGTGTATATATATCACATAATACTCTATATTGTATAATGTATCCTATGATTTTCTGACAATGGTGTTCACCTAATTCATCACTCCTAAACCTAGTGGAAGTATTTGTTCTATATATACCCTTCAACGAAGGGTGTTCAATTGATCAATAACTCTAGAGCCCTGTAACAATATTTAAACTATATCTATAAACCCTAGTATTTTCAAGCGAGACATGCTTGATCATTCTTGAGCCCATGACACAATTTGACCTATATATACCCTATGATATTTAGGTGAAGGTTGTTCAACTGATCAATAACTCTTGAGCCTAACAATGGTATTTAAACTCTAATATTTCATTCCTTATAGTGCACACTTGATGCTAATGGTTTCTAAGAGTTTCTTTATTTCACTCCCTCATAGATCGTGATGACATGTTCGGCGGCAGTCAGAAATCAGGAGTCCACACCTATGCATGTACCCATTGTCGAGACTATTGCTCGAGGGTGAGGTAGGGGACGTGGTAGGGGTCGAGGTATGTCTAGAACCTAGGTTGCTATGCCTGCTAGAGGCCGAGCACCAGTTGTTGCTCAGGCTCGTGCTAGAGATTTGAGTCTTGATCCAGAAGAGATTTCGGAAGAAGAGTGAGTGCCAACAGATGAGATTAGACCCGCCCAAGCACCAGAGGGATTCATTGCTACTCCTCTTCTTCAGGACACCTTGGCACATTAGGCAAGCACACTTCTAGTTACTCCAGAGGTTCCTAGACCAGAGTTGGGGGTCAGACTCCTGATGAGGTGGCTGATGCAGGGTATTGGACTCTAGGGGCACAAATAGCTACTGTTGTGGCTCCTTAATTTCCAAATTTTCTTGCTCAGGGTGTTGTTATTTATCCAGTTGTTTAGCCCAATATGTATGTTGAGGAGAAGAAGAGGCAGGATAAGTTTGAGAAGATAAAGCCACCACAATAAGATGGACATCCTGACGGTGATGCTTATGAGTTTCTAGTAAGTTTTTATGAGAGGTTGGAAAAATTAGGGTTGGTTGAGTCCAATGGTGTTGATTTCATAGTGTTTTAAATGATTAGCCCTTCCAAGTAGTGGTGGAGGGTGTTTGTTGAGACTAGGCTAGCTAGGTCGTCTCCACTTACTTGGGCTGAGTTCTATAAAATATTTCTGGAGAAGTGGGTTCCCCGTAGTTTGAGAGAGGAGAAGTGTGAGCACTTCAATAGGTTGTAGCAGGTTAGTATGTATGTGACTGAGTACGAGATGTGGTTTCACTCCTCGTCTCGCCATGCTTTGACTATTTTGCGAGATGAGGCATAGAGGATCAAGAATTTTGTTATGGTCTATCTATCACCTTTGAGTTGCAGCGACGCATGTAGAAACTTCAGGAGGTACTTTTCAGGAAATGGTGGACGTTGCTAGGAGTGTTGAGTCTATTAGGCATTAGAAGATTGGGATAGATCAGGAAAGAAGCCCCATAGGTTGAGTAGTTATGGAGGTACCTCATCTAGATGTAAAGGCTATCATGGTAGGGGACATCGACCCAAGTTTAGCAGTCCAAATCAGGCAGTGATTCAAACTTCGACCAGTGGTTCTTCAGGTCATTTTGTTTATAGTTCGGGATAGGGTTCCAGAGTTCTTATTCCCGACATGAAGGTCGAGGCGGTCATTCTGGCCATTCTAGCTCTTCTCAACAACATATGTCCCATCATAGATGTTATGAGTGTGGTGATATAGGACACTTTATGAGGGACTTCTTCAGACTTAGACAGAGTAGATAGCACTTCACAAGGTTCTGGATCTAGGGTAGCAACATAGACAGTTAGAGGTTGTGCATTGAGTGGTAGAGGTGGTTTTAACTCAGGTAGAGGTGGTTCCCATTCAAGCTATGGTGGTGGTCGTGGAAGTTCTTAGGCCCAGAGTAGTCGTGCTCAATGTTATATATTTCCAGGTAGATCAGAAGCAGAGGCTTTGATGCAGTCATCACAGGTACTATTTCAGTTTGTCGTAGGCCGACTATATGATTATTTGATACAGGATCTGCATACGCTTATGTGTCTACTTATTTAGGTTCGGGTCTGGGTATGATGTGTGAGTCTCTTAACTTCCTTGTTAGTATTTCTTCTCTTGTTAGGGATTCTGTAGTGGTGGATCAGGTGTACCAATCTTGTGGTGTGACATTGATGGGGTATGACACTTGGGCTGATTTGATGAATCTAGATATGGTAGATTTTGATATTATTCTAGGCATGAATTGGTTGTCTCCTTATCATGTGATCTTAGAATGTCATGACAAGCCTATTACGTTATTCATGTCGGGATTCCTAGGTTGGAGAGGAAAAGTGCTACTAGTCATGCACCAAAGAATATGGTATCTTATCTTAAGGCTAGATGGATCGTCGAGAAAGGTTGTTTGGATTATTTGGTGTATGTTCGGGATACTAGTGTTGACACACCTCCCCTTGATTCGGTGCCAGTAGTGAGTGAGTTTCCCGAGGTGTTTCTAACAGATTTACTGGTTGTTTCACCGGATCGTGATACTACCTTTTGTATTGATTTGGAGCCGGGTACCAAACACATTTCCATTCCGTCATATCGAATGGTGCCGATAGAGTTGAAGGAGCAATTGCTGGATATGTTGAGTAAGGGGTTCATTAGACCTAGTATGTCACTTGAGGTGCCCTGGTGTTGTTTGAAAAGAAATAGGATAGGTCTTTGTGGATGTGTATTGATTACCGACAATTGAACAAGGACACAATTAAGTACAAATATCCTATTCCTCGCATTGATGACCTATTTGATCAGCTTCAGGGTGCATCGATCTTCTCAAAAATTGATTTGAGGTTCGATTATCACCAGTTGACGATCAGGGCAGATGATATCCCTAACATAATTTTCAGGACTCGATATGGTCATTATGAGTTCTTAGTTGTCTTTTGGGTTGACTAATGCCCAAGCAGCTTTCGTGGATTTGATGAAGGGTGTCTTTAGACCGTACTTGGATTCTTTCGTGAATGTCTTCATCGGTGATGTATTGATCTACTCTTCGAGTAGAGAGGAGCACAAGCAGCATTTGAGGATCGTGCTTGGGATTATGAAGGAGAAGCAACTTTATGTCAAGTTTTTGATGTGTGAGTTCTGGCTTAGTTATGTGGCCTTTTTGGGCCATGTGGTTACCAAGAATGGTACTATTCTAGATCCCAAAAATATTGAGATAGTTCGTGATTGGGTTAGACCTACTTCGGTTATCGAGATTCAGAGTTATATTGGCCTCGGTTACTATCGGCGTTTTGTAGAGGGGTTTTTATCTATTGCATCTCTATTGACAAGATTGACTCAGAAGAATGAACCTTTCCAGTGGTCGTGTCACACCCCAGCCTTGGGGGGTGTGGCCGACACCTGAAGGCCCGAGCGAATCAACTTTAATACATGGATCTCGTAACACAAAACTTGGGCCGGTAAGGCCTCTAATAACTCTAACAAGACAAGAATGTATGATAACCTGCACGCAGAAGAGTCCCAACATAATATATACAGATAACCAAGGCCGACAAGGACACTAAAAGAGTATCATCAACTAATAAGAGGGACGACAAGGCCTTGAGAAAACATATACATACCATACACTAGTCTGCAAGCCTCAAGGAGTGCTATAATACATCAACGGTCAGGACAGGGCCCTGCCATACCCAAAATACTAGGAATAAGTACAACAATACTTATCAACTTCTATAATGCGACTCCGGAGAAGTGGAGCGCGGTGACCAACAGTTGAAACATGCAACCTACTAACGAGGAATGCCGATCTGTCTATCTGTACATGCGGGCATAAACATAGTGCTCCAGAAAAATGCATCAGTACGAAAGATGTATTGAATATGTAAGGCAGGAAATATAAGTAAACAAGGATGTAATATAGGACATATGAGTAAAGAAGTCAACCTGAAACTTATAACAAGCCTCTGAGGGCATACCCTGACACATCATGAATATATGTACATGTCTGTAAAAATCAAGCCACTCAACGGGGCCATATAATATAGTATCTAGCCGCTCTGTCGGGCAAATCATATTATAGTATATCGCACCCAACCTCGAAGAGGACTCGGTCGTGCCCAGCCTTAATAGGACTTTGTAATGTCAGAATCAACTGCAGTGTTATGCGCATATAAGCACTTTACCTGGCTGACTATAGTGCGGACCTGTAAGAAAATAAATACATATATAAGTGCAATGCAAGACAGACTTCCAAGGACATCACAAGCAGAGCTGGAGTGACCTATCGTCCTTATCCTCCAACTATTGTTATTAGTGCTACGTTCATGAATCTCAATACAACTAATTTGGAACATATAGAACCCAAGAGATGCTAGGGACTAGAAATACCCAAGGATTAGGATCAATTTTATCAAGAAATCTTATCGTTATTCGATTTGACAAAATGGAACTCTATTTAAAGAAACAATTATGTCTAGTCATGCCAAGAAGGAAAGTTGCCCTACATACCTTGTCGATGAAGCTAGTTACGTTCCGTGAAGCCTTGTATGTGCTATGGATGATTATCTACATTAACTAAGAGATTTGTATCAATAACAAGCTCAAATCTTATAAGAGATTTCATTTAGAAAATTCGTTGAACAACTTATGTGCGTGAAATTCTAGAGTCATTCTAGTATGAATTCTTACTCAAATCAACACCACCATCTCCCATAACTCTATCGCTTAACTTTACAACTTCACCAACATGATTCACACTTCTATTTATTCTCAGACTTAATCAACAACTCAAAACAAGTTACCATAATTTCATATAACAAGAGATGTCTCTCCAAGATCATATTTACCAAACTCCCATAATTCTCAAGTCACCTCCATCAATCCATCAAACCAAGTTAACAGAAGCTAGGGGACACATAAAAGGGATGAAACCTTACCTTAATCAACAAAGAGTCCCCTAGAACAAGCTTTACTTCAATCTCAAGGAATCTCATAACTTTGCGGAGCCAACTAATGGGGATTTTGATGTGTTCTTGATTCTTAGAGGAATAAACCACCTTATGTTCTTGAATGGATGTTCTTCAATGGTGGATAGAGCCTTGGAGGGTGTTTGAGAGGGTTTGGGAGCTCAAGGGTCAATGATGAGATAGGAAATGAAATAGGCTGACATTGGGACTTAAATATGCCAACTTATTGCATCATATGTACGACCCCATATGTAGTTTCATATGATGGCAGTGAGGTGGGAAAATGGTATCTTCGTTCCACGGCCCAATCCACGAGGCAGAATGGCATCCGCGATGCAAAATGCTTGGCGTATCGTCGAAACTTCATCAATCTTCATCGAGTTGTACTTACTTTGTTCCCATTGACTTCCACCCTTGAAAAGCCATTCCTTAACATCCTTATACATCATACGAACCCTCAAAAACAATTTCAAGTTCTCACGACTGAAGTCGACTAACTATACTTTCATTCATATACAAAACTATAAGGTGTGATAGGTCGGATGAGTGTGAGAGCTATCAAAAGTTCAAGACTTTATTGACTACAACTACAATTTTGACTCTTCCAGTGGAGGGATAGGGCTTTGGTTATGGTTTGATGTATAAAGGGATAGTTATAGCTTATGCGTTAAGGCAATTGAAGGCGCGTCAGAAGAACTACCCCACTCATGACTGGGAATTAGTGGTGGTAGTATTTGCATTGAAGATTTAGAGGCATTACCTCTATGGTATGCATTGTGAGGTGTTTATCTATCATCAGAATCTTCAATATATTTTCAATCGGAAGATCAATTTGAGGCAGAGTAGATGGTTAGAGATGCTCAAGGATTATGACATGACTATCATTTATCATCCGAGCAATGTCAATGTAGTGGCAGATGCCTTAAGTCGGAAGGTGGTGAGTATGGGTCGCCTAGCATAGTTGTAGGTTATGGAGACAAACTGTATGGTGAGACTTGATATTTCTGATCCTGGCAGGGTTCTGGATTATGTGGAGGCATGATCTTCGTTATTGGAGTAGATTTGAGCCCAACAGTTTGATGATGCCAAGTTGTGTAAAATTTGAGACAAAATGTTGAAAGCAAATGCAAGAGAAGCAATTCTTGATGATGAGGGTTTTGAGGATTAAGGGTTGTATATGTGTTGCACAAGAGGGGGATTTGACTAGAATGATCATGGAGGAAACTCATAGTTCGAGGTACTCTATTCATCTGGGCTACAAATATGTATTAGGATTTGTACCAATATTATTTTTGGTGTATTTTGAATAGAGTGCGGGATTGTATCTCAGTGTTTGAATTATCAACAAGTGAAGTGTGAGCATTAAAAGCCTTGTGGGCTTACTTAGAGAATGCATGTACTCGAGTGAGCGGATCGCTATGGATTTTGTGGTAGGGTAACTATGAACTTTGGGGAAATTTGATGCCATTTGGGTGATTGTGGATTGGTTGACAAAGTCAGCTCACTTTGTACCAATTCAAACTACTTACAATTTGAAGAAGTTGGCCAGGATATACATCCAAGAAATAGTTTGATTTCATGAAGTGCTTATTTCTATTATTTCATATTGAGGCACACAGACGAATGGTCATTCTGAGCGTACTATCCAGGTCCTTGAGGATATGTTGCAGGCATGTTTGATTGATTTCAATGGTCATTGGGATCAGTTCCTACCTTTTGTTGAGTTTGCATACAATAACAGCTATGATTTGAGCATTGAGATGGCACCGTTTGAGGCAGTCTATGATATGAGGTGTCGTTCTCCTGTTGGTTGCTTAGATGCATTTGAGGTGAGATCTTGGAGTACAGACTTGTTGCGGGATTCCTTGGACAAGGTCAAGTTGATTCAGGAAAGACTTCTCACGGCTCAGAGTTGGGAAAAGAGTTATATGGATCGGAAGGTTCGTTACTTGGAGTACATTGTTGGTGAGCGGGTTCCATTAAAGGTTTCACCCATGAAAGGTGTGATGAGGTTTGAGAAGAAGGGCAAGTTGAGCCCTATGTATATTGGCCCGTTCGAGATTGTTCAGCGTATTAGTGAGGTAGCCTATGAGTTGGCTTTACCTCCTAGCTTGTCGGAGTCCATCCCGTGTTTCATATTCTTATGATCAAGAAGTACCATTCGGATGTTTCTCCTGTGATCTAATGGGATTTGAGGTTTCTTGATTAGAACTTGACTTTTGACGAAAAGTCAGTTGCCATTCTTAATAGACAGATTCAGAAGTTGAGGTCCAAGGAGATTTCTTTGGTAAATGTTCAGTGAAGGCATCGTCTGGTCGAAAAGGCTACTTGGGAGACTGAGTCGGACATGCATAGTAGATATCCCTAGATTTTTGGTGGTTCATATACTTGCTTTCTCTTTTATGTTCGAGCACGAACATGTGTTTAAGTGGTAAATAATATAACAACCATTTAGGTCATTTTGGGATATTTTGGCTAGTTTCCTCTATATAACCCTCCCCCTAGAATTTTTGTGGTGTATTTGACTTGGGGGTATGAGTTGTGCGAACCCGAGGTAATTGGGTGAAATAACGGAAGAAAACCTATGTTTTGAAATTTAGAAGTTCTAAGTTTGTGAGATTTGACTAATAGTTGACTCTTTAGAAGACGCACTCAAAATCAAATTATGATGGTTTCGTTAGATCCGAAATGTGATTTTTGACTTAGATGGATGGTTGGGACAAGTCTCGAGTGATTTGGGTGATAAGAGAGTGAATTTTGAAAGTTCTTAAGTTAAAAGATGAGTTTTGGTTGACTAAAGTCAACATCGAGGGTAAATGAGTCTTTTTCAAAGTTTCATCGATTTCATTAGGTTCATATACCGTTTATGACATATTCGAGTCATTGGTCGATTCCCAAGGGACTCAAGGGTATTTTGGACTCTTGGTGGGAATTCTAGTCTTTTAAGTGAATTGGAGTTGACCACGGTCAACAACGGGTCAAGGTGACCTCATATAATTATTTTGAGTGCATGCGCAGATTCATTACATATTTGGTTTGTGTCCGCGAGGTCTAGTATGAGTTTTGGGTGTCGGATCGAAGTTTGAGAGTTGACTGATTTTATTGATATCTTATGTCGTCACAATTCTGATATTAAGCTCAAAATTGTGAGGTTTGTTCCGCAAATGCAACTTGGTCCAGCTCTGGACAGTTCCGCATTAATGACCTGGTGTCCGCATTTGTGAAGCTCGCAATTGCGAGGAAGGCATTCAGATTTGTGAGGACCTCTGGCAATGAATAAAATATCTAGCTTGAACTTCATTTCCCATTTTCACATTTTGAGCTCTAGACTTCGGAATTGGGAGATTTTGGAAGAGTTTTTCAAGATTCTTCAAGTGAGTAAGTTCCTACTCACTCTCTTATGATTATATCATCAATTATTGTGGGATTTCATGCTAGAAATCATGCTTTAAGTTGGGAAAATTTGGGGGGTTTAAGCCCTAGGATGGAATTTGGGAATTCTTCAATTAATCATGAAATTGATGTTGGATTTGGTTGAGGTGTGTTATGTAGACTCCCTAGATCTTGGTTAGAATAATTTTTGGACTGATTTCCCATTTTTCCCTTTGAGGTTCGGGATCCTATTTTTGGGTGACTTTTTGGAGTTCAAAATTACATATAACAATATGAGTGTTTATGGAATCATGTTCTAATGTACTTTTTATATTTGAATATATTTGGACCATTCGAAGGCATTACGAAAAGGCAAGGCTTCGCTGTGACTATCAGACTTCTATTCAAGGCAGTTTGAGATTTTTTACCTTATTTAAAGCATAGTGGTTGGTTTAATGAACTAAGTAAGAGGGCACAATAGGGATAATAAGGGGGTCCCCATACTTGTGAGGTGACGAGCACCTGTCGGGTACCGGTGACATGTTATGGGTATTTGTGCCATTTACAGGCAATTGTGTAACACCTCATAACTTTGGGATATGGTTTGAACCGTACGATGGAAAAATGATGGAACCAAGATAAGAAATGTCAGAACTATTTTGAAAACTAATCAAAGCATAAGAAGAGTCTTAGAAAAAATTAGAGTCAGAAGCTACTCTACGGAGCATGTTTTAAAACCGAGTTTGTAGCAAGCCTCAATTAAACTGCATTTACGTATCAATCTATAAGGAATTTAGGAAAACTTCCTTCATAAAAGTTGTAGCCCTTTGAAATTCCCCTTTACCCATATAATACCCACGTCAAACATAGTTTCGTAAAAAACTTTATGGCTGATTTACTGAGGCCGTATAAAATGTAAATTTCGATTCTAGTAGGATTAGGTTTTAAAGCCTAAGCCTTTATGATAACCTATAAATACAACTCTAACATATTTTATGTGAGGATTGTTTACCAGATCTGTTACGAAACACCTAAGGTGAGTTCTTATTCAAATCTCTATGTCAATTATATTAAGTTAACACTAGATTAACACCGAATCATTATTTAGAATCGCTAGATTTTGGAAAATCCATTCAAGGTCGAATTTAGAATGAAGCTTTGGGATTTCTTCAAAGAGGTAAGCCCCTCACTCATTATGGATTATATGGAGTTATTATTATGTTTTAGACATTTAATGGTTGGTAGAGTCATGAAATAGGATTGATTTAGACGCACTCCATCAAACGCAAAATTCTAGTAATTTTGTTGTAGATTTTCCCTCCGACCAACCAGTTTTCCTTTTGCATTTTTCAATAATTTAACCGTTGGATCGAGCCGAAATTGTAACTGAGTGGTCACAACATATAGTTCTTAAATGTGAATGATGGAGATTAAGTGTTTACTCCCTGATGTGTATGGTATGATATGATTTTAATGTGTATAGAAAGTTCATTTTTCATTTAAGACTGGTGAAATTTTCCCCTAAGTGTGATCCATGTCTATAGTACAAAAAAATAATTAGTATACGACCGCGGAGTAGGGTCGGATAATGAGGGAAGTTAAAAATAATCTATGTTAAACCTTAGTATTCAGGATAGAACCAGGGAACATGATGCTAGCAGGTGTTTAATAGAGAATAGTAAGTAAATTTTAAGTAGATATAGTGAATTAGCAATTTCAGCAAAGCCAGTAGAGGTAAGATTTGATTTCCTTAATCAGGTTGACACTAGTGAGTGAGTAGCAGGTTGAATAAATGTGTGTTAGGACCTAAATAGTTTAAGATAAGTATGAACTACATTGACAGTGGGAGAAGAAAATCAGCTAGGCATTAAGAGAGGAAATTACAGAAGAATGGACTTCTAGAGTTATCAAAAAGGGGTCTCCATAAGACTAGGAGTGTGAGCAAAGTTAAGTCGTTAAGACGAAATATGCCAGTAATTATGTCCATGTATGTAATTTAGTTCTCCATTCATGTAAGTAATTCAATTTTCTCTAGTAAGGAAGATTGTTGAGAAGTGAGTCGAAAGATGAGCCATCAGTGACATAAAGTGCAATTTTTTTTACAAAAGATAAGGATAGTTGGTTAGATCCCAACGAGAGAGAATGATCCCCAAATATAAGATCTTAACCTTTGGTCCAAGAGAGAGATGTATATATTATCAATAAGTGCATTCAAATATTGAAAACCTGAAGGGTTAGCATGAGATATGAAGAACCTCAGTTCAGTAATAAGGGCATAATGAGATAGTCTTTAAAGGTAGTGCCATCGCATGAGACCCCATTTTCAGGATGTTGGTCAAAGACTTAGCGCACAACAGTAGTATGAGTATTTCAAGAAGTATCTCAGAAATATATCAAGTATATGTACTTTAGCTCATGTTGAGGCAGACAATAGAATCATGATGGGAGAATCTCATTGTTTATCTAACTTAGGAGGGAAACTTTCGAACCCCGAAGATGATAGAGTTGTTGTATGGAACAGAGCCAAATCCTCTTTATTAGTTGAGTAAAAGAGGAGAATAGTTTCATGATCACTATCTATCATAGCTAAAGGAGGGGATTCACAGACATAACCTCATGGCTTCCAAAAGAGAGGGAGATGACGGTACTCTAAGGTACGAAGGAAAATTTTTGCGTCCCGGTTGTACATAAATGCAAATAGAGGATTATGGCAGAGGCACAATTTCAGATATTCTATCCACCCAAACTCCACAAAAAATCTATCAAGACCTCGAGTAAGGTTTATTGGTAGAATGACATAAAAAATAATATAGCCATTTTCGTGGCTAGGCTTCTAATTGGTAGCAAGCGCAAGCCGATTCAGCAGAAGATTTCGCCAAGTTATATATTCAGAAAGTTCCATGCTCCATGGAGCTCCAATTTCCATTAGATCATATCGAGATGTCAGGTAAAGCGGACTATTCAGATACTCGAAGACATGTTGAGCGCATGTGTCCTAAACTTTAAGTGGTAATTGAGATAATCATTTGCCTCTCGTTAAGTTATTTCTAAATATAGATATCATGCTAGTATCAGGATGACACCATTTGAAATCTTGCATGGGTGAAGGTGTAGATCACATATTGGCTGATATAAAGTTGGCAAAACAGAATTGCTAGGGTTAGACATGGTCCAATAGGATATTTAGAAAGTTAAATTAATTCATGAGCATTTGAAAATGGCTAAGAGTCGGAGAATCCTATGTGAATGTGCGACGCAGAGATTCAGAGTTTAATGTTAACGATTGGGTGAGGCGCTACGTGAGGAGAAAGATAAGTTAGTCCCAAATATATTAGACTATACGGGATCCTATGAAAGATTATCAAGTTCGCAAGTTAACTACATCAAGTATTTAGACCTCATGTCAGTTCGGTGTTCAGGTCTCATCTTCGCTCAATATTCAGATCTCAGGTTATAAATTCATCTTTCATGAAATCAAATATCATGTTATGATATCCATGTTTACACATATTCATTTCTCATATCAGTTTAACGCTCATATATCCATGTCATCCAGTCTTCAGGTATTTATGTCCCACATCATGCTCCTTACGTTGATATAACCATGTCATTTTCATGCCTATGTTCCAGCACTCATGTCATTCGTGCCTATAAATTCTTTTCCAAATCCCATGTATAGTATTCATGTATTCATTCAGTTCAATATCCATGTGTTCATTCCATACCAGTATTCATGATAGTTGGTATCCACGTATTCAAGCCAGTTCAGTATTCATGTTAGTCATGTTCATGCTTCAGTTACCATGTTATGTCTTGTCATGCGTATCAAGATGCCTGTAAGGCTTGTGTTGTGCTTTGGTTAGTTGGCAGGTGTTCGAATAATACTGGGATAGTCCTATTTATAGAGGAAACCCTGCCGAAAGTTTTATAAAATTTCAAAGTTAGTCATACTCCTAACCATGAACCATCATTCGAGAACGAATGATCCCAAGAGGGAGATATTGTAATACCTCGTAACTTCGGGCTATGATTTTAACCGTGATGGAACCAAGATAAGGAATGTAAGAAATCTTTTGAAAACAAATCAAGGCATAAAAGAGACTTAGGAAAAAATAGAGTTGGAAGCTACTCTACGGAGCATGTTTTAAAGTGAGTTTGCAGCAAGCCTAAATTAAACCGCGTTTACGTATAAATCTATAAGGAATTTAGGAAAACTTCCTTCACAAAAGTTGTAGACCTTTGAAATACCTTTTTATCCATATAATTTCCACGTCAAACAGAGTTTCGTACAAAACTTTATGGCTGATTTAATTAGGACGTATAAAATAAAAATTCCGATTCTAGTAGGATTAGGTTTTAAAGCTCAAGTCTTTATGATAACCTACAAATACAACCCTAAACTGTTTTGTGTGAGGATTTTCGACCAGAACTACTACCAAATACCTAAGGTGAGTTCTTATTCAAATCCATATGTCAATTATATTAAGTTAACACTAGATTAACACCGAATCATTATTTAGAATCGCTACATTTTAGAAATTCCATTTAAGGTCGAATTTAGAATGAAGCTTTGGGATTTCTTCAAATAGGTAAGCCCCTCACTCATTAATGGATTATATAAAGTTATTATTATATTTTAAACATTTAATGGTTGGTAGATTCATGAAATAGGATTGATTTAGATGCACTCCATCAAGCGCAAAACCCTAATAATTTTACTATAGATATTTCCTCTGACCAGCCAACTTCCTTTGGCACTTTCCAATAATTTAATTGTTGGAGCGAGCCTAAATTTGAATTGAGTGGTCACCACATATAGGTATTAAATGTGAACGGTGGAGATATAATTTGGAGGTCTGGAGCAGTGTGGTTTGAGCTATGAATAGTAGCTACAAAAATCGTTGAAAACTCTTCTCAAGATTTCAAGTTCAAAGCATTGGGTTTCTTCTTCAAAAGTTAAGATTTTTTCTTCAAGTTTTGGAGTGATTAAGGTATGTAGAGCTTCTATATACGTGTGGGAACATCATTGTTCTTTCCCACACCACAATTACTCATGAAACCACGAATTTCCATAACCTAGGGTTTTCACTCAAGTGTATGATAACCCTATATACATGTACAATTATACTCCATGATATATCTTGAATTCGTTACTTACATTCATGATATGTTATTGTGATTGTCATGAACCCATTTGTTACTTACATTTTGGCTAGTTTCCCCTAAATGACCCTCCTTCTAGCTTTTTGATGGTGTATTTGACTTGGGGGTATGAGTTGCACGAACCTGAGGCAATCGGGTGAAAATAACGGAATAAAACCTATGTTTTGAAATCTGGAAGTTCTAAGTTTGGAAGATTTGACTAATAGTTGACTCTTTAAAAGACGCACTCGAAATCAAATTTTGATGGTTTTGTTAGATCCGGAATGTGATTTGTGACTTAGATGGATGGTTGGGACAAGTCCTGAGTGATTTGGGTGATAAGAAAGTGAATTTTTAAAGTTCTTAAGTTAAAAGATGAGTTTTCGTTCACTAAAGTCAACATCGAGGGTAAATGAATCTTTTTTGAAGTTTCATCAATTTCATTAGGTTCTTAATACCGTTTATGATATAGTCAAGTCATTGGTTTGGGTTCCCGATGGACTTGGGGGTATTTTGGACTATTGGTGGGAATTGTAGTCATTTAAGTGAATTGGAGTTGAGCACGGTCAACAAAGGGTCAAGACGACCTTGTATGATCATTTTGAGTGCACGCGCAGATTCATTGCATGTTTTAGGGTTGGTTTGCATATTTGGTTTGTGTCCGTGAGGTCTCGGATGAATTTTGGGTGTCGGATCGGAGTTTGAGAGTTGGTTGATTTTGATGATAGCTGATGTCATCACAATTGCGATATTAAGATCGCAATTGCGAGGTCTATTCCGCAAATGCGACTTGGTCCAGGTCTAGACAGTTCCGCATTAATGACCCAATGTCCGCATTTGTGAAGCTCGCAATTGCAAGGAAGGCATTCACATTTGCAAAGACCCCTGGCAGTGAATAAAATATCTAGCTCGAACTTCATTTATCATTTTCACATTTTGAGCTCTAGACTTCGGATTTGAGAGGTTTTGGAAGAGTTTTTCAAGATTCTTCAAGTGAGTAAGTCCCTAATCACTCTCTTATGATTATATCATCAATTATTATGGGATTTCATGCTAGAAATCATGCTTTAAGTTGGAAAAATTGGGGGTTTTAAGCCCTAGGATGGAATTTGGGAACTTTCAATTAATCATTAAATTGATATTGGATTTGGTTGAGTTTTGTTATGTAGACTCCCTAAACCTTAGGTAGACTAATTTTTTCATTGATTTCCCATTTTTCCCTTTGAGGTTCGGGATCCTATTTCTGGGTGACTTTTTGGAGTCCAAAATTATATATAGAAATATGAGTGTTTATGGAATCATGTGTTAACGTATTTTCTATATTTGAATTCATTTGGACCATTCGAAGGCGTTACGAAAAGACAAGGCTTCGTTGTGACTATCGGATGCCTATTCCAAGCAATATGAGATTTTTTACCTTATTTAAAGCATTGTGGTTAGTTTAATGAACAAGGTACGAGGGTGTAATAGGGATAGGATAATAAGGGAATCCCCATACTTGTGAGGTGACGAGCACCTGTCGGGTACCGGTGACATGTTATGGATATTTGCGTCATTTACATTGTATAGTCCAGTATGAATGTCATGCTTTGTGCACTACCTGGTGGATAGTATGATCCAATGGATCTATGATTAGGGTATGAAGCCCATAATTTTCTGTCTCAACGATTATGTGTTTGTCTTATCTGATATTGTGTTACTCATCACTCTTAAATACGCCTTAAAAGTGGAAAAGAAGCTAAAGATTGTAACTTTATGGTGTAATTGATTAAAGGTAAAATATTTATAGCTTGTCTTGATTAAAGATTGAGTCTTTATTGCATATCTTGGCCTCTTGTTATTGCACATGTCATATTCATGCTTCATATGGTATTTCATGCATTATATTTTTGTAGACACATATATGCATACGAATGGAAATGAATCTAGACGAAGTGATGCATTGATATGAGTTCAAGTGGCTAGAGACAGGTAATTGTGTAACACCTCGTAACTTTGGGCTATGGTTTGAACCGTATGATGGGAAAATGATGGAACCAAGATGAGGAATGTAAGAACTGTTTTGAAAACTAATCAAGACATAAGAAAAGTCTTAGGAAAAATTAGAGTCGGAAGCTACTCTACGGAGCATGGTTTAAAGTGAGTTTGTAGCAGGCCTCACTTAAATCGAGTTTACTTATAAATCAATAAGGAATTTGGGAAAGCTTCCTTCATTAAAGTTGTAGACTTTTGAAATACCTTTCCATCCATATAAGTCTCACGTCAAACATAGTTCTGTACAAAAGGTTTTGGCAGATTTAATTAGGACGTGTAAAATGGAAATTCCCATTTTTGTAGGATTAGGTTTTAATGCCCAAGCGTTTATGATAACTTATAAATACAACCCTAAAATGTTTTATGTGAGGATTTTCGATCAACGATTTTACCAAACACCTAAGGTGAGTTCTTATTCAAATTCCTATGTCAATTATATTAAGTTAACACTAGATTAACACCGAATCAATATTATATTTTGGAAAATTCATTCAAGGTTGAATTTAGAATGAAGCTCTGTGATTTCTTAAAAGAGGTAAGCTCCTCACTCATTAATGGATTATATGGAGTTATTATTATGTTTTAGACATTTAATGGTTGGCAGAGTCAAGAAATAGGATTGATTTATATGCACTCCATCAAACGCAAAACCCTAGTAATTTTGCTATAGATTTTCCCTTCAGCTAGCCAGCTTCCCTTGGCGTTTTCCAATAATATAACCGTTGGATCGAGCCCAAATTTTAATGGAGTGGTAATAACATATAGGTATTAAATGTGAATGGTGGATATCTGATCTGGAGGTCCGGAGCAGTGTGATTTGAGCTATGAACAGTAGCTATAAAAATCGGTGAAAACTCTTCTCAAGGTTTCAAGTTCAAAGCTTTGGATTTCTTCTTCAAACGTTCAGACCTTTTCTTCAAGTTTTGAAGCGACTAAGATATGTAGAGCTTCTATCTACATGTGGTAACATTATTGCTCTTTCCCACGCCACAGTTACTCATGAAATCACGAATTTCCATAACCTAGGGTTTTCACTCAAGTTCATGATAACCCTATATACATGTACAATTATATTCCATGTTATATCTTGACTTTGTTACTTACATTCATAGATATGTTATTGTGACTGACATGAACCCGTCTGTAATCCATGAACGCTTGCTTTGATTTCCATAAGTTCTTAAATACAAATTATGATCATTATCACTTAGTTTCATGAAGTTATATATGTTTTCCATGATTTATACAAGTTATATTATGTATTTCTTTACATGATAAATTATAACAACAACAACATACCTAGTGAAATCTCACAACGTGGGTCTGGGGAGGGTAGAGTGTATGCAAACTTTACCTCTACCTTGGTAGGTAGAGCGGATGTTTCTGAAAGACCCTCAGCTCAAGACAAGCATAAGCACAAGCAAAGCAAGAGAAATGGTCAGACCCGGACAAGAAATTTAAAGCAGTATGAAAATGATGGTAACAAAAGCGGATATGCCATTATAGCACATTCTGAAAAAAGAAACAGTAACAAACACCGGAAAATAAGATAAACAAAGTACACTAAAGAACACATAGCCGCATAAACCAAACGACGGGGTACTATAAAACAAAGTGCACTAAAGAACACATGATAAATTATAAATTTACAAGTTATGATTTCAAGTTATTTTATGAAATTCATGGGCTTTCAAGCCAATTATTTTCAAGTACGTGTTTTGGGAGTTACACATATTATCGAGAACGCTCAGATAACTTGAAACTATGTATGCCAACATAGGATAAGGGTCGCTCCGCTAGAGGATGATACCTTCTTATTACCCCTTATAGGATTATTAGATCCATCATGTTCATGTTCATGTATCGTACTCCGGCAAAGTATGAGATGACTTAGCTGATCGGGCAGATATTAGACTCCACGTTCACGCATGGTGGTTCATGTCATTTTTGTTAATGCTTTCCAACATATATACAGATATACTAGAATTCAGTTATATAAATACACAACTTTCCAGATTTTATACTCATGTCATATCATGCTCATGCTTATGTTACAGTTTTAGTTTCATGTCATACTATTCCATGTGTCTGCTTATTCCTTCAGTTACTTTACATAAAGTACAATTCAAATGTACTAACGTCCCTTTGCATGGGGCCTGCACTTTATGGTGTAGTTACTGAGTTTCAGAACAACAGATCTGCTCATTAGGATTTGCCTCAGTATTAGCTATTGGTGAGCCCCATTTCCTTTGAGGTGTTAGTCAGTTATTTTACATTTCATGCTTATTATTAAAGGTATGTCAGGGCCTTTTCCTGGTAAATAGTTTCCAGTCAGACTAATGTGTCAGAGGTTTCATAGACCAGACTAGTTTAGCATGTCAGCATTATTTTCAGACTTGTCATATTTTCAGATATTTCTACAATATATTTTTCAGACTATATTTCAATACCATGTTTTACATAAGTTACTATCATCATTATTTCATGTTTTCGATGCCCGTGTTGATTCAGTATCTCATGTGGTTCCCTCGGTCACATGCGGTCAAGCGATGAGTGTCGTATTTCGCCTAGGCCATGGTTTGGGGCATTACGAATTGAGCCTAATATTGGCTAAGAAACCCGAAGAAAAATAATTACAGGTGGTAGATAGACCTCGAGATTTCCCCATGACTCATGATTCATTAATGTTTGAACGTGTGTGTACCGGTGATGGAGATGTCTTGCATTGCATTGCATTTGCATACCACTTTATCTATTGCTCTTTGTTGATTTTACTTGCCTAAATTGCTTATTGACTTATATTACCATGCTACTTGACTATTTAGAATTAACCTGAACATTAAAGATTTCTTACACCTAAGCTTGAATCTTGTGTTTATGGACTTATTTTTTATATCAGACTAATAGTAGTTTAATGTGGACGTGGTATTAGTACAACTGTTATCTAGGGTCAATCAGTGATGTTGTTGAGTTTCATTATTCATTGTACTCAAGCTACACTTGTTGCACCCTTTATGTGTGCAGATTCTGTTCCCAACTCTAGAAGAGGCAGAGACTGAGCCGTTGTTGAGGTGGCCATTCTGGAGAATCCTGGGTGAGATACTAGCATGATATGTGACACTGGATTCTTCATCTACTTTTCATTATGTCTTTTATATATCTAGACAGTATATGTATTAGGATTGTATTTCATACTTTCTATAGCTAGACGGTATATGTATTCGGATTGTATTCCAGACTTGTACTTCTTTTAGTTGTTTTTGTATTAGTGACACCAGTCTTGGGGGATTCATAGTACTTGTACTATATTCTCTATTCATAGTACATGTACCGTATTCATAGTACTTGTATTGTATTCTCTATAAGAACTTACCTCATTTATTATGCATCTAACATCGGTATGGATTATAGCCTCTTAATTATCATATCCTGCAACAATCACTTCATTTCAACAATTTAATATATTTTCTTCCCTTGACAATTCAACAAAGTTCTGTACCTCCTTCCTTTCTTTTCTTTAATTTAAGTAAGTTAATCACCCTCACCCCTTCTCCATCTCTTTGATTTCACTGTTAGCATGTGATTACTCTAGAAGTAGTAGCGAAGTCACATAGATTCATGAGTGATTGAGTAGTTGAACTGTCAAGACCCATTTTCAGGAATCGTGGTGACACCTACATAATCCCACCAGTAGGCAAACCAATCCAAATCATTCACAAGTCATGATATAAATAAAAGCGGAAGATAGCATTTACTACATACGTTGTCTCATAATATAAATGCGGAAGATAATCTGATAGATCCAAAACAACCCCCAAACTATCTAGTCTGTGAATACAAGAGCACTATAATACGGTACAAGTCTGAAATGGGCAACCAAGTGCCAAAATTGAATACATAGTCCGAACATGTCTCTCAAGAAAGAATAAAAGACAGTAAATAGAGAAGGAGCATCCAAGAGTATGCTGAAGGTAGCATCCTCACCCTAAACACTGAAGGTCAGCTGCCCTGACTTAGCCACATGGTCCTGCGGAGGTGGAAGGTACTTAATCTGCATCCAAAAAGAATGCAGAAAGTGTAGCATGAGTACACAACGTACCCCCGTAGACATCATAGGCCTACAACGACGGAAGATACATAATCATAGATAAATACCAAGTTGACACCAAGTAATCCTATACTAACAGTTCAATTATTCAAGTAATCACATAACTCACGTAGTGTTCATAGTGTTCAACAATAATTCAAGTATCAAGTAGCATGTATAACCCTTCAAATTCCAGAATCCAATCATTTAAGACTAACCACTTCAAAGAGAATTCCAATCAGAGTTTATCAATGAAATGGCATACGTATGTATGATATGAATGTAATGCATATGTAAGGTACCTTTCTCAACCTAGTATACAGTACGTCAAGGTTTTATTATGATTCGTACACCCATGGGGGGGCCCACGAAGTCCATATATCGCTCCTATCCAGCCAAAACTCCACACACAAATCTGACTAGAGCCCAAGACTCATTGTCGAGCCTTATCATATTGCAGGCGTGCAACTCCGCTACCCGCATATCCATATCATCTCAATATGCCATAATCTCATAGTATTCTTACATTTCTGGCGTCTTGGACCCACAGCATATCCATACCACTCTCATACAAATATCATAGAATCATGTGTATGAATGCAAATGATCATACAAGGTAAGATATCATGATATAATGAGATGCAATCAAGTATAGAGATGGCATGTCACATGCTTTCACGATTCAACAACACATTTATATAATCCAAGTCAGAATCAAGATATCATATCGAAAGCATGTGTGATGAGTAATCAAACAATAGTAAAATGGCAGCACGTCCACATATGGTGACAAGCCCAAATAAGCAACAGTCGAAACCAACACAAGGTTGATTCCCTAAAATCACCCATCATCACAGTTCAACAGCGGTACCCACTCAAACGTTCATCACAACTGACTAAGTGGGACCCCCAAACATGCCCAATACCCCTCAATATTTATAATAAATTACGCACTTCTATTAAAGTCTTGAAAAACTAAATCGTAGCCTACCTTTAGGCGGAACAAAAGCGCTACACGATAAAGCCTCGATGATAGTCTTGCCCTTTCTCTGCGCCTCGTGATGATCGAAGTCTAATCACGCATATTATTTCATTAATATAAGGCTAACACAACACAAAGCAAGACTTTAAATACCCATCCCGGACCCACGCTACCAAGACTCGAACTTTAATACTTAATTACCAAGAACCCATACTAAGTAGTCATATCCTGAAGTTAATTGGAAATCTATACACATTTGAACGCTTAATTGGATAATATACGAAAAGCCCAATTTGAAACCCTAGAAATTTCCCCCAATTGAAATAAGCTTCTACCACCAAATTAAGCCTTAAACACATGATCATCTAACAATATCCATCACTAATTTAAAAAAACAAGTAAAGTAATCCATAGACTCTTCATTAATCATTGATTTAACCCTCTTATTCTCACAAGAATGCATTACTCATCATTGCCAACTTATAATCATGATAAACCATCATTATTAAAGAACTTAGAAGCATAAACTTAATTCCCAAAGGAAGAATCACTTACCCCAAGGATGAAAATTGCTCCTAAACCTCTTGGCGGCTCAGGTTTTGAGATAGTCTATTTTTGGAAAGAATTTCTGACTTAATGAATTTATAGGACACCTAATACAGTACTTCCGCCCAGGCGGAATTGACTCTGTTGTAGCAGACCCGCTACGGCGGACCAAACCCTTGCTGGGGCGGTGTCACTTGACACCTCATCCCATCACCACGATGAACACGACTCCATGACGGCAGACTCGCCCCTGTGGACAAATCATCTGCCACGGTGGAAACCCACCATCTCCAAAACTTCCACTTTGGTGAGCCAACCTCTCGCCGAGGCGGACACACTGGAGGGGACACCAGACATCAGCAATGGGAAAAACATCCAAATCTCCTATCAAACACCCGATACACTCCTAACACCCTTTGGACATAAACCAGACATGCTCGTCTAAGGTAAACAGTGCTACGACCTAGCTCGTTCCCTCGGATTTCCCATTTATCCGAGCTAAGGGATATTTTTCTAAAGAATCGTCTAGGACAAATTAAAATCCAAACTTTATAAATAAGGCCACCAAATACATCTGATTGCCTCGAGAAGCGAACCAATGACTCGACTAAGTCATAAATGACCTTTCGAATCTACCGGAAGTGACATAACCTGGAAACGTACCCGTTTAGCCAAAAGTCAACTTTGAGTCAAACTATCCAACTCTAAGTTTCTAGTTTTAGATTTTACATTCGAAATACATATAAATGGACCTCGGGATCCATGTCGCCCATCCCCACGCATCACAATCCCCACACATAATCTACGGAAAGGGTCAAACAAGCAAATAAAGGTATTTAGCTAAAATGACCGAGCGAGTCATTACATCATATACTAATTAAAACAATGTTTGTCCTCGAACAGGGAGAAACGAATAGAGGGAACATACCGGAAGTAGTGAAAAATCCAGGATATCTGCTCCGCATATCATACTCGGTCTTCCAAGTCGCCTCCTCAATAGGATGATGCCTCCACTAAACCTTCACAGAATCTATCTCTTTTGACCTCAACTTCCTCACCTGCCTGTCCAAAATAACCACAAGGTGCTCAATAAACTCCAAATTGTGATCAAGAAACACAGAGTCCCACTGAATGATATAAGAACCATCGTCATGATACTTCTTCAGCATAGATACATGGAAAACTGGATGAACGGATGAAATACCTAGTGGCTGAGCCAACTCATGTGCCACTTCCCCAACTCTCTGAAGAATCTCGAAAGGCCCAATATACCTCAGACTCAACTTTACTCTCTTGCCAAACCTCATCACATCCTTCATGTCATCATGATACTTCTTCAACATAGATACATGGAAAACTGGATGAATGCCTAAAAGACCTAGTGGCCGAGCCAACTCATATGTCACTTCTCCAACTCTCTAAAGAATCTCGAAAGGCCCAATATACATCGGACTCAACTTTACTCTCTTGCCAAACCTCATCACATCCTTCATGGGTAAGACCTTCATGAGAACTCTATCACCAACCATAAACTCCAAATAACGGACCTTCTGGTCCGCATACTCTTTTTGCTTGCTCTAAGCTGCCAGGAGCTTATCCTGCATCATCTTCACATTCTCTAAGGAATCTCTCAATAGATCGGAACCCCAAGGTCAAACCTCAAAAGCATCAAATCAACCAATCGAAAATCGATATCTCTTACAATATAGAACCTCGAACGGTGCCATATCAATACTGGAGTGATAGATGTTGTTGTATACAAACTCTGCCAAAGGTAAGAACTGGTCCCAATGACCACCAAAATTAATCACGTAGGCTCGTAACATATCCTATAATACATGAATAGTCCACTCGGGCTGGTCGTCGGTCTGAGGGTAAAATATTATACTGAGATCAAAGCGAGTACCCATGTCCTTTTGCAAAGTCCGCCAAAAATGCAAAGTAAATTGAGTACCCTGATCCGAGATGATAGAAATATGAACCCTATAAAGATGAACAATCTCACGAATAAAGATCTTAGCCAACTTCTTTGCATTATAAGTCATCTAGACCAGAATGAAATGCGCAGACTTGGTCAACCTATCAACAATGACCCAAATAGCATCAAACTTCCCCAAAGTATTGGACAATACAACAACGAAATCCATGCAAATCATCTCCCACTTCCACTCGAGAATGGGCATCCTCTAAGACATACCACCTAGTTGTAGGTGCTCATACTTGACCTGCTGACAATTCTGACACTGAGACAAAAAATCAACAATGTCTCTCTTCATCCTACCCCACCAATAATGCTGCCTCAAATCAAGGTACATCTTAGTAGCACCTGGATGAATCAAATACCTAAAGTTGTGGGCCTCCTCCATAATCAATCTGGTCAAGTCTCTTACACGAGGTACACATACTCTATCATTTATCCTTAGAACACCCTCACTATCAATCTTGGCCTCCTTGGCCTCACATTTCATCACTTTATGTCTAATTTTGCATAACTTCACATCATCATACTGGTGAGTCCGAATCTGGTCCAAAAGAGATGACCTTGCCTCCACACAAGCTATAATACAACCCAGATTTGAAATATTAAGTCTCACAAAATGATTAGCTAGAGATTGGACCTCCAATGCCAAAGGATGCTCAGAAACAGCTAAATAAGCTAAACTCCCCATGTTGATTGCCTTTCGGCTCAAAGCATCCGCCACCACATTGACCTTGCCTGGATGGTACAAAATAGTCATGTCATAATCCTTCAAAAACTTCATCCACCGACGCTGCCTAGAATTCAAACCCTCTGATTAAACACGTGCTAAAGACTATGGTGGTCGGTATACATCTCCAATGAATGCCATACAAGTAATGCCTCTAAATCTTCAAGGCAAACACAATAACAGCCAACTCCAAATCATGAATAGGGTAGTTCTTCTCATGCACCTTCAATTTCCTCAATGCATAAGCAATCACCTTACCATCTTGCATCAACGCATATGCCAACCCCATTCTAGAAGCATCACAATACACAGTAAAGTCCTTCGCCTCCACCAAAAGGGATAAAATCAGGGATGTGGTCAAAAGAGTCTTAATCTTTTGAAAGCACTCCTCACACTGATCAAACCATTGAAATGTAACTTCCTTCTGAGTCAAGAGCATTAGATACGAAGCGATAGAAGAGAAACCCTTGACGAACCTACGATAGTAGCTAGCAAGACCCACAAAAATCTGAATATCCATCACAGAATTTGATCTAGGCTAGTCCCTGACTGCCTCTATCTTATTTGGGTCAACCATGATCCCATCATTGGACACTACGTGTACCAAGAATGCTACAAAACTCAACCAAAACTCACACTTCAAAAACTTAGCATATAGCTTCTTCTCCTTCAAAATCCCAGGGACCACTCTTAGATGACGCTTATGGTCCTCCTGATTCTTCAAATATACCAAGATGTCGTCAATGAAAACAATAAAAAAAATCCAAATACGACTTAAATATCCCATTCATCAAGTCCATGAATGTTGTGTGGCCATTGGTAAGCCCAAATGACATCACGAAGAACTCATAATTCCCATAACGAGTTCGGAAAGCTGTCTTAGGAACATTCTTGGCCCGAATCTTCAATTGATGATACCCAGACTCAAATCAATCTTCAAAAACACAGAAGTACCCTAAAGCTGATCAAACATGTCATGAATATGAAGAATCGGATACTTGTTTCCAATGGTGACCTTGTTCAATGGCCTATAATCAATGCACATACGCATAGTGCCATTCTTCTTCTTTACGAACAAGACAGAAGCACCCTATAGATACACACTCGGGCGAATGAAGTCCTTACTCAACAAATTGTGAAGTTGCTCTTTCAACTCTCTCAACTCGGATGGAGCCATATGGTACAGAGGAATAAAAATGGGTCAAGTACCCAGTTCAAAATCAATACAAAAGTCAATATCTCTGTTTGGCGGTATACCTAGTTAGTCTGAATGAAAGACCTCGGCGAACTCACTAACTACTGGAACTAACTCAAGAGAAGGAATCTCTGCACTAGTATCTTGAATAGGAGCAAGATAAGTCGAACAACCCTGATCCACTAACTTTCTAGCCCGGATGTAAGAAATTATTTTCCTAGGAGCAGGGTTGGGAGCGCCTCTCCACTCTAACCTTAGAAGACCAGGCATATTTAGCTTGACCGTCTTGGAATCACGGTCGAGAATCACATGATATGGTGATAGCCAATCCATACCTAATATAACATCAAAATCCACCATATCTAAGATGACTAGATCTACCCAAGTGTTGTAACCCATGAAAGTAACTATACATTGCGATAAACTCTATCTACAATCACAGAATCACCGACTAGTGTAGACACACAAATAAGAACATCAAACATATCATACCACATCTCCAATTTAGCAGAAAAATAGGCAGACACATAAGAGAATATAGAACTCAGATCAAATAACATAGTAGTAGACCAATGATCGACTGAGATGATACCTAGATTATTGCATCTAATGCCTCAGCCTCAACCCTAACAGTGAATGAGTAGCAATGAGTGCACCCTACCTCAGACTGAGTACCCCACTATATATATCGGCCTAAATGACCTCCATCTCTCCCCGACTAGGATCCACCATGACTAGACTGATGGCCACCACAACCTGACTGAGATCCTCCCTGACTAGTCTGACTACCACCTCTAGATATCTGTGTTGGGGTATAGGTGCATGAGAGACATCCAAAAACTATATGCAGCAATCTCTCCTGAAGTGCCCAACCTCTTCACAACCATAACAAGTCTTGGCCGCTGAGGGCTGCTGCATGGAGATAGAAGAACCCGAACCACCATGATCTGAATATCTAGATAGAGAACCCTTTGAATACTGGTCCCCACCATCAGTATTCTGAAGAGTTGCCTAAACTGGTCAATTGGGCTGCGACTGCTGATATCTACCCTAATACCCATAACCACGAGAAGTAGAACCATTGAATTATACATGTCGCCTCACCCTCTTATTGGACTCATGTCCATACATCTTTCCTCTCACTGACTCCGCCATCCTAGCATGCTCAGCTACAATCTCAAAAGAAGCTCCAGCAGCCACCAACTGCAACGTAGCCAACTGAAGTGGAATAATCAATTCTCTAATAAAACATCTCACTCACTCCACCTCAGTAGGTAGAAATGGCACTGCATAACGGAATAAGGCATGGAAATGAGTCTCATACCATGAAACTGTAGAATTACCCTGCGCAATCTTCTAACACTTAACATGTTTGCCTAAAAGCAAGCTCAAAGGCACATACATCTCAAGAAACCTTATGTAGAACCTAACCCATGTCAATAGAGGCAACCCCACGAGTAAGCAATCAACATACGCCCTCCACCACAGTTTTGTGTCCCCTAAAAGTTGAAGGGCCACGAAACTAACTCCATGTAACTCAACAATACCCAAAATATACAATCTTTTATGGCTACTAACACTGAACTCATACTTATCCTCCTCGGGCTGTCCATATACCGGAGGCTTCATGTACAAAAAGTACTTCTAAATCTTCCATTCATCGCGGGTCATAATTGTCCCTCCAATGGAACGGGGACCAAACTTTAGAGCATGAACCTTATCAATACGGGGTGCTAAAATCGCCGCTAGCTGAACCCCTGGAGTACAAAACTTAGGCGTATGAGTCTGCCCTTCTCCCACACGGGTCTGAGAACCACCCGAAGTAGTAGGATGTATGCTTGTTAGAGCGAAACTATCAAGAATACTCAATAACCTGACCAGTGTATTCTGTAGAATCAGAGTAGCAATTAATCTAGGTTGACCTTGGGCTGGCCCCATATCCTCCTCTAGCATATCATCCTAAGGCTTAATAATCGGATCAGGCAAAACAGATCTAGCATGAGCCTGGTCGGCTCTCTGTACCACACCCTGAGCTGGTGTTGTCGCTATGGATCTACCTCAGCACCGAGCATGACCTCTACCGTGACCGCACACCATCGGAGCCGGTGATAGTGCCTCTCCATTACCGCATCAGCACGAGTCCTTACCATCTGTGAAAGAATAGACACTAAGGTCAGATACCAATTTAATTCAACTTAGCACAAAAGGAATGAAGAAAGTGAAATTTCCTAAATGTCCCATAGCCTTTCAAAGATAAGTACGGATGTCTTCGCACCAATCAGCAAGACTCTACTAGACATTGCTCTTGTATTTAAGACCTTTAACCTAGGGCTATGTTACCAACTTTGTCACAACCTGTTTTCAGGAATCGTGGTGGCACCTACATAATCCCACCAGTAGGCAAACCACTCCAAATCATTCACAAGTCATGATATAAATAAAAATGGAAGATAGCATTTACTACATAAGTTGTCTCATAATATAAATGCGGAAGATAATCTGATAGATCCAAAACAACCCCTAAACTATCTAGTATGTGAATACAAGAACACTATAATACGGTACAAGTCTGAAATGGGCAACCAAGTGCCAAAACTAAATACATAGTCCGAACATGTCTCTCAAATACGAACAAAATAAAGTAAATAGAGAATGAACATCTAAGGATATGCTGGAGGTAGCATCCTTACCCTGAACACTGAAGGTCAGCTACCCTGACTCAGCCACATGGTCCTGCGGAGGTGAAAGATACTGAATTTGCATCCAAAACAATGTAGCATGAGTACACAACGTACCCCCGTAGACATCATAGGCCGACAATGACAGATGATACATAATCATAGATAAATACCAAATTGACACCAAGTAATCCTATACTAACAGCTCAATAATCTAAGTAATCACATAGCTCACATACTATAGTTACAGCTTCATTTCCCAGAGTGCTTTGTCATGGCTTATTCACGTGTGTTACTCTCATTTTCATAGAACTTTAAATTTCTTATCTGTGTCTGGCCGTTTCTTTTGCTTTTGCTTGTGCTTATGCTTTTTCTTGAGCCGAGGTTCTTTCGAAAATAGCTTCTCTACCTACTAAGGTAGAGGTACGATCTACGTACACTCTACCCTCCCAAGACCCCACGTTGTGAGATTTCACTAGGTATGTTGTTGTTGTTGCATCCTAAAGATCCCCTAAAACTAGGGCAACATCCCAAAACAAATCCCATTTTTCATACCTAAAACGTAGGAATTGAATTCATGCTAAGTTTAAGGGGTAAGTTAATTTGTTTTATTTCTAAAGAAAAGGTAGACTAATTGGGGTCATATTTATTTTCTTTTGAATTCAAATTTGGATAATGCACATTATTTCTACAAATCTACTCATGTCCCCGACTTGGGATATCTTTTGTTTCCTCCTAAACTGTCTCAAAACTCGGGCTGGAGTATAAGGGCGGATCTCTCGAATCCCTATAAGTGGCAAGAAAGGTCATTTCCTTCCCCGGATGACGACACTGTCGATGATGAAGTCTTGGAACATCCATTGGGCTCTATCTTCTCTTAACCTCGAAAAGAGAAAAGCCCACCCATCTTTGGTGTGGTCCCCGATGTTTGGATAGTGGTTTATGAGGTTATCTTTCCTGTAGTGGCGGAGATCATTTGAGGGCCGCTGGTTTTGTATAGGTGCTTAACTATCCACCATTGAAGCAACAAATAGCACCTTGGAAATATTTATGGTGGTTCGGCATTGGCCTAAGGCTCGATATATATCGGCAAAGATGATAGGAGTAAGGTCGAAGTATTTGGTTTCCCCATTTAGGGTGATGTCGTGAAAGATGGCATGGGTGACCATAATGACACGGGTGTCTATGGGTAGGTACGGGCCTCGGGGATAGACCATGGTTCATAATAGGCATATGGTGAAGGATATCAGTTGCGGCTCCTCCCATGCTTTATAGTCAGATTTCTCCTAGAGTGGTGTAGCAGCATCACAAGTTTGATAACATTCTTCAAAAAATGATTGACCAGCTTCTTTTAAGAAAACACAATTATTTTAAATGTTCAACTAATAATGTGGAAACAGATTCTTGTTCAAGTGACTTCCTATACAAGTAAAAAGTCACAAATAGGTAAAACTATATAGTTATACTTAGTGACTAGAGCGAGTTAGTTTACATTTTTTGAGAGGCTAAACCGTTAGGAAAAGTAGATGGTTATGAGAGTCTAAAAGTTACTGAATGAGTCTAGGTGATTAATATATGAGGTGGAAAGGTAAGAGATCTAATATTAAGTGTCTGTCACATCAGAGTCAACAACTCTGTTTAAAATGAGATTGCTTTTGATACTGATATTGGGATGTATTATTTCCTGATGACAAATGTGTTAGCTCACTCAGTTTCTGATTTCTCTTTAGAAATTATTCTTTAGCTATGAACAAAAGTACTTCTCACCCATGTACCTGAGGATGTTACCCAGACATTCGAAAATCAAGAAGATAAGTTCAGAATGCATACAATTAATTAACTAAGATTTAGTAACAAAGTTTCATTAATAGATTTAGTATAAGTGAAAGATGGAATAATTTCCCTTGGAGATTCCTTTCATTATTCACAATATATATAGTTGTACAAAGGTTGATTCCTAATATGGTACGAATCCTAACTTACCTTACAAAGGTTGATTCCTAATATAATTAGAAACCTAAGCTACCTTAAATATACATCTATCATAATTACAAAATATATTCGCTAATACTCCCCCTCAGACGGAGCGGGAGGAGGCTGATTGCTAAGGCTGGATCGGAAGTCGGTGAAGAGATGTCGCGGTAGTCCCTTTGTGAAGATGTCTGCATACTGATAAGAGGAAGGCACGTGTAATATTTTGACCTGACCACGGGCAACCTTCTCTCGCACAAAGTGGATATCCATCTCAATATGTTTAGTCCGCTGATGTTGGACCGAATTATGAGACATATAGATGGCAGATATGTTGTCACAATAGACTATAGACGCCTAGCGGAGTGGACACTGGAGTTCCAAAAGAAGATTTCGGAGCCAACAGATCTCAGCAACTACGTTAGCAACACCACGATATTCTGTTTCAGCACTCGAATGAGAAAGTGTTGCCTGCCGCTTGGCGGACCATGAGATAAGATTATCCCCAAGAAATACACAGTACCATGAGGTGGAGCGACGTGTGTCGGGGCATCCTGCCCAATCTGCATCCGTTTAGGCAAGTAGCTTGGTTGGGGAAGAGGGGTATAGATGTAATCCTAAGTCTAGTGTGCCCTTAACGTATCTGATAATACGTTTGAGGATGGCAAAATGGGACTCTCGGGGGTCGTGCATGAACAGACACACCTGCTGAACGGCATATGCAATATCAGGCCTAGTGAATGTAAGATACTGAAGAGCACCTGCTAGACTCCGATATAGAGTGGGATCAGAAACTGGCGCACCGTCATTGGCACTAAGCTTGGATTTTGAGTCCACCGGAGTTGGCATAATTTTACAATTTGCCATCTTGGACCTGTACACTATCTCTTCTGCATACTTACGCTGACACAGGAACATAGTGGCTGCAGATATTGTCACCGATATACCCAAAAAATAACTTAGCTTGCTCAAGTCAGTCATAGCAAATTCAGTTTTGAGTAGAGCATTGATTTCATTCTTCAACCCGTCAGATGAGGCAGTAAGAACAATGGCATCGACATATAATAGCAAATATGCAGTGCTGCTACCTCGGTGAAAAGTGAAGAGAGATGTATCACACCTGCTACATACAAAACCAATCTGCAGAAGATACATGGCGAACCGATCATACCAAGCGCGGGGTGCCTGTTTCAATCCATACAATGACTTTCTGAGACGACACACAAACTGCGGAGCTGCCGGATGAACAAAGTCATGAGGTTGATGCATGTACACAGTCCCTTTTAAATCCCTATGAAGAAACGCATTCTTGACATCAAGCTGATGAATCGGTCAATGCATGCCCATAGAAATACTGAGAACAGTCCGAATAGTGGCCGGTTTAACAACCGAACTGAATGTCTCACCACAATCAATACCCTCCTGATGATTAGTGTCATTGGCAACTAGTCTTGCCTTATACCTCTCTAAGTCACCATTGTCTCTGAACTTGTGATGAAATAGCCACATACACCGGATGACATTCACACCAGCTGGTCTAGGTACCAAATCCCAAGTGTTCTGCTTGGTTAAAGCGTTAAATTCCTCGCACATGGCCGCATTCCAATTTAGGTCCAGTTTTACTAGTTTTGGATTTTTTGGAATGGGTGATAAGGTTTGTGTAGAGAGATTAAAGTGAACCTTGGGTTTGAAGATCTCGTGTTTTGCACGAGTCTCCATGCGATGAGAAGGCAGTGGTTGTGGGTCGGAACTGTGAGGTTGCATAGCGATAGGACGGAGTTCTTTGGCGGGGGAGCGACATGGTTGTGAGAGACCGGTTCTTTGGTGAGGGACAACGGTGGTCTTTGGAGGTGCAAGAGACTCGGCTGGAGGCAGTATAAGTGTTGTATGGGTATTAGACCGAGAGCATGGAGGCCGGATCGGGTGGCGGCATTGCTTGAAGAAGGCCGACAAAGACCTTCGAAGGTAGCAGTGGTGTTGGTGACCGAGAGTAGGTGGTTGTAGGCAGTACTGGTGAGGACAATGCTGTCGGGACAGTAGACTGCTATTGGTACAGATTTTGGATGACCGGGGACAGACTCGGTTCATCGAGAAAGAAGTAATCGGTGGGCTGAAATTTCCGGAGATTGGAAAAAGGAAAGGTTGTCTCGTCAAAGGTGACATGACGGGAGATGATGATTTTGCGAGTAGCAATGTCATAGCACAAGTAGCCCCGATAATTAGGAGAAAGACCAAGGAAGACACATGGCATAGTGCGAGGGGCAAGTTTGTGAGGTGCAGTGGAGGCTATATTGGGGTAGCATAAGCATCCAAAAATATGTAGGTGATCATATGATGGTAGCCTACGGTATAAGATTTCGGTAGGGGTCTTGTTTTGGAGTGTGCTAGTTGGTAAAATATTAAGAAGGGATTCTATCATTTTGATAGCATAGCCCCAGAAAGGCGGTGGTAGGCAAGCATGAAACAGGAATGTGCGAACCATGTTATTGATGGTACGTATAATTCATTCAGCCTTTCCATTTTGGGAAGAAGTATAGGGACAAGAAAAATGGAAAACCATGCCTTGTTTAGAACAGAAATTGTGAAATGATGAGTTATTAAATTCTCGTCCATTATCACACTGGAATGATTTGATAGATTTTTCAAATTGTGTTTTAATGAATTTTTGAAACTCGAGAAATTTTGTAAAAACTTCAGATTTGAATTTTAGTGGGTAAATCCAGACAAAGTGTGAAAAATCATCCAAGAATACTAGATAGAATTTATGACCCAAAGAGCTAACAATCGGAGATGTCCACAAATCAGCATGAACAATATCAAAGGGAGAAAAAGTAACATTGTTTGATGACATAAATGGAAGACGAGTATGTTTGCCTAGTGGACAAGAAAAACAGTGTTGAGCAATTTTCCCATTATTACATTGAATACGCTTAGAAGTCCTAAGAAAAGTAAAAAATGGGTCTCCAGGGTGTCCGAGTCTGATGTCCCAAGTTGAGGGAGAGATCGCCGCAAGGGATAGAGGTGTTTGCGGTCTGACAGCAGAAGATTGAGTGAATGGGTAGAGATATCCCACACTATTGCAGCGTGTAAGAATTTTCCCCGTATTGAGTTCCTTCACAGAAAAACCAAAAGGATCAAATTCGACAGACACAGAATTATTGCTAGTGAATTTTCTAACGGAGATTAAGTTTTTAATGATGTTAGGTGTGTATAGGACGTGATTTAGGGAGAAAGGTGGGTGTGGATGTTTGGTGTGTGTGTTACCGTAACCTTCAATTAGAATGCTGTTGACACCCAATTTTGTCCCATCTTTTATGATTTTATTCGTAAATTTTAATATTTTTGACACTTTTAAAATAATTTTTAATATAGGCATATATGTGTATATATCTTATTATTATCATTATTCACATTTTTTCTATCATTTGCATCTTTATCATAACCATAGTTTTATCCATAATATTCTATGTTATTTTATTTTTTTCGCAAAAATGGCATCGTATTTCCGTTTTTATCAAGCATTAAACATTTCGCAAATATTATATTTTATTTTTTATTATTATCACATCGTTACGTTATTTTAAATAATTCACATCTTTTACAAAAAATATATAAATATGTTTTAATATTAAGCCCCTTTTCATATTTTTAAAATCCATAACCCATTTTTTATTTTCCTAACCCAAAACAATTTCTAACCCATTTCATTTTCCCAACCCGATACAAATTCTACCCAAACAAACAGGCCCAAACTCCCCAATTAAATTCCCTTATACCCAAACCCACAAAACAAAATCCCAAAACCTTTCCAAGCCCAATCGCCCAACCTCTTAAAACCAACCCCCACAATCCCATTTAAACCAAACCCACAAAATAAACTCCCAAGCCCATTCCCTTATTTCACCAAGCACCAACCAAAACTCCAAGCCCAACCGGCCATTAACCCGTCGCCCCAGCCCAAACCCTGACACCACCACACCCCTCCCATCACTTCACCATACCCATACCCCTAAAATCCGCTTCCAAAATTCAGAATTTTTTTTTGCCTTTAATTCAAATTTCAAACTCGTTCTTGGGGGGGAAATCCACCTATAAATATCCCCCTTGTTCTTCTTTTTTAGAGGTCCGAAAATCTATCTATGAAGTCGATATTTTAGAGTTTTTGGGGTCGATTTTAAGTCCGAAAATTTATGTTTATGAGTCCGAAAATTTCTTAAAGGTTTTGCTTTATACTTTGTTTGTGTTCTTCACTATTGGGTAGATTCCGAATTTTCAAAAATCCGAAATCTACTTAAAGAGTGTTTGTTCTTGCATATGTTCTTCAACTTAAAGGTTCAAAATATATGTCGAAATTATTGGTTTTTGGTGTTGAAGAATCTTGATTTTTTGCTCTTTCCAACTGTTTTTTTTTTGGTTCGGGTCGGGTCACTTTCGGGTCGGGTCACTTCGGGTCGGGTCGGACATCAGAAAAAAAGGTAAAAAGCAGCATTCCAAAATCAAAAATTCAGCATCCAAAATCAGAATTCCGAAATCGCAAAAATCAGAATTCCAAAATAACGTCTCCGAGCGGATTCGACGATTCGAAACACGCCTCGCTGCCCGGAGAAGGTCAGTAAACTCGAATTCCTATCAAATTTTATTTTTGTGTGTTTGCTTTTAATTAATCGTCTGTTAGTTATATTTGGTTGGCATCACTGTCTGTTTAAGCATGTTCTGGCTAATTTAAGTTTATTTTGTTCATTAAGTTGTCAATTAGGTGTATGTTTAATATGATATACTGAAATACGCTTGCAGCTAGTTGAGTAGGTATTAGTTATTTGTTAGTGAAGAATGCTAGTTACTTAACTTGCAACCTGTTTAATAACCATCTTAGCCGCATTGTGCTTGGCTTTAAAGTGTCATTATGCCTGATGTATAACGTGAACATGGTCCTATGTGTTTAAGATTAACCTAATTGATCCTGCCTATTTAAAATGTTACATTTTGAATGATTATTTGACCATCTCAATGTCTCATATGTTTGCTTTGAATTAGTCACACTTGCCTTGTTTTGTTTAGATTTTGGAATGCATCCATGTTAGATTGATACACCTCCTAAGTCATCTTGTGTCATGCCCTATCTATTGAGTTGTCTAGATGGTGTTTCATTAGCATTTTTTGCACTATTTGAAACTAGCATGTGCCGTGCTAAGTTATAGCCTTTGTTTGCATTTCATACTTTAACTTATAATTTGTTTCATGTAGTAAACATGTATAAGGAATAGTCTGATGATAAAACTGCTCAAGTAGAAATGGTTTAATAAGTTATTTGAACATGTCTCACTTAAGAATAAGTAGTATCTTTAATTCATGTCAAAGTCGTGCCTATGTCTAAACTATCTACTTGGGAGTATGTGTTTGTTTATCTTAGTTTGTGAATCTGTTCATACGAGCATGCCTATTTTCGCTTTTATAAATATGTGGCGGTGTTAGAAATGGCCTAGATATGTGTTGCTACTTGTCCAGTTCTTCCTTCTCTGTCTTAAATATCTGAAAAATTGAACTTTCTCTCGTTGGTTTGTGTGTAAATTTAGGAGACCATGAAGCATGCTAGTCAGTCTAGTGTATGTGTCTTAGTCCTTTACATGTTAGTGTACCCTGTTTTGGTTATTTCTTGTTTAAATTTAAGTCTGGACATGCTAATGGAGCCTGTTTGGTTTAATATTGTTTGCTTAAATCATATGGGATATCACTATATTTTCCTTTCTCTTATTGATGCATGAACTTGCTCACGTTGGTCTTTTTTTTTCATTTTGCTTGAACCCATGATGATATACTTCAGAGTATACATGGTATATAAATTTCAGTATACACAAGGTGTATGTCGAAGTTGTATATCTTTGTATACCTTCAAGCATATCCTATTACGCCAAATATTATATGTATATCAGCTCTTATGTATGTCTGTTGGTTTATGAATAAAACTGGAGATAAATTAAGTAGTATTGAAACATGGCATGTTCCCGACAAGGTCTTGTGCCTAGTTTAACATGTTCGGATATGTTTCTATTTGAAATATGATGGCGGGTGATATATCGTAAGCCATTAAGCATGCTAGTTAGTTATGATATGTGTCTTGTCTCTTTTCCATGTTGGTATTCTCCAGTTCCCCTAAATGGTTATTTGGTTCATCCTTTTATCCTATTAATGCCTACTGAATTGGTCATGCATTTCCCCTATATGATTAGGTGTTAAGTGCCTCCATAACATCATGTAAAGTCTTTTAAGTTATCTTATATCATGCTATGTTTACTAAGTTTCTGAATGATATCTGTATTAACATATTGTGCGTATTTGAACTAGTTTGTGGTGTGTTATATTACTGTCCATGTCTGCGTTCTATGTTTATTGCCGAATGTTTTCTTTCATAGTTGCCTTGTCAGAACTGTCCTATTATCTTGTTATGCCGGTTGAAAGCGAAGACAAGCTTCGGGTTGGGTTTAGCCTTCTTCGATAGCCTGCCATGCCTAAGGTTCAAGAAGCCTTTTGAATCTTGTTGCGGCGTCGAAAATGAATGGTGGTAGCCCCCTTTGTTCTTCTTGTCTTTCAAATTTGAGGTTTAGTGTGATTAGTTTTTAAGTTTACCTTTCCCTTTATGTCTTTGCTGTGCTACCAGTGGTTGTGGTATCCTGTTGCACCTTGAGATTCTGGATACATGCCATCTTTAAATAGTTCTGGTTATGGGTTTTGTTGCATTTTGGCTGCTGATTAAGAGACCTTGCCATTCTTTGCAATACTTGGGCTGATTACTGCACTTTTGAGCCATTATTCTGATGTTGCGTTTGCTGCGCATAACTGCTGCAATCTTGACCATTTACACTTCTTTTCGGAAATATTTTACTGCTACATTTTGAGCATATTTGATGTCTTATCACTGCTGTATTTTTAGCACAATTGCTGCTGTTTTCTTGGCTAAAAGCCTGCTACTTTAGGTTGTTTCGGACAGCCCACTTTATTCGCGTTTCCAGCCCACTATCGCGTTATTTTAAAACCCATTTGCTGTTGTTTCTTGGCTGAAAACAATCGCTTTAACACTGTTTTTCTATTTCAGTTTGCTGCCCGGCTTCAGATTACTATTTTACTATTTTTACCGTTTTTACTGTTTTAAAATAAACACCGCACCTTTCAGACATTGCTTTCCTGTTTCAGCCCATTGTTTCAGCATTCAAATATCCGTTTTACTATTTTTTACTGTTTTAAACTAAACACCGCGTCTTTTTTTGGAAATTATTTTTACGCTTCTTTGTTTCACCGTCTCTTTCTTTGTTGTTTCTTGTTTCATTTTAATTTTTGATTTGAACACGATACTACACTGGCCGATGAAAAATATCCGTCGATTTTGAGGCCTCCACAGTTGAAAAGACGGAAATATAACTTCTGGACAATGATGAAGACTTAAACCTTTTATTTCATCCGAGATCAACATGTTTAGTAGGCAAGGTGAATTATATATTCGCAGCCACGACGTGATTATAGTGATCTTTTTTATTTCACCCGAGAGACCAACACGTTTAGTAGGCGAGGCAATCAAAATAAACCACATTAGTCATATGTTTGCAGCCACGACGTGATTGGAATGTTCTTTTCAAAATTTAAGTCTGAGCCCTCCGTGATCAAAACATTCACTGTTTTGAATACGGATATGAAGTTATTTGTATTTAATCGTTTCTAACCGTTTGTTCTTGACGAACTTGCGGGGATTAAAGTAAATAAAGGCGATTATTCCTCGGTGTTTATTTATTTTATTTCTTTCTTTAATTCACTTTTATCCCGCTTTGTATTGTAATATTATTTATCGCACTTATGTAACTATTGAAATGCTTAGAATAGGCAAACTTAGGATTAATTCATAGGGTAGTTTAAGATTTGAAGCCCGTCGCTAGCTTATTTATTTGTAGGCTCGGTTAAATTCAAACTTAGAAATCATTCGCTAGTTTATTTATTTTAGGCTCGTCACGCGTATTCAAGATTTTCAAAACAACTTTTGTCATCTTTTATTTGCTTTATTAAATCATACCGAATAAGTTTATCTTTTGTCAATTTACAATTCATTGATTCCCCAAATTTTACTTCTTTGACATTATAAATAATTTGTTTTACTATCAATTGTCAAATACATATTTTTTCAACTCTACATGTATTTCTCTTTAAATACCATACAAATGCATATTTAAAAAATCTCTACATGTATCTTTCTTTTTAAAATGCATCATTTACTAATTATTTGCAAACATCTTTAAATCTGTTATACTTGTAAAAACATATATTTTCCTAGTAATAATTAACCTGAGTTTGACCGGATAACCGCAAGTTAGCGGATCTTAAAGGATGCCTAACCCCTTCCCTTTAGGATAATAAAGAACCCTTACCTAGAATCTCATTAGTTTCACAGACCATTAAAATTGGAGTTACATTGCAGCATTTAATTTAAATATTTAGGTGTCCTAATTCACCATAAAAAATAATTAGGTGGCGACTCCTCAATTCTTTACCCAGGAATCACCGGAATAAGCCTGTGCTCCGCTTCCGACCTCTCGCGGGGGGTCGGGTCAAAAACGGGCGCGACAAATTCGATGACCATTGCCGACAGTAATAAATTGAGGACACTTTAACTGACGTAGTTGAGATAGGTTACCTGACGACCGGGTGAGGTGAGATGTGGCTCCGGTGTCCATGTACCAATTGTCGTCGGGCTGTTGAAGGTTCACGGTGGTGTAGGCCTGGCCCAAATCGGTCGGGGCCGGGCCGGCCGGGCCGGCTCTTCTTTCCCCTGCGCTGCGGGGCCGCAACCGGGTGGTGCTTCTTGTTGGTGGTGGTGGGCTGCCTGCTCGGTGGCTGGGGGGGGGCCCAAGAGGCCGATCGACCAAGGATGCTTTGGAACCGGGCCCTGCGGTAGGGTACGGGCATGCGGCGAGGCCCGGTTCTGCCGGTTGGGCCACTTCGCTTCTTCTTTGGTTGGACCACTTTATTCTTCTTTTTCTTTGCGATTCTTCTTGTCCATGCCACTGGTTGCGTTGGCCTTTTCCGCGACCCTTGCCTTTGTTCTTGCGACCTCTACTGCCACGACCTCCTCCGCCTCGCTGCTGCTTCTTCTTTGGACATCTGTGATGGTTGGTTGATGCTGGCCGCAGGTGTTGCCATCCCGTCAACGGCTAACGCCTTTTGATTATGTTCCTCTTGTTTAGCATGCCTAGTTTCTTCCAACAATAGTTGTGAACGTGCCTTGTTGAAACTTGGGAGAGGGTCGGCTTGTTGAATCATTGTTGCGAGTGTGTCATATTCACCTTTTGGTAAACCCGCAACAAGTTGAAGCACCATCTTGGTTTCGAAACAGAAGTCCCGACGTTGGATAGTTGATCGGTTATGAGTTTCAGTTGCTTACAATATTCGGACATGTTGTTAAAATTCTCGAGGCGGGTATTATTGAATTGCTCTTCCAAATATACAACCCGAGTATTTTTATTGTCCTGAAAGATTTCGTCTAGCCGGACCCAAAGTTCACGTGCCGTAGCACCTGTTTTCATGATAGTGCACAACAGGTCTTTGGAGATGGTGCCGTAGATCCATTGTTTGACGATGGCGTCAAGACGACGCCAGATTGAGTCTGTAACATCGGTGGGACGAGGAACAGATTCGTCAATATGATCGAGCACATTGTATGCACATGCATGAATGTAGAATAGTTTCATCCACATGGAATATTGACAGTCTTCTTGGTCAAGAATTATAGGGATAAAATTCTTGATGTTGTTAACGGCGAATGCCGGATGAAAAGAAGATAATGAACGTTTAGAGGGGTTGTCAAGTGTGCCAGTGGATGAACCGGAATTTGTGGGGGAAGACATGGTTGCCGCCTGCCGAGGGAAGGGAATTTTCTGGTTTTGCCGAGAAAGGGAGGAAGAAACCAGGAAAAAAATCTGTGAAATCAGGAAAAAAAATGTTGATTTCGGCCGAGAATGAGGAAGATAAGGTATTTAGGTTTTAGGCTCTTGATACCATGAAAGATGGAATAATTTCCCTTGGGGATTCCTTTCATTATTTACAATATATATAGTTGTACAAAGATTGATTCCTAATATGGTACGAATCCTAACTTACCTTACAAAGGTTGATTCCTAATATAATTAGAATCCTAAGTTACCTTAAATATACATCTATTATAATTACAAAATATACAGGGAATATTCGGAGAATATTCGTTAATAAGAAAATGATTTGTAACTTTATTGGTGAAACTGCCGAGACTTGGCAGCTTCTGCAAACACATGAAACAAAAGATTTAGCAGTAGAATAATCTTCACATTGGCTAAAACTAAACATTTATATGCAAAAAATAACATGAAAACATATCTTCAACAGAAAATTGTTGCAGAACTTTTACTTCATAATGATTTATGTATATTCTTTCTTTTTTTGCAGTCTATTCCTTTAGCTAGCCGTTGACATTATTATACTTGTAAGCTTAAGTACACTCACTTATTGACATTATTATACCTATAAGTTTAAGTACACTCACTTATTGACATTTAAGCTTTTATAGTTCATGATTTTGTTCTATTTTCATTTACTTGGTGTTCACTTTGTGACGGCTCTCTTCATTGAGAAATATTGGAAAAGAGATATCTGAAATGGCTACTATGACAATCGCATTAAGACATTAAAATACACTTTAGTTTACATGAATAACTGACTAAATCAATTGAGATTGGCACACTTTCTATCACTTTCTAATTTTTTTCCATTTGAAATTGTCTACAAGGTTGCGATTAACTACATAGAGGGTCTATCTGGTAAATTTTCTCCTAGGTGAAATATAATAGATTTATCTTTTAATTTAAACTCTATAATCTCATTTTTTGCGCTTCTCAACTTCAACTTCCTCTGTTGATGATTGGTGTTACTTGATTTTTTAAAGTACTTCAAAATGCTTCTCTGTTATGTGGTTCCTGGAATAGCAAAGGTTGGCTACTAAGCTGGGGACTCTAGCTCTAGCTCATTTGAAAGATGAATCAAGACGTGCTTGAAGATGCATTTGGATTGTCTCTTTGATATATATTGTAATCAAAAGTACCTATTAATCTCAATAATGTACAATGGAAGTGTATTGTTATGGTATCTATTTTACACATGCAACAAATCATAGCTTCCTGATAATGGCCATTGCATCAGTGTGAAGGTTGTTGCGGTTCTAGATGAACTTTAAAACGCTTGATTGATGAGAGTTTAGATTTCATTTACGGAGATTGGGATTGACTGATTCAACTTTAGCTAGGTGTATTGCAGTTATGGATGACATGCACACAAGTAAATGATCATCCTTACCCCAAAATACCTCTTCTATTTGCACTTACTGGTACCTTATGTGTAGCGGTAATACTAATACAAGTCTGCTATGGAGTTTAATATTTAACAATAGTTGCAAATAGACTCTGAGCTATTTGTTTGTTTCAATCATTTTAGTATGATTTTCAATCTCAAGTCACTTATGCAGAGAGTACAATTGTTTGGTCTAAGCTAGAACAACAACCGTGCCATGCCCGTCTAGTTTTATATAAGACTCTGAAATGATTTTCCTTTTAAAAAATCATTTTCAATATTTCTGCAACAGCACCTTTTTAATACCTTTTTCATTATTTTTTTCTCAAATATCACATTCTATGTCCAACGCTCAGTAAAAACTAGAAAAATAACGTTCGAAGACAATAGGACTTCAAAATTAACAGTTCGAGGCAAAGTGGACCTCCGATGAATTTAACGATTTTTGAAGTACCATGTAGCACTGATCATTGTGTAATTATTACTAGAACCTTTTGAAAAGAAATAACACCGCATTAAAGAGTTAAAAGTAATGGAATTGCCCCGAAGTAAATTCAGGTCTTAGTATCTTTTGAAACTATAACTCTTGCTCGTGCATGTACGTTCACTTGTAACTAATCCGGCCAGCAGCTAATTAATTAGGTGAGACAGAACGAAAACAAATAGAAAACAAGAATTTATAACCAACACTAAGAAATGCAATTTGCAGTCTATTTTTATCAAATACAACATAGTTGTAACGTAGATTTCACACCACCCTTTGTGCCATGCTCTAGATTGCTGGTTAGAAATGCTATTTGTCGAATTATCAAGGTTGACAAGATTTTCCAGATCTCACGCAGCTTAGACAGCTTTCTATTGATACAGAAATTATCATATTGATACATGATTTTACTTGAGCCTACAGTTACAAATCGATAAATGAATATCAGGTATTCAGGGTTAGATGAGAATAAATACTATGGATTCTCCACCATGCACGTTCAATCGCCAAACATTTGGACCAGCAACAGTGTAGATCATGTTGTCCCCTAGATCTCAGTAATCAGTTAATAAGAGAATGAGTTGTCGATGTTTTCATCTTGGCAGGAATATACACTACAGGATGCTAGCTCTGCAAGATAAAAGAGCATACAGCACAGGCAGCTCCAGAGCTCCAACAGCCGCTCAATATGAACATCACGGTTACTGCCCAAAAATAAAACTCTTAATAATCCATGCAATACTGCATTTAACTCACGAAACATCTTGAAGTGCTAGATTCAGCTCCTGAGCAGACTTGGCAATGGATCCTCCCCTTCTGAATGAAAAAATGAATAAGATAAAAGAGGGAAATAATAGACAGCAAATTTAGTTGTGTAACATTTGGACCAAAACTAGGTGAAGATGCACTGACGCACCTAGTAAGAGCGGGCAGCCAATTTTTTACTTTTTCAAGCTCAACAAAGCAAAGGTTGTAGCGCTCCATCCTTTGTTATCAATAAGGAAGAAAACATTCAAATTATAAATACCAAAGAACGGGAAGTATAAGAAAATATGAGATAATACCTTTGCTCTGCCTCAATATCAACACCAACTGATGCTGGTGCAGACATTGAAGAACAAATCACTGAACCAAATACTTTAACAAGTTTGAGCAGCATATTCAATGAAACATCTTGATGCCTAAAAAATGTCCACCAAAAGCCAAACTGAGAATCAGACTACACAATTACAGCAAAGACAAAAATAATCAAGCTCAAATTTGTACCTGTCCAAGTTGCTCTCAAGCAACCCTCCAAGGAGTGGTAGAAGGCATGTGCAAATCTCTAGTGTAATAAAATCATTTTTCTCTGTTAAAAAGCTAATTACATCAGCAAGCACCTGTATCATGCATCAGAAGGTCCACATCATGTTAAGGTAACTAACAAGATCAAGAATACGGCATAGAAAGGAGATACTTACAGCAGGATCTGCCATCTTCTCCATTACCATATCATGTAAAAAGGGTAATTTTCAAGATCGAGAATAGGGCACAGAAAAGAAAGACTTACAGCAGGATCTGCCATCTTCTCCATTGCACTAAGTGCCCCTTTAATGTCATGTCTTTGCCAATACTGATAGACAACCTGTAAGAAAAGAATATGTTAAATGTTTGCTTTCAAGAATGCAAGTGACCTGCTTTTTTATTTTTCACCAGATTTTTTAGATGAGTCTTTCCTAGTCAAATTGGTATCCTATTCTATAGGAACTACAACAACATTACCAGTGTAATCCCACAAGTGGGGTCTGGGGAGGGTGGTGCGTACGCAGCCTTACCCCTACCTTGTGAAGGTAGGAAACTGTTAGCTTTTATTCTGATTTTCAGGATAGTGAATAGGATTGCTTAGTTTTCGTATATTTACCTACTTTCAGTTTGTCCGTCAGCTATTTAAATCAGGAGCTGACGATTCAATAAAATAAGCTAATTACTGATGCATCAATTCTTCTGCTATTATATTCTCTCAGTTCCTTTTCGTGGTTGTATTTTTGTATTCTCTTGCTTTGCTATTTTCTATTGATTCTGTCCTTTCTATTTTGATAAACTTACAACTAGTATCAAAGCTTTTATATTCTTAAGGGATTTGTGAGTGCGAGTGCAATGGAGACTGAAACCTGTTTTCCCAAATAGCTCCTCATATCTTTGATGGTGACAATTACCAACGTTGGCCTGTAAGAATGGAGACTTACCTGGGGGGTTTGGATTTTCAAGAGGCTGTGGAAGAGGATTATGAAATTCCTCCACTGACAACTAATCGCACCATTGCCCAGATCAAAAGTCGCAAGGAAAAGAAAACGAGGAAGTCCACGACTAAAATAACTCTATTTGTTGTTTCAACAACTATTTTTATGAGAGTTATGTCACAAATCAGCAAATGTCTGGATTATCTCTAAGAAGAATACGCAAGAGGCGAAAGGATACGAGGCATGTAGGTGCTGAATTTAATAAAAGTATTTGAGTTGCAGAGGATGAAAGAGTCTGAAACAATCAAAGAGCACTCAGACAAATCGCTTAGCCACAGTAAACAAGGAAGGGTTGTTGAAGACCCAATTCTTGATTCAAGGATTGTTGAATTATTGTAAAGATGCCAGAAAGATATTAAGCATCTATAACCACCTTGGGAAACACAAAAGACTTGTCCAAGATTATCTTCGCATAATTGTTAAATGCTCTACAGGCTCAAGAGCATAGAAAGCTTATGAGCAAGATCGTCTTGTTGAAGGAGCTTTGACAGCCAACCAGGAAGCACAAAAGAACAAGAAAAATGATAGAAAAAATCAAACGTCATACACTGTAAATTCTACAGACAGCCAAACTCGAAGCAAGGGTAGAAATTCAAAGAAAAATTAGTAAATTACCATTACTTGTCAGTACAGAGGGAAAAAAGTCATTCACCAACCAAAATCTTGGAAAAGACCAGATGCATAGTGTAACAAGTGCAATCCAACTTTCAGAAGCACGAAAAATAGAAACTAGTTGATCAAGATGAAGAAGAGTAGATGTTTCTAGCAATGTGTTTTTCAATAAGGTCTTCAGGGAGTTGGCTAAGTCGGTTGATTGATAGTGGTTGTACAAACAACATGACTTATGACAAAAGTCTTACGGGTTTGAAGCCTGCTAGAGTCAAGAAGGTCAGAATAGGAAATGGTGATATTCCTGCAAAGGGGAAAGGAACCGTTGCAATTACAACAAGCTCGTGTACAAAAAGAATCCCAAATGTTCTTTATGTACCTGAAATTAACCAAAATTTGTTCTACTTATTATTCCTATCTGCAGTAACAAAAGCAATTTTCAAAAGGGATCTTATCCTTTCCAAAGTCCAGATTAATAAAGGGGTTAATTGAAGGCATATCAGTCAACCAATCAAATACGCCTCAATTCCAAACTAGACGGGGAAAGGGATTTCAGTGAGGATCTACCTTTTCTGGAAAGAAACAGAGATTCAAGTATAATAATGAGATAGACATCCAAATAAATTTGTAGTAGACATAACAATGATGTCTACCCCTTTCGAGGAATGGGCCAGACCGGGTCATTTCTCAAGAACAATAGCTAAAGGGCCTGATACTACCACTTGGATCTGGAACGCGTTTAGCAGAATCTGTTCGAGACCTCTACAACTAGTTTCAGTGCATGAGAAGATTTCGGTGCGGACCTGTTTACATTAAAAATCATAGCACAAAGAGTGTACTTACATTCACATCACAAATCAGAGCATCTAAAAAACATCATTAGGAAGTCTCTGTTGTATTATTAGTTACCTGTAATTTGCCCAAACGAGATTGCATTGAGCCAACAAATTGGTCATGCTGTTCCATCAAGTCAGCGATAGCATCCTCATCTGTGGCAGAAACTGTTACACTTTCAGCTGATGAAGGACGCCCTCTCTTTTTTCCATACAATCAGAAAAGAACGAAAGATGAGTTAAGATCTGTATTAGGATAGTGATATAGAATTATACACGACTTCACATCAATGGCGAGGAAAATAACACAACTTATTAACATAACTTCACATCAAGGGTTTATCCTATTGACAAATTTTAAAACCAACTAAATCATGTACATAAATGTGGAAGACTTTCAAATAGCTAGCAGTTTTATTGAGGATCTATACATTGTGACCCTATGTATTATCTATGTGGCTATTGAAAGGCTCGTCTATCTAGAAAGTTTTGCAGTGACAATAGTGGCATTTTTTAATAAAGTGGAAGTACCTTATATTCTCTTCCTCTTGGGTCTTAAAAGTTTAGGTAGTTTATAGCAGAAGAAAGGACAATATGGCAAGTCATTAATACATGTGCTTGAATTTTTAATGATGGATTGATATTTCTACCATCTTTTGCTGCAAGTTATTTTTTCCTTCTACATTTCACGTATTTTAAGCTGTTTACTAAAATGTTCAGAACTCTCTACAATTCTTCTGTCTTGTGCTAATTTTTTCAAAAATGTAAAATTACTGTTTACTTGTACTGATTTTTACACTGTATCATTGCACAAACATACTACTCCCTCCGTCTCAATTTTTATGTCATACTTTTCTTTTTAGTCTGTTTCAAAAAGAATACCAGTTTTCTATATTTAGTTTCTAATTTTAACATTCTCATTTTACCCTTAATGATACTTTCCTTATAAAAATGACATATGATGTTTAAGGCCACAAGATTCAAAGGGTACTTTTTGTACATTATACATACCTTTAGTTTAAGACACGATTCAATAATTTCTTTACATTCTTAAATTCTGTGTCTAGTCAATCTAAGATGCATAAATGAAACAGATGTAGTATTAGTTTAATGCATGTTGTTTTAGAAATTAAAATACTAGTATATTGGTTAGCTAATGAAGGTAGACTTAGTAACAGTTTTTTGGCCAAATACACATATAGCCCCTAATAGTTGGCACGATATGTTAGTTAGATACCTCAACTTTAGTAACGACCAAATAGACATCTTAACTTGGCAAGAATGTGTCCCGTTTTGCATGTTCCTCCCTTTGGGTTTGAGCATGTATATTGACTAAAGATCAGAAAACTCATTTTGCACCTTCTCTCTTCTCTTTCTATTTCTCTTCACTTCTTTTTCAACCAAAAACTCCATTAACAAAGATTGGCACAATAAAGAAGATAACGAAGAAATCTCTATTAAATAAATCAACTTAAAGTATATGAAGCTATGAGCATTATTATGGATTAAACCAACGAGTTCTAACACGGTCTCTTCACTTTTCACACTGTATAGCCATTATCCACCACCGCTGGAATCTAGTGAAGCTCCTCTTGTGTACTGCTCAAAAAGCTTAATGGGGAAGTTCCCAATTGTGATCTTCAACAAATACTTTTTTATTGTTAAATCTTTAACTAATACTTCTACTTCTGATCTACCACATTGATCCACCCTCGCTTTAAACAACTATCTTTCCAAAAACAGTGTATTTATAGCAGAGTATGTGAATTGTGAAGGTTGCTGCTTTTTGTTCCCTGCTAATCTCTCAGTTTCCCACAGTAAGGACTGAGGAGCTCTGCTTTTCTTCGTACTGAGCTAAAGTCGTGATTCCACCCCCCCCCCCCCCCCCCCCCCCTATTTTTGTACTTCGCTGCATAGTTTGGTTTGTGTTCTAGTTTTCGAAACTTTCTTTAATTTGATTTTTTTATTATCAAGTTTTCATCTTTTCTCGGGACCCAATTGATTTCTTCAACTCTGTGGAACAATGGATATGATCTTCTTTGAAAATGTTTAGTTTAAGTTTTCCAAGATATGTAGTTGTGATTCTCTGTTTCGAGAATTCAGTTTTGAATCTGTTAATCACTAGATGAACATTCTGTTTTATGTTAGATTTTCCCTTTTCACGACTTCTTGTTAGTTTTCAAGCATGAGTCAGAATTATGATGATAAAGTCTTTCCTATGTTCTTTGATGATATATTGACTTCATTGTGACATGTAACAGGTTATAGATTGTATGAAGACGCACTGAGTATTTGATGTTTGTTCTTGTTATTTGATCATGTTTTCATCTTTTCTTTACGTTTTGTTTTCTTCAACTTCGTAGATCAATGGGTATGATTTTCTTTGAAAAGGTTGACTTTCAATTTCCAAGTGTATCTAGTAATTCAAATTTTTTTTCGTTTTTTGACGTGTCATTTCCTCGTCGTTGTTAGACGTGTCAAATTGCGGTTGTAAGTCACGTGTGCTGAGTCTTATGGACTCATGTGTCCACGAATCAGAGCTTTAAGTGTTTATCCAATCACAAGCAAAATTAAGTGTTTAACTGATATCGTGTACCAACTTTGAGGGGCTATCTGTGTGTTTGGCCTTCTTTTATCGGTTAATGAAGGTAGAATTACTAACGTTGAGGTTTAATGAATAATTCACAAACAAAAGGTTGCTAATTATAATCTGTTTACGGAAAACGTTCATCCAAACACAATTGTTTTATAAAAAATACAGCGGAGGGATACAAAACAACCATAGATTGGAACGCATAGGTCGGTGCAAAGGGACCGCAATACTTACACTGTATGGCTTGCCTCTGGAGTGTAAATACAAAAATAAAGGTTTGTGGTAACCGGTTGCTAAGAAATTTGAGAAAAGATTTAAGTGAATGGAAGAGACTATCTGAGGAGGAAAGATAACATTGCTAAAGTCGAATCCATCTAACATAGCCGCCTAATTTATGTCTTTGTTTCATATTCATATAGGTGTTACAAACAAGTTGGGGAGTTGAAGAGATTTTGGATGGGAAGGAAAGTAGGGAGAAAAGAAATATCATTTAATAGAGTGGAAAACGATTGCAATCCCCATGGGAAGGGGAATTAGAATCACTTTTAACACTGCAATGTTGGAAATATAGTTATGAAGATTAGCTCGAAAGGAGAATGCGTTATTGAGAGAGTCATCTACTAAATATGGTATCATTAACAATTGATGGTTTTCTGGTAGGGGGTAAACACTTATGAAGTATGTGGAAAGGGATTATAAAAGGAGTGGGAAATGGCTCTAAGGTGAGGTTTTGGAAGAATGTATGGTGTGAGGGGATATCCAGGGAGAATTCATATCCCACAAATTTTCAAACCAGTTTACGAGAAAAATGCTATGATAGTTGATTACACTGGACGATCCCGTAATGGGGTCATATGAGATAAATTTTAGCAAGGCTATTCAAGATTAGGAACCCCTGATTTCATCCTTGCAAACAAATTGAAGGCCTTGAAATATAAGCTAAAGGAGCGGAGTAAAACCATTCAAGGCAGCCTAGTCCTCAAGAAGCAGAGCATTCTCAATCAGTTAGCAGACTTTGATGGGATTCAGGGTCATAGAACTTTGAATGAAGAGGAAATTGCCACAAAAACCTCCCTTCACATGGAGATGGAAGAAATAGCAAAGCAAGAGGAAGTAGCCTGGAGACAAAGATCCAGAATTCTCTGGTTAAAAGAAGGTGACAGAAATACAAAATTCTTCCATAAATCTGCCAGTGCTCATAAAAGATACAACACTATTGATCAGTTATGTATAGAAGGAGAAATGGAGAGAACACTGAGCAGATCAAGCAGGAAATTGTTTCATTCTATGAGACATTATACTCTGAGACAGAAGAATGGAAGCCAACCGGAAATCTTAGGGATTGTCCTATTCTGAAGATGAAAATCAAATGCTGACAGCCAGTTTTGAAGCTGGGGAAATATGGGAGACAGTAAAAAGCTGGGCAGGGGACAAAGCTCCTGGCCCAGATGGTTACCTCCATGGCTTTCTATATCCATTGTTGGGAGACTGTAAAACAGGATGTGGTGAAGGCTATCCAGTTTTTCCATGGTCAGGGATTTTTTGAAAGAAGCCTGAATTCTATTTTTGTAGCATTAATTCCTAAAAAGGTGGGGGCTAAGGAATTCAAAGACTTTAGACCTATCAGTCTGATAGGTAGTGTATATAAGATCATTTCAAAGCTTCTTGCTGAGAGACTCAAAAGGTGATCCATAAACTGATTGGTTCTCAGCAAATGGCTTTTGTTAAGGGAAGACAAATTATGGATGCCATCCTCATAGCAAATGAATGTGTTGATTCTAGGATGAAAAGTAAAGAACCAGGCATTCTCTGTAAACTGTAAACTGGACATCCAAAAGGCCTTTGATCATCTCAACTGGAACTGTCTACTGAAGATCCTACACCAAATGGGATTTGAAGCTAGATGGATCAGACACTGCATCAGCTTAGTCAGATTTTCAGTCCTCATTAATGGCTCTCCAACTGGTTTTTTTTTGCTTCAAAGAGAGGGTTGAGACAAGGTGACCCCGCCTCTCTCCTTTTCTATTTATTTTAGCAATGTAAGGTCTCAATGACATGCTGAAGACAGCAAAGAACAATAAATGGATCAGGGGCTTCCAAGTCAACCACAACACTGACGATGGTTTGGAAATCTCTCACCTACAATATGCTGACGATACCTTAATCCTATGTGATGCAGACAAATCTCAACTCACTATGTGAAGGATGATCTTTATCCTATTTGAGGCTGTCTCAGGCATGCATATAAACTGGTCCAAAAGTTTTATATACCCTATCAATGAAGTACCTCAAATTCAATCAATGCCAGAAATTTTGGGTGGAAAAATAGGAGAGCTTCCTACAATTTACCTAGGAATGCCACTGGGAGCAAAGAGCAAGTCTATGCGGATATGGAATGGAGTCTTAGAGAAGTGTGAAAAGAAACTGTTAAACTGGAAAAGCCAATAACTTTCTCTTGGTGGAAGACTAATCCTAATCAATAGTGTACTTGTTGCTTCGCCTACATACATGATGCCACTGTTTCCCATGCCTGTTGAAATTGCCAATAGAATAGATGCCTTGAGAAGAAATTTCTTCTGGCAAGGAAATTCTGACAAGGAAAAATTCCATTTGGTGAAATGGGATATTCTGTTGAATAGCAAGAAAGAGAGGGCTAGGCATATGCAATCTTAAAGCTCAGAACCAGAGCCTGCGGAATTGGAGAATGGCATCAGGAGAGAGATTCCTTTGGAAAAAGGTGATCAAAGGAAATATGGAGAGGAAAACATTTGAACTATAAACATGGTGACCAGTCCCTATGGTGTCGGTGTGTGGAGAACCATCAGAAACCTTTGGCCAATCATCCAGAACAGATCAAACTATAAAGCGGGAAATGGAAAGAAAATCTTTTTTCTGGAATGACTGGCGGATAGGACAATCTTCTCTTAAACAGTCCTTCCCAGATATCTATGGTCTCTGTCAACAGCAACAAGCAACCTTAGAAGAAATGTGGTCAGAGCAAGGATGGAATTTTAGTTTCAGAAGACTCCTAAATGACTGGGAGATTGGCAGAATGGCAGAATTTCTGAACATCCTAGAGCAATTCAGTGGGCTATCTACAAGTGAAGATTGTATGGTGTGGCAAAAGGATAGCAAGGGCTTATTTTCGGTCAAGTCAGCCTATAAAGATCTCAACAGATCAAATTTTGTGATAGAAGGTTGGCCAAGGAAACTGATATGGAAAGTCAAGATTCCTCATAAAGTGGCTTGCTTTGTTTGGTTATTGGCAAAAAACAGAGCTCTTACTCAGGACAATTTAGCAAAGGGTTTTCATTTATGCTCCAGATGTTTCTTATGCGGTGAGAAAGCAGAGACAATCAATCATCTCTTTTTACATTGTAAATGGGCAGACCAACTATGGAGAATTTTCATCAACCTGAGGGGCATTAGTTGTGCAATGCCACCAATCATAACTGATGTTTTAATTAGTTGGAACAGAGAAGGAAGACTATCCAATCAGAAAGAGAGATGGAGAATTGTCCCTGCATGTATCCAGATACTTTATAGAAGGCAAGGAATCAAAGGTGCTTTGAAAACAAGGAAAACTCTATCCAGAAGATAAAGATGAACTGTTTGGTGCTTTACAATTTTTGGTGTAAACAACAATGTCTAGAAAACATAGAATCTATCTTTGATGTCCTAGATTACATTTAGTAAGCGTTTTGGTCTTCCTATTGTAATCCCTTTTGTGTTCTGGATACAAACACAACTTGTGTAAGTACCCTTTGTTATAAATATATACTGTTTACCATTGTCAAAAAAAGATGCAGTTGAGGATTTCTTTTATAAAAATATAACTATAAAATGGGGAATGGGGGAGATAAGATGATATGGAGGAGGTGGGGGCAAAATCTTCTACAATTAAATCTTATTATTTGGAATTGTCAGTGAAGGAATCTAAGAGGGAGGTAGCAGATAAGTTTTGAACACCAAGTATCCAGTGAAAGTAGCTTTCTTTGACTAGTATGCAGTGCCAGATGCTATTTTTTGTTTTTTGATGAAGTTGTTTCATTGCTGGCATATCTAAAAGAGATATTGTTAGCTCCATTATATCTGTAGTATGCTAGAGCAGGGAGCTAACAAAGTCCCTAGGGGGCAAAGGCAGAACAAAACTAAGAGACTAAGCTAATATAGACAAAGTGCTAGCTCCAGATGACAAAAAGAAACTAGTCTATGTGCCGGGAGCTAACAAAATAGCAGTGCGGGATGCTGTTTTAAGTGAGACGAATCTAAAGGGGGAATTTTGTGAGTTTGAGTTCCATGTGCAAAGAATCTGGAGAAGTTACTAATCATACCTTGTTGTATTGCAAGTTGGCTCCGCAACTGCGGACCCTCGTGCTCTCATTGTTTAGTATCTCATGGGTGTTACCAAGGGCAGTTTAGAAAGCAATCATGTGTTTGAGATTACTTAGGATTGGCAAGGAAAGGAAACCAACATGGACAAAGGTAGCATATCTCTTTTGGAGCGTATGGAAAGAAAGTTATAGAAGACTACATAATATTAATGATGACGAAATCGCTAAGAGATCCTTCTTATTCCATTTGCATATTGATGCAAGGGAAAAAGAACTTGTTGTATAGATGGTAAAACAAAATAAATGACTGTGGACAACTTAAGTAGAGTTACATTTTTCTATTTTTAAAAAGTGAAAATATTCCCGACGGCTAGTAGTGCACGGTTTGAAACTTTGTGGATAATGGGCCACCCCTCTGCCCTTCTCTACTTAAATATCAGGCTTCTTGTATGCAGCTGGATTAGAAGCCGTGACGTGTGAATAACCTCTTACACCGACTTGGTGTTTTACTAGTGTAAATTGTTTGACTTACCAAAAATTGTTTTATAAAACTTTTCTCGAAACAATCACCCCAACCCATGATTTTCAGAAAACTTTTTTGCGAAGTCTAAAAAGAACTACCACCCAAGTATTCAATCATCACATTAAAGCTAGGAGACACACCTAAGAACATCCCCCCACCCCCAAATTCCTAGATTTTTCAAGGAGCTCATAGGAAAATATGCACTTATCTTGGCGTTCCCAACTCTCTATATCGTGCACAACCATTCATAGAAAGAGAGAGTACTACCCAGATAACAAAACAAACAAACACCCTGAACTTAGAGAAGGCAATGGAGAAGCCACATATAGGAGAGGAAAAAGCTCAAGTATCCTAGGGCTATTTCAAGGATCCTGTTGCCAGCACCTCAAAATCTCCTTTCCATTAAATGGACAAGGAGCAAAGATATGAAAATAGATAAGCGGCTTGAGACAAGCATCCTCAAGTGCTACCAGGGTAAAATTCAGCTCGATCCCCTTAAAAAATTCACAAGGGAGCCACATGAACTTGTTCAATTTCCAACCAGTGTTAACCAAGTCCATCAATTATTGGACTAAAATTACTCGTACGCAGGCTCTAAGTGCTAGCTCTTAATTAAGACCAAAGAGGAAGAAGATTGGAATTAGGCAATAACTGAAGGACCAAAACTGCTTTTCTTTTGGGTACCAAATGACCTATTTTAGGTACTACAAATGAGCTCACCTTTTTCAACCAAATACAATTCCTCCACATGCTTTTAGAAAACGTGGAAGCACATCATCATTTACAATATCAACACGCATGATTATTATATATGAATAACAACAACAATATACAAACATATATGTAAGTATGTGTGCGAGCATGAGAGAGAGAGAGAGAGAGAGAGAGAGAGCTCTTAACAATTACCATAGTATTAAAAAATATGTAAAAAAACTAAAGAAGAAATCTCAGATTAGATTAATACCAAATTATTAGGAAGCATATTCAGAGCAGGTACTGTCCCAACAACATTGCTAGGAGCAAGACACTCCTGATATTGTCTCCTCTCTCTCTTCTCCCAATTTGCAACAATAGACCGTGTCCTTGCTAATTCAACAAAAACAGTGCATTTAGTAACCTTCATAGAAATGTGCAAACAGTCTCAAGATTAAAGTGAAAATTGTACCTCTTCTTTGACCTTCCATGGGATTAACACTCCTAACAACATTTCTGCGTGCTTCATCTGGAACAAATTGCAAGGTTTGATAAATTGCATCTACTCCATGTTATTCAAGAGAAAAAAAAGGAATAAGGGAATTTCAACTGTTAATTACAACACAACAGCAACAACAACAATGCCTCGATCTCATACTAGTTTGGGTCAGCTATACAAATCCATATATTCATTCCACTCCACTTCGGTCCATAACTCCATTTTGATCCAATAGGTAAAAGGTCCAATAAACAATGATAGTTACCTTCCAAGAAATTCCACAAAAACAAGAAAGCAATAAAGTGGGCGGAGAAAATCGGTGAAAAACATAAATAAACAAATCATATAAAAGAAGTATCTTCTCCTTCTAAATGATGATAGATGGCACCAAAATAGAAGGCAAACTAAAAATCAACCCAAGCACCATACTTTGTTGTAGGAGATAAGTAAACATAGGCAAGAACAATGAAAAATATCAATCTGTCTAGACAAGGCAGACATTAACATAAAAGTAAAAGGCAGCACGAACATTGCTCAGTGACAAATATAATACACACACGCGTATAAATCAATGGCAGATGCAGGATTACTCGAGATGGAGCCAAACATTCTACATGGAAAGGGTAAAAGAGTTGATGAAATTTGAAGGGTGAAATGCATGTTACGAAAAGTCAGGGGCTATCCTGTATACAACCATAATTTGTGAAATATATTTTTACTGCCAGCTAATATTATTATTCATTTATTGTACTAGTGAAAGAGTCTGATTGGTATGCATTTCGAGGAGCTCCTATACCAGTCCTACCACTCAAAGGTTGGCAACATAAAGAAAGAAATGAAAAGGAAAAACAAAACGTTGTCCCTCACACAAGTTTCATGAATACAAAAAAGTTTGAAGGTTCTTAGATCTAATATAATATATGGACACTAGCTGATAGCACCCAAGGGTGTGAGCCTAGTGGCCGATTGGGGGGGGCTTGAGGTCTCAGCTTCAAATCCCAACGGAGGCAAAAAACACTAGGTGATTTCTTCACATCTATCTAAGCCTTGGCGGACAGTTTTACACGGCATTTGTGCCCGGTGGAATTAGTTGAGGTACGTGCAAGCTGACCCAATCACCACCGTCATCAATATATATGTATGTATATATATATATATATATATATATATATATATATATATATATATATATATATAGCTGACAACAGAAGGATAGAATAAATATATATATATATATATATAGCTGACAACAGAAGGATAGAATAAAGTAGTCACCAGATATCAACATTTGTGAAAAAGAAAATGCCTGACAAATTAATACGCACAATTTTCATTTTGGTTTCTGGAAAGTAACTCAGGTGCTGAATGCGCTTCAGGTTTTGTTGAGACCAGACACTTGTCATCCTTCACATTCCTCTCAGTTGCTGCAGCTCCAAGTCTTGAGCATTTAACTGAAGGGAAATTGTTCTTGTCTGCTATACTGTTGAATTCAATAGCCTTAGGGACTTCAATGTCAGACTGTGACACATCATTTGGCCTCCCAGCGTCTTCCTTGAGAGTTGGAAACTTCAGTAAATCAGAGACTTTTGTCTGCAATGACTGCTGCATTGCCCTTTTTGTGGCTCCTTCTTTCCTGGGTTCAGATGCTTGCTCCATTCTGTCATTATTTCTTGGAACAATAACAGGTATAATCTCTGACCTATTGAGAATGGAAGAATTAGCTGCTGATTGGGCTTTAGCTGAATTCCTCTTTAGACCAGTTGTATTAGGAACTGCTGCTGTGTTAATTGGATGTGCTTTTGCGCTAACACTCACATTTATTCTTTGAGGAGCGCCAGGTGCATTTGCAGTAGCTTCATTGAGAAGATAAGTGATGACTGTCAGAACTTTCTGGGAGCCAAACTTATTAGATAAGAGAAACAAATAAAAATGCTATCAAATGAGGGGGAAGAAAAGAATCTCGAGACAAGGTGCCAAGCCAACAAATTAACACGAATGAAAAAAAAAAAAAAAAAAAAGGAAGAATAGCATTACTAGTAAGAGTCCTAGAATCCCTTTGAAGATCAAAATTTTGTGATACTGAAAGTTTTCCAAAAGATTTGGTCTCTTTAACAGGATCAGAATTTTGAGAAATTGAGAGTCTACCCAAATTGGCTTTGCTAGCATCCTCAGCCATATTGGATAAAGTCCCACTCGAATTTGATTTTACATCAGAATGAGCATTTAATCTAGTAGTATTACCCATTGCATATGGTTCAAGACGCTGCATGATAAAAACATGAAATAAATTAAACCTAACTTAAAAATCATAACACGATGTATAATCCAAGATAACTCCAACCAAAAGAAAAGACAACTTTTACCGAAATATCCACAACCCACACTCCAACACAACTTTGATTGTAAGAGCAGCCAAGGAGTTTCCCTTCATGAATATTAAGATCCGACAATCGAGACCATCCAACATCTACTGTATCGTGACATCTAATTGGTTCCCACGAGCAAACCTACAAAGGAAAAAATTTCAGGGAACAACATATATTGCCACAATACATGGAACAACTATTTCTCAAAGAACAGCAAATAGCCAAGACTACCTTCAAACTCTCATGCAAACCACATAGAAGGGTTCTTCCATCGGGATTGAAGGTCATACAGCGCACCCCTGATGTCTAGAATTGAGATTAACAAATAGTTAAGTTTTTTACAATCTCAATACATCCAAGAAACATGAGAAGCACTCAGCTGTGATATTGTAACGAATATGAAAACTGAGATCAAAAAGAAGATGCGAAGACGATGAAAACATTAACCTCGGGTCCAGAAGACCCTATGAGCTCAAAAGTTTCAAGGTCCCAGAATTTTACAGTTCTGTCAGCAGAACCTGGATAAGATAAAGAACAAGAAAAAGAACAATGAGCATCTGTTTGCTAAGATGATGATGATCAGAGATTAATGCGACATCCAACTCTGAAGACCTTTTTTTATTAATTTGATCCTCCCACCACCACCATCCCACAATCCCTGCTTTCATGGGGTTGCCAGCATTACCATGCAAACTTCAAATAGATAGAACATTTTAGTTTCTAGAAAGTAGAAAATTCATACATCGCCCACATTTCCCCATCAACATTGCCCCTTCTCTGGAACTGTCATTTCAATCATGACAAAGAAGCATCCAGCAATCAGTATCCACTAGTTACATGGAAAGATTTAGGCCTCATTATATAGTGGGTTCTTAGTCCATTTTCACACGAGACTCTACAAAAAAACCCAGAATCACTGGTTTCTTTCATACTCCCTCTATCTCAAAATTTGTGCAACATTTGACTTTCAATGGCCAGATTGGGCTTGGGTCAAAGCCATTCTAGACTACACTTCAAAATATTTTACAATCACACATTAAATATTATCATGGGAGAGCATAGAATTCTAAACCTGTATGAATTTTAAAGAAAAATGTCATTTAACAGAAGTTCAATTTTACTTCTGAGAAGTTGGAATGGACAATTTTTGGGATGAAGGGAGTATTCTACAATTGTGATTGGTGAGGGAAGTCACTTTCTCTTAGAGCATTTTGAGATCAAAAACTTAATTGTTAAAAAATTTGAAGGAAGAAAGAAAAGCTTCAAACTGAAAAAATATTTAGAGCACTAAAAGTTTGCAGGCATAAATTGTCGAATCTACAAGTCCATATAATCTGTATACACTCGCCGTTTGTCAATTCAAATACTCAGTTATCTTGTCAAGTACGACAACCTACAGCATTAGGAAAGAGTTAGATTGTCAAAAAGTTTAAATTTTACACAGAATACATAGCATGCAGAAAAGATCTCATTGAGTACAACTAAACTTACTGGATCCAGCACAACACAGCAAGCAATAAGACCGGCAAATTGAATACCAGATTGACCCTTGTGAGAAAAAAGACATGTAACACTACGTCAAAGATTTTAATCACACCTGTTGCTAGTAGAAACTCATGGGGGTGAAAGTCTATGCACTGAATCTGCCCTTCGTGACATTTAAAATCGTGTAAAAGCTTTCCTGCAGTCAAATCCCAAAGCTGCAACAAAATTGAACTATTATCAAAATATTAGAATAATGAAAAAAGTGCTCAAAACCTCATGCATCGACTTGATATAATGTCCATCACTAAATATCATAGAAGAACACTAGATGCACATGAAGGGAACTACTCAAAACATGAGAAGGCTATTCCTGTCATGGACATGGCTATTGGTTTTTCTTTTCTTTATTTGACATGGAAATGGGTAAAATACAAAGATTAACCAAAAAATATTTATGTTTTCATCATCGATTCACCACTTAAGCTAGCAATAGACTTATCCATAGCAAAATAGTTTCAGTAGGATGCAGCAAGTTTGAAGTCAACAAACATACAGTGAAGTTAAGTTAGAGTATGTTGATAATGGTCAGTGAAATACTTCGAATTCTGCAGTGTACGCATACTCAAAAAATTCTGAGCTTTGAAAGCAACATACCCAATATATAAGGCGGTTCAACGTAGAATATTTCTTCAAGCTCTTTATAATTGAATAAATTATTGAATACGTGGAATATAAAAGTGAGGAATCTGACCTTGACAGTATTGTCTTCCCCGCCAGATACAACCCATCGGCCATCTGGAGTGAACCTGATGGCATTGACACCTCTGTTGTGACCTTTGTATGTGTGGATACACCCTTTGCGTCTGATATCCCAAATCTTTAGGTTTGTATCTAGAGACCCAGATGCAAAGAACTCACCAAAGGGATGAAAGTCCAATGATATACAGTTGGATCGGTGTCCAGTGAGTGTGCGAACAACTGAGAAAATGTGTGTGAGAGAGACAGATAGATATATTAATATATTCCATTGTAAACAACAGAAAATGATCTTAACTCCCCGATGAAAAGCAATATAATAAGCATACTCTTGGCCTCCTCTAAATCCCAAAGCTTGATAGTACCACTTGCTGCTCCCGCAGCTACCAACACCTCTGAAGTGTCGAAGCTAACTGAATCAATTCCGCTTGAATGACCTGACAAACTCTACACATGCACGGAGAAGACCATGTGTAAATACAAAGTACATAGCCACCATATTTCGTCTTCACCAATGAAAAAAGAAACAACAAAATGGACAACACCTAACATGAGGGCTCGACTAGGGAAAATGCCCCATTATGCCCATCCAGAAAAGGAAAAGGCTGAAAAACTTAAACAGAGCAGATTCTGCTGCACATTCTTAAGTTCAGCCTTTTTACTCAAAAGCTTCACTTACAGTTCAAACTGAAAAGATTTTGATTTCAATGCAGATATAAACTAACAGATGAAATGAAATAATAGGGAAAAGAAGATAAGAGAGAAACTGACCAAGATGGCATTGGGCTTTCCAATGGCCCAAAGGTTAACCTTGTGATCTTCTCCCCCGGTTAGAAGAACCCTGGATGACTTCCTTCCAATCTTCAAGCAGTTCACGCTTAAAGAATGAGCTACGAATTCCTCTATGACAAAGTATTATCAAGGTTTTCCAAAATTTGGCTCATTTTTTACCCAAAAGGAACTAACTCAAAACATTAAGTAGGCGTTCCAATATGTAGTTGGAGTTGTGTTTTGTTTTATACTTTGTGCAAAGAATATTTGGAATAATGTTCAAGTTTGGAGGTACCTAAATACAACTTCAAAAGTGAAAAGTGAGTTGGAAATCAGGTTATAAGTTGTTTTGTAAATTTGAAATACAACTTTTCATGATTTTCAACTAACTAATAAGATCCAGGAGAAGGATAATGCTATTCTTACTCTCTATCCACTTTATACAAGCATATTCAAGGTATGTCAGTATCCACATTTTCCAGACTAAGAAATATCATTCTATCGCTAAGGATCAAACCACAAGACATAAAGCAAAGGATACGTAGCTTATAAGCACGCTTAGTAGTTGTCATAGGAGAACAAGTCAAAATCCGGCTTGAAAATGGAAAACCCTAGGTACGCTCAAGATCTCGATGAACATTATCGCTCTCTTCAATCACATTAGAACACACTTGAATTGGTTTAGCAATAATGGCTCTACTCAATTGTATTTCCACCAGGTTCTGATGGCTTCCTCCTCACATAAATAATGGCGTTTTCAAGGGAAACAACAACAATAATAGTTATGTTTCATCTTAAAAAATTTAAAAGATTCCAATGTTTCTCAAATTGCCAGTTTTAACATTTAACTAATAAACTGCACTTTTGATCCTCAATTATTGATATATTTAGATTTTATTCCTTGTGGTGGTTGATTAGACATATTTAATCTTCAATTAATTTCTTGAGACGTGTGTCACACGTCTGTATATAAAGTATTAAGTTTTGAGGTAAATATTAATACATGAAAGAACATAGTATAATTTATTGTGTGATTAATCTAAATCGGCGTATGGTAACCTATTTGTCGAGGTTAAGTGGTGTATGGTGACTTAGGGCTCATTTGGTTTAATTAAGATCAAGATGTCTGAATCTTAATGCGCATCTAAATGATTAAGATGTTGTCTCTAGATCTGAACACTGAATTTTTAAGATTGTTTGTTTTTCAACATTTGAATATGCATAATGTATTTATTTGAACATAATAAATACACAATTATGTCACACCCCAAATCGGATGGGCACAACCGGCACCCGAGGCTTACTTATCGAGCACCACATACATGACTTAACATATATCTCAACAAGCAAACGGGTCGTCAAAGACACCATGATAGACTGAATGAAATCAAAGCGATAAATAGCTAACAACACCCACCTAATGAACTTATATATATATATATACATACATAGATAAGGGTCGAAGAGGCCATTATGCAAGTCTATACATCAAAACATACACCGAAAAGTCCATCCGTGCATCTATACATAGGACATATGTCTACAAACCTCTAAGAGTAGCATCATCGTCATAAGGTCGGGACAGGGCCCAGCCATACCCATAACATGTACATAATAACATACCAACTCAAAACATCAACTCCAGAACAAAAGCAGTGCACTAACCACAGCTGATCTGAGAATCTACTTACGAGGATCACTAATCAATCTATCTAACCCTGTGGACATAAAACGCAGCGTCCCCAATAAAGAACGTTAGTATGAATAATGCATTGACTATGTAAGACAAGTAACAACATAAGAAAAGACATCAAGGTAAGAGGAGGGATAAGAAGGATCAACATGTAACTCTGGCTTTTCACTGTGGGCAATGATATGCAATATGTAATGATATAATATATACGCATATATAAAGTTGTTGTGATACATTATGGCCTATGTAGGCATCATCATCATCATCACAATAACCAATTGAACAGTGGTTGCGTATATAACGCGCTTGTCATTATACATAGATATAATACATGCATGAGGGTCATGATAAACATTATGAGCTTGTCGGAGTGACGTAAAGTCGTTACACCTCCGACTATTGTTATGTAGCTAACATATCGTCAAACACATCGTTATAATTAAGAGAATTCATAACACAATAAGAGATAGCTTGTATGACATGAAAGTACTCCTGACAGGGGACAAACACGGTTCAATAAACATGTCATAGAATGAAAGATATTAGCACATCTAACTTAAGAATTGAGTCATTCTGGAGGGACGTTCATTTACGTTTCGTTTTAATTCGGGTCATGCCAAAAGAAAAAGGATAGTATTATATACTTGTCAACAACGCAAGAGCACAACTCAAGCAACCCTTAATCTACAACAATAACAATGACGTTATTTCCAAACTACGTATGATTCATTTTTCATATATCGAAAGTTAAAATTATTCTATAATTAAACGGGCAACATTTCCCCTGTTTCTTTCACTTTTCTCAATTCCAAAATAGGCACAACAACAACCCAAAACAACAAGCAACTTCTTTTTGATAAGTTTTACTAACTTAAACAACAAAACAACAAGCGGCAAGTTCGGCTACAACTACTAAACAATGTGTCTCCAACATCTTATTTTATTCAAAATACATATCCATGATAACCGTACATATTCAAGCTCATTCACATGATTTTCAGCCATATCATCTCATAAAAATGGCTTCACAAATAGCCCAACATAGCATAACAACTTTCACTTGATATAACTCAAGTTCTAGCTTACACAACTTAATTTAAAGCTTAGTTATGCTAGCATACATATAGATGGAGATATTCCTTACCTTAGAACATAAAAAATAATCCAAATCTAAGCTTACTTCAACTTGAGGAAACCTTCAATACATGTTTCAAAGGCAATGAGCACACTAGTAACCTTCCACGAACTTTTCGAGGGTTAGATCACGTTGATTGCTCGAGTTTTCACTCTTGGGTGATGTAGAACTCGTAGGAGAGAGCTTAGCGGTGTTTAGGGTCTGAAAATGATGAGAAATGAGGTCTACAACATCAGCTACCAATTTATACACTTAAAACAAAATTGCACCGCCTCAATTTCACGCTACTACCTACGGGTCGTAGTTTCTATTCACGGTTCGTAGATGTGGCCGTAACTGGGAACTACTTTGCAGTATTTTCTTAAAACGTATATAACTTTTTGTATAGAGTTCTGATTGACAAACAATTTATTGCGTTGGAAAGTATACTCGTTGAACTTGAATTTAGATAAGGTATGCACCCTATAAATACTTATACACCAGAATATATAACCCCATAAAGTTTGGCCAAAATCCTCTCCAAAATTCTATCTACCATTCCCCGAGTTTTGACATACTTAATTTATTCAATTCATTTAACCCCGAACTCTTACGAGACTTACTTAAAACTTGTTTAAAATCTTCTTTAACCTTTTAGAGGTATCTTAACCTCTCTGAGCTTACATTAGGTAACTTACGACATAATCGGTGTAAAAGTACAAGATGTAACATCTCTCCTCCCTTAGAAACATTTGTCCTCAAATATAGAGGCGTACTCATGGATACAAACAATCCTTAAGATTTTCCGAAATTTTGACAGAGTCTCCCCTATAAAAATGGGACTATCAGAATCCTTGTAAACAAGCAGTAGATATCCAAACCCGCCTTATAAGGCTATACAATACAACATATATGACATCGGACCTCATACGACCATCAAACATAAAGTATAATAATACGGAATAGGAACTCACCTAAAATCAATACATATGTCCATGCTACGCTTCTCTCGGGTTGTTAGCAATAAATGAGGGTGCTTATACTTCATCTCCTCTTCCACATCCCACGTTATTTCTTTCATATTCTTACTCCGTCATAGGATCTTTACATAGGCCAAGTACTTAGCTTGCAGACTTGTTGAACTAGAATAGTAATATGAACCTCTTTATACTTTAAGTCATCTATAATTTGCATATCGATAACCCGTACAATCTGAGAAGAGTCCCCAACACACTTCATCAACATAGAAACATGAAAGACCAGATGGATGAACTCTAACTCTGGAGGCATGTCTAACTCATAAGCCTCTTGGCCTATTCATCGAATTATGTGACACGGTCCAATGTACCTCGGACTAAGCTTCCCCTTTTTCCCAAGTCTCATCATGCCCTTCATAGGCAAAATCTTAAGAATACACAATCATCAACTTGGAACTCTAAGTACCGTTGTCACATATCTGAATATGACTTCTGATGACTCTAAGCAATCAACAGTTGCTCCTGAATAATCTTCACTTTCCCCACAACTTAGTGAATTAAGTCGGATCCAACTAACTTTGGTTCGCCTACCTCGAACCATCTGATAGGAGATTTACATCTCCACTAATACAGAACCTCATATAGAATTATTCTACTGCTTAGTATAATAGTAGTTGTTGCATGCAAACTCAATAAGGGGTAGGTGGTCATCCCAACTTTGAAATCCAACACACAAGCTCATAACATATTTTAGAGAGTTTGAATCATATTCTCGGCCTGCCCGTCTATCTGTGGGTAGAAAGTTGTGCTAAAATTAACTTGAGTGCCCAAAGCTTTCTGAAACAATCCCCAAAAATAAGATATTAACTATGAACCTCTGTCAAATATAATAGAAATGGGGATACCATGAAGGCGAACAATCTCCTTAATATACAATCTCACGTAGTCCTAGGTCATATAGGTAGTTCTGACTAGCAAGACGTGAGTTGATTTAGTCAACCTATCAACGATCACCCAAACAGGATCAAACTTACTATAAGAGCGAGGTAAGCCCATAATGAAATCCATATTAATCATCTCACATGTCCATATTGGGATCTCAATGTTTTGAATCAATTAATTAACAAAAAAGTAACTAAATATTAAAATAAATATAAATCTAATTATTAATTATTTAAAAATAAACATGTATATTCGCTAGTGACGGTGGAGATGCTTTGTAGTGGTGGTGATGGTGTTATTTATGATGATGAATGTGATTGGTGTTGTAGTGACTGACGCGATGGTGGCGGTTGTTAATGGTGGTGGTTGTGATGGTGTAGTTGGTTAATGTTAGTAATTGACGGTGTTGGCTAAAGAATATATGGTGGTTGGCGATGGTGTAGGTGGTAGTTGACAACAGTGTTAGTTATGATGGTAGAGATAGATGGCAGTAAGGATTAGCCGTAGTGGTTGTAATAACTGATAGTGGTGGCGAAGGTGATAATGGTGACGGCGGTGGTGGCTGTTGATATAATTATAATAATGGAGGTGGTAGATGTGGTAATGACTAACAATAGTGGTTGTCAGCGATAGTTGTGATGGCTGAGGTGGCTTGTGATTTGCGATGGTGGTGCTATTATTTGTGATGGCAGATGTGATTTATGGTGGTGGAGTGGGAACAGTGAAGTGGGGGTGGAGAGTATGTAGGGGAAGGTAGGTTGTGGTTGTGGGTTAGGATGGTGAGAATGGTGATGGTGGTTGTGATAGTAGAGGCTAGTGGTGGTGGGGGACGGGGTGAGTATTGAGAGGGTGAGGGAGAAGGTGGTGGGGATAACAAAGGTGGTTAGTGGTGGTGGGTGATGATGGAGAAGGGGTGGGCGGAGAGGTTTTGAGGGTGGGTTTGGAGGCTGGGTGAGGGTGGAGCTAGTTATTGTAGACATAGTGGTGGTGGTAATTATCTATACAAAATACTTAATAATGATATGAAGACTTTGTTCAAAATCTTAGGCCTTATTTATTTGCACTTAATGCAGGTTTGAATCTTAATCATTCAGATTCAGACCATTAAGTGTATTTATTTTGAAGGCCTGAATCTTAATCATCTAGATTCAACTCATTAAGTTCATTTGTTTTCTTTATTATGAAGTCTCTTAATGGATTTGAGTGGATCTGAATGAATCAGATCTGTAACAGAGTCTTAACACCATTCAGACTTTTTTTTTCACAAAATCTTTCACGACTTCTCTTCTCATAAAAAAATTCACTCCTTTAGTTATCCTTTCTCAACCAAGTATTATCAAGAACTCTTGTTGCCGCAAATATTAATTAATTAATTGTAATCGAAATTTTTTCTTAAGGTCTGTTGAATCTATCAAAATATCTGTTTGAAATCTTATGTATCTTTACTCGGTTCATGATCTATTTTGGACCAAAAAAATTAAACATGAGTGAATACATCTTCTCAATAAAATCTTTACCTTCATTTCTCATTGTTTGAAAGATCGCAATGCCTCTATAATTTAATGTTTGTTGAGACAATAACAACAAAATTTAATAAAAATGTGAATACTACATAACCCTCTAATCGATTTTGAAACTAAATATATAATACCAAGCTTCAAGAAACAACATAGCACGCTCAAAAATTATATCAAGCATTGAATGTTTCCTCCTTTTTATCTTATTTTAACAAAGTTTCTTATTAAAAATGTATTGTAAGATTTAGTCATAACAACTATCTTTCAATCAATTTCAGTTGATAGAGAAAGATTTACCATTTTAATAATAAGCACAAATTCTTAAAAAAAAATTGTTACCTTATTACAATAATTTTTTGTATTGATACACAAATTTTATTTGCATTTCAGATAATTCAAATTTGATCTTTATAGAAAACAAACAAGGAGATAGTTCAAAATTTTAATCAAATATAAATATTTAAAATATTATTTTTATCAAAAAATAAATTTATTTTGTTGAAATTAGATTTTTATAATATTTTATAGATACCGTGGTTAATTTCATATGCACATTCAGATATTGAAAATAAATAGTCTTAATTATTCAGTATTCAAATATAGAGACGACATTTTAATATTCAGATGTGTATTCAAATTCAGACATCTAGATCTTAATGCACATCTTAATATTCATATGTGTATTCAGATTCAGACGTTCTAATCTCAATGAAAACAAATAAGGCCTACTGATTAAGATATATTCATACCAAATGATTAGATCTTAACATAAATAAATGCACTTAATGGTATAAGATCTGAACCATTCAGATTCAGACCTTTAGTAAGTGCAAACAAATGAGGCCTTATTTGTCGAGGTTAAGATGATAGACTATCGTCTGAACCTAAAAAATAAATAATTAAAATTTAATTAGATACATGTTATTATTTACTTATTTTGCTTTTATAAGATACAAACGTATAATGAAGCATATCTCCTCATTCTTCATTATAGACAATATTTCTGATGTATATGTTTCTTTAATTTGTTTCAATTTCTCTGTGATGATTGAGATGTTTGTTGTCAGCATTTGTTACTTTTTTGCCACTAATATTCTAAAAGAACCAGGGTCTTCCAGTAATTTCGCAACAAGGTAAAGAGTGGAAAGTAAATCGACATAGGAATTTTTACGTAGAAAATTCCTTGCTCAAGCGAAGCAAAAATCACGACCTATCTCCAATAGAAGTTCTCTAACTCCCCGCTATAACACGAGCAACTTTTAAAGTTACGTTACTTTGTACACCTAAGGATCCGACTCTAACAACCCCTACCCCAAACCCTAACAATTTTCCCTAATTATTGGCACTTTCTTCAATTCATTCAAATACTCTACCCAGTCTATGAAGTCCTCTACAATTCAATAACAACCTAATACGAATCACTATGAATGTAAACAACAACAACATACCAAGTAAAACCTACACACTAAGAATGTAAAGATTATAGATAAACTCTGAAAACTAAATTGTGCAACAACTATATGATTACACTTTATAAGAACAGGTTCTTTGTCACATTTTATTCTCACAAGTTAAGAACACTCAGTGATAAGATCTCGCTCTTATTCTCTCTTTGTAGTTGAGTCTCTTGTATTCAACAAGCACCAACGGGATGCTTTATATATGCGTGTAATATATACTTGTAGTTCTCTCAATCCAATTAAGAGTTGGCTCAATTAATTACAAGAATTCAATCTTTATTTTGACTTAGATTTGATTCACGTGTACAACATATTCTCCTAATTCCAAGATAATTTTATGTGCTCAAATATGATAGAGTTTTCATGTCATGAACTCATGTTCCTTGTAGAATTGGATTATGCCTTAATCTAATTCTCTATGGTTTTCTTTTGTGTGCGAGAACCAGCTTCATCTTCATAGACCAAACAATCTCCAATTTTTGTCTGAATGGCCTGATTTTCTCAGCAATCTTGCATTCGGGTTTTTTGCTTCACCAGCTCCTTTTGAAGATATGTTAAGGACATGGTTCTTGTACATATTTGATCATCTTCCTTATACATAGATTATCATGTGTACAATGTTTATTAATTATCAAGACTCCATAAGATCATGACATATTATTGAGATCCAAGCAACTCAACAAATTTTCCCTTTTGATGATGACAGACTCATAACAGATTCATACTTATTCATATGCCCTCTAGAAGACTCATTAATCTTCATATGCTTTTGATGTGCATCTTCCCCCTTAGGAACAACTTCTATCTTGATAATTTCCCCATTAAGAACCAACTTCATGTTGATTTACCTTCTGACTTTGTAAAATGTCAAGCTTACTTCAGTCTCTATAGACTTTAGCAAGATGTTAAGCTGACTTCAGTCTATGTAGACCTTAGCAAGATGTTAAGCTTACTTCAACCTACGTATGACCTTACTTTCTATTCATTTCAACCCTCTAGATGACTAGGTGTAGGAGCCTGGTCATGTCCATATATCTTCTTCAAAACATCTTTTCATAATTTTCATAAGGACCACATTCTATTTTCAGGATAATTTTTTAATTCCTCAAATTTGTGTATTTCTTCAGGATCAACTCCTGTTTGGCACTCTTATGTCATATGTCATCTAATTATCTTCATCATTGGAACATATTTTTATGCTCAAGGTATTGTTCAAGTTTTATCTGTGCAACAATATTTTTTAGGCCAGTTTCTTTAGTGTATGAATTGCTTTCTTTAGTGTATGAATAATTATCTTTATTTTTCCCTTTTGGCGTTATTGAAAAGTCATGTATAATAGTCAAAGTAAAGGTTAAATAACACATATATGATCGGATAATAATAGACAATTGGTGGGCAAGAATCATGTACATAAGACTACAAACAAGGAGAATTGTAAAGTGGATGATATGTAGAGAAGGAGATTGACATTGGTGATTGTAATAAATTGGACATTAGTTCATGTAACATCCCAAAAGTTATAAACTAACATTGGCATTTTCAATTGTCCATATCCTTATAGTGAGTATATATTTTACTTATCACTTTCTAAACATGTTATTGTTGTCTAATATTTATAAGGAAATGTTATATTGCATTTATTTAAACTACTTCTCCTATTATTCTCTTAAGTTAATCATGAAATGGAATAGATATTTTGTATTTAGGGTAGCCCCTTTTATGTTTACCGAGGAAAAAATTTGGCCAGGCCATTTTATATTTATCCAAGGTGAGATATATCACCTTTGAGTCATAACCCTTCCACTCCTCTCAATTAATTTTTCCAGCAAAAGAGAACCCCAACAGTCTTTTTTTTTATATCAAATTCTCCCACTAAATCAATCAACTAGACTAATTCTTTTTAAACCTCAAGTTACTTCTCACTTTTGAGATAAATTTACCAAACCCGTTTTTAAATTGTGCAACTGTTAGTATTTTTTAGCATATCTCCTTGTGTAAAACTCCGTTTTAAGTGAACCATGATGTTCTTGAAAGCTAACTTATAGCTCTACAACTATGAATTTTATGCTAAAACCTAATTTTGCTTGTATTTACCCGAAAAAGGTGATAAAATATGTTGACACTCAATTCTATCTCATCGTGCTTAAATTAACGTCTCAGGGCCCTGATCGTTAAAAAGTATAAAATAGCACGTTTTACACATTTTTACACTTTTATGAAAATTTATTGATAATTTCCTAATTTTAGAAATTTTGTCAATATATTGTTATGTTTTAATCATTTTCAAGAATCATTATTTTCTGCATATGTACAGCACACTACAATGATTTTCATGCAGTTAATAATCGTTTCTTAATATTTATAGCAATTACATACTTATATATTAATACTTTGATTTTTATTTATATTTACATTATTATTTATATATATTAGCTAATTATATTTTAATATAGTCCGTTAGTGCAGAAAAATCTGGAGCAATTTAATCTTAAAACACAGAGCAACATTCAATGAAGTCAAGATCACATCGCTTTTTAGATGAGACACTTGAATTGACAGGTTGTGATCTCGATCCATTGGTTAATAAGCTTTTATGCTTTGGTCAAAAGCGTAGAATATTCACTAGATAGTAACCTAAGGACGAAAATAAGTACTAAGGGGATGATGACTATGGTACATTGAATAATAAGGGGGGCTAAAATGTAGTATAAGAAAAGGGGAGGGGCATTATTTACACACGCAAACTACTTTTCAGATTTTTTTCTCCTTCTCTCTTAAAAAAACTAAACATTTTCCTTTTCCCTCGCTTCTCTCTCAACCACCAAGCACACCCTATTGTCACCCTTCTTTTCTTTTTTTTTCGCTGAGCAATGCCGACCACCACCAGCCAAACCACCACACACTGCTTCCCCGTTTGTCATTCATATCTGCCATCTCGTCCACTTCTTCGACACCAGCCACCCGTCATCCTTACTTATCTCCCTTTGCTCCGTCCTTTCTCGTCACTTACTGCTCCAGTGAGGAGCTTCAGCTCCGGTGAACCGGAGCATCCATGAACTCTACCACCACCTTTTCACTTTCTCCTTCGCTGCTCCATCTCCAACCATCGCTACTCCATTAACGCCGACATCCCAAGCACCACACCCATGAATCCTCTTCTTCTCGCCACTATTACACTGGTGATACTTTACACCATCAGCAACCACGATGTCGGTTACCCCTTCTCCATTCTCTCCTAGCCTGCCACGACAACCAATGCACCAACCACTATTCCTCTCTCTTATCCTCTTCCTTTTTACCTTCTTCTCCAACAGACCAATACAAATGTCGGAGAAGCCATTTCCAGCGAAGCAAACACTTATCATTGACCCCAACAATCACTGTTGTTACTCCCTGGACCATTGTCTAGATGTAACATGACACTCGGTGCATGCCTGCATGTGACCGAGTGAACTAATTGGTTGGCTAAGTTAACATATGATATGAAAACCTATTAAAAGCGAAAATAAAATTAACACATGTTGATCTACTAAAAGTCTGGATGATATAAATCATAAAGTGTTGAAAAGTACTGATTGACTGCAACTCTAGTCTATGAATCCTCTAAGAGTAGTGAAGTATTGACTATTCACCGGGACAAGGCCCCCGGCTTACATGACTGTCTAAAATACTCAAAAGATTGTAATTACAATAACACCCCAAAAGAGTTGGGGTTCACCAAGCAACTGATACGAGAATCCTATTAAGCAGATCTGTCGTCCTGTAAATCGTTACATGCACCACGAGATGCAGGCCCCGGGCAAAAAAAAACGTCAACACGTTTGAATTGTACTGGTATGTAAAACAATTGAAAGAAAGAACCATAAGCGGAGTGCTCGGGAAAGGGCAACCCAAATAAATAAACATGTAATAAATACTAAAACTGAAATCGTAAACTACAACTGATGACTAGAATGAACAAGAGAAGTGAAGTTATGAGTACTTCATATTCTGCACCTAAAACCCCTATTTATCTATACTTATATGTAGGGCCTTGGCCCAATAATAAATGCACAAAGTATGGACTTGGCCAAGTATATGTATACATGAGACTGTGCCATTGGGCAATCACATATGTTCAATATTCAATAATTATTATTAAGGAATTGAAATTACTGGAATATTGAACATCACTAAACTGAGACATGTATTCATGAACTAATTGTGAGACCTGAAGCCTTATCTATTTCTAAACCTGCTGAGTTTCTAGATTGAGACTCATGAGTATCAAACACGAGTTTATATTGATTATGTTCTGAGTTCACAATATTAGAAATGAAGATCATGAACAAATTATGAAACTATGACATCTAGAGAATAAAAGTTCTGCAACTATTCATGAAACTAAGGCATAACTAAAGCATACCTCAATTTCCTGCTCTTGAGCGTAATACAATGTTCTTCAATCCTTTCAACTTTAATCTAAAGCAATACAAGTAAAATGGATTCCATATTAGCAATAACACACATGCTTTGATCATCTAAGCATTTTATCAAACACTTGACAGGAATAAAGCTCCACAACTTTCATTAATGGGGTTTATTTCACCCAATTCATATTCTATTACCTCTAGGTGATTCTATAATCCCAATTAGCTAGAATTAACACCATTATTCATTACCCATATGATTACAACGATGCTAAATCAATAATCCCCAAACCCTACTATAGTTCATGTGTTTTCCTTTAACAAACTCATTAACTTGTCTCCCAAGAACTCATCAATTCACAACTACCAATGATAAGAAGAGGAAAAAGGATTACCTTTTGAAGTTCTATCTTCTTGAATTTGAATGCTAGGGTTTCCACGTCCCAAAATAAAGTCTCAATCAAGTAACTATGAATTAGAAGGGTTTACTCAAGTTAGAAAGGTGTTAAGGACCTGAATTCATGCTAGAATAGTTGAAGAACTCACCTTGGAGGGTTCTTGAGGCTTGGGTAATATTTCGATTCTTAGGGAGTTAGGGGATTATTCCCACGCTTAAGTATAAGTTAAAACACGAAAATCTAACTTTTGACCTGAAAATCCGAACTTTCCTGCAATGGGCCTGCGACGTGTGGCCATCACAGGGCATCTGCAGGCCGAGATTCAGAGGGGCGTTATTGGGCGATCAACTCGCGATGCGGGCCCAACGAGCATTGGCCCATGCGCGACGCATAGCCATCGCAGATGGTCTTGTTCAGGCAATATTTTTGCGATGCTTATATCATTTTACTCTAATCTCTGATTGACCTAATCCATATATGTTTGAAAAGGTATTTCCACATACTACAACTTTTATTAAAGGAATTTTCCCAAATTCTCAACTAATCGAGGAATTATGGCTGCATGAAGTAGGCCCCTCAGCCACTTTCACAAAAACGTGAAATCTTCTAAATTTCATTTTACTTACTCAAAACTTACCGAACCTTAGTCAGAAGGCCCGAGATGTTACAACTGCTCCACAAGACACCCACGACATTGCCATTGTTCATCCATATCCTCTCTCTTCACCTTTTCCCTATTCTCCGACCTAACTACCACCACTGTCTTGCCGATGAATATTCATTGATGACGATGCTCTAGCGAAGCAGCCATGACACCAAACACCATTATTTTTCTCGTTCAACCCCACTTTTTTACCATGTGAGGTGCCACAGTGGTTGTAGGTTGTGCCCATGAAGTATCATACTGATCTGGAGTCTGACCTCCAACTCTGATTTGAGACCCATTTGGAGTAGCTGGAAGAATGTCTACCTAGGTCAAGCCCTCAAGAAGACTCAGAATGCATAACATGGCATCGTGAAGCACTAGAATGGCAATAATATCTAGCGGTGCCTGGGCTGGTCCTAGCTCATCCTCCTTAAAAGGCTCATATTGATGCTCAACCTCTGGCTCGGGGGACAATGATTTAGCATGGGCTTGTCCAACCACTAGTGCTCTACCTCTAGCCGATGTCGCTCCATGGGGTATACCCCTACCACGGCCTCTGTCTCTACCTCTACCACACACCACAATCATAGGAGCCAGTGCCTCATCCCTATCTGCATTCGCACATATCCTCACCATCTGTGAGAGAATAGAACATGAAGTCAGATATCAATTTGAACAAACCAACATGAAAAGAAATGAAGTTTCCTAAATGTCATATACACTCTCGAGGGTGGGTATGGACGTCTACGTACCAATCTGCAAGACTCTACTAGACATTGCTCTTGTATTCGTGATACCGGTGAACATAGAGCTCTGATACCAACTCATCACGATCCAAATCACAGATCATGATGGCACCTTACTATCCCATCGGTAGACGGGCCATTCCTAGTCAATATACAATTATGAAAAACTAATAAATATTGAACAAGTATAATTTCTACTCAATTGTCTTGCCATATATTTATATAACTAAGAAGTGTGGAAATAATCAAGAGAATTACACCCCAAAACATGGTCTGACTTGTACAAGAGCATCTAAGTAATTATTACAAAGTCTGATTTATGTCCTGAAAGAAAGTAAAAGATAGGAAATATGATAAAAGAAGATCCATGGGTGCTGATATGATGGATGGCTCACCTTGAAACCTCAGAAAGACCACATTTCGAATCAGCCACGAAGTCCGGAACTGGAACAAGGATTTGTATCTGCATCCAAATAAAGATGCATCAAGCATAGTATGAGTACAAACGTGCCCCGTAGGTATCATAGGCTGACAATGACAAAAATAACACATACAACATATAAAACTGACTCTACTCCACACTATTTAGTAATTCAACTTACTTACTTGTATATACTTTAACACCTCGAGAACATAGATAGTCAGATAGGCGTTGATCACATAAGAAGTAAAAGAATGATGATGTATGAATGCAAGGTACTGGCCAATCAACCTGGTATACACATACTAATGAACTTTGCCGCATAGTCATGACACATGGAGGACTCATAAGTCCATATACTGCTCACAACCAACCGACATAATTCCTCGGACTGGTAGAGCATCATATCATAATCACGTCATCACTTATCTAGTCGTCTCATATCAAGTCACATCACCTGCCCGAAATTATTTCATATCGGGCTATCAAGTATCGTTTTACCTTTGTTCTGATCTCATTGGACTCAATCCGCATATCATATCAAGATCCATCTCAAACACAATATTTGTGTGTATGAATGTATGCATGCAACATGTAAAAGCAATTATTATGAAAATATGAGATGAATAATCATGTACGTATGAGATGAATAATCACATGCCTTAATATTAACATTTCCATAAGTATCCCAATAATCAACCTTTCCATATTTATGAGACGTAGAGTCATGAGGTAAACAACTCTTACAATAAGTATAGTTCAATCACAACTATCATATCCCACATAAACAACAATTATTCCAACCTAAGTTGAATTTATCACCATAACTATGCCTGAAGGCTCACATGTTTTCCCCGATATTCTAACTACCCAACAATATACACCGGTACCCACCCAAGTGCTCATCACAATCACTAAAGTGGAACCCCTCATCACGCCCAATATCCCATAATAATTATAAGTTATACATGCTTCTCTATCGGAGTTTAGAAAAGTAGACTGTAACCTACCTCACTGCCGATCGGACACAATGAATCCTCAAGCTAATGCTTTACTCTTCCGGTGTGCTTCCAAGTGACTGAAGTTTGGATATGATAAGTTCTACATTAAAATACTAATCTAAAGACACATAATAAAATGCAAAAGGATTCAAACCCAAAAGTATTTCTTGAAATCCCACTCTCAACTCCAAAGGTTAAAATGGTAACTTTATTGCTAAAACGAGTTCATCATGATCCAATTAACACTCTACATGGTCATACGAAGCCAACAATACCAATACTGTCATACTTTAACCGGAACCCCAAAATTGGACCCAAAATAATCACGCCCGAGCCCAAGGGCAAAGTCATAAATTTAAGTTACAAACATGTTACCCATAGTCTAGATAGTCATAATCCTAAGTTTCATGGAATTTTAACCCCAATTGAACCTCCAATTTATGAATTATCCAAAATTCAGTTTGTGTCAGAAACCATAAATCAAATCATTGGAAAATCTGGATTGAATTTGAAATTCGTATTAAAATTAGTTTTCCAAAGCTTTAACAAGCTAAAACTATGAAATTTACTCAAACAAACCAAGATTAATTAGAGAAAACTTCATATTCAACTTAGGGTTCATAACTCATAAAATCCTCAACCTACAACATAATTTCTAGCATGAAATCTTTTAATAATCAAAGATGTAATCATAAAATGATGATAAAGAACTTACCCAAATGAAGATTCTTGAAAAAACCTAAAAATTATCACTATACCGAGCTCTCAAACCCCAAAAATGGTGAAATGAAATATTTAGGTTGAGTGGAATTAAAATTGGATTCAAAAAAGCATAGGCCTCGGGCAATTTGCCGAAGAAAAAATTACTCGAATAAAGGGTCGAATTAAGACATATAACGATCAAACTAAAGGTATTAAGCATAACAGACTTTTTGTTCTTGGAGATAATTGTATTTTGATTGAGTTATTGATATAAGGAACAGGAAAGTAAGTAAGGTAAACAAAAAACCCTTCTTTTTCTTTGAACCCACCCAATAAAAAATCCTCATTTTCTCAAAGGAGAATCGAATTCGCAAAAGCGAGCCCTTTCTCACAAATGCGTGCCTCACAAAAGCGAAGCCATCCTCGCAAATGCGAACCCAGGCCTTCCAGGCCCAGTTCACAAATGCAACCCAAAGTTCACATATGTGTGGCTCGCAAATGCGAGATTTCTCTCGCAAAATAGGCCACACCAAAACCAGAAAATGAAGCAACTTTCAAAATTTCAACCCGACACCCGAAACTCATCAAAGACCTCCCCGATACAAATCAAATATGTAGACTTATTGTAAAATACGTCACGAACTCACTCACACACTCAAAACAATAGTCCGACATCATTAAAATGCATTTTCCAACAAAAGCACTCAAACTTTCACAAAACCCAACCTTGGCCAACTAAGTACCCCCAAAAGCACCCGAATGCCTCGAGACTCGAACCAATAACTCGACTAAGTCATAAATACCATTTAGGACCTAATGTACTATGAAAATGACACGTTTACCCAAAAGTCAACTATGAGTCAAACATTTCCATTTCACAACTTAAGAAACTTTTAACTTAAGATTTTCTTTCTGAAACGCATTCAATTCACCTCGTGAAGCGTGTCAACTCTATCCGCAAGCTATAAACATCAATAAGAGGCTACAGAAAGGGTAGTTTGGTTGAAACAATATAAGAAGCTTAAAATAATCTAACGGATCGTTACAACGATGGTATGAGCAAAGGTCATCGCAATGTGGTGGGGCGGTTTGGAGCAGGGAGGGTGGGGTGGGGTCAGCGATTTTTGGGAGAGAAAGAGGGAAGAGAATGAGAAAGGAGGAACCCGATCTGGGTTAGGGATTTTGACCAACTTTGACAAAGAATTTTATTTAAAAAAAAAAAATCGACCTCATGAGGTTGAAATGTTAAATTCTATTTTTTTTTTAAATCGACCTCATGAGATCGCAAATTCTAAAATTATTTTATATTTATATAAAAAAGTTTACCAAAAATATTTTATTTTCATCTTTTAATTGTATTAAAATAATTTCTACATCGTGAGGTCGAAATGGTACTTTTCCGTTAATATTTCGACATTTTGAGGTTGCTATTGTATAAAAGATAAAAGAAATTAAAATGATGAAAATTTCAACCTCATTTGAGGTAAATATTTTGAGGTCTAAAAATACCATTTTTAGTAGTGTCTAAGCTTATTGAATTTTTTTCTTATTCTTTCTTAAATATCTAATAGTTTTTTTATTGGTAACAGTCCAGTTGAAAACTCATATTTATAAAATAACAATAAAAATAATCAATAACACTAAACCTAAAATGAAAAGGCAGCCCGATGACAAAACATTCCGCGTTAGCAGGGTCCTAGGAAGGGCCGCACCCCTGAGGGGTGTGATGTAGACAACCTAACCCAATATAATCATTAGTGCTTATTTTCATGACTCAAACTCGTGACATATATGTCACATAGAGACAACTTTACCGTTGCTCCAAGACTTCGCTTCTAACACTAAACTTAATTGCAAATATACAAAAAATACTCAATGATAATAAGCTCAATTGAAAAGTTTGAATATTAAAGTATACATTTGTTTAAAAATTGTGTGTTATAGATAACATACCCAGTGAAATCTCATAACGTGGGGTCTAGAGAGGGTAGATTGCACACATATCTTACCCCTACCTTGAAAGGTAGAGATATTATTTTCGGTAGACCCTCGACACAATGACAAGTAATTTAATGCAGTATAAAAAAGTCATGACAAAAATACTGTAAAAAAACATGATAAAGATGTGTGATAAAAAAGAATAATAACTACCACAAATTAATATGATAATCGAAGTACAAGAAACAACATATAGTAGCATAAATTAAATGACAAGAAACTACAAGAATAATAATACGACTACTAGTAAGAAAGAGTAAGTATGACAACGTTCAACTACCTAATAACCTTCTACCTAATTCACGTCATGTATACTATCTTATCTAATGTCATGTTCACTATAAGTTGCACCTACGTCATGTATTGTCTAATCACCTCTCCCCAATACTTCTTTGACTTACCTCTACCTCTCCTAAAATCGTCCATATTCAACTTTTCACACCTCCGCATTGGGACATCTATGTATCTTTCTTGCACATGCCTAAATCATCTTAGCCTCACTTCCCGCATCTTATCTTTTATAGAGGTCACTCTCTCCTTATCCCAAATATCTTCATTTCTAATCCTATATCTCCTAGTATGCCCACACATCTAACACAACATCCTCATTTTTGCAACTTCCATCTTCCGAACGTGAGAGTTCTTGACTGGACAACACTCTGCACCATACAACATAATTGGTCTAACCACCACGCTATAGAACTTGCCTTTAAGTTTTGGTGTCACCTTCTTGTCACACAAGACTCTGCGAGCCTCCATATCATCCACCCGCACCAATCTCTCCGTTTTCTTAGATAATAGACTCGAGATACTTGAAACTTCCTTTCTTTTGAATTTCCTAAGTACGAAGCCTCACTTCCACGCCAACCTCATTGTTAAGTTGCTGAAATTGTACTCCAAGTATTCTGTCTTGGTCCTAATCAACCTAAACCCTTTAGACTCCAGAGTCTGTCTCCAAACCTCCAACTTAACATTAACTCCGTTGTGAGTCTCGTAAATCAGAACTATGTTATCCGTGAATAACATACACTATGACACCTCAGGTTAGATTTATCGTGTCAGACTATCGATCACTAAGGCAAATAAAAATAGGCTAAGTGTTGATTTCTGGTGCAACCCCATTATCACTGGAAAGTGCTTCGGCTCTCCTCCCACTGTCCTTATCCTGATCTTGGCTCTATCATACATATCATTAATTGCGCCAATGTACGTCATAGGTATACCTCTAGCCTCCAAGTATATCCATAGAACCTCCATTGGAACTTTATTGTATATCTTTTCTAGGTTGATAAATACCATGTATAAGTCCCTTTTCCTCTTCATGTACTGCTCCACCAATCTCATCACAAGATGAATGACTTCAGTAGTTGAACGATCCAACATGTATCCAAACTGGTTCTCTGAATTAGACTTGCCTCTCTACCAAAAGAAATAATAGAAATAACAAATTAAAGATTAAAATAATTAATTTTAGAAAATAAATAAAAAATGCCACATACATGCTCTTTTTAGCTATCACACACTACAAAGAGAGTTAAGTCGCTTTCCATGTCATTTGGCACTACAAAGGTTGCTAAATAAGAAATATTATAGTTCAAATATAACAACACCACCCCATATTTTAAGTATAAAACTGACAAAACGTGAATATTGTAGAGAGTTTTTTTTTAATTCTACTGTCAATGTCGGATAGAAATATATAATAATAATATGTGTGGTAATGTCTTTTAAACTAATTAATTCATGTAAAATAATTTTCTATTATAAATTAATTTATAATAATCTTTTCATTATTAATCATTGAATAAATAATTCCTATGTTATAACCTCTTAACATAACTTGTATCTGAACCAATTCAAAATGCTTACATAATGTATAAACATTACAAGTGTTGTAAACTCCTAGTATTATTAGATTAGCAAGAGAGTGGAGTTGACTGGTCCGCTGCTTAAACCCTAAAACTCCCAACCACCAACACCAACACCAACACCAACATACCTTTGCAACGGGTGTGGTGGGTAGCAGCAATGAATGGAGTCAATTAGTGAAGCTATTCTGTATGTTGAAGAAGCCATGTTAATTTTTGCACGGGGCTTATTAGGTATCACATTCAGAAAATCTCGCCAGTTGTCAGCTCCAACTACATTTACTCCATTCCCCCAAAACTTCTTCTTCTTTGTTAACACCTTCCTTTGCTTATTCAGATACCCTTTTTCCACAAATAATAATAATAATTTTAATTTTAATGATGATGTCGATTCCATAAAGAAAATCATACGGGAAGAGAAATGGGAAGATTTTAGACGGTTTGATTCTCCAATTTGGGTCTCCAAAATCCTATTGACATTGAAAAAAGAACCAAGGTTAGTGTTGAAGTTTTTCAAGTGGGCCAAAACACACACTACTGCAGAGGGTTATTGTATTGTAGCTCACATTTTGTTCTATTCTAGAATGTACAGTGATACATATGATGTTCTTAAAGAATTGGTTACTCTCACTAATGCTTCTGATGTACTTGATGTTCTTTGGTCAACGAGGAACGCTTGTTACCCGGGGTATGGGGTATTTGATGCATTATTTAGTGTCCTAATTGAGTTGGGGTTGCTTAAGGAGGCTAGTGAGTGCTTTTTAAGGATGAGCAGTTTTAGAGTTCTTCCCAAAGCACGATCTTGTAATTATCTTTTGCACAAGCTATCAAAGTTAGGAGATAAGAACTCATCGTTGAAGTTCTTTGATGATATGATTGAGTCTGGAATTGTTCCAACAGTGTATACGTATAATATAATGATTGGTTATTTATGTAAGGATGGGGATTTGAATGCAGCGAAAAGGTTATTCGCTCAGATGAAGGATATAGGCATTGATCCAGATATAGTTACATACAATTCTCTCATTGATGGAATTGGTAAGTACGGGGAGCTTGAGGATATGGTTTCTCTCTACAAAGAAATGAAATGTCTTCCTGATGTAGTAACATACAATACATTGATCAATTGTTTATGTCGATCTGGAAGGATGGTAGTTGCATTTGAGTATCTGCATGATATGAAGAAAAGTGACTTGAAGCCCAATGTGGTTACCTATAGCATATTTATTGATGTTTTTGCCAAAGAAGGAATGTTACTAGGAGCTATCAAGTTCTTTGTAGACATGAGGCGGGTTGGTCTTGCTCCTAATGAATTTACTTATACTTCGTTGATTGATGCTCATTTTAAAGCCGGTAAAGTTGATGAAGCTTTGAAGCTTGTTAAAGAGATGCTAGAGGTTGGAGTTAAGTTAAATGTTGTGACCTATGCCACATTGATTGATGGCCTTTGTAATGAGGGGAATATCAAAGAAGCTGAAGAAGTTTTTAGGGTCATGTCGAAGGATGGGATTGTCCCAAATTTAGAAGTCTATACTGCTCTTATCCATGGATATATCAAATCAAAAAGGCTAGTGGATGCTTTTAATATTTTGGAACAAATGAAAGAAAATAATATTAGACCAGACACATTACTTTATGGAATAGTTTTATGGAGTGTTTGCTCTGATGAAAAGTTTGAAGAAGCCAAAGTTTTATTTGATAAAATGAAGGGACTTGGGATAGAGGGAAACTATGTCATATACACAATACTTGCTGACGCTTACTTCAAGGCTGGAAAATCCATAGAAGCACAGACCCTGCTAAATGAAATGCAGGAAAGAGGTATTTCACCTACTGTTGTGACGTATTCTGCATTAATTGATGGCTTGTGTCGGCTGGGATTTGTCCAGGAAGCAATGGACCATTTCCGTTCTATGCCAAAAATGGGTTTGCAGCCTAATGTCGTGGCTTATACAGCTCTAATTCATGGCCTCTGTAAAAATAAATGTCTAGGGGCTGCGGAAAAGATATTTGATGAAATGCTTGGCAAAGGTATACTTCCAGATAAAATAGTATATACATCCTTAATAGATGGAAATCTAAAGCAGGGAAATATTCAAGATGCTTTAGATTTACGTAGGAGAATGACCGAAAGTGGTTTGGAGCTTGACCTTCATGCCTACACTGCTTTGATTTGTGGGCTCTCAAAAAATGGCCAGGTGCCTCAGGCGAGAATTTTTTTTGATGAGATGATTGAGAAGGGTGTTAAACCTGATGAGGTTGTATTTTCATGTCTTATAAGAAAATATCAAGAGATTGGTAATCTAGAAGAAGTTCTTGCGTTGCAAAGTGAAATGCTGAAAAGAGGCCTTACGACGGTTACAAGTGATAGTGCAGTTCATAATATGCAAACCTGAAAAATTGTATTTGCTTCTCTTTGATCATTGACACAAGAGGTCGTGATTACACACCCAGTGTGCTCTCCCAGATCCGATTCAACCCCATCTCAATACTGAGGTAAGTTTCAGTTCATTCCTGTATTGATTTGTGCTCACATGTTGATTAAATGTTATAAATAGAAAAACTAAGATTTCAAACACTATTTGATTTCATTTCCTTCTAGCACAGTTAGTAGAAATATTTTGTGTACCTCCGGGAACCTTTTGGATACAGTTCACAGCACCAGCTAGTGCTGATACATCAGTAAAATGCCTTTTAAAATAAATGGTGGTAAAGGATTCCCTTGTCTAGTTTCCATTAAACTGCAAAAAAGGACACATAACGTACAACTGAATGGAAGATTTAACCGTTCATACACAATGCCTTATCCATGTTATCCATTTGTAGCCAAAACCTATTCTTCCAAACATAAATAATATAATTTAACATGACCAAAGACCTTCTTGATGTCCAATTCACACAATTTGTGTGGCTCTCCTTTCCTGAATCTTGAGTTGACCATCTCATTTGCTATAAGGGATGCATCTAGAAAGTCTTCCAATAAAAACATTCTGGGATGTGGAGATGAGCTTATCAGTCATCAGTTTCAACCTTCCATCTAGCTCCTTTGGCTATTATTTTAAAAACTCTCCCACCACCATTCTTCATTAATATGAGCACAACAAAGGAATATTTAATTCCCCCCCCCCCCCCCCCCCCCCCCCAAATTATAGTATGTTTCAAATTTATTGCTGAAAACGAGGGTTATCCACTCTACTGAAAGTATGTGTTTCTAGGCATACCGGTTATAAGTTTAATTATCCATGAAGTTCAGTTTGTGAGGGGTCTTATAATTGGGTAGTCAAATTATTGGTGATTCATAATAAGTTAAAGATAAATCGCCTGAGATTGAAGAGTGAGCCTCTTGTTTTTCCTCTCTTCTTTTTCATATTTGTTCCTGGAGGTTCCTAAAATAGACTGTAGTTCTATGTATAGCTTGTCCGCTGTCTACTAATTTATCAATACCATCCTTGTAATTCTGTTTATTTTGTGCTTGGTTCCACATCAAACAAAGCATCTATAGTAATTGTTTCATATAAATAAAACTATTGTAAGCTAGATACCCTTACCAAGAACAAAAAAGTATTGTAAGCACAATATCAGCCGAGATATGGAACGCCCCAACCGATTCTTTTGCCTTTCTTAGGTGATACCACACTTACTTTTGCTGTGATCTTTCTTGCAGAGAGAAGTATTGGGTTGTCTCCTAGGTCTGACCCTGCCTGGAAACAGAGGAAAGGCAGTAAGTTCATAATGGTGCTTAATATTGGGTTGGAAATGTTGCATTATGGTTTGATTGTCTTCTTTTGTTGTTGGAAAGAAAAGGGATATAGATCATTCTAAATATTAAAAGAAAAGAGTAAATTGATGCTTGTGGTTTTTGTAATTTGTGGACTTCTTCTGTGTGGCAATGGAATAGGCTAATCAACCGCTCTTGGTTTTAGAAACCATGCGAGTTATCCCCTTGTTGGCTAATCATGTTTAACAGCGAAGTTTTCTTTTCTAAAGAAGTGATAGAATGCATGTACTTCCTTGAAGTTTTATGAACTTATCAATTAAGTCATTGAGTAGTAAAACTTAGGCTTAAAATTACACTGGGTATATTATTGTTGTAAAATTTCACCAAGTCGAATTTGTGATTCTGACAACACCTTCCCATAGGAAGGACCTTCTGATTCTATCCAGCTGCTTTTGAACCTTGTTTGGGATTGGAAATAGTGACACATAATAAGTGGGGATGTTGTCAATAGTGTACTGATCAAAGTTAACCTTCCTCCCATGGGTAAATAATGTATTTTTCATGTTTCTGGTCTCTGCTCAAATTTCTCAATGATACTATTCCAAATATCAGTTAATCTGAATTTTACCCCAAATGGAAGTCCCAGATAGGTAGTGGAAAAGGAATCAATATTACCGCCCATAATTCCTGCCACCTCCTCTATATTAGGTACATTATTGTTAGGATATGACACTCTTTAGTATGTTCATGTGCAGACCAGATATGGCTTCAAATATGAGGATTTTTTTTTTTGATGAAGAAATTCAGAAATTAAAATCGTGTGAGAAGAGTGTTAGATTGAGAAAAAGCACTTGGGATTTGTCAGCTCACAAAAAAGCAGTGTATCATCAAATAGAATTTGTATTCTCATAACTGGATCCAACCTTAAACCCCTATATCTACTGCAATTGCTTTGTTTTATCTAACATTTTGCTTAGGTCTTCCATTGCCAGGATGGAGGGAAAAGAGGAGAGCAGGTTTCCCTGCCTGAGACCCTTATATGGTGAGAAGAATCCAAATTCCTATTAACCAGAGCGAGTACTTTACAGTGGTGATGCTGAATTTCATCCACCTTATCAATCTTTCCCCAAACCCCATTTTCTTTAGTATACTAATAAGATGGGACCAGTTTTATTGGTCAAATGCCTTTTCAACATCCAGCTTCCAGATACTTGGCTCCCCACTTTTCAATTTCCAGTCAAGAACCTCATTTGCTATTATGGTTGCATCTCTGATCTGCATATTCTTGATGAATGCATTTTGGTGGCCAGTCAATCACCGAGTTTAATCTTTCTGAAAGAACCTTGACATCTAATTCATACACTACCAATAAGATTTATGGGCCTGAAGTCTCTTATAGCTCAATTGCTCCTTTCCTCTTGGGGACTAATGCAATGAAGAGGTATTGCAAGGCCTCACCATACATACATGACAGTGAAACAAAATTGACATGTAAGTATGTATTGGTAGTGTGTGAATTAGATGTCAAAATTGACTGTGAAAGTCTTAAGAGGGGTATGGGAATGAAAATGGAAGGATTTCTACAGTGACTTCTAAGATTTGCTACAGCCAAAAGTTCAACCAAGAAAAGGACAATGGGAAACGGGTTTTCCCTGGTGAATTTCGCTGGAAAAATTGGTGGAAATCTATCTATGCTGGACCTTTGTTTTGGATGATTTTCTTTTTTAGTTTTTTTATATATAACACATGTCATGTCGTAAGTGGTGGGTGTCATGTACTTCCAAGAGGGCGTTGTCTTGGATCATCATCCATGGGGTTTTAGACATGGATTTTGATGATTAAGAGGATGCCCGCAAATAAAAGGTGTGTAAAAGGGATTCTTGTGCAAGTTTCATGAGTTTCTTGAAGTCAACTTTGGTTTCACCTTATCAGAAAGAGCATTTCATTTAGTAAGCATTGAAAATTAGAATATTTCTCTTTTAAATATTAAGTGAGATAAGAGGATGATTGATATATTTTCTACTATATGTATATATATGTGTGTGTGTATATATATATATCTATGTATGTATGTATGTATATTACATCTGTAATGTGTATTAAGATGGTATGAAAGGAAAAATATTTCCTTTTTTGTGTTGAGTGGGGATCAACATAAACCTTTGATACCCAAATAGAAATGCTAGATATATTGGAAATAAAAACTACTCCCTCTGTCCCAATTTATGTGACCATTTCCTTTTTGGTATGTCCCAAAATGAATGTCACCTTTCTATATTTAGAAACAATTTAACTTTATGAGATGATTTACAACCACACATTTATAAAAGACTTGTTATGGACCACACATTTCAAAAATCTTCCTTTCTTTCTTAAACTCCGTGCCAAGTCAAATGGTGCCACATAAATTGGGACAGAGGGAGTAGTAATTTTTTTAATTTTTGAATAATCACAAAATAGAGGATTATGGCTAGCCATTGTTTAACGTGTCAAAAAAAAAAGACAATAAATATCATCTCTACATTATACAGTGGACAAACATGTTGGAGAACTACACGACACTCCATTTCAGGTTCGAATTAGAAAGAGAAATGGTAGATGCTCCAAGGATATATCTAAAGCCATTCATAGAGTGGAATGCATTGGAAGAGATTTCTCTCTTCTTTTTCTTTTCCTTATTTTTTTGGGTGCGTGAGCTTGGATGAGAGTAATACAACAATTTTGCCTCAACCCAAACAAGTCTGGGTTGGCTATATTAAACCTCATAGACCATGTTCTCCATTTAAATTCATCTCAGGCCAACATTATACAAAATAAAAATAAAGATGATAAGTAGTACTCCTCTGTCCCAATTTATGTGATGTAGTTTGACTGGGCACATAGTTTAAGAAATAAAAGAAGACTTTTGGATCTTGTGGTCTAAAACAAGCCAAAGATATTTGTGTGGTTATAAATAATCTCGTTAAGCGTAAAAGGTAAAGTTCAAAGTTAAATTGTTGCCAAATAAGGAAATGTATCATTCTTTTTGGGACTGACTTAAAAGGAAAGCGTGTCATATAAATTGGGACAGGGGGAGTAGTACATTTCTATCTCTTATTGGCATAGGAATCTCAAATAGGGCTAAAATGCACCTAGAAAACATAGTACCTAAGTAAATGTATTAACATGACTAAAAGATATTTTCAACTAATTAGTATTGCCTATATTAATAGATCTTTTTCGTCCATTCTGTCCTATCTTTCATTAAGTTTGTATTGATTCAAGAGATTGTAGGCCTTTCGAAGCAATTTCCTTTTACGTGATTTAGGTCTACCTCATCCCCCTTTAACATCTTTACTCACCATGGCTTCACGTCTACGTCCATCTTTCTTACTCCCATGCTTTCCGTTGGTCAACAACCAACTAAAGTGCTCTATACTTCTTCACTACTCGTACAGGCTTGCCAGAGTTAAGCTGTATTGAGGGAATCACCTACAACCCGGTGCATCTGGATCAAAGCATCTCAAGAGACGTTATGTCATTTTATCCTTAATGTGTGCTACTTGCACCACTCAGTGAATGCCATTTTAAATCTAATCTAATCTTATCTTGTATGAACTCACATCAATCTTAGCATCCACATCTCTGCGACGCTCATCTTGTAGATGTATTGGAATTTAGCAGCCCAACATCATTCCCATATAACATTGCTGGTCTTAGCGCTGTTTTATATAACTTACCTTTCACTTTGGTAGGCATCCCCTATCACATAGCACCCCAGTAGCACTTCTTCATTTCAACCATTTAATTTTGATTTTTTATGTAGCATCTTCATCTACCATTCCATTTTCTTGGAACAATGAACATATGTATTTGATTTGTTTGCATTTTGGCCCTACAATCCTATCTATTCTCATCTTAACTTCATTCTTCTTATGCTGACTAAACTTGTAGTACATATATTCATTTTTACTTTTACTTATGCTAAAACCCTTACTTTCTAGAGTTTTGCTCAATAGTTTAAGTTTTTGGTTACACCCTCGCTGGTTTTTTCAAGGCTGAATACATTTTTTTCCTGAAACTGGTAACCTTGTGTTCCTCAGCATTAAGGGCATGCTGGCCACGAAAAATTTACACTTACTAAGAGCTAATTACAATAATCCTATGAAATCCACTAACTGAACTTCCCCTTATATACATTGTTCTTTACACCAAAAACATAAAGAAGTGATGACCTTCCACTTGATCTTCTGTATGGGGCTTTCTTTGCCTTCAAAGATCCTATCATTTCTTTCCTTCCAAATGTTCCAGCAAATGCAAGAAGGTACTGTTTTCCACCATATCTTTTGACTCTTGCTACCTCCCCTCCTAATCCAACAACTTAGGAGATCTGTAGTGTGTTCTGGCATAGACCAGTTCACCTTGGCCAAACTGATGAATTATGCCCACACTTGTGCTGTGACTCTACAATATAGGAAAATATGATTGTCTCTAAGGCCTCCTTGCATAATGAGCACCTTGAAGCAATGTAGATTCCCCTTTTCTATAGTGCTTCATGAGTCAGAAGCTACTAGCCAGGTAAAACATTTTACCTTTGAAAGAGAGCCTTGACGTAACTGGTAAAGTTGCTGCCATGTGACCAGGAGGTCATGAGTTCAAGCCATGGAAACTGCCACTCGCAGAAATGCAGGGTAAGGTTGCGTACAATACACTATTGTGGTCCGGCCCTTCTCCGGACCCCGCGCATAGCAGGAGCTTAGTGCACCGGGCTGCCCTAGCTGCCACACTTCTCCATATCGACTTCCAGGGTCCTGTTTCCCTCCCTGTTACTTCAGTCAGCCCCCTATTGTACACTCTATTCACTGAAAATAGTCCATCTTGGCGGTGTTTCCAAATCATTTTGTCACCATATTAGTTTTTTGGAATCCACCTATTATTGTCAACAGTTCTGCTACCCTAGCTCTTTCCCAATCATTTAGCAATCTTCTGAAAATTAAATTCCATCCCTAGGGAGACCATATCTCCTCTATTCTGACTTCAGGATTGGTGCATATTGAGAATAATCCAGGAAACATAACCTGCAAAGCCCCTTGTCCACTCAAATTCTCCTTCCAGAATAAGATCTTGTCACCCCTGCCCACCTTGTAATTTGAATTTGCCTTTAGAGCCATCCAGAAAGTTCAAGACTGAATACATATCAGCCACTTAAACTTGTTCGAATTTTTTATTTGGATACTTGTACTAGGCCATGTTCCAGTTAAACACTTATATTAGTTAAAAGTGTCTGTTAGACATGTAATTTCTGCATCTTCTTGATGCCCATTAATGAACAACTTCATTAAAAAGGTGTCTGTTAGACACATGTTACTGACATGGCATTGTGTGTGTATCACACATTTTTTGAGCACGTGAAAGAACCTTTTTTATGTTTTCTTTCTTCATCTTCTCTACTGCCACCAGCCACTGCCCAGACCACCTCCACCACCATTGTGCCTCCTCCCCACCATACGAACCACCCAAAATAAAGATTCCTCCATCCCCAAATTCCACTTCCACCCCCACCACCGTGCCTCTTGAAAGTAAGCATCTTTATTCAAGGTTTTCTTGTCAATCATGCCCAAGAACAAGATATGATTTAATTCCAAATACCAAATGAACTCAATATTCCATTACTCGAACAACGTTCTTTTAATTGTATTTCCAAAAGCTATGTGTTCCAGTAGAAGAAACAATTAGAAAAATTCTCCCTTCACGAGCGCTCGTGCTCAACGAATTGAAAATCACCCAAGAAAACAAAATTATTGAAATCCCACTTTGAAATTATTCGATTCAAAAACTTAGAATAGTTAGAATGGTTGAAATCGCCAATAGAGTTACATGAATTTTTGAACCATGAGGGAGAGCTATCTTTGTCCACTCTTACCCCCATAGCCACCACTTCCCAATGACACCGCTATCACATAGATGAGTTGCAATTTTCCACTCTCACTACCATGATTCCCCTTTATATACTGTATTTCGGCTAAGGCATGGACCATCCAGAAAGTGTTGGTCAGTTTTGTAGCCTCCCAAATACGGGAGTCCATTGTATTATTGCGAATAATATAAAGTTGGGCATTGTTGCCTGTAATCGTGTGTTTCGTTCGGTAACGGTGATGCATGAGAAGATGGCGGGATTCATCAATGTTGTTCATCCTTATGGAGAAGCGGAAAAAGTTAGTAAGTACAAGAGCCCTATTATTTTTGCTATTTCTGTTGAGAAAGGGTTGAAGAAGGGTGAGGAGACCTTTCTTCCTGCCTTGATTGAGATTAAACCGGACGTGAAAGAAGAGGTGCTAGATTCAGTGGCTAAGTTGTTGGGAGAGTTCGCTGATGTTATGCCACCAGAACTCCCTAGAACACTGCCACCAATGAGGGATATTGATCATAAAATTGAGTTGCTGCCGTGTTCTGTGGCCCCTGCTCAAGCTCCTTACCGAATGGCCCCAAAGGAGTTGGCTGTATTAAGGAAGCAACTAAATGAATTGCTTGATGCTGGATTGATTGTCGAAGACTCCCTATGGTGCTCCTGTTTTGTTCCAAAAGAAACAGGATGGTTCGATGAGTATGTGTGTGGATTACCGGGCGCTGAACAAAGTGACCATCAAGAACAAATATCCGGTCTCGCTGGTGTAAGACCTCATGGACATACTTAGTCAAGCAAGTTGGTTTACTAAGTTAGATTTACGTTCTGGTTATTGGCAGGTTAGAATAGCAGAGGGTGATGAACCAAAAACGTGTGACGAGGTATGGTTCATATGAATTTCTTGTAATGTCGTTTGGCTTAACTAATGCCCCGGCTACTTTCTGCAACTTAATGAATGATGTATTGTTTGAGTGTCTTGATGACTTCGTGGTAGTATACTTAGACGATATTGTCATTTATAGTCGCTCGTTGGATGAACATATTAAACACTTGAGCAAACGAAGATTTGCAAACGGAAGTGGTGGTGTTGCGCAAGGCAGTGGCTTCTATTGGCCTTGGCAACGAAGACCGCACGAAAGTGAAGATTCCGGAGCCTAAGGCCTTTACTGGGTCTAGAAGTGCGAAGGAACTGGAAAATTTCCATTGGGACATGGAGCAATACTTCTCAACTGCCCATGTTGCCGAGAACGACAAGCTAAACATCACAACCATGTACTTGGCGGGTAATGCGAAATTGTGGTGGCGAACATGTGATGCAGATCATGTTAGTGCGGGCAGACCATAGATTGATTCGTGGGCAAAGTTGAAAAAGGAAATGAGGGACCAGTTTCTGCCGAGCAATGCCTCTTGGATTGCTAGAGATCGGTTGAAACGGCTTAGACAGACCAGATCTGTTCGTGATTATATCAAGGAATTTACTTCTTTGATGTTAGACATCCAAAATATGTCTGACGAAGAAAAGTTGCACAACTTTATTTCTGGAATGCAGGCTTGGGCGCAGAATGAATTGAGAAGGCAGAACGTGAAGGACCTCCGTGGTGCAATTGCGACTACCGTTCAACCCGCACTCCTTCTGAAATTCCTTCGTATTCTAAGCCTAAAAAGAAGACAAAAAAGAAGGGAGAGTGGCGGAAAGAAGCAAGAAAAGATGATGCTGGAAAGGGTAAAGCGGTGGCTAATGACGGAAACTCTAAGAACAAGAAGAATTCAGCAAGTGACAAAGGTTGTTGGACTTGTGGAGGGCCTCACTTGGCCAGGAGTTGTCCAAATCGGGAACGAGTTAACGCTATGTTGGCTGGAAACGTTCCACCAAACGAGAAATGAGGTGTGGTTGATGCCTAGGCTAACCCGTTTGGGTTACTCTTGAACAATCATATTTCATTAGTAAATACAGTGGGTGAATCTTCATCCAACCCGCATGCTACGTTGTTGCATATTCAAATGAAAGTTGACGATAAAGTGTTAGTGGCGATGGTGGATACTGGAGCAAATCACACTTTTATCGATGTCAAAGTTGCTGCAAAGTTCGGACTGAAGTTGACAAAAGTCCGAACTACATGAAAACTGAAAATCAGGTTGCCCAATTGATAGAAGGAATGGCTTACGACGTGAAGATAATGGTTGGTTCTTGGGCAGGGAAACATGACCTGATGGTGATTCCCTTGGGCAATTTCGACGTGATACTCGGAATGGACTTCTTAAAGAAAAATTGCTTTGTTCCAATGCCCCACTTGGATGGAGTAATGGTGATGCATGAGAAGATGGCGGGATTCATCAATGTTGTTCATCCTTATGGAGAAGTGGAAAAAGTTAGTAAGTACAACAACCCTATTATTTATGCTATTTCTGTTGAGAAAGGGTTGAAAAAGAGTGAGGAGATCTTTCTTGCTGCCTTGATTGAGATTAAACCGGACGTGAAAGAAGAGGTGCCAGATTCAGTGGCTAAGTTGTTGTGAGAGTTCGTTGATGTTATGCCACCAGAACTCCCTTGAACCAAAAATGTGTGTGACGAGGTATGGTTCATATGAATTTCTTGTAATGTCGTTTGGCTTAACTAATGCCCCGACTACTTTCTGCAACTTAATGAATGATGTATTGTTTGAGTATCTTGATGACTTCGTGGTAGTATACTTGGACGATATTGTCATTTATAGTCGCTCGTTGGATGAACATATTAAACACTTGAGCAAAGTATTGTCTTGGTTGCGGGAATATAAGCTCTATGTCAAAACGGAGAAATGTGAATTTGCCAAAAAAAAGAAATCAAGTTTCTTGGACATTTGGTGAGTTCGAACCAAGTGAGGATGGACCCAACGAAGGTGCATACCATTGTTGACTGGCAGGCACCAAGCAACGTGAAGGAGTTACACTAATTCTTGGGCTTGACAAATTATTATCGGAAGTTTATAATGGGTTATGCAAAGAAGGCTGTTGCATTGACATATTTGTTGAAGAAAAATGTTCAATGGTGTTGGTTCGAGAAATGTGAAGCTCCTTTCCTTTCATTGAAGGAAGCCATTGCGTCGGAACCAATATTGAAGCTGCCGGACTTTGGGATGCCGCTTGAGGTACACATCGATGCTTCTGACAAGATTGTTGGAGGAGTGTTGGTACAAGGTCATCATGTGGCCTTTGAAAGCAGGAAATTGAATGATGCGGAGCAAAGGGAGATGGTTGCTGTTGTGCATTGCTTGCAAGTGTGGCGGGTTTACTTATTGGGAATAAGTTTGTGGTGCGGACGGATAACGTTGCTAATACGTTTTTCAAAATGCAACGCAAGCTAAGTCCAAAGCAGGCTCGTTGGCAAGAATTCTTGGCTGAATATGACTTCATGTGGGAGCATAAGCTGGGCAAACACAATCAAGTCGCTGATGCGTCGAGTAGAAAAGATGTATTTGCTGATGTTTATTCAATTTTTCATTTGGAGTATGATTTTATTGAGAAAATTAGACTATGTGCTGCCAATGACTCATTATATGTTAAAGTTAATGAGTCAAGTTCGAGACGGAACAATGATGAGGTATTGGATTGAGGACGATCTGCTCCATTTTAAAGGGGGGAGAATCGTGGTGCCTCAAGGTGGTGGACTGCGCAAAGAGTTGATGAAAGAGTCGCATGACACTGCTTGGGCACGGAGTTTGAGGCCGAGATCGAAAAGATTCTTGATCACATATTGTTTCCGCCCGACGTCCTTCATGGCCGAGTCTGAGAGTGTATCAAACCACCCGCACCAATTGAACTCGACGCCCTCAGTTGTTTTAAGGTAGTCCTCCACCTGTTTGTCGAACTGCCATAATGAAGAACCCTTCTCCCAAGTATCATTAGCTTCTTGCTTTCCTTTCCAATGAACCAAATATTTTGTCCGCCTATTCTTTTACTCATGTCAAGCATTCGGTGATCAAGAATCTTTTCGATCTCGGCCTCAAACTGCGTGCGCACCACAACCGGCGCCCTCTTCGATTTATTCCTGCCCCACCCTTTAGCATCCTCGTAATAAGGCTTGAAGAAACTCACATGGAAAGTTGGGTGTAACTTCAACCTTTACGATATCTTCAACTTTTAAGCGACCTCACCTGCTTTCTGAACTACTTCAAACGGTCCATCATACCTAGGTATCAAACCACGGTGTTGATGCTTACTCACAATCTGTTTCTAAATCTGCGGTGTAAGCTTCAGTCACACCTTGTCACCAATATTGAATTCCACGGACCTTCGATGTTGATCCGCATACTTTTTCATGCGTTTCTAGGGCCTTGCGCAAACTGTCTTGCGCTTCTGCAAGCATCTCATGCTTGTCCCTTGCGTACGATAGGCAGCATGACATTTCCATCGACTCTTTTGTTTAGCAACATCCAGCGGAGTCATAGGCTGTCTGCCTAAGGCTATCTCAAACGGGCTCATCTCCGTTGCCGACGACTTATGCAGATTATAATAAAATTGTGCCGTATCCAATAAGTCCATCAAGCTTCTTTGACTTGCTGTCACATAATGTCTCAGATATTCTTCCTATAAATGATTAATCCTTTCGGTCTGCCCATCGGTTTGAGGATGATTAGCAATAGAAAACTTCAAATCAGTCCCCATCAAATTGAACAATGATGTCCAAAACCAACCCGTGAAGCGAGCATCTATATCACTTACAATGTCGCCCGGTACACCAAAGAACTTAACCACATTTTTAAAGAACAAATCTGCAGCAACATGCGACGAACAAACAACGGGAGCAGCAATGAAGATAGCATACTTTGAGAATATGTCAACCACCACCATGATTGACGCCATATCCTTTCCTTTCGGGAACCCACCAATGAAGTCCATTGAAACGGACATCCACGACCCTTCAGGAGTAGGAAGAGGCTGCAACAACCCTGCTTTCTTCTTACATTTTGACTTGTCTAGTTGACACACCAAACAAGTCTTCACGTAAGCTTCTATATCGTCTTCCATCTTTGGCCAAAAATACACCCGAGACAGTAACGCAAGCATCCACTCAACACCCGGATGACCTGCCCAAGCAGTGTCATGCGACTCTTTCATCAACTCTTTGCGCAGTCCACCACCTTGAGGCACCATGATTCTCCCCCCTTTAAAATGGAGCAGATCGTCCTCAATCCAATACCTCATCATTGTTCCGTCTCGAACTTGACTCATTAACTTTAACATATAATGAGTCATTGGCAGCACATAGTCTAATTTTCTCAATAAAATCAGACTCCAAATGAGAAATTGAATAAACATCAGCAAATACCTCTTTTCTACTCAACGCATCAGCGACTTGATTGTGTTTGCTCGACTTATGCGCCCACATGAAGCGATTTGATTGTGTTTGCCCGACTTATGCTCCCACACGAAGTTATATTCAGCCAGGAATTCTTGCCAACGAGCCTGCTTTGGATTTAGCTTGTGTTGCGTTTTGAAAAAACGTATTAGCAACGTTATCCGCCAGCACCACAAATTTAGTCCCTAATAAGTAAACCCGCCACACTTACAAGCAATGCACAACAACAACCGTCTCCTTTTCATGAGTAGAGTACCTCTGCTCCGCATCATTCAATTTCCTGCTTTCAAAGGCTACATGACGACCTTCTTGTACCAACACTACTCCAACAGCCTTGTCGGAAGCATCAGTGTGTACCTCAAACGGCAGCCCAAAGTCAGGCATCTTCAATATTGGTTCCGACGCAATGGCTTCTTTCAATGAAAGGAAAGCAGCTTCACATTTCTCGGACCAACACCATTGGACATTTTTCTTCAACAAATCAGTCAATGCAACAACCTTCTTTGCATAACCCATTATAAACTTCCGATAATAATTTGCCAAGCCTAAGAATTAGTGTAACTCCTTCACGCTGCTTGGTGCCTGCCAGTCAACAATGGCCTGCACCTTCGTTGGGTCCATCCTCACTTGGTTCGAACTCACCAAATGTCTAAGAAACTTGATTTCTTGTTTGGCAAATTCACATTTCTCCGTTTTGACATAGAGCTTATATTCCCGCAACCAAGACAATACTTTGCTCAAGTGTTTAATATGTTCATCCGACGAGCGACTATAAATGACAATATCGTCTAAGTATACTACCACGAAGTCATCAAGATACTCAAACAATACATCATTCATTAAGTTGCAGAAAGTAGCTGGGGCATTAGTTAAGTCAAACGACATTACAAGAAATTCATATGAACCATACCTCGTCGCACATGTTTTTGGTTCATCACCCTCTGTATTCTAACCTACCAATAACCAGAACGTAAATCTAACTTAGTAAACCAACTTGCTTGACTAAGTCTGTCCATGAGGTCTTGCACCAGCGGCACCAGATATTTGTTTTTGATGGTCACTTTGTTCAGCGCTCGGTAATCCACACACATCCTCATCGAACCATACTGTTTCTTTTGGAACAAAACAAGAGCACCATAGGGAGCCTTCGATGGTTGAATCAATTCAGCATCAAGCAATTCATTTAGTTGCTTCCTTAATTCAGGCAACTCCTTTGGGGGCCATTCGGTAAGGAGCCTGAGCAGGGGCCACAGAACACGGAAACAACTCAATTTTATGATCAATATCCCTCCTTGGTGGCAGTGTTCTGGTGGCATAACATCAACGAACTCTCCCAACAACTTAGCCATTGAATCTGGCACCTCTTCTTTCACGTCCGGTTTAATCTCAATCAAGGCAGCAAGAAAGATCTCCTCACTCTTTTTCAACCCTTTCTCAACAGAAATAGCATAAATAATAGGGTTGTTGTACTTACTAACTTTTTCCACTTCTCCATAAGGATGAACAACATTGATGAATCCCGCCATCTTCTCATGCATCACCATTACTCCATCCAAGTGGGGCATTGGAACAAAGCAATTTTTCTTTAAGAAGTCCATTCCGAGTATCACGTCGAAATTGCCCAAGGGAATCACCATCAGGTCATGTTTCCCTGCCCAAGAACCAACCATTATCTTCACGTCGTAAGCCATTCCTTCTATCAATTGGGCAACTTGATTTTCAGTTTTCATGTAGTTCGGACTTTTGTCAACTTCAGTCCGAACTTTGCAGCAACTTTGACATCGATAAAAGTGTGATTTGCTCCAGTATCCACCATCGCCACTAACACTTTATCGTCAACTTTCATCTGAATATGCAACAACGTAGCATGCGGGTTGGATGAAGATTCACCCACTGTATTTACTAATGAAATATGATTGTTCAAGAGTAACCCAAACGGGTTAGCCTAGTCATCAACCACACCCCATTTCTCGTTTGGTGGAACGTTTCCAGCCAACATAGCGTTAACTCGTTCCCGATTTGGACAACTCCTGGCCAAGTGAGGCCCTCCACAAGTCCAACAACCTTTGTCACTTGCTGAATTCTTCTTGTTCTTAGAGTTTCCGTCATTAGCCACCGCTTTACCCTTTCCAGCATCATCTTTTCTTGCTTCTTTCCGCCACTCTCCCTTCTTTTTTGTCTTCTTTTTAGGCTTAGAATACGAAGGAATTTCAGAAGGAGTGCGGGTTGAACGGTAGTCGCAATTGCACCAGGGAGGTCCTTCACGTTCTGCCTTCTCAATTCATTCTGCGCCCAAGCCTGCATTCCAGAAATAAAGTTGTGCAACTTTTCTTCGTCAGACATATTTTGGATGTCTAACATCAAAGAAGTAAATTCCTTGATATAATCACGAACAAATTCGGTCTGTCTAAGCCGTTTCAACCGATCTCTAGCAATCCAAGAGGCATTGCTAGGCAGAAACTGGTCCCTCATTTCCTTTTTCAACTTTTCCCACGAATCAATCCGTGGTCTGCCCGCACTAACATCATTTGCATCACATGTTCGCCACCGCAATTTCGCATCACCCGCCAAGTACATGGTTGTGATGTTTAGCTTGTCGTTCTCGGCAACATGGGCAGTTGAGAAGTATTGCTCCATGTCCCAATGGAAATTTTCCAGTTCCTTCGCACTTCTAGACCCGTTAAAGGCCTTACGCTCTGAAAGCTTCACTTTCGTGCGGTCTTCGTTGCCAAGGCCAATAGAAGCCACTGCCTTGCGCAACACCACCACTTCCGTTTGCAAATCTTCGTTTGCTTTCTTCAGATCCTCGATCTGAACGTTGACCATTTCGCGTTCGTTCACCAACTACGCAATTTGAATGTTTACCACTGCACGACAATCAACACACACAACCGACTTCAGCCGTTTCACTCAACTCGTTTCTAACACTTAGAATATTTTCGGGACAATAGGGAAACGAACGGAACACACGTTTACAGGCAACAATGCCCAACCTTATATTATTCGCAATAATACAAAGGACTCGTATTTGGGAGGCTACAAAACTAACCAACACTTTCTGGATGGTCCATGCCTTGGCCGAAATACAAAGGGGAATCTGCCAGTGGCAGTTACTAGGGGGAAAAGGGGCGTGCCTGACACATTCCAGCAGCATAATACAAGGAACACTAAGCATAAATCAGGGGCACATCGCCCCACTTCAGCAGCCTCACGCCTTTGCCCGCAACCGTCGACGTAACCATCGCATGTGCCGCGCACTCAGGACGTAACCGTTGCCTGTCCATCATGTGCCTCGCATGTCTTCCTTTGGCTCAGCTTCCAGCGTCGCCCAACACTTGGCCAATTTTTCCTTGCCTTTCATGCCCATGTCATGTCTTTGCCTCACAGACCTTGCCCTCGTCCAGCTCGTGCCAACACTCATGTCTCTTCGAGCTATTCCACTTTGCACGCATGCCCCATCGGTGCCATGCGCCTGTCCGTGCCACTGCCCTTCGTCAAGGCTGCCTTGCCAACATCCTGACACCTTGACTTAGCCGCACATTGCTTCCGTTGTCCACATAGGCCAATGCACAAGCCCTTGACACTGCTTTCGCCCGACGTTCGTCATAGCCGAGTCTGAAGGTCTAACAAACCACCCGCACCAGTTGAACTCGATGCCCTCGTCGAGGCTGTTTTAAGGTAGTCCTCCACCTGTTTGTTGAACTGCCACAATGAAGAACCTTTCTCCCAAGTAGCATCAGCTTCTTGCTTTCCTTTCCAATGAATCGGAATTCTGTCCGCCTATTCTTCTTACTCATGTCAAGTACCCGGTGATCAAGAATCTTTTCGATCTGGGCCTCAGTAATTTTGTTTTCTTCTAAAATCCCCCAAGAAAACAAAATTATTGAAATCCCACTTTGAAGTTATTCTATTCTAAAACTTAGAATAGTTAAAATGGTTGAAATTGCCCATAGAGTTACAGGAGTTTTTGAACCATGAGGGAGAGCTATCTTTGTCCATTCTTACCCCCATAGCCACCACTTCCCAACGACACACCTATCACATAGAGGAGCTGCAACTTTCCACTCTCACTAGCACCAATACTCATAAAATGGAGATTTTGTAGTAGTGAATCTTCTAGTGAAAAGGAGAAAATATATGGAAGGAGAGTGTCTGGCTTTTTAGTTTCGAGTGTGTTTCAATGGTAGAAATCAAGTGGTCTTTTTTGGGGTAGAAGAGGACGGACGGAAGGGTAGGTGGAAGAATTATTATTTTTTGTTTCAAAGACTTTAATTCTTTTATTATTTTGGGCAAAAGCTATGTGGCGCTGTTTCTTTTATTATTGTTCACCACAAGTGAACCTGACACGCTTCATTTTTTCCGATGTTTTTTTAGTTTCATGTCTAATAGGCACAATTTATGCATAAATTGAAGTGTTCAATAGGAAAGACCCTAATATAAGGTGTCTAACTGAAAAATCAGGGCACGTTTAAGGGTTGTCTAGGTATTCAGCATTTTTTCAATTAACACAATATAGCCAGCAAAAAACATATACCATGGGATCTCATCTTGTATTCTATTGGTTAGCTCATCCATAACCAGGGTAAATAAGTACGGGTTCAGTATCTATCTCTGGTGTAAACCCGTGGCTATAGGGAACTTCCTTATATCTCCTACTGCTATTCTCACATTGTGACTACTCCTTCATACATGTCTTGTATGACATTTATATCGCTAACATGAATTCCTTTCTTCTCCAACACCCACCAAAAGACATTTCTTACTCTATCATATGCTTTCTCCAAGTCAGTGAACACCATATGTAGATCTTTCTTTTTCTCGCGATAAATACTTATCAATCTTCTTAGCAAGAATAAAGCTTCTGTTGTAGATCTATTGGGCTTAAATCAAACTGATTCTTTGCCACTCTTGCAGTGTCCGTAAGCTCATGCTTTATCTCTCTTTCCCAGAGTTTCATCATATAACTCATAAGTTTAATGAGTTGATGATTCACAATTTTGAATATCTTGTTTGTTCATATAAATTAGAATGAGGGTACTCCTCAATTCATCGGACATACCACTTCTTAGTATAACATTAAATAGTTTTGTAAGCCAGTATACTTCAACCTCTTCAAGACACTTCCAGACCTCGATGAGGATACTATCTGAACTACATGCTTTCTAATCTTCACAATTTTCATGGCATCATTTACCTTTGTCGCCTAATTCGATGAATATAACTAAAGTTTCTATTGTGCACTGACCTGTGTGTGTGTGTGTGTATATATATACACGCATATATACGTGTGTGTATATATATACACGCATATATATGTGTGTGTATATATATATACATGTGTGTATATATATGTGTGTATATATACATGTGTGTATATATATGTATGTATATATATATCTATATCTCTCTCTCTCTATATATATATGTATATATATTTTATATATATGTGTGTGTGTGTGTATCCAAATTGCTATTCTCATGGTTGAGTTGAAATATTGATCAAAATAGAGCCTCCATCTCTCATTGATCTCATTATCTCCTATCAACACTTGCTGAGAATCGTTTTTAATACACTTCACCTGTTTTAAGTCCTTACTCATCTTCTTTTTCAGTTGTGCTAGTTTAAGCATTTCTTTCTTTCCTCATGTCCTTAGCTTTCGGTACAAGTCATCTAGGGCTTTCCCTCAAGCCTTACTAATCGCCTTCTTAGAATCCCCCTTAACTCTTGAAATTTTCAAAGGGTTCTTCTGCCTTTGGTGACTTCCTATAGCATTTTTTTTTAGATCTAATGACTCTTTACACTTGCTAAACCTTTAGATATATCTAACACTTGCTGCTTTGTTAATGCAAGCTGACATGTCCTTCCGTAGGATATTTGCCTCGCTCTAAATTCCATGATCCTTCCACTCGTAAATATCTCCTTAATGACTACCATTAAATTCTCGACTGCTTGTGAATCGTCCCCTTTCTCATATAATTACGCTTTACATCCAAGACCACCAATATGTAGGGGTGGACGTTCGGTATTCGGTTCGGTGTTTTCAAAGTTCGGGTTCGGTAATTCGGTTATCGGTATTTTAAAGTACATACCAAATATGAAACTTTCAAACTTCAGTTCGGTACGGTATTCGGTAATACCATATTAAAGTCGGAGTCGGCTATCAAACAATACCATCATCATATATTGGGAAATTTTTCCTCTTATTTTCTTTTGATTCTCCGCTAGTGCTAACTGTATATAAATCACCTATAGGCAGTGCATAATGTACAAAGAGTAATGTGTATTGTCTCATGCAAACCACCTGTTATCCCGCGAACGGGAAAAGATGATACTGTACTGAAGGAATATCGCTGGACAATAATTTTCTTTGAGAAAAAATGACAGCAAAATGCCCTAAAATTAAAGAGAGATGCAGATGTTTTTAGATATCAGATATGCCCTAAAATATATGGGCTGGGGCCTGGGTTGTTGAGTGATGGGCATTGTAATACACTAATATTGGCCCTATATTAATAGTCATATCGGTATTCGTATTTACCGAATTATCGAATGGTATATTTATGTTTACTGAGTACCGAATTTTTGAAATATATTACCGAAACCGAACTGAATACTGAAATACTGAATACCGAATTACTGAAATCCTCGGTTCGGTAATTTGGTTTTCGGGATTTTTTGCCCAACCCTACCAATGTGTTGGGTGGTCATTGCTTCTCCTTGAATGACCAACAGTCTTTCCTTGTGGTTCTATCATGTCATCTAGTAAGGATAAAGGCTATTTGACTAGGGCAATTGATGATAGTAGGATATATTTTTCCGAACAGTTACATAAATTGTGACAGAGGGAGTAAGTGATTTTTCCCCGTTTGCTTAAACCTTGGTGATAGAGTTGCCCAATATCTGTGCTTGTGGGAGCTAGCAGGTACTTGGTAAAATAGTCGAGGTCTGCGCAAGCTGGTTCGCACACAACGCTATAATTTTTTTTTTATATATATACACAAGACACGCATGGATATGTACATATACATAATATACATATGTAATATGTTTATACATTGTACATACATTTATTTACATATGAGTGCGCAATTGACCTTGCAAAAGCATATCTAGTTTAGTCTACAAGGTAACCTGCTCTTTTGGCCATGGGAAGTCCAAATACTACTCAAGTGAATATTTAATTTAAACTGGTAATAAAGGTTAGTGTGTTTATTTTAGTTCATTAAATGTCAAAGACTCTGCTACAAGGGTGGCTGTTTAGAACCTGGTGAGTTTCTTTCTTGGTGGACTTACAATCTTACCTATGGGGACTTGACAGTGAGACTTTAAAGACGTAAACTTTGTAGAAGTCTTAATGTTATCCATGTGGGCATGTCGTCACGGTGTCTGCAAGCTCCAATTTATCTTTGAATTGGTTGACATATATGTATCTTTTTTTGCATATGTAGTGGTATATTGTTGGCCTATACATCTTCAAAAATGCTTTCCACGGTGAGCTAAGAGTTAATAGTTTGTTGAACTGAATGTGGCATTGTCTTCCCGAAGATCCAAAATAGTTGACCAATTATATGCTGTATGCCTGTATCATAGGTATGTTTGTGGTACTGACCAAAGGGTTGCTTCTTGCGGAAGTGCGTTTGGGTTTATGTGGGAAGAGGATATTTGGCTTCTTTAATGATCAGAAAATGATAGGATATTTTTGAGATTATGTTTCCCAATTAAAAAAAAAGAAGATATTTGGCTTCTGTGCATAGGCTTTTCTGATGTGAGCTTTAACATAACTTCTATGGAATTAGTAATCTGCAGAGTCGTCTATGGTTTTCTTTTTTCTGAAAACCACTTAGATTAGCTGGGGATGTATTCCTCTACGAACTAGCATTGTTATCTGTTTATAAGGCCCCAAGTGAATTAACCAGCTAAGACCAGAATATTATTTTTGCTTTTAATTTTCCAATTGGCTTTTCAACTTTATTAACTCTACATATTTTATGGGCTTGAAGTGAATTTCAACTTTATTAACTCTACATATTTTATGGGCTTGAAGTGAATTAACCAGCGCACCCATGATCTTTTCAGGAGCTTATTACTGCTTCACAGTGGAGAGCTGGAGGAAGATAAAGTATCACTGAAAATGGTGGATCTCTGAGAAACTTCTTCAACAATGTTACCATCAACATAACTGCAAATTTCCTATCTTAGCTTATTTGTAAGTGATACAACTATTTTGGCTGTTGATTCTACATTTTCTTATTCCAGTTTCCATGAACCAGATATATCACCATGAGACAGCAGAGCCAAGATATGTCATTGATTTGGAGGCCAATCATTAGCTCAATCTTCACATGATGAACTGAGCAAGAGAAGTTAAGGGAACTGTCATGAAGGTGATGCTAGCTAGATTAATTTCTCTCTACTGTGGGGACTAGCATGAACTAGTGGTCAGTGTCATAAAAACAATGCTCTCTTTTTCTGAATGGCATTGGTGAAAAACCACTGGTTTTTCCCTGGAAGTAGCTATTACTTACACATATATCATTGAGGACGAGGGTTCAAATTCCAGTTGATGCAAGAAACACTAGGTGAATTCTTCCCAACTGTCTTGGTCTTAGTGGACAGTACAATGGGAGATAACAGGTATACGGTGGATTAGTCTAGGACACCAGTTATTTTTAAAAGAAAGTTACAATAAGATCTTGCTGAAAAATTCCCTAGTATGGTAATTATGATTTCAACATCGCTTTGGGCCTTGTAAAAGTTGGGTCCTTGGTCTATTTGCTTAACATCATTTCTTTGCCAAATTTGAGCTGTTCTGCTATGATGATTTGATTTATCAATTTACTTGTAAAAATAAGGAGAGAAATTTGATAACGTGATTTCTTTGGTATGGCGAGTGTTTTAGCTTTCACAGCTGAGGCTATGGTTACATTTTTATTTGGACGGGTGGATTGGAATTAGGCAAACTGGTGGTGAAGGGGAGAGAAGAAGCTGATCAATTAATATTGAGTACATTGCATATTCAATTGGTGGGAATTGACACTCTTCTGAAACGAGAGTTATGCTTCCATCATCATCTGTCTGTTTCATCATCGATCTTGTGCCTGCTTCCTTCTCTCTTGAGGAAGCCATGGATATGATTATTGATCACCACAATTCTCCTCCACCCGATTTAGCCACGAAAGATGCCAAAACTAACTCAGCACCTAAAGAAGTTTTATTGCCGAAGTTGCTCTCAACAATTAACAGAATCAAGATACAAACCCAGTTATCCTTGTATTGCTAATCATGGTATTGTTATAATAAGGGGCTAGTTTTTTCATTTTGAATCTGTTCTTGTATTACAAATCATGGTAATGTTATTGTTACTCCATGTTGGTCTACCTATAAAATTATACAGAAAATGGTGTATAAAATAAGACATGGATTAGCTATGGTGAATTTGGATAGTACAACCACTGAACCACACTGTACAGCTCAATGAAGAGTTTTTATACCATGATTATTTCTCTTATATACCATATCAAACGTGCCCTAAGAGATTAATTATTAAGGTGTTGGGGCTGCCATATGTAGTACCTAAAAATGAGGCTCCTGTAGATGTGGAAGCCCATGGAGGAAACATTACTCGAACACATGGGGTTCCACTATTTTCTCATCAAGTTAAAAAAGAAGAGAATATGAATAATGCTTTACACAATGGACCTTAGTTTATAAAAGTCCACTTTCATAGGACTTTTGTTTGCTTTAAGCAGTAAGAAGTCTCTCTTTTAACGTGATTTTTTTAAAGCTTGTTGAACCAACTCGGGAACTAATAGATGCGACTCACCAGGTTCAACGACATCTATGTAAGATTTGCATGCCAAGTTGGTAACTATTGTAAGGTACAAACTCGGTTAAAAGTAACTAATCATGAACAAAACTCTATGTCATATCCATTTTGTTGGTGTTGAGACTGGATATATCATACTCTCTTATGCCTCTATTGTGCAAGAACACACCAAAGCGACATGACCACAGTCCTATGTGTGGAACACATCTACTATTCTTATTTCATATTTTGATGCTCAATAAGTACCATCCAGATGGTGCTTATGTGATTCGATGGGTTTTAGTATTGTTTGATTAGAATTTGATTGTTGAGGAGTCGGTAACCATTTCGGATAGATAGATTCGGTAGTTGAGATCCAAAGAGGTAGCTTCAGTAAATGTTCAATGGAGGCATCGTCCGGTCGAGGCGGCTACTTGGGAGACTGAGATGGACATGCGGGGTTGATATCCCCAGCTTTTTGACAGTTCAGGTACTTTCTTTTCTTTTACGTTCGAGGATGAACATATGTTTAAATGGTGGATGATGTAACGATCCGATATGTCGTTTTGAGTTTGAGGTCTCTTTTTACCTAATCGACCTTTTTCGTAGCTTTAAAATAATATTTTTGACTTGCGGGGATGGGTGACACAATTCCCGAAGCAATCGAGTGTGTAACTAGCCATAACATTATGCAAATTTGTAGGAGCGTCAATGGTTGGGTTTGAAGATGGAATTGGAGGCGCGATAATAGGTGTAGTTGTGGGTATAATTGCAGGTGGAACAGCCCCCCGGAGGAGACTGTCCACCTGTCACGCCTCAAAACCTACCCTCCAATGCTATGAACAACACCAGAATCACCTTATAAAATCAATAAACATCTATTCTCTTTCAGTAGTCTTAATATTTATTTAAAACAGTCAGTTTTGGCTAATTGAAAGCATAATCATACCCATAAAAATCAGTGAAAGTATAATGTGAATAATCAATTATAAAATGTGGAAAATGCGTCAATATATCGTACGAGACTTCAACAACTACCTATAGTCTGACAACTATTTATGGAGCTTCTAAGATAAACAAATGAATGTTTAACTACGGGACGCGACCCGAAACTGAAATAAATAAATAAAGATAGAGCGGTGCCCCACAAACAAGGGTGTAGGCTCACTAATAAATTCGAAAAGCAGCAAGTTCTCCTACTCCATACGCGTATCACGAACCTAACACACCATAAAAAACAACAATGGTATGCCTGAGTACTGGGTACTCAGTGAGTATCTCCGGAACAATAGTTATATAGAAAAATATATAAGTATCAAGTGTAATGAAAAATCGTATTGAGAAACAGTTCAAAACAAATAATGACATCCCATGATATCCAGTATAACTCAATGATGAAGAAATAATCACTTTGAATCCTTAAATCGTTTTCGTTACCTTAAGTTCTTCCAAAATAGTTTGAAATCCAAAGATAGAGTAATCTAATAACCTTAGTAATCATCACTAGTAAAAGCTAATAAAACATGAATTTATCAATTTCAACTTATCATATCATTTATCACGTTAAGTCTTTTCAATGATGAACTCAAGATCATCAACAAGCCACTAACATGCAACTAAAGTGTAACACATGCCAATACAAATCCAAATTAATATAATGAAGGGGTGACCACTTAAGGTTCCCTAAAGTGTATAGAAGCACCACATCGGGGCTATCAACCCTCGATGACTATCCTTCCTCCCGAATAGCTAGGCAAAGACTACACCGGGGCTATCAATCCTCGATGACCACTCTTTCTCCCGAATGGCTATGCATGAACCACACCGAGGTTATTGACCCTCGATGACCACTCTTTCTTCCGAATGGCTAGGCATAAACCACACTAGGATTATCAACCCCCGATGACCACTCTTCCTCCCGAATGGCTAGAAAAACCTCACTAGGATCCATAGTAACTATCCTTCCTCCCGAATAGCTAGGACAAACACAAACAATAAAAATTATGACATAATAGCCGAATCACAATCATAGCATGGAAGTCAAATCACAAGTCATGAATTATGCTCATCATCCCGTTAGTAGGGGTGTGCTAATGTCATTAATCGATTTAGAAACCATTTGCATATCATTAATTAATTTCCATTAAATGAGACCTGATACCCATTCATAGGGCAAAACAATTCAATATGCAAACATTAGAAATTGAGTTAAAAACTTCCTTTATAGGGGTAAATCACATTCAAAGTTCAATGCTTCATAATTCAGTTTCAATCATCTTTTGATAGCGGAAAATCACGCATACATATACAATATTATACACATACGGTTTAATGAAGGCTTGTCCCTCACGCATACAAACCTTGCCAAAGAAAATCATTTTTAAAGATTGAAACGTATGTTAAAAAAGACATACTTCAAAAGAAGGTTTTCAAAAGTTAGACATACATTTTTATAGTAAAAAAGGATTTTCAAAAGAGACATAACTCAATTCCCGCTATAATGCTACCAAATGAGTTTTTCCGAGGTTCAACAATCACTCTACAATTGATTTAGATGAGAAAGATTAGAACTTTACACTTTTTTCTTGAATTCCCACCCTTTTTGAAACTAGGGTTTTAAGCCAAATTCATGTTCTTGCTTTCATATGATTCACCCATGAATTCTAATGATATATAAACGATATATAAACCCTATCCCCATAACTATACTAGATTACAAAAACTTACCTCACAATGAATTTGCAATGATTCATTTCTTCAACCGTTCTCGAATCAAATTCTCACAATCTATGGAATAGATGAGGATTCTAGCATTAATAATTGTTAATAATCCATGTAGGAGTGTTAGAATTACTTAGAAATACATGGAATAACCTTACCTTCATGTGAGAGGATGTGGAGAGGAGAGAAAAGTCGACTTAGGGTTTTGTAGATGTGAAAATAGACTTAAATTGCAGAAATTCATGTTTTAAAGTTGAGTTTTGCATTTTTAGGGACCTTTTGTGCCGCCCCTCCATCGCATGAAACTCTTTGGAATGACAGATTTGTCATGCTGTGGTTGGACATCGCCCAACCATAGCACATAACATTCTGCACATACACCCGATGGTAATATATCATAACTCATTGTAGAAAATTCTGATGGAGCTAATACATATATTGTTGAAGCGGTATTTTGAAGAAATACAACTTTTATGTGTTATGTTTCCTCAAATTCTTGATGTATTTTCACATAAACGGCCTGGAACTCAAATTTATCGTAAACTTAGTCGATTTTATCGAATCTTACGCATCTCACTGTTCGTTTAGATATTAAAACAAATATTCCCACCCAAACTATTCTCGATAGGACATCACATGTATAAAATTTCACATTATCACTCCCTTAATATATTCACACTTAACCCAAATTTATGCAACGTCACACCACAGGCTGGATTGGCCACCAGTGGCTAGTGTAGGTTAAAGTTTTAGGCTGCTAGGGTTTAGGATCGTAGAGAGCATTTTTTCACTTCAAGGGTGTGTACCGGGCATACAAAACTGTTAATGATACTGCGTTATTGTTGATAGGAAGAAAGGTTGGGTGTGGAGAAACACCGTTGAATTGAAAAGTCTCAAGAGCTCGTCGCTCTTCGAATGTTTGATAAATTGCTTGTATGGCTGAAGCTTGATGTTGAGCTGTTAATATTAGTTTTTCATCTTTGACGTTCTTGTAGATTAAAAGCTTAAGCGGAAGAATCGATTTGACATTATAAGTCTAAAGTTGGGAATTGAGGTATGTAAGGTTAAATCCTCTTCTTTCACATTATGGGATGACCTCTAATCGATTGTTTCTCTTCTATGAGCTCGTGAGGCCTTAGACTATGAATCACACTTCTTCATGAATATGAGTTTCTTTTGACTATCGCTCTGTTGTTATTGAGCTTCTCATAAGTTGTTACCACTCCCATTATTGTCGAGTGCTCTATGTTCCTTTGAAGGGTTAGAGTGCTTCATATTGACATGTCTAGAAGCATATGTATGTAAATGGAACCTTCTCCAAAATTACCGATCATAACGATCTATAGACACTTGATGAATCTCAGAAGATTAATGTTTGTATGTTGCCTAGAGTGGTATTGTATAGCTTGGACCTTCTATGGTCTACAATGACATGCTGTGCAAATAGGTCATACTCGACAGATAGTAGATATTAGCTAAAAGATAATAAGATGTGAATCAAAGATCCCGAAGAAGTTCTAGCATAATGATCCAAAAGAAGGTAAGCATATGATTCATATGAGGTTCCCAGTTCCAAATGTTATCAGTACATTCATGTTTATCTTTTATATATGAGCTTCATTATTCATTTTATGTTATTCATTCTTCCTTATCATACGAGTATTACTCCACAGTACTTACGTCCCTTTTGCCGGGAATGCTGCATTTCACGATGCAGGTCCAGGCGTACAAGCAGTAGACCACCTTGCTACATACATCAGTTGTTGGTGAGCCCCATTTACTAAATTGGGTCGATTCTAGTGGTCTTATGTTGTATATAGATGTTTTGGGTAGGTCAAGGCCCTTTCTCGACACTTTTATAGTTTTCAGACTTTTATAAAGGCTTCATAGACCTGTGTTGACGTTGTTATGTAGATAAATATGTTGTTTTTTTTACTCTGGTTTAGTCGGGCTGTATGTCTGTCTTTTGTTTAGGGCCTGAAGGCCCCTCTTTTATATAAATAGTTCTTTATGAAAGTATGTCAGATGTTTCATTGTCTCATGTGACCTTCAGATATGTCAGATTCTGTATTTCATATTATCGCAGGTCTCATGATTCAGATAGAGCTGGTTCGCTTGATTGAGTTAAGGTACGAGTGTCGGTTAGCCTCACCAAGGTGTTGGGGTGTGACGCTTTTCTAATCATTGCACTAATGATGATAAATTATATGTCCAATATTGCTGAGGGAAAATGCTTTGGTAGATACTTAGGTTTTCTTATCAGTAACTGTAGGGTCACAAAATAAGACTTTCTATTTCTTATTGACAATTTCAAAACTCATCTAGCAGGCTAGAAACAAACTTTTTATCCATGTCTGGACGGATTACTCTTACACGCTCCACCCTGAACAACCTCCCAGCCATTTCTTCAAATATTATATCCATACTTGAATGCTATCAACGCCACTTTTATGGGGATCCAGTGCTAAACTTCATCTCGTAAGCTGGGATACAATCCTTAAAATAAAAAAGGGGGTTGGAATTCAAAGCCTCCAATATAAGAATGATTCCTTATCAGCCAGTAGTTCCTGGCTCTTATTCCAAATCCCTTTCTTATAGTGGGCATCTTTTCTTATTAAGAAATATATCTCCTCCCGCCCACTCTCTTTCCAAAAACTCTCACACGTCTGGTAACCATTTGTAGATGATGGAATACCTGCCATATGGGAGTTATCTGGCAAGTAGTAACAGGTGATAATATTAAGTTTTGAACTGATAACTGGCTAGCACCAAATTTTCTCATACATGACCAAGTAAATGGGCCTCTCCCTTTCAATGAAAGTAATGTTTCAGTCTCTTCCTACAAAATGGTTAATGGTTCTTAGAATCCGTTACTTTGAAGGAAAATATTTTATTCATAAGCCGAGAGTTCTTTACAATTCTCCACTATATCTGTAGTTATGAAAATAGCTAGCAGTACTCCTATTTATAATAGTATAAAATATATTTTGGCTATAAACGAGAAAATCTATTCCTATATGAATTTGATTGTAAGTCCTAACCAGACATGAATTAAAATATCAAATCCTAACTAATTTTAGTTTCCTACAACTTTGAATTATTTTTTTCAGCATTCTCCTGTAATTCAAATTTGTACATCCAATTTTTGATTCTCTTGTCACCATCTTCTAAGTTATTGAAACACTTATCTCCAACTCCGTTGATGCACTTGTCACCCACCACAAATGTTTTTGAAACACTTGTTCATCTCCGTTGATGCACTTTGTGACCAACCACCAATTTTGTTGAAGTACTTGTCTTCAACCCCACTGATGCACTTGTCACCAACACTAAATTTTATTGAAGCACTTGTATTCAACCCCATTGATGCACTTGTCATCACCACCAAATTTGTGTTGAAACACTTGTCTCCAACTCCGTTGATGCTCTTTGTCACCAACACTCAATTTTGTTGAAGCACTTGACTAACCTCATTGATGCACTTTGTTACCGATACCAAATTTTGTTGAAGCACTTGTCTCCAACCCTGTTCATGCACTTTTTCACCAACACTCAATTTTATTTTTTTAACCCACTTTTCCAAATTTTAGAGAAGTGTGTTCCTTCCTCTTGTTCATATTTTCTTGCACCTTTTAAAACTTGATATTTTTATCACTCCTTCTCAGCATGATTGTTTTTCATGCATATATCATTGGTCTGACGTTTACCTACATAATTCTTGGCCAGACGGACGACATATATAGTCGCCCGCCGGCAGCGGAAGCTCTTTGACTCTCTACCAGGATCGTAGAAGTTTTGGTATCAATTTGAAGGAATATTTTATTCATAAATTGAAAGTTCTCTACAATTTTCCACTATATCTCTAATTATGAAAATAGCTAGAAGCACCCCTATATTTTCTTTGGAAAATAATTGTATTATACCAAAAGTGAACGTTTAAGTACAAGAAAAAGAACCTGCTACTGGACACAGTCCCAACAGCAGTTCAACTAGCTATACATACTCAAGGACACATGAAACAATTCTTCTATGATTATACAAGATAACAATTAAATTGCTCCAGCCACTTTGCAACTCTTGGATTGCCTCTAGCTTTGAAATGAATCTCCCGGATAACGCATCTAATCAATATTCTTATAGGCTGCTTCTTGTTCTGAAAAATTCTCAAATTTCTTTCCTTCCATGTATGGTATACAGCTCCAGCTAACATCATTCTGTTTACTTGATCTCTTGGACTTCTCCCCTTTGCCATCTGTCCTGCCCATTTGACTTTATCACTCCAATAAATTGGATTTCTATGTATGCTGAGCCATTTGAGCAGTATCTTCCACACAGGCAGGTTCCTCCCACTCAAAGAACAAATGGTTAATGCTTTCATCCCTCAGGCAACATAGAGGACACAACTTGTCTGTAGTGACGCCTCATTTATACAACCTGTCCCTGGTGGCTAACATTCTATGTATAGCCAATTGCAGCATAAAAACCCACTTTGGCAGTCCCATGTTATTACACACAAGCTTCCTCCATGACACCTTTTCATAATTGCCTCTAAGCTTGATGTACCTGAATAGTCCGCTCTACCTGATATCTCGAATAGGATCTAATGGACATTGGAGCCCCATAGAATCTGGAACTTTCCTGAATATATATAACTTGGCATAATCTTCTGTTGAATCAGCTTTCGCTTGCTACCAATTTGGAACCATGAAATTAGCTACATTCTTCATCATGTCATTCTACCAATAAACCTTCTCGAGGTCATAATACATTTTCTTATAGCTTGGATAGGTAGAATATCTGAAATTGTGTGCCTCTACCATAGTCATCTCTTTGCGTTTATCTACATCCGGGACACATTTTTTTTTTGATTTGAAATCTGTATATACTGTTTTTTAGAAGGTCAACCATATCCTTAGAACTCTTCCCAAAACTTGGGCTTTAATTGAGTTTTCATTTGTTTAGATTTATATAAGTGGGATTAGCCCTTCACTTTTATTTATTTTTAACAAAAAATACAATCCTTATTTTCGGGCTAAATCCTAAGTTCTAACTTATAAGGTTTCAACATCTACAAAAAAAATTATAATTATCTATGTCATATGAAAAAATAAAGAGAAGGATTGAGGAAAGGGGAGAAAGGCTTGTCACACTAGTCCTATCTCTTAGCCTTCTTGGACCTTTAATTGCAATTCCGTCCTTCTTCTAATTCTTCCTCCAAAATTCGGATACTCTGAGCTCTTGCCTCATCTTTGTAGTATTCTCCGAACTTGATTATTTGTACATCGCAAAAATGATGAGAGCAGAGTTAGTTAAAATGATACGCCACCCTATGGTGTGGCGTTTATGAATATAAACGAAAAATTTCTTTGGACTCATCAAAACCTTTGAATGTTTTGACTATGGATTAAAAATTGAGTCGAGTCGTGGTTGCGAATGCTAGTTGCTAAAGTCATACCAATTCGTGGTCACGATTACTGGTTGCTTGTAAGCCATACTAGTTCATAGACATACACTCATCAATTCCTATATTGTTATTTGTACATATCATCATCGCCTTTAACCGAAATGCCTAATTCGAGGGACAACCTTTCCGGAATGGCATGGCCTCAAATTCATTTTCATCGGCCCAAGTGTAGTATCGTGTTCAAATTAGTACAACGTCTGAAGTGCAATAATTTGTTTCTCAGAGAACATAGAATCAGCTGTAACTATTAGGTGTAGCATATGTTGATATCAGGTTTTTGTAGCTTTAAAATTTGGAGTAAATCACAACAATTACTTAACGGGCTAGCAACATTTAATCTCAGCAAATTCATCAGTAAAACAGTCTCAAAAGGAGATATAGATGGCTAAGATTGTGACAGCAAGTGATACAAATAGCAGCTTATTAGGAGCATCAAACAACAATCACAAATGGCTCATAAGGTAACAGAGATAGGCTCAAAAGTGCAGCAGCAAAGAAACAATTCAAGAGGGGATAGTATCAGAACAGGGAAACTACTTAACAACCCTTATAAAATAAACAGTAAGGACCTCCAAAATGAAAATAATAGATCCAAGCACCAACCATTCTCATAATAAGCCAGTAGTCAGTCAAAACAACAACAAAGGGCCAAGATGCCCTAAGTGCAGCAAAATGGCAACAGTTGCCTCCAAATGCATCAACCTTTCCCTTTCGCGTACAACAATTACATCAGAACAACAGCAGCAGCCAAACATAGTGATTGTCCACAAAAATCATGATAGTAGCTCATCCATAAAATGGGCTTCACAACACTGCCACCAACCCTCGCAAATGCCACCAGCCAGCCGATTCTCATAACACAACAACATATATCAAATGTAAGCATCAATTCTTTGAAGTATCCCAGGGGCATTTGAGATTTTCAATTCTCCCCAAGTCATGCAAAGACGAATAGGGGTAAAGAATGAGTATCAAGAAACTTAGTAGTTAATCATTTGAAGTAGTTATCAGAGAGCAAAGACAATCAAACAACACAGTGCATTTTAGAGAAAGTAACTTAAGGATTGATCATGATCAGACTAAAGCAAAATTCGAAAGATAAGACAGCAACGGGGGTTACCACCATTCGTTTCCAATGCCGCAACAAGATCAAAAGGTTTCTAGAACCTTAGGCATGACAGATTATTGGGGAGGCTAAACCAAACCCGAAGCTTATCTTGGCTTTCATCCAGCATAACAAGATAATATAAGGATTCAGACCAGAACTTCTACAGAATAACTTTCTGTTATGTTGAATTCACACAAATGAAGACATGTGATAAAAAAGGTGATCACACAAATCTAAGATCATTTTAGCTCAAAACATCATGAATCTAAAAGGTGATCAATTCCAATCAATACTAGATCTAAAAGAAACTGGAAAAGAGTGTTGAGCTAAAAAAGAAGCACAAAAGAACTTAGTCAACTATTTCACATACACACTCAAAGAATGATCTTTTAACAGAGAAGCAGCTAATTGTTTCCAAAAGCAGGAAGACTTAGCCTCTAAGACCAGTAACCATTTTAGTTTTGGAAGAAGTCAAAACCCCTTATGCTTCAGGACTTAAAGATTTAAAAGAAAAACATAGACATATTTATTACTAGCAGGCCTGACATAGTCAAAGAAAGCTCATGCTACATAATTACAAAAAATATCAGCACCTTATCACATCCAAAATAACACACACAAGTTAAAAACTGGTCCAACCCCCTTTGTTAGAGCTTCAACACACAAGAATTGACAAGGTATTAACTAAGAACATCTCAAATAACCTCTTAACTATGTATTTCATGGCTACGAATGGTTAGGAGCATCAAACAACAGCCAAAAATGGCTCACAAAGCAATAGAGATAGGCTAAAAAGCGTAGCAGCAAAGCAACAATTCAAGTGGGGATAATATCAGAACAGGGCAACTACTTAACATCCCTTTTAAAAAAAAATGCTAAGGACCTCTAAAATGACAATAACAGAGCTAAGCATTATCCATTCTCATAACAAGGCAACAATCACTCAAAACAGCAATAAAGGGCCAATATGCCCTAAGTGCCGCAAAATGGCAACAATTGCCTCAAAATACATCAACATTTCCCTTTCAGGTGCAACAATTACATCAGAACAACAGCGCAGCCAAACATAGTGATTGGCCTTAGAATTCATGACAATAGCTCATCCATAAAATAGGCTTCACAAGACTGCCACCAGCCCTCACAAATGCCACCAGCCAGCCAATTCTCATAACATAGCAACATACATCAAATGTATGCATCAGTTCTTTGAAGTATCCCAGGGGCATTTGGGATTTGCAATTCTCCCCAAGTCATGCAAAGAAGAAGAGGGGTAAATACTGAGTATCAAGAATTACCTATCTTTAATACAATAACAACTTTAGAAGAAAGTAGTTAATCATTTGAAGTAGTTATCAGAGAGCAAAGATAACCAAACAATTCAGTGCATTTAAGAGAAAGTAACTTAAGGATTGATCATGATCAAACTAAACCAAAATTTGAAAGATAAGACAAGAAAAGGGGTTACCACAATCTGTTTCCAATGCCACAACAAGATCAAAAGGTTTTTAGAACCTTAGGCATGGCAGACTAGTGGGGAGGCTAAACCAAACCCGAAGCTTGTCATGGCTTTCATCCAGCATAACAAGATGATACAAGGGTTCAGACAAGAAAAACTACTAAAGAATAACTTTTTGTCATGATGGATTCACACAGAACTTGGAATACTTTAAAGTAAAACAATTTCAGGAAAATCTCAAGATAGGGCACATGTTTATCTGGAACATATTTCAAAATAAAAGCCTTCTTTGACTAAATACTAGCTCATCAAGATAGCATGCTTATTTAGGAACCACAAATGAAGACATGTGACTTAAATAACTAAGCAAAAACATTGTATTCATATGAATCAACTATCTTTTAACATTTAGACAGAATGGAACAAGACATCACACAATGAGCAAAATATCTAAGATCATTTTAGCTTAAAATTTCATATATCTAAAAGATGATCAATTCCAATCAATACTAAACCTAAAAGAAACTGGAAAAGAGTGTTGAGCTAAAAAAGAAGCACAAAAGAACTTAGTCAACTATTTAACATACACACTTAAACCATGATCTTTTAACAGAGAAGCAGCTAACTATTTCCAACAGTTGGAAGACTTAGCCTCTAAGATCAGTAACCATTTTAGTTTTTTGAAGAAGTAAAAAACCCTTATGCTTCAAGACTTAAAGATTTAAAAGATAAACTTGGACAAATTTACTACTAGCAGGCCTGACATAGTCAATGAAAGCTCATGGTACTTAATTAGAGAAAAATCAGCATCTTATCACATCCCAAATTACACACATAAGTAAAAACTGGTCCAACCCTCTTTGTTAGAGTTTCAACACACAAAAAGTGACAAGGTAGAATCTAAAAACATCTCAAATAACCTCTTAACTATGTATTTCACCATACTAACTTGTCAAAGTCATGATATAATTAATGGAGTGACAGTCAATTAATTATGCCTCAATACATTCAAATTCTATTTTTAAAAAAGAAACCAGATTTGTATCAATAGTTAAAACAAGTTGAAGGTAGTAAATATTTTCAGCTCTGAACAACAGCTACCCTATGATATGATAAATAATTCCAGTAACTAAATACATAGAGAAGAGGCCAAAAAATAACATATATGAAATCATTCATTGAAAAATTCATTCTCAGATAAAGAATACTAACCGTTTTAGCCTGCCTAACTCGAGTTTAACTTATGAATACATTTTATATAGCTAGACCATAGAATTGCTAAATGTGAATGTTGACATAGAACAACAAAATGAATGTCGCCAACTGATTCATCATCAAATACCAAGCGATAAACACATAGACCACTCAATCCACTTAAATAACAAATCTCAGCTAAAAATACAAAAGTGAAGAGGGAGAATTACCTCTTTTTGGAGCAGCGACAGGGGGGACGAGGTTGACAACCACTCTTTCACCAAAACAAACTATTCTGATGAATCAAGAAAGATCCAAGAAGTTTAATTATGAGGATGAACTTCCTTAAAACTCGAGTCTTAGCCAAGTTTCTGAGTGTGAAAACCCATTGTGGTTCTAGAAACACCAAGTCTTAAGAATGAGAAAATGAGCCTCTATTTATAGAGGGCTAATTCTAGGGTTCCAAATGTTTGAAATCAATGTGGGCCATCCCATATATTTGAATGTCACTTGAAATCTGAATCTTCTGAAGGAGGCCAATCGAAAGACAAAATGGAAAAGAAAAGCAAAAAGTGTTACCGTTTGAATCGCACAAGAGTAATCAATTTCTTTACCTAAAATGGTGAAGCAAAGGTTGTGTTTGCCTAGAAACAGCTGGACATGAGTTGTGTTTGCCCGTTCAAGACTTATAGGGTTCATTTGGTTTCTTTTTTAGGAAAAAATGATTTCAAATTGGGGGCTTAAATGATGAAGTGGGCCAGGTCATGTAAGGAGGGAATTTGGGCTGACCGGACATGAGCGAATTAGGTCTGGATTGGTCTTGAAAAAAGGCTTCTTTTAGAGTTTAAAATATTAGCTAAAATTGAGAGGAGATTAATCATCTATTTAATTAATTAAACTTTTTGGTTTGACAGAGTAAAATATTTATCAATTAATCATCATTTAGTTTAAATAATTTATTAAATAATTGTGTCCACTATTTTGACTTTAAATTCTAATAAATATGCTTAAGAAATATAATAATCAGTAAAAATATGCAAGTGATATACAATGATATCCTTAATGATATTTTGCCAAATGAAATGACAAAATGTCACCAAAGTAATTTTGTAAAATCCCTTTTGACTTTGAAATGTGCATATTTTGACTTCGTTTGTAATTCAAAAAGTTTGATTAATTAAGTAAATTTATGAAGGACAAAAATTAGATGTCAACAGATGTCCCTTCATTGTTCAGGGAGGATGAAGCCGTCTCTGAGCGATTAAATTTGAGAAACCAGATTTTTGATTGACTATGTCAATTTGTCTCTCATTTAAAGCAAAAGCGCAAGCAGTTTTGAAAATTGTGGTCGGACCCTGACATAGGGTTTCCTACATATCTCAAGCTATATGAGAATTAAGTCCATTTGTAATTCGACTCATGCTTTTTAAAACTGTTAAAAACTACCTAGTATTGAATATATGAGAGATTGGGGAACTTGGGATATGATCATGGGAAGTTAGGATTACGGTCGAGCCTTGGTATTGAGTGCGCCTACATATCCCTGGTTTTGGGAATTAGGTCGTATGTAGTTCGACTCGATCGATGGAAAAGGTTATTCCTTATGCGGAAGTAGCATTTGGTTCGAGAAAGATGACTTTAACTTTTTGTGTACGGAAAGGAGGCTTGCAATTTCTTTGCTACGAATATAGCATGCTTCACGCTCATAATTAAGTCTTTGCACAGACATAATTTTGTGCACCTTAAATATGTTGTCACCTGAGTTTTAAAAATGAAGATTAGTGATGTCCATTGCATGTTTGGAGATTACACTGAGTGCGAAACTTAAAGACAACGACCCTTGTCTTCTCGACAAAATGGTTTTGACGCGGGAGAAACACCTACACGCCTTCTACAGGGATGTATTTTGATGGTGGTGAAAGGGTGATCGTCAACTTTTGCCTGAAGAGTTTGTTCCTCTCTTCTGCAATATGCACCGGTTCACTACTAAGAAAAAGTTTCACGTTTGCTCTGCATGCGTCTGGATTTAGTCTATTTGCTTTCCACCTCCGGTAGCTTTGAATTGTTTCCATGTGCTAAGACTTGCATGTTAATTATTTATATTTTTCATACCTGCGTGGCTTTGCTTGTTGTACTCTCTTGGGTGTCTTCTTTCGAGCGGGTGACACTTCCAACATCGTTTGGGTCTGTTGACTTTTCTATCTGAGTGGATGCCACTTGTGACATTGTCTGGCTCTATTGCCTATGTTGACTTGGATGTTGTCTAAGCGGATGCCACTTGCGACACCGGCGGGCTCTGTTGATTTTCTAGGGACTGTTTGTTTGAGCGGATTCCACTTGCGACAGCATCTGGCTTGTGTATTTTTGTTGAGCGGATGCCACTTTCGCTACTATTTGGCTCATGCCTATTTTTGTTGAGCGGATGCCAGTTTCGACATCGTCTGGCTTGTGCGTGAATGGCCCTCTCGGTAGTATTTGTATGAATGGTCCTTTTGGCTGTGTTTATATAAATGGTCCTCTCGGCATACAAATGTCATCTCATTAGCATGTTTAAACTGCAAAATGTGAGAAACCATGTCAGTAGATACTGTATTATAAACGTCACCTAAGGTGAATGAACAAGTATGTTCCTTTCTAAGATTGACAAACAGTTATACATTCCTTTCTAAGGTGGACAAGAAAGTATGTCCTTTTTTAAGGTGGACAAATAGTTATACATTCATTTCTAAGGTGGATGAGCAAATATGTCCCTTTCTAAGATGGACAAATATTTATACATCCCTTTCTAAGATGGATGAGAAAATATGTCCCTTTCTTAGGTGGACAAACAGTTATACGTCCCTTTCTAAGGTAGACGAGCAAATATGTCCCTTTCTAAAGTAGACAAACATTTATACGTCCCTTTCTAAGGTGGACGAGCAAATATGTCACTTTCTAAGGTGGATTAGCAAATGTGTAAATAATGAATATCCCACTTGCAGGTAAACAAATAGCAAGTTTCACTTTAGGGTAAAAGTAAATTGAGATACTGAGAACCATGTATTCGACATAGTTTATGACTCTCAAGTTGTCCCAGCTTGTGGTCAATGAAGGTCGTCGATGACTTGATATTAACTTCTGCATAATGTTAAAGCAAAGTCATTAAAGTAGTCAATATGAATGACTGAGTACTTAAAATAGTGAAAAAAGTTCAAAGTGTAGCCATTCGACTTTTGCCGTCAGATAAGCTTTGTTTGATGTTTCTGGTCATTGTTGGAGACTTGATCTCCACTTCATCTGGCATGTCTAGATTCTCTTCAGTTTGATCGATAGATGCGATGCTTGAAGACATTACCTACAAAATCCTTATACTAAAGTTTGTAAGGTATGACAGATAAAGTTGGATATGGAATCGTTCGATGCAGTGGTATTCGTCTGGTTGATGACTTTGATAGCGTCATGTTGATTTGGTGGTGGCTTAATTCCGAGCCTAAATTGGAATTTTTGATACTCTCTCAAAAATTCTGCCCAGTTGAAGTTGTGTCAGGGACCTTTCGTGCCGAGTCTTCCAAAGGAAATTTTGAGATCCTCTCAAAAATTCTGCCCCAATTTCTACCTAGGAGATATTTGAGGTTTTTTTGTGCGACTGAGCTTGAAGAGCGCCTACGTATCCCTATTTGAGAATCAGGTCATTGCGTAGTTCATATCATGAGTCATGTACACTATAAAATCATCGTTAGTAGAAAATGCACTATAAACATAATTGGTAGCGATGCCTTCACAACGTCATCTCAAATTTTTGATACAAGTGTCTTATCCCAGGACAATCCACTTTAGAAATAGGCAGTGTTCCACTTTGACGTGGTCAACCTAATTTGTGTCCTCTTAGAGGGTGGATGACTTGATTTGAAATAAAGGTAAGTATCACATTTTTAGGGCGACGACCTAGTTTGAAAAATAAAGGCAAATGTCACAGCTTTAGGGTGGACGACCTTGTTTGTCATATTTTTAGGTCGGATGACCCAGTTAGAGACAAGGGTAAGTGTCACAATTTTTGGGTGGACGACCCTGTTTGTCACAATTTTAGGATGGACGACACAATTATAAATAAAGGTAAATATATCAATTTTGGGTGGATGGCCCAGTTTGTCACAATTTTAGGGTGGATGACCCGATTAGAAATAATGGTAAGTGTCAAAATTTTAGAGTGGACGGACTAGTTTGAAAACTAAATGTAAATGTCACAATTTTAGGGTGGACAACCCGATTTGTCAAAATTTTAGAGTGGACAGTCCTATTTGAAATAAAGATAAGTTCGTTTTATGTTTAACTACTCCTGTGTGGTTCTGTCATCATAACCTCTCAATTTGACCTTATGGAGGGCCTACTCGGCATCATTTGTATGAATATCCTTCTCGGCATTCTTCGTAGCCTTCGTGGCTTCTTTTTCTGGCCCTCTCGGCTTTGTGAAATAATCCTCTTGGAGTGAGTAGATTCCTCACATGTAATTAAATATTGTCGCTTTCTGACATGATTTATTATCATTTTGATTATGGGGTGAAGACTACATCATTTGGATCGAGATTACATCACCTGACACTTGGAGTGAAGACTGCAACCTTTTGGCCGGAATTACATCATTCTGTAGTGGTAGGTCAGGCATATTTGGGTTGTGTAGTTACTTTGATGGGGTATGATACTCAAGTAGATATTAAAGTTCTGGGTATGGTAGATTTTAATGTTATTTTGGTTATGGATTGGTTAGCTCCGTATCATGATATCTTGGATTGTTATGCCAAGATGGTTACCTTAGCTAGTGACCGAAGAAAGTGATTTCATTCCTTAAAGCTCAAAAGAAGGTAGAGAAGAGATGTCTTTCCTATTTGTCTTATGTTTGTGATACGAGTGCAGAGACTCCTCTATTAGAGTCCGTTCCGGTACTTCAGCAGTATCCAGAGGTGTTTCCTACAGACCTTCCCGATGTTTTGTCGGATCGTGATATTGATTTCTGTATTGACTTAGACCCGGGGGTTCAGCCTATTTCTGTTCCGCCACATCAGATGGCACCAGCCGAGTTGAGAGAGTTGAAGGAGAAATTGTAAGATCTTTTGAGCAAGGGTTTTATTCAACCCAGTATTTCACTTTGGGGTGATGCTATGTTGTTCGTGAAGAAGAATGATGTGTATATATCCATGTGTATCGATTATCGGAAATTAAACATGGTGACTATTAATAACAAGTACCTGATACCTCGCATTGATGACATATTTGATCAGTTGAAGGGTGCTTTGGTCTTTTCTAAGATTGACTTGAGGTCCAGTTACTTCCAGCTGAAGACTAGGGTCGAGAATGTTCCTAACACGGCATTCCGGACTTGATATGCACATTATGAGTTTTTGGTGATATCATTTGGGTTGACGAATGCACCTACAACCTTTATGGAGTTGATGGATGCAGTGTTTAGACCTTACTTGGATTCATTAGTAGTTGTATTCATTGATTATATCTTGATTTATTCTCGTAGCGAGAAGGAGCATGAGTAGCATTTGAGGATCATGCCTGGTATTCTAAAGGAAAAGCAACTCTATGCAAAATTTTCAAATTGTGAGTTCTGGCTCAGTTTAGTAGCTTTCTTGGAGCATGTGGTGACTAAGGATGGTATCATGGTAGATCTCAAGAAGATTGAGGCAGTTTAGGATTGAGTTCTTCCTACTCCGGTCAGTGAGGTTTGGAGTTTTATTTGCCTCACATGATATTTTCAACATTTCTTGGAGGGATTTTCATCTATTGCAGCTTTGTTGATTATATTGACCTAAAAGGATGTAGCTTTTTAGTGGTCTGAAGTGTGTGAGGTGAGATTTCAAAAGTTCTAGGCCTTATTGTCTACAACTCCAATTTTGACCTTACTAGTTAAATGATAGAGCTTTACCATGCATTATGATGTTTTTGGGTGGGTCTTGGGTGTGTGTTGATGCAAACGGGAAAAGTGTTAGCCTATGGTTCGAGGAAATTGAAGGTTCATGTGAAGAATTATCCCACCGATGACTTGGAGTTGGCGGTGATCATATTTGCTTTGAAGATTTGGAGGCATTATTTATATGGGTTGCATTGTGAGGTGTACACCGACCATCGCAGTCTTTAGTATTTGTTCAACAAGAAAAATCTTAATTTGAGACAACGTAGGTGGTTAAAGCTTCTGAAAGAATATGATATGACTATCTTGTATCAGCCAGGTAAGGCAAATGTGATAGCGGATTCCTTGAGTTGTAAGGCAGTGAGCATGGGCAGTTTAACTATATTGCATGTAGGAGAGCATCCTATGGCTATGGATGTTCAGTACTTGTCAAAACAGTTTGTGCGACTTGATATTTTAGATCCCGGTAGAGTTTTAGTATGTGTGGAGACGCAGTCTTCCATATTGGAGCACATCAGATCTCAGTAGTTCGATAATGTGCAATTGTGGAAGATCTGTGATAAGGTGTTGCGTGGAGAGGCAAAGGAGGCAGTTATTGATAGTGATGGTGTTTTGATTATCAAGAGGTGAGTATGTGATCCTAAAGTGAGTGATTTGACCAGACTGATCATGGAAGAGGCCCATAGTTTGAGGTATTCCATTCAACCAGGGGCTACAAATATGTACCGTGACTTGAGACAATATTATTGGTGGTGCAGGAATATAGTAGAGTTTGTGTCTAGGTGTTTTAATTGCTAGCAAGTGATGTATAAGCACTAGAGTCTTGGTGGTGTGATTTAGGGGATGCTCATTTCTATCAACTTCGGGGTAGGATTGCCACGTACCATGGGTAAGTTTGCGTCATTGTGGATAGCTTGACAAAATCAGAACATTTCATTCTGGTCCAAACTACTTATAATTCAAAGAAGTTGCTAGGGTTTATGTCCGAGAGATAATGTGATTGCATGGGGTTTCCATTTCTATCATTTCTAACTGTGGTACACAATTTACATCTCACTTTAGGCGGTCTATACAGAAGGAGTTGGATACTAAAGTGGAGCTTAGTACAACACTTTCACCCTTAGACGGATGACCAGTCTAAATGAACTATTCAGGTTCTTAAGGATAAGTTGCGAGCCTGTGTGATTGACTTTGGTGGTCATTGGGACCAGTTTTTATCCTTGCCAGAGTTTTCTCACAATAACAGTTACCATTCAAGTATTGAGATGGAACCATTTGAGGCATTGTATGGTAGGAGGTGTTTTCACCAGTTTGATGGTTTGATGCTTTTGAGGTTCTATCTTGGGGCACTGATCTTTTGAGGGATTCATTAGATAAGGTTAAATTGATCTAGGATCGACTTCTTATAGCCCATAGCAGACAAAAGAGCTATGGAGATCTAAAGGTTCTCCCTTTGGAGTTTCTGGTTGGTGAGCGGGTTTTGCTAAAGGTCTTACCCATGAAGGGTGTGATGAGGTTTGGGAAGAAGGACAAGCTCATCCTGAGGTTTATTGGTCCTTTGAGATAGTTCACAGAGTTGGTAAGGTGGCCTATGAGTTGGCTTTACCTCTTGGGTTGTCAAGTGTACACTCTGTGTTTTATATGTCGATACTGAAGAAGTATGTTGTTGATGGTTCTCATGTAATTAGATGGGATTCGATGTTTCTCGATCAGAATCTAGATTACGAGGAGGAGCCTGTAGTTATTTTGTATATGCAGGCTTGAAAGTTGAGGTCTAAGGAGATAGCTTGTGTGAAAGTACAGTGGAGGAAGCTACATGGTATATTGCGTGTAATATGCGAGCTAACTACCCCGAGCTATTTGAGAGTGTAGGTACTTCTTTTTCCTTACTGTTTGAGGATGAACATTTATTTAAGTGGTATATGATGTAACAACTCTAAAAGTCATTTTGCTTATTTTGCTTAGAAAGCCATAAATTACCATTTTCGAGTATTTATTTGTTTGCTTGTGACTTATGGGGATGGGTGGCACAGTTTTTGAGGTCATCAGATAGGGTTTAGACTCTTTTTGGAAAGTTTAGGAAATTCTAAGTTAAGAAAATAGATGAGTTTGACTCATAGTTGACTATTGGGTAAACATGCTCTTTTCACAGTTTTGTCAGTTCCATTAGATCTGGAATGACGCTTATAACTTAGTCGAGCCTTTGGTTTGGTTCCCGAGGCAGTCGGGTGTGTTTAGGGGGTTTGGTTGAGAAATTGTGAAATTAGAACTTAAGAGTTGACTTTAGTCAAACGCGAGCCTTAGAGACCTTTTTTGGGAATTCCGAGTGAGCGAGCAGGTCTGGAATTTGTTTTCATATAGTAATGCATGTTTGGTTTGTATTCGGGAGGTCCCAGGAGTGTTTCGAATATTTGACGGGGAGTTGTATGGTTTTGGCTATTGTTGATGTCTGGTGTTTGCACCAACAAACATGTATCAACTTCTGCGTGCTCGCTTATGTGGACGTTTAGCTCGCAAATGCGAGAAATGACCAGATAGTGGGTGTCCGCTTCTACGGATGACTTTCTCACAGAGGCGAGTGCGCCTCTATGGAGTTTCTCTTAAGAGTTTGAGGAGAGTTCATAAAAGAGGTATAATCTTTCCCCCTTTTTAATTATTATGTATTTGTTATGTTTTTATCCTAAGTATGATCTCTAATTGAGGGAGGGAGAACTTAGCTTTTGTTGAAAATAAAATAGTAAGACTTGGGATTTGGGGATCGATTATTGAATGATGGTTGTTGATATTATAAACTAGTGTTATATTATGCTAGTAGGTGATGTTTAATTGATCAATTCTCTGTTAAAAATCCTTTTGGGAATTGAGGAAAATTCTAGGGTTAGAATTGGGGGATTTTGCTATTTCTTGAAATTGAGGATCTAACTGGGCTTAGTTATTAAATTAAGGATATGATTAACTAGCATGTTATAGTACTAGTTGAGTAATAAAGTTCGTATTTTGATATTATAGGCCTGGGGTTCCTTTGTAAATTAACTTAGGGATTCTAGTTTCAGCGATAGATATGGGTACCGTTACACCCATGATCTCATGTAGTTAATATAAATGACCATAGTGGGCTCGGGAGAAGGCTCAACGATAGGGGATAGCTATTGCATGATTCTTCGGCTTTGAATCAGGCAAATTGAGACTTACCAGACTCTAGTATATCGTTTTATGTTGGTATGTTGTAAATGATTTAAGGGGATTAATGGGGTATTGGGGGTCCCGTATTAGTGAGGTGACGAGCACTAATACGGGCACATGTGAACTTAACTTGGGTAATTAATGAACTAGTATGATATACTTGAAGAAGACTATATGTTTAGTCTTTCGGTCATGAGCATGGTGAATAAATCCGCTTAGATTTTGTATGATTGCTGATAACTTGGGCTCGTAGACTTGATTGATATTTCTACCTTTGATTTAACTTGTCATGCATTTACAACTCTACATCTCGTCTAAATACTTGAAAATGAATTTATAATATTGATTGTATTGATTATGTTGAATGCAAGGTGTACACATATCCATATCAATCATACATATTATACTGACATTTGACTATTGAGATACTACTGGAAAGGGGCTTGGGAAGTCTGTTATTGGATATGGTACATGATACGGGAGTGATGACAGATGAGGACACTTCAGCCACAGAGCTGGTATCCGATGTCATGATGGGTATATAGACTTCATGAGTCCCCCATGGGTCACGTGACAGCTATTGCAGCAGCGTGTGTATACCGGGTACATATGACCATTGCATATATACATATCATTTGCATTACATTCATCCATATTCTAATATGTATTTGGTGTTTTTTGTGCTCGGTTCTGATTTCTGAATTATGATCTGATGGCTTATGATAGATGATATTCTGATTCTTAAGACTTATACTTGTTGTGAGACTGAATTGAGAGACTTGATGGGTCTAGACGACCTGAATGGGGTTTAGGCTGACTTTGATAACACGATTGAACTATAAGATCTAATGATAGGTTTTGATAATTGAACTATTTTATATACATAATTGACTAATTAGTAGATAGGTATCAGAAAGTACCAACCCTCGCTACCACTATAGGTAGGGTCGGTCGACGATGCTGTTGAGTACACGTGTTTACCATTCTCACTCTATGCTTGTTGCACTCTATATGCAGGTACGGAGTCGAATGATGGAGGAGCAGTTTGAGCAGGTTCTAGCTGGTTGATTTTCGGAGTCCAGGGTGAGTAGCAGCTTCCTTCCCTGCACTGGAACTACCTCTTATATTTATGACTCTGTCTTTTGTTACTTTCAGACAGTATTATGTATTTCCTTATCCAGACTTGTGTTCCATTTAGAGCTCTATACTTATGACTACCAAATTTTGGGGGATTTCTTTCAAGCTATGTATTAAGTCCTAAGACTTGTTAATACTCTTCGTATTATTTCTTTACTTTCCGCATTTACTTATATATTCATTATATCGATTGATTGGGGTTCTTCTACGGGTTAGAGTAGGTGCCCTCACGGCACAATAGGATTTCAGGTCTTGACATATTGAGACAATGATCCGACTCTTCAGGAAAGAAGATCTCCAAGTGTGAATAAGTGACCCTCGTCCAATAAAGGAGGCGATATGATAAAGAATCCATATAGACTCACTTGATGGCTTAGTAAGCAGACAAAGAAGTACAATGAAAGATATTAAGATGAATAGGATTATGTTATCCAGATTGTTGTGGATGTGTTCAGGCTATCCAAGGATATGTAAGTATCGACGCTAAGGAAGGAATGATAGCAACCTACTGGTTAGAGGAGTCAACTGACAACAAGAGCCACCTGACACGTGGGTCTCAAAAAAGGAAGCATGAAGGGTAATTAAAGACCGAAGCATTTGAGATTCAGCAAAAGATAACGCATGTAAAGCCTAGAAGAAGGCTAGTCCAGAGGTTGGATGAGCCATCAGTCGGTGCAACATTTTATGCTATAGAATAATTTTAGAGCTTGAAGCCCTAACTTTATAAGTAATCATAGCTTTCAGGACATCTTTCATATGGGAGAGTAATGGTACAATGGACTAGTGTATAACATATCAAATTGAAGGACTATGAAGCCCGAGAATAATGATCAACAACTAAAGGTTGTAGCCCGAGAATAATGATTAACAACTAAAGGTTGTAGCCCGAGAATAATGATTAACAACTAAAGGTTGTAGCCCGAGCTGGTACTACTAGAAATAAATGAAAAGTGGGGGCAAAAAAGGATAATTACGGGCAGCTTAAGGTGACCAAAACCCTATGAGGGTATATGATGATGGGATTACCAATTACTACTATTAAATGTAGGTAAGAAACAAGGGAGGAAAAGTTACTCTGAGTACAATGGTTAAGTATAAGATTACATAATGGATAACTAATAACGTAAATCTCTTGTAAGTGTGGGTATGTATCCAACTGAGAAATATGTCAACGGGCTGCTATGAATTATGCCGGTTAAATAAAGAACTAAGATCGAAATACAGAGTGGGGCTTAAAGCCATATATATAGGTAACTCTCCGATGACAGAAGTTGAGATAAACCACAGCAGTATGGTGCACATGTTCAGACTAAATGAGGAAGGAGGTTGTTTATGCTTAAAAGTGGTTAGGAAAGCCAAGAGGAAGTATGGACCCATGACTTTGGGTCGGTCGAAGGGAGTATGCACCAGAAGTATGACGTGATACCCTTGATGACCATGAAAACCTCCAGCACACCTTTACACGACAACAACTGAGTTAGAAGATGAATTTATCTTATTGATAGTAGAGGAGTACTCCAGAACGAGTCACATTGACACAGAGACATATGAGTCTTGCTAACGAAAGTAACAATTTTTGGAATTAAAAAGAGCGAGTAAAGGTGAGATCAAATGATATGGTAGAATGTGGTCCTCCTCAAGAGGGGAACAATTTAGAAGCCAGAGTACTACGAATAGAGTTACCAATAGAACTCAATGGTATAATTAGTGAGATGATAACACTATGGAGGGATTCTGTCCTATACAATTTTAAGAAAAAAGATAAACAGAGCAAGGTGATAGTCTTCACGGCAATGAGAGATAAGAGGTATAGGCGGCTCAGCCTATCTAGGGATCAAGGAAAAGAGAAGGTTAGTTGAAGAACTTCATCAGTTAGTAAGTTTAAGGGTCCAGTTTCAGGACTCCAAATGATAATAGAGTGATAGCAAATGACGTATCAACATTGCTCTGGTGGTAGAATCAATACCAAATTCTGGAGCCAGCACTGTCAGAAAGGAAAATTTCATAGCAATCAAAGCCAATACATGGATTGAGGGAAGACGAAGCTATATGCTACCAAGATCAAATGTATGTTCCAGATATAATGAGTTATTGGGGTCGCATTGAAACAACGATGTATTATTTCTGCTATCTTATTCATCTTGGATCAATGAAGATATACTGTGATACTAGGGATATGCATTGATATAGCATTGCAAGAAACCAATAAAGGGCTAGTATAAAATATAGATATCCTAGCTTAAAACAAAAGAGGGGCTCAAGGGTAAAGTTTAGTAGGAGGTTGCCCCATTCTTATCAGGAATATCACTCCAAATAATAGGCTGGTTGATGACATTATTCGCACAACCTAAGAGTATACAAGTATGATGTTAGAAAGACCATACAATTGCAGAACATTCTTAGGCTTGTCACCTTAGGTAAGGGGGCCCGGTGACAACAAACTTTTAAGTACTCTCCCAAGGATTTATAAGACATAAGAATATCTTGTTATAGGTCAGCCTAAATAAATGCAAGCCAAGCACATAGATTAGACGCTCGATGATACGTTACGGGCAATGGTGTTATTGTTCCAAAGAATGTGGGATGGTTACTTCCCTCACAATGGTTTTTATGTTATCGCAATTATCATTTTACCATATAAATGACTTTTTATGGAACCATGTATGATCAGAAGTGCAAACCCCCTAACGATTGATTCAATATGAGAAAGTATGAATTATTTAGACCCGAGTCACCAGACGATGGAAAAGGTACATCTCCCTCAGGAGCGAATGTTTAGGGTTGATACTATGCGGCATTGAAATTTAAAGAACATCATCCATGATTGAATATCTCTGAAAATTTCATTCATAATGAGTATGATGAACATCAACCAAAAAAACAAGTTTAACCCCTGAGAAGGAGCAATCAAGTAAAAGATATGATTTGAAGGATCGATAGAAACATAAAGTGTAGATATTCTCATTCATTCGAGCTAGATGGATATTCGTATGATAAGACTTCCAGATCTACGTCTCATAGTGATAAATCTACTTTATGTATTTTACTAGGTGATGGTCATAGTACATGTATGAAAGATGTGATACACTGGCTCGACGGCGAGACATGATGGTTAAGGCAAGTTATGGATAACATTTACATTTATTGATACGTTGATGGTCGTGTGAGGCTAATGATATATTATATGGGCCTGTGTGGCACTTGTTTTGGTTCTAGCTGCTTAGCAGGTCTTTGGGATAGTCTTATTTATAAAACAACTCTGTCGAAATTTTGTTAAACCCTGAGAGTTAAGGACCTTTAGTTATGCCCCTCAATATTTGCGGACGAATGTTCCTAAGGGGGGAAGGATATTACACCCCGTAGTTCTACGTACAATCGAAAGTATAGTTAGTCGATTTGAGTTCCAGAAACCTGAGACCTATCTTGTGGTTCACGTATGATTTAAATGGATGTTAAGAAGGTTTGCGGAAGGTTTAAAGTCAATTAGATTAAAAGAAGCATATCTCGACAAAGTTTGATGAAGATTTGACAATACACCAAGTGTTTCACCCCACGAAAGCCGATCCACTTCGAAGACCAGGACATAAATAATGGCCTACACTTCCTTACCATCCTGCCACCATATGCATTAGGTTCTGTGACTACAGATGGTAATCTGCGGTGCAGAACCAACATCATATGCGAGGTAGAGGGTGATGCTATATACAACCAACATCGGTGGCTCATTGATCTTATTTTATTTTCGACCCAAACACTCTCCTTGGGTTCTTATGTTATCAAGTAACATTCCCATACTAGTTTGAAGAGAAATCTCTCTGAAATGATCCATAGTATCTTGCAAATCTGCTTTGTAGCAAGGTAAAGTTGAGAATCTTCTTGAGCTTGGAGAAAAGCTTGTTCTGAAAGTCATCTTGGCTGTGTAAAGTTAAGATTTTACCGACCTTTGATGTTTTCTAACTCTTTGTAAGCTTAGTTGATTGTATTGGTGAAGTCGACTTCTGAAAGTTAAGCTAAACTCCATGAAAGAGTTGTTACGATTCTTGTGTAATTCTTGGTTAAACCTTGAGATGATCATGGATAGAAGTTGAAGGGTGTAGTGGTAGTGATTATAGAAGATGTATTGTGACTTGTTGTTATTGATTGAAGGGGAATTGATAGTATATTAGTAGCCATGAACACTATAATTTGAGAAGCATGCCTTCCAGGTGTTCGTTGGATTGTCATAGTGAATCAATTCTTAGTTTATTAATTCTATCTTGACCCGAACCCTCTATATTGTGTAGATAATCGTTCATAAAAAAATTGTGGGTTCGTGAGGCGTTGTTAGCTAGGTGACTCAGGTACGTAAGGCTATCCCTTTCTTCTTAAAGCATGAATTCATAACGAACATCATTTTACAAATGAATCGTCAAAAGAACTATTCTAAGTCATATATTGTTGTCCCTTATCGGGATCATTTCCTCATATTGTTATCATATTCTATATCACTTAGTTGTTGGCTATGTATCTGAGTTTCATAGACCTCCAAAAGGAGCGTTCCAAAGAGTTAATTTTTGAGTCGACCAATAGTCGTTCCAAAGTATAGTCAAAGAGTTTATAGGTACCAAAAAGGCCAAAAGTGACATTACTACTATGTTGTATCATGAACACCACCGGTCTAATAATGGTGGGCAGTTATATATACATTTATTATACACACCACCGAACTAATATCGGTGGATAATTATTTATGCTCATACACACACCCTCCTATAATCAGAGGGCAAATATTTATATATGCATCAATACACACACCTCAGACTATCACCTGGGGGCAGTTTCCGATATACACACCTCAGGCTATAAGCCGAGGGCAGATTATATATTAAAACATATATATAGAAGTTTCAGTATAGTTTCTGAGTTTCATTGTTCGCCTTGAGTGGCACACATGTTATCAGAGTATCATGTTGCTTCTTATGCCCTATTTTCTAGCTTATGCTTTCATATTTCTATTTATGCTTTACATACCGGTACATTACTTTCATATTGACGTCCTTTTTGTCGGGGGATGCTGCATTTCATGCACTCGTCCTGGCCGTCTGTCTATAGGTGAAAAGCTTTACTAATGTTCACCTGTGTCCCCAAACCTTTCTGGAAAGACCTCTAGAATTTTGTTATGAATTGGGCTCCTCTGTCTGATATAATAGACACCGAAATACCATGAAGTCGCACTATCTCTTTAATATAATTTCGCATAGTCCTCAGTTGTATAAGTGTCTCTAACTTGCAAGAAGTAGGCTGACTTCGTAAGCCTGTCAACAATCACCCATATGGAGTCATACTTCGAATACGAATAGGGTAAACCAGCAATGAAATTCATGTTAATCATTTCCCATTTTCAAGTTGGGATCTCTATATTCTACACTAGCCCTCCGGGCTTCTGATGTTCTATCTTCACGTGTTGGCAATTGGGAAATTATGTCACAAACTCGGTAACACCCCTTTTCATATCGCTCCACCAATACATATCTTTTATATCATGGTACATTTTCGTCGAACTAGGATGAATTTAATAACGTGAATAATGTACATCTGTCATGATTTTTCCCTATAGTCCAGCTAAATCTAAGACACATAACTGACCTCTATACCGGAGAACTCCATCTCCCTTGAGCTCTAATATCAGCTTCTTTTGCGATGAATTTTCTCCCTCAATTTCACTATTTTAATGTCCTCATATTTCCTCTCCTTTACCTCAGTCACAAGGGATAATTTAGCCACATTCTAGATCAGAACTCTGCCATTATTGGAGCCTAACAATTGAATTCCCAAACTCACTAGTTGATGGAGCTCTCTAGCTAACTCTCTCTTCTCGACCTTCAAATAAGCTAAGTTACCCACAAATCTGTGGCTTAGAGCATCCTACAACATTAGCTTTGTCGCAATGATACAAGATATCGACATCATAGTCTTCAAATAACTCTAGCCATCAACTCTACTGCAAATTCTATTATTTCTACTTAAGGATATACCGACTCTTATGATCTATAAATATATAAGCATGAACGCCATAAAGGTAGTGCCGCAATATTGTAAGCGTATGTACCACTACTACTAATTCTAAATCATGGGTCGGGTAGTTATTTTCGTGTTTCTTCAGCTGCCTCGAATCGTAAGCAATTACCTTGCCATGTTCCATCAAAATGCATTTCAACACGACACCTGAGGCGTCACATTATAATTCATAGCCCTCTGATCCTTCTTGAAGTGTCCGAACTGGTGCTGACATCAATCTATTCTTCAACTCTTGGAAACATCACAACACATGTGTTTGAACACTGAAACTTAGCTTCCTTCTGAGTCAGCTTTGTCAAGGGTGCTGAAAGAGTGGAGAATCCCTCTACGAATCGCCTATTATAACCAATCAACCCGAAGAATCTTCATACCACTGTCAGATTCATAGGCCTAGGCCAAGTCTTCACAACCTCAATCTTTTGAATGTTGACTCTTATACCTTCATATTATACAATGTGGCCTAGGAATGCCACTGAATTCAGCCAGAACTCACACTTATAGAACTTCGCATATAGCTAATGATCCTGAAGCGTCTGAAGCATTGCTCTCAAATGGTCGGCATGTTTTTCCTCTGAGCGGGAGTATACAAGAATGTCATCTATGAATACTATCACAAACAGATCTAAGAATGGCTGGAATACATTGTTCATCAAGTCCATAAACATAACATGTGCATTCATTAGTCCGAAAGACATAATAAGAACTTTAAAGTGGCTACATATTGTTCTAAAGGCCTTTTTCACAATATCTTTCTCCCGAACTCTTACCTGATGGAAACCTAACCTTAAATCAATTTTAGAGAAGTATCAGGCACCCTGAAACTGATCAAATAAGTTATCGATCCACGGAAGTAGATATTTATTCTTAATAGTAACCTTGTTCAGCTGTCTATAATTAATACATATCCTCAGGGAGCTGTCTTTGTTCTGTTAAATAACACCGGTGCACCCCACTGAGTGGTACTAGGTCGGATAAAACCTTTCTCCAAAAGGTCTCTCAATTGCTCCTTCAACTTTTTTAACTCAGCAGGAGCCATTCTATAAGGGGGAATAGATATCGGTTGAGTGTCTTGAAACACATCAATTCCAAAATCAATCTCATACTCTAGAGAAATACCTAGAAGCTCATCTAGGAACATATATGGATACTTATTGACCACCGGAACACACTGAAGAGTCGATGGTAAAGCATCTGCATCTGTAACTAAGAAAATATGATAAATACACCCTTTTGCAATTAGCTTCTTTGCCTTGAGAAAGGAAATAAATCTACCTTTAGATGTTACAAAATTACCCTTCAATTCTAGGACTAGTCCGCCCAGAAAGTGAAATATGACAATCTTTGTCTAGCAATCAACATTAGCATAACAAGGTGCTATCCATTCCCTACCCTTAGTAACGTCGAAATAGACCATCTATAACTCAATAAGATCTGCTAAAGTCCTATGGCTACAAATCACTAATGTACAACCTCGATAAACTCGTATAGCAATAACTGACTCACAGATTGACATAGACACAACCAAAGGCTTACTTAACAACTCATGTACTATACTAAACTTCTCCCGAATAGACAGAGTGGCATAAGATAAAGTCGATCCAGATCTATCAAAGTATAAACATCATGTGAACTAATAGTCAACATACCTTTCATAACATCTGGTGAAGACTCTAGGTCCTGTCGACCCGCTAAAGCATAGATGATGTTCTGATTACCACTCAAAGTAGAAGCTCCACCTCTACCTCACCTACTACCAGCTAGGGGTTATAACCCACGCCCTGAAGGACGTATTGAGAAAGATGATACTACTACTGAACTAGTCGGTTTTGCCATACCACCTCTCCCTCTACTCAAATAATATCACTTCATATGCCCCTGATAGCAACATGAATAACATGCATTAGTGCCCAACCTGCACTGCCTATAATGTGTTCTTCCAAAAGTATCACAATGTGGCAGGGCCGGCCTCATCTGGCCTAAACTCCTCACCTACATGAATTTTGAAGCTCGCAAGCTCTCACCTATCCTGACTAGAGCTGAGATAGTGGCGGCCTAGGTGGTCGACCAAAAGACCATAGTCTGAAATCACTCAAAGACTCTCTATAATAACTGGCGGATCTCTCGCTCTTATGCTGCTCTCTCTCTCTCAATCCTTTGTGTAACCTGATGCTGACGTTTACGCTCCTCTAAATTACGAGCAAAAGCCTGGATCCTATAGATATCCATATTCCTCGTGCAAAGATGCAATTGTACAATACCCACTCAAGTGTGGCTCAAGACCGGCCACAAACTGATGAATCCTAGCCCACATGGTGTCAATAATAGACATGGCATACCGAGCTAAAGAATCAAATCGGATGTTTTACTCTCAAACACTCATGTTGCCTTGCTTGAGTAATAAGAACTGATCAACTCTAGCCTCTCGAATATCTAATGAAAGATAATGATCCAGGAAGGCCTCAGTGAAATCTTTCCAAATAGTTGGAGGGGCATCCGAACCTCCATACCGCTCCCATTTCTCATATCAAATAACAATAATATCTCATAACCTGAAGGCTGCTAACTCTACTGCCTCTATGTCAGAAGCATGCATGACCCTAAAGATCATGTGAAGCTGATCAATGAAGTTCTAGGGGTCCTTATCTGCATCTGACCCTATAAGATCTGGAGGGCTCAAAACAATAAACTCTCATATCCTTGAACTCTCTAGCGCTATTAAGTCTCGGCACTCATTGGTAGTCTAGTCTGACGCTGAGTCTAAGTAGCCACTATCTGGGCCAAAAAATATATTGGACTCCTTATATCTTGATCACATGGTACATGAGGAGGAACTAGATGTGATGTGGCTCTGGAGAGCTCTTCAGGTGGTGGAGAAGTTGGAGATGGCTGGAGGGTGTTTCTCCCTGAGACTCAGGATGGGCCGCATTATCAAGCGGCACTCTGCTAGTACCCTATCATGCCGCTATGTTAGTCCTCTGGCTAGCTGAGGTCTTTTTAGTCACAAGTATCTATGATGTATGTACGGAGGGGTGAGTGCGGGTAAGTGGGGCTGAGTAAGGTAGGGAACTAATTGATGCGACAATGGATGTGAAATAGAGGTTCTCGGGTTAGGTGTTACCGCCGGGTAGGTGGTGTTTTGGGACTATTTCAGGTAGTTTGGTGAGGAGTCAGGCTTAGACGCTTTGTGGGGTCGTTGAAGGTGTGTTGAGGCTTATTGTGGTGGTTGGGGTTCAGTGAGTAGATGGTGGCAAGGCCATGGAATAGAACCTAAAACAGTGAGGTTCTCGGTGAACGATGTTTAGTGGACTGTTTCGTGTTGTCGGGTTAGGATGCGAAGTTATGGGTGGTTTCGAGGCTTGGTCTTTGTTGTGTATATTTGTAAGGTACTGTGGGATGTGATGGTGAAAGGAATGAGATGGTTTTTATGAGGGATGGTACACGGGATGCTAGGTGCAAACTCGAGTACAAACCAAGCACAATCGGTCGATAAGTTAAGGATAATGACAAAGGGTTTTAATGCCCAAGTCGACAACTTGATGGGGTGACCAATTTAACAAGGTCTAGTCCGAGGTTGCTAAGTGGAATGCTCGGTAACAAGCCAAGTGAGGGTGGTCGGAAAATCTTATGATCGACCCTTGGTTTGGGTTTGGTTGGACCACACAGTTCCAACGTCTACCTACGCCGAGGGGGTTCCTTAAGCTTAGGCTTAGTTAAGTCAGAAAGCCTTAACCAAACTTTACACCAAAGGACAACCTTAGTTTGGGTTTGACTAAGTCACACATTCTTAGTTAAACTTACGCCAAGGGGTTTGGCTCACACAAGAACCAAAGGTCCTCCCGGAGAACCAACTAAGAATATGAACCCCATGTTGAGAGACTTAGCTTTGTGAGTAAAACTCAACTTTATATTATCAGCAAACTCTATTTTTTACAATGGCCTAAGGCCTCTATTTATAGTACAAAGGAGACTATTCTAGAAAGAAAATGAAAAGACAAAACTAACACCTAGTGTGGACGCATTTGGATTGACTTGGTGACCAAGGGAGTTCGGCCAACCCTTCCTCTTCCCTAGGCAAAAATTGTTGTCTCCTATGTAACAATATTCATGAACTTGATTCTTCCAACAACCTCATCTTCTTGATATGTATTGGAAGCTTCCATTCTTGGTATTTGTTTGGATGATCCATTCGACCACCTCTTGGTCTTCTCTTTGCTGAATTTGGAGCCTTCAATGAAGTCAAATATGTGTTTGAGATGTCCTCTTGGAACATTTGTTCTAGACGGTTGTTGTCCTTGCCATCTTGTCGGCCAAGTCATCTTTTGTTCCTTTCCTTGGTGTACTCTCGGCCTAGTCACCTTTGTGACTTATTAATTGTGTCCCAATGTTAGTTATTACATAGCACACTATGTCCTAATCTAGCAACTAAGCTAAGAATAAAAGACAAGCTAAAAGAATATACATGGTCTCGGCCATGACCAAACAAGAAGGCCGAAAAAATACAAGGCTTCTTAAATATTCACATCACAACTCCAACACCATTCTATTTTCATTGCCATGTTAGGCATCCAAGTGTGGAACAACGTGCCATTGTTGGCACTCTTGGTAAAGCTCTTCTCGGCTTTGGTTAAGAGTTTAAGTTCGCGAGATGATTTACATTATTCTCCCCTTCTTTGAAGGAATTTGCCCTCAAATTCACGCCGTTTAAATGTGGAAAAAAAATCAACAACAAGTGTTGATCTAATGTTTTCCCCATTAGATCGGACCAGAAGTTTTATCTTGTAGGTGCCTTTGCTAAATAAGGATCCAAATATGGGACCAATAGTTTTGAAACATGAGGTCTGTATTGTTCCATGGGGGCACCAAAGGTACCAAAATCACGTATGGGAGGATTAGAAAAAGAAATAGAACCAAGGACATTATTGGTTGCAATTATATTCGAAGGTTTGAAACATCTTTGGCTAGATTCCACCATGGTTAGACAATCACACACGCCCTCGGTTGATGTGATGCAACCTTTGGACCCTTGTAGTCTCTTGTGCATGAAGCTTACCAGAGTGTTTGGAGTATCACATACTCCAAGTGGCATCACAAGTTCCTCGTCTAGTGGTTCTTGTATCCGTTGTTGCACTTCTTTAACCCCAACTGGGTTATCTTCACAAGCTCGGGGATTGAGTAATGAACCTTTTTGAAATAAACCAGGAGTAGATTCGGTACTTTCCATCAGTGGTGGGATGGTTGTAAGATCATCCATACATATATCCTCAAGAAGTTCCTTCACGGGTTCCCTTGGATTTGCATTTCCCCTCGTGTCTCCGCCGAGACTTTTCTCGCATACCAATGAGTCCATAGGACTCCATTTCTTTGGTTCCTCATCCATCCTCCGTGCATGAAGTGAGAGAGATTCGAATTTGCATTTCATCGTACTTCAGATTTTCATGGCCTTCACCTCACTAGGTGACATTGGCAACAATCGGATTTTCTTGTCATTACTCCGAAGAGAATACATATTTCTCTCTCTATCATGTTGCACCTATCAAATATGAAATCGAATGAATGAAAGGGTGTTCATCGTCTCTCGTCGTCTCAGTCGCGGCTCCAAAACTGTTCAGTAAGGGCTTTTTATGCTTTGCATGGTATAAGCAACCTTTGTAAGTTAAGACATGTTTCTTGATTGCTTTGTGAGGTCTGTGACATTCATGTCTAAAGTATTTTGCTAAGTTGATTACTCTGTCTGCTGGTCCATTTAAAATGTTTTCATGTTAGCGTATCAATCCTCCCTGATTTCTTTGTGTGTGCTGTAGTACGCTAATTGTTAGTTTGTATTGGACTAGTTTAGACACTGGAGTGGGAAAATGCTAATTCTGAGCTGGTTTTATTTGCTACTTGTATAAGTCATGTTTTTGTCTTATTTTGAGCTGGTTTTATCTGATTAATGGATGGAGCATGATCAGGGTATAGTATACACAACCTCTTATTGGAATGATGCATATAGGCCATTTATTAGGATATGTATTATGTTTGTTTCCAGCTTCTAAGACTGTCCATGTGAACCTCTTTACCTTGCAAATGTTTTAGTATAAGTAAGGAGTAGTGCAACATATTTCCCTTTCCCATATTACATCTGAACATGTTTTCTGAAAATACCTATGCTGGTTTGTCTTTTTTTAATAAACAATGCCTTTATAAAAGCATATCACCTGCCTTATAATCAATGCCCATGTGTTGCTTGTGCGCATTCTTTAAGTTTGAAGCATATCACAAGAAGTAGGTTCAGTTGTTTGGCCCAGTTCTAAAACTGTTCTCATGAGTGTTTCATTGGTCAAAAGTATCAGATATGTTGCATAATTGAATGTTTTTCTTTCATAGTTGCCTTGTCTGAACTTTTCTATTATATTGCTTCGCCGACTGAAAGCCAAGGCATGCTGGGGTTTGGTTTAGCCTCCTCCGATAGCCTGCCATGCCTAAGGTTCTAGAAACCTTTTGATCTTGTTGCGGCATTGGAAATGGATGGTGGTAGCTCCTTTGCTTCCTTGTCTTTTAAAAAGTTAAGTCTAGTCTGATGAATTATTTTACTGCATTTTGGGCTCATTGTTGTTGCCTTTACAAGGATGTTTTGTACCTCAAGGCTATCTTGTTGTTGTCATCTATGGTTGCTTGCTGCTTGCTAGATGGATTTTGAACACATCCTATGATACATTATATGAAATTTGGAGCCTTCTGCGGATATAAGCAACTGCTATATTTTTACCAATTCATTGATGTCTTCTTTTGGCCATAATGCTATTGTATTTTGGGGTTATGAGTTGCTGCATCATTCTTGGTTATTTACTGCCACATTTGGCTGCTGGTTCGAAATGTTATACTACGAAAGGAAGCTACTACATTTATTCAGTTGCTACACTTCAACTGCTACATTTTGAGATGTTACACTTGACAAGGAATGCTTATTGCCTTCTGAGAAGGCTGGCTGATGTATATTTTTGTGGCCATTTTACTGAAGTATGTTGAGGCCACGGGCTGCTGTATTTTAGAGTTGAATTGATACTAAATTTTGAAGCATTTCGTTGCATTTTGAAACAATTGGTTGTGCACTTTGAGAATGAAAACAACTGCTGCACTTTGGAGAATCTGCTGCTATGTATTTTTGATGAGTTCGGTGCATTCTTGAAAATATTGATGCCATCTTGTTGTTATATAAATTCCATTAACTGGTGTATCTTTGCAAGAATGATTGTTGCGTTTCCTTGGCTGAAAAGTGCCATCTCTTGAGCAGATTTGAGGTCGAAATGGCTTCGGCATTTTGGGCAACTTTGTGGTCATTTACTGCTGCATTTTTGGTCTACTGCTGCTGCATTTTGGCCGAACAATTGTTGTCTTTAAGTTGATTTGAAGCAGTTTCTATACTTCTGATGTTTCACTGATTTTAACACGATACTACACTGGCCGATGAAAAAATATCCGTCGATTTTTTAGGCCTCCACAGTTGTAAAGACGGAAAATAAAACTTCTGGGCAAGGATGAAACTTAAATCTTTTTCTTATTTCATCCGAGAGATCAACATGTTTAGTAGGCGAGGCAATTAAAATGACCACCGAGTCATATGTTTGCAGCCACGACGTGATTGGAATGATCTTTCTTTTTCATCTGAGAGACCAACATGTTTAGTAGGCGGGGCAATTAAAATGACCACCGGGTCATATGTTTGCAGCCACGACGTGATTGGAATGATCTTTTCAAAATATAAGTCTGAGCCCTCCGTGATCAAAACATTTTTGTTTTGGATACGGATCCGAAGTTATTTATATTCAATTGTTTCTAACCGTTTGTTCTTGACAGCTTGCAAGGGGTAAAGTCAAAGAAGGCAAATACCCCTCAGAGATTATTTATTTTGTTGTTTTTTTTTACTTTCTTTAAATTCAGCTTTATTTCATTCTGTATTGTAATATTATTGTACTCGTGAAATTATTGAAATGTTTAGAATAGGTAGACATAGAATTAATTAATAGGGTAGTCTAAAATTGGAAACCCATCGCTAGTTTATTTATTTTTAGGCTCGGTTAGTTTTAAAATCGAAAATCGCCAGTTTACCTAATTTTAGGCTCGTCACCCATAAAATTTACATTGCATATATTTTATCAATTTTCATTCAAATGCATACTTTTTCCAGCTTTACATGTATATTAATGTCATATAAATGTATACTTGTACAAATGCATCATTCATTAAATACTTGCAACATCATTTAAACTTTATATTTCTAAATATGTATTTTTTTAGCATAACAATTAACCTGAGTTTGATCGGATAATCGCAAGTTAGCGGATCTTAAAGGATGCCTAACCCGATAATAAAGAACCCTTATCTAGAATCTCATTAGTTTTGTAGATCATAAAATTGGAGTTATTTTGCAGCATTTAGTTAACATTCAGGTGTCCTAATTCACCTTAGAATAATTAGGTGGCAACTCCTCAAAGCAAGCATTTTTAACCGATCCAGAGGGAATTGATGCCATCGCATCGCGAAGCTCTGGCTAAAAACGGGCGCGACAGTGGTGATTGGATAAATCTCTCCTCGACTGTTATATCTCATTAGAGGTATTCCCGTTGTAAAATCCTTCACAGTAAATCCAAAAGGGTCGAAGTCAACAAAAACCTAATTATCAGTTATGAATTTTCGAATAGACACTAAATTTTTAATTAAGTGAGGAGAATGAAGGACATTCTTTTAAGGCTAACGGTGGGTTTGGGGGAGGTAACTTTGTGTGACCATAATTACGAATAGGAATTGAATTGCCATTACCAACAATAATGTCAGGATTTTTGCTCAAATTGAAATAAGACGAGAGATTACCTGGCGCGGACGTCATATGAGAAGTGGCTCTGGTGTTCATTTACCAATTCACATCTGGAGGATTTAAACCAAGTGTATGTATCACGGCCTCAATATCCGTAGGCGTCGAAACTGATGCTGGGCCCGTAGCAGTGAAGGCCTGCTGAGGCCGAGGCCCAAGCAGCCGGCCCTCTTGTCGGGGCCCGGTCTGTGTCCGTGGCAGCCCGGCCGTCTTGGGGGTGTATTGGGCCTAGCCCAATTGGGAAAATAAAATGGGAATTATAGCGTGGGCCACTGGCCACTGGCCCAGCCCCATAGCCACTGTGCATTGGCCTAAGGCTACAATCAGTGGTGCTGCGGCCTAGCTGGTCCACTGCCATCACGTCCCCCACCACTTCTACCACCTCCATGTCCCCCACCACTTCTACCACATCCACGTCCTCCGTCACTGCCAACGCCACTACCGCAGCCGCCGCCGCGGTTCTTGCCACTATTTTTCCGATTTTGACATTTTTTGCCGCCACCATTGGTATGGTATTGGCTAGAATTGTCCGAGAATGAGTGAGGGTCATCGGACGTGGCTGTCATCATGACGGAATTGGCTCTGGTAGCTGCCGTTTTAGCCAATTCGGCCTCTTCTAATGTGAGCATGAAACATGTTTGGTAGAACGGTGGGAGAGGATTACTTTGATGAAAAAGTGTCCCAATGCTATTATAAGCCTCGGATAGGCCTGCAACCATTTGGAGAATAAGAAGATCATTCGTGACGGGCGCACCAACCTTCTTGACTTGATCCGCTAACTCCTTGAGTCTTTTACAATATGTTGAGACATTCGGAAAATCCTCGATGGTGATGTGTGAGAATTCCTGTTCAAGGGTCATGACACTGGAATTTTTGTCATCTTGGAATATATCACGTAACCTATTCCAAGTATCTATTGCCATCGCTTCGGGGTCAATAATAGTTTGCACGAGATCCATAGAAATAGTGGAACAAATCCACTAGAGTACCGTAGCATGAAGAGTTACCCATAACTCATTGTCATCATCGGTGGTAGGCACTTTCTCCTTGCCTTTTTCCACGGGGATGATGTGTTGAAGGGCTCGATGAGAGTGTGCGTGAACTTTAAATAATTTCGCTCACGTCGCATATTGGACGCTTTCCATCTCAAGAATGATAAGGATGTTGTTCTAGATGTTGGAGGCGGTAAGGGCAGGATGAAAGGTATTCTTTGAGGTAGACATACTGAAAGAACAAGATGAGAATTATGGATTTAGAAAAAAAGTTGGGAAGAAAAATAGAGGGAGTGGCTGGCGGCCGAGGAGGTCTCGGTTGCCGAGAATTAGGGCAGTGAAAGTGTGGGTTGGAGAAGGAAAATATTTGCCCTAGACTTCTGATACCATGAAAGGAATAATCCCTTGATTATTTTCATTAATAAAGAGAATATATATACAAATATACAATATATAAATATGAAAAAATAAATCTACATTTTCCTACTATAATTCTAATAGTTTTTCCTAATAAAAGACTAATACCATAATTACACTTGTACAAGAATTCTACAACTATGATAAAATACAGACAACTATACAAAGTGATATACACGGTTGAGCCGTGTATATCTTCTATGTAAAATATGGACAACTATACAAAGTGATATACACAGTTGTAGCCGTGTATATCATCTTTCAGATATAAATACAGTTGAACCCACAACAAATGAAACATATTCTTCACTTTTAACAAAGTTATCCATGATCAAGACATTCGCTACAAGAATCATTATGCCAAGAGAGTACATCTGGCCCTTCAATAAAGCTCTCTATTTAGAACCTAGTACCAATATAGTGGTCGATGCTCATAAACAAGGTCTTGAAGTTTTTGCTTATGGATTCACAAATGACAACTTTTTGCCTTACAATTACAGCTATGATCCACAGAGAGTATCTGCAATTTGTTGATAACTCTCAGTTTGTTGTTGACGGTGTGGTCACAGACTTCGTTACGTCTGCATCAATGGCCATTGGTAAGAATTTTCTTCTTACGATTAATGGAAATACGCATACACATCTTACAGCTCACAGTTGCTCCTTCTGCTGCAGTTTTCTTGGCAGGAAGTTGGAGCGCTTCAAAGAAAGTCCCTAGTAAGGAAATTAGTCTATATGTGTAATGAAAGAACTAAGTAGTACTCCATCCATCTCGATTTAAGTGTCTTAGTTTGACTAGACATAAAATTTAAGAAATAAAGAGACTTTAAAATCTTATTGTCCTGATTTAAAGATCTGTGTAATGTACTAAAATGTCCTTTGAATCTTGTGGTTATAAACTTGCCATGTAAGATGTTTGAATTCTCAACTTACTAAATATAGAAAGAGGTCCTCTTTTTTGGACAAGAAAAAGTAAGACACTTAAAATGGAACGGATGGAGTAGTACTTAGTGTTCCTATAATGCTTTTAAAAAAGGTTACATCTCAATTCTATTGTCCAGTTTAAATTAGCAGCTCTGATCATTTTTGCAAATGGAGCCAATGGAGATTATCCAAGATTAGCAGATCTTGCCTATCAAAAAGCAGTAGATGATGGTGCTGATATAATTGATTGTTCTGTCCAAATGACAAAAGATAGAGTTGCCTTTTGCTTACCTTCAATTGACCTCGTCCCAACCACTACTGCATTTGAACAGTTCATGAGTCGAGCGGCTAAGGTCGATGCAATTCAATCCTCTATGGGAATTTTCTCTTTTGATTTTACAAGAGGTGAAATTTAGTCATTAAAACGTGAGCCAGCCATCTCTCTCAATTATATTTCAAAGATTACTAGCTTGATTTTATTTTCTGAAATCTAATTCTCTTCTTTTCTCTCTTATTTGTTTTATATGCTCTGTGCCACAACTAAAATGTTCAGTGAATTTAATTGAGATTTGGCAAGGCATCCAGCACGCAAGAATGTGGGAAAATTTGTAACTCTCTCAGATTTCTTGGAATTTGCCAAGGCAAAGGGAGTTCCTGGAGTTCTGATCAACATATAAGTAAGTTTCTTTTCTACTCTGCATTTTACACACACACAGATATATATATATATATACATGATGTAGCGCTTCCTTGCTTGCATCATTTCCTCCTTTTCAACATGAAATAGATATAGATATGAATAAGAGATATTGGAAATAATCAAACCTGATTGTTACTGTCTTGAAACGAAGGCTGCGATGAAAGTACTAGCGCCTGTCATCATGCTCAATCAGTAATAAGTTGGCTTCACCTCCGGGGATCAGTCCAGCCTTGTGAAGGGAGAGGACTCTGTGGGTGGAAGCTACTATGTTATCTTGCTTTCCGCATTCACATGAGAGACACACATTGTGCACTCTTTGTAAAATTTAACTATGTGGGATTGAGATTTTTCTGTCTTTAGTGACTTAAACACGTGGGCCCTGCATGTCGAAACATCGTTTCTTCGCACATGCCTAATCTACTAAATGAGTAGATGATATTAGTGCCAAGTATTGTCAAATTTCGTTAAGAAATGAAAGCGATATTGATACATAAAGTAAGGTGTTTGAGACATCAATAGATGGATTGTTTTGGCCAAATAACAAATCTCCCACATAGGTAGAAGATGGAATGATTGAGCACTATATAAGCTCTACTTTTAAGTAAGGGTTTGGGACCCCAAGGGGTAACCCATGTGTTAAGAAGACGGAGGACCTAGGTGAGCTTGGGTTCAGGGATAAGCCCCACACGGACGCCGCCGCCCGCCCAGTCAAGGGTCATGGGTCACGGGCTGTCTTCCAATATTTTTGGTCCCTGAAATGTTTTTTATTTATATTTTGGTCCTAAAAGTTTCGGAGATAACCAAATACCTCTCCTCTCTTCAGCTGTCTATTCTATATTCTTTTTCTTCGTCAGAATCAACCTTACTTGCTTTGTATTATTGGTTGTTGTTGTTTAATCTTGGGAGACTGTTGTCCAATACCATAAAAGCATAAATACGGGGCAATTTTGTCTTAAAGAAAGAGAGTCATCTCTCGACTCAGCTTTTCTTCTTGTTTAACCTTTCTGACTCCATTTTTACCTACATTTTAAGAAAAAATTTCTAAGTGTTTGAAAGATGTCTGTTTCAAACCTTGATTTTGGTTCTGGTTCTCCTGCTGCCACTCAAGGGAATGTTGTTGTCCCTGCTCCTGCCAGTTTCCAAGGAGAATGCCCAGAAAAGTTTCTGGGTACCAATTTCAAGAGCTGACAACAAAAGATGCTATTGTATCTTACTACGTTGAACCTGTCACGCTTTCTGACAGAAGATCCTCCTTCTGGTGGGGATGCAATAGACACTCAGTCTAACACAACGACTGAAGTGGGCGAAGATATCCAGGTCACAAATTCCCTGAAGTTGACACTGGATGCCTAGAATCATAGTGATTTCATGTGCGAAAACTGTATTCTGAACGGTCTGTCGGATACACTCTATACTGTGTATTGCATCGTGAATACGACAAAGGAGTTGTGGGAAAACTCGAGAAAAAGTACAGCGCAAATGATGCGGGTACTAAAATTTTCATCGTTGGAAAGTTTCTGAAATTTCAAATGGTAGATGGTAAATCAGTGATGTCCCAAATCCAAAAGTTTTAAATGATTCTTCATCATCTAGATTTGGAAGGAATGAAGCCAAACGAGCAATTTCTGGTTGCACCTTTGATTGAGAAATTGCCTCCCTCGTGGAACGAGTTCATGAGTTATCTCAAACTAAAGACAAAAGAAATGGGGTTTGAAGACCTCATCGTCAAATTACAAATACAGGAAGACAATAAAATGGCTATATCTAAGGGAAAGCATCCAATAGAGGCAAAGGCGAATCTGGTTGATTCAAAGGGAAACGCCAACAAAAATGCAAGTACCATGGAGACGGCAAAAGCCAAACGATGGAGAAGTTCAAAGAAAACTGCCATCACTATGGAAAGCCTGTCCATATGATAAAAAAGTGTCGCAAACTGAATCGAGAGCAGAAGGAAAAAGCCTAGAACAAAGGCAAGGCCAAGGCTAACGTTCTACAAGACAAGGATGATCATTCGAACCTTGACGACATGATTGTGGATTTCTCGGCTGTAGTGCTGGAGACAAATCTGGTGGAGAATCTAAGGCAATGGTGGATAGACACAGGTGCAACCCATCATATATGCTCTGACAAGAGTGCATTCTCCTCTTACGCCCCAATCTCGGGCAAAAAACTATTCATGGAAAATGACGCTACCTCTGAAGTGCAAGGGGTTGGAAAGTCTGTCCTCAAAATGACTTCAGGCAAAGACCTTACTCTAAAGGAAGTGATGCACGTCCCTGACATCCGTAGGAACTTAGTTTCAGGGCCACTATTGGTCAAGGCTGGATTTAGACTAGTTTTTTAGTCCAACAAATTTGTAATAACTAAGAATGGTTTTGGGCTTCATGTGTGACGGCCTCTTCAAAATGAATACCATGTCTGTAATCTGTTCATCTAATTAAATAAAGCATTCTACCTACTTGCTTGAATCCTCTAATTTATGGCATCATAGATTAGGACGCGTTAACTACAAATCCATTCAAAAGTTAGTAAAGTTGGAATTGTTGGCTTCCTTCGACATAAACCCTCAACATAAATGTGAGGTGTGAATAGAGGCAAAATTAACCAAATCATCTCTCCATTCAGTCGAAAGAAACACCGCTCCTATAGAACTTATTCACATCGACATATGTGATTTAAAGTTTGTGCAAACTAGAGGGGGGAACAAGTACTTCGTGACTTTCATTGATGATAATACAAGCTATTGTTATGTTTACTTGTTGAAAAGTAAAGATGAAGCGTTTGAAGCATTTAAACGCTACAAAGCAGAAGTTGAAAATCAACTAAACCTATGGATTAAGGCAATTCATACTGATAGATGGGGAGAATACATAGCACCGTTTGAAAAATACTGTGCTCAATTCGGCATTGTTTATCAAATGACCGCTCCTTACTCGCCTTAGTCTAACGGTATTACCGAGCGCAAAAACTGTATGCTAAAGGAAATGATGAATGCTTTACTTATCAATTATGGTTTAGCCCAAAACATGTGGGGCGAAGCGATTCTTACCGCTAATACAATTCTCAATAGAGTTCCGCATAAGCATAAGGATAAAACTCCATATGAATCATGGAAAGGAAAGAACCCACTTACAAATATTTGAAAATGTGGGCTTATTTGGCAATGGTCGAAGTACCTAAACCAAAACAGGTCAAAATTGGACCTAAGACTGTAGATTGCATATTCATCAGATATGAAAATAACAGTAATGCTTATCGCTTCTCAGTTTATAAGTCGGAGATGTCTGATATCCATGAGGGTACGATCATGGAATTAAGGAATGCTGAATTCTTTTAACAGATTTGTCCTAGAAAGGAAAAAGAAATAATTTCGAGCAAACGAAGTTATGAATAAAATGCTCAAAATCAACGAAACTCGAGAGTTTCTGATTATCCGTAACTAGATGTTCCAGATCTACAGAACTCAGAAGTTACTGACTATCCGGAACATAATGTTCCAGACCTACAGAACTTAGGGGTTCCAGAGGTTGAACCAAGACGGAGCAAAAAATCCAAAAAAGAAAAAACCTTTGGCCCAGATTTTCTAACCTATATGGTTGAAAATGAACCGAGGACAACTAAAGAAGTATTGTCAACTCCAGAAGCACCGCTTTGAAAAGAAGCTATAGAAAGCGAAATAGATTCCATCATACAAAACCATACTTTGAAAATGGTTGACCTTCCTCTGGAAAGCAAATAGTTGGGTTGCAAATGGACACTAAAATGAAAGTACAAAGTAGATGGAACTATTGACAAATATAAGGACATATTAGTAGTCAAAGGCTATAGACAAAAGGAAGGCCTCAATTACTTCGACACATACTCCTTGTGTCTAGATTAACGTCCATAAGGGTGTTCATAGCCATAGCAGCTTTGCGTGACCTTGAGATACATCAAATGGATGTTAAGACAGCCTCCCTAAATGGAGAGTTAGAAAAGGAAATATACATGGAACAACCGGAGGGGTATGTAATTCCAGGACAAGAAAAGAAAGTATGTCGACTTGTTAAGTCTCTGTACGAACTCAAACAAGCCCCGAAACAATGACATGAAAAGTTTGAAAATAATTTATTATCAAAAGGTTTCTCCATAAATGAATGTGATAAATGTATCTATATAAGAGGGAACTCTGACTCATTTGTCATGATATGCCTTTACGTAGATGACATGCTCATCACCTGAAGTAGTCTAAACTTGATCTTGGAAACCAAGAATATGTTGAAACAATGTTTCGACATGAAGGATATGGGTATTACAGATGTAATCTTAGGAATTAAGATTTCTATGACATCTGACAGACTGGTCTTATCTCAATCTCATTATATTGAAGATGTTTTGAGAAAATTTGATGTATTTGACAGTCCTCCTATGAAGTCACTAATGGATATGAATCATAGAATTGATAAGAATCGTGGTGCACCCTTATCCCAAGAGTGATATGCGCAGGTCATTGGTAGCTTAATGTACATTACAAACTGCACCCGACCCGATATCGTTTATCCAGTCAATAAGTTAGCTAGGTTTACTCGTAATCCTGAAAATGATCACTGGAAGGCGTTAAATCGAATACTACGATATCTGAAATACTGGCTGACTTACGAATTACATTATTCAAGATATCCAGCCGTATTGGAAGGATACAGTGATGCAAACTAGATATTGTACATAAAGAATACCAAATCCACCAGTGGGTATGTTTTCACAATTGGTGGTGGGGTTGTGTCTTGGAAATCCTCTAAGCAAACGTGCATTTCCCGATCCACGATGGAATCAAAGTTTATTACTTTGGATAAAGCAGAAGAAGAAGCAGAATGGCTTTACGACTTCTTAGAGGATATCCCTTGTTGGGATAAACCCGTACCTTCAGTGATGATTCACTGTGATAGCCAATCAGCTTTAGGAAGGGCACGAAACAGTATGTACAACGGCAAGTCTAGACATATTCGTCAGAGACATAAGACCGTTAGACAATTGATCACCACGGGTAAGATTTCCATTTATTACGTCAAATCAAAGAATAATATAGCGGATCCATTAACTAAAAGACTACTCAAAGATCAAATATTCTTCTTGTCTAGGGGAATGAGCTTAAAACCCAAATAATAAGAATCTTTATGGTGGTAACCCAACTTTACTGACTGGAGATTTCAAAAATTTGGTTCAATGGGACAACTAAACTATAGAGGTTCAGTTTTAGCGCTTCACTTGAAGTAAAAGCACTTCTGATTATTATTCTTTAAAGAAATATAATTCCAAAGATGTTCCCGCGATAGACATTAAGTGCTACCTGCATAATGGGTAAAGGATAAGTTTCTAAAATCTTTTAATGATTCCTAACTCTTGCGAGTGGGGTATAGCAGGATAACTTATAGGAGATCACCTATTTAAGTGCGAAGACATGCCGCTTCAAAAGAATACACTTAAGAATCCAAGAAGTTGTCCATGGCCACAAAGGACAAAACTATAAGAAGAAATGAATAAGTGGAGTTATTGTGTTGATATCATTGTCTTGGTTTACACTAAACACTGACGGTTCAAGATATCACGTTCACCACGCAGTAAGTAAATCCGATGGGAATCAACTAAGGAAGGTTCAAAGCCGAAAGCTACCTTTCCTGATGCAATATCTTTCTGCTGAAAGATTGTTGAACTTTGGCACACTGATTGTTGGAAATTTAACTATGTGGGATTGAGTTTTTCCCGTCTTTAGTGACTTAAATATGTGGGCCCCGCATGTCGAAAACTTCATTTCTTCTCACATGCCTAATCTACTAAATGAGTAGATGATATTAGTGTCAAGTATCGTCAAATTCCGTTAAGAAATGAAAGAGATATTGGTACACAAAGTAAGGTGTTTGAGACATGAATAGATGGATTGCTTTTGCCAAATAACAAATCTCCCACATAGGTAGAATATGGAAGGATTGAGCACTATATAAGCTCTACTTTTGAGTACGGGTTTGGGACCCCAAGGGGTAACCCATATGTTAAGAAGACGGAGGACCTAGGTGAGCTTGGGTTCAGGGATAGGCCCCACACGTGCGCCGCTGCCCGCCCATCCGGTCCGGTCCTGCTCGGGCTCGGGCTGGGGTCTCGGGCTGTGGGCTGTCTTCTGTTCTTTTTGGTCCCTGAAATGTTTCTTATTTACATTTTGGTCCTGAAAGTTTTGGAGATAACCAAACGTTGCAACAACTCTGAAATGTTGCAACTAATCTGACTTTAACAGTCAGAAATGCCCTCTTCTTTACCTATAAATTGAACATTATTGTTCAATTCAAGCATACAAAATACAACACAAATCCTCTCCCCTCTTCGGTAGTCTGTTCTATATTCTTTTTCTTCGTCAGAATCAACCTTACTTGCTTTATATTGTTGGTTGTTGTTGTTTTATCTTGGGAGACTATTGTCCAATACCGTAAAAGCATATATACGGGCAATTTGTCTTAAAGAAATAGAGCAATCTCTCGACTCTGTTTTTCTTCTTGTTTAACCTTTCTGACACCATTTTACCTACACACTCAAGATGATGAATGCCACAAGAGAGATAAAAGAAAGAAGATCTTAAAAAATACACGTATACTTTGTGACACTTTTAGGTAGAAATTCAGTTAGTGTTAATTGCCAAAAATAACCCAAATTTAGCCTAAAATAGCCCAAATCAAGCCAAAAATAGGCCTTTTCATAGTATTATTCATATAATTATGGGATATAATATCTATGAAAGGGAACACGAAAATGGAAATAATCATTATAGTTACATACTATGATAAACAAATATGTAAATTTTCATAATATATATTTTTTGTAAAATTTATAATAATGTTTTCATCAAAAACTATTATATATATATATATATATAGATATAGATATAGATATAGATATAGATAGATAGAGAGTTCTGAATTTCAGAGTTATTAATAACTAACTATGACTTGGTTGTGTTCAAGAATGATGTCTACCTTGCAGCCAACAAGGGTTTTGACATTGTGGGTACCGTCACGATTGCTTTGAGCAATGCCACACTTGATAAGCAGTCGACTTAGAAGGTTCTGATCATGTCAGGTGAAAGTTCAGTGCTGGACAAATTCAAGGATATTCCCACTTACCAAAAAGTACTTCACATTAAGAAGCAAGTTGAATTTGTAACCAATGAGACAACATTGGAAATTAAGAAGCACGCGGATGCTGTGTTTTTACACAAGCATTCCTTATACACACAATTTTGGGCCAATGTTAGTGTGTATGCTGGAACTGTGCTAAATGAATTCCAAGATATTTACATGGATTGTAGCTCTGATCCTTATATGCTGATCCATAACCTTATTTATGTTGGGAGATTTTTCTCTTTATGGTACTTTATAAAGCAGTACGGGAAGTATTTAACTATTACAAGTATTCGAAAGGATAAACAAAGATTCAATAATTCAACATGGAATCTGAAAATTACAATAGTTACACAAGTAAAAACTGGAAATTCCAGTTTTATAGAAGACGGAAAAATATAAATTGGTTTTTGCTGAGTCGAGTGTAGCACTCTGTCCTTAAGACAATATTGCCCCGTATGTATCCTTTATACGTCCTGGACAATTTGTCTCCCAAGATAAAACAGCAATGGAACCCTTGAGCAAAGGAAACTCAAGAGCTACCGTGAAGAATATTGAGTAACGAAATGATGCTTGGAAGTTGTAGGAAGAAAACTATTTCGGTTGTGTATTTTCGTGCACCGTTTTTTCTGCATCTGTTTATGTATTTTCGTGCATATGTCTTAGTGCTCAACAATGGTGTAATGGAGTGTTTATATAGGAGAGGGAGGGGCTGTTTACTTGCCTGAAAAGCTGCCTCCATAATAGCCAAATAATGGCCATTATGGAGGTAGTAAAGTCACCAACATAAATGGGAGAAAGACCAACTGTTTTGGCCATTATAGGAGGAGTAATTCAGCCAAAATAAATGGCTGAATTGAGTGCTTGGCATTTCTGTTTTTGACCGTCGAAATTCTGATTTTCTGGAAACTTCGGGGACCAAACTGTACATCTTGAAACTTCGGGGACCAAACCGCACATCCGAAAGAATTCTCGGTCCAAATCGTATATCTGAAACTTCGGGATCAAACCGTACTTCGGCAAAGTTTTCTGGCCCAAAAAGATAATATCAGAAGACCCACATCCCACATCCCACAGCCCACGACCCGTGACCCGTGACCCGAGAACCCGGAACTCGGAACCGGAACCGGACCGGACCGGATGGGACGGGCGGGCGGCGGCGGCGCGCGTGTGGTCTTTCCTCGAACCGAAGCACATCTAGGTCCTCCCTCCTTTAAACACATGGGATACCCCTTGGGGTCCCAAACCCCAAACCAATTTCGAATCTTATATACACAACAATTATTTCTTCCTCTACCGATGAGGGAGAATTACACACAATACCACACTTTCCATGCTTCAAACACCTTACTTCGTGAACCAATATCTCTTTCATTTCTCAATGAAATTTGACGATTCTTGGCCCTACGGTTATCTACGTACTTAGTAGATCATGCATGTGTGAAGAACCGGATTCTCCAACATACGTTACACTAGTGTTTAAGCCGTTAAAGTTGGTCGGTCGCAACTCCCGCCAAAGGCAAATTTCCAACAATCCCCTCTTGAAAGAGATTTTGGCGCACTCACATGGTGTCTTTTCATTTCCAAAGCAATATTTCAGGCGGACCGATGTTGCATAAGGAGAGGTAGCCTTAGCTTTGAACCTTCCATAGTTGAATACCATCGGACTTACTTACTTTGCGCGGTGAACGTGATGTCTTAAACCGTCGGTGTTTAGTGTAAGCCAAGACAACGGTACCAACACAACAAATTCCCTTACTCTCTTCTTCGTAATGTTTTGTCCGTTTTGGCCATGGACAACGTCTTGGATTCTTAAGTGCGTTCAATTTGAGGCGGCCCGTCCTCGCACTTAAATAGGTGGTCTCCTACAAGGTATCCTGCTATACCCCACTTCACAAGTGTTAGGAACCATTAAAAGTTTCCCAAAGACCTAACCTCAACTGTTGAGGATCATTACGAGTTTTGAAAACTTAACCTTTACCCATACCGCAGATAGCACTTAACGTCTATCGCGGGAACGTCTTTGGATTTGGTGTTTCTTTTCGAAATCACTATCCGAAGTGCTCATACTTCGACCGAAGCGATCAACCGAACCTTTACAACTTAGTTTTCCCATTGAACCAAATTACCGGGATCTCCGGTTCGTAAGGTTGGGTTTCCACCGTATTGGTTCGTATATTTTGGGTTTTAAGCCCATTCCCCTAGACAGGCGAGAACACTTGATCTCCGGGTAGTCCCTTAGTTAGTAAATAAGGAAGTGACACCCGTGATGATCAACTCGCCATACGGTCTTATGTCTCCGACGGATCGTGACAGATATGTCCAGACGCCGTCATCCGTGTCCTTCCTAAAGCCGACCGGCTAGCCACGATGTAGAACTGCTGAAGGCACGGGTTTTTCCCAATAAGGGACGTCCTCTAATGAGTCGTGAAGTTACTCAACTTCTTTCATGCTTTGTATAAAGCGATAAACTCCGATACCATCATGAATCGGTCGATGCAAGTTTGCTTAGAGGATTTTCCAAGAACCACCATACACATTTACTTGTGGCTTTGGTGTTCTTCGGATCCGATGTCCGGTTTGCATCACCGTGTTCTCTCGAACCGCCGGACATCCGAATACTATAATCCGTAGATAAGCGAATAATTCGGATATCGTCATATCCGACTTAACGCCTTCTATTGATCATGTATTAAGATCATCGGTGAACCTTAGTTCAACCGATCCGTTTGTTGGACGATACCAGGTTGGTTGTAGTGTGTACAATACATTGAACTACACGTGACCCGAGCATATCGCTCCTTGTCTATGGGTGCACCATGATTCCAATCGGTTCTATGATTCATATCTATTGGTGGCTTCAACGAGACTGTCAACTATCGACCGATCCGTTAGATGTCTTAGAAATCCAATTCCTAAGAAGTCATCTCGTGATACACATATCATATCAAGACTTTGTTTCAATATGATTTTCACTCTCGACCGTTGGTTTTCCAACCGTTGGCTTTCTAACTTCGAGCCAATGTTTCGTGGTCGATTCATTGTTTCTGTTTTATCGAGAGACTTTCGGGACTAAAATGTAAACATTTCGGGGACCAAAATGAAAGTTCGGGAAGAAGCCCAACAGTTCAAAGAAACCAATTCGATCCTCTTCTTCCAACTCTCCGGTTGGGAAGGTCGTTTCAACACCCATGCCATGTAAGATTACAATGGCCCCGGATGTGAAGCTACTCACAGGGGAGCACTTTTTACAACCCAAAGGTTCTTTTCCCGGAGGAAGATTAACTATTACACACGTATGGTTCTATATATGGAATCTATTTCTCCCTTTAGCTTCTTTCCAAAGCAGCGCTTTTGGAGATAACAATTATTTGTTAATTGTCCATGGTTCGTTCTCAACCATACAAGCTAGAAGGACTGGAACAAGTCTTTGTCCCCTCTTTGCTCCGTCTTGGTTCAACATCTAGAATCCCCGAGTTCTGCATATCCGGAATATTAAGTTCCGGATAGACAACAACTTTCGAGTCATGAAGATACAGAACGTCTAGTTCCGGACAGTCAGGCCCTCGCGGGTTCTTGTTAACCTTGAGCAATTACTCCTTTTTCCTATTTCAAGGAAAGTTATCTTCAATGAATTCAGCATTCTTTGACGCCAAGAGGCGATCAACACTACTGTTATTTGCAGATCCAGTGGATATGCAATCTACAGTCTTAGGTCGAACTTGACCTGCTTAGGTAGCCCATCTTTTACCAAGCTACCCCACATAATTTGGGCGTACGACTTTGCGCTTGGCTAACACCGTTGGACTGAAGTGGGAAATGAACAGTCGTTTAATGAACGATGCTTCACATTCTCCCCCTCTATCACTATGAATTTCTCAATCCGTAGGCTTAGTTGATATTCAACTTCTGCTTTGTAGGCTTCAACAACTTCATCTTTGCTTTTCAATAAACAAAGAATTTCATACGTTGTACCATCATCAATGAAGATCACAACGTACTTGTCTCCCTCCTCTATTTTGTATAAACTTTAAATCACCCAAGTAGGTGTGACTAAGTTCTAGAGGAGCGGTGCTTCTTTCGCTATTCCCTTGACGGAATTTGGAAAGGTGATTTTGCCTCTTCGTCTACCTCACATTTATTTTGAGGGTTTATGTCGTCAGAAGGCAACAATCTCAACATCGTTAGCTTTTGAATGACTTGCTATTTAACGTGTCTTAATCTATGATGGCATAGATGCACGGATTACAAATATATCATTCATTTGGCTACAGACATACTGTACCATTCTTAGTTATTACAGACCTGTTGGACTAGTCTCAAACCAGCTTGACCAACAGCGTCCCTTAAACCAAGTTAGGGATATGTATCACATCATCTTAGAGTGATCTCATTCCCTCGAAGTCCTATTGAGGACAACCTCTCCAACCCCTTCTACTTTAGAGGTGGTGTTGCTTCACATGAACAACCTCTTACCCGTGGTTAGGGCGTAACCGGATCATATATGATCCGATACTCGCCCACTCCAGTTGCTTTGGCAGACTGAGTGTCCAATTTCTTTACTGCCTTTCTTTAGGCCTTCAGATCATTAAGACCTGGAAACTCTGGCCCACCTTACTAGGTGTCCATTACTTTTCCTATGAAATGAATTCTGGCACCACTCCAGTCGCCCGGAGGCTTTATATGACTGAGTGTCCAATATCATCATATCAAAGGAATTTTGGCCCACTTCAGTCGCCCGGAGGCTTTGTATGACTGAGTGTCCAATATCATCCTATGAAGGATCTTCTGCCAAATAATATGACAGGCTCAACGTCATCAATTTTTAGACTTCTTCCGTTATGATTGGTGCCCAGATAATTCTTGGCGCTTACTTAAGAGTGGTAACAGTTTTCGCACAGTTAGTGGATCTTTCTCCATCGTATGTGCGAACATACTTTACACACTTTAACAATTACACTTAAAAGAACGGATCTTTTTACGTCATTTACAATCCAATCTTTAAACGGGAAAGAAGATAAGATTAAACTTCTGATTTTAAAGCGTAAGGAATATAAATTATTTTCATATTCCTCCTTACTTTAATCCATTTTTAATCAGACATCATTTAATCTTTATTCTTGACAAGTAAGAAAAACTACTTATCCCAATTTCGGATTCTGGCTCACTTCGGTCACTTCATCGACTGAGTGTCCATTTCCTTCTCACCATTATTCGGATCCTTTGTCTGGGACAGATATAGGCCTTCTGCTATCAGATAGAATAACATCTTCACTCTTCTCCTCTTGTCCCAGTTGACATCCTCGTGCTCTCGAGAGCGCTTGTTTCCACCATCTTGGTAGCGGTGACACCATGAACACGTTCATCATCATCACTCTCTTCTACCAGAAAACCATTTCCATATCCAGATTTGGTCACACAATTTTTGACCGACATCTTTCGAATACTAATAGTAATACAATACAAATATTGTCTTAAGTTGTTGGGAGATTTTTCTCTTTATGGTACTTTATAAAGCAGTACGGGAAGTATTTAACTATTACAAGTATTCGAAAGGATAAACAAAGATTCAATAATTCAACATGGAATCTGAAAATTACAATAGTTACACAAGTAAAAACTGAAATTCCAGTTTTATAGAAGACGGAAAAATATAAATTGGTTTTTGCTGAGTCGAGTGTAGCACTCTGTCCTTAAGACAATATTGCCCCGTATGTATCCTTTATACGTCCTGGACAATTTGTCTCCCAAAATAAAACAGCAATGGAACCCTTGAGCAAAGGAAACTCAAGAGCTACCGTGAAGAATATTGAGTAACGAAATGATGCTTGGAAGTTGTAGGAAGAAAACTATTTCGGTTGTGTATTTTCGTGCACCGTTTTTCTGCATCCGTTTATGTATTTTCGTGCATATGTCTTAGTGCTCAACAATGGTGTAATGGAGTGTTTATATAGGAGAGGGAGGGGCTGTTTTCGCTGAAAAGCTGCCTCCATAATAGCCAAATAATGGCCATTATGGAGGTAGTAAAGTCACCAACATAAATGGGAGAAAGACCAACTGTTTTGGCCATTATAGGAGTAATTCACCAAAATAAATGGCTGAATTGAGTGCTTGGCATTTCTGTTTTTGACCGTCGAAATTCGATTTTCTGGAAACTTCGGGGACCAAACTCGTACATCTTAAAACTTCGGGGACCAAACGCACATCCGAAAGAATTCGGTCCAAAGCGTATATCGAAACTTCGGGATCAAACCGTACTTCGGCAAAGTTTTCTGGCCCAAAAAGATAATATCGAAGACCCACGACCCACGGCCACGGCCCACGACCGTGACCCGTGACCCGAGAACCGGAACTCGGAACCGAACCGGACCGGACGGGACGGGCGGGCGGTGGCGGCGCGCGTGTGGTCTTTCCTCGAACCGAAGCACATCTAGGTCCTCCCTCCTTTAAACACATGGGATACCCCTTGGGGTCCCAAACCCCAAACCAATTTCGAATCTTATATACACAACAATTCTTTCTTCCTCTACCGATGAGGGAGAATTACACACAATACCACACTTTCCATGCTTCAAACACCTTACTTCGTGAACCAATATCTCTTTCATTTCTCAATGAAATTTGACGATTCTTGGCCCTACGGTTATCTACGTACTTAGTAGATCATGCATGTGTGAAGAACCGGATTCTCCAACATACGTTACACTAGTGTTTAAGCCGTTAAAGTTGGTCGGTCGCAACTCCCACCAAAGGCAAATTTCCAACAATTTACTATGGTGCGGATGGAATCATAACCCAGTACCCAGGCACTGCAAATGCATACATCAGTAAGTAAATCAACACTCAGATGGCTAACTAGCTAATTAAATTATCTAAGCACCGTATAAATTAATTGTGTCAAATACAAAAATCATTGTTATTTATGAAAGTATATTTATGTCCTAGAGACAATCTGTATTAGGACAAATGTACTTTATACACAATCATATTATTATTAATGGAGATTAATATTTTAGCATTTGCAATTATTGAATTATTATTTGATTGTTTGTAATTATTCATTAATGTGCATCCCTTGAGCTTACGTTGTCATTAATAGAGTGAGCTATTTTATAATAGAGCGTAACTCTTAAAAAGCCTCGACTAATGATCATCGAGAATAGGATATCGATGATATGTGATAAGTTGACATGTGGTCTGCATCACATCCTTAGAGAATGTAGTATGTCTCACCTGCTACGAGTAATGGTTACTCGTAATGGACACATGGATACTTTGGAAGTATTGGTATACCCTGCTGATATACTGTTTGTTAAACTTGTCTAACGTATGATCAGCGTGTGGGAGATATAAGTCCTTAGACTTGAGGTCAATACGCACCTTATCTACAAAGTAATGTACTTTGATCCCGTCCTAAGCTCAAATGCCTTGTAGGTAGAGGCACGACTTGTATTGGGTATATTACGATGTGGATTGAAGGTGGTAGTTGAGCCAAGATTAGTATTCATTCCTCGAATGTATATTCGAGAGAACACTCGGATTCTCAGTGATATTAGGTTGACTAAGTCGTTGGCCAACGCAATAGACATATTTAGAATATGGTCTAGTCGTCGACTAATATAGATAAGATACAATGATTAAGCCATTTAGATAGACACTTGACAAATCCTAAGCTTGATCGGGTGTGTCGTGAATGAAAGGATTTTATCTTACCACATAAAGGTTAAGTTTACTGGATTCGCGTAAACATACTTCACATATTGAGTTCGTCTTCCGGCGCCGTCTAGGAGTTCCGTGTAGACCTTAATTTGATTAATGTCGATATGAGAAGGCCTGTAGGGTCACACTATGTCGGTTGTCCGTTTCGATCTAACGATGTATTGAGAGAGTAATTAAATGTTCGATTTGGAATCGAGATATTTAAATAAATAATGATTATTTTAATTAAGTCAAAATTGGATTTTGGATTTAATTAAGAATGCACGAAAATTAAATCGAGACAGTGCAAGTGCACGTCGAGCGCTGCCCTAGGGCCGCGGTGCAATGCAGAAATTCATCAAGCGCCGCGGCGCCCATACCCTAGGGCCGCGACGCCTCTACGTCGATTTTGGGCCAGGCCCAAGGTCAAACTCTAATCTGATTTTTGACCTAATTTTCAACTATAAATAGAGGCATTCACTTTCATTATTCTACACCAATTTTCAGAATAACATTCTAAGCCTTAGAGACTAAGAAAAATACTCTCTCGAAACTCTGGCGGATTTCCTAGCTTTCCGAATGAGAAATATATTGAAGCTTGGAGCTTGCAATCGGAAGGGCAACCGCGTGTGCACCTCACAGTAGATAAAGACTCCCAGATTATTATAATTTGTAAGTAAATGTTTTTATGTTATAAGTTTCATTGTTGTATAACCATACCGGAAATTATTGTTGGAGTAAGTAAGAAACAAAGTTTTAAACTTTCGCTGTGCCTTATATGATTTGTACCCAACAAAAACCCTACAATTTATATTTGTTGTTGCCATAGGGAATTTGGACACTGGGAATCCAGAGGCGTATAGGATACAAGACATAAATCCAGGGGATGTCATAACATTTGCGCTTGATCCAAAAGAAGTAGCAGAGTACAAGCCGCCCCTCCAGTGCACTTGGAGACTAAGGACTTTGTTACTCCGCCACTATTTCCTGGTACAATGTGAATGTTTATAAATAGTTAACATATGCATTTTAACAAAAAATAATATATGCTTATTCTAGTATCTTTAGGCAACGATTTTTAACAACGATTCCTTTTTCTTTTCTGGTTATTCTTTTGGTAATATAAATGGTTAGTTCCCTGCTCCTATGACAATGTAAAAAACAGATAAAAGGGCTTACAAATAGTCTTCCTTAAAATTTACAAAAGAGTGAAAGATTTGTGCATCGATAGTGTACAATAGACGTTTATGAAAACAGAATATGACACAAAAATATTTTGAAGACATCTACAGCTTTTTCCTAACAGTTCAATTATCCATTTTAAATCTCACAAGTAAAAAGAAAATAAATCTAGGACTTGGTGAGAGAAACTGCTTAAGTGGTAAAAAAATGTTTAACTTACCATCACTAAATCAAAAGTTAAAGGCACTCTAATAATAAGCAGCAGAGCACCCTTGATCCCCATAAGAGGATAAGTGAGAAAAAGAAATGGGCCGCTAATAACAACTAAGTGTGTGTTCGGTACGGAGGAAAATGTGTTTTCTGAAAAATGAGTTCTTGAAAAATAAGTGAACTTCTTACTTATTTTCTCATATTCGTTTGATTAGTAGAAAATAAGTAAATTTCGTACTTATTTTCTCATGTTCAGTTGGTTATTAAAAAACATTTATTCGAAAAATACTACTCAAGCCCACTAACCCCACCCCACCACCCTCCACCGCCCACCACCAACCAACCCCCACCCTCAAACGCACTTCATCTTCACCCACCCCTACCCCCACACCACCACACCCACCCCAACCCCACACCAAACCGTTACACCCAACCCCCCCCCCCCCCCCCCGCCCCGCCTCCCAATTATAAAAAATAGAAAAATATTCTTACCCCCCATGCCCTCCCCTTCTCCCCTTCCCCAACCACAACTCACCCATACCAAATTTTTTATTTTTTATAAAAAATTTATAAAAGTAAAATAAAATATATGAACTAGAAAGTTCTGGAAGGGATAGGGGTGTGGGGCAGGGGTGGGGGTGAAAAAAAAACATTTTTTCTACAAAGTTAAAAAAATTCAGAGGGTGGTGGGGGTAGGTCATGGGGGGTAGTGAAACTTTAAAAAAAATTGGGAGGGGGGTGGTGTAGAAAATCAAAAATAATTTTAAAAATTAATAATTTTTTGGGGGATGGGTGGTTGGTGGTGGTATGGTAGTTGGTTGAATGCCACTTGTGATACTTGTTTTTCGTACTTTCATTACGGAAGTTATTTTCCTCATTTTTAAGAAACTTATTTTCTTAAAAAAAATATTTTCTAAAATTTTTGGCAAAACGAACATGAGAAAATTGAAAAACATACCGAACACATAAATTGAAATTGCAAGGAACTGAAAATTGAAAAAGCAGGGAAAGATATAATTAGACACAAATGTCAAAATATCATTAGTAATAACTAGAATTTAAATCCTATTCACCCCTATACATTAAATGACAGCACTTAAATCAATAGAATCCTCAAGAAGAATGTTACCTCTTGCAAAATCTAGGATAAATTTCAAAGTGAACAATAAAATCACTTTCAAGCTCACAAGTTTTCATTAAGTTTTTCAGGATAATCTAATTAAAGTAAGCTACGAATTGAAATCTTCATACTAGGGCTATTTCAAATGCTCCAAAATACCCCAAGTAAACTTCAAATGTAGCTCTCCGGGGTTCTTCCATTCTTCAAATCTTCATCTCCCTCACGTTGTATGATGGTAGTATATGGTTGGTGTCTCCAAAGGATCATGAGGTGCTATCATCATCAAGTGTTTTTCAGGATCTTGAAGTTCCTTTGTTTAACTCTTCATCAATAGTCATGAAGTAGTAATTATGTGGTCGTTATCATCCACCTAAATCTAGTTTAATAAACAAATGAGTCATACTCATTATTAAACAATTATAAGTAACTCGGTTTAGCAATTCAATGAATTTTGAGTCAAACACATATATCAACAACAACAATACCTAGTGTTACCTTATAAATGGGATTTGATGAAGGTGGGGTGTATGCAGACTTTACACTTATTTTGGGTAAGGTTGAGAGGTTGTTTTCGATAAGACCCTCGGTCAGAGAAAAATATTTTCAAAATAGATTTGAAAAATACAAGAGTAAAAATTTAGGCTAAAAATTTAAGAAAGAGAAAGGTATTGAGCACAAAATAGTAGATTCACCAAACTAAAAAAAATAAAAAGAACACCCGCAATAGTAAAACTGAGGAATACGTTAATTCTAACAAAATGGTAGTGATACTGATTAGGGAAAGGGTAAGAAAATAAAGTGTTCTAAACTAGTGCCAATCTCTCCCACAGAAAACAAAAAAACACTCGACTATACTCTCCCACAGAAAACAAAAAAACACCCGACTATACTAATCTTCTACCTTAATCCTCGACCTTCACGTTATCCTATCTATTGTCATGTCTAATCACCTCTTTCCAATTATTTCTCGGTCTAACTCTACCTCTCCTTAAATCTATAACTACCTATCTCTCGTACATCCTCATCGGGACATCTGTGCTCCTCCTCTCCGCATGCCCGAATCATCTCAGCCTTGCTTTATGCATCGTGTACATCACAGAAGCCACTCCCACCTTGTCCAAATATCCTTGTTCCTAATCTTATATCTTCTAGTATGTCTACACATTCATCTAAGCATCCTTTTTATATTACTATCATCTTATGAACGTGAGAGTTCTTGATTGATCAACACTCTATCTCATACAACATAGTTGATCTAATAACCACTCTATAGACCTTTCCTTTAAGTCTCAATGGCACTTTTTTTTATCACAAGGACACCAGATACGGGCCTCCATTTCATCTACCCTGCTCCAATATAATGTGTGACATCATTGTCGATCTCCTCATTTTCTTAAATTGTGGTGAAAGAAATAATCCCCTTGATTATTTTCATTAATTGAAAGGATATATATACAGGTTACATATTTCCATAATAGGAGAATCCTCTTCCTATTCTATTCCTATAACCTTATTCTACCATAATTCTAACTATACAATTATGGTAAATGTACAAGATTAATTAAGGTAACCTTTACACTACAATATTACAACAATATATACCAAATATACACAACCCGTGATGGGCCAACCCGAGATGGGCTTGATGCCTTCTTCCGTGTTGGGCTGTTACCGAGAGTTACTGAGAGCACCCGTGATATACACTTATGTATATCAAGTGTATATCAAGGGTATATATACCTTTTTTAACACACACCCGCAGTCATAGCGGGCGATCTTCGAACGCTGAGACTGTCCCTAAAATCTTCAAAAAGGACCGAGGGAAAACCCTTTGTAAAGATGTCTGCAATTTGATATCTTGACGGGACATGACAGACGCGTACCTGACCTCGAGAAACCTTTTCGTGGACAAAGTGTATGTCCATCTCGATATGCTTAGTGAACCTAATAGTCAAAACATCGTTAGCAAACCTTGTATACCAGGCCCGTGGAGACTGCTTAAGCCCATATAAGGACTTCTTCAACAAACAGACATGATGAGGATGTTTGGGATCCCTGAATCCCAACGGCTGATGCATATAAACTATTTCCTTGAGATCACCATGTAGGAAAGCATTCTTTACATCTAACTGATGAATAGGCCATGCTTTAGAAAGAGCCAAGCTGAGTACAATGCGAATGGTAGCCCACTTGACCATCGGGCTAAATGTCTCACCACAATCCACCCCAACCTGCTGAGTCTTACCATCACCCACAAGCCGCGCCTTATGTCATGCAAATGAACCATCTGAATTTTCCTTGTGAGCAAAAATCCACATAGACCTAATAATATTAATACCAGAAGGACGGGGCACCAACTCCCACGTCTTATTATCAATAAGAACATTATATTCATCTGTCAAAGCAATTTTCCAATTTGGGTCATTTAATGCAGACACAGGAGTATGGGGTAAGAGTGATTTAAGAACATTATAATTTAAATTAAAATGTCTCTTTGGTTCAAAAACACCCCGATGACTACGAGTGACCGATCTATGACTTGAGGAAGAAGTGGACGGATTTTGGAAATTTTCTGGGCTCGGGATGGACTGGCCAGCAGGCAGTGGGCCTGCTGACCCAAGACGGTAAATCGGCACTAGAATTGGATCAGTTCCAGAATTGGGCTGGACTGGCCCAATCGCTGGAACTGATCCAGTGATGGTAGTTTGTGATGGACCAGTGGGGCCAGCGGGCAGTGGGCCCGTTGGAAGATTTTGGGTGCGGGACATGTCCAAAAAATGGTGAGTAATATACGGGGATATACCATCATGGAAAAAATTATACGAACTAGGCTCGGGAGTATGAACTTTAGTAAATGGAAATTGGGTTTCATAAAAAATTACATGGCGATTAATGATGATTTTTTTAAGGATAAATCAAAGCATTTGTAACCACGATGATTAGACGGATAATCCAAAAACACACACGAAGTAGACCGAGCCTGAAGTTTGTTAATTGTGGTGGACGGGAATAACGGATAACACAAGCACCCAAAAACCCGAAGATGAGAATAAGAAGGATTCTTATTATATAAAATTTGGAGGGGGGAAGAATATGTCATACCTTTGGAAGGAATTATGTTAAGGAGATATGTAGCCATTTGAAGAGCATGATGCCAAAAATATGGGGGTACGGAAGCATGAATTAAGAGAGTGCGGACAATGTTATTTATGGAACGAATTTTGCGTTCAGCTTTCCCATTTTGTGAAGATGTATGAGGACAAGAAAAATGAAAATTGATCCCATTTTTAGCACAGAACTCCCGAAACACCCTATTGTCATATTCTTTGCCATTATCACACTGAATAATTTTTATTTCTCTTTCGAATTGGGATCTAATGAATGCTCTAAATTTTAAGAAGACGGAAAACACTTGAGATTTATTTGCGATCAGAAACGTCCATAAAAACCTAGAATAATCATCCAAAAAGAGAACATAATACCGATGGCCCAAAGAACTTAGAACAGGAGACGTCCATATGTCGCTATGAATAATATCAAATGGCATTAAAGTATGAGAATTTGAGTCTACAAATGGCAACTTAACAATTTTTCCTAAAGAGCAAGACTGACCATTTGGAGTACTATTCGTACCCTTACATGAAATAAAATTATTTTTATGTAATGACGACAAAATAAAAGATCCCGGATGACCAAGACGAGCATGCCACAAGGAAGGAGCAAGGGCTGCAAACGCTGATGGAAAGGCTTGACTCGATGAATTGAAACCGGGCGTGATAGGACATAGATCTCCCCTACTATCACATCTCATGAGAGGACTCCCCGTCTTGAAATCCTTCACAGAGAAACCAAAAGGATCAAATTCAACAGAAATGGAATTGTCAGTGGTGAACTTTCGAACAGACACTAAGTTTTTAATCAATTTGGGGGCATGTAAAGTATTTTTCAAGATAAGGGGTAGATTGGGGGGAGACAGTTTTATAACCATAACCCTGAATTGGAATAGAGTTACCATTACTGATAATTATACCACGAGGTTTGCTCAAATTAGAATACGATGAGAGAGTACCTTGATCGGAAGTCATGTGTATCATCACGACGGTGTCCATGTACCAATTCGGATCTGGTTGCGTCAACCCAAGCATATGCATTGCGGCCTCAATGTCGATGTGAGTAGGTATGGGGCCCACTGCCGAGAACACTTGCGTGGGCCGAGGCCCAAGCGTCTACCCTGCTGCCCCTGCCCAGTCCTGAACCGAGAAGGTGACGGCTGGGTATTGGGCCTGTCCAGCCCACTACCCGTTGGAAGGGCCTAGAAAATAGGGGTTGTTGGACCAAGGCCCATTGCCCCAGCCCCAGCCCCACTGCTGGGACCAGTAGGGAGGAGGCCCACTGTTGACTAGACGGGTCCCACTTTCGGACTGTTGACCATTGGAACCACCACCGGAACCGCCGCGTTTGCCCCCGCGGTTTTTATTATTATTCTTACGATTATTTTTTGCCGCCACCATGAGCACAGTTTTGGCCCGAATTATCAACAAAACCCGAAGAATTTGTGGATGATGCCATCATGACTACGGGGCTTGCTCCGGTAGCCGCCTTCTTAGCCAAACCTGCTTCTTCCAAAGTAAGCATAGAGCGGGCCTGATAAAAGGTGGGAAGGGGGTTTCTTTGACGAATGAGAGTCCCAACACCATTATAGGCCTCAGAAAGGCCGACAACCAATTGTAGAACCGGACGATTATTTGTCACAGGTGCGCCAACGTTACGGAGTTGGTCCGCCAACTCCTTGAGCTTCTTGCAATATGCAGACACGTTTGGAAATTCTTCCATGTGAACTTGAGAGAATTCCTGCTCGAGTGTGACTACACGTGAATGTTGGTTATCTTGGAATATGCCACTCAATCTATTCTAGGTAGCCATTGCCGTAGTGTCCGGCTCAATGATCGTTTGTAAGAGGTCAACCGAAATAGTGGAATAAATTCACTGGAGAACGGTAGCATCAAGAGTAATCCATAACGGAGGATCCTCCGCGGGAATAGGTGCAGCGGGAGGAATTATGTGATGGATGACTTGATGGGAGATAGCGTGAATTTTAAATAATTCTGCCCACGTCGCATATTGGACGTTTTCCATCTCAAAAACAATAGGGATGTTGTTCTTGATGTTAGAAACCACGAGGGCAGGATGAAAATTATTCTTAGGCATAACGAAAAAACAAAGGGAGAGGAGGGGAAATTTGGGAAGATTTAAGGTAAATAATAACACGAATTCCGATGAAGGGGGACGAAATTCAGATCCGGGTATGGCGGAGTAATGGCACAAAAACCGAGAGCAAGGGCGGAAGCAAGACCTAGTCTCTTGATACCACGAAAGAAATAATCTCCTTGATTATTTTCATTAATTGAAAGGCTATATATACAAGTTACATATTTTCATAATAGGAGAATCCTATTCCTAAAACCTTATTATACCATAAATCTAACTATACAATTATGGTAAGTGTACAAGACTAATTAAGGTAACCTTTACACTACAATATTACAACAATATATATACCAAATATACATAACCCGTGATGGGCCAACCCGAGATGGGCTTGCTGCCTTCTTCCGTGTTGGGTTGTTACCGAGAGTTACCGAGAGCACCTGTGATATACACTTATGTATATCAAGTGTATATCACGGGTATATATACCTTGTTTAACATATGGATCCAAGGTGCTTGAATCTACCTTTATTGGGAATAACCTACACATCAATCTTAACTATTACATCCGCTTCATGTGATACATCGCTAAACTTACACTTCATGTAATCTACTGTAGTCATGTTTAATTTGGAACTTTTAGACTCTAGAGTGTACTTCCAAACTTCAAGGTTATCATTAACTCTATCGCGTGTCTTGTCAATCAATACTATGTCATATGTAAATGACATAGACAATGATACACTACAAGAAAGAATAGAATTGGCAACAAAACTTTAGCAACAATAAATATATTGTTGCTAAACATAAATGGCAATAAAAAATTAATATGTTGTAGCTAAAAACGTAAATGGCAAAAAAAAAATTGTTGCAAAAACTTTTCGCATCGGAGGTTATTGCAACGACATGCAACAATTTTTGTTATTGCGAAAAGTACTTTTGGTAACAAAATCTAACATATGACAACAAAAAATGTTGCTGGCAAATGTCTTTCTTCTTGTAGTGGTACTTCCCCTTGAATCTGACATGTCATTCTTCCATCACAAGAAAAAATAAAAATGGGCTAAGAGTTAATCTCTAGTGCAACCTCATATAGATGACCAAATAATAGTTCTATTATTTTTCATTTATTTATTATATTTTTAAATTTGTCATATTAAACATCTTATGTTATCATATATGTGTTTATCGAATCCTTATCTTCTTATCTTCTTATCTTCTTATCTTTTTATCTTTGTGGGCTAGATATGGAGTTATGCTTCAAAAACAAACTTCAATTATCTTAGACAATTTGAACTCCATTATTTTTATTTGAACTCCATTATTTTTATTTGAACTCCATTATTTTTCTTTCTCCCACCCTCACTCTATTCCTTTCCTTCTTTGTACACTTTAACCCCTCCATTTATTCCATTTGAGGTCGTCATTGTTTCTTTCTACACTTACATCCAGAAAACATTCAAGATTGAAAACTTCAATTGGTGGAACTGTTGGAAATTTGCCTTTGGCGGGAGTTGCATCCAACCATCTTTAATGACTTAAACACTCGGGTTCCGCATGTTGGAGACTTTGATTCTTCACACGTGCATAATCTACTAAGTAAGTAGATGACTGTAGGGCCAATGATGGTCAAATTTTGTTGAGAAATGAAAGAGATATTGGTCTATGAAGTGAGGTGTTTGAAGCATGTAAATGTGGTAAAGACCAATCCTTTCTCATCGGTGGGGGAAGAAAGATTTGTTTAGTTTAAAAGTCTCAAAATTGGTTTGGGGTTTGGGACCCCAAGGGGTAACCCATGTGTTTGAAGGAGGGAGGACCTAGATGTGCCTTGGTTCGAGGCTAAGCCCACACGCGCGCCACCGCCCGCCCGTCCGGGCTCGGGTTTCGGGTCACGGGTCATGGGTCGTGGGCTGTGGGCTTCTGATATTATCTTTTTGGACCCAAATTGCTTTATATTTAGAGTTTGGTCCGTGAAGTTTCAGGTAAGTTAAATTGGGTAGAGAACTTGTGCTTTTGCTGTTGGGTTTTGGAACGTTAACTAACATTATTATGCACATCAAGTCATTTATTTTGGCTGAATTACTCTCCCTAAAGGCTGTAATCCGTTGCACATCAATTCATCATTTATTTTGGCTGAATTACTACCTCCATAATTGTCATTACTTGGCCAGTAACAGCAATTATATGGGCAGTTGGTAAGTCCCCTCCTTCAACTATATAATGAAGCCTTTGCACAATTGTTCAGACACACAGAACACACAAACGAAATCAGATTCTTCCTACTACTTTTCAGCATCATTTCTTACTCAAAGTTCTTCAAAGTAATACTTGAGTTTCCTTTGCTCATTTGTTGAGTTGTTATTTTACCTTGGGAGACTATTGTCCAGAACGTAGAAAGGATATATACGGGGCAATCTTGTCTTAAAGACAGAGTGCCATCACTCGATCCAAAGAATCGGTTTTCTTGTTCCAGTTTCCTGAAATTTCAGATTCTTGTAATTTCATTTTGTTGTAATACTTAGCAGTTACTTATTTCCGTTTCCTACACCATTGTAATCAACAATTTTAAGACAAGAGTAGCTTGCTGTAACTGCTTAGTAATATGACTGGAAACACCTTTGATTCCGCTGCTGCTTCTGCCACTCAAGGCAACAATTCTGCCATCCCTTCTGCTACCGCTACTGTTAAAGGCAACTCCTCTGCCTTCCCCATTGCTGCCTAAGGCACGTCCAGTGCCTTTACTGCTCCACCCTCCGCATTCCACCATGAACGGCCTAAAAAATTCATGGGCTCAAACTTTAAGAGATGGCAGCAGAAGATGCTGTTCTACTTAACGGTTATGAGAATGGCTAGGTTCCTATCAGAAGATCCTCCCCAATATGGAGATGAAATGGACCCTTCGCCTACTGAAACAGGTGAATGGGGCCTAGGTATCCATGTCATTAATGGCATGAAGATGGTTCTTGATGCATGGAATCATAATGATTTCATGTGTAAGAATTACATATTGAACTGCCTAGCAGACCCTCTCTACACGGTGTATTGCACAGTTGGCACCACCAAAGAGTTGTGGGAGAAGCTGCAAAAGAAGTACAACACACAAGATGCAGGTACTAAGAAATCATCGTTGGGAAATTTCTGAAATTTTAAATGGTGGATAGTAAGACAGTGATGTCCCAAGTCCAGGAATTCCAAATGATTCTACATCACCTGGATTTCAAAGGAATGAAACCAAATGAGAAGTTTTTGGTTGCATCGCTGATTGAAAAGTTACCTCCTTCGTGGAATGCGTTTATGAGCTACTTAAAGCTCAAGACAAAGGAGATGACCTTTGGAGAGCTTATTATCAAACTCCGAATTCAGAAAGATAATAAGAAGGCCTTGCTTAGAGGTAAACAACCTGCTGAGCCAAAGGCAAACCTGGTTGAGGCCAAAGGGTCCTCAAGCAAGAAGCGGAAGTTTCAGAAAGATGGCAAGACCCAAGCAGCGGAGAAGTTCAGAGGTAACTGTCACCACTATGGGAAACCTGGTCATATCATCAATGAATGCTGCAAACTCAAGACTGAGAAACAAGAGAAAGCCAAGGCTAAAGGTAAGGTGCATGCTAACGTCGTCAAGGACACGCTCATGGACGGCATGATTGAGGAGTTTTCAGCGGTGGTGGTTGAAGCAAACCTGGTTGAGAATCCTATGTAGTGGTGGATGGACACAGGTGCTACCAGACACATTTATTCCAACAGAAATGCCTTCTCCACGTATACACCAGTCACCGACAAGAAGCTGTTCATGGGCAACAACGCTTCGTCTGACGTGTTGGGGGTAGGAAAGGTGATCCTGAAGATGACTTCTGGAAAAGAGCTCACTCTGAAGGAAGTGATGCATGTCCCTGGATTAGGAGAAATTTAATTTCAGGACCTTTATTGGTTAATGCTGGTTTTAGGCTAGTATTTGAATCCAATAAATTTGTACTCACTAAGAATGGCACTTTTGTGGGGAGAGGCTTCGTCTGTGAAGGCCTCTTCAAAGTTAACGCTATGTCTGTAATGCGTCCAAGTAATAAAGTTGAACCTTCTTCTTATTTGGTTGAGTCTTCTAATTTATGGCATCATAGATTTGGACACGTTAACTACAAGTCCATCCAAAGATTGGTAAAGTTGGAGTTGTTGCCGTCTATTGACGTAAACCCTCAATATAAGTGTGAGGTGTGCGTAGAGGCAAAACTCACAAAGCTTCCGTTTCGATCTGTCGAAAGGAATACCGCTCCTTTAGAACTTATTCACACAGATATATGTGATTTAAAGTTTGCACAAACTGGAGGGGGAACAAGTACTTTGTGACATTCATAGATTATAGCACAATGTATTATTACATTTACTTGTTGTAAAGTAAGGATGAAGCCTTTGAAGCGTTCCGACGTTACAAAGCTGAAGTTGAGAACCAACTAAGCATGCGAATTAAATCCATTCGTACCGATAGAGGGGGAGAATATGTAGCGCCATTTGAGGAATATTGTGCCCAAGAAGGCATTGTTCATCAAACGACGACTGCATACTCACCTCAATCGAACGGTGTGGCGGAACGTAAGAACCGTGTCGCGCCCTATTTTCGACCCGCTCCGAGGTCGAAAGAGGAGCACGACGTATTTCGGTGATTCCTGGGTATCGAATTAAGGGTTGAGGAGTCGCCACCTAATTATTTTTACGGTGAATTAGGACACCTAAATATTAACTAAATGCTGCAATGTAAACTCCGATTTTAAGGTCTGCGAAACTATTGAGATTCTAGGTAAGGGTTCTTTATTATCCTAAAGGGAAGGGGTTAGGCATCCTTTAAGATCCGCTAACTTGCGGTTATCCGATCAAACTCAGGTTAATATTATACTAAAAAATGCATGTTTAAAATATGAAGTTAAAAAAAGATGTTTGCAAATAATTAATGGAAGAGATGCATTTTGTACATGTATGCATTTGTATAGTATTTAAAGAGAAATACATGTAAAGTTGAAAGTATGCATTTTTAACAATTGATAGTAAAACAGACAAATTATTTTATAATGCCTAAGAAGTAAATCTTTTGAAAATCATTGATTTTGGAAAAAGGATAACACTTATTTGTAAGATTAATGAAGCGAATAAAAGACTACCAGAATTGTTTTGAAAATTTTGAATATGCATGACAAACCTAAAAAAAATAACTAGCGGAGGGTTTCTAAGTTTAAATCAACCGAGCCTACAAGTAAATAAGCTAGCGACGGGTTTCAAGTCTTAAACTAACCTATGAATTAATTCTAAGTTTGCATATTCTAAGCATTTCAATAATTACATAAGTGCAGTAAATAATATTACAATACAAGGCGGGGTAAAATCTGAATTAAAGAAAATAAATAAAATAAATAAACTCTGAGAAGTATCTGCCTTCATTGACTTTGTTCCTTGAAATGGTTAGAAACAGTTAAATACAAATAACTTCGGATCCGTATTCAAAACAGTAAATGTTTTGATCACGGAGGGCTCAGACTTAAATTTTGAAAAGACCATTCCAATCACGTCGTGGCTGCAAATATATGACTAAGTGGTTACTTTTGATTGACTCGCCTACTAAACGTGTTGGTCTCTCGGATAAAAAGAAAAGATCACTATAATCACGTCGTGGCTGCGAATATATAACTTGTTGGTTATTTTGGTCACCTCGCCTACTAAACATGTTGATCTCGGATGAAATAAAAAGGTTTAAGCCTCATCCTTGCCCAGAAGTTATATTTTCCGTCTTTACGACTGTGGAGGCCTCAAAATCGACGGATATTTTTCATCGGCCAGTGTAGTATCGTGTTCAAATCAGCAAAAATTAAATTGGAAACAGTAAGCAGCAGTAGGCAGTAAACAGTAAACAGAGGCGATTTCCGAAAAGACGCGATGTTAGTTTAAAAATAGTAAATATCCGTTGCCCGGATGTTTAACCCAGTGAACAGAAAATATAGAAACGAAAGAAGTAAATAAAGGCAGATGAAACAGTGAGTTAATTCTGAAAACAGACCCGAATGAACAGTGACCCGAGTGAAACAGTGAATTAATTCGAAAAACAGACCCGGAATAGTGACCAGAATCGGAATAAAAAAATTTAGATTTTTCAGATAACCAACCACAGATAAAAAAATGCCATAATCCGGAAAATACCCAAATCGGGTCGACCCGACCCGGGTCAGTGACCCGACCCGAATCAGGTGTCAAACCCGAAATCAAATATTTCACCAATTTCAGATAACCAACATACAAGAATATGAAATGCAAGAATTCTGGAAAATAATACCCAAATCGGGTCGACCCGACCCGAATCAGATAAGCAACCCGAAATCAAATATTTTCACCAATTTCAGATAACCAACATACAAGATATGAAATGCAAGAATTCTAAAAAAATTATCGACCCGACCCGACCCGAATTGGACCGAAAAACAGTGAAAAATAGCTAAAAATCCAGATTCTTCAACACTAAAAAAAATCAATAATTTCGACCTATATTTCGGAATCTTTACGTTGAAGAACACATGCAAGAACAAACAAAGATTTCGGATTGCCTTTTTTTTTAGTGAAGAACAACACAAACAAAATATAATGCCAAACCTTGAAGGAGATTTCGGATTTCTTCAATTTTGGACCTAAACATGACCCGAAAATTCTAAGAATCGATCTCTACAATCAGTGAGCAAGGGGGGTTTTTTATAGATACCCACCCCAACGTTCACCCCCTCATACCCCCCTTAAAACGAATTCAAATTTCAAAATAAAGGGGGAACAAAATCATGATTTTTTGGGGCGTGTTCTTGGGGCATGTGTTGCAGAAAGGTGATGGGGTATATTGGTGGTGTCAGGCGGCGGTGTGGCGACTGGTGGTGTCAGGCGTAGGGGTAGGGGCGTAGGGTGGCGGCGTGGGGGTAGGGGGCGTAGGGGTGTTAGGGTTAGGTTTTTTTTTATTTTTGTTTTTGTTTTTTGGGGTGTTTGGTTTTGGGGGGAGAAATAAAAGGGTTATAAGGGGGAATGGGTTTTGGGCTCGGTTTCGGGTGGGCTGGCCGGTTTGGTTTGGGCTGTTTTGATTTTGATTTTTTTTTGTTTTGTTTTGTTTTGTTTTGGGTTAAGAGATTTAGGGATGGTTGGGCTTTGGGAGTTTTGGGTTGTGGGAATTGGGAATTCGAAAATGGGGTGGCCGATTGGGCTTGGGGGAATTAAAGGGAGAAGGTTTGTTGGGCTTTGGTTTGGAAGATTTGGGTAGGAATTGTTTTGTGGGTTTGGTGAATTTTGTTTGGGTAGAATTTGTATTGGGTTTTGGAAAATGAAATAGGTTAGAAATTGTTTTGGGTTTAAAAATATAAAAGGGGTTTAACATTAAAAATATTATTTTTGTTTTGTAAAAGATGTGAATTATTTAAAAATAACATAACGATGTGATAATAATAAAAATATAATATTCGCGAAATGTTTAATGCTTAAAAAATGGAAATGCGATGCAATTTTGTGAGAATAAAATAACATAGAATTTTCGGAAAAAACTTATGATTATGATAAAAATGCAAATGATAGGGAAAATGCGAATAATAATAATAATAAGAGAATAATAATAGTAATATATGTATATATATATATATATGCATATAGATTAAAAATTGTTTTGAGGTGTTAAAAAAACATTTAAAATTGCAAACAAATTGGAAAAGACGGGACAAAATTGGGTGTCAACAAACCGCACATTGAAGGAAATGATGAATGTCTTGCTCATCAATTTCGGTCTTCCCCAAAACATGTGGGGATAAGCCGTCCGTACCGCTAATACAATTCTTAACAGAGTCCCACATAAGGGTAAGGACAAAACTCTATATGAATCATGGAAGGAAAAGAAACCCACCTATAAATATTTAAAGGTATGGGGTTGTCTGGCAAAGGTTGAAGTGCCCAAGCCATAGCAGGTCAAGATTGGGCCTAAGACTGTAGATTGCATATTCATCGGATATGCAAATAACAGTAGTGCTTATCGCTTCTTAGTGCATAAGTCAGATATTCCAGATATCCACGGGGGTACAATAATGGAATCAAGGAATGCTCAATTCTTTGAAGATACCTTTCCTAGAAATAAAAAGACATAACCTCTCGCAAACGAAGTTATGAACAAAGCTATCAGGAACCGGGAGTCGCTGACGGCCTGGATCTAGATGGTTCAGATCTAGTGGATCTCGAAGTGGCTGAATATCCGGAATCTAGTGTTCCAGATTCTCAGAACTTGGAGACTACAGAGATGGAACTAAGGCGAAGTAAAAGGGCTAGGAAAGATAAACACTTCGGTCCTGACTTTGTAGCTTATTTGGTTGATGATGAACCAAGGACAATTGCTGAAGCATTGTCAAGGGCTATCGGCATAAAGAAGGCCTTGACTACTTTGACACGTACTCCCCGGTATCTCGGATGACGTCCATACGGGTATTCATTGCGATCGCAGCTTTGCGTGACCTTGAGATACATCAAATGGATGTCAAGACAGCCTTTCTAAATGGTGATTTGGAAGAAGAAATTTATATGGACCAACTCGAAGGGTATATGGTTCCAGGGCAAGAGAAGAAAGTCGGTCGGCTTGTCAAATCTCTGTACAGGCTAAAACAAGCCCCGAAGCAATGACACGAAAAGTTTAATAGTACTCTACTATCAAAGAGTTTCTCCATTAACGAGTGTGACAAATGTGTTTACATAAAAGGTAACTCTGACTCGTTCGTCATGATATGCTTGTATGTAGATGACATGTTGATCACAAGAAGCAATCCTAGGATAATCCTAGAGACTAAGAACATGTTGAAACAATGCTTCGACATGAAGGATATGGGTATCACAGATGTCATCTTAGGGATAAAAATCTCTAAGACATCTGACGGACTGGTCTTATCTCAGTCTCACTACATCGAGGATGTTTTGAGAAAGTTCGAGATGTTTGACAGTTCGCCTATAAAGTCACCAATGGATAGAAATCAAAAGCTTGATAAAAATCACGGTGCACCCATATGGCAGGAGCGATATGCACAGGTGATCGGAAGTTTGATGTACATAACAAACTGCACCCGGCCTGATATTGCTTATGCAATCAACAAGTTGGCTAGGTTTACCATAATCCGAGTGATGATCATTGGAAGACGTTGAATCGGGTACTTCAATACCTTTAATACACGCTGACTTATGGGGTACATTATTCGAGATATCCAGCTGTACTAGAGGGGTACAATGATGCAAACTGGATATTTGATATAGAGAACACCAAGACCACCAGTGGGTATGTATTTACAATTGGTGGTGGGGCTGTGTCTTGGAAATCTTCTAAGCAAACTTGCATCGCCTGATCCACGATGGAATCGGAGTTTATCGCTTTAGACAAAACAGGAGAAGAAGCTGAGTGGCTTCATGACTTCTTAGAGGATGTTCCTTATTGGGACAAACCTGTACCTTCTGTAATGATCCACTGCGATAGCCAGTCGGCTCTAGGAACGGCACGAAATGCTATGTACAATGGCAAGTCTCATCATTTTCGACGGAGGCATAAGACCGTTAGGCAGCTGATCACCACAGGTATAATATCCATTGATTACATAAAGTCAAAGGATAATATAGCAGACCCGCTGACAAAAGGCTTACCTAAGGATCAGATGTTCTGCCTGTCTAGGGGAGTAGGCTTAAAACCCAAAGTATAAGGACCAATATGGTGGTAACCCAACCTTACTGACTGGAGATCCCAGGAATTTGGTTCAATGGGAAATCTAAGTTGTAAAGGTTCAGTTGATCGCTTCGGTGGAAGCATGAGCACTTCAGATAGTGATTTCTGTAAAGAAACACCAAATCCAAAGCCGTTCCCACGATAGGCGTTAAGTGTTATCTGCAGTGTGGGTAAATGTTAAGTTTTCAAAACCTTTAACGATCCTCATCGGTTGAGGTTAGGTTTGGGGAAACTTTTAATGGTTCTTAACACTTGTGAAGTGGGGTATGGCAGGATACCTTGTAGGAGACCACCTATTTAAGTGCGAGGACATGCCACCTCAAATGAATGCACTTAAAAATCCAAGAAGTGTCCACGGCCACAACGGATAAAATATTATGAAGAAAAGAGTAAAGGAATTTGTTGTATTGGTACTATTGACTTGGCTTACACTAAACACTGACGGTTCAAGACATCATGTTCACCGAGCAGTAAGTAAGTCCGATGGTATTTAACTATGGAAGGTTCAAAGCTGAAGCTACCTCTCCTTATACAACATCGGTCCGCTGAAATATTGCTGGAAAAAGGCACCATGTGAGTGCGCCAAAATCTCTTTCAAGAGGGGATTGTTGGAAATTTGCCTTTGGTGGGAGTTGCGTCCAACCATCTTTAATGACTTAACACTCGGGTTCCGCATGTTGGAAACTTTGATTCTTCACACGTGCATAATCTACTAAGTAAGTAGATGACCGTAGGGCTAAGGATCGTCAAATTTCGTTGAGAAATGAAAAAGATATTAGTCTACGAAGTGAGGTGTTTGAAGCATGGAAATGTGGTAAAGACCAATCCTCCCTCATCGGTGGGGGAAGAAAGATTTGTTTAGTTTATAAGTCTCAAAATTGGTTTGGGGTTTGGGACCCCAAGGGGGTAACCCATGTGTTTGAAGGAGGGAGGACCTAGATGTGCTTTGGTTCGAGGCTAAGCCCATACGCGCGCCGCCGCCGCCCGCCCGCCCGTCCCGTCCCGTCCGGTTCGGGCTCGGGTCACGGGTTGTGGGCTGTGGGCTTCTGATATTATCTTCTTGGACCCAAATTGCTTCATATTTACAGTTTGGTCCATGAAGTTTTAGGTAAGTTAAATTGTGCAGAGAACTTGTGCTTTTGCTGTTGGGTTTTGGAACGTTATGCACATCAATTCAGTCATTGCACAATTTATATGATGAAAAGCCTCCTTCAACTATGTAATGAAGCCTTTGCACAATTGTTAAGACACACAAACGAAATCAGATTCTTCCTACTACTTTTCAGCATCATTTCTTACTCAAAGTTCTTCAAAGTAACACTTGAGTTTCCTTTGCTCATTTGTTGAGTTGTTGTTTTACCTTGGGAGACTATTGTCCAGAACGTAGAAAGGATATATACGGGGCAATCTTGTCTTAAAGACAGAGTGCCATCACTCGACCCAACAATCAGTTTTCTTGTTCCGGTTCTTGAAATTTCAGATTCTTGTAATTTCATTTTGTTGTAATACTTAGCAGTTACTTATTTTCGTTTCCTGCACCATTGTAATCAACAGGAACAACCATTACTACAAAAAAAAGTCATATATACGAAGGTGGTATAATTTCTTATAACTAATTAAACAGCATGATGAAAATGAGGGTGGTGTAAAGTCTCTTACCGTCGAATATAGTCGATTATATATGGTGGATAAGAGAGCGTGAATCCGGAAATAGAAAAAGAAACGTGACCAAACAACTATGACGGAACTGATGAAGTGGAATGCAATGTGGGAATATACATGCAACGGATAACATGATGTGGATGTCCGTCATTTTTGTTCTCCATTAAAGAAATACTTTATATTCACTCGTATATGGGTAGGAGTTTTCACTGAAAATTGAAATATTGGATCAAACCGAAGAAAAAAATCCGATATTTTTTTATTTGGTTTAATTTTGGTTTTTAATTTTAAAAACTAATATAATTTAGTTCGGTTTTGGCGTTTAGAAAAAGATAATCAATAGTAACCGAACCAGACCAATTATATGAATACATATTTAAAAGTTATAATCACATATAAACATGTATATTTTATACAAAACTTTTAAAATTTTACGGAACATATTAATATTTTACACTATTGGTTCGTAATCTAGGTGTTAGCCATTATAGTAATGACATTATTTGCATATACTTTCTAGTTTCATTTGTAATTTTTATTTAAATAATGCTAAGAATTTATTTCATGTTCAAAATAACTGTCTTTGAGCCCTTTAATTATTCATCATTGTTTAATTCAAATATCATCAAGATATATTGGTATATCATAACTAGATCTTTAATTTTATGCACATAAAATTGATTGTAAGAATTTTTATTATATTCCTTGGAAATAGTTAATTTTTTGTCATTGAAAGATGATTTCTTGGCTATATATATTATAATAAAAACATAAATATAAATGTTGGTTGATAAAAATATCTTTCAAATATTGAACGATTTTTATAACATTTTAAATAGCATAAATATAAATGTTGGTTGACCAAAATATATTTCAATTATTGAACAACTTTTATAGCATTTTAAATTTGTGTAAAAAAAATCATGTTAAATAAGATTGTAGTATCACTTTTTTCCTAATATCAAGGAATTTGAATTCAACTTAAACTAAATTCTCTAATAAAACAATTTCGTAAATTTCAATACTTGGATGAAGTCAAATATGTCAAGTTCAAGTTGATGTCTTTATATAAAAATAATAAAGAAAAATATCCCTAAATCACGTTCTTTGGAACCAATAAGATAAGTTAACACCCATTTTTTTAAATTTTTTAATAATATCACTAGCAATAAGCAACTATTTCCACCTAAACTCATCCCGATGGGACTCTATATGTCTAAAATATCATGTTAATATTTATTTAACATATTCACACCTAAATCGGATTTACGGGGTGTTACATTATCTCCCCCCTGGGATAATTTATCCTTGAATAATTGTCCTAGTCGTAACTATGGCTAACTCTGCTCATAAACGTGACTGATGGAAACATGTGTACACTGAACTGATATGAAAACACAAATATTGAATTGAATGGATGTTGAACTGAATAGATACTAAACTGAATGACTACTGAACTGAATAAACATTAAGCTAAATTGCTATTGAACTGACTGTATATTTGGAACATGGTGATTATAGCATAAGGTTTGAGTGTAAAGGTTAGTTACCTTTAAAATTCTATGCTTTCTCTTCAAAAAGATATGGATACTTGGACTTCATGTCCTCTTCAGCTTCCCACGTAACCTCTTCAACTTTCTGATTTCTTAATAGTACCTTCACTGAAGCAATTTCTTTAGTCCTCAACTTGCGAAGTTGGCGATCAAGAATATCCACTGGAATCTCTTTGTAAGACAAGCTATATTTAACCCCTGTGATCTCTGTAGGGACAACGAGAGAAGGTTCCCCATGAATTTCTTCAACATAGATAGATGAAATACTGGGTGTACAACAGCCAGTTCTTGTGCCAGTTCTAGCTCATACGCTACTTGCCCGATCCTTCATAGGATCTTGTATAGTCCAATATATCAGGGACTAAGCTTCCCCTTCTTTCCAAATATCATAACACATTTCATAGGTGAAACTTTCAGAAATAGACAATCAACAATATAAAACTCTAAGTCATTACACCGCACATCCGAATATGTTTTTTGGCGAATTTGAGCCATTTTCAAATGCTCCTGAATCAACTTGACTTTTTTCATAGCCTGGTGGACCAAATCTGGTCCTAGTAACTCTGCTTCGCCAACTTCATACTAACCAATCAGCGATCTACTTCTTCGCCCGTGTAGAGCTTCATATAGTGTCATATTGATACTTGCGTGATAACTATTATTATAGGCAAACTCGATGAGAGGTAAGTGATCATCCCAATGACATTTAAATTCTGTGACAAATGTCCTCAACATATCATCAAGTGTCTGAATAGTGCATTCTGCCTAGCCATCTGTTTGAGGATGAAAAATTATGTTGAGGTTTACCCTTGCCTAGTCCTCTTTAAAATATTTCCAAAAAATGTTATGAACTTATCACCACGATCCGAAATGAGGGACGCTGGGATCCCATGTAAGTTTGATAATTTCTTCAATATACAACTTGGAATAATCCTCTGCTGAATCAATGGTTTTCACTGGCAAAAGTGTTCTAACTTAGTATGTCGCTCTATTATCCCCCAAATCAAGTCATGCTTTCGAAATGAGCGAGATAATCCTGTTATAAAGTCCATATTTATCATATTCACTTAAGAATATATGTATTCTATGCTAAACCAACGAGCTTCTGATGCTCGACTTTCACTTACTTACAATTTGAACACTTATCCACATAATCTATTACATTCTTCTTCATGTCATTCTGCCAATAAATATCCTCAGGATCATGATAAATCTTTGTAGAGTTGGCTGGGTAGTATGTTTGAAATTGCGTGCTTCTACCGTAATCCTCTCTTTGTGTCTATCTACATCTGGGACTTATAATTTTCCTTGGTATCTTAGAGTACCATCATATCCCCCTTGTACAAAAGCCATGCATTTATGTCTATGAATCCCTTCTTTTTAGCTGCAATAAATAGGGATCATAGAACTAGTTTTTTTTCTTTTGCTCAGCTACTAAAGGGCGGATTCAGATCTGTTCTGCATAACAACTCTACCACATTCGGGGTCCAAAAGTTGAACTCCTGGGTTTCTTAAACGAAGAACTTCTCTTACCATGATTCTCTTGTCTCATGATCTAAACTCCTCATACTTGATTTCTTTCTAAGATACATCCTGAAATACTAATAGTATTATTGTGTGCTAATTCTTTGACCAGCAAACTGAATATTGGAGTCTCGTGCAATGATACTATCCTAGTAACACATAACTTGGCGTGATCTTATAGCTTTTCTGTGACCTTCTAATTGTCCATAACTGATCTTGACATAGGTCAATCAACAATTATTCTACTCACTTCGTGTTTCCTACATATGCATGGCACGTTCCTTATGGATATTATATCTTGTGCCCTCATTACTGAATTGAGATTCTTCATACTTCAAGTTAACTATTTAGATTTTAAATACCAAATAAACTTACTGACAATCTATACATCTACGCCTTAGACCAAAGGCTAAGATTTATACTTGTGAATTCTTCTCTTTCGTTGAGATCTAGTTGTCTTCCCTTTTATCTTCAGCAGTCCTTCGTACTTTACATTACTGAGGACTTAACATTAGACTAACTTCTGAGCAATCTTTCTTTCTAGAAAAATTGAGTTACTTACATAAATAGGGAACTAATCTATTCATAATTGTCGTACAAAATCTTAATGAATTAACTTTGCTCACACTATCAATCTTAGGGAAACCCCTTTCTGATAACTCTTAACGACTATTCTTCTATAGTTTGCTCTCTTACTGGTTAGCCGATTTCTTCTTCCACTAATCACTATACATCGAATTTGACTTAAACCCTTGGGTTCTAACATGTTTTCAAATGTATTCAAACTATCACCCACTCACTGGTTTTAACCTGACTAAAGGAATCAAATTGTACCTCTACTAGCTCTGCTGAAATCCTCAATTCACTTTTCATAGTAAAGACATAATCTTAAGCCTTATACATTATTTATAACCCTAGTGCTCAACTTCATTCACTTTTGCTTAATCCTAACCAGAAAATATGTCACACCAATATACTTGGCTTACGACCTCTAATCATCGTCTATCTCTGCTCAAAACTTACTTACTATTCTTCTACTCATCACTTTCTAGCATCATATTCTCTTATTTTGATTTGAACAACTAAAGTGAAACATTTTATTTCTAACTTCCCCTCATTATTTGACCCTATTGTACGGTTGTATACTATCATTTTCTAAACTATAGACATGGATCACACTCCCCAGACCCCACGTTGTGGGATTTCACTGGGTATATTATTGTATAGACATGGATCACACTTAGAGGAATTATGTCTTTTCTTATACAAAATATCAAAATACCTAACTCCGAACTTTCTATACACTCCAACAACTTATCAAGCTATACACATCTGGGGTAAACACTTAATCACATAACCTAAGAGTGAACTATCACATCTTCTTATATTTTTTCATCATATCTACTTCTTGTAGTAACTTACTAACGTAGTACTTTCTAGTTCTAATATGAATAAACTTAAACAAACTAAAACTATTCCATGAAATTTAATATCGTCTGCTCTAGGTTCTCATTTCGTACATCATATCTTCTTAGTCTTGTGCTAGGGACATACGGAAAAATCTACTTCTTCCAAAAAATGATAATATTTAAGAATCATAGGTAATTTGACCTTAGTCACCTTTCTGCCCAAAATCATGGTAATCGATTTAGGCCCGTTGTGGCCAAGATCATAACATGTTGCCCCGTGAGGTCTTTTATTAGAAGTATCATCATCATACATGTGGTGACATCTGGGAATGATTTTGAGTACTGACGACCTATTAAAGCATACAAGTGGTTTCGACCTTTGCCTGTATCACCAGACTTAACTACAATACGCCTGCTTGGGCTTGAGAATTATGAGGAGCTGCTAAATTTATGGACTAAGTCACATTACCTTCGGTGCCTTGTCTCATTGATGGGCAGTCCATCAGATAGTGACTCTGCTGGCCGTACCCAAAACACACGTCCATGCCTAAGCGACACACACCTTGGTGTCTCCTACCACACTTGCTGTAAATAGGATTCTGCAAACCCATTTGGCCTAAACTAGCTTGTGGCTTAGAGCCTCATGCCCTGAAACTCTGTTTCTGGATTAACTGACCTATCTGATCATACTTGAACTTATGAGTTGGTGCACTGGCAGTAGATGGAGCAAGCCCTGATGACCTCATGTTAAAGAATTGACTGCCCCCACCTCCTTAATTAAAGTTACATGCAAACTTAGCTCTCTTATTGAACTTTCTAACCCAGGAATTGACAACCCCTCATGAGCACTAGTGCTTGGAGCCGTTCCCTGACGGGTGAGCCTGCATAGCAACAATCAGGGTAAGCGATTGGATAGCTCATCTAACATCCATATCAGTGGAAGTGGGCGGCGAAACAACTATAGTACAAACCTCCACAGGCCTCTCTATAATCGGTGGGGTTGAAGTCAAGGGTATTGAACCCGATGCATGTCCCTGAGCCCTGGTGTGAACTCCCCGAGTCTTAGAGTCTACCTTGTATGCAACATCAATACTGCCCCTTTGGCTCATAGCTGACTTTCTCTTGGAAGGAATTTTCTAGAGAAATATAATACGCATGAGTTAGAAGAGTTCATGAAAGTACTTCTCTAACTGCAATATCTAGAGTATGAAAGAAGTGAAACAATCCAAAATGTCTTGGTAGTCAGCCATTTATATGTGTGGCCGACACACATATATAAAGGAAATTGCACTAGATATGGCTTCATAGACTCCCTAGGACACTTGAACCTAGTGCTCTGATACCAAGTTTTTTCACATCCTGAACTTGGGCCTATACGTAATACATCGCTCGGTTCCTGACTCCATGGACTGAGTGAACCAACTGGCTGGCTGCATCAATATGTCGTATATACTGAATGTAGGATATAACTAATAAACACGTTTAGCTGCTAAAAATTGCTCTGCTTATCAGTGTGTCTCTCAGCTTCTTAATATGAATTGTTGATGTTGAACACCTGTAATTGGGCCCGAGGCCATAGATGTATTTGGGCATGAGGCCACAGTTTATGTATACGTATACCTAGGCCCGAGGTCACATACTTATGCAGTTGTTTTGGGCCTGAGGCCACAGATAATTAAATCAGTTAAACAAATGATTCACTATTCAGAACAGGTAGTACGTATGACTCTACTTCTCTAGTTCAGTTCAGCTATCAGCATGTTTAGTTTTAGTTTCAGTATATTATATGTTTATTGATTTGGTGTTGCCCTTTTCTGAGCACCATACAACTATTTATTCTTTCAGTGGCTTTACTTACAAGTGCAATTCAAATGTACTAACATCCCTTTGCCCGGGACCTGCATCTCGTGATGTAAGTAACGATTTACAGGTTGACGATTCAGCTCACTAAGTTCCAGTATCAGCTACTTGGTGAGCCTCATTTCTTTCAAGGCGTTATCCTTACAGTCTTTCAGTATTTTCATATAGTCATGTGTTCCGGGGGCCTTGTCCCAATAGTTAATTGGCAGTATTTCATTAGAGGCTTCATAGATTAGAACAATAGTCAGTCAGTATTTTAGCAGGCTTTTGTGTTATCTATGGTGGTTACATTAATATACTTCAGACTTGTTCTCGTTTTCCGCATTTATGATTATTAGTGAGAATTACTACACTGAGACAACTATTCATGAACTGATTATTGAGTTTAAGGCATTAACTGATCCTAAATATATTAAGTTTTCATGACTAAGACTCATGGGATATCAAACAAGAGTCTATTGATTATGTACTGAGTTCACGACATTCCGAGTGATAATCATGAACGAATTACAAAATTATGTCATCTAGAGAGTATATGTTCTGCAACTATTCATGGAACTAAGGAAAACTATATTTCTGAGGCAATTCGTAATAGTCATAAAAATGTGGAGTAGGGAGAATCATTAACATTCTCACACGTAGAGAGTTAGCCTTACATACCTTAACTTCCTGCTCTTGAGCGTAATAAAATGCTCGTCGCTCCCTTTAGACTTTAATCTGCAACACTATAAGTCAATGAAATCAACATTAGCTACAATACTCATGTTTTGGCCATATAGGCATTTTATCAAACACTTGGTGCGCATAAAGCTCCACAACCTTCATTAATGGTGTTTTATTCACCCAATTCCCATTCTATCACTTCTAGGTGATTCTAAAATCTCATTTAGATCTAATCAATATCATTCTTCATCACCCTTAATCAATAATCAATAATCAACAGTTAATAACCCAAACCTATAACCGTTCATGATTTTCTATCAAACCCATCAACTCATATTTTAGGAACTTAGAGTCTATAATCATCAATTCAAAGCTACAATCAATTAAAGGATGAAGGTTTTACTTTTTTGACGTTCAATTCTCTTGAATTTAACGAAGTCTCAATCGATTATCTATGGATTTGAAGGGTTTAACCATGTTAATAAGGTGTTGGGGAATTACAATTAACTTAGAATCATCATTAGAACTTACTTTGGATAATGGAGGGACCTTGGAGGAAGTTGGATTCTTGAGAGCTTTCATTTTTGGAGAAAATTTTCGTGTTTGGGGTGTAGGGAACGATGTAAGGCTTTTAAAATGACTTACCCCATACGCGGTCGCACAGCTGAAGGCCTAACCGCACAGCTGATCACACAGCAAGGGAAGTGACACTGTCTCGAGTGCACGATCGCACACCTGAAGCTTGGGCCATTGTCCATTAAAATGGGAATAACATTTTGCATATAGATCCATTAGGGCTTTAGCATATATGGATGAAATGATATTTCAAAGGTTTACAACTTTCCTACTTTAAGTTTTCTCAAATTCACAACGAATTTTCACGTAAACTTGCTGGAAGGTAGACCTACCGTAAACTTAGTTAATTCTATCTAATCTTATGCACCTCACTATTCGTCTTGATTCCGAAGCAACTATTTCCACCCAAACTCATCCCGATGGGACTTCATATGTCTAAAATGTCATGTTAATATTCATTTAATATATTCACACCTAACTCGGATTTATGGGATGTTACAACTGAGCTCCCAAAACCCCAAAGTTGTGAAATGAAATGTCTAAGTCAAAATAGGGATTTTAAGTGATCTGCTCAGCGATCTTCGCAAAAGCGAGCAGACGCGAGCTTCACAAAAGTGAAGTCAAGCTTGCAAAAGCAGAAATCCACCTAAATAACCACCTCGCAAAAGCATAAAACATCCGTGAAGTGGAACTACATTCACAAATGCAAACCCTGGCCATCCAGGCCCAGTTCACAAATGCGGCCCCATGCTCGCAGATGCGTGGCTAGCAAATGCGAGCTTTTTCTCGCAAAAGTGGCCACACCAAAACCAGCAAAGTAAGCAACTTCCTAAATATTGATCCGACACTCGAAACTCATCCAAGACCTCCCAGATACAAACCAAATATGCAGATTGAGTATAATCGACATTACAATCTCACTCGCATGCTAAAAACACTAGTTCAACATTGATATTACACGTTTTTTCACAAATCACCTGTAACTTTCTCAAAACTCAAATTTAGCCAATCAAGTACCCAAAATACATATGAACGCCTCAGGACCTAAACCAAAGACTCGACCAAGTCATAAATGACGTTTTAGACCTAACGAACTCGACAAAATGCGAATACGGATGCAGTTACCCAATCGTCAATTTTTAGTCAAACTTATTGTTTTCTTTTAACTTTCAAACCATAGAACTTACCGAAATGATTTCAAAATCTACCCGATTGCCTCAGGAATTATTCCACCCCTCCAAGCAAGTCATAAACACCGAAAAGGGAGTACAAGAATGGTTTTTTGGGTAGAACAAGGTAAAAAGCCTAAAATGACAAAATAAGTCGTTACATCATATACTAATTAAATAAATGTTCATCTTTGAATGAAAAAATGAAGAGAAAAGGTACCTGAAAGTGAAAAGCTGGGGATATCTACTTCACATATTAGCATCGGTCTTCCATGTAGCGTCCTCTACAACGCAATGATACAATTGCACCTTCACTTAAGCTATTTCTTTTGACCTCAACATCCTAACCTGCCGGTCTAAGATTGCCACGGGCTCTTTCTTAAAGGACATATTCTAATAAAAAAGTACTGAGTACCATTGGATTATATATTACCCGTATGAATGGTATTTCTTCAATACGGACACATGAAACACAATGTGAACGCTCTCCAAGCTTGGTGACAATGCCCACTCATAAGCCACCTCACCAATCATCTGAAGAATCTCAAAAGGACCGATAAACCTCATACTTAGCTTGCCTTTCTTCCCAAATCTCATCACACTTTTCATGAGTAAAACCTTCTACAGAACCTGGTCTCCAACCTTAAACTCAATATTATGAACTTTTAAGTCCGCGTATTCATTTTGTCTACTCTTAGTTGCAAGAAGTTTCTCATAAATCAACTTCACTTTATCCATCGAATCCCTTAACAAATCAGTACCCCAAGGTCTCACCTCGAATGCATCAAACCAACCAAGCAGAGAGAGACATCTCCTACCATACAAAGCCTCGAATGTCGCCATTTCAATACTCGAGTGGTAACTATTATTGTAAGAAAATTCCGCCAAGGGCAAGAATTGGTTCCAATATCCACCGAAGTCAGTCACACATGCCCGCAATATATCCTCCAGAAATTGAATAGTCATCTCGGACTGACCATCCATCTACGGTTGACATGTTGTACTAAGATCTAACTAAGTCACCATATCCTTTTGGAAAGTCCTCCAAAAATGAGAAATGAACTGAGTGCCTCGGTCTGAAATGATAGAAATGGACTCCATGCGACTGAACAATCTCTCTAATGTAGATCTTTGCCAATTTCTCCAAATTGTAGGTCGTCTGAACTGGAATGAAGTGCACGAACTTGGTCAACTATCCACAATGACCCAAATAGCATAAAATTTGCCCAAAGTCTTCGGTAAACAACCTACGAAGTCCATAGATATCCTCTCCCATTTCCACTCGGGTATGGGGATCCTATAAATCATCCCACCAGGCCTCTGGTGCTCATACTTAACCTGCTGACAATTGAAAAACTAAGATACAAACTCCAGAATGTCCATTTTCATTCTGCCCCACTAGTAATGCTGCTTCAAATCACGATACATATTTATGGCACAAGGATAGATGGAATATCTATAAATGTGACCTTCATCCATAAACAATCTAGTGAGCCCTCCAACACAAGGAACTGAAATACACCCCTTAATTCTCAAGACTCAAGACTCCCCCACTATCAAGAGATGCCTCATTGGCCTCCCCTCGTAACACCTTATCTCTAATCTTACACAACTTTACATCATCAAACTATTGAGCCTTAATTTCCTCTAAAAGAGATGACCTAGCCTCAACACAAGCCAAAATATTTCCCGATTATGAAATATCGAGTCTCACCATGCTATTAGCAAAGGACTGAACATCCAAAGACAAAGGACACTCCTTGACAATCAACTGTGCCAAGCTGACCATACTCAATGCCTTTCGGCTCAATGCATTCGCTACCACATTAGCCTTGCCCAAATGATAAAGAATGGTAATATCATAATCCTTGAGCAACTCCATCCATCTATGTTGCCTCGAATTCAAATCCCTCTGAATGAACACATGTTGAAGACTGCGATGGTGCGTGAACACCTCACAATGGACGCCATACAAGTAATGCCTCCAAATTTTCAAAGCAAAGACTACCGCCGCCAACTCCAAGTCATGAGTGGGGTAGTTCTTCTCATGCACCTTCAATCTCCTTAAAGCATATGCTATAACCTTTCCTTCTTGCATCAAAACACATCCCAATTTGATTCGTGAAGCATACAATACACGGTAAATCCTTCCCTTCCACTGGTAAAGACAAAATTGCGGTTGATGTCAATAAAGACTTGAGCTTTTAGAAGCTCTCTTCGCACTCATCAGACCACTGGAAGGACACATTCTTTTGAGTCAATCTAGTCAAATGAAAAGCAAGAGAAGAGAAACCATTCAATCATAACTCAGATTACGGGTAAACCTAGTCAACTTGTTGACTGCATAAGCAATATCAGGTCGGGTGCAGTTTGTTATGTACATCAAACTACCAATCACCTGTGCATATCGCTCTTGGCATATGGGTGCACCATGATTTTTATCAAGTTTTTGATTTATATCCATTGGTGACTTTATAGGCGAACTGTCTAACATCTCGAACTTTCTCAAAACATCCTCGATGTAGACTGAGATAAGACCAGTCCGTCAGACGTCTTAGAGATTTTTATCCCTAAGATGACATCTACGATACCTATATCTTTCATTTAGAAGTATTGTTTCAACATGTTCTTAGTCTCTAGGATTACCCTAGGACTGCTTCCTGTGATCAACATGTCATCTACATACAGGCATATCATGACGAACGAGTCAGAGTTACCTTTCGTGTAGACACATTTGTCACACTCGTTAATGGAGAAACCATTTGATAGTAGAGTATTATCAAACTTTTCATGCCATTGCTTCGGGGCTTGTTTTAGCCCGTACAGAGATTTGACAAGCCGACATACTTTCTTCTCTTGCCCTGGAACCACATACCCTTCAGGTTGGTCCATATAAATTTCTTCTTCCAAATCACCATTTAGGAAGGCTGTCTTGACATCCATTTGATGTATCTCAAGGTCACGCAAAGTTGCAACCGCAATGAATACCCATATGGACGTCATCTGAGATACCGGGGAGTACGTGTCAAAGTAGTCAAGACCTTCTTTTTGTCGATAGCCCTTGACTACCAACCTAGCCTTGTACTTATGGATAGACCCATCTGCTTTATATTTCCATTTGAGTATCCACTTACAACCCAGCGGTTTATTTCTCGGAGGAAGATCAACCAACTCTCGAGTATGGTTATGCAGAATGGAGCCTATTTCACTCTCAATAGCTTCTTTCCAGAGCGGTGCCTCTGGAGTTGACAATGCTTCAGCAATTGTCCTTGGTTCATCATCAACCAAATAAGCTACAAAGTCAGGACCGAAGTGTTTATCTTTCCTAGCCCTTTTACTTCGCCTTAGTTCCATCTCTGTAGTCTCCAAGTTCTGAGAATCTGGAACACTAGATTCCGGATATTCAGCCACTTCGAGATCCACTAGATCTGAACCATCTAGATCCAGGCCGTCAGCGACTCCCGGTTCCTGATAGCTTTGTTCATAACTTCGTTTGCGAGAAGTTATATCTTTTTTCTTTCTAGGAAAGGTATCTTCAAAGAATTGAGCATTCCTTGATTCCATGATTGTACCCCCATGGATATCTGGAATATTTGACTTGTGCACTAAGAAGCGATAAGCACTACTGTTATTTGCATATCCGATGAATATGTAATCTACAGTCTTAGACCCAATCTTGACCGGCTTTGGCTTGGGTACTTCAACTTTTTCCAGACAACCCTATACCTTTAAATATTTATATGTGGGTTTCTTTCTCTTTCATGATTCATATGGAGTTTTGTCCATACCCTTATGTGGGACTCTGTTAAGAATCGTATTAGTGGTAAGGACTGTTTCTCCCCACCTGTTTTGGGGAAGACCGGAATTGATGAGCAAGGCATTCATCATTTCCTTTAATGTGTGGTTCTTACGTTCCGCCACACCGTTCGATTGAGGTGAGTATGGAGCCGTCGTTTGATGAACAATGCCTTCTTGGGCACAATATTTCTCAAATGGCGCTACATATTCTCCCCCTCTATCGCTACGAATGGATTTAATTCGCATGCTTAGTTGGTTCTCAACTTCTGCTTTGTAACGTCGAAATGTTTCAAAGGCTTCATCCTTACTTTTCAACAAGTAAAGGTAACAATATCTTGTGCTATCATCAATGAATGTTACAAAGTACTTGTTCCCCCCTCTAGTTTGTGCAAACTTCAAATCACATATATCTGTGTGAATAAGTTCTAGAGGAGCGTTATTCCTTTCAACGGATCGAAAAGGAAGCTTTGTGAGTTTTGCCTCTATGTACACCTCACACTTATGTTGAGGGTTTACGTTGATAGACGACAACAACTCTAACTTTACCAACCTTTGGATGGACTTGTAGTTAACGTGTCCTAATCTATGATACCATAAATTAGAAGACTCAAGCAAATAAGAAGAAGCTTCAACTTTATTACTTGGATGCATTACAGACATAGCGTTAACTTTGAAGAGGCCTTCACAGATGAAGCCTCTCCCCACAAAAGTGTCATTCTTAGTGAGTACAAATTTATTGGATTTAAACACTAGCCTAAAACCAGCATTAACCAATAAAGGTCCTGAAATTAATTTTTTCCTAATCTTAGGGACATGCATCACTTCCTTCAGAGTGAGCTACTTTCCAGAAGTCATCTTCAAGACCACATTTCCTACCCCCAGCACGTCAGAGGAAGCGTTGTTGCCCATGAACAACTTCTTGTCAGTGACCGATGTATATGTGGAAAAGGCATTTCTGTTGGAACAGATGTGTCTGGTAGCACATGTGTCCATCCACCACTGCATGGGATTCTCAACCAGGTTTGCTTCAAGCACCACAGCCGAGAACTCCACAATCATGTCATCCAGAAGCGTGTCTTTGACGACGTTAGCATGGGCCTTGCCTTTAGCCTTGGTTTTCTCTTGTTGCTCATTCTTGAGCTTGCGGCATTCTTTGATCATATGACCAGGTTTCCACAGTGGTGACAGTTACCTCTGAACTTCTCCGATGTTTGGGTCTTGTCGTCTTTCTGTAACTTCCGCTTCTTGCTTGGGTTCCCTTTGGCCTCAGCCAGATTTGCCTTTGGCTCAGCAGGTTGTTTACCCCTAGGCAAGGCCTTCTTATTATCTTCCTGAATTTGGAGTTTGATAATAAGTTCTTCAAAGGTCATATCCTTTGTCTTGAGCTTCAAGTAGCTCATAAACTCATTCCACGAAGGATGTAACTTTTCAATCAGCGATGCAACCAAAAATTGCTCATTTGGTTTCATTCCTTCCAAATCCAGGAGATGTAGAATCATTTGGAATTCCTGGACTTGGGACATCACTGTCTTACTATCCACCATTTGAAATTTTAGAAATTTCCCAACGATGAATTTCTTAGTACCGCATCTTGTGTGTTGTACTTCGTTTGCAATTTCTCCCACAACTCTTTGGCGGTGCCAACGGTGCAATACACCGTGTAGAGAGGGTCTGCCAAGCAGTTCAATATGTAATTCTTACACATGAAATCGCTATGATTCCATGCATCAAGAACCATCTTCATGCCATTAATGACATGAATTCCTAGGCCCCCTTCAGCCGTTTCAGTAGGCGAAGGGTCCATTTCATCTCCAGCTTGTGGAGGATCTTCTGATAGGAACCTAGCCATTCCCATAACCGTCAAGTAGAACAACATCTTTTGCTGCCATGTCTTAAAGTTTGAGCCCATGAATTTTTCAGGGCGTTCATGGTGGAATGCGGATGGTGGAGCAGTAAAGGCACTGGACGTGCCTTGGGCAGCAGTGGGGAAGGCAGAGGAGTTGCCTTGAACAGTAGCGGTAGCAGCAGGGAAGGCAGAATTGTTGCCTAGAGTGGCGGCAGCAGCAGGAGCGGCATCAACAATGTTTCCAGTCATGTTACTAAGCAGTTACATCAAGCAAATCTTATCTTAAAATTGTTGTTTACAATGGTGCAGGAAACGAAAATAAGTAACTGCTAATTATTACAAGAAAATGAAATTACAACAATCTGATAATTTCAGTAAACTGGAACAAGAAACTGATTGCTTTGGGTCGAGTGATGGCACTCTGTCTTTAAGACATGATTGCCCCGCATATATCCTTTCTACGTTATGGATAATAGTCTCCCAAGATAAAACAGCAACTCAACAAATGAGCAAAGGAAACTCAAATGTTACTTTGAAGAACTTTGAGTAATGAAATGATGCTGGAAAGTATTAGTAAGAATCTGATCTTTTTTGTGTGTTGTGTAGTCTCAACAATTGAGCAAAGGCTTCATTATATAGTGCAAGGAGGGGACTTATCAGCTGCCCACATAATTGTTGTTTACTGGCCAAGTAATGGCAATTAGAGAGGTAGTAATTCAGCCAAATAAATGACGAATTGATGTGCAACGGATAGAGCTTTTAGTGAGAGTTATTCAGCCAAGTAATGGATGAATTGATGTGCATATTAATAGAGGTTAACTGTAAATATGAAGCAATTTGGGTCCAAAAAGATAATATCATAAGAAGCCCGCGACCGGCGGCCCGAGCCCGAGCCCGGATGGGCGGCGCGCGTGTGGGCTTAGCATCGAACCAAAGCACATCTAGGTCCTCCCTCCTTCAAACACATGGGTTACCCCCTTGGGGTCCCAAACCCCAAGCCAATTTTGAGACTTATAAACTAAACAAATCTTTCTTCCCCCACCAATGAGGGAGAATTGGTCTATACCACATTTTCATGCTTCAAACACCTCACTTCGTGGACCAATATCTCTTTCATTTCTCAACGAAATTTGACGATCCTTGGCCCTACGGTCATCTACTTACTTAGTAGATTATGCACTTGTGAAGAATCAAAGTCTCCAACTTGCGGAACCCTAGTGTTTAAGTCATTAAAGATGGTTGGACGCAACTCCCACCAAAGGCAAATTTCCAACAGTTGTAACAATCCAGATTTAGTGTTTCTTGATTTCAAGTTATCAAGATTCAAGACTCAACAAGCTTGCGGCAATTATAATCTTGGCTATTAGTTTATCCTTTTGAACACTTGTAATATTTATTTACTTCCCGTACTGCTTTGATTCCAACAATTATATCCAACACAGTCTGCATGAGAAAATGCACGACTATGACTACAAGAAACTATGCACGAATTGGTAAAATATGTAAAATTTTGATCAAATCTCCAGCTCTAGTGAGAACGTTAGATGGTATCCGAAGGAAACTATTACTCTCCCAACGAGAAAATGTGGAAGCTGATTAAATGTTTGCTCTAGTCACTAAATCTTGATGAAAAATTGTTATGATAAGCATGGATATTTCTCCTTTTTTCTGAACATTATTAATGCGCCAGTTTCGACTTTTAGAAGAATGGGATTTAAAACAAGTAATCTTCCACTGCAAGGAAAAGCATGATGCCAATGCAAATAAATCCCTCATGGATATTAGCACCACATACAAATTTGTTATTTGGAACACGGTAAACTCTTTAAGTAGGAGGTTTCTTCCAGCTGCTCAACAACTCTCTGTACGCAATTCCAGTTCTTAAACAACCTTCAGTAAGCTCGTTCATTCAACAGAATAAAAACTGTATTTGCAAATTAGCATACTCAGCACAGCCAATTTCTGGAAGAATCCATGCGCCACGATCAACCCCCCCCCCCCCCCCCCCCCAAATTCTGCCATGTACGATTTGGGTAGAAGGTGAAGGAGAAAAATATGCCTCTTTAATTTATGCACAAGCATGAGGAAATCAACAGTGGAGCGTAGATATTAGCACAACCGGTTACTGCAACTCCCCTCAAGCTAAATGTAGCAGTACCACAGAAGTTATAACAAGATACAGAGACAATGAAGTTATAACATGATACAAATATATACAAAGCGATAACAAGAACAAGATTGTGGATTCAAAAGCGACATCAAATGTATTCAAAAAGGAATATTCTAGGATTCATCTTCTTTATGCTCATAAAACCTCTATATATTTTGAATCCAAACAAGATGGGGGGTCAAAACAACAATTCTTATGGGTGGTAAGAAAAATATTATATTGAAAAACAAAAACATTTTCCTAAATAGAACACATATGGTACAACTCATCTATCAAGGAATTGCTGAACTACCTGCTTAACTAGCTGAAATGGCTTACACGATCAATGAAATCACCAATACACATCAAGATTAACCAATCAAAGTCAGACTTCCAGGCATGAACCTAATACAACTACAGTGTTTCAACTTGGTGAGGGCTTCTTGAGTCCTCCCACACAAAAGATCCACATAAACTGCAGTAAGAATAGCTTCGATACATTGGGGCTTCATGGACAGTGCTTTTACTGAGAAATATTGGGCCAGCTCAATATCTCCTTGCATTGCAGACATGGCAGCTAAGTTGGAAAAAAGAATTCCACGGGCTTCTTCCGGATTCGGGAATACAGATTGCTCAAAGTCCTCTGGAGGTGAGGAACTTGAAGTAGCTGACCCACTATTACTATCTTCGGAATCCAATGTTTTCTCCAGTCTCCATATTTCAGAATCCTCAGGACTATACGGCACATCAACATCCTTGCCATGGGAAATGTACATTGACAAATGCTCAGCAGCTTCTTTTGGCCGATTTAGCAGGCACAGAGCTTCAGCTGCATAAACATTGCCAAGAAAGATATATATTCTGTTACACTCTAGGACTTTCAAGAGAGATCTTGCTGCTATCAGGGCCTTAAGTGGATTTCCCAATTCCAGCTCTACAAATGCCAAATCAGCCAATAGTGCTTGCTCAATCATCAGATTCTCTTTTTTACAATGGTCTTTGTATTCACAAATGGAACTCAATAAGGAGGCATTCTGACTGCTTCCAACCCTTCGCTCTTTTAACTTTACCTCTTCATTAGCGCTAACCTGACCTGACACTTCCACGTTAGGTGCTTTCTGATCACCAGTTGATCCATTCTTGTACTTTGTATTCTTAGAAGATACTGCTTCTCCTGTTTCATTATCCTCCAGAACAGAAGTATGAGGCAGAGTAGACTGGTTATATTTTGATTCAGAACCATGCATTAAATGCAATGCATTCAGAAGACACTGGCGAGCAAGTGACACTGAGATGGTAGGCTTTCCATCACGAATGACTAAATCTTTTACACTCAACAAATTGTCCAGTCCATTTCCTGACACCCCATCTTCAAGAACAAGTTGCCTCCACTTTCCTTTTCCCACAACACGAACTCTAACTTCAGACCTTTCAGCGGAAGGAGCAGTACTGGACTTGATCAATCCCTTTTGAATTGCCATTAGACAACATTCTGCTATTCGTAGCCATAAAAGAGGCCTGTTGTAGAAAACCAGACTGGCCTTGTAAAAACAGTGGGCAGCCTGCACTGGTCTGCCACTATCCAGGTACTGCATGCCACAGTTATATGTTATGAGGAGAGACCTGTCCTGTGAGATGGTTGACAGATTTAAAGGTTTCTCCTTCCGCACAGCTGAGCAATTACTCAGAGCCTTGGTAAAAAACAAAGCAGAAGTGTGACGTTTGCCAAGTTGATAATATATGCACCCCAAATTGTTGTAGTATATGCTAGAAATTCCCATTTCTGTCCTATCACTTGATGCAATCAAGAGCTTGATTGCTTTTTGATGATTTCCGCGAGCATATTCAAGCTGGGACTTCAAATACAGGGCCATAGAATAATCTTTCCCACGTGCTGTGTTCATAGCCATTTTAACTTCACGCTTAGCTGCCTTAAGGTTCCTAGTTAGGAGAAGAAACCTTACCTTGCAAAGGTGCAGTTTAATCCTCATATCAGCATTTGAGAACTCATCAGCTTGGCTTCTTCTAAGATAATTTGAAGATTGCAGGCCCAACTTTCTTGGGAGATTCTGCCCCCCAATCTCCATGGATGATATTAAATGCAGGGCATCATCTTCAAGTCCCTCGTCTGTTAAAGTTCTAGACAAAGAACCTTCAGAGCTAATTCCAGCAGCAGGTGAATCTTGATTAGGTGCATCAGGAATAGTTGGATTGCTGGGAAGTAAATCAGATTTCCCCACAACTGTTGAAGGTGGTGCCTCTGTGGAGTTGACATTTTCAACTTGATTTAACAAACTATTGTTACAAAAGATCTTCTCGATATAGCTGATCACCTCCTGGTAGCAAGGAATATATTTAGGAACATTTTGGAATGAGGATACTCTAAATAAGAATCTAAAACAAATGAACAGGAAGTAAGACAATATTCTGTAACTGCAAAGCAAACAAAATGTTCCAACACAGATTCTAGTAACCTAGAAAGAAGTACCAGCAGAATTTCAAAGAAGAATAGAAACAGAAACGAAAAGCAAGACAACAATTGTTATGAGATACAAGCACAGTGGTTGTTCCTCACGTTAGATATATAAAAGTTGAGAGATTGCATGTGGAGTACGACCAACAGTCAATCTAAAACTACAACAGCAATGAGCAATTATTAGGTCCAAAAAATTGTTAACGAGAGCGTATCAACTCACTTCACAGCATATGGCAGAACTGCAGGAAGCTTACACAATTAACTGCTAGTGAGTCACAGTGCCAAACATTAAAAACCATCATGTATTAGTAAGACTCACCCAGCATACTAAAATGGAGAACTGTACAGAAAGAACGACAGATAAAAAGAAAAAACTTAATCATGGAGGAGATACGAACAGCAAATGCAAATGGTGATTTCTCATATTCAGTTTTTAGTCAATAATTTATGATAAAGATATCTTTTTGGGGTCTTTACTAACATTAAGCTGCTTCTATGTTGTAAATTCACTTTAAGAAACTCCTTCATTTATTAAACTAAAAAAAGTATCAAGGTAATTACGGTCTTTGATACTCAGAATTGTTAAGAAGCTGTAACAGAATTTCTAAGTTAGGATTCTTAAATAATTCCCAAATCCCGTCAGTTCTGCCTTAGATTAATAAGGCTAGTTAGGAAAAATTATTTTTTTCCCTTTCAGAATTTATTTTAGAAACTAATTAATCCCCAGAGCTTGCGAGAATAATTAAGCTTAACATCCCCAAAACCTTTACGTTGTTCTCTTTCTTTTCTCCATCTCTTTTTACTTCATGGTATGCGAGTTTGGGTGTTGGGTCCCTCCTGAACCTTGAAATTCTTTTCCTTTTCTTTTTTTGTTTTTTTGGTCGGTTTTAGAAAGTACTAAATGTTTTTGAAGAAATATCTTTTATACTTCCGCACATCTCTCATCAAACGCGCTCCTGAAACATTTATGATGGTTGCACAATCTAACAACCAACAAAGTCAGTGTTCAGGCCCGCTTGCACAAACCTCGACTATTCCACCAGCTACATGCTACCTCCCACCTCCCACCTCCCACTTCCCACCAGCACAAGTGAAAGGGTAGCTCCGCCCGCCAAGGCTTAGACCGATGAAAGAAATCATCTAATATATTGTCTTTGTCCTAATTCTCCTTCAACCCTTTCTAATGTCACTTTAACAACTGGGATAAAATCTGTAGCTACAGAAATTGGTGAGGCTCACCATCTTTCTTCCTTACCTTTATCTTCAAACAAGATTGCAATCGAATGTAAGTATCATTATCCATTAGTAAACTAACCAAACTTCATTGTTTTTTGACTTGACTTTGCTCTTATACACGACAAATTCACAAAGAAAATAATTGGAATAGGGCATGAGTCAAAAGACCTATATGAACTATCAAGCCCAAAAAACCTGTTACATTTACTTTTCTTGCTTCTTACAATATTTGTCTTAATCATCTAAAATATTCAAGTATCTCCAAATAACAAAAGATTGGTTCCTAGCATTTTCAATTTTCTTGCTTGGAGTATAAGTCGTATCAGCTTGGAAACCAAACTCGTGTGTCTTTCTTATGTAAGACATCACACAACATAACTATGTTTGAAGTTGTTCAATCAAACAGATAGGATCCAACAGTGTTTATTAACGCCTTAAAGGATAAAGCGCGCTTAAACCTTGACGCTCAATGAAGCCAACGTTGTGCACTTCACCTAGTTTAATTGGCACTTTAGTCTAGGCATCGAGGTGTTAAAGGTGTGTGCACCTTAACTGATGAGTTCTATCTTCTTTTTTTTGAGTCAAAGGTAACCACCTGATGAGTTCTATCTTTAAGGCATAACAACGTGTATGTGTGTATGCATATACATATATATAGCTTAATTATTATTTTCTATATGTCCAAATTTTTATTGTTTGAGTCTAGGGCTTTTCTTTGTTAAAGCCCACACTTTAACTTCACTTTGCACTTGAAGCTCCAACAAACTTTAGCGCGTTTATGTGCTTTTCGCTTTTGACTACTCCGGATCCAAATCAGGCCCATTGTGGTTTAGGGTTTCATTACTTGGTTACCCATTGTGGTTTAGGGTTTCATTACTTGGTTAACAAGTATTGCACCTGGTTACTTATAACAAAAATATTAGATCTGAGTTATTTTTATCTTCCGAACTTTATTGTTGAAATTTGTAATTCGCTTGGTGTATTTTTGGAGAAATTAGTCTGAAATAGTGCAAGAGAATATTTTTAACCATATTTTTCCTCTTTTATGTCTAACAGAGGAATACTTCATATATCCTGTTCTGCTCATATAGCATAACTAAATAGTTAAACAAAGAAATTTAAATATTCAGTTGAAACAGCTCACATATTACTCATTTGTCATGTTCTAATTCACTTTCATAGTGAAACTTTTTCAACGTAAAGATCAAAACATTCTTCCATTGCATGGGAAGCAAAGTTATGAGGGAGGAGAACTAAACAACAGTTATTCCTCAGTTCCAAATAAGTTGGACTCGGCTTTATGAATCCTCACAAACCATGTTACTACATATAAATTCTCAAGCCAATTATACTAAATAAAAATAACACTCCCTCTGTCTCAAATTATGTTACACTCTTTCCTTTTTGTCAGTTCAAAAGAATGACACATTTCTATATTTATTAAAATTTACTTTAAACTTCTTATTTTACCATTAATAAGAGGATTATAAACATAAACTTACCAGTTTAAAAAAAAGGAGGATTTATAAACACACAAATATCTATGACTTATTTTAGACCACATGTTTCAAAAGTCTTCCGTTCATTCTTAAACTTAGTGCCCGGTCAAACACTACTATCACATAAATCGGGACTAAGGGAGTAATAAAAATGTAAATAAAAGTACTAAATTTCAACATATAAATCTCTATAAAGGTCAAACAACTCTTAGAAAAGTATATGACATAAAGTAAAGGTGTTAACATGACTAAAACATATTCTCAACTTATAGGTATCGCCTATATAGATCTTGTTTCTCACATTGTGCCCCATCTATCGGTAAGTTTGCATGGATCCCAAGAGATTATAGGTCCTTCGAGACAAACCTCGTCCTCTTTAATACTTTCATTCACCATGATTTCACATCTACGGGATCGGTGCATCTAGCGGTTGACACAGGACATGACCAAAAAGTTTAAGCGACCTTCTCTCATTTTATTCTTGATGTGTACTACTTGAAACTTTTTGCAAATGTGGCCCTTTCTAATCTTATCTAGTCTTGTATGACGCACATCCATTTAGCATCCGCATTTCTGAGACACTCATTTTGAGGATGTGTTGGACTTATTTTATCAAGGAGGATGTGTTGGACTTTTTTTATCAAGGAGGATGTGTTGGGACTTTTTTTATCAAGGAGGATGTGTTGGACTTTAACGGCCCAACATTACTCCTATATAACATTGATGTCTTATAATTGTTCTATAAAACTTACCTTTCACTTTGATAGACTTCCTTCTACCACATAATAATTCAGTAGCACTTCTCCTTTTTAACCATCTGATTCTGATTTTATGAACCACCTTCATCTACCAATCCATTCTCTTGGAACAACGAGCCTAGATATCTTAATTGTTTGCATTTAGGCATCTCAATCCTGTCTAATCTCACCTTGATTTTGTTGTTCTTATGTTGACAAAACTTGCAAAGCGTATATTTATGAATATTTTTACTCATTCTAAAATTCTTACTCCCTAGATTGATTCCCCATAGTTTTTCCATACTTCAAGCTTTTGGCTGACACCCTTGCTGGTTTCATCAATTAGCACAATATCGTCTACAAATAGCATACATCATGGGGCCTCATCTTGGATTTTGTTGGTTACCTCATCCTTAACAAGGGTAAACAAGTACGGGCTCAATGTTTCCTTGGTATAAACCCATGGTTATGGAAAACTCCTTTGTATCTCCTATTACTATTCTTAGTCTCACGGCAGTGACGACAAGGAGAGCTAAAAGCATTTGTAAAATCTTTACACAAAAATGAGATCAACTATTCTAAACAATGTTCCCACATAATCCATGTTGTTGGGATTTGTTTCTTTTTGCACCTTAAGTAAACAAATAAGAAACCACAGAGAGATAGACAAAACATATAAAAAAAAATTATAAGGAGATAGATAAAACATATATCTTACCATAGGCAAAAGAAAAGAAGCAAATGGGATCTTTATCAGCAATGCTATTAGAGTAATGCTCCAAAATACTAATCCAATCAGCTATAATGTTTAGAAATACACTTAACACTAAAGGAATAACCTTTGTGCCTCTTCTTTCTGTGGTGACCGGAGATGCATAAGATTGATGCCAGCTATCCTAGCAGGCCTAGCATCTGGGAATGTGGAATACTAACCCCACCCAATAAATGCCTCTGTGACTCATCAAATAGAATAATAGAATTCATCACAAGCACCAATAGATTACATGTATATATCAATACACAACACAAGTAAGAGGTTCACAAATAATAATATAAACACACAGCAAGACATCCACTCAATATCAGATTAAAAAGTAGTACAATAAAAGTATCGATGTCTTCTCACATCTAACCTTAACTCACATTAGCACACAGCATAAAAGAGGAAACATTTTCCCCAACATTAAGCATCTCACTGTGAACTTACTTCATGACCCTCAAAATTCATCTGTGTTTCCATCTAATTTAAGAAAGTACTGTCGACCACAAATTTCATCGGAATTCCAGAACATCATTCTGATACAGAGGACGGAGAGCAATAACTGGATATAATTCATTCTCTTACTAATTTGATTCCTGAATAAAAGCTAATTAAGGTAGCAAATCTAAATCCACAGAAGCACTGGAAAACGCAACATGAGAATCATAATAACTAAAATGCCTTCAATAGACGACACAAGAAATTGACACTCATATAATTTTTTCTTTTTATAAGGTAACACTTACATATTTGTTGTAAAGTTTGTAGAGAAAAACAGTTGGTGGACATTTTAAACTTACATCTGATCTTGCCACATTTTGGGTAAGTAATGCAACATCCAACAATAATAGGCAAATACACTTGGCTGTTTCCTGCACGCAAGATCATTAATAAATGAGCACATTAAACCTGTTTTATTTCATAAATGCACAGTACTTGTATTACCTCATCTATTGGTTCAATGTTCTTAAACAATGCTTCCAAAATTAAGAATGATTTTGCATATTCATGTAGATGAAACCAGCACACTGCCTGTATAATCCAAACAGATACATGAGCAAACATATGCATACGACATTCAATAATACACAGGGTATTCAAGTATAACAAAACTAGCAAGCCAGCATCAAACTGAACATACTAGATTGTACATGGTCACTGAGGTGTCACACTCATCAGTGTAAATTATCAAATTGTGTAGAGCAGAGTGCTGCTGTGACGCACTACTGTTCCCTTTAATTCCTTCAACAGCTGGGGTTTCAGCATTGCTGGCAGGTTCCGAATGGCTGGTAGAAGCACAAGCAAGTTCTTCACTTCTTTTCTGAATATAGGGCAAAGTTAGAGAATGCATCACAATACGGAACTAATAGCACCATCTTAAAAGCTCACTTGTGTTTCATTTATACTTTTGGTGTAAAGAACAGACTCCTTTGTGTATAAAGAGTGGATTTTTCGAAGCTCAACGCTGAACATTTGTGTAATTCTTTACACCATCTCGGTGCATGTGAACGAAAGAAAAAAAGGGATCAAAGCCAACATATGAACACAAAGTAAAGGCACCTATTCAGCATACCAAAACTAAGCACCAACGGACTAACTAAGCATCGACAGATCACATTTATTTCGATAATATCAAATAAATATCTTCATTAAAGACCAGCACCAAGGTGCAAGGCAAGCACTAAAATTGCATCAGAATAATGTTACTTCAATAGGGAAAAGGAGCAAAACGTAGAAATCTGTCTTGATCAACCTTTACAGCAATAGGGTAGTAGAAACAAATGGTCATGGTTTAGGAAATCAATTTCCACATGAAAGACTAAATAACAGGGCAGCTAAGCCAGCTTTTTAAAAAGTGAAATACGCAAAAAAAAAAAAAAAGCAAAAGAGTTCGTGGGGCTTGAAGCGAAAAGTGAGTAGTGAAGCGCACACTTTTTTGAAGTGAAGAACAGAATTTACGGAAATAAATACACGTGAAATAATACTATAGTACTCACAACACTAGACTGGCCCTTAACATGGTTGTTCTCTTTTTGCTGTTTTGCTAGCTCCCTGGCCCTTTCATAGCATCTTGTATAGGAGCTAGCATATCTATTTTTGTAGCCATTGCATCTTCTTGATGCAATTCAATGAACAACTTACTTTATCAAAATAATACTATAATACTCAAAATGAAAAAAAAAATGCATCCAATATAATGTAAACATTAATCCAACTCCTCATAGTTAAGATTCAAAGAACCGTCTGCTTTTCGTTTGATCACTTGCACGTCACTGTTTGAAGTTCAGATTTGCCCGAAGCGCATGGCTTCACCCATGCAGCGACAACCTTTCGCATCACTTCATTTCTTTAAGCAACAGAGTGATGGATAGTCACAACCCCAAACACAAAATCTCAAAATAAAACACAAATTGTCTTTTTTTTTAATTTAAAAAACATGATTAGCAAAATACTAAACTTATGACATTCTATTTTACATGGTCAACAACAGCATTATTGTTGAAACATACACGTTTATAAAGAGTGATATTATAATCTTTGAAGTGTAGTCAAGTAGTTAATGTTTGATTATCCATTATTTTAAATCGTTAATATGTTAAGTTACCAATTTCATGTTTTTAACATATTTTTTAGTCACGAATTTAAGTTTTTATAATTTCAAGTCACATTTCTTATTAAAAATATTTATGACAAGAACAAGTGGTGGAATTAAATGTATTATATACAAGTATTATAATAATATGCTATAGTATATGAACTTTCAGACGTAATTTACTATAGACTTCATATGTTCATCAACAAGAGGATAAAATTAGAGTTCTATAAGTATATATCTCTTCAAGGTAAACGCTAACACAAATCTTTAGAAGCTACATCAAAAGGTGCATGCAGTGGTCGTTGGGTAATTCATACGAAATGAAACGAGGAATTTTCAACAAAAAAACATTCCCTCCCAATCGAATGAAAATAGTTTTCCATCCAGTTACCAGCTGAGCGAGGATCAGAGAAATCGAGATCAACTACCTTATAGGTAGATCAATTTCCACAAAGTGAAGAATAAATTACTTTTTTAGCATGTTCAAAATCATTTTGATTGTAGTTTATCAAAGAAAACCAAACATTTGGATTGTAAGAACAAAGAGGTGATTAAGATATCCAAATCCCGATTATACCTAACCATAAGTTTAGTACATATGAAAGGACCGCCTTACTCATGGTATGCTTCAGCATTACACACTACCAGCACTTTTAAGAATAAATAAATAACTATCACCAAAGAAAATATCTATAAGAATATCACCAAAGAATAAATAAATAACTATCACCAAATAAAATTTTCTACAATAGCAAGTAACTAATTTGATCAAAATCGAATATCTAATCATTTCAAATATAATTAACATTTTTATCAATAAAAGCGTACACAATCAAGACCAATCCATCTAATTTCACTCAGAAACAAAATTAAGAACTGATCTTTTTTGGATAACACAGATTAAGAAAGTGAATTTTTTTTATAAGATTCTATTATATGTCTCTATAGGTTTTACTCGAATGTTGTAATGTCAGTAGAAGAATATTCAAGTAATAGGACAACGCTTGTTCAATAGGACAAATATTAGAAACATGGTTTAAATTCGAATTAAATGAATCTAACTCTTGAAACTTTTGAAATTTGTGTAGAATACCTAAATTTTAGAAGTTTGCAAACATTTGGATAGTCCCAAAACAGAAATGTTACAAATAACTGGGATAGAGGAGTAATTACATATGAATCTATTAGCCTAATCTCTGTTGTTTTTCCACCACAAACTTATAATCTCATCCGAAGGGAAAACTAAGACAATGTCACCTCATTGATGTCAGTCTTCTTTCAAGAAATTTTTTGAAATGAAACCCCATCCAAAAGGAAATGATATAAAAATTTATCTGCCTTTGTGTTTAGCTATATCTTAGATCGGAAACGGTGAGAGTCTATTAGTATGCCACTAAAAGATGTAAACTCAAAATGATAGGGAGAGAAACAAACATTGATTTTGTTTTCCCAATACCAACAAGGAACACGCAATTTCATTCTGACATTCTGAAGCATAAAGCTTTGGGAAAAAAACATACAAGTAGCTCCATGTACATTGTATTACTAAACAAAATTGATAAGAACGAACATGAAACAACTACAATGTTATTACAAACGACTTAACATCTCAATGCCATAGCTCTATATACCTTAACAATAGTAAGTTGTTCAATGAGCCTCTTGGGATCAGAGCAACCATCTTGTAAGTTATCAGCAAGTGAAATGTTATGTAGAACCTAGTGTGTGGATAAAAAAAGACAAAAGGAATAAAATATCGATTAGTAACAAGAAAAACAAACACAGCAATCTAGAAACGCAAAAATAAATACTACTCCCTCCGGTTCACTTTGTTTGTGATAGTCGAGCTTAGCACAAAATTAATAAAGAAAGGAAGATTTTTGAAATCGGTGGTCTTAAACATGTCATAGCATTTGTATGGCTATAAAAGCTTCGCATTAAGGAAATAGAGGAATGTGTTGGAACGGACTAATAAGGAAATAGTGTCAAATAAAGTGGAACGGATGGAGCTACTAATCAATGTTTAGATTAATTCAGCTACTAATCAATGTTTAGATTAATTCAATAAACATAATCATTGGGCATAGTAAGTAATAAATAAACATGGTCCCAAATGAACATTTCAAAGACAACAACGAACTGTATAGAATTAAAAAATGAATTAATTTTCTAAAATTCTCGAAATCATAGCATTCAACTCCATCGTATCTCTCACCCCCAATGACTCATAAAGAATATTTTTAATGATGTAGCATCTAATTAGAAGTACGGGCTATTTATTAAACAAAAAGAAGTTAAAACTTTTACTGATGATTCTCTGTGGTTATTGAGAATCAAGATAATCAATGTTTATTTTCCATTCAAAGTTGAGCAATACATTCTCTATGACTGAAAAGAAAACATTAAATGGGTTTACACAACTAGAAAAAAATAAAGTGCTACACCCTCTGTCCCAATTTATGTTTCCTTTTTAGTCGGTCAAAAAAGAATGTCACATTTCTATATTTAGAAACAATTTAACATTTACAAGAATTCATTTATATAACACTTGTTTTGGACCACACATTTCAAAAGTGTTAATTTCTTTATTAAACACTGTGTAAGTCAAAATGTGGCACATAAATTGGGACGGAAACATTTAGGGGGGGGAAAAGACAATAACAAGTAGGCGTTGAGGCCAATGTAGTTGGTGTTGGCTAAATGGAAAGAGCAAAATGAATATTGACCTTAGAGTCGCCTTCCTTTTTCAACAAGATTTGATGCAATACTTTAAGACAATCCGAGAATTTTCCTGACTGGAAAAACAAGGCAGCCTCCACAGCGAGGCCCGAGAGAGAGCCATCGTCGTCATCGAGCGAGGAAGAAGAAAAAACATCTCTATCAGTCGCTACTTCTTCCATTCAAACACTTCCAAAACCCTAACTTTTTCAGTCAAATAGAATGAGATTTATACCAAAAATTGAATAGATGGACATATGTATGTATAGTTAATGATTTCTATATGGATAGAGACGGAGAGAGTTAAAGACTTCAATCTAGTGCTGAACTGCTCTCATAAACAAACAGTGAACTAGCCTGCTAAAAATGTGAGTAAGAAAGATACAATGTTGTTACTGTTAACTTGAAATCAATTGAGTGACCATCCATCCTTTTAAGAAAAGAAAGATCCAATGTTTTTTTACGTTACCCGGATCATGACGTTGCAGGGGCCCAAATCTTTTTAATGAGGTTGGAGGGCCTTTTTTTTTTCTCCTGAAAATATTAAAATTAGCAAACATGCAAGGGTTTTATTGTATTTTTCAGGCCCCACTTGTGGGATTACACTAGATATATTATTGTTGTTGTTCTGTCCTAAATTATACTTTACAATTCGTCTATTATAACTTAGAGGAGGTCTAGTGGTTCTGAACTCTGAACATTGAATATCTTCAGTTCTAATAAATTTGCATATGCTCAGTTTTAAATTAGACTTTATATTTCGCTATTATAACATAGAGTAAGTCTAGTGGTATAGTTTGAACTCTAAATATTGAATATCTTTAGTTCTAATAAATTTGTCTTTCTTCATTTCTAAATTAGATTTTACAGTTCGTCTATTATAATGTAGAGGCAGTCCAGCTGATCAGTTTTTTCTATCTTCAATTCTAAATTAGATTTTACAGTTCGTCTATTATAATGTAGAGGCAGTCCAGCTGATCAGTTTTTTCAATCGTCAATTCTAAATAAGATTTTACAGTCCGTCTATTATAACGTAGAGGTGGTCTAGTGGATCAGTTTGCCTATCGTCGATTCTAATTATCTAACATATCAAGAACAAAAAATAGTTATGTTAATCCAATATCTTGATAATACCAAGAGATTCTATCATAGAAGTTCACAACAAAAACACACCAAATTGAAGAAGTTCAAATTAAAAAAGCATAACACAACATAGAAGATTATTACAACAACTTGAAGGTAAACAAATCAGTCTTCATTGTGTGACAATGCTTTCAGGCAGACAATCTTCTTGTGGCCATATTTTTTGCACATTGACCATTTATATCTTCTCTTCCTGGATACAGATGCTTCCCCGATATCTGTAGTATGACCTCAACCACTTTTTTGGATCGATGATTTATTTTCATGAAAGCTAGAATCAATGCATTTATAAGCCTTCATGATCATTAATGTTTGCCCACGAAAAAAATCAATGTCATTGATAAAACTTTAGCTGAGTTGTGTTGTAGCATACTGTGATGAACCATATTTGTTGAAACCAATGGCAAAATCATCGTCATTTTCTTGACAAGGATTATTCATAGATTCTTCAACAAATGGTGGTAGGGTGGGGTTGATGTGGTCATTGTGACATTTTAACCTCCAACAGAAGTTTCGACCATATTTATCCTTAAAATGGGCCTAGAATCATCACTAGTAATATCAACAATATACATGGGGACATGACAATGTATCTTTATGAATAGAGGACCTATTTTTTATAGACGCAACACTAATTGTATAACTAATCGACACGTCGCTCGGCGAGCGTTTCAGCTGACCACTTTTAATGATGCTCTCAACCAACTGTTTCTATGTACATGACCTTTGAATTTCAATTGGTACTGTTACATTTGTTAACAAATGTCAAATCCAGCAATCTGAAGTCTCCACCATTCACCAAAATACTCTCCGCCTACTACTATATCATCCTCCATAACAACTAAACTAATAAAATGAAAACTTGTCTGTAATAATTTCAACCAAATAAATCGTGTATAGACTAGGGCTGATTAAACACGAAATAACTGGACAAAAATAAATTATTTATTAAAAAAGATTCGTATAGATCTGCATAATCACATCACATCCTCACAAATGCATAGCAACAACCAATTTAACAACTTATCAAGTGTAAGTATCGACAACTATAGCTATTAAGATTAATGCCCAAGCAATTGAATTCATAAATTGATGACCAATTTTGATGATTTGAAGAAAAACTACAGAAATAAAAATGGAGGTATCCGAGCAAGATGAAGAGGACAAAGCTGAATTTGAGTAATTTTAAAATCTGAAACGAGCCGAGTAAAGGGAATTAAGGTGGCAATTGGGAAGAAGAATAGTAGTTGGGGCAACTGGGTATTTTTTCTATTTTGGGAAAATTATTAGTGATTTGATTCAGACCAAACTGTATTTCTTAAAAGTTGGGTGCTGGTTTGGAAGCTTTGAATAGTTATTATTTTTAAAATCGTTGGACAAAAATATAATTTTTAAAATTTGGAGACTTTTTTTGATGCTCAAATAACTTTCTTGCACTTAATGAGCGCTAATCCAAATCGGGATCCTATCACTTAATAATTAACATTTGGGGTCCAAATTCATTAAAAAAAAACTACTTAGGGCGCTTCAACCACACTTCCCAATGTTACCCCTTAAATTTGCACAAAAAAGTCACACTAATAGTTTGATACTTTACGAGCGACCCCTTCCCTTCTATCCTCTTCCAAAGTGTATTTATTAGGGGAAAATGTCAAATATATCCCTTTATATTTTTTAGTGGCTAACTTTCTCCTCTGTTTCACTATGCGGCCAATTAAGCCCATGTCGTTATTAACTTCACTCATTTACCCCTATTTGAAAGGACTTCCCAAATCAACCTAAATTATCCAATTTCTAAAATATAATCTACTCTATTTGTTGACCTGCCTCGACCCACCTATTAAACATAACCCCCACGCAAATATACCCCTCTACTTTACTCTAAAATATTTCAGTCGACATTTTGAGAGAGAACAAAGCGTTTCGGTCGTATTAATGACGATTTAAGTCGATTTCTTCCTTCTTGTCTCATATATAACGTTGTAAATGTATGATGTTTAATTACTCATCTTCGATTATGTGTATTTCTCTTCATTTGTTGTATATTCATCTAGTTTTATAAGTTAGGGTTTCGGGTTAACTTCGACTAAGGATTTCGACCAAGGTTTTTCGAGCTTATGAGTTATTATTTTGATTATGGATTTCATTTTCTTGGTATATTTTGTAAATATGTGTTGAAATATCTTGACTTAGTTGTACTCTTTATGTGTTAGGGTTTAGGGTTACTGATTTCGGGTCTTCATGAGTTTATTTTGCGAATTATGATTTCTATTTTTTGATAGATATGATATTTACGTGTTAATACATCCATTATTAGTTGTATATTGTGTTTGGATGTTATATATTATCCTTGCATGTACGGAATTGTATGATTTTTCTGGTCCTTAATAGATTGTAGGCTTAGGTATATGGTTAGGGTTCAAATTAGGTAGTTTAGGATTCTGATGAGGTGGTTTAGGGTTTGGGGTTGTACTGGTTAGTGGTATGAGTGTTAACTTCATTTATTGAGGTGTAGATTCCATTTTTAACTTCATTTATTGAGGTGTAGATTCCATTTTTTTATTCCTAAATTGAAGAAAAAAGTAGATTTTTATTTGTAAATCTGCCCTAAAAAAATTAGAATGTGGTCCCAATATTACGTTCTTTTCTCCTAAAATTTATGGAGAAGTAAAACTTCATTATTTTTTAAAGTCATATTTTATTGAATGTGGTCCCAACTCATATTTGTTTGCTGGGATACCATATTTTGTTTTTTGTGGCGTACACTAGGACAATCAATGATATATATAATGGAGTCAGGACCAGGGTACAAACAGTAGGAGCAGACTCGAAGAACTTCCCAGTGGTGATGGGGCTGCACCCTGGATCAATGCTTAGCCCATTCTTATTTGCCTTGGTGATGGATGGACTGACGCGACAAATCCAATGGAAGGTGTCATGGTGTATGTTATTCGCAGATGACGTAGTCCTGATTGATGAGACTCGTAGTGGAGTGAATACTAAGCTGGAGGTTTGGAAACAGACTCTAGAGTCTAAAGGGTTCACGTTGAGTAGGACGAAGACATAATACTTGGAGTGCAAGTTCAGTAATGGTAGCGACCTTGAGACAGGCGTGGAGGTGAGGCTTGATATTCAGGCAATTCCAAATAAAGAAAGCATCAAGTACCTCGGGTCTATTATCCAAGGGGATGAAGAGATTAATGACGATGTCACACATCATATTGGAGCAGGGTGGATGAAATGGAGGCTCACATCAGGAGTCTTATGCGATAAAAATGTGCCACCAAAACTTAAAGACAAGTTCTATAAGGCGGTGGTTAGACCAACTATGTTGTATGGAGCGGAGTGTTGGCCAATCAAGAATTCGCACATCCAAAAGATGCAAGTTGATAAGATGAGGATGCTGAGATGGGTGTGTGGGCATACAAGGAAGGATAGGATTAGAAATGATGATATCCGAGACAGAGTTGGAGTGGCTTCTGTGGAGGATAAGATGAGGGAAGTGATGTTGAGATGGTTCGGGCATGTGCAGAGGAGAGACACAAATGCCCTAGTATGAAAGTGTGAGAGATTGGCTATGGACGGGTTCATGAGGGGTAGAGGTATGCCGAAGAAGTATTGGGAAGAGGTGATTAGATGGGATATGGCGTATGTGCAACTTACTAAGGACATGACCTTAGATAAGGGGTTGTGGAGGACACATATTAGGATAGAAGGATAGGAGGCAGTCGAGCATAGTCCTACTTACGCTTACAAACTAGTAGTTGTAGTGTTTTTATTGTTGACCCGCTTAGCCTATCATACTAATAGGCGCAGTATTGCTTTATAGTCCCATGTAGTTTAATTTATCCGGCTATATGTCATTTAGTGTACTTTATTTAGCTTATTTACCTGCGCTTGTTACTGCTTACTTTTTCAGAATGTGCTATCATGGCCTATTCGCTTTTGATATCAGCATTTTCATATTGCAGTAAATATTTTTTGACCGGGTCTAGCCGTTTCTCTTGCTTTGCTTTTGCTTGTGCTTGTGCTTATGCTTTGTCTTGAGCCGAGGATCTCTCAGAAACAGTCGTTCTACCTACTAAGGTAGATGTAAGGTCTATGTACCCTCTACCCTCTCCAGACCCCACATTATGAGATTTCACTAGGTATGTTGTTGTTGTCGTCTTCTTATTTTGAAATCATGGATGGTATTAGGTCTAGTTTATGCTTCTATTTTTTTTCCTTTTGTTGATGAAACTACTGATGATATTAGGTCTAATTAATGATTAGTTTTTGTTTTTCTGTTATTATTTAAGTTTTTCTTTCTTATTATGTTGATGAAACTACTGATAGTATTAGGTCTACTTAATGATTAGTTTTTTTCTGTTTATTGTTTAATTTTTTCTTTGTTATTTTTATAAACAACTGATGGAATTAGGTCATTAATTACTGGTTTTTGGTTTTTGTTTTGCTTATTATTTAAGTTTGTCTTTCTTCTTTTGTGTAAACTACTGATTGTATTAGGCACATATTAAACACATAAATGCTTTAATTAATTTGTTTGATCAGTTATCTTATTTTTGGATCTTATCTTAATTAATCTTTATGTTTGTTTTTACTAATTTCAGATGATTCTTGTTGACTTGGTATTTCACCATGGTGGTGTGTGGATAAGAAAGCCAAAACTGCTATATTCTAGAAAGCTTATTCACAAACGGGAAGGTTGTGATTCTGATCTCTAATCATTTATAGATATTGTTAATGAATATAATGATAGATTAGGATATGTGGGTGCTTTACAACTGGTTGTGGTTGTCCCTTCTGAAAAATATTATGAAATATGTGATGATGAGATTAGGACATTATTGCCTTCTGTTAATGATCGATTTGATGTGATAAACTGAAAAGACTCGAAAAGTCATTTTGCTTATTTTGCCTTGAAACCCCTAAATTATCATTTCCGAGTTTTTATTAGCTTGTTTGTGACTTGCGGGGATGGGTGGAATGGTTCCTGAGGTGATCGGGTAGGTTCCGAACCCATTTTGGTAGGGTTGAGAAATCCCAAGTTCAGAGAATAGAAAAGTTTGACCCATAATTAATTTTTGAGTAAACACGCTCTTTTCATAGTTTCATTGGTCCCATTAGCTTTGGAATGACGTTTATGACTTAGTCAAGCCTTTGGTTCGGGTCCCCATGTAGTTGGGTGTGTTTTGGAGGTTAGGTTGTGAAATTGTGGAATTAGAACTTAAGAGTTGACTTTAGTAAAACCCGAGCCTTAGAGACCTTTCTAGGAATTCCGAGTGCGTGAGTAGGTCTGGAATGTATTTTCTAATAGGAATACATGTTTGGTTTGTATCCGGGAGGTTCTAGGAGTATTTCGGATGGTTGATGGGGATTTTATATTCTTGCACTGTTGCTGGTTGTTGGTGTTTGCGCCAGCGACCATGTGTCCACTTTCGCGGGTCTGCCTTTGCGGAGGTCCGGCTCGTAGAAGCAAGACTGGGTTAAGTGTTGAAGGTCCCCTTCCCCAGATGAGTTCCTCACTAGGGCGTGTGTGCCTCTGTGGAGTTTTCTTCTGCCCTAGCAAAGCTTCGGGATTTAAGTGACCTCGCCTCAGCGGATGGGTATTTCGCCGAAGTAGGTCCATGCCAACAGAATCGATTCCGCTGAAGCGGAATCACTATTCAGATTAAAAGAAGTTATGACCTAGAATCTATTTTCATTTCCCAAAATCACTCTTTGGGACTAGAGCTTGGGCAGTGGGTGTTCTTGAAGATTCAAGGGAAATTCATCATCTAAGGTAACTTTCCTCCATTAATTAATATGTATTTGTTAAAATGTATCCTAAGTATGATTCTTAATTGAGGGAAAATAAGAGAACTCTTTTGTACATAATAAAATGATGAAATGTGGGATTCGGAGGTGGACTATTGGATTGTTGTTGTTGATATTGTAAACTAGTATTGTATTAGACTAGTGAGTGATATATAATCAATAAATTGCATGTTAGAATCCCTTTTTGAATTGGAGGAAATTCTAGGCTTAGAATTGGAGCTTTTTACCAAATGTTGAATTAAGGATCCAGTTGGGCTTATTTATTAAATTAACTTGAGATTATGCCAACAGAATCGATTCCGCTGAAGCGGAATCACTATTCAGATTAAAAGAAGTTATGACCTAGAATCTATTTTCATTTCCCAAAATCACTCTTTGGGACTAGAGCTTGGGCAGTGGGTGTTCTTGAAGATTCAAGGGAAATTCATCATCTAAGGTAACTTTCCTCCATTAATTAATATGTATTTGTTAAAATGTATCCTAAGTATGATTCTTAATTGAGGGAAAATAAGAGAACTCTTTTGTACATAATAAAATGATGAAATGTGGGATTCGGAGGTGGACTATTGGATTGTTGTTGTTGATATTGTAAACTAGTATTGTATTAGACTAGTGAGTGATATATAATCAATAAATTGCATGTTAGAATCCCTTTTTGAATTGGAGGAAATTCTAGGCTTAGAATTGGAGCTTTTTACCAAATGTTGAATTAAGGATCCAGGTTGGGCTTATTTATTAAATTAACTTGAGATTATGCCAACAGAATCGATTCCGCTGAAGCGGAATCACTATTCAGATTAAAAGAAGTTATGACCTAGAATCTATTTTCATTTCCCAAAATCACTCTTTGGGACTAGAGCTTGGGCAGTGGGTGTTCTTGAAGATTCAAGGGAAATTCATCATCTAAGGTAACTTTCCTCCATTAATTAATATGTATTTGTTAAAATGTATCCTAAGTATGATTCTTAATTGAGGGAAAATAAGAGAACTCTTTTGTACATAATAAAATGATGAAATGTGGGATTCGGAGGTGGACTATTGGATTGTTGTTGTTGATATTGTAAACTAGTATTGTATTAGACTAGTGAGTGATATATAATCAATAAATTGCATGTTAGAATCCCTTTTTGAATTGGAGGAAATTCTAGGCTTAGAATTGGAGCTTTTTACCAAATGTTGAATTAAGGATCCAGTTGGGCTTATTTATTAAATTAACTTGAGATTATGCCTATCTAGCATGTTATAAGACCATGTGAGCGATAAAGTTCTTATTTTGTTAATGTGGGTCCGGAGTTCCTTTGTAGTTTAACATGAGGATTCTAGCATTGTTTAGCATTATGGACATCGATAGACCCGTAATCTCATATAGTTGATATAATTGATCAGAGTGGGCCCGAGAGGAGGCTCAGAGAAAGGGCAAGGCTATTGCGTGAGTCTTCGACTTCGAATCAACCAAGTTGAGACTTACCAGACTCTAGTATAGCGTTTATGTGTTGGTATGTTGTTAATGAATTAATGGGAGCAATAGGGAATTGAGGGTCCCGTATTAGTGAGGTGACGAGCACTAATACGGGCACCGGTGAAACTTAACTTGGGTAAATAATTAACTAGTTGATAAATTTTGAGTGAGATTATGTGTCTAGCCCTTCAGGTCGTGAGCGTGGTGCATAAATTCGCTTAGGTTGGTATGATTGCTGATTATTTGGGTTCAAAGCCATTTTTGATATCTCATCCTTATTTAACTTGTCATGCATTCATCACTTTACATCTCGTCTAAATACTTGAAAAGAAACTGATAAATACTGATTGTATTGATTATGTTGATTGCATGGTGTACACATATCCATATCATTTATACATATTATAATTTACATTGAACTGTTGAGATACTACTTAGAGAGGCTTGGAAGCTGGTTGTTGGATATGGTACATGATACGAGAGTGATGACTGATGATGACACTATAGCCACAGAACTGGTATTCGATGGGATCGGATGGGTATATGGATCTCATGAGTCTTTCATGGTTCACATGACAGCTACTATAGCAGTGTGTGTATACCAAGTACATATGACCATTTGCATACATACATATCATTTGCATTGCATTCATCCATATTCTGATATGTATTTGGTGCTATGTGTGCTCGGTGTTGATTTTTGATATACTTATAATCTTCTGGTTTGGTAGAAGGAATTACTGATAACTTATACTTAGATTTGTTGTGATAGTTGAGTGAAAGGACTTGATGGGACTAGACACCCTAAATGGGGTTAGGCTGACTTGGTAACTTTGTGGCTTAATCCTAGTATAAACCTGAGGAACATGTAAATACTTATTTATTGTTGAACTATAGAACTATTGATAGGTTGGTTAATTGATTCTTTACATCCTTAATTAACTAATTAGTAGAGATGTATCTAAAAGTACCAACCTTCGCCACTCTTATAGCTAGGGTCGATCGACGATACTGTTGAGTACATGTGTTTCCCATACCCATTCTATGATTTCTGCACTCTATGTGCATGTACCGAGCCAGATGATGTAGGAGCAGCTTGATTCACAACATTGGAGAGTGATTACCGGAGTCCAGGGTGAGCCGCAGTTTCTCCCCCAACACGGGAACTCCCACTATCTTGTTACTTTTATCTTTTGCTACTTTCGAATAGCTTACGTATTTTCATATTCAGACTTATATTCGCATTAGAGCTATGTACCCATGACTACTAGATCATTTGGGGATTCTTTCAGATTATGTATTAAGTTATAAGACTTATTAATTACTTCTCATTTATTTCTTTAATCTCTGTATGTACTTTCACATTCTTATGATTAAATGATTGGGATTTGTCTATGGGTTAGGGTAGGTGCCCTTATGGCACAATGATGTTTTGGGTCATGACAAATTGGTATTAAAGCACTAGGTTAATCATCTCATGTGTACATAAGCGATGTCTAGTAGAGTCTTGCATATCTATACGAAGAGCTCCATACCTATATTCTAGAGGTTACAAGACATTTAGGAAATTCAATTCTTTCGTGATATTCGATTATGATTGAATTCTAAATCTCTTTGTTTCACTCTTTCTCACAGATAGTGAAGACTAGATCAGCCATATGAGAAGATCAGGATTTTGCACCTACATTGACACCCATTGTCAGAGTTAGTACACGGGGCAGGGGGCGAGGTATAAGTAGAGGCAAACATCGAGTTGCATCCCGAAGCCAAGCACTTGTGCTCGGGCTTGTGATCGAGTAGAGTCTCCGGGGCCTAAGGCTATTTTGAAAGATGATGAGGTTCAGATTGGTGAGGATGAGCAAGTTCAGGCTGACGGGAAAGGGCCAGATCAGGCACCCCTGGATTTCATCACTACATCGGTGCTTTAGGATACCTTGGTTTGCATGATGAGCTTTCTACAGTCTATATCTCATGGTATTCAACTGGTTACTTCTGATGGATCTCAATGTTGCTCTGCCCAGATATCAAACACCAGGGGTTCGTCCAGCACCTGCTGGGGTTTCTCACTTCTTAGGTGTGGTTGTACCTATCTTGCTACACCTTTCGCTGCATAGCCTGCTATGTTTATTAAGAGAAAAAAATGTCCGAGAGGTTCATGAAGTTGGATCCTCCCAAATATGATGGGGATCCGGAGGATGATGCGTATGAGTTCTTATTAGTTGTTATGAGAGGTTGCACAACCTCGGATTAGTGGAGTATTATGGCATTGATTATACTATTTTCCAGATAGTTTGACTTGCCAAGCAGTTATGGTCTTATCTTAAGTCCATACCAGTAGGGTCCTCTCCTCTTACTTGGGTTTTATTTACCCAGATCTTCTTGGAGAAGTTTATGCCTTACAGTGTTAGAGAAAGGAGACAAGCTCAGTTTGAGCGGTTACGCCAGGGGCATATGTCTATGACCGAGTATGAGGTGCGGTTTCATGCCTTGTCTCACCATATTTTGATAATTTTGCATGTTGAGGCTAAGAGGGTGATGAGGTTCACCAATGGGTTGATATGTCCTCTTTGTTTAATTGTAGCACAGATAGCTGCCACAGGTTCATCTTCCAGCAGATTATTAATGCAGTGAGAGAGGTCGAGTTTATTAGGCGTGAGGATTATGAGGAAAGAGTGGTCAAGAGGCCTCATTTTACAACTTATGTAGTTGCTTCATCTGGAGGTAACAACCATCATGATAGAGGTCATCACCGTTCGAGTGTTAGGCCCATTATTGTTGTTATGCCTATAACTGAGGAGGCCAGTCTTCACATACTTCTCATGGTTCATGGTAGTTGACCTCCAATTCTTACCAGCCCTCTAGTCGTGGTGTTCATTCTGGTGTCAGTTTTTCTTCTTAACTGTCGGTAACTCCTAGAGGTTGTTTTGAGTGTTGTGATTTTAGGCACTTCAAGAGGGATTGTCCCAGACTTAGGCGTGATAGTCAGTCTCAAGGTTCAGAATCTAGAGTAGTAGGGTAGCCGACTAGAGGCGGGTCCTAGGGTGCTAGAGGTAGTTCTCAAGGCGGCAAGGGTGGCCCTTAGACAGGTCGATGTGGTGCACAGTCTTGCCTAGGTGGTGGATGTAGGGGTGCTTAGACTTCGGGTGATCGTGGTCATTTCTATGCGTTCCCAGGCAGACCCAAGGCAGAGGCCTCCAATGTTATGATCACAGGAACTCTTTCAGTTTGTCATCGACCTGCTACAGTTTTGTTTGATCTATGGTCTATCTATTCTTATGTGTACTGCCTACTTTGTTTTGAGTTTAGATTTGATGTGTGAGTTTCTAGCCATGCCTATTCATATTTTTACATTTGTTGGGGATTCTGTAGTGGTAGATCGGGCCTACTTGGGTTGTGTAGTTACCTTAATGAGGTATGATATTAAGTTAGACTTAAATGTTTTGAGTATGGTAGATTTTGATGCTATTCTGGGTGTGTATTGGTTAGCTCTGTATCATGCTATCTTGTATTGTTATGCCAAAACTGTTACCTTAGCCATGCCGGGTGTTCCTCAGTTAGTTTGGAAGGGTACTCTTAGCCAATGCCCGAACAAAGTGATTTCATTCATTAAAGCTCAGAAGATGGTAGAGAATGAGTGTCTTTCTTATTTGGCATATGCTCGTGATACGAGTGCGGATACTCCTCTATTAGAGTATGTTCTGGTAGTTAAAGAGTATCCAGATGTGTTTTCCACAAACCTTCCCGGTGTTCGGCCAAATCGTGATATCAATTTCTATATTGACTTAGAGCCGGGAGCTCAGCATATTTCTGTTCCGCCATATCGGATGGCACCGACCGAGTTGAGAGAGTTGAAGGAGTAGTTGCAAGATATTTTTAGTAAGTGTTTTATTCGGCCTAGTGTTTTGCCTTGGGGTGCTCCTATGTGGTTCGTGAAGAAGATGATGGGTCTATGCGCATGTGTATCAATTATCGGCAATTGAACAGGGTGACTATTAAGAACAAGTATATGATACATCGCATTGATGACTTATTTGATCAGTTACAGGGTGCTTCAGTCTTTTTTAAGATTGAGTTGAGGTCCAGTTACCACTAGTTGAAGATTAGGGTTGATGATGTTCCTATAACGTCCTTCCGGACTAGATATGGGCATTATGAGTTTATGGTAATGTCCTTTGGGTTGACGAATGCACCTGCAACCTTTATGAAGTTGATGAATGAGGTGTTCCGACCTTACTTGGATTCATTTGTGGTGGTATTCATTGATGATATCTTGATCTATTCTCGGAGTGAGGGGGAGTAGTAGCAGCATTTGAGGATCGTGCTTGGTATTCTGAAGGAAAAACAACTCTATGCAAATTTTTCAAAGTGTGAGTTCTGGCTTAGTTCGGTAGCTTTCTTGGGGCATGTGGTGACCAAAAATGGTATTATGGTAGATCCTAAGAAGATTGAGGCAATCCAGGATTGGGATCGACCCGCTTCAGTCACTGAGGTTCGGAGTTTTATCGACCTTGCAGGGTATTATCGGCGATTCATGGAGGAATTTTCATCTATTGTTATTCCATTGACTAGATTGACCCAAAAGGATGTAGCTTTTCAGTGGTCTAAAGAGTGTGAGGCGAGCTTTCAAAAGCTCAAGGCCTTATTGACTACCACTTTAATTTTGACCTTGCCAGTTGAGGGAGAGAGTTTTACCATGTATTATGATGCTTCTAGAGTGGGTCTTGGGTATGTGTTGTTGCAGAAAGGGAAAGTGATAGCCTATGGTTCGAGGCAATTGAAGGTTCATGAAAAGTATTATCCCACCCATGAGTTGGAGTTGGCGGCGATCATGTTTGCCTTAAAGATTTAGAGGCATTATCTTTATGGGGTACATTGTGAGGTGTACACTGACCATCGCAGTCTTCAATACTTGTTCAATCAGAAAGATCTTAATTTGAAACATCGTAGGTGGTTGGAGATTCTGAAGGACTATGACATGACTATCTTGTATCACCCGGGCAACACAAATGTGGTAGCGGATGCCTTGAGTCACAAGGCGGTGAGCATGTGTAGTTTGGCTATGTTGCATGTGGAAGAGCGTCATACGGCTATTGATGTTCAGTCTTTGGCAAATCGGTTTGTTAGGCTAGATATTTCAGAGCCTGGTATGTTGTTAGCTTGTGTGGAAGCGCGGCCTTCCTTGTTGGAGCAGATTAGATCCCAGCAGTTCGATGATGTTTAGTTGTGCAAAATCCATGACAAGGTGTTGTGGGGAGAGGCAAGAGAGGCAGTTATTGAAAGTGATGGTGTTTTGAGGATCAAGGGTTGAGTTTGTGTTCCTAGGGTAGGTGATGTCGCGCCCATTTTTTACCGCACGGTTCACGACGTAATGGATCGATTCCCTGGATTGATAAATGTTGTTGAGGAGTCGCCACCTAATTATTCGGTAAATTAGGGCACCTAAATATTAACTAAAATGCTGCAAAATAACTCCGGTTTTATGGTCTGCGAAACTAATGAGATTCTAGGTAAGGGTTCTTTATTATCCTAAAGGGAAGGGGTTAGGCATCATTTAAGATCCGCTAACTTGTGGTTATCTGGTCAAACTTAGGTTAATTATTATGCTAAGGAAAATGCATATTTTTACAAGTATAAAATAAAAATAATGTTGCAAATAGTTAATAAAAGATGCATTTTGATAAGGTAATGATTTTTTCCTTTTTGAGGAGCTTTACAAAAGTGATTGTGATTTTGGGAAATAGGATCCGAAAAGGATGCGTGACATGGTTTATGAAAATACATGTAAAATTGAAATTTTAGATAAAAGCATGCCTTGTAAGACATTGTTTATAAAATGTATGCAAAGTAGATTTTCGGATAAGTAGCATGCATTTGTATGGTATTGATTATAAAATACATGCAAAGTTGATTTTTAGAATAAAAGTATGCATTTGGATGACATTGATTATAAAACATATACAAGGTGATTTTTTTGGGTAAAACATGCATTTGTATGGCATTATTTACAAAAATACATGCAAAGTGATTTTTTTTATTAAAGCACACATTTGTATTGCATTATTTACAAAATATATGCAAAGTGATTTTTTTGGATAAAACATGCATTTGTATGACATTGTTTATTAATATATAAAAAGTGATTTAGTAAGAAGAAAACAACTTATTGGTAATGCAAAGAAAGTGATGTTTTGGAAGTCATTTTAAATAACGGATCGGATGAAAATAAGACTCTATTTTGTATGATTAATAGTGTGAGTAAAAGGTGACCAATAGTTTTGAAAATTCTGAACAGTTCAAAAATAAGCTAGTGTTTTGAAGGTATGAGCAACGAACCTAAAATAAATAAACTAACGTTTTGAAAGTATGGGTGATAGGGCCTAAAATAGATAAACTAGCGGATTCCCATTTTAAATCTACTCTTTCTAGATTATTAATTCTAAGTCTACCTATTCTAAACATTTCAATAATTATACAAGTACAATAAATAATATTACAATACAGAATAAAAATAAAGTTGATTTAAAGAAAATAAAAAAGCAATAAAATAAATTATCTCTGAGGAGTAACTTGTCTTCTTTAACTTTTGTAAGTGTTCCTTGCAAGCTGTCAAGAACAAACAGTTAGTAACAGTTGAATATAAATAACTTCGGATCCGTATCCAAAACAGTAAATGTTTTGATTACGGAAGACTCAAACTTAAATTTTGAAAAGATCATTCCATTCACGTCGTGGTTGCGAACATATGACTCGTTGGTCATTTTAGTTGCCTTGCCTACTAACATGTTGGTCTCTCGAAGAAAAAAAAAGATTTAAGTTTCATGCTTGCCCGGAAGTTCTTATTTCCGTCTTTCCAACTGTGGAGGCCTAAAAAATCGACGGATATTTTTCATCGGCCAGTGTCGTATCATGTTCAAATCAGTAAATTATACACAAAACAACAAACCGAAATCGGAAACCATTTTCTGAAGGGACACGACCTCAAATTCAATTTCATCGGCCTAAGCCTAGTATTTGTTCAAATCAGTAAAGCAAAATAATACGAGGGAGGTAAAACAGTCCAAATCAACTTTGTAAGGCAAACATAATGCATCAAAATACAGCAAAGGTACAACAGCAATACTGACTTAAAAAGGCAATCCAACATTCTGGAAAAAAAAAAACTCGACCCGAATCAGAAAAACCGACCCGACTCAGAAAATCCGACTCGAATCAATTTTTCTTGGATTTTTCAGATAACCAACAACAAAATATCAAAAACTAATTTCTGGGAATTTTACCCGATCGGGGCTGACCCGGCACAGATCGATGACCCGAATAAAAAATCCTGACTCGAATGATTTTTTCTCAGATTTTCATATAACCAACAACAAAATATCAAAACCAAATTCTGGAAATTTAACCCAACTCGGGCTGACCCGACCCGACCCGTATCAGAAGTCCCGACCCGAATCAGTTTTTCTTAAATTTTCAGATAATCAACAATAAAATATCAAAACTAATTTCTGGAAATTTTACCCGACCCGGATTCTTGCCTGACCCGACCCGGATATAAACAAAGCAGAAACCAACCAAAATCTCAGATTTTCCACACCAAAACCCATTGAAACCTAGGTGTAGATTTCGGACACAAAAAGATCAATAATTTCAACTTGTCTTTTTCGAATTCTCAAGATGAAGAACAACACAAAAAGAAAGCAATACAAACCTTAGGAGAATCTTAGATTTCGAATTTCGGATTTCAAGATTGAACCTTAAATTTCGACTTCCCAAAAAAAATCTCCTCCCAAAATAAATAATAAAGGGGGTTGTTTATAGGTGCTTTTCCCCTTAAAAATGAGTTTAAAAATCGAAATGAAGGGGCAAAAGGTTGTGGATTTTAGACAAATTTTAGGGGTATGGGTTGCAGATTTTTGGAGATAAGGGTATGGGTGGTGTCGGGTGTCAGGGGTTGGTGGTGGTGAGGTGACCGGCTTAGGTGTAGCAGTGAGGGTGTGTGGTATCGGCGTGGGTCGCGGGTATGGGGAGAGAGAAGGGTGTGTTTGGGTGATTAGGTTTTAGGGTTTGGGAATAAAAGGAATGGGTTGGTCGAAAATAAGGAAGGGGGAGTTGGGTCGATTGGGCCTGGTCAGTTGGGGTGGCCGATTGGGCCTCTTTTTTAGGTTATGGAGTTTTGTTTTGGGTAGAAATTGTTTTGGGTTGGGAAATAAATGGGTTGTGGGTTTAAAATATAAAAAAAAGTTTTATTATTGGAAAGATGCTTTGCAAAAATTACAAATTGTAAAAAAAAAATGACAATATGATAATAATAAAATATAATATTTGTGAAATGTTTAATGCTTAATTAGAATAAAAAATGCGATGCAATTTTGCGAAAATAAAATAACATGGAGTGTTAGGGTAAATTATGATTATGATTTTAAAAGGCAACTGATAGTAAAAATGTGAATAATTATAATATTAATAATAATAAATAATGATATTAAAAATAATATATATATATATATATATATATATATATATATATATTAAAATTGTTTTGAGGTGTCAAAAATATTTAAAAAAATGCAAATAAATCATAAAAGATTGGACAAAATTGAGTGTCAACATGTGACTTGACTAGATTGATTATGGATGAGGCCCATAGTTTGAGGTACTCCATTCACCCAGGGGCTACCAAGATGTACCATGACTCGAGACAACATTATTGGTGATGCAGGATAATGAGGGACACAGTGGAGTTCGTGTCCCGGTGTTTGAATTTCTAGCTAGTGAAATATGAGCACTAGAGGCCTGGTGGTGTGCTTCGAAGGATGCCATTCCTGAGTGGAAGTGGGAGCGGATTGCCATGGACTTCATGATAGGATTACCCATACGTTGGGAAATTTCATATGCTATATGGGTCATTGTGGACAGGTTGATCAAATCTGACCATTTTATTCCAGTCAAAACTACTTATAATTTAGAGAAGTTGGCTAGGATCTACATCCGAGAGATAGTATGATTGTATGGGGTGCCCATTTCTATAATTTCTGATCGGGCTATGTAGTTTACTTCTCACTTTTGGCAGTCTATGCAGAAGGAGTTGGGTACTAGAATGGAGCCTAGTACAACCTTTCAACCTCAGACCGATGGCCAGTATGAGTGGACTGTTCAGGTTCTCAAGGAGATGTTGCTAGCATGTGTGATTGACTTTGGTGGTCATTGAGACCAGTTTCTACCCTTGGAGGAGTTCGCTTACAACAACAATTACCATTCGAGTATTGAGATGGCACCATTTGACGCCTTATATGGTAGGAGGTGTCGTTCTCCCGTTGGATGGTTTGATGCTTTTGAGGTTTGACCTTGGGCTACTGATCTGTTAGGAGATTCGATGGATAAGGTTAAGTTGATCCAGGATTGACTTTTTACAGAGCAGATAGAAGAGCTATGCAGACCGTAGAGTTCGCCCTTTGGAGTTTATGGTTGGAGATCAAGTTTTGCTGAAGGTTTCATCCATGAAGGGTATGATGAGGTTTGGGAAGAATGGAAAGGTTAGCCTTGTCACACCCCAAAACCCACCCTGGACGTAATAGGCATATGATATTATGAACAACACCGGAAGCATCTTATAAAATAAATAAACATCTAATCTCTTTTAATAATCTTTCAGTGTTTACTTAAAATAAGTCATTTAAGGCTATCTGAAATCATGCTCTCACTTATAAAATAAAATCAGTGAAAGTCTAATATGAATAATCAATTATAAAACATGGCAACGCCTTAATAAGTCATACGAGACTTTCGACATCTACCCACAATCTGACAACTATCTATGGAGCTTCTAAGATAAATAATGAATTGACTAACTTCATGACGCAGTCTGTAAACTAAAATAAATAAATGAAGATAGATGGGTGTCTCGTGAACAAGCATATGGGCTCACCAATAAGTCTGGAAAGCAGCAAGTTCTCCTAAGTCGTAGGTTTATCGTGAACCTACTCTTTTTCATTACCTAACATACCATAAAAACAACAATGGTATGCCTGAGTACTGGGTACTCAGTGAGTGTCTCCGGGATAATAAATACTATAAAATAATATAATATTAAGTAGTAAAACAATGTAAGTAAAGCAGTTTGAAATCCAGAGATAAAAAGTTCACCAACATGGAGAAACCATTAGTAGAATCCATTAAGAGAGAATTAAATCACTTTCAATCTAGTATACCATTTATCAAGATTAAGTCTTCTATTTATGAACTCAAAATAAACATCAAGTCACTCACGAACAATCACAATCATGCCAATACAGGCCCAAGTATTGAAACAAAGGGATGACCATTAAGGTTCCCTAAAATTGCATAGAAGCACCACATCGGGGTTGTCACCCTTGATGGCTATCATTCCTCCTGAATAGCTAGCAAAACCACATCGGATTTATTAATCCTCGATGACTATCCTTCCTCCTAAATAGCTAGGCAAACCCCATCGGGACTATTGTCCCTCGATGGCTATCCTACTTCCCGAATAGCTAGGCAACCCCACTAAGTCTATTGACCCTCGACACCTATCCTTTCTCCCGAATAGCTAGGCAAACTACACTAGGATCCATAGTGACTACCCTTCCTCCCGAGTAGCTAGGCCAAACACAAATAATAGAAATCATGGCAAATTAGCCGAATCACAATCACAACAAATAAGCCAAATTGCTTACTATGGATTATGTTCATCATCTCGTTAATAGGGGTACATAAAGTCATTAATAGGTTGAGAAACCATGTTCAAATCATTAAATAAGTTTCCACTTCAATAAAACCCATTCATAGGGAAAAACACAGTAAAGACCCAAGCTTTGAAAAACAAGTTTAAACCATCCCTTATAGGGGTAAAGCATATTCAATGATTAAATCTCTATAATTTAGTTTCAATAATCTTTTGATAGGAAAAATCACAAATACATATATATATATATATATATATATATATATATATATATATATATATATATATATATATATATATATATATATATGATACACCTACGATTCCATGAGGGCTTGTCCCTCACGTACATGAAACCTTGCCAAAAGAAACCATTATTAAAGGTTGAAAAGTATGTTTAAAAAGAGACATACCTTGATTCCTGCTAAAAGCTAGAAAACGTATTCTTCCACGTTCAATAATCGCTCTACAACTAATAAGGATGATAAATATTAGAACTTTAATCGTTTCTATAAGTTTTTCTTAATTTTTGAAAACTAGGGCTTTTCTAAGTCTTAAAAACTTATTCTTGGACCTCACAATAATCATTTGTGGATTCTAATTGTGTAGTATAATCTGTACTAGCCTAAAAGTCATTAGTGAAATCAGGTAAACCAAAGCTCATACCTTTTAGATGAAGTTCTACACGTCCCTCCTTCTCATCTCTTGAGTTTTCAAGAATCTAGGGTTTGGAGGGATGAAATAAGGTCAGTTTGATGTAATAATAATGGGAATTGATCAAGAACTTACCTTAGATGTTTTGGAGAAGCCTAGGGTTGTTTCCTCTAAAAATACGGCTTAGAACAAAGTATGGAATGTGAAGAATGACATAAAATCGTCTAAGGGTCGAATATATATACCTGCACATTTTGGACCCTATACCTCGTTGAGCGAAGCCCATAACATTACCCTATCTCGCTTTGAGCTGAGCTTAGCAAGCTCTTTTGTCCATTTTACACTTAGTCAAAATTTTACGTTTTTCGATAGTACTGACAACATCTCAGTAAAATGTGGATAACCCCTAGCACAAAGCTCCGTTTGAGCTCCGATATATATGGTTGGAAAGGTATTTCAAATATATACAACTTCATATTTTGAGATTTCTTAGATTTCAAACGTAACTACTCAAAACCTGAGCATAAGTGAGAATTACCTTAGACTTAGACAAATTTAAGAATTTTTACAAACTCCCTTATTTGGCATGACTTCGAAACAACTATATATCACTCAAATTCATCCTGAAGGTATTCACATAACTAAAATATGATACATCAACACTCATTTAATCTATTTACACCTAATCTGGATCTATAAATGTTACAAGCCCGAGGTTAATTTGTCCTTTTGAGATCATGGACAGAGTTGGTGAGGTGGCCTATGAGTTGGCTTTACCTCCTAGATTATCTAGTGTGCATCATATGTTTCATGTGTCGATGCTGATGAAGTATGTTGCTGATGATTCTCATGTGACTAGATAGGATTCGGTGATGCTGGACCAAAATTTAGCTTATGTGGAAGGGCCTGTAGCTATATTGGACAGGCAGGTTCGAATGTTGAGTTCTAAAGAGATAGCTTCTTTAAAATTACAATGGAGGAATCGCCTAGTGGAAGAGGCTACATGGGAGACTAAGTTCGATATACGGGCTAACTACCCCGAGCTATTTGAGAGTCCATGTATTTCCTTTTCTTTACCGTTCGAGGACATACATTTATTTAAGTTGTACCAGATGTAATGACTCAAAAATTCATTTGCTTATTTTGCCTTGAAACCCCTAAATTACCCTTCCTGAGTTCTTATTAACTTATTTGTGACTTTCGGGGATGGGTGGCACAATTCCCGAGGTGATCGAGTAGGTTCCAGACCTATTTTGATAGGATTGAGAAATCCCAAGTTAAGAGAATAAAAGAGTTTGACCCATAGTTGACTTTTGAGTAAACACATTCTTTTCATAGTTTTGTCATTCCATTAGCTCTGGAATGACGTTTTTGACTTAGTTGAGCCTTTCGTTTAGGTCATGAGGTAGCCGAGTGAGTTTTGGGGGTTAGGTTGTGAAATTGTGGAATTAGAACTTAAAAGTTGACTTTAGTCAAACTCGAGCCTTAAAGATCTTTTTCGGGAATTCTGAGTGTGCGAGTAGGTTCAAAATGTATTTTCTGCGCCTCTACAGATTTTGCTTCTGCCCTAGCAAAGCTTCGGGATTTAAATGACCTCGCCTCAATGGATGGGTATTCCACCGAAGCAGGTCCATGCCAACAGAATCGATTCCACTGGAGCGGAATCACTATTCAGATTAAAAGAAGTTATGACCTAGAATCTATTTTCATTTCCCAAAATCATTCTCTTTGGGACTAGAACTTGGGCAATGGGTGTTCTTGAAGATTCAAGGGAAATTCATTATCTAAGGTAACTTTCCTCCATTAATTAATATGTATTAGTTAAAATGTATCCTAAGTATGATTCTTAATTGAGGGAAAATAAGAGAACCCATTTGTAGAGAATAAGAGGATGAAATGTGGGATTTGGGGTGGACTATTGGATTATTGTTGTTGATATTGTAAACTAGTATTGTATTAGACTAGTGAGTGATATTTAATCAATCAATTGCATGTCAGAATCCCTTTTTGAATTGGAGGAAATTTTAGGGTTAGAATTGGGGCTTTTTTTCAATTCTTGAATTGAGGATCCAATTGGGCTTAGTTATTAAATTAACTTGAGATTACATCTATCTAGCATGTTATAAGACTATGTGAGCGATAAAGTTCTTATTTTGTTAATGTGGGTCCGGAGTTCCTTTGTAGTTTAACATGGGAATTCTAGCATTGTATAGCATTATGGGCATCGATAGACCCGTAATCTCATATAATTGATATAATTGATCAGAGTGGGCTCGAGAGGAGGCTCAAATAAAGGGCAAGTCTATTGCGTGAGTCTTCGACTTTGAACCAGGCAAGTTGAGACTTACCAGACTCTACAATAGCGTTTATGTGTTGGTATGTTGTTAATGAGTTAATGGGAGCAATAGGGAATTGGGGGTCCTGTATTATTGAGGTGACGAACACTAATACGGGCACCAGTGAAACTTAACTTGGGTAAATAATGAACTAGTTGATAAATTTGGTGTGAGATTATGTGTCTAGCCCTATAGGTCGTGAGCGCAATGTATAAATCCGCTTAGGTTGGTATGGTTGCTGATTATTTGGGTTCAAAGCCATGTTTGAAAGCTCATCATTATTTGACTTGTTATGCATTCATCACTCTACATCTCATCTAATACTTGAAAAGAAATTGATAAATACTGATTATATTGATTATGTTGATCGCATGTTGTACACACACACACACACACACACACATATATATATATATATATATATATATATATATATATATATATATATATATATATATATATATATATATATAATTGACATTGAACTGTTGAGATATTGTTGAGAGAGGCTTGGAAGCTGATTGTTGGATACAGTACGTGATACGAGAGTGATGACTGATGATGACACTACAACCACAGAACTGGTATTCGATGGAATCTAATGGGTATATGGACCTCATGAGTGTCTCATAGTTCATGTGACAGCTACTACAACAACGTCTATATATTGGGTACATATTGTCATTTGCATACATACATATTATTTGCATTGCATACATACATATCATTTGCATTGCATTCATCCATATTCAGATATTTATTTGGTTTTGTATATGCTCTGTGTTGATTTCTGATATACTTATACACATCTTGTTTGGTAAAAGAAATTACTAATAACTTATACTTAGCTTCGTTGTGATAGTTGAGTGGAAGGACTTGATGGGACTAGACATCTTGAATGAGGTTAGGCTGACTTGGTAATTTTGTGGCTTAATCCTAATATAAACCTGAGGAACTTGTAAATAATTATATTTTGTTGAACTGTAGAACTATTGATAGGTTGGTTAACTAATTATTTACATGTTTAATTAACTAATTAGTAGAGAGATATCGGAAAGTACCAACCCTTTACACCGTTATAGCTAGGGTCGGTCGACGTTGCTGCTAACTACATGTATTTGTCGTACTCACTCTATGTGCAGGTACTGAGCCAGACGATCCAGGAGCAGCTTGATTCGCGGCATTGAAGAGTGATTACAGGAGTCCAGGGTGAGCCGCAGTTTCTTTCCTAGCACTGGAACTCCCTCTATCTTGTTACTTCTGTCGTTTGCTACTTATGGACACCTTATGTATTTTTATATTAAGACTTTTATTCTCATTAGCGCTATGTACTCATAACTACCAGATCATTTGGAGATTTCTTTCCGATTATGTATTAAGTGTTGGAAATTTACTAAATGTGAAAATAAGTATATCCCATTAATTTATGACTCGAACTATTGGGCCCGCACGTCGGAAACGTCATTTCCACACACGTGCACACGTAGTGCCAAGTATCGCAAATTTCATTAGTGAAAGAGATATTGGTACGTATGTAATACGTTTGAGACATAGAATTATGGACAGTTATTGGCCAAATGACAATGTATTCCACGTCGGTAAATGAAGGAAGAAGTGTACAAAGTGTAAAATGAAACGAGTCGGAAATCGCCGCGGCGCCACACCGTCGGAGCCGCAGTGCCGGAGCGCCGCGGCGCAAAATGGCTGGTCATAATAAACATATTTGGGATTCGCCTACGGGTTAGGGTAGGTGCCCTTACGGCACAATGGGATTTTGGGTCATAATAAACATATTTGTTGTTGAGGATAGTGAATTATCTATTGATGTTGAGAATATAGTGGTTCACAAAGAGTTTGTGATAGATATAGATGATGTAGCTACTGAATGTAGCTCTCTTGGTAGTGACGATGGGTCTGATTGTTCTCATTATGATTCGGAAGAACTCTTGCAAAAGAAATAAAAAAGGAAATAAATGAAAAAGTTTTGTGATTACAAGGAATTAAACAAGTTCATGACATTTAAAGATATACCTAAGGCAAGGAGATATATGAGCTTGTATTCCTTGTGCAATGGCTATAATTTGATTTTGAAAAAAAGTGACCCAATAAAGGTTAGGTATATTTGTCAAAAAAATGCAGATTTGTTTATCTAATTTCTGGTGAGAAACATACTGCTGCTGCTAGTGTAAAAACACTAAAAGGAGAGCATAAGTGTGAACCTTCATTTGATAACCATTGGGTTAGTGCAACTACAATTGCATACTTCTTCAAGGAAAAGTTGCAGATTAGCCCCAAATATAAGATTAAACATATGAGAGTTGATACTTTAAAAGCTTTTAACAGTAATTCTTCATTTGGTAAGCGTAAGAGAACCAAAAAATAATTTTGGAGAATCTGGAAGGTAATTTTACTGCTGACTATAAAAGGCTTGTTGGATATGAAAATGCCTTGAAGGAGAGTAATGTTGGAAATGATATCATCCTCAAAGTTTAAAGAGATGTGCTTCCTCAAGGCAATTTTTTTTTTTGAGGATGTACATTTGCTTTGATGCACTGAAGATGGGGTTTAGGGCAGGATTGAGACCTTTCATTGGCTTGATGAGACCTTTTTGAAAGGTAAAGTCAAAGGTCAACTCTAATGTGTTGTTACTTTATAACGTTGAAATCTACTCTTCAAAGAGAAAGTGTACACAGTTGTATGCAATATAATTAACTCAATTATAAGTTAGGTCAAATTCCACAGAGAATAATATGTAGGCGGTCAAGCAGAGTAGAAATTTTCACTAACTACGTAAGCCAAACAATTAAGGGTGGTTTAGAGAGAAAATTATAACTAATGCGAAAATGTAAAGATACAAAAGAAACTACTCTCAAGTAACGATTCAATGTATTTCACGATTTACAAATAATGGCGAGCTTATGTTAATTAGCCTCGGATAATGACTTTAAATTAGCTTCTTCTGAAGACTAACTAGACTATCTAATTGAATATTCCTAAAGCAATTGGGAGCATTAACAACACCCGAATACGGCTACAAGTGATTTCGCCTATTCCTAGGTCGATTCCATTAGATGAGGGTTAACACCTCAAATTCTTGTTAATTAATCTTTCCCAACCCTGAGTTTGCCTCTTTCGAGTTTAAACCGAAGTTAATGGGCGAGTCCTAGGGTTAACTATTCCCTTAAGAAACATTAAAGAACAAAAATAATTAAAGAAATACTAAACTCACTTCATTAAGAATAAAATCATCCAATACATAAGCAAAACTAGAGTTTTAATCCAAACTTTAATCATGAATATTTCCATAAATAAGATTCAAGTTAAGAAATAAATAATACACACTTAGATATTCATTATAAAGCAAGAAATAAAAGAAATGAAGTAAAGATTCAAAAAAGTGCTCAACCAAATCTTCAACTCCAAAGTGTGGTGTAGGAACCATAGCTCCCAAAACTTGTGTTTACTACCAAAGATATGTTTCCAAGAGGCAAGGGATAAGTTTTACTTTTATGTGTCTAGGGATCAAAGGTATGTGAAATTCCAATTCTGTCACTTTTCCCGCCCAGGCACAGTGCAACGCTATCACGCAAGCACAACGCAATCGCGCTAGAGGGACAACCACAGATCATCGCATTCGCGCTCACCTAACGTTATCACACACAAGGATGATATCTTCCTCAGCGCTATTGCACTTAGATAACGCAATTGCGCTAATTCAGTCACTTTTTCCAGAAAATTACCATTTTTACTTCTTTTGGTCCCGGTCACTTCTCAATCACATAAACCTGTAAAATTAAAGTAAACATAATTAATGTACTATTTTCTCAATTAAACATAACAAAAATCTAGGATTAAAGAAGAGATAAGTTGGTAAAATAACAACTTATCATTACTGAAGACTCAATGAACCACTTTTATGACATCTCTTGGGTTGTTGTGGACAAAGAAACCAAAGTTGGCTTTGGTTCTTGAAATTGCTTCAGAAGTCTCTAAATCTCAACAATGGAAAAGGGATCACATTAATCTCAGACATGCAAAAGGTAAACATTTATTTCACAAACTTTTTTTGACATAGTATTGAAACAATCACTGTTTGGCGGAAAAGTAAACTACTATAGTTCACTGTTTTGGTTGAACATTGCACTACTTCAGTTCACTGTTTTGCCCTTATTTGTGTTAACTTAATTTTCTTTAATTGTGATTAATCAGGGACTAATTGAAGTAGTCCACCTCTTAGGCAACATTTCTAGTGGCCCTTTGCTTGTAGTTGACTTTCTCTTTATAGACATTTTCTGAAAGAAATGCAATACGTACGAGTTAGAATTGTTTCTGAAGGCATAATTGTAATTTTCAGATCTAGAGTATGAAGGAAGTGAAACAATCCTAAAATGTCTTGGTGGTCAACCATTTACATGTATGGCACACACATACACATAAAAGCGACCGCACTGGACACGATTTCATTGACTCCCTAAGACACTTGAACTTAGTGCTTTGATACCAAGCTTGTCATGCTCGGAACCTGGGCCTGGGCAGACTGACACACGATGCCTGAGCTGTTGGACTGGGAAAACCACATGACTGATTGACTTAACATGAAATATGTACTTAAGCGAAATATAGTTTAATCATGCTTGAATACTGAAAGTCTGAATACTTTCTATAGTTAATAAAACTGAAATACTTAAAGATATAAAGTGTATCCTCCATGGCTAAAACAATATCTGAACAACACTAACTGACATGCTAATCTAGTCTATGAAGTCTCTAACGTGAATAAGAAAACTAATCATTTACTGGGACAAGGCCTCGGCATACTTCAACTATCTAATCAATAACTGAAAGTAAAGATAATGCCCCGAATAATATAGGCTTACCAACTGGTTGATACAAGTAATCCTAATGGAAATTCTTGTTGCCTTGAGTCTCTGCACCTGCATCGTGAAATTTAGCGCTCTCAGCAAAAAGGACGTAAGCACTGTGGAATAGTACTCGTATGTAAAACTAACAGAAAGAATAGATAGTTGTGAGTGCTCAGGGGAATGGGCAGCCAAAATCATAACATAATACATATCTAAATACTGAAACTGTAACATAAGGATAACTTAACTAAACATAAGAATCATACTCATAAGTACCCCTTACTGAACATGGGGAATCATCGGTTTATAAGAGTTCATAAGTTGTGGCCTCTGGCCCAATTATATATGTACAATTCAGTGACCTCGAACCCAAGTATACATATACATAACTTGTGGCCTTGGGCCCAATTACATGTGTTCATCATTTCATAATTCATATTCTAAACATGAGAATCATATTGTAGTTCTAACATGGATATCGAGCAGTATTATCAAGAAATATGGAATCATAGGATTTAGAGTATTAACTGATATATACATTTCGTGGTTTATAACTGAGACTTATGGAATATCAAACATGAGCGTACATAGATTACGTATAGAGTTCACGACGTTAGGAATGACATACTTGAACTAACTAAGATGTTATATCGTTTAAAGTATAGAAGCTCTAAAGCTTTTCATGAAACTAGGATAGAACTCTATTTCTGATGTAAATTCATAGTAATCATGAAAGAACGTGACGTGTAGAAGAACAATAATATTATCATATAGTAATGACCTGTCCGATCATTTTTAGCTAAATACCTTTATTTGACCATATTACCTTTCTCATAGAATCTATGTGGAGTTTGTGACTAGCGGCGATGGGTAGCACGGTTCCCGAGATGCCTTTAGATGGAATTCAAAAAAAACAAGTTTGATAGATTTGAAAAGAACTAGTTGATCCAAAGTTTACTTTTGAGTATATGAGTTCATTTCTAAGTTTTCTCACTTCTGGTAGTTCTGAAGCATCATTTATGATTTAGTCGAGTCTCTGGTTTACTTCGCGAGGTGTTCAGATGTGTTTTGTGTCATTATTTGCTAATTTATGAAATTTGAGTATTTTGGGTGGTTTCTTAAAAAAGTGGGTCTTAGCTTGGTCGTATGAGAAATCCGAGTGCACGAGCGAGTTTGTAGCATCATTTACACTTGGGTAATATGTTTGGTTTGTATTCGGGAGGTCTTGGGAGTGTTTCAAATGTTTTGTGGAAAGTTCTCAAATTGTTATAGTTAGTTTCTTGTGTACTGCACCAGCGAACTAGTGGCCGCTTTTGTAGAGCTGCTTCTGCGGAAGTTGGTCCATAGATACAAGTCTTGGGAATACTTGAAAAGTCCGCTTCTGCAACATTTGTTGCGTAGAGGCGATCTACCTCTACGGAGTTTCTCCGCTTCTATGATCTTTTGGTATGTTAAGTTGGGCCGCTTCTGCTGCAGTTTTACCGCAAAAGCGAGCCACTTCAGCGAGGTTGATTCCACCAAAGCGGGATCGTTGTTCCAGACCTAAAATTAAAAGCCTCATTTCAAAATCACTTCTCTTATTTCATACTTTGAGGACTAAGCTTAGTGGAGAGGAGTTTTTTTTAGAGTTTTCATCATTATTCACCTTTGAGTAAGATTGTAACTTATTTACATTACTTTATCATATTTATATCTTAAAACTAGGTTTTAATTCTTGTTGTGGGTACAATGAACCTAGGGTTCATGTTTAAGAATAAGAGGCCTATCATCATGAAATTGGAGGCTAAGATTGAATCTTTATTTGGGTAATGATAGTATGATCTATTATAATGTTGAATTTATTGATTTGATCCCATGGATAATTGGGGAAATTCTAGGGTTAGCCTAATTTGGGGATTTTTAGTGATCAAGTAATTGAAGGCCTAAAAGTATTTAGATTCTTAATTATTTTAAGAATATGCCTATTTAGATCGCTATTATGATTCTAGAATGCTAAAGTTCCGATTGTTACCCTTGTGGGTCCGGGGTCGAGTATTCAGTTGTTTTGAAAGGCTATGCCTTTTTATGTGTATTAGAATGTTTTATTAACGTTGAATCTACGTGTTGAACTACGATCATTCGGAGGCGCTTCGCAAAGGCAATGCCTTGGCTGGCGATTAGAGGTTCGTGGCACCTATTCGGCTCCGATGTAGGCTACGGTTTAATATTATTAGACTTCGATAGAAATATGTAGTTGATATGAATATTGAGAGGTATTGGGCGTGTTTGGGGTCCCACCTTAGTGGCTGTGATTAGCACTTGGGTGTGTACCGGTGTTGAACTGTTTTGTTGGATGTTTTAGGGAATCATCCTTAGGGTTGATTTCGATTGTTGTTATGTGAGTTGATCACTATTATGTGGGTTGATCACCATTATGTGGGCTTGTCTTCATTTATTAATACTTGTTGTGTTTAATCATCACATATGATTCTAATATGTAAGACTAATTATATGGAATTATGTATTATTGATAATTCTGAAGCATGTGTTATTCATCTCTTGAACTTGATTACATCTCATATATCATAACTACTTTCCTTATTACATTTGTATTCATACACTCATGATTATTCGGATATGAAAATGGAGTGGTATGGAATTTTGTGGTTCCAGTGAGACCAGAAATGAAAGGTAATGATACTATTATGAGATGGCTTGATAACACTGAGATGATTATGATGATTTTATATGACTTGACAAATGAGTATCGGCTCCTGCTAGACAATACGATTCCCCCATAGGTCACTTTTATATGGCAAAGACCTATAAAGTGTGTCTTGATGGAAAGGTACCTTGCATTGCATTGCATTGATTTCATTCATACATACATATCATATTCATGAGGATTGTACTTGATTTGGAATTGTTATCTTATAAGATAAGTTTGTATTGGTTGTACCTCCATGTTTCTGAGTTAAGTGTTGAACCACCTATATAATTAAACGTGACTTATGTGATCTATCAAATTGTGTAGTTAAAGATTATTTGTGTGTCAACTTTGTATTTATGTCTGTTACGTGTATTCTGTTGTTGTCGGCCTATAATACTTACGGGGGTACACTGTGTACTCATATTACACTTGCTGCATTCTTTTGGATGCTGATACAACGTCGTCGACCACTACCAGACCACGTGGCTGAGTCCAGGCTTGGTAGATTCGAGTATTCGGGGTGAGACTATACATCCTCAGCATGCCCTGGATGCTTCCTCTTTATTTCTTGTCTTTACTTGTGTTTATGAGACAATTTCAGACTTACTCAAACATTTCTTTTATTCTGCTTTAGTGGCTTTTGTACTGACAGACTAGATTTTGGGAAATGTAATAATTAGATATTCGGATTTGGTTACTTTACTTATATTATGGCAAGACAATTTTTATTAACTATTCTTATATTTCCGCTTATTATATCTTTTGTGTTATTATTTGGTAAGTGGTTCGCCTACTGATGGAAAAAGTGTAGGTGCCACCACGACGCCCGAAAGGGGTCATGACACATACATAAAGAGTTTGCCTTACATACCTTAATCGCTCCGAAACACTCAAAGAATCCAACTTTGAAGAATAATCCCCAAAACTTGAACTTGAATCCTTGAAATTGATTTTCTTGAAAACCCTAGGTTTGTAGCATAGGATTACACTTAGAATTCATGTATATTGACTAGAAAGTGTTAGAAATACTTAGGAGGGGCTTAACTTGATGTAGGAGGATGAATAGTAAAGAGAATAGTCGAGCTAGGGCTTGAAAAAATGAAGAATGGTGTCAAAAAGTAAAAAAATGAACTTATAAAACTGTTGTCGACGACCAACATACGACTACTTATGGCCAACACGCGGCTGTATGTTGCCACATACATGTTGGGTCGTATGTTGACACCTAAAACTAGGCTGAAATTTTGTTCTTTAAAATTTTACTTATGGCCCTCAAGATGCGGCCTGCATGTCAATTTTGCAGCCCGCATGTCAAGATGCGGCCCACATGTTACTCCGTGTGTTCATAAGTACAAGTCTTCAGTAAAATGTATACAAATTCGTTTGACCATATCAGATGGAAAGGTATATAAGGGCTACAACTTTCATCAAGTAAGCTTTTCCAAATCCCTAACTAATAAGGGGGGTTATACTCGCCTGAAGTGTGGTTTTGTGCAAAACGTACTTGAAAACATGGTCCATAGTGTAGCTTCTAACCTTACTTTGTCCAAAAATTCTTCTTATATTTTTATGAATTTCAAAACACTTCCTACACTTTCCATCTTGACATCATTATGTCCCCATCTTATGAGTTAAACCATAGCCCGAAGATACAAGGTGTTACACACCATGTGTGTTGCACTTCACTGTCCCTCTATAAAGCAGTTTCCAGTGATGGTCGATCTGCATGTATATTATACAATCAATGAAATCTTAGTTTTAACAGTTGATTTAATGTTAGTTGCACTTGATACAGTAATTTGTTAAAAGTAACATTTTAAAAAAATCAAATTATGCCCAGGATGGCGTTTTTTATAAATAATAAAGTGCACGAAATAAAAAGAAAATGATCCAAAAAATAAATAAATTACATTTGTGTTACCTAAGATTTGTATTGCCCTACATTTTCTCCTCCTTGTCGGCATCTTCATCTTCAGGTGAAATGTTTCACCACTTGCACTGCCTTTAGATCTGAAATTACCCTTGGATGTGGTTCATCACTACTGCTCGCTTTAGCTATACCAATTTGCTTGTTACTGCTCTGTTGTTTTTGCATTTCTGGTACCTGTATGAAAGAAATAATTCATTGATTATTTTCATTAATTGAAAGACTATTTATATAAGTTACATATTTCCATAATAGGAGAATTCTATTCCTATTCTACTCCAAAAACCTTATTCTATTTGGAGATGAACTATACAATTATGGTAACTATACAATTATGATAAGAGTACAAGACTAATTAAGGTACACTACAACTATACAAAACCTTGTACGCTAATGTTACCCAAAACCGTGACCATCAAATATACCAAATATATCTCATGTATATTTGGTATATTTAACACACCCCCGCAGTCATAGCGGGCGGTCTTCGAACGCTGAGACTGTCCCTAAAATCTTCAAAAAGGACCGAGGGAAGACCCTTTGTAAAGATGTCCGCAATTTGATATCTTGACGGGACATGACAGACGCGTACCTAACCCCGAGCAACCTTTTCTCGAACAAAGTGAATGTCCATCTCGATATGCTTAGTGAGTTGGTGCTGAACTGGATTACCAGAAAGGTAGATGACACTAATATTATCGCAATAAACTAAGGTTGCCTTCTGAATGGGACAATGAAGCTCCAAAAGCAAATTACGTAACCAACATGATTTCGAGACCACATTAGCTACCCCTCGATATTCAGCTTCTGTACTTGAGTGAGATAGAGTCGACTGACGCTTCGCCGACCAGGAGACCAAGTTGTTGCCAAGAAACATGCAATAGCCAGACGTAGACCGTCTGGTGTCGGGACAGCCACCCCAATCAACATTCGTATACGAGACAAGTATGGATGTTGAGGAAGGATATAGATGCAAACCATAGTCAAGTGTACCATGAATATACCGAATGATGCGTTTGAGTGCATTCATGTGCTCAATTCTAGGATCATGCATGAACAAACACACCTGATGGACAACATATGTAATATCCGATCTCGTAAAGGTAAGATACTGAAGGGCCCCTGCAAGACTGCGATAGCGGGTCGGATCTTCGTAAGGTACGCCGGCCGCGGCACTAAGCTTGGGCTTCGTATCTACCGGAGTGGAATTGGACTTACATGATGACATCTCAGCCCTCTCGATGATCTCAGTTGCATACTTCCGTTTAGACAAGAACAATCTATCGGAATGACGAGTGACGGCAATCCCCAAAAAGTAACTCAAGGGCCCTAAGTCTTTCATAGCAAACTCAGAGTTGAGCATGGTCATGATAGACTGGCGTAAGGCATCGGAAGAGGCAGTCAAAATGATATCATCCACATACAACAGAATGTAGGCCAAGGATGAACCACGATAGTAGATGAACAAGGAATTATCTGACCTGCTGTAAGTGAACCCAATAGTCTAAACATAGTCAGCAAACCTTATATACCAGGCCCGGGGAGATTGCTTAAGCCCATATAAGGACTTCTTTAATAAAAAGACATGATGAGGATGTTTGGGATCCCTGAATCCCAACGGCTGATGCATATAGATTGTCTCCTTGAGATCCTCATATAGGAAAGCATTCTTTACATCTAACTGATGAATATGTCATATATTCGACAGAGCCAAGCTTAGCACCGTGCGAATGGTAGCCGGCTTGACCACCAGACTAAACGTCTCCCCACAATCTATACCAACCTGTTGAGTCTTACCATCACCCACAAGCCGCGCCTTATGTCGAGCAAATGAACCATTTGAATTCTCCTTATGAGCAAAAATCCACATAGACCTGATAATATTAATACCAGATGGATGGGGCACCAACTCCCACGTCTTATTATCAATAAGAGCATTATATTCATCAGTCATAGCAATTTTCCAATTCAGGTCGTTTAAGGCAGACACATGATTACGGGGCAAGGGGGATTTAGAGACATTAAAATGTAAATTAAAATGTCTTTTTGGTGTAAACACACCCCGTTGACTACGAGTGGCCGGTCTATGACTCGAGGAAGAATTGGGTGGATTATGGGAATTTGCTAGGCTCGGGACGGACTGGCCAGCAGGCAGTGGGCCTGCTAGCCCAACTCGAGAAATAGGAGCAGAACTGGACCAGTTCCAGAATTGGGCTGGATTGGCCCAGTTGAGGTACTGGTCCAGGTAGTGGGTGACAGTCCAGTGGGCCCGCTGGAGAATTTTGGGTGTGAGATATGTCCGAAAAATGCTGAATAATATACGGGGATATACTATCATTCAAAAAATTATACGAACTAGGCACGGGAGTATTAACGTTAGCAAATGGAAATTGGGATTCATCAAAGATGACATGACGATTAATGATGATTTTATTGGAGGATAAATCAAAGCATTTGTAGCCACGATGATTAGATGGAAACCCCAAAACACACACGGAGTAGACCGGGCCTGAAGTTTGTTAATTGTGGTGGACGGGAATAACAAATAACACAAACACCCAAAAATCCGAAGATGTGAATATAAATGAATTTTATTATATAAAATTTGAAGGGGGAAGAATATGTCAAGCCTTTGGAAGGAATAATGTTAAGGAGATAGTTAGCCATTTGGAGAGCATGATGCCAGAAGGACGGGGGTATGGAAGCATGAATTAATAACGTACGGACAATGTTATTTATGGAATGAATTTTGCGTTCGACTTTTCCATTTTGTGAAGACGTATGAGGACAAGAAAAATGAAAATTGATCCCATTAGTAGCACAGAATTCCCGAAACATCCCATTGTCATATTCTTTGCCATTATCACATTGAATATTTTTAATTTCGCGGTCGAATTGGGTTCTAATGAATGCTCTAAATTTTAAGAAGATGAAAAAAACTTGAGATTTTTTCTCTATCGGAAACGTCCATAAAAACTTAGAGTAATCATCCAAAAATAGAACATAATACCGATAACCCAAAGAACTAAGAAAGGAGATGTTCATAAGTCGCTATGAATAATATCAAATGGCATTAGAGTATGAGATTTTGAGTCTACAAATGGCAACTTAACAATTTTTCCTAGAGAACAAGACTGACAAATTGGAGTACTCTTTGTACCCTTACAATAAATAAAACTATTTTTATCTAATGACGACAAAATAGATCATTCCGGATGACCAAGACGAGCATGCCACAAGGAAGGAGAAATGACTGCAAAGGCGGATGGCAGGGCTGGACTCGATGGACCGGAACTGGGTGTGATAGGATAAAGATCTCCCCTACTATAACACCTCATGAGAGGACTCCCCGTCTTGAAAACCTTCACAGAGAAACCAAATGGATCAAATTCAATAGAAACGGAATTGTCAGTAATGAATTTACGGACAAAGACTAAGTTTTTAATCAATTTGGGGGCGTGTAGGATATTTTTCAAGATAAGAGGTGGATGAGGGGGAGACAATGTTTTATGACCATAACCATGAATTGGAATAAAATTACCATTACCAATAATTATACCGCGAGGGTTGTTCAAATTGAAATAAGACGAGAGAGTACCTGAATCGGATGTCATGTGGGTAATGGCACCGGTGTCCATATACCAATTCGGGTCCGGTTGAGTCAAACCCAGTGTGTGCATCGCGGCCTTGATATCAGTCTGAGTGGGGCCTGCTGCGTGGTGAGCTTGCAGAGGTTGAGGCCCAAGAATTCCAGAACTGGGCTATCCTGGGCCGTAACTGCTGGAACTGGAATTACTGGGCCAGTGGGCAGTGGGTCGTCGAGGCTACTGGGAAGCCCACTGGCCAGATGTTGGAAATTATTGTGGAGGTTGGCCGTAGGGCCACTGTCAACTGGTCCAAGCCCATGGCCCAGAGGCCCAAGGCTGAGACCAGTGGGTCGGTGGCCCACTATAACCGGGATGAGGTCCACTGCCACTATTTTGGCCACCGTTACTGCGGCCGGAGAAGCCGTGTTTGCCCCCGCGATTTTTTCCATTATTTTTTTGGCCATTCTTGCCGCCCCCGTGAAATCGGTTTTGGTTCGAATTGTCACCAAATTTTTAAGGACTAGTGGAGGAAGTCATCATGACCACGAGACTAGCATTAGTAGCCGCCTTTTTAGCCAAATCGGCTTCTTCCAAGGTAAGCATGGATCGGGCTTAATAGAACCTTGGAAGAGGATTACTTTGACGAAGGAGAGTTCCAACGCCACTATAGGCCTTGGATAGGCCAGCAACCATCTGTAAAACAAGACGATCTTCACTAACTGGCGCACCAACGTTGCGGAGTTGGTCCACCAATTCCTTCAACCTTATGCAATATGCTAAAACGTTCGAGAAATTTTCCATGTTGACGTGGAAAAAATCCTGTTCAAGGGTAACAACTCTGGAATTTTGATTATCCTGGAATATGTCACGCAGTCTATCCCATGTAGCCATCGCCGTAGCGTCTAACTCAATAATCATCTGCAATAGGTCGGTAGAAATAGTAGAATAAATCCACTGAAGGACGGTGACATCAAGTGTTGTCCATAACTTAGTATCATCCTCGCGTTTAGGCACCTCTGTATCATCAGGAGCCGCGGGAATTATGTGATGGATGCCTTGATGCGAACGAGCGTGAATTTTGAACAACTTGGCCCACATCACGTATTGGACGTTTTCTATTTCAAGAATTAGAGGGATATGATTCTTGATGTTAGAAACAACAAGGGCATGGTGAAACATGTTCTTTGACGTAGACATAACGAAAGAACAATAGGTGATAGAGGAATTTGGAAGAGAGATTTGGAGAGCGGAAGAACAAAATGGCAAACCCGAGGAGGAGGGTTCGGTCTTGGCCGAGAATAGCAACAAGAATTTGAGAGAAATTTTTGTTTGACCTAGACTTCTGATACCATGAAAGAAATAATCCCTTGATTATTTTCATTAATTGAAAGACTATTTATACAAGTTACATATTTCCATTATAGGAGAATCCTATTCCTATTCTACTCCTAAAACCTTATTCTATTTGGAGATGAACTATACAATTATGGTAAGAGTACAAGACTAATTAAGGTACACTACAACTATACAAAACCTTGTACACTAATGTTACCCAAAACCGTGACCATCCAATATACCAAATTCGGAATGAAATCAAAGAGAATAACGACTTACTTCGAGAATAATTATTATAGAATATTTAAAGATACTTGCTTACTCGTGCAAATATGAGTACAAATTTGGTTTCCATTGTATGGTAAATTTCATTATTAAAAGACTTCAAATTAGATCTAAATTCTTATTCACGTTCAAACCATTTGGAAAGAAAAAAAGAATAAACTATTATCAAAGTAAAAAAGGACTCCAAAAATAAGGCTGTTTTTGTCATTTTCCCAAAAATTATACAAAAAATAACGGTGATTCTTTTTTACATTTTCAGAAAATATATATTATTAATATTCATGTATAAATTATACATATATATAATGAGAAAAATAGTAAAATGACAATTTTGTCTATTCTAAAGTTTTTTAATGAAGGGTAAAAAATTTAATAAATATTTTAAGACCCTTCGTGCCTTTAATATAATATAAATAAAATAAAAAAAGAGCTACATACACCATGTTGGGCCTATGCTCGGTACATATGTTACTTTACGGGTCATTTGCACTTTTTTCCTACTTTGTGCTGGTCTTTAATTTGTGGCCTTCAAAATAAATATTTTTTATGAGACATAAATTTATATTTTTACGTCATAATATCTCATAAGTTATATCAGATCTTTTATAAATTTATTCCCTATTAAACATAAATTTGATTTTAAATGACAAAAACCCCACTTAAAGAGGGAAAATTAAAGATCAATCATTTGAAGGACAAAAATTAAAGACCAGCTCATTTGAAGGGAAAACCGTGCAATTTCTTCTTACATTACCTAAGTATACTACTCTCATTCTAATTTATGTGATACTTTTTGTATCAAAATTCAAACTGTATGAACTTGGAATAACATTTTAAGATGTATTTTCTCACCAAATTGATATGAGAAAAATTGCAACTTATAATACTTTTCAGGTAGTTTTCAAATATATAATTTTAATATTAAAATATTATATTAATCCAATCCAATTTAATTTTCAAATTTAATCAATTAACTTTTTAAAAAAGTGAAAAGTATTACATAAGTGGGATGGAGGGATCAATATATACTCTTGTTTCAATTTGTTTGATATATTTGATTCGACAAAAAAAGAATTATCTTAAAAATGTCACAATATGTATATGGTTCTACTTTCGAAACCTATGATCATAAATAATCACTCCATACCAATTTATGTGTCATGATTTGATGGAACACATAATTTAAAAAATAAATAAAGATTTTGTTATGTTTATCAAACTGTGCTTGGCAGTCAATATAGAATTAGGCAAAAGAGAAAGGAGGAAGATGAGATATCCATGGTGTTTGGTTCTATTTATGTGCATTAATCTATTCTACGACTCCGTTTCTGCTGATCAGATCTTGGCTGTTTACGCAGGTACTATTTTCGAAAGCTTCCTCTTTGTTATTTCAATCTTAAACGGAAAGCATGTAATCTTAACTCACTTACGATTTCTAATTATGCAATTTATCCTTGAATTTATTTTGAAGCTGATAATAAATCTTAATTTTTTTTTAATTTTGAAATTTATTCTCCTTAAGTTCTGGAGCTTAGTGTGAGCTAAATCTGAAGGAGCCATAAGTATTTTAGGTGTAATTACTAAACTAGATAATGTGATTCTTTTGTTTTCCCTTTTCTTTTTAGTCAGATTTTGGCTCTGGGTTTTCCATTTTATTACCCCCTCCGTCCCAATTTATACTAATGGTGGACAAGTTTGGAGAGTCAAACAACTCTTTCTTTGACTATGATTTTCTCCAACTCTTTTCATATATTATGAATTATTAATTATGCTGACTTATAATATTTTTATGTAGTTTTTAAATATGTAAATTTTATCTAGAAGAACGTATGTTTAAAATTGAGTCAAAGATGGAGCTGTTTGACTCCAAAAAATGGTCAATCCTCATATAAATTGGGACGGATGGAGATTATATAGTAATTTTCTAAGTGTTAGGGAGATGCTCGATTAATTACCAAAATTTTAGCTGATTTATGTCCTTCAGATGCTGCAAATAAGCTAGAATCTGGGTATACTAGCTTGAGCTAACTAATTTTGAGAAAGTTATTTCTGGTTGGTGTTGGATTTGGAGGAAAATAGGCAGCGCTCTGTTGGTGTTTTAGACCTTATATGTGATATGAATTTTCACTTCTGAAATCATCGCTTGTAATGCAGAATTACCTTTATGACATGCTCTATTATTGCACGTTAAATGGTCCTAGATTCAAGAACATGATGCAATATGTGCATTTGGGCGGATGCGCCTGAAGCTCAAAAGTCTAGATGACTATGACTATGAGATGTCAGGCTTCTATACGTTGGAGCAGCTTTACTTGCTTTATTTGTTCCGAGCTTCCACATATCCTTTTTGTTCCCTTAAATTTGGAAGACAAATCTTTCATCACGATCTAATTAGAAGTATTTCCTCAAGAATTTCTTATTGCGGCTTTTTAGGTTTCTAATCTCCTCCTTCATTCTCGACTTTTTGTATCAGGCGGATCCTTTTGTCGAAGCTCTAAAGAACCAAAATATAAGATTGAATTTCATCCTGAAGATTCACCTTTCAATCCGGTAAGTTATTTGCATTGTCTCTAACTTTTTAAAATTCAATCCGCACACGCCCTAAGTTAAACTTTATTTGCCTTTGCAAGTTCAAGAATCTTATGCTTTTACGTATAAAAAGAAGTTTCTGAAACAGTTTGGATCCATGTGTCTGGAAACTGGGAACCCAAGAGGATCATCCAAGAGTTACATTTCGTTTGGATGAGTCAATAGTACTTGTTTTGGTTATCTTTGATTGATGGTTGAGAAATCCTCTTATCAGAAACATTGTAAAATGAAATGTCATACTTAGATATTTTATGTATATTAGGCTTCTAATTTTCCTTTATTTTCCCCCTTTTTCGAGAATATACCTAAACGAGTTCTTTATTCATACTTTTCAGTTTTCATATGAATCACGTTTGTTATAGCACAATAGATTAACAAATTTTCCTGAATTATCTATTGTCTGTACTCTTCTAATGAGACAAACAACTATAAACTGTTTGCTTACTTCTGTACAATTTCTTCTATGGTATCAAGGGATTGAATTATTTTCTAGTCATTTATAGTGCAAGTCAGAAGGTGACAACAAGTAAGCCAGTTCATCGGTCGGATTGGATCGGATTTAGCACATTTCGTTGAAAATATTTTGTTGATATAATTCCTTGAAAATATTTTGTTGATATTGTATTAGATTAACTTAGTATTTTGTTTGAATTTTATATTTATTAATTTTTAAATAAAGACAAGTTTTATAATTCAGACCTTGAAAAAACATTGTATTTATATTTTAGGATAAGATCTTATTATTTAGATTTGTATGCCGATTCAAATATCTAAATCTTAATGCTTATTAATATTTAGATGTGTATTTACATTCAACGATCTTAATCTTAATAAAAACAAATGAGGCCCAAGTCTCAGTTCCAAACAAGTTTGAGTCGGGCTGTATGTGTCCTCACTGTCCATGTTCCCCGTTTAAATTCATCCAAAGCCATATATACAATATAAAAATAATGATGAAAAATACTAGAAGTTTTCTACTCCCTCTTTCCAGCTTATATGACACACTTTCCTTTTTAGTCAGTCCCAAAAAGAATGACACATTTCTATTTGGCAACAATTTAACTTTAAACTTTACCTTTTACGCTTAACTAGATTATCCATAATCACACAAATATCTTTGGCTTGTTTTAGACCACAAGATTCAAAAGTCTTCATTTATTTCTTAAACTCTGTACCCAGTCAAACTACATATAAATTGGGACCGAGGGAGTATATTTCTTATTGGCATAAGAATCTCTTATAGGAGTGAAAGACTCCTAGAAAGCATAGGACCAAAGTAAACGTATTAACATGATTATAATGTATTTCCAACTTATTGGTATTGCCTATATAAATCTTTTTCTTCTATTGTGCCCTATATTTCGCTAAGTCTGCTTGATTGCAATAGATTGTAGGTCTTCCAAGATAACTTCCTTCCATGTGATTTTAGGTCTACCTCGTACACCTTCACTCACCATGGCTTCACACCTACGGACCGGTGTATTTGGATGTTGACGCAAAATATAATCAAACCATCTCAAGCGACTTTTTCTTATTTATCCTCAATGTGTGCTACATGCACTTTCTGCAAATGTGATCATTTTTAATCTTGTCTAATCTCATATGAGTGCACATCCATCTTAGCATCCAGATATCTACGACACCAATCTTGTGGATTTGTTGGACTTTAACAGCCAACATTCACTCTCAGATAAAATTGTTTGCCTTATAGCTGTTCTCTAGTATTTAGCTTTCTCTTTGGTAGGGATCCTCCTATCACATAACACCTCAGTAACACTTCTCCATTGTAATCATTCATTTTGATTCTATGTATACTATCCTCATCTATCATTCCATTTTCTTGGAACAACGAGCCTAAATATCTGAATTCTTTGCATTTAGGCATCACAATCTCATCTAATCTTACCTCAACTTCCTCTTCTTATACTGACTAAACTTGCAGTGTATGAATTCTATCCTACTTCTGCTCGTAAACTCTTACTCTCTGGAGTGCTTCTTCATACTTCAAGCTTTTGGTTTACACTCTTGCTGGTTTCATCAATTAGCATAATATCTCAAATAGTATACGCCATGAGGCGTCATCTTGTATTGTGTTGGTTAGCTCATCCATAATTAGGGTAAACAAGTACGGATTCAATGTTGATCCCTGGTATATGGTATTTATACGTTTAACATGAATAATTTTCTTCTCTAATACCCAGCAGGACCTTCCTCAGTACTCTATCATATGCTTTCTCTCTCCAAGTCAATGAATACCATGTGTTATCTTTCTTCCTCTCGCAATAAATTTTTATCAATCTTCCTAGCAAGAATATAGCTTCCTTTGTACGTATATTGGGCATATATCCAAACTGATTCTCAGTCGTTCTTGTAGTATCCCCAAGTCTATTCTCTATCACTCACTTCCGAGTTTCATTGTATGGCCTCGGAAGTGAGTGATAGAGGTCATAGAATGAAACTCGGAAGTGAGAACAAAGAAAAGAGTTTCATTGTTTGACCTAATGTATTTCTTGTTAATTGCGTTAGGATTTGTTAGAAATATGTTTATTCTTTGAGAACAATTTCATTCCTTCTCGAAAAGATAATTACTTTTTAACTATGTTTAGGCATGTTTTTAGGAATTTATATTTCCTTTATACTTTTAGGAACTTAACTTAAAGATACTTCCATTTTTTCCCGCGAACTATATGATTCTTCACCTGATAAGAGCAGCATAGTGATGAGATTGACGGTTTAGATATATTAACCTAATACAAACTCTTTTGCAGGATGATGATGGTCAGGAAACTGTGATACTGCCCAACAAAAATGGGGAGAAGTTTTTGTGCTTTTTCCCTAAAGTTGATAAACCGAAGAATGGTAAACCAGTGACTCACAATATAAGCAGTTTGATTGTGGACACGGAGAAACACATCAAGCTGAAGACACCAGATGAACTACTTGAAGTACTGAAGGATCGTTGCCTTATCCGGGTAAGTGTATATCTTCCCAGTCCCAGGAAAGTGGACTGACACAAGTCGGATACATATTTCTATAAACGCTAAGTTATTGAAAAGTTATTGTGTTTAAAACTTTATGTGTGTGCTGAATAGGCTAATCTGATAGGAAGGTTGTCATCCTTATCTAACCTCATGTTGTATCTTGCACTATCAAAAACCTTTGCAGCAAGAGGGGTGGTGGTCATATGAATTCTGTTATGAGAACAAGTTGAGGCAAGTTCATTTGGAGGATGAAAAGGTACGTTTTTACTTTTTCTCATAAGTTTGTGCATACTCTTGAGGGTTTGTTTTCTAAGAATAAACTTTGACGTCTGTAGTCTGTACCAAGCAATTTTCCGAATATTTCATCAGCTCGAGCCTGTCTCTTTGTTAAGCTCCCATCATATGAATCTGGCAATATATATGGGGTGGTCTAGCACAAGCTCTCAAGGCTATCTATCATTCACAACTAAGGATTTGAATTTAGCTGAGTATTGTATGTAATGAGATGGGGCTGAAATAGAGCAGATTAGAAATAGATGATCCATATGGCCAACACTAACTAGTTTAGAATGGAGGAGTAATTGTTGTTTTAGTTTATGAAAACTCAAAACTAACAAATAATGATATCCTTTTCTTATGTACATAATGAGTGTATATTTTGCCTTAGGTGGTTCACGAATTTGTCTTGGGTTATTATGATACCATGGCTACAGCTGCTTACAATCAGAACCGATCAGATATTTCAACGCTAAAAGATCCTCGTTCGAAAGACGCATCTCAACGGTATGGATACATATGTGGGCTAATAAGTAGTTTAGGAAGACTGTTTCGAGTGTGCATTGGCTTTTCGTGAGTCTGTTATCTAGTGGCTGTTAAGAAGCACCTTAAAGAAAAAACTTTAGTTTCAAGTTTCACCGAAGCTACTTGACATCAGAAAATAACTAACCTAAATTTTATGGAATAATGTGGAAGTCTTTCTTATATTTGAAGCATATTGCAAAGGACCACACTAGCCAAAAAAACAAAAAAAATAACATCTAATATATGGAAATGCTTTTGAAATTTTTCTGCCTGCAATAACTCTGGCTATAATTCTGGACTCCTGTAGATATCATGCTCATATATACACCAATGGAACCACATGTGATTTAACGAATGAGCCGCGGGAAACAGAGGTATGAAGCTACTTTTTATTTTCTAGTTTCTTCAAATTCTGTAGTTCTCATGGGCTCAATTTCAGGTGAGATTTGTTTGCTCAGAGCCAAGAACAATGATAAGTTCTATCACTGAATTGTCCACGTGCAAGTATGCTCTCACAGTGCATTGCCCAACCCTCTGCAAACACCCGTAAGTATCTCCTTCAACCTTTTATTGTTTCCTTTTTTTTTCTTCTTTTTCATGCATATACACATGGCAATATATGTGTGATAAATGCAGGGGCAATGGCACCCTGAGAAAAGAACTATAGGTCTTCCTTACTTATTTTGCTAACTATAATACTGGTAGCTTTTTCTCTTACGTTTTTAGTACTTGGTTTTCATCAGTAGTTACGCTAAAATATTAAGATACTTCCGTACTTTTTTCATGGTAAGTGAAGACCAATTTATGTTCATGTTTGCATCAACTGCTGGTTAACAGTAGACCGTCTAAAAGTAACACAACTCCTGAAATGCTTTTCTAGTTCCCCATAAAACTTCCTGCAAAACACCAGTCATGTTGGGACCATGGCTTTTGGAGAGTAGAGGCAGAAAAGAAAACGTCCTTCACAATTTTCTTTTTACTTCTTGCGTTCTTAGTTCTTACTGCTCAAGAAGGGGATCTTTGACAAAATAGAATTTTGGTAAGAAGACTTGACCATTACATTAATTACCATCCATTAGGATACATGCCTCCTAGGGCATAGATTGTACTGGAGTTTGTTTAGGTAGCCATATTCTTTTCATCTCTTTGTCTCAACCAGTTGCCTACAGTCTGATGGCCAGCTCTGTGCGTGTATGTTACCTTTTGTTGTGCAGCCTAGACAATGGAATGAAAAAGAAGTTCATATGATGATCATTTATTGAGATACCTACCCAGGACGATTCGTGTATTCTAGAAGTGAAAAAAATGTCCTCTTCAGTTCTATACATTATTGTATTACATCAAGACTGCATTTTCAGGGATAAAGTCCAAATCTGAAAAATTCGTAGAGGTCCTATGATCTAGGATTTGGAGGTTCCGAGTGTCACATTGCTTTGGGCTTCAATTTAATCTATCTTAATTTTTGGTTCGGGTTATTCGTCTTTTCAGTTTATATTGACAAATCGATCAAACGAAATAATTTAATAATTATGACAACATAAAGCAAAACATAAAACTTCAATAATATTACTAGTATCAATAAAAATGTATCATTCATTAACAATTGTACTCGTCCAGTTTCCATATTCTAGAGCTATCATCTGAGTCAAGGATGGACAACTAGAACTAGAACTCGCTATAGATGCTTATTTAGATACTCCAAGCAAAATCATATACTCCCTCTGTCCCAATGTATATAATGCACATTCCTTTTTAGATTATTCCAAAAAAATACAACTTTCTATATGTAAAAAATAATTTAGCTTTAAACTTCTCATTTACTCTTAATGAGATGATTTATAGTCACACAAAATATTTATGACTTGTTTTACATTACAAGTTTCAAAAGTCTTTATTTTTTCTTGAACTCCGTGTCCAATCAAACTGCATCACATAGAATGAGAAAGGAGTAATAAACACTTTTAGTTTTAAATAGAAGGAAGAATAATGAAATCTTAAAAAGTCAATAGGAACTAATACAAAAAGAGTCCGCAGCAATTAAAGAAAAGAAGAACAAAGAAAAGAAAGAAAAGTGAAAAGGAGAACGCATCTCTAAACAAAATTGTATCCAAAAGGTGCAGTAGGTTGAACTCAATCTCAAGCCCTTAACCAGTGGCAACACAAAGCCTTTTGTCTATCCAGGTGCCATTTTATACGATTTTCTATCTATATACACATACATACTAAGTTTGGATCGACGTGTGCGGGTGATGTTGCACCCTCTCCTTCCTTGGTAGATCCGCCCCCGTCGCTACTGCTCTTTTATGTTTCAGAACAAGAGTGATGTTTTGAATGCTAGATCTCTCAGGTGTAGTTGTCTTTAGGTGACTATTATAGCTCGTCCTTGGCATGTAAAAAATATACAGACATTTTGGTGTCTCTGGTACTAGTCAGCATTTGCATTAATTGCTCATTATGCATTGCAGGCTCTTTCACAAAGAACGACCGGTGTGGCATACCATTAACTGCAATAAACTTCCAAAAGATCACAGAGAAATGAAAGTGGAGGAAGACAATATAGAAGATGGAAAAATTACCATGGTGACGGACTCGGAGTATCAGCATACACTTGATTCAGATGAACGTGCAACCTAAGGCAGACATTGAAGAAATTAATGAACTGAGATATTGATAAGAAAGAAAGTGACTTTATAAATTACTGTTGTCCTTTTTCTACGACACCATGCAGCTGCCTTCTACTCTATATGTACATGCTAGTAGTTAAGCATACATGGGTTGGGATAGTACAAAGTCTAACCATATAGAAACACATTCCGTTTATGAATTGTATGTGAGTTGGGACTTGAACTCCTTCATGGAGTTGGACTGGTCACTGTCTGACATGACCTACTAGTGGAGGAAGATGATTTGGAAATACTGCAGAGGTGCTACAGTCGTGACTAATCAAGATCAAGCTGCGAGTGAGTTGGTTTCTTTTTTTTTTCCCTACTTTCTAGTTTTTGTTCCGCTCAATTATTTCCATTAAGATACTGATTTATATTTCCTAGAGGGCTTAAAATACATATATAATGCAAATACAACGTATACAAATAGCTCCTAAAATACAAGAGCAAATTTTATCTTCCAGGGGACATCATACCTTACAAGCATCAAGGGAAAATCATTCTCTAAAGTTATGCATTGGTTTACAGATTGACTTCGGATATGTAAGTGTTGTGGTCCATTTTATATCCATTCTATTCTCCGCTGCCATTTTACAAGTGTAGGAGATGAGCTGGCAAGAAGTAGTTAGACGATTCACAAAATCTGTTAGGTCACGTGCAGATTTGGGAAGTTATTTGCTAACTCAAATTCCCGCCAATCCTTTCCTTGCTTTCATTCTATATATAAGTTGTAACGGGGGGATATTAAAGTCACTTTTGGAAGTTATAATCAATAAAGACAATCCTTTTTCTCTCTATACTCCACCCAATTTTGAGTTTTTGTTCAGGGCTAAACTCACATTTGTTCCTTAAGATACTCAATTTCGTTCCCCTATTTTTCGAGTACGTATCATTGGTATTAGAGCTTCACGATCCTTAGATCTGTACAATGGGTGATCCTAGCACTAGATTGCAAGAGAAGCGTAGAGAAATCGACAACTTGAAGAGATCAATGGATGGAATTGTTGTATCAGTCCCAGAGGTGCACATAACTGTTGATGTAATGGTAGCACAAGCAATGGATGAAATTAAGAAGATACTTGCAACCATGGTGATTGGACTCGGCTAAAGTACCAACAAAGAATGTAGTCTAAAGACCAGAAGTTGCGGGAAATGATGAGTATCACTTACCTAAAGAGTTGTTAAGTTGAATTTCCAAAATTGACAGTTGTGGGCTGAGAAATTAGCTTCACAAGTGCGCGCAGTTTTGATGCGGATGAGGCTCCAGAAGCATTGAAGGTCATGTTAATTAGAGGGAAAAGCTAAGAAAGTTGTAAATCAAAAGTTAGCAAGTCACTGCTAGTTATGCTCGTTAGTTCGTTGAAATTTAGGTCAGATGTCTCTGAGGTTTTCTCTGAATATGCTATGAGTTTCGGAGTGATCTACTCATGAAATTGGAGGTCTATGAGTCTAGTTTCCAGCGCATTAAACGTTTTGTCGATACAACATCGGAGTAGAGAGATATTCACTTTATTGTCAGACGACGCAGACTGCCAGGCAGCCAGCCAAGGGAGCTCACCAAGCGAGCTTCACAGCGAGGTGGTATCTTGCTCTGGGCTTCGCTCAGCGAGCCAGGGTTCCCAAAATGAGGTGGTGGCAGACTTTAAATGTCTTAAACTCAAATTTTGCCTCATTTTCCACTCTTTGCTCGGCCAAAACAGACCCTCTACACATTAGGACTCTCCCTAGAGGCTTCCTTATGATTCAAGGCCAAGATTTAAGGCAAAACAAGGGAATCAGAAGTAAGGAAGCCCGTGGTTATCGTTAGATCATCCTCCTCTTTGTGTGCTGAACTTGGAGGCTTCTTGGAAGTGAAGTAATCTTGAAATTTTGAGTGATTCTTGTGCTTGGAGGTAAGTTCCATCTCATCCTTCTTGTTCTGTGATTATACAAGTTATAGAGCATGATTCTTGGTACTAGTTTGCTAAAGTGATTGTCGGAAATGTTAAGTCTTGTTATGTATTGTTGGGGCTGCCTATATGGAGTTGTAGGTTGGATGTGAAGTTGCTGGATTGTTATAGATGTTACGGAGGTTAACGAGAAGGAATAGGTAGACTGATTGTATTGCTACATGTGTAGGTTTCCAAATAGAAGAAAACATAAATTCTACGCACACAAGATGTTTGATAAAATGTCTCAATGAATTGATTGATAGTTTATTGATCTGATTGTGATTGAAATCATTCGTATGATGTAGATAATTGTTCGTAGAGCTAACAAGGACCCCTGGAACTTAAATAACTTCGACAACAAGGTATGTAAGGCTTTTCCCTTCTTTGGCATGATCTTGTTTTTAGCCCAAGAGTAAAAGGAAATATAGTCAAACGATTCCATTCCTAGTAGCTTGGTTACTTTGTGTTTCCCTTTCGTTATTGCTTATGATTTTAGTATGTTCTTTATCAGAACTCTCCTTCACATCTTGTGATATTCCTTACGATACGATTGATTCAGAACACTAGGGTTGGATTGTAGCTGCATACGATTCCATAATGATAGTCGGAGGATAATGACCAAGGTCACTTCGACTATATTCATGATGTCCCTTGATATTTGTCTTCCATTGCACTTATATATATGTATCTATTTCCTTATTGCGATGCACTATAGTCGGCCAGGCAGGCACTTATATGTGCATACCATCGGTTGGGATGTTATGTATCGTTATTTACCACTGGTTGGGCAGTTACCACTGATCAGTTGGGAATATATTACCGCGTCCTATATGGCCGGGCAATTTATATCATACGGCCCTATAGAGTGGCCCGATTTCTACGTACATGCATATATTCGTGGTTATGACTATTATATGCCCTCTGTGGCCTTTTTCTGAGTTTCAGATTGATTCTTATACCCTCCTCTTATATTACATTCTAATATACATATTTACCTGCCTTACATATTCATTACATATTTCTTACTGACGTTCCTCTTGTTGGGGGCGGTATGTTTCATGCCCGCAAGTGTAAATAGACTATTTGACGAGCCTTCTCAGTAGGACTACTGGTCAACTTGAGTTGGAGCACTCCTCTTCTTTCGGAGTTGCTGTCCGAGTTTTTGGGTGTGCATTTATGTACATATTATGGGTATGGTGAGGCCATATCCCGAGTTTTGTGATATGATTCTTAGAGGCTTGTAGACTAGTGGTTTATGTATGTCATTTTGTATGGCCTAGCCGGCCTCTTGTCAGTCAGTTGTATAACTTTGGCCTTGTCGGCCTTCTGATGTTGATTATGGCCTTGTCGATCTTGTTGTAAATCCACATGTTGGTTCTTCTTCATTATATCAGGTTGTCATATTCACTTTCCCCCTTGTGGTTGTTATCATAAGGCCTTGTCGACCCAGACTATTTATGGTTATGCGATAATATACAGGTGGTATGCTCGGGCCTCTTGGCCCCGAGTGCCGGCCACACCCCCCGAGGCTGGAGTGTGACAAACTTGGTATCAGAGCAGGTCTGTCCTAGGAAATCTACAAGCCGTGTCCAGTAGAGTCTTGTTTATGGGTGTGTTCTGCACCACACTTATAAGCGAGATGTTGTAGGACATTTATGGATCTTTTCATGCTTTCATCTTATAGATCGTGCAATAGAGCGGAGTCTTAAGAATTTGAATTTGCCTCGTGCTTTATATAGTTTCCGTAATGCCAATTACCTGAAATATGTCAGCTCATTCGTAGTAAGTGAATGAAAGATCCGTACCGGGTTGATGAGATGCCAAAGGTGCAACTATTATAAAAGATTTCAGAATGTGAGTATTTATTTTGCACATATACTAGGAAGGTAATACGAGCATAGAAAGATGATGTGTTGATTTTAGGATGACTAAGGAAGTGTTGAGTATGTTCTGGAAGAGTTTAAGACTTACCCGATCGACTGAAGTATGTTCGATGAAAATTCAACAAAGATTGCTTGTTTTGGAGGATGTACGGACTGTACTTTGTTGTACGTGTCGTACCTGGCCGGCGTACAATGTGGCGGTGGAGACTCTTAAGTCCTTATATTTTCGATGAGCCACGATCTAGATCTCATTTCTCATTTCCCACAACCCTAAGTAGCTCCTTGAGCTCCTCCAAAGTTTCTTTAAGTTTTCTTGATGATTCAAGCAAGGTTCGAAAGTAGAACAACGTGACTCTCTCCCTCACATAATTGTAAGCCTAGTATACTATTTCTCCTCTCTTCTTGGTTAATTGTGGAGGTTGTTTTGTGCCAGTAAAGGGTGCTAACTGGACTAACTTTAATCCCTAAAGGTAAGTTCTATCATCTCCTTGTTGAGTTTGAACTTCTACAAGTTGTAGTAGATTATTTTGCTTAGAGTTTGTAGCTCAAATATTTTGTTACAAATATCTGGACTAAGGTAAGAAGTGAGATTGATAGCAAGGGAATGATACGAATATACGTGGGACACCTGAACGAGTATGAGAAATGATTATGAGGTCTGAACGGCTAAATGTTAATAGGATGTATCGATCAGATTATTTAGCTCTATGGATTAAGAAAAGCATTGATATTATCAAGACCGCTCGGTTAAACGGAAAAAGAGTGGGAACTTTGAAAGATGTTATGATAAAACATATTGAGAAGTTTCAAGGTAAACAATCAGACAGTAAAAGAACAAACTACAAAAGAAAGGGGAATCCTTAGAGGTTATTAAGAAAGGAGCCCTTAAGATTTATGTCATAGCTAGAAAATAGAAAGTCTATCAAGACTGAGTATGTCAATTACGAATGCATGACGTTCTATCCATGTAAATGGTTTAGTAATCCCTAGTAAGAGGAATTGGATTGGAGCAAATTGCAAGTTGTTAAAGGATCATAGAAGTATGGAAGGAGTTGAGACAATAATATGATTTTCAAGGCAGAAATCTCTTAAGAATAGAAAGTGGTTCTCCTCCTGCAGAGAGGTAGTACGATGAAGAGTTGGTACAAAAACTCATTTGATGGTTTAATAAGAAGACGGGAAGGTTACAATGAAGAGTTTCATGACGAACCAGATCGTGTCATCCAGATTTGGCGAATGTGACCTGACTATGAGATGAGATGTAAGTGTCAATGCCAAGAAAGGAATGATAGCAACCTCCAGAATAAGGAAAATAAGCAATAGTAAGATTCGCTAAATATATAAGGCTAATAAGAGAAGAGCATGACCCATAAGTGAAGACAAAGGCATATAGTCCCAAAAAAGGGATATTCAGAATTAGTAAATGAAAGGGGTAAATTGAGTTAAGACGAAAGATGATATATGGGGCTAGAAGAGCCGTCCGTCAATACAAATTTTACAGTATAAAATGGTCTTAGAGCTTGAAGTTTTAACTTCCCCGATAAGTGATCACAACTTTCAGAAAGCAATCCAAATGGAAGTTAATGACAAAAAGGTCCAACATAAAGTGAATCAAGTTAAAAGCCTAGGGATGCCTGGAAAAGGAATCCAAGTAATTAAGTACGCACTCAGAATTGACACTGTTAGAATGAAAATGGATATGAAGATAAGGGGGATGATGGTGGACAGTAAAGACACCCAAGATCCTATAAGGGTATGTGATGATGACATTGCTAAAAGTATATTGCTAAGGGATGTTAACCAAAATTCCGAATATATTGATTTAAGTATAAGTATATCTAACAGGGAAGTACGTCAATAACTGTCGTTTGGTATGTTGGTCGGATTAAAAAAAAAGAACCAAGATTATAACCAAAGTGGAACTTAAGGCCAAGTATGCAAGAAACTCCTGGATAGAAGTTGAGATAAACCAATGCATTGCAATGCACATGTTCAGGATGGATTAGGGAATGAGTACGTTTTAGGCTTAAAAGGTGGTTGGGAAGCCAAGAAGGCATGCAAACCCAAGACTTAAGGTCGGCAACAATGACTACGCATTAGAAGTACGATGTGATATCATTAATAACCATGAAGACCTCCACTACGCCTTTAGGCGATAGTAACCAAAATTGAAATACGTTTCTCTTATCAATGGTAAAGGCGTCCTCTCACACAAATCGCGATGATATAGAGACCAATGAGTCTCCTTAAAAAGAATAACGGTTCTTGGGATTAAGAAGTAAGTAAAGGCGAGCCCAGATGGTATAGTAATGTATGTCCCTCGATGAGAAGGAGATGATTCAGAAGCTAAATTACAATGGACAGAGTTACTAACTAGAACTCAGTAGTAGCATTCTTAGTTGTCGAAGTAAAAGAACAAGGATAAAGGATTTTCGTTCTAGTACAGTTTGAAATGAGAGTTTAATAGAACAAGATAATAGCCTTTAAGGCAACTTAATGTAAGAGAGTTGAGCGGCTTAGCCTATCTTGAGGCCGAGAAAAGTAAAATGTAGCCAAAGTTTTATTAGTTAATGTGTCTAAGGGTTCAATTTCAAGGCTCCCATAATAATTGAATCGTCGTCCAGAAGTTATCAACATTGCCCTGTGACAGAAGTAATGATAGTGATACGAGAATATAGAGTTGGTACTATCGGGAAAAGAAGCTAGTACTCGAGATAAAGGGAGCCAGAGCTCTTTGATACCTAGGTTGATTGTATGTTCCAAATTTGGCTAATCTATAAGAACAAGATTTGAGCAGAAGTGTATTATTTTCGGTAGTTTACTCACCTTGGTTCGATGAAGGTGTACCATGATATGAGAGATATGTATTGGAGTGATGATGCGGCAAAGAGAATTGCCAAGTTTTAGCGTAATGACTCAATAGTCAATATAGAGAATGGATTTCCCGACATGGAAATAGAAAAGTGTTTCAAGGATAAAGTTCAATATGAACCCACCCCGTTCTTATAAAAAATGTTACCCAGATAATTAATGGTCGACAAATTTATAAGGATGACCCATTCCTTGTCAGAGTGAACTATTCGCACAACCAAGAATTACGCAAGTAAAATATATTAAGAAGACCGTACGATTTCAGAATATTCTAATGTCTATCATATTCGGTAAAGTGTCTTAGTTGTCATGAACTTCTAGAGATTCCTCCACAAAGGTTTGGGGGCATGGAGAAATCATGTCACAGATTTATCCAGAATATAAGGTCAGGCCAGACGCGCGATTTTGATGCTCGATGACATATGGCAGACACGTATGCTAAATTTCGAAGGAGGGTAGGAGGATCTCTTATCCTACAAAGAGTTATGTATCATGGTGGTTATCATTTTATCATCTAAATAGAGCCTTATAAGACCTTGTATAGTTAGAGGTACATATCTTCTATCGATCGATTCGACATAAGAAAATGGGAGTGTGTAAGCTGGAGTTAACCCACCAAATTGTAAAAGAAGTAAAGCCTCTTCAAGGGCAAGTGATAATAATTCAGGATTTGCCAGGAATCACCTACTGATGTGCAAAGCTGAGATCTAAAGAATGTCGTTTAAGATTAAGTATTTCCAAAGGTTCTTGCCCATAGAGTGTAATGAGATTCGACCAGAAAAATAAGTTTAGCCCCAGAGATAGGGTTACCTCCGTGAGTTAAAAAGGTCTAAATTAGTTTTCCACGTATCGATGTTGTAGTAGAGTATAGGAAATTTATTTCACATATCCCTAGTCAGAAATGTTGAGAGTACGGAGAATTATCTTATGAATATGCCTCAATTACAATGCTCCATAGTAGGCTTAACATACAACTATTATATGATCTAAATACCTCATAACAAGATCATCTTATCATATTATGCACTCCTAGCCTTATCCTAAAAGTATGTGCTATTACGATCTACTTACTTCGGCAAACTTTGTCGAAACTTATTTCTTTCAATCCGATTAGTCTCAAACTTTCTCGAAACTTAACACTCCAATGAACCTCTCTTAACCTTTTAGAGGGATCTTAACTTCTCCTGGCTTTCGTTAGTTAACCAGCAACGCAATCGACGTCAAAAGTATAGGGTGTAACAATCCGCGGTTGCAGAACCCAACCCAGATAGTGGTAGGGTGGTAAGGAAGTGAAGGCCCTGATCCACGAAACGGATCGGCTTCCGTGGGGTGAAATGCTTAGCGTATTGTTAAATCTTCATCAAACTTTTTTGAGATATGCTTCCTTTATTCCAATTGACTTCCAACTTTCCTTAAACCTTTTTAACATCTATTTAAATCATTCGTGACCCTCAGGAAGGGTCTCAAATTGCCAAAAATTAAATAGACTAACTATACTTTTGATCGCGCATAGAACTATGGGGTGTAACAACTAAGGACTTGTCCTACGAGGAAGCCCCCGTTGCTATACTAGATCTGCATGTCCGCAAGTTGAGAACCAAAGAAGTGGCTTTGGTAAAAGATTCATGTTGAAGTAAGAACGCCGAGGAGATGACGTGGGAAGCCGAGGAAGAAATGAGATATAATGATAATTTGCACGACCTATTGTCTATCCTTAGCAGTACCTGATTTTCTCCTATAGGATAAAACGCGTTACTCTACTTGTTCTATGAATAGCGTTTGCGGAATAATAAAGAGCAGTAAAGTAAAGGCCACAATATTTTTATGTGGAAACCACCCGGCTCACAAAGGCAGTAAAAACTATGACCTACACATCTATAGGATTTATTCCCAAAATCTACTATAATGGTGAGCCTCTGAAAATTCAAGTTACAATCTCTGCAACCTAGGAACTAATTTCTAATCCCTATCTTACTAATCAACCTCTAACAAGCAAGCAACCTTCAAGTTGAACACCAACTCAAAGTTGAATTTACGACGTTTTGCATCTAACAATATGCTTCTAATAAAGCTGATAAAGATACAACTTGATGAATAACCTAATATAAGATTTCTAGACTTAAGAACTGGAAAACATTATTCAGTAGAACAACTCCTTCAATCTTCTTCGTTGTATCAAGGTCGCAACTCTAGAATTTGAACTCTCAATAATATCATCGATCACTCAAAATTATGGATTCTCTCTATATGAGTGTGTAATGTTCTTCATGGTAAGACTTGGTATATATAGCAACTGGACATCATCACTACGACTGACCTAAACCCTGCTTGATACAGCCCATTAAGGTAGAATAGGGTTTGATATTGATTGGGGTTCTTACACCTTCTCGCATATCTAATTTCCTTATAGGACTCTGAAACATCTTGATAATTATGGTGTGAAATCCTGATAAATATATCGTTGAATCCTGCCGCCTTGTACGCCAAGTCTTTACCATAAAAATGACACAAAGCCTAGTCATTGCAAGATTTATTTGGAATATGTTGTTGGACCTGGTTCAACCACCTGATACTTCAGCCTCTAAGTCTTCTGATTATTTTGAGATGAAACATGTTGAAGTACTTTTTTCACCTATTTCTTCTCATGCATACAATATCTAGATTTAACCTGCTTCTAATATGTTAGATAGAACATATTAAGAGACTTGTTTCATTTATCACGTGTAGCTCTAGGCATGATTCATTCACTTCTGTGTCTGTCTTTCTTCACATGATATCCTAACTGTACCATGTATAGCTCATTCAACCATTGCACCTGCTTACTCTTTGAGATAGAACATTTTACATGTTTGTTCTATTCATCATTGAACTGCTCTGTCGTTGAGTCATCTCTTCCTCCGTCTATCATCTGCATTTGTTTCTATGATGGAACATTTCCGTGGTTCATTAACTGCTATAACAACTCTCCTATTTTGTATTACTGATCACAGTCATCTACACCTCTAACTGTTACCTGTTCATAAAGCATGTCTACATGAGTCACGCCCTAAACCTGAGGAGGCGTGGATGGCACCCGGTGCCTTACTTGACCCCGAGCGTACCAATCTGTAACTCGTATAACCTTAACTCAAACAAGCAAGCTAGGCCGATAAATCCAATCTGTAAATCATCTAACAAACAATTCTGGCCGACAAAGTCGTATACTGAATAATATGTTATCAACAACTATCCCATCTAAGGGGGGATCATCCCTAATATATGTATATAATCACTATGCGGGCCGACAAGGCCACCATGAAAGTCTATAAATAATAAAACCCAAAAAAATATATACAAGGGCCGACAAAGCCACCATGCTTACAATACTGAACATACATGACATGTTTACAAGTCCCTAAAGAGTAAGGATTGTACTATGGTCAGGACAGGGCGCCAACCTGTCCATCATATATGTATATACAGAAATCTCTAGACCTGACAACTCCGGATGACATGGATCTTACCACTCAGTAGATACTCGGTAGGATCTAATGTGGAGGTCCGTCTGGCTGTCTATAAGGACCAGTAGGCATGAAATACAGTGTCCCCGGTAAAAGGAACGTCAGTACGAAATAATAAACTGAGTATGTAAGACAACTAAATAAATGAAACTGAAATGAAATGAAATGAATGATATATTGAATGCAAACTAAGGAGTGAAGGATAATCTTGAAATATACTTAACTGCCTCTTACTCCTTTTAATTGAATAACACCACAACAAGCTAATCAGCCTCGTATAAGGCTCTGTGCATTTGTAAATAGCCCCGAAGGCAAAAATATAGCCTCAAATGAGACAATCATGTAAGTCCAGAAAGGCAAGCGTGCATGTATATATCCATGAAGGAAAATGTATGAATAGATAGCCTGGTAGGCCAGTGTATAACTCTAGGACTCCATATTCATGCTTACGATATTTTAACTAGATAAGCAACATTTCTAGACTGAAAGTGAACTCTCGACAAGGGAAAATACTATATGAATATCATGAAGCAATATAGACATAAGTTCTTGACGAATGACACTTCTTTGTGCCCTTAGCTCGGGACTCGTTCGGTGAGGAGCCATGCCAAAACAAAGAAGGATAGATTTTACATACCTTTAACGTCAACTTCCTATTTTTTGTTATGACCAATCCCCTCAATGCCTCAATCTACAAGAAATATAACAATACTAGCGTTAACTATAATGACACAAAAATCATATATCGAGTGTCACATTTGTTTTATAATGAATCGGACAACATCTCCCCTGTTTTTTCACATTCTTCAAGTTCAAAATAACAAGAACAATAACAACTACATCAAATCATCCACACATCAACTTATAACAATCACCAAACAACCCACACAAATATAACAACACCTTATGCGATTTCCCGCTATTAATTCTGTATTTTTTATCTCACAATTTAGCTATGGCCTGAACGAATTTAAATATATCAAGGAAAGGAGAATTATTACCTTATACACCAGGAACTCCCTTCCTCCACCTTACTTTACTCCGAAAAAGGCCCAGATTCAACAACGCGACAAAACATGACAACATAACTTCACGTTGCTGCTCATTATTTACTGCTATATATGTACATATATATATATGTATACATATAGGTATGTACATATATATATGTATACATATAGGTATGTACATATATATATATATATGTATACATATAGGTATGTGTGTTACAATGTTGCTGTTACCTCCACCCTTTTTCTTTCTTTTTTATTCTCAACAAAGTGTGGTAAAGATTTAAATACCACCCCTTGCCTTTACACCTGGCCTCCACCCGTTGTCATCTATCCGAATAATGCCATCACCTACTTACATATCCACATAGTCACTAGCTTTCTCCTTTTGACCATGCACAATGTTTTTTAAAAAAAATCAATTATGCCCATTTATGATTAAAAAAAAAGATAAGCAAAATAAAATAAAAAGCCCAGCCCAAAAATTGGGTCCGACCCAAAAGTAAAAAGTGTAAAACATAAAACGCAAAACCAAAAAATAATATTTGTGAGTAGGGATGGCAGGTGGGTATAATTTTGCGGATTCCGCACCGCACCCGCCCCAGTTGGGGCGGGTATGAGTATTGAAAATGTACCCGTCACGGGTAGGCGGGTAGGTGGTGGATTTGCAGTCATACCCGCCCCAAGCCCAAAATATTAGCAGCCCATAAGTCGTGCCTTCGGCCCATAAGTCACGACAAGTCTCTCATTCTCCAACAAAACTCAAAACCCTATGCCTCTTCAGTCCTTCAGGCCTTCACGCCTTCACACCTCCCTCTCTCTCGTTCCCCTTCACGCCGTCTCTCCTCCCTCTCATTCTCGAAGTCTCTGCCTTTTTCTTTAAAGGAGATGTTGATCTGGAAATATTGGGAAATATTGTTGTCTTTGCTTTGTGCTTTGGGGTTGTCTTGGTGAGGTCAATTTTTGTGCATTTGTTAAGTTTTACCTATTGGGTTTGTGGAGTTCAATTGAAAAAGTTGAAAAACTTTAGCTTATATAGTTGAAATAATATTTAAGTTTTGTCTACATTTGTAATATATAGCTATTTGGGTGGATAATTTTTGAGTTTTCTTAGAAATTTTGTTTTCTTGATTCTTTGTTGGGAAGGGGGAAGATGTGAAAAAATGGGGAATTCTGATGGTGAAAAAATTCGGAATTCTCCTCCCTCTCTCCCAAAGAAAATGAGACCGTGACAGTATTGATTCTTGACTCAAAATTTTGGGATAATTTTTGGAATTTGAATTTTTGGGATCATGTGATCACTAATTGATCACAAATGAATTGATTACAAAATATGGCAGGCGGGTACAGGCGGGTATTGGCGGGTGACGGATATCCACTTGGGTGGTGGAGCGAGTGTGGATTTAGGAATATACCCGCCTAGGCGGGTATGAATGTTGAAAATTGTACCCGCCACGGGTGGCGGGTACGGGTGCGAGGGTGGTGGTACCCGCACCCGCCCCGCCCAATTGCCATCCCTATTTGTCAGATTATCTCTTGCGAAAAATTAGGGCATCATCTTGCCCCTTTCTCTCTCTATGTCGACTTGGCGATCTTCTTTTCCACTAACTTGTACTGAGTAAGGCTTTACTTCCTTGTTTGTACTGAGAAATTGTGTTTAACATATTCATATTCCTCTTTGCATGTGCGAGGAGCTCTATGTGTTGTTGGTATTCTTATATCACCTGCTACCTCGACCTTCCAATTCCTCATAACTCTGTGTCTTTTCCTCTTTGCATGGTCCTCGTGCTGCGTCTGAAGGTTTACACTCTATTACTGCACTCTAATCCTTAGATATGGTACCTGAGATTTATCACTGTTTAGGACTTTCCTATGCTCCACCTCTATTTCCATGAAATGTTGACAATTAATTGCACCTTTATCTAATGTTGTATCTGCTAATGCATCTGCAAGCTTGTTACCTTCCCTTAGAATGTGAGTATATCTTCTAGAACCCTTCAATTTCTCCCATTTGTGACTATTCTATAAACTTTGCCGCAAGCCCCTATTTGTGCGAGCTGGAGTTGGGAGAAATAGAATAAAGCCATTGAAATTAATGGATTGTATTTCATAAAGGTTGTACACCATCAGTGTATATATCTTTTAACTCTTCTGTGAATTTTAAGGGAGACACTTTGTAAGCCTTTTTGACTTTTGTTTACATTGTCATCGGCACATGGAACTAATTAACCATTTATATTACCAAAAAAAATAACAAGAAAAGAAAACTGAAGGAATAATTGAAATCATTGCCTAAAGATAGTGGGAAAAGTATATATTATTTTTGTTAAAAACTACATATGTTAAGTATTTATAAACATTCTCATTGTACCAGCTGATCCTCAGAATAAGGTAACTAGTCCAAGCATAATTGCAAAGAAGAGAGCAACAACATTAATTGTGGCAGCAACTGCACTGCCTGGGGCTTGGGCTTGTGTAGTAGGAGGTGAAGGAGGAGCATTGGTGTTGGTATTGTTTGAGGTGGAGTTAGAAGCAGAACGCCCACCATCATCATCATCATTCTTGGCAATTGCAGCTACGGGTGGTAGTGGTGGGGTAATAAAGTCCTTAATCTCCAAGTGCACTGGAGGGGGAGGCTTGTACTCTGCTACTTCTTTTGGATCAAGCGCAACTGTTATGACATTCCCTGGATTTATGTCTTGTATCCTATACGCCATTGGATCCCCAGTGCACAAGTTTCCTGTACCAATCACATATATAAAATAACATTAATTTTTGTATTTAAAAAAAAGGGTAGCCCGGTGCACTAAACTCCCGCTATGAGTGTTGATTAATTAATACAATACTTAGATAATTTAATCATCTAGCTAGTAGCCATCTAAGTGTTGATTTACTTACTGATGTATGCATTTGCAGTGCTTGGGTACTGGGTAATGATTCCATCCACACCATAGTAAATAAGGTTATGGATCAACATATAAGGATCAGAGCTATAATCCATGTAGATATCTTGAAATTCATTTAGAACAGTTCCAGCGTAGACATTAACATTAGCCCAATGCATACATTCAATAAGGTTGGTGAAGTTCAAAGTGAAACCCTCTCCTCGAAATTGTGTGTATAAGGAATGCTTATGTAAAAACACAGCATCCGCGTGCTTCTTGATTTCCAATGCTGTCTCATTGGTTACAAATTCCACCTGCTTCTTAATGTGAAGTACTTTTTGGTAAGTGGGGATATCCTTGAATTTGTCCAGCACTGAACTTTCACCTGACATGATAAGAACTTTTTGAGTCGACTGCTTATCAAGTGTGGCGTTAATCAAAGCAGTCATGACGGCACCCACAATGTCAAGCCCCTTGTTGGTTGCGAGGTAGGCAGCATTCTTGAACATAAACAAGTTGACGTTAGTTATTAATAACTCTGAAATCTATGATTATATATATATATATAGTGTAGAGTAGAAAAAAAGCTTACTTCTATGTTGATCAGAACTCCAGGAATCGTCTTTTTCTTGGCGAATTCCAAGAAATCTGAGAGAGTTACAAATTTTCCCACATTCTTGCGTGCAGGATCCCTTGCCAAATCTCCATTAAATTGACTGAACATTTGAGCTGTGGCCCGGACCATGTGAAACAAATAAAGAGATAAGGTAAGAGAATTAGATTTCAGGAAATGAAATCAAGCTACTATTATTTGAAATGTTATTGTCTTGAGAGAGGTGGCTGGCTCACGTTTTAATGATTGAATTTCATCCCATGTAAAATCAAAAGAGAAAATTCCCATAGAGGATTGAATTGCATCGACCTTAGCCGCTCTACTCATGAAAGGTCCAGATGCAGTGGTGGTTGGGATAAGGTCAACTGAAGGCAAGCAAAATGCAACTGTATCTTTTGTCATTTGGACAGAACAATCGATTATGTCAGCACCATCATCTACTGCTTTTTGATAGGCGAGATCTGTTGATCCCGGATAATCTCCATTGGCTCCATTTGCGGAAATGATTAGAGCTGCCAATTTAAATTGCACGATAGAATTGAGATGTAACCTTTTTTCAAAAGTATTATAGAAACACTAAATACTATTTTCATTGCACAACGAGATTCATTTCCGTACTAGGGACTTTTCTTGAAGCATTCCGACTCCCTGCCAAGCAAGCTGCAGGTAGAAGGAGCAATTGTGAGCTGCAAGATTGTATGTGTATTTCCTCATAATCATAAAAATAATATTCTTACCAATGGCCATTGATGCAGACGTAGCGAAGTCTGTGACCACACCGTCCACAACAAACTGAGAGTTGTCAACAAATTGCAAATACTCTCTTTGTGGATCATAACTGTAATTGTAAGGCAAAAAGTTGTCATTTGCGAATCCATATGCAAAAACTTCAAGACCTTGTTTATGAGCATTAGCCACTAGATTGGTACTAGGCTCTAAATAGCGAGCTTTATTGACGGGCCATATGTACTCTCTTGGCACAACAATTCCCGCAGCGAATGTCTTGATCATGGATAACTTTGTTAATAATGAAGCATATGGTTCATTAGTTGTGGGTTCAACAAAATTTCTATCAATGGGAAATTTGAACATGAGCTTCGTTTTGAGACTTTGCACAACTGGTCCCATGCTTTTCAAGAAGCCAATCTCTGGAGACGATATGTAAGAGATATTCTTCTTTATCTCCAAAAGGTTTTTAATAAGATCCACTAAACTTAGTTTGTGCTGGTTGTAGAATGTCGCATACTGCAAAACAATTTACTAAATTAATTATTAGGGAACCAAGACTACACAATTTGATGAAAAAATAAGTCATTTTACCTACAATAGGATTTAGCATGGATTTCATCAAATGTTTCAACAATGAGAAAGTAGGCGACTAATAGATACCTCGGCATTGATCCACACTACAACATTCATGTTTTCTTCTAAAAATAGTTCCGTTGGATATGGTGATGAAAAATCAAATAAATCTGTTCTGCTGAATATTGATTGTGTCACTGGAGAACAAGGCAACAAAGTCAGCTAAGAATATTAGTACGAGAAGTAGTACCATATATCCATTTTCATGCATAAATTGTGACTTACCAATCAATTTACTAAGCATCTCATTACTCGTGAAGTCCAATGCAAACCATCCTTGAAGTTCTTTTCCATTAACAATGTAGGTTTTTTTACGATTTGGAAAAGCATCAGATGCATTTGTTGTATTATGGAGGTTTAACTGTGAGAGACAAAAGCCTTGTCCATCGCGACTCACATGGAGATCACATAGCAAGACAATACCACCCTTTCCAAATACAATTGCTTGACTAAAGGCTAACTCTGACTGCGGGGGATAAAGTCCCGAAAATCCCCCATTTGCAACTACTACTGGTTCATCACCATGTAGAGTCAACCATGTTCGCTTAGGGAGAGGAGGAGGAACTGCAGGCTTTCCACCTTTCGGGTCAGCTATAGTGCAATGGATCATCAAGCAAACTAATAAGAGATGCCTGATCATTTTCTTCCAATCCTGTTCTCACCCAAAGTATATTTGTTTAACCAAATATGCATCATGTTTAATTAGCTAGAAAGAAGAAAAAATGTTTTTACTACTATATGTTAAATTTATATGTTTAAGAACCATCTCAAAATTATATGTTAGAATCCCTAATTATCTCCATCATATCAATTAAGTTGTAATTAGAATCATATAATTAGGATGATTAGATCAATTGTATTGATTAGCATATCCTTAGAGATAGCCTAAATTGATTAGGTAGAATTGTATATATTTGTATACTTGGGATAAAATAAATCATGGAATTGATTTCTTTCATGGTATCAAGAGCCACAATTTTTTTGCCCTAAATATCCCCCCCTCCCCCGATTGGCCTCCCTCATAGCCGAAACCCTTCTTTTTTTTGGCCCCAACCAAAACGCCTCGGGAAACGCTCCCAAGGCGAGGGGGATTTGGCGACCTACCAACGATTTCAAGTTTCGGCCATCTATAGCCACTACGGCCACTGGTCGGCCTCCTCCTGAGGTCGACCAGCATCCCTCCAACCCCGCGAACCTCCTCAACTACTCCAACTTCGTCAAATCTTCACCCCCTATCCTGATTTTGCAAAATCCCAAAACTGCCAATAATAGCGGAAACCCTAGCCCTTGCGGCTTGCCTTCTCCCATGTCTATGTCGATTCTAATCAAGCCTATTGTTTATCTACATGGTGAGCCAACTATTAGGTTTGATATGAAGGAAGTGGAGGTGATGATTCATCACCAAGAATTGAATCTTGTGGTTATTGGCAAGTTTAGCCATGGTTGGCCCGATATTGGCTACTTGCGAACCACAATCCCAAAGCAATGTGGATTGAAAGTGGAGGTACATATTAGATATCTTTGTGATAGACATGTGTTGATTCGATGCACAATTGCGGAGGATTATGACTCATTAATGTCAAGACAAACATTTGAAATCAAGGAGAAGAACAAACCATATTTGATGAGAACATTCAAATGGGATTTTACTTTCAATCCAGAGGAGGAGACTCGATTTGCATATGGATGGATTTCTTTCCCAGGTTTGCCTCCACACTTCCATGGTGAATCAACACTTTTATATTTGGCGGCATCGGTAATTGCGGAGGATTATGACTCATTAATGTCAAGACAAACCTTTGAAATCAAGGAGAAGAACAAATCATATTTGATGAGAACATTCAAATGGGATTTTACTTTCAATCCAGAGGAGGAGACTCGATTTGCATATGGATGGATTTCTTTCCCAGGTTTGCCTCCACACTTCCATGGTGAATCAACACTTTTATATTTGGCAGCATCGGTGGGCAAGCCCATATCCATTGATTCGGCTACAAGGAACAAAACAAGGCCTAGTTGTGCTAGAGTCAAAGTAGAAGTTGATTTGGTAAAAACTCATCCCAAGAATGTTGTAATTCAAGTGGGTGAAGGGGCAGAAATTACATCTAAATCACAAAATATTAGATATGATTTCTTGCCCAAATACTGTGCCAATTGCAAGCTACAAGGGCACGACTTGATTGGGTATTGAAAACTCAATCCGGTATTGAGACCAAACAAGGTAGATGGCGGCAATAAGGGTGGTGCGAAGGTGGCAGGAGATGTAACGGTGGCTGGAGGTGTACAAAGTAAGTCCCAAATCTCTACTCTTCCATCTTCTTCTATAAACCCCTAAACCACCCAATCTGAGTGGCAAACCGTTAACCATAGACGGAAAACCACTGGAAAAGGAAATACAAACCAACCACAAAATTCAATGCAACCACAGAAACCCAATGAAAACCACATTCCGGTGACTGGAACAGTGAATACGATGCCTAGGGATGTTGGAAACACTGTCCAGGTATCGAAATTTGCATCCTAGTAAAAAAAACACCACTTGTGGGGAAAATTCCGACCCCGAAAACCCTACCGGAACCCTACCGGTAAACCCCTCAATCTCGATACCCAACCTGCCGAAACCCTAGCAGCTGCGGTGGCTGATGGGCCTAACCTAGTGTAACAACCCAACACTACCCTCACAATCCTAACCCTAATACCACTATACCCAAAACTACCAACTCTCAAAACCCTAAACCATCTATCGGAAAACACCCCGCTACCACCCTCCCGGAAACCACCTCTCCATCGCAAAGCCCCAACCCCGAAACCACCACTCAAAACTCTAAATCGCTACCCCAACCCGAGCCAAAACCACCCTCCCAAAAATCCCTACCCACCTGTCACCCGACCCTACACAAAAAACCCTACCCGCAACCCCTCCCGACCCGAAAAGCGACCCAATCCCACAAACTTTACCCGACACCCCACCCAACCCAACTGGCCCACAAACCCACGCCTCTCAATCAATAAACCCGAGCCTAATCCTAAGCCCCAGCCTAAACCCAAGCCCAAATCCAAACCCGATATCGGCGTAAATAACAAGCCCCAAAAAGACCCAATCCGAAATACCAAGCCCACAGTCCATCTTGGATACGGGCTCCACTTCAAATCCAAACTCGAAACCAAATGTTAACCCTACAGCCACAACATACACCCCAATCACAAAAAGCCCATCTACACAAAATTGGCTCAAAAATGCCTTTTCATTTCCAACACAATCATGCACCCTTAATGAAGCCAACTCTGACATCCCCTCTGTTAGCACTGCCACTGCCCCTTCTGATAGTGAGAGGGGGAAATGGTGTGAGACAGATGGGGATGATGTTGAGGTGGAGGAGGCAGATACCGAGAGGCCCACATCCGACATGCTCTTGCTTAGGCAAGCCTTTGACAAGAAAATGGCAAGAAATGGACACTTTTTGGGTATGACATCTTTTGAGGAGGTGATTGAAGACAAGAAATCCTACTATCCAGATCAAGGTGCAGAGGAGTACTTGGCAATGCTGGACGGTGACACGGAGGATGAACGAGAAATGGCCATGATACTAGCAGAGCCGCCAGTTAACTTCCGTGACTATGATGCATACGGCCTATATGATGAGGAGACAAATGATGAAGTTATGGAGCAAGAGACTTGCAAACTAGCTTCTGATGTGGATGAGGCCATTGAGGAGGATGTTGTGCCGCTTGTTGTGGATACTGGCTCAGATCAGGTACATTTACTAGAGGGTCCTGTGCAGAAGGGACCGCAAATGCAGGAAATAGGTACAAGAAAGAAGCGCACAAGGAAGACTAGCCAGGATAGTACAACGCCAGTCATGAGGCAAATGCCGATGAGAGAAGCAAAGAAAAAGCTATTTCAATATGATCCTTCCAAAATGAGGGACATTTCAATGTACGAAGGGCCTACTGAGAACTGGATGTAAAATGATCATATTCCAGGATTACTTGGTGGATGAGAAGGAAGAGATGCAACAGGTGGAGGATTTTATAAGTCCGGAGGTAGATGATCATATCTTCGTGCTTATACTATTTGCTCATTATGTTAGTATCCTCATTTGTAATATCATCATAGAGTGTATTATAAACTCCATGATGATCATAGAATACTTGCTTTTGTCAATTTCCTTTTTTCTTCATTCAGGTTAGATATTTTAGCCCTATAAGAGTAGTATGGTGGGGTAATAGGATGAGTCCCCTCTGCTTATACTTCCCCTTTGGGCCCTTTGTTTCTTTTCATTATTAATAAAATACCACAAGCTGCGAGGTTGTGGCTTATATAAAAAAAACAAGCCTTAGGGTTTTCTACAAACCCTAAACCTAAAAACAAAACCGTAAACCTAAACCAATACCAACCTCACCCGTTGGCTACCCTAAAACATTCCCTCTTTTAGGTTTTATTTTCTCTTCTTTCTCCAACCCTAGCCGACACCATTAAGGTTAATACACCAATCATAAAATATTTCTTTTCTCTTCTTTTCTTCTTGTTTTATTTTTCATGGGAAACTATGGCCGATAAACAAAAATTACATACTGCTCTTGCCGTGAACAATGTCAAGAACTTTATTTCAATCATCCTTGAGATGAAAAAAGGCCAATACTCTTCTTGGGCGGAGTTATTCAAAATTCACTGCTGTGCCTATGAAGTAATATACCATATTATCTCTTCCGAGTCTTCATTGGATACCACTGGAGTTGACAAAAAGTTATGATCTCGTTTAGATGCTATAGTCATTCAATGAATTTATGGTACTATCTCTAACGACCTTTTGCATATCATATTGGAACCGGACTCTATGGCTCAACAAGCATAGGAACGTTTGCAAAATACTTTTCAAGATAATAAACTTTCTAGGGCGGTATATCTTGAAATCAATTCACCAACGTTAAATTGGATGACTTCTCAAACGTTTCCACTTATTGTCAAGAATTAAAGATGCTTGCCGACCAACTATCCAACGTTTGTGCGCCGGTGACAAATCAAAGGTTGGTTCTTCAATTGATTGCAAGGTTGAATGAAAATTATGATGGGGTTGCTACATTCAGTCAACAAAGTAATCTGTTGCCTCCATTTTATGAGGCTAGTTCGAGATTGATTCTCGAAGAAACCCGCAAGGCAAAATAGACAACCTCCGCGAGAACCACCGTCGGAACAACGCTCGTCTCCACCTCCGCGGATTTTGCGACACCAAATTCCAGTTCGGGAGGAACCGGAAATCGCAACAATAGTAAAAAATGGGGGGTCAAATCGCAATAACAACAAAGGAAAAAATAATGGCGGAAAGGGACGTGGATGGGGTGGCGGCCAGCCCGCCGGCGGCAGCAACAATCACCACCAGCAGGGGCAATGGCGACCCAGCTAGTGGCAACCGCAAGCCCAATCCAGCGGGGGCCAGTACCCGCCGTGGGCTTGGGTACCACAATGGGATGCCCCAACCCCACCTCGTCGTGGGCCAGACCATCATCTTCGAACCGACAGCCCGGACTTCTAGGATCTCGTCCACAACAAGCATTTGCAACCCATGCACCATCTTTCGCAAGTTATGCTCCAACCGATATCGAATAGGCGATGAACAACATGAATCTGAATGTTCCAGATGATTCGCGGTACATGGACACAGGGGTTACGTCACACATGACGGCATCTCAAGGTAATCTCTTGTCTTATTTTAATATGAGCAGTAATAAAAATATTATTGCCAACAGTGGGTAGAAAATTCCAATTCATGGTATTGGTTAGGTAAAACTTCCCCCTCCTCACCCACAGTTATACATAAAAAATGTCTTACATGCACCAAATTGATTAAAAACTTGGTATCTGTATGATGTTTTACAACTGACAACAATGTTTCTGTGAATTTTGATCCGTTTGGGTTTTCTATGAAGAATTTTCAGACGGGGATGCTACTAATGAGATGTAATAGCATGGGGGACTTGTATCCCATCACTACCATTTCCAACAACCACGTGACCCAACCAACAATCTTTGCAGCTATTTCCCCTGTCGTATGGCACAATCGGTTGGGTAACCCGGGAGCACCGGTGTTCAATACTCTTAGGAAGAATAATTTTGTTATTTGTAACAAACTTTTGGACACTTCTGTTTGCCAAACTTGTGTGTTTGGGAAGCATGTTAATCTTCCTTTTTCAGATCTACTTCACATATGCTTATGCCATTTGATCTTATGCATTGTGATTTGTGGACATAACCATTTCTGAGTTCTGCAAGACATAAATATTATATGCTTATTTTGGATGATTATTCGAATTTTTTGTGGACATTTCCCTTAGGGAAGAAATCACAAGCCTTCATCGTTTTTAAACAATTTAGTGTTTTTATCAACATCCAATTTGACAAATCCATTAACTATTTGCAATATGACAATGGGAGGGAATTCCTAAATGCTTAATTTAATGATTTTTGTCACCAAAATGGGATATCTTTGCGTCTTTCATGTCCACATACATCTCCTCAAAATGGAAAAGTTGAAAGAAAAATTCGAACGATTAATAATATGATTCACACACTTCTGTGCATTTATCCACACCACCAATGTTTTGGCATCATGCACTTCAAATGGCCACATATCTTTTAAATATTCTTCATAGCAAACTACTTTCCAACGTGTTACCTACACAAAGGTTGTACTATCGTCTCCCATCTTTTACACATTTAAGGTTTTTAGATGTTTGTGTTATCCCTTGTTTCCGTCCACAACCATTAACAAACTTCAGGCTCATTCCACTCCTTGTGTGTTTTTGGGATACTCACAAAATCATAGGAGATATAAATGTTATGATATGGGAAAATCATTATCTCTCGTCACATAATTTTTTATGAGTCTACATTCCCGTTTGCTAATTCTCATGTGGCATCCCCACCTTCATATGATTTTCTGGATGACAGAATACATCCAATTTTACAACACCATCTCAATACCCAAAATCAGATGGGACCAGCCTCAAATACTCCCCATACCGTACCGGCCCAACCACAAAATGGGACTGGGCCAGTCTGCCGTGAGGTCACTGTCTCTTTACCGTCGGCCTTGGCCCAGTCCACATATTGTGGCTGGCAGGCCCAAATGAGGGAGTCCACTGCTCCCTCACCCGTGTCCACAAACCGACACCCAGACCTTCACTTTAGGCACAAAACCTTGACCCGAGTCGGCCCAATCACCAAGCAGTAATTGAACCGTCAGTTTTGGCTCAACATCGAACCTCCCCTCGGCCCAATAACCTACCCGACAGCCCAACTCCCCCACCACGGACCATTGAAACTCATGCCATGCATGGGATTTTTCTGCCCAAACGCCATTTTAACCTAACATCCTTAGTCTAACCATCACCTCTTCCAAAAAATCTCAAAGCAGCCCTATCAAACCCGAATTGGAAAGCTTCCATGTTATACAAAACTGATGCTCTTATTAAAAATAAGACGTGGGAGTTAGTGTCCCGTCCATCTAATGTGAACATCATCAGGTCTATGTGGGTTTTCTGTCATAAAAAGAATTTTGATGGTTCCTTTGCGAGATACATAACTTGTCTTGTTGGTGATGACATATCTCAACATGTTGGCATGGATTGTGATGAAACATTAAGTCAGGTGGTTAAGCCAGCAATCATGACTGTTCTTATCCTGACACTGTCAAAGTCCTGGTCCATTCATTAGTTGGATGTCAAAAATGCATTCTTACATGGCCATTTACAGGAGACAATTTACATGCACCAGCCTTTGGATTTTCAAGACTCTAAACATCCGGATTATGTTTGCCTATTGAAAAAATCTTTATATGGTTTGAAACAGGCTCTCCGGGCATGGTATAATAGGTTTGCAGGGTTTCTATCCACATTGGATTTTTCACGCAACAAGTCCGATCATTCCTTGTTCATTTATAAGAAGGGAAGCGACATGACATATATCCTCATATATGTAGATGAAATCATTCTCACGACCTCATCTAATGATTTCATCTACATCACTTCGCCAGTCTATTATGTCTTTCATTGCAGTATATTTTGCAGTGAAGGATTTGGATCCTCTAAATTATTTTTTGGGTATTGTTGTAACCCAATATGCAGGTGGTATGTTTCTAAGCCAATAGAAATACGCCGAGGAGATCATTGACAAAGCCGGTATGTCCTCCTGCGAACCATCACATACACTAGTTAATACTAAGGCTAAATTGAGTAACTCTACAGGTACTCCATACAGTGACCCAACACATTACCGCAACCTAACAGGGGTCTTTCAATATCTTACTTTTACGAGACATGATATCTTCTATGCAGTTCAGCAAGTGTGTTTACATATGCATGATTCGAAAGAAGAACATATGGGGGCTCTCAAGCGGATTTTGCGGTATGTTAAGGGTACTCTTCATTTTGGATTGCATCTTTATAAGTCCTCTATTTCGAGTCTCTCATCTTATACAAATGCTGATTGGGGTGGTTGCCCGGACACACGTCGTTCAACATTTGGTTATTGTGTATTTTTTGGAGACAACCTCATTTCGTGGTCCTCGAAACGACAGCTGACGATGTCTCGGTCAAGTGCTGAAGCAGAATACCGAGGGGTAGCTAATGTGGTCGCTGAATCATGTTGGCTCCATAATCTACTATTAGAACTCCATTGTCTGATTGCAAAAGCAACCGTTATTTATTGTGATAATGTGAGTGCGATTTACTTATCAGGTAACCCTATGCAACATCAACACACCAAACACATTGAAATGGATATCTTATTTTTTTGAAAAAAAAGTTGCACGTGGACAAGTCCGTGTTCTTCATGTACCGTACTGTTATCAAATTGCCGACATCTTCAACAAAGGTGTTCTGCGCGTAATGTTTGATGATTTCAGGGACAGTCTCGGCATACGAAAACCTTCCGCTAAGACTGTGGGGGACTGTTAGGATAATTAGGGACATAATCCCTAATTATCTCTATCATATCAATTAAGTTGTAATTAGAATCATATAATTAGAATAATTAGATCACTTGTATTGATTAACATATCCTTAGATATAGCCTAAATTGATTAGATAGAATTGTATAATTGTATACTTGAGATGAAATAAATCATGGAATTGATTTCCCTCTCTTGCTTACCATTCAGTCTCTAATTTCTGCACATTGATGTAATTCTCTGTGAGTTCCCTCCCAATATAAAAAAGTGGAAATAATAATAACAACAACCCTGAAGCCAAAAAAGATTATGATGCTGCTGCAGGGGAATGCATATCAATTAAAAAGGTTACACTAATTCTGAACACCAATTGAAATACATCGTAGAGCTTTTATATTTCTCTATTCTTTATCTACATAATTTATAAATTGCATTATTTAAATAATTCTATTAAATAACCAAATGACTAAAAACCAAACCCGTTACATCATCATAAATCTAAAAGCGAATATATGACATCAAGAATTAAGAAGAAAGGAATAAATAAAATAAAACTCACTTGAATCTTGAGATCAGGGAAGGAAAAGAGAAGAATTCCCCCTTGAGTTTCAGAAGACAAAAAATTAAGAAGCTTTAATTAATTTTCTTTCTCGCATATCTCGGGCTAATATCTGATTCTTATTATCTTATTTTCTCTTAAATGGATTTTACTATTTTTGTTCTTTCCTTTTAGCTTTTCGGTTGAGTTATTTATCATAGTAAATTTGGTCGTGCTTCGTGCGATCATTAAAGATTTCATTTTTTCCGTTAAATTTTTATTTATTTAGCTGAAAAGTAAATGCTCAAGCCCAATCTCGGTTCAAAATTAAAACAAAAGCAAATAGAAAATTCAGACAACAAAATAAAAGATATCATTAGATTTACAAACTAATTACTGTATTTGAAAATTGAACAAGAAAATAAATATTTACTTCTAGTCCTCAAAGCAAAAATATATTAGATTTTAACTCTTAATCAATTTTATTATTAACACGTTCTTCTATATTTTCCTCTAAATTTAAATCACCTAAAACTTGGTTCATAGAAAATTAGATCTATAAAAAAGGAAAAGAACTTCTTTAAATTATCACCATCTGTTATTTTGTTTTGGTGTAGACGTGCAGTTATGTTATTTTATTGATTCATTTAATTACATAAAACAAATTAATCATTTTTTGTTTCAACAAGTCAGTGACAATATTTAACGTTCATAAGTAAAACAAAAGGTATAAAATTAATATCTACATTTTGGCTCAAAGCATTGGTTTCTACCAAGGTTGTCCGGGGGCCAGTTCGGTCCGATCCCGCCCCCCCGATCCCCCTAAAAAAAAAAGATTACGGTGTCAGGACTCAAAACCGGGACGGGACCTGGGCTCGTCCCGCCCGTTCCCGTCCCGATTCGACCCGCGCCCAGACCCGCCCCGCCCCGACCCGACCCCGTCCCCCTTTGCAAAACTAACTGCTGCAACAACGGCAAAATTTAGATTTTGGCCGTTGGACAACGGTTTCAATAGCCATTTTTGGCCCCCCCACCCCATAGACCCCCTACCCCCTTATTATTTATTTTTAACCCCTAAGTTAGTATATTTATACTTTAACCCAATTTTTCAACTATAAATACCTAATTTTCTCTTCATTTTATCTCACAATCTTCCTACAATCTATGTAATCTCTCAATCTATCTCTCTACAAGTCTACATTGCCTATTAAATATTTTATTTTATTTGCTCATTTGTATAATTGTATCAAAGTTTAAAAATTGGGACTGAAGTTGACAACTAGCTTGAGGATCATCCATCGAGCAAAGTTTTAATTTTCAACCTCGATTACACGTCGATGTTACGTCGGCGTGTGGTACATTCGTTTATTCTTTAAATTATTATTGTTACTTTATTTTAATTATCGTACTTAATTTCATTATCTTTAATTATTTATTTGCATAATTAAAATTGAAGAATTAGACGTATGATTAAGGGTAAGGGTAAGGGTGCTTCTTCTCGTAGGGGTAACAGGGGAGGGGTACTTCTTCTAGTCATCCTATTCTTAGTCAGGATGATTTGATTGATTACACTCATATAGATGAAACTGAATTTTTTAATGATATACCATTAGATGATGAGATATATTCTGCAATTGAACCAGACTTTAATTTAGACGATAATCTAGATGACACACCCACTAGTGCACCTCAACAACCTCAACCTCAGACTGAGTCTCAGCCTCAATTGAAACTGGAATGCCTCATATTTCCCCTAGTATGAGTCGAGGCCCCACACAACGAAAATTAACATCAGTTGCATGAGATTTTTTTTATAGGGACCAAGAGAATCAAGTAGTTAAATCGAAAAAGGTCAGGGTGGGACGGAAGGTTTATTGAGACATGTACAAGGCTATCACAAAGCTAGGTGGGATGAATACGAGGCTACAAAGTCGGGTGCGTCAATGCGCTCTCAGTCGGGACAAGGTTCACATAGTGTCCAGGACCAAGTACAGGTTCAAATTAACCCGACAACAGGGGAATTGTAGGTCCTAAATACGATAAACACGGAGATAGGGAAGCAATAACAAAATTAGTTGCAGTGGAGGGTTTGCCTTTTGCATTTCCTTCCTCTCCTGATTTTATTCATTACATTTCTAATGTATAATCCTGCTTTTAACGGTTTTCCTAGATCAACTGTTAGGATAGACATTTTTAAATTTGCAAATGAATATCAACAATATTTACATTATGCATTATATCATTTTCCTGGCAAAATATCTATCATTTCTGATATAGGTCGTAGTACTAACGGCAATGATTATTTAACTGTAACATGTCATTGGATAGATCATAACTGGTCTATGCAAAAACGTATTTTAGCATATAGATATATTGATGATAGGCACACTGAAATTTAAAAAAACATTTTTTTCCTATGCTCAAATTAAAAAAAAAAACTATTTCCACTATTTATATTATTAGTGTTGTATTAACTCCGACTATTAAAATAGACGGTTGTAAAACACTTATTGAAATGATTTATGATTGTATAACAGCACTTTCACCTCCAACTAAAAAAAAACTCAAATGAACAACCACATATGTGATTTGCAACTTTTGAACAACACCACAAAGTTGCAATTTTGAAATTTTATTACAGAAAAAACATATTTCAATTAAATAATATAAGAGGCACAAAAACAACATGGAGATGTTTTTATTACACTATCTTGTTCAATTATTTAAGTGTTTATATTCACAACTTTTTTGAAATTAAGTATCTAAAAAATGGAATCCCGGACACTACCCGACCCCGCCCCGCCAACACCGGTCCCGTTTTCCGGCGGGACGAGGGACGGGATAGGACAGGACATCGACCTGTCCCGCCAGTCCCGGCCCGCCGGTCCCGCAGGAGGACTGGTCCTGACCCTTTCCCCAGTCCCACCGGTCTCGCCGGAGGACTGGTCCCGACCCTTTCCCCAGTCTCGCCTGGTCCAGTGCCAGGACCCGCCCTGAACCGCAGGGACCTACCCCGAACCCGGCCCCTTGGACAGTCCTAATATCCACAAAGAAAATGTCATTTTTTATAATATTAAAAGAGGGAAAAATAAATACAAAAGAAAAGGATAACAAGAGGAACTAACGTAACAACCAACATTTTTGTTAGGCCCCAACCTCATCCAAAAACATAGAAAATCAATTTTAAAAAATTACAACCCAATACACACAAAGTAAAGAAATTAAGAGAAAAATATACTCTGTAGTTGTAATAATTGTGAGACACCAAGGATTTTTCCTGGATCGATAAAAAACAGAAAACATACTTCTTGAGACTTAAGATTTTCTGAATAAGGAATTTGTAATGTTAAGGAGTACTAATAATTAATACTTTATTCTTACAGTGATATACATAAAAAAAAAAAGGGGGAGAAAAGGCAAAGTCAATATGAGTATTGTTCAAGAATAATTCTAAAACTAATGTCAGGACATCAATAAAAAGTTACAGTCTGTGCATTTCATTGTTTAATGTACTAGATAAATTTGATTAAAATTTAAAACATACCTTTTAGAGTTAATAGATCTGCAAATTGCTCAGAGATTTGCAAGAATGAAAGCAGCAGGACTCACCATTTTAACTGGTTATTCTCTAAGAACACACCAACTCAAGCACTATTTATTTCATACCCCAATGAAAACTCTCGCCAAACATTTCCTTAAAGAGCACTTACAATATCTATTTAAGGAGAAGGCAGTTGAGTTTGTGAATTCAATTTAATATTGTGTAATAACTCATGAGTTACGTCCCTTGGAGGACATCCGCTCAAATATCTCATGTCACATATGTTACGTCTTTTAATTTACTCAAAATAATCAGGAAAGGACTTAATTAATTAGGGAAATATCTTTTTAATTATTCAGCAATTCTTCAAATAGAATAAAGAACAAAAGGGCAAAAAGGACAAAAAATTGAGAACATAGATAAATATGAATAATGGCCTAAGAGATTTGCCACCTACCTCTTTTATCCTAAGTTGTACTATATTTATATAGATTTATTTCCCTTTTCTATCTTCACACGTGTATTTATACCTAAAAATAATTACTCTCACTTTGTATATAATAATATTTGCTCATGCATATTTGTCTGGAATTGATGCATCCTAGCATAACGGTTTGAATTATTAATTTTAAGGACCTTTTAATTTATCTTTCTATTCTGCATTTGGATTTTATTAGAAAATCACCCTTTTGATTTAATCTATATTTTCTTTCTTTTGTTTTTTCAATAATCGAGATGACAATTCCTCTTCAAAGAAAAGAAAGCAAAAATTAAGATCTGAGTCGCATTAAGCTTCGGTTATTCGCGAGATCCAAAGAATGATCATACCACAAGAGTCTATTGTACACAACCTCCTTATCATGCATTTCTACAAAAGGTTGTTTTTACCTATTACAAAAATATAGATCAACAAAGGATTAATCTTTTTATTTTGGGAAAATTTCAGATACCTTCTTCTAGGTTTATCTTTATAACACTAATCTCTCCTGTAGTTTATAATATTACGCTTACCTCCTTTTTAAATTTATTCGTACAATTCTTTTAATCTATTTATTTTAAAATAAAAAGGTAAAATTTGATAAATTTATCCTTTTTAACTTTCTTAATTATTTTATTTTTTCTTCGTTCTTAATTAATTTTGTCATTTTTTTACTCTTTCCTCATTTTCGTGTTCTTTGCTGAGTTCATCTCTAATACTGGAATATACATCCAAGATATGCTTGCTTTCGATCGCGATGCCCTCTTTGTTAAAATTCTTTTAGTTTATCAAAAAAAAAATTGTTTGTTGGTGGAGACAAAGATACTGTCACGATCCCTTCGGCCGTCGTGGTGGCACATATACCTTTTCCATTGATAGGCGAACCATTTCCCAATCCCAGCACTATAAACAATATATAATAAGCGAAAATAGAAGAAAGAAATAATTAAACCGTCTTGATAATAATAATGAAAGAGTAACAGAATGCCAAATATTTACTTATTACATTCTCATTGATCTAGTCTGATTAGTACAAGAGCCACTAAAACAAGATACGAGAAAAGTCTGAGACATTCTCATAAATGCAAGTAAAGACAGGAGATGATGAAAAAGCATCCAGGGGCACACTGAGGATGTGAAGTCTTACCCCGGATACTCAAGTCTACCAAGCTCGGACTCAGCCACGTGGTTTGGTGTTGGTCGCTGGTGATGCATCTGCATCCAAAAAAATACAACAAGTGTAGTATGAGTACACAACGTACCCCCGTAAGCATCATTGGCTGACAATGATGGAATACATGTAATGGACATAAATATCAAGTTGACACACAAATAATCCTAATCTACATTTTCTAATCTATCACATAAGTCACCTCACATGTATGGTTCAATAGTCAAGTCAACTCGGAATCATGGAAGTACAATAAAAAAGAATTCACCTCATCATATAACAGTTCCAAATAAAGTACAAATATCATGATACATTGTATGCAAATGGATGAACGCATGAATGCAAAGTACCTTTCCATCAACCGGTATACACATTCTATCGGAATTTTCCATATACAAATGACCCATGGGAGACCCGCGAAGTTCATATACCGCTCACAACCAGCCGAAAATACCTCGGTCTGGCTAGAGCCTTAGACTCATTTATCGATTCATAACAATCATCAATCAGCTCAGTATTTTCAAACCATCTCATAACAGTATCAATACCTTTCTATCCAGTCTCAACGGACCAACAACATTCCATTACACTCTATTTTGATGTCAGAATATCATCTGTGCATGAGTGCAACAGTAATAAGGCAAGTAATCATGAAGTGTGAGATGCAAACAAGTTCAAGAGATGAATAACACATGCCTCAGAATTATCAACAGTACATAATTTCACATAATCAGTCTTTCATATCAGAAGGCATATGTGAAGTAAACACAAGAAGTATCAATCAATGGCAATAATCCCACGTAATGGCGATAAGCCCCCATAACAACAGTCAGAATCATACTAAGGAGGATTTACCAAAACATCCCTTAAAATAGTTCAACACCGGTACCCACCCAAGAGTTCATCACAGCAACTAAGGTGATCTCCCAACACGCTCAATACCTCTCAATAATTATATATACTGCATGCTTATTTCGAAGTCTAGAAAAAGTAAGTAGTAGCCTACCTTAGAGCCGAACATGTGCCACGAATAACTATTCCTCAGCCAAGGCCTTGACTTTGCGAAGCACCTCCGAACGTTTGTAGTATAATATTATAGAATCTACGTTAAGAAAGTATTCAAATGCAAACAAAGTACAACCTTTCAAAGGAACCGACTACCTAACCACCAAATCGACCCCGAGCCCACAAGGGTAAAATTGAAACTTTAATGGTCTAGAATCATGATAGCGATCTAATAAGTCATATCATTACGTTTGATAAGAAACTAATCTCATTTATGTCTTCAATTGCACTAATTAATCCAAATCTCCAATTAGGAAACCCTAGATTTTTCCTCCAAAATTATACGGAATTGAAACAACAAATTAAACATTGCAATAGGCCATTTTATCATTACCCAATCTATATATATAATATCATAACCTAAAGATTAAGTCTTGATCCCTAATTTCATGGATTAAGGCCTCTTATTGATAAACATAATCCTAGATTCATTCTACCCAAATCATGGAAATAAATCTAATTTCAAAGACATGATCATGGATAAATAAAGTAAATGGGTTAGAATCATTATCCCAAAGATGAAGAATATTGAAGACCTCCAAAATTTCCTCCCAACCAAGCTCAAGTCTCAAAATATGAAATATGAAGAAGTGATTTTGAAATGGTCTTTTAATCTAGGTCTGACACAGCGATTCCGCTTCTGCTTAATTTGCCTCGCAAAAACGGCCCTACTTAATGTACCGCATGATCGCAAAAGTGGAGAAACTCCGCAGAGGCAGGTTGCCTCTACACACAAAATTCCGCAGAAACGGCCAATGGTTCACTGGTGCCGCACACCAAAAACTAGCAACTATAGCAAAACTTCGACCAAATACACGTAACTCACTCGAAACCTCCCGTACACAAACCAAACATGCTACGCAAGTGTAAACTGCGCTACAAACTTTCTCGCTCACTCAGAATTCTCATTCGACCAAGCTAAGGTCCGCTTTTCTACGAATCCACCCAAAACCATCAAATTTCAAAATTTAGCAAATAATGACTCAAAATGCCTCGAGAAGCGAACTAAAGACTCGACTAAATAAAAATGACATTTCAAAACTACCGAAAGCGATGAAACTCATAAACGAACCCATGTGCTCCCCTGTGAATAGCTTAACATCCAGGGCCATTGCAGTCGTGCATGACATGAATGTTGAAACAGTCTTCCTAACCGGAGAGTTGGAAGAGGAGGATCAGAGTTGATTTGTTGGACTGTTGGGCTTCTTCCTGAACTTTTATTTTGGTCCCTGAAATGTTTACGTTTTGGTCCTGGAAGTTTCAGATATAACAGAAATAATGAATCTGACAACAGAAACATTGACTCTGAAGTTAGAGAGCCAACAGTTGGAAAACAAACAGTCTGAAAGTAGAAGTCATATGAAACAAAAGTCTCGATATGAAAGATATGGGTATCATAGATGACATCTTAGGAATTGGGATTTCTAAGACATCTAATGGACTGGTCTAACTTCAAACTCAGTTGTAAGATAGTTGACAGTCTCGTTAAAGCCACCAATGGATATGAATCATAGAATTGATTGGAATCATGGTGCACCCATATACAAGAAGTGATATGCGTAGGTCATATGTAGTTCAATGTATTGTACACACTACAACCGACCTGGTATTGGCCTACAAAGCAGATCAGTTGAACTAAGGTTCACTCATGATTCTGGAAATGATCGATAGAAGGCATTAAATCAAATATGACGATGTTTGAAATATTCGCTTATCTACGGATTATGGTATTCTGGATGTCCAACGATTCTGGGAGAACACAGTGATGCAAACTGGACATCAGACTTGAAGAACACCAATGCCATAAGTAAATGTGTATGGTGGGTCTTGAAAAATCGTCTAAGCAAACTTGCATCGGCCAATTCATGATGGAATCGAGTTTATCGCTTTAAACAAAGAATGAAAGAAGTTGAGTAACTTCACGACTCCTTAGAGGACGTCCCTTATTGGGAGAAACCCGTGCCTTCAATAGTTATACACTGTGGCTAGCCGGTCGGCTTCAGGAATGGCACGGATAACGGCGTCTGGACATATCTGTCGGAGACATGAAACCGTATGACAGTTGATCATCACGGGTGTCACTTCCTTGATTACTAATCAAATGATATAGCAGACCCTTTAACTAAGGGACTACCTGAAGATAAAGAGTTTTGCATGTCTAAGGGAATGGGCATAGAACCCAAACAATACGAACCTTTGCGGTGGTAACCCAACCATACTAACTGGAGATCCCAATAATTTGGTTAAATGAGAAAACTAAGCTGCAAAAGGTTCAGTTAAGCACTTCGGTGGTAGCAAGAGCACTTCCGATTATGATTTCCATAAAGAAACATGAATCCAAAGCCGTTCCCGCGATAAACATTAAAGTGTTGCCTGCATTATGGGTAAGGTTAAGCTTCCAAACCTTTAACGATCCTCAAACGGTTGAGGTTGAGGTTAAGGTTAGGGAAATTTTTAATGATTCCTAACACTTGTGAAGTGGGGTATAGCAGGATACCTTGTGGGACATCACCTATTTAAGTGCGAGGACAGGCCACCTCAAAAGAACGCACTTAAGAATCCAAGTGTGTCCACGGCCACAATGGACAGAACAAAAAAAAAGAAACGAATAAAGGGGAGGTATTGTGTTGGTACCGTTGTCATGGCTTATATTAAACATTGACGGTTCAAGACATCACATTCACCGCGCAGTAAGTAAGTCCGATGGTATTCAACTAGGGAAGGTTCAAAGTGGAAGCTACCTCTCCTGATGCAATATATTTTCGCTGAAAGTAGGCACCTTACGTGTGCGCCCAAAATCTCTTTCAAGAAGGGATTGTTGGAAATTTACTAATGTGGAATTAAGTTTATCCCATTATTTATGACTCGAACAATTGGGGCCCCGCACGTCGGAAATGTCATTTCCAAACACGTGCAATCTTAGTGCCAAGTATCGTAAATTTCGTTAATGAAAGAGATATTGGTACGTAAGTGAAATGTTTGACACATAGAATGATGGACGGTTATTGGATAAATAACAAGTGTTCCACGTTGGTAAACAAAGGAAGGATTGTGCGAAGTGTAAAATGGTACGGGTCGGAAAAGTGTCGCGTCGCTCCCTAGCAGCGCCGCGACGCCTGACTGGCAGTGAGCGTCGTGGATTTTCTGGTTGAATTAGCGTCGCGACGCTAATGTGGTAGAGCCGCGACGCTTTATTGGCGGTGAATGCTCGACGGAATCCCAAAAGGTTTGGCTGTTGAGGGGGTTTCAATGGCATTGAATCCACCCAATAATGGCCATTACTTAGACCATTATGTTGCTGCATTACTTGGGGGTTAAATGCCATCAATTACATGACAATTGATTGCCATTACGGGGCATTTGAAAGGCCATCTTGCACACCTATAAATTGAGGCCTTGGCTCAATTCTATAGATGAAAAACAGAAATACATAAAAGTATTCAACACCACAAAGAGATCAGATTTTCCTGATAAGCAATCCTTCTCTTAGCAATCTTCATTGTTCGTGTTCTTCGCTGGGGTCATTTGTGTAGGCTTTGCACACTTGATAGTTTGTTGTTTCATCTTGGGAGACTATTGTCCACACTTTCGTAAATCCCAATCTTTTTTTAAAGATAGATAGTCATCTCTCGACTCAGCCGGTGGCGTTGTGGTTTATATAATTGGTTGCTAAGTGTTTCAGGTGTTAACTTAACAGACGAAGGACTCTAACCGTTCGTATTCTCAGCGGATCTACAAGCCACAAGTGTAGCAGTTCATGTTCTTGTATTTCTGAATACAAGTTCCATATTTGAAGTTTCAATTAAAGATCAAGATATTGGAAACTTATTGTTGTCCTCTTTGTTGTTTATCCTTTCGATCATTGTAATAGTTATTTACTATTCCCGTATGTGCTTTACATATTTCAACAGAATATGAATATGCATGTAAAGATAAAAACTATAAATACTTGCCTTGGCCTATTTTCATTACTTATCTTGAGATTTATGATGAAACTCTTTTAAGTGTAGCTTCTCCTTTATGGAGCTTAGGTTAGTGTGTAGACTTTAGTGGGAGGATTCATTTAACTCTTATCTTGATCATCTCTTGGATAATCTAGGATTAGATTTTAATGTATGAGTTCAAGTTCTTTTTTCCCTTGGATTGATTAATTCATTTATTTGCTTGTTGATTGATATGTGTTGGTAACCAATCCAATGTTTTTAGTCATACCAATTAATCGATTAAATCCTTTCTTTCTTCTAATCTCATCTCATATATCTTTTATCTCATCTATTGATTTCTTCTATATTTAATTTCTGCGTACTTGTTGTTGTTTTCATACTTTCCTAGTTAGGATCATATCATTTTGTATCAGAGCTTAGGCTAAATAGTTGTTCAAATAATTCTTAATCCTTAACTTGTTCCAATTTGAAGAAAATAAAAAAAAATGAAAATTTGAAAATTCCACAAAAACTTGTTCCAATCCTTGTTTTTTTTTTTGTTATTTTTGACACTAGATTCACATTTCTAGTGTTATTTGATTCTACATCCGAAATTTCAAGTCATTTGGAGTTAATTTGAAGATTCTACCATTGTTGGTTTGAAGAACTTAAAATTGGGTCTTGAGGATTCCATGGTTGTTTGAGCGTAAAAAGTATTGTGATTTCATCTCTAGGTGATAAGGAATTGAGATCTGAAATTTGAAGAAATTTGGAGTTATTTTGAGCTTATTGAAATTTTTGAATGTTTATAGTGTTCTTCATATCTTGTTGAAGAAGAAGACCAAGAAAGTACAAGTTTGATCTAAAAAAATGTGTTATAGTGATTTGAGTTCCTTGTGGTTGAATCTATCAAAGTCCAAAGTTTCAAGTGATTTGAGTGAATTATTTTCTTTTATAACATACTTAGCACACCAATTTTCCCATGTGAACTTTTGCTTAATTTTATTTGTAGAGAGACTTGAACACTTTCCTCTTTGCTTATTCAAACATTTTTAGAGTATTTGATGAAATTTCAGCATCATAAAGTAAATTTTGGGAAAATTTTCAATGGGCGGAGAGTTCATCTTAAATGTCCTATATTGGTTTTAGATAGAATTTGATCATGAAAATAGCTTGAACGGGTAACTGGTAAAGCTGTTGTCATGTAACCAGGAGGTCATGTGTTCAAGCCGTAAAAACAGCTTCTTGTAGAAATGTGAGGTAAAACTGCGTACAATAGATTTTTTGTGGTCCGGCCATTCTCTGGACCCCGCGTATAGCGAGAGCTTAGTGCATCGGGTTGTTTTTAATAGCTAGAATGTAATGTTTCTTACTTTCTAATAAATAGAGCTTAATTTGTGATGAATTCTCATTATTATACATTGCGACTTTCTGCGGTTCTCCTTTATGCTGGGGAAGAGGTGTCATGTTCTCTTTTCGCATAATTTATTTTTAATTGTTTTATCATTTTTACACGTCTAAAAAGATGATGTCAACCTCTGAAATCAGAGGTATTTTGATTCTGTGATCCGAGAAGAGAAGAAACTAGAAAGAATCTCTTGGTATGGAGGAAAAAAATTCAAAATAAAATGAAGTATAAATTTAATTTCAAATTTAGTAGTGACTATTTCATTTTATCTTATCAAATTTAATATTATTTTATTTCATCTATTAACGGTCCCAGAATCATTATCAGAAATAACTTAGTCAGTGGGCATGAATCAAACCATTAACAATGTATCAGAAAGGACTCTAAGGACGTTTGGTATGAAAGTTCAATTTTTTCATGTTTGATTAGTCAAAATATATTGAAAAATATTTTTTCAAAGAAAATAAATTATAAAAAATATGAAAAATGATTTGTCTAATGAAAGTAGAAAACACAAGTCAACAAGTGACTTGCAAGTTTATCGTCTCCTCTGACTATCCAAGGCTCCCAACCTCCGCGTCTAACACCCCTCCAAACACTCACTCCCCACCCATCACACCCCCATAATATTTTAGTGAATTACATATCAATGCTCTTAGTATAACAATTTTTTTACTTAAATACTAAACACTAAAAATTAAATTAAAAAATCACTTATTTTTAAAAATATATTTTGCATGAAAAATATTTTACACTGGAAAACATTTTCGTTAGTAACAAACATACCTAAGTGCTAGGGGTGGGCAAAAAACCCGGAGAACCGAAAAAACCGAACCGAACCGAATTTCGGTTCGGTTTTTTCTCGGTTTTTTTTTTTTAAAAAAACCCATTTTTTGAAAAACCAAACCGAATCAGGATTTAATGATTCGGTTCGGTTTTTTATTTTAGATACAAACTGAACCGAAAAATCGATTTTTTTTTTATAATATATATTTTTTTAGGCTACTACTATCTCTTGAATCATAGTCATTGAAGCTAATCTATGTTATGGAAGTCGCATGCGGCATGAACTTGATTAACATATCACGGAAACATTGACATAAAATGCAGGGAAAAAATAGTTGTAAATTGATAAAACTTTAAATGGTCATAACTATGCGCTCGGATGTCCGTTTTAACCGATTTGTTTTTTAATTTTGCGTATTTTTTCGAGACGGGGCCAGTCAAATTGCCGGGCGCAGCCAATTTTTAGAAATACGTCTGTTTTCCCAATCAATTTGTGTTTTCCCCCAAATCGATTTCTAATTTTTCTTTTTCTTTAGTAAAAATCTCACGATACACAATAGATTTCAACGTCTAAATTTCATGATAGTGTAGTTGTGAATGTCAATTTCAGTTTTGGAAATTCAATTTAAAAAAAATAATCCCCTACCCGGCTCGGCCCACTAGAAAAAACCGATATAAACAAAAATTGTATTCGTTTTTTTTTTTTAAAAAATCAATTTTTATTCGGTTTATATTTTTCGGATACAAAAACGAACCGAACCCATATATGCCCATGCTAAGTGACACTTTTTCAAAGAATATGAATCATTAATGCACTATAAAAAGTAAATAGAATTATTTTGAGCCTTATTCCAAGATGGTGGAGCTTTTTCTCCAATTACGTACAAGAAAACAGCGGCAATCTCTCTATCTCTTTATATGTACTTTCCCTTAGAGCTCGTTTGGGTAATATCGATTATTTGTGTCCAATTCTGTTAGGAAATGCCTATAGGAGGTATGCAGTTTGATTGATTGATACGTCTTTGATATTTTCAATTTCTCAGCTATGTCGACCTCTCGACATTTTATAGATCCGAGGGGGGTGCAGTGGCGTATTGATTTGGGTATTTTGCCTTCTTCCCCCGATCCATCCATCGATCATCTTCGTCGCGTCACGGCCGACTCCCGTAGAAGGTATAAAAATGCAATGTTTTTCCAATTTTCTTAATCCATCGATGATCAGTTTATATTTTGTCCTTCTCTTCGTTTGTGTTGAGTCCCTGAGTAGATGTTTGGACATGATTTGGTTAAGCTTTAAGAAAAAAGAGTATTTTGAAGTTAAAGATAAAAACGGGTGTTTGGAAGTTGAAGTTGTGTTTCGACATGAATTTCACTTGGAAAAAAATGTTGAAGTTTTGTGAGTGGAAACCATTATTTTACTTGAAATACTCCTCAAACCCGTTTTGGAACTTCAAATTCTCTATTTCATGTTTGAAGTCGAAATAATGGACCAGATTGTAAAATATTTATTTGTATGTTGTTACATCTATTGATATCTTTCCCTAAATCAAATTGTGCGAATTAGTTGTTTAGTGACTTACAATTACAGAGAAGTAATGTTGTTTCACATGTTAGGCTGCCGAGTAGCTCATTTCCACAAAGCTTAGGTGAAGAAAGCTCTTTTTTCTCATTGTTTACAGATTTGGAATTTTCGGCATCAAATTCAGTGACAAAACAAGATCTATTGATGTAGTCAATTTGATCTTCTTGCTTCTTGTAAATTTTGTTCTGATGGTTATCCCAGCATATCTTTTGAATTTTGTTCAATGGAACATACTGGTTATAAATATTAGGTTATGCATCTTGTAAGGTGTTGTTTTTGCTTTTCTTCAGGTATGCTTCTTTAAGGCGGCAGCTTCTAATTGATCCACATGTTCCGAAAGATAGTAATTCTCTTGATTTTGTCATGGACAATCCACTCTCACAAAATCCAGGTAGGATACCTGATAAAGTGATTTTGTCCCTTTTCCATATGTCCATGATGAAAACTATTCACTTTGTGCACCTTTTTTCATTTTAACTTTATATTATTTTTTTGCTTGAAATAATCTTTAATCTGATTCCCTTTTGACATTTTTATTTGATACTGCAACTTGATATGGTTCTTCGATTGCTCTTTGTTTTTTTAAAACCTGTCTCTCAATTAATCCATCCCATTTTGGTTCCTTGGGTTAAGAATCCAATCAGCCCTACTTCTGCTATTTGGGAAAAGCCACTTGGTGAGCCCAGTAGCTTGTGGTTGACCTACGCGCTAATTCCTGTTTAATGCAGATAGCATGTGGAGTCGCTTCTTCAGGAATGCTGAATTGGAGAGAACGGTTGATCAGGATCTCTCTCGTCTATATCCTGAGCATGGTAGCTACTTCCAAACACCTGGATGTCAAGCCATGTTGAGAAGAATATTGCTGCTTTGGTGCCTTAGACATCCAGAGTTCGGCTACAGACAAGGTCAATAAATTATTTCATGCCATTTGGTCCTTCTGATTAGGTGTCTTTACTTGTTTCTGTTGTCATGCATAAAATAATTTTTTTTGATAAGTTCCATAAAAGAAATTTTGCATTTGTAATTAGTTAATGCAGATGAAAGTCTTTCAAATGCCATGCATGTTCTAAATATTAGCCCAGACACAATGTCCCATTATCAATCAAGACTCTGTGCTCTGTTAGTTTGTCCCAAATAGGAAAAAGAAAAGAGACATCCTTTTATGGTGTGTCTTTATCCAATGTTCTATGTTGTGTGCTGCTACCTTTAATCTACATTTTATGTAGCACTGTGTGGTGCGTAATAACCCATTTTGTCTTGAAGCGTCTGCTTCACCCTGACATCTGTTTTAAAAGCTGTTTCCCGGGCGGTTCTCTGGGTGAGGCATATCAAAAATGCCGCTGGAGGCTAGGGGGGAGGCGCACGTTTCGCCGTAGGAACATCCCAAGTTTTAGGCGAAGCCCGACAGGATTCTCCAATTTACAACACAAGTTGACTAATTAATTCATAAATCTCTGTATTTTCAGCCTCACTCTTAATCTTCCTTAGAATTTACTGAACATTAACCTTCTAAATACTATTTCTCCATTACCCATCTCTGATTGAAGCTTTAGTGTCTTTGCTTTGTACAACGACAACAACAACATACCTAGTTTTAATCCCATAAATAGGGTCTTGGGAGGGTGAGGTGTAAGAAGACTTTACCCTACCTTGGGTAAGATAGAGAGGTTATTTCCGATAAACTCTCGGCTCGAGAAAAGCATTCTCAAAACCGTTTTGAAAAATACAAGTGTAAAAAGCTATGTTGAAAAGAAGAGAAATGTATTGACAACAAAATAATAGAGATAACCAAAGTAAAAGGAACAACAACAATAGTTAAATTGAGGAATACGATAATACTAGCACAAAAAATGAGATTGATAAGGGGAGGGGAAACAAATAAAGTGTTCTAAATTAGCGCCAAGCTCACCCACAAAAAAAAGAGACAACACTCAACTACCTATTAACTTTCTATCCTAAACCTCGATCGCCATGCTCTCCTATCTACTTTCCTATCCTTGGTGAGCTGAAGATGTGTCACGTCTTGTCTAATCACCTCTTCAGAATTTTTTCTCGACCTACCTCTACCTCTCCTCAAACCTATCATTGCCAATCTCTCACAGCTCCTCACTAGGGCATTTGTGCTCCTCTTCACATGCCTGAACCATCTCAGTCTCGCTTTTCCCCATTTTATCTGTTAGAATAGGAATAGTAATATGATTTGTATATAGTATCCTACATGGAAAATGATTGAGATGTAGTGTCTATAAATAAGGCTCAATGTAATAATGTAGATACACAATTTAATAATATATTTTCTCCCATAATTTCTCACATGGTATTAGAGTGTTGGTGAGATAATTATCGCTATGTTTCATTCCAACGACAATTGGGGAGACAGAACCTACTCATCGTGCAATTTTCCGGTGACTTGAGTGGTTGTCCGTGTCTTTTTCTCTTTTTGCTGGTGTTGTGCAAATTTCAACACCACCACAAGGTCCAACGACCTCCGGCGACCAAATCCCCGTCAGAGTCATCGGCAACAGGTATCACGCGCGCCCTCACGGACTGCCAGAATCACAGTTTTGGGAAGCGCGTCAGATCCTCGTGCCGGCGTGTGAGGCTTTTTTCGACCAGATCTCGGCGAGATTTTTCTTAGGTTGTGCTCGCCTCTCTCTTCGACCCTACCCAAGTAATATCTTTTGATTCCAAGCACTTTTTGGTGATTAGATCGACTATTCTGCAAAGTTTACTTTTTTTCGGACATTTTTCAGTGTTCCAGTTCAGTTGAGGTCGACTCAGGCTTCTTAAGTAGGTCTTACCAGTTTTTACAGGTTTTGATCGTTAGATTAGGGTTCTGACGCAGTCAACTTATTTTCTGGACAAATTTGAGTTTTTCCGGCGAATTCCTGCCCTATTTCAGCTTTTAGAACCCTGTTTCATCACCCCAGGGAGTCCCTCTTAAGGATGAAGCTTCGTGCTTTTCTTTTGCTCAATTTTTCTTTAAGTCTTGAGCCATGTCTCTCGGGTTTGATGTTTCTAATTTCAAAAATATTGAAGTTGGAAATTTAAGTCCCATGATTACTTCAGAACCCTCAACAAGGAGATCAGAAATTCGAACATCTCAGTCTACGAAGAGGCAGATTTGTTAGATTTCGACCCAAGTGTAGTTATTATAATAGATTTGGACACACTCGTGAAGTATGCAAATCTCGTTCTAAGTGTAGTTATTGTAATAGGTTGGACACACTCGTGAAGTACACTATTCTCTACATGACCGACCACCCAAGAATGCTCATGTTGCTCAGATTGCCACTACAGGTAATCAATGGGTTTATTTATCCAAAGAAGAATATAATGAGTACCTTTAGTATCGAGCATGTAAGTAGACATCTCCACAAGTGACCTTAGTCGCACAATCTAATATCGTTGGATCGTGGGTTGTAGATTTTGACGCTTTTGATCATATTTATGGTGATAAATCACTTTTGTCGGATTTTGATTATTCACGGTCTCTCCCCGCTATTACTTTAGCCAATGAGATCCAAACAAAAGCAAAAAGAGTTGGACCAGCTAAACCCATATCCTCTGTCACTTTAAATCCTATTCTCTATGTCCCTGATTGTCCTTTTAATCTTGCATCGGTCAGTCGTTATGTTGTTGTACTATTTTTTATGATTATTTTATTATACATAACCATAGTACATGATAGACGATTGGCATAGGATATGAATATGATTATTTTATTATACATAACCATAGTACATGATAGACGATTGGCATAGGATATGAATCACAAGACCTCTACTACCTTACCTCTACTCCTAATTCCTCCATAACAGGTCTGGTTACAGATCCTGCAGACTTAATTCATAAACGATTGGGACATCCGAGTCTGTTCAAGCTACAAAAGACGGTGCTTAGTTTTTTTAGTCTGTCCAAATTAGATTGTGAGTCGTGTCAACTTGGTAAACACACTCGCACTACCTTTCCACGTAGTGTTGAGAGTCGTGCAAAGTATTTTTTCATTAGTTCATTATGATATTTGGGGTCCTAGTAAAGTCAGTTCACCCTTAGGATTTCGTTATTTTATTAGTCTCATTGACGATTTTTCCGGATGTACTTCGCTATTCTTAATGAGTTATTCTCTATATTCAAGAGTTTTTGTGCTGAAATACAAAATCAATTTGGTGTTTCTATTCGTACTTTTCATAGTGTTAAAAAAGGGCAGCCCGATGCACTAAGCTCCCGTTATGCGCGGGGTCTGGTGAAGAGCTGGACCACAAGAGTCTATTGTATGCAGCCTTACCTCACATTTCTGCAAGAGGCTGTTTTCACGGCTTGAGCCCATGACTCCTGGTCACATGACAACAATTTTACCAGTTACTCCAAGGCTCCCTTTCACTTTTCGTAGTGATAATGCCTTGAAATACAAATTCTCCCAATTTCAGTAGTTTATGACTCACCAAGAAATTATTCATTAAACATCTTGTCCCTACACCCCTCAACAAAACGGAGTAGCAGAAAGGAAGAATGGACATCTCATTGAGACTGCTCGCACTTTTCTCATTGAATCCCATGTCCCGTTGCATTTATGAGGCGATGAAGTCCTTACATCTTGCCATTTAATTAATCGAATGCCCTCATCTTTTATTCAGAATCAGATTCCATATTTCATAGTATATCGTCAGTAATCTCTATACTCTCTTCCTCGTGTTTTTGGGAGCACATGTTTTGTGCATAACTTAGCTCCGGGGACAGATAAATTAGCCCATCGCGCTGTTAAATGTGTTTTTTTTGTTATTCTCGGGCTCAAACTGGGTATCGTTTCTTCTCACTTGATCTCCGTCGATATTTTATGTCTGCCCATGTCATATTTTTTTAGTCTCAATCTTATTTTAGGTCTCCTTCTGATCAGGAACTCTGAGGTCTTACCTATACCTCAAGTTTTACCTACACCGACCTTTGAGGAATCTACAATTACTTCTACATCTCTAGTCACAGTGCCACCACTTCCGACTTATCATCATCGACCGTGTCCAGCATCATACCCAACATCAGGTCCAGATGATTCATGTCATGTGTCGGATCGTGCGCCTACTACAGACTTGTCTCCTCCTGATCAGCTGATTGCACTTTGAAAAGGTAAACAATTCGCTTGTAATACTAACCCACATTATACTCTTTTGAGTTATCATCATCCTATTATGCATTTGTATCACCATTGTCCTCTATCCCCATTCCTAAGTCTACAGGTAAAGCCTTTTCTCATTCCGGATGGTGACAAACTATGATTGATGAGATGTCTGATTTACACACGAGTTATACTTAGGAGCTTGTTCCTCTTCCTTCAAGTAAATCTACGGTTGATTGTCGTTGGGTTTATGTAGTCAAAGTTGGTCCGAACGACCAAATTGATCTGCTTAAGGCTCGCCTTGTTGCGAAGGGGTATACACAGATATTTGGACTTGATTATAGTGATACTTTCTCTCCCGTGGCTAAAATAACATTTGTCTGTCTTTTCCTATCCATGGTTGTTATCTGTTGGCCTCTTTATCAATTGCACATTAAGAATGTTTTTCTCCATGGTGATCTTGCGGAGGAAGTTTATATGGAGCAACCACCTGGTTTTGTTGCTCAGGGGGATTAGTCTAATCTGGTTTGTCAATTGCGTCGGTCACTTTATGTCTGAAACATTCTCCTTGAGCCTGGTTTGGTAAATCTAGCACAATAATTCAGGAGTTTGGCATGACTCGCAGTGAAACAAATCATTCTGTGTTTTATCGAGATTCTACTCCGGATTTGAGTATTTATTTGGTGGTTTATGTTGACGATATCGTGATAACTAGCAATGATCAAGATGGTATCACTAAGTTAAAGCAACATCTCTTTCAGCATTTTCAGACTAAAGATTTTGGCAGATTGAAGTATTTTCTAGATATTGAGGTTGCCCAATTCACGTCAGGTGTTGTTATTTCGCAACGCAAGTATGCCTTAGACATTCTTGAGGAGATAGGAATGATGGGATGTAGACCCATTGACACTCCTATGGATATGAATGCTAAACTCCTGCCAGGATAGGGGGAGCCACTCAATGATCTTGGAAGATATAGGCGGCTGGTTGGTAAGTTGAATTATCTCACAGTGACTAGACCTGAGATTTCATTTCCTGTGAGTGTTGTAAGTCAGTTTATGAATTCTCCATGTGATAGTCATTGGATTGTAGTTATCCGTATTCTGCGATATATTAAGTCAACTCCAAGTAAATGATTGTTTTTCAAAAATCGAGGCCATGAGCAGATCGTTGGATATACAGACACTGATTATGCATGATCACCCTCTGCTAAACATTCTACATCCGGATATTGTGTGTTAATAGGAAGTAATTTAGTGTCTTGGAAGAGTAAGAAACAAAGTGTCGTTACTCGATCTAGTGCTGAATCAGAATATCGAGCAATGGCTGTATCAACTTGTGAGCTAGTTTGGATTAAGTAGCTGCTCAGAGAACTAAAAGTTGGAGAAATTAGTCAAATGGAACTTGTGTGATAACAAAGCGGCCCTTCATATCGCATCAAATTCGGTATTTCATGAGAGGACTAAGCACATTGAGATTGACTGTCACTTTGTCAGGGAAAATATACTCTCTGGAGATGTTGTTACTAAATTTGTGAAGTCGAGTGATCAGCTTGCGGATATTTTCACAAAGTCACTCAGTGGTCCTCGTAGTAGATACATCTGTAACAAGCTCGATACATATGACTTGTATACACTACTTGAGGGGTAGTGTTAGAATAGGGATAGGAATAGGATTTGCAAAAATCATATAGTATCCTACATGAAAAGGGATTGGGATGTAGTGTATATAAATAGGGCTCAATGTAATAACGTAGATACACAATTCAATAATATATTTTTCTCCCATAATTTTTCACATTATCCACCATGAGAGTCACCCTACATTGTCCCAAATATCCTCGTTCCTAATCTTATCTCTTCTAGTATACCCACAAATCCATCTAAGCATCCTCATTTCCATGACTCCCATAATCTGAACGTGTGAGTTCTTGGTCGGCCAACACTCTGCTCCATACAACATAGTTGGCCTAACAACCACTCTATAGAACTTACCTTTAACTCTCAGTGACACTTTCTTATCACATAAAACACTGTATGCGAGCCTCCATTTCATCCACCCCGCTCTAATATGATGCGTGACATCATCGTCGATCTCCCATTTCCTTGGATTATGGACCTAAGGTACTTGAAGCTATCTCTCTTGGGAATAACTAGTGCATCAATCCTCACTTCCACATCTGCCTCATGAGATGCATCGATAAACTCACTCTATGTACTCGTTTTTAGTCCTGCTCAACCTGAAACCTTTAGACTCTACAGTCTGTCTCCAAACCTCCAGTTTTATCATTAACTCCGCCACATGTCTCGTCAATCAATACGTCATATGCTAATAACATGCACCATAGTACTTCCCCCTGAATCTGTTATGTCAATTCATTCATCACCAAGGTAAATTAAAACGGGTTAAGAGTTGATCCTTGGTGCAACCCCATCTTGACTGGAAAATGTTTTGATTCTTCTCCAACTATTCTTACTCTGGTCTTGGCTCCATCGTATATGTCCTCAATCGCTCTAATGTATGCCACATATACTCCTCGAGACTCCAGGCATCTCCATAAGATCTCCCTCAGTACCTCTTCATAAAAAAGAACCTCCCTAGGTACCTTGCCGTATGCCTTTTCTAAGTCAATGAACATCAAATGCAAGTCCCTTTTTCTATCCCTATACTGCTCCAACAACCTCCTTAAGATATGAATTGACTTCCGTGGTAGGTCGCCCCGACATGTATCCGAATTGTTTTCTCGAAAATAGACACGTCCCTCCTTATTCTCTTCTCTACCACCCTCTCCCAAACTTTGAAAGTGTGGCTTAGTAATTTGATACCCTTATAGTTGTTGCAATTTTGGATATCACCTTTATTTTTGTACGACGGGATTATTGTACTCCACCTCCATTCTCATCGACAATAATTCTAATTCTAGTCACTAGAGGGAAATAAAATAAGAGATAAAAAGATGAGAACTTGCAGTGGAAGGTCGCCCAAGAAGATGAAGTAGTCGTGTTGGGATGGGGCGGAAATTAACAGATTCATAGTTGACTATAGAACCATTCTTTGAAGAGTTAAGAAGGGTAAATTCTAGAAATTTGTAACAGTGACGATTATGTATTATTATTATTATTATTATTATTATTTTATTCTTCAATTTTATCACTATTGTTGTTCTTTTGCTTTGGTTATCTTACTATTTTTGCTATCAATATTTCTCTTTTCTTAGTATTTTCAACCGAGCTTCTTTCACCCTTGTATTTTTCAAACCTATTTTGAAAATGTTCTCTCTTGAGTCAAGGGTCTATCGGAAACAACCTCTCTACCTCACAAGGTAGGGGTAAGGTTTGCTTAAATTCTACCCTCCCTAGACCCCACTTGTGGGATAACATGGGGTATGTTGTTGTTGACGTCTGTAGATGAAATGAATTATGTGTCTTCTCTTCTCGTTGGGTACTGTGCCTCTGGATTAGATTACAAGTAACGGTTTTCAAGCACGAATAGAACGATCTAAAGGGGTTGTGCAACCCAGAGAGAGAGGGCCATATCTTTTTGATGAATGTGGTATCGAGGTTCGGTTTATTTGGAAAAGAGGTCTATCTTAGGGGAGACCATTCGAATTGATGACTTCACTTTGATCTCTTACGGAGAATTGATGGTTGTAGATGAAAATGGGCGTGTGTGCCATTTTAAATAGAAAAATGGACAAGAATCTTGTTAAAATAAAATGAACGTAGATGTTGAACCAAAATATAATTCTTTCAATAGTATTCAAACCCTAGCAATCACGCGTCAAAAGTTAAAAAACTCTCATGTACATGTGCACCAAGTAATACTTGTGTGAGAATGATTCCTTTCTTCTTTTATATTAGTGCATTTTTCTGTTTGAAATAGCAAAAAAGAAAAAAATATGTTTCATGGGACTGCACTCTGCGTCTTGAGACTTGCTCCTTGCCTCGTGATAGATAAAACGGCTGATGCCTTGCTTTTTAAAACACTGACCCTGACAAATCTCCCCTCTTTTCTACTCTTTTCAATCTTCGTAATCTAACATAAACTTGGAGTCCAAATTTGCTACCATGACACGTGTCTTTTTCTTGAAAGAAGGTATGTATGCCATGTGTCTTCTATTCTTGAAATAATTGATCTTTATTTTTTCCTCTGAGTAAGATGATAAAGCATTCTGCTTTTGGTTTGCAGGGATGCATGAACTATTGGCCCCACTTCTCTATGTTCTTCAAGCCGATATTGAGCAGCTTTCTGAAGTGAGGAATCTTTACGAAGATCATTTTGCTGACAAATTTGATGGTTTCTCATTTCATGAAAATGATTTTACATATAAATTTGATTTCCAAAAAATTTCAGAATCTGAGGAAGATGAAAATAGATGTGAAAGCAGTCCACTGAAAATTATGGAACTAGATCCCAAGATACAACGCATTGTTTTACTGAGTGATGCTTATGGTAGTGAAGGTGAGCTTGGTATTCTTTTGTCGGAGAAGTTTATGGAACACGATGCATACTGTATGTTTGATGTTCTGATGAATGGGGCTGGTGGTGCAGTTGCTATGGCAGAGTTTTTCTCCCATTCACCATGTGGTACTGGGTTTCCTCCTGTCATTGAAGCTTCAGCAGCACTTTACCATTTGCTTTCACTTATTGATTCCTCTCTCCACAGCCACCTTGTCGAGCTAGGGGTTGAACCGCAGTACTTTGCACTTCGTTGGTTACGAGTACTATTTGGGCGTGAATTTGCACTTGAAGACCTATTGATAATCTGGGATGAAATATTTGCATGTGAAAACGAGAAGTTGGAGAAATCTTTTGCTGACTCCAGCTGCAGTGTCTTGAATTCGAACAGAGGAGCATTCATCTCAGCTTATGCAGTTACTATGATACTTCACTTGAGACCTTCACTACTTGCCACTGAAAATGCTACTGTCTGCCTTCAAAGATTACTTAATTTTCCAGATGACACAAGTCTAGAAAAACTGATAGCAAAGGCAAAATCCTTGCAGGCTTTGGCAATGGATGCCAACAATTCAACTCCCTTAGTTAGTCACTATGGTAGAAGTAAGTCAACAGTCGTGAGAGGTCATAGCCATTCAATTGATTTAAGCTCCCAAAGAACTCCGCTATATTTGGTACCAGAAAGCTATTGGGAAGAAAAGTGGAGAGTTGTACACAAAGAAGAAGAGCACAAGCAAAATAGCATACAGAAACGAACTTCAAAGCAAAGAAAAGGTTGGTCTGAGAAATTTAGATTGCGTCTTACTAAAACCGAGTCTGATCCATCCCCATCTAAGGTTGATAATGGAAGAAAAGGTCCCAAGTTATCGGTTAGGAAAAATTTGTTGAAAGATTTGGCTCAGGAGCTTGGTTCGGATGATGTAAATAAGTATATTGGTGATGATAATGTTCAGGAGAAAAATCCAGTTGCGGTGAATGTACAAGATGGTGACAATAGAGATGATTTAACTTGCGCATCTGAGCAAACGTGGTCAAGCAGAAATGCTGCTAGTGACTCGGATCCCCCAAGTCCTATTGGCCATGCTGGCCATCCTGAAAATAGATCTGAGAGTAGTGTTGCATCAAACTTCTATGCAGATGAAAATAATGTTGATGCCAGTAGAGGTGAGGTGTCTGGGACTCATCCGGGAAGCTCACCTCTCCCTATTTTTGATTCGGTCTGTTTAAAATCTGAACACGATGATGCCTCTGGGGGCAAATGTACAACAGGCTTGAAGGAGCAGAAATTTCTTTCTGGTAAATTTCAGAGGTTTTGGAAATTTGGACAAAATGCTGATGAGGGAACATCTGAAAGAAGTGGTCTGTGTGATTCCATAAAAGCTTGCAATGGTGGGAATAATCTGACCATTCCAGCTGAATCTTCTACAGCTGATGCATCTCATAACAATGAAATCATCATAGGGGAAACTGTTGACCAGAGTTTTATAGCTACATTGAGAAATCTTGGACAGTCGATGCGCGAGAATATCCAGGTAAGAGTGCTTTACTTTTTTCCTTTATATGTAGTTATCTTATTGAATATTGGAACAAAACTTCCGAATAGAGTAAAATGGATCATGAGGATTCTGGGATTCAAGTGTAGTTGTTAGTTTTGTATATAGTAGTCCCATATAAGTCACTTAATTCCTCTTATTTGGTTGGGGAACAATCTCCTTGGGTAATTTATGACTATATCTTTGCTTTTAGTATTTTAAGACAAATATTTCCAGACTTAGTTAATAAATAATTTATTTGTCCTTTCGATGGTTAGCAGGCCCTATTTTTGTTGGAACATTCTTAATAAAATTACCTATGTGGATATAGCTCTTATAATTTTCCCAAGACCTTCCCGAGCTTCAATTATGAAGTTGAGTCAATTCTAATATTTTTTCTGTATATGATGTATTTTACTAATTTCTTCTATTTTAGTCAAGACTTCATCTTTCCAGATTCATGTATTTCAGCTTAGCATGATCTCTTTGTTCTTTTATCTTCTCCATTTCCCTTTTTATTTTCCTTTTTGCGAAGTAAAGATGTTTCAAACTTCTATCTGATTATAGGTTTTGCTTCCCAAAAGTAGAAATTTAGAGATGGACCTGCGGCCTCAATATCAATGAGGCATGCTTATGAGTTTCACAAAAGAATTTTGTCTGACACCTCCATATAGCAGGTCTTTAAAGGGATAGGAGTGATGTGATATGTTACTTGGCTTGTCCGTATTTGCTCTCTGGTGATCTGTCGGATAAAATTAGATTGGTCGTTTAATACAATTGAACTGGATTATTACTTTATATTGCCAAGTTATTGGAAAAACATGCACAAGGATAGATAAATTGTTCATTAACTAATTCAGTTCAAGTATTTTTGTGATTTCAATTATTTGCAAGAAATGTAGCGTGTTGACATGGTGATGTAGTTCCTGTTCCAACTTAAAAATTTACTGTAGATACTCTAATTGAGGAAACCTGGTTCATTCGTTTATATCGTCTATTCATTGATTTATCACTGATCATTTTTCTAGGTGATCGAGTCGGAGTTCCAGCAAGATCAGGTTCATGTTGGGACCTTTTTAGACGTCTCTAAGAATGATTTGGCTGGTAAAAGTCGAGGAACAGCCATGACAGCTCTTGAGGAGCTTCGGAAAATCAGCAACCTCTTATCAGAGATGTAAGGAGGGAATAGACAGTTCAATATGATATAGGTTAATTATTACTCCCTTTGTCCCAATTTATATGGCATATTTTCCTTTTTAGTCAGTCCAAAAAAAATGACACATTTTCTTATTTGGAAACAATTTAATTTTAGACTTTACCTTTTACGCTTAACGAGATGATCTATAACCACCCAAATATCTTTGGCTTATTTTAGATCACAAGATTCAAAAGTCTTTCTTTATTTCTTAAATTTCGTGCCGAGTCAAATTACATCATACAAATTGGGACTGAGGGAGTAGTGTTATGTTTGCGATGATGACTAAGGTACCTCTCTAAACTTGCGCCGGTATCCCACCTATACACTTAAACTTTGCAAGATCTATTAATCCCATTTATTTTCCAACTGTATCTCCTAACACCTAGTGGACAATGGATTAAATGTAACACAGATGGTGCATCAAGAGGTAATCCAGGTAAGAGTGGTGCTGCTGTGGTGTTTAGAGATGCTGCTGGTGATTTTTTGTGTGTTGCTACCCAATGTTTGGTTGTTCAAACTAATATGTATTCAGAGATAATAGCTAACACCCTGAGACCAATACTGTAAGATGAGACACATCAGTGGTAAACAAGCCCTGCCACGTGTTTTGCCATGTAATATTTCTTTTCTCCGTCTTTTTTTAACGTCTCTTATGATCTCATTTCATTCGTTTATGAAGTTTGTGTTGTACTGCATCTCTCTTAATAGTTAGTGTAGGCGCAAAGTGATTATATGGTTTTGGAAACTGACTCATTTTTTAGTTGACCAATTTTCTTAATACTGCTATGCTTTGCTTTTTGTGGTGGCATTTGCTTCAGTACTGCCAATTCTACTTCCACTTTCACCTCCGTCTCAGCCACCAATGCTGAGAAATTATACATAAGTTTACACTAACTTCATGCTCGACTTTTATGGCATACCCTGATGGCTGCCACTCAACTGCAACAGCGCCATTAAGGGTATTGTAAGGAAACATGTTTTGTGTATCATTTTCTTTTGTTGGGAAATTTTCCCCATTATCAGTCAAAAAAGCAAACATATTAGTCTCAATGTGCCACAACCCAATTTACTTTAGATGTGATGGCACCTAATCATTCTCACGTCAGGCGAACCACAGCACGATAGTCCGATGAAATATAAACCTAGCAAGAGTTAAGAAGATAATAAGCTAGATAAAAGTATGAGAAATATAGCGGAAATTTAAACCACGATCCAAAGACCAAACCCTGGTGTCCGGTGAGATACACAATATTGTTCGGAAGAAAGAAAACTTCTACGCTACTACGAACAAAGCTAATATTTCATCACGGAAAGCTTCAACAATCTCTTAGCAGCGTCTCAAAAAGTGTTGGTACCCGGATCAAAATCAACACACACAATGCATAAATGTAGCATGAGTATGGGAAGTACTCAGTATTATCGACCGCCTCCAACAAGGTAGTGGCGAGAATTTGTATAAAAATACTTAATGAACCTCTGCCGTATATCCCTTGATGATAATAATAAAGAAATTAAACAACATAAACTTGTATGCAGAGGCACCACATTTATATAAAATGCATCAACAAGAGTCCATGAATCAGTATGCATGATAAAGACACAAACTTTAACTATAAACCAAAATTCTTAATGCCTCAAACTTGCATGCACACCATCAAGCCGAACACGATTAGGTGACTCATTCCTTTGTTTCGAACTTCGTGAAGAACTCCATTCTATTTCTCCCTCGTTATGATGAAGGATGAATCCAAATCCGCACGCTATATCCGGAGCATTAGACTTAATCAAAATATGGACAACTCACACATATGTATTTCAATCCACACGGAAAATCGTGCCAATAACACACATGGAAATGGCATACATATGTAGAATGCATGACTAAACAGTTAAAGCACATATGATGAAATCTATAATGTTAAACTAGTATGTGAGATGCCTATAACATTATATTAACATATGATGAATGCACAGATAGTCATGCCACAAGAATTAGCAAACTATACAACAAGTGAGTATAATACACCCTATGTATATAACCCGTTATCCGCATTTATATACTCTTCACCTCATATATATATGGCAATCCCATATATGTAGTATATGTAAAACAATATCAATTTGGAAAAAATATCTCATTGAGGCTAAAAATCTTAAGTTACCTCAATCTGAGCAAAGCATTATCCTTCCAAAACCACCTTTCCATGTCGAAAACTCTCCAAGCGGCTCAATTCTATCGAAAAGAATACAATAATGCTATTGAACACAATTTCATAATTTGATAAGCGGTTTAGGTCAAATCAACCTGAGCCCACATGGTCAAAACTTAAAACAAAATAGATATCGAGGCTACTCATAACTCTATGAGTCCAAATCTATTGTTGAATTCCATTTTGAGTTCATTTACTAACTCAGATCATCAATTTACCAATTTTAGGACTTAGTAAAAGAATCCCCAATTTTCCTCAAAATTCTTGTTTGAATGGCCAAATACTGAAAAAATTAAGTATAATCATAATAGGTAAGTGTATAATCTTTAGCTTGAGATTTTGTGATTCTCTCCGGTCAAAACCCAATCAATTAGTAGCTAGTTCATCCAAAAATAATGGAAGAATGACAAAATTCTTGAAAGTCTAATATCTCTATACCAGGCGACCTCCACAAATGCAGACACAAGTCAACAGTTGCAGTTTAGAAGATCTTCGCAATTACGACCAGTAGCTTTGCAAAAGTGAGAACTGCCCAAACTGATTCCATCGGTGAGGTAGAGCCCACTTCGAGCAATGTCGTCAAGGCTCAGATTTATGCTATTCTTGTGGGTAACTCGTACACATTATCCAGAATTGGCCTTCGAGAGGGGGCGTGGCATGGCCCAACTAACCGAATTCGTAGATGCTTCTTCGTCATCGATACGCCCTTTCGTGCAAGTTCTCAGACGTCAGCCGATCGAGGCAGAGGTAGAGGTAGAGCGTCTAGCTCAGCGGTAACTAGAACCGCATTTATGCACTGGTGGGTCGATAGGATCAAGAGTCATATCCTGATGTCGTCACATGTATTTTTATCTTCTCATGACGTATATGCATTGATAGATCCAAGCTCCACTTTATCGTATGTTACTCCAATTGTTACTGGTAAGTTTGGTAGAGAGCCTGAGTTATTGGGTGAATCGTTTTCGGTATCTACACCGAATGGCAATCTAGTAATTGCTAAACGGGTCTATCAGGGTTGTATAGTGATGATTGCTTGCCGTCACACCTTAGCAGACTTAGTAGAGTTAGAAATGATTTATTTTGACGTCATAATGAGTATGGATTAGTTAGTCTCGTGTTATGCTAATGTTGATTGTTGGATGAAGGTCATTCGATTTCATTTTCTAGGCAAGCCAGTTCTAGAATGGAAAGACAACTCTATGATGCCTAAATGTAGGTTTATTTCCTTCCTCAAGACAAGAAAGATGATTTCTAAAGGATATATCTACCATCTCGTTTGGGTTCGAGATGTCGAGACAAAAATCCCCAACCCTTTAGTCATGTGGTTAATGAGTTCCCCAATATATTCCCCGATGAGCTCTCAGGTATTGCTCCCGAAAGGGAGATTGATTTCACCATAGATGTACTTTCGGGCCCTCAGCCAATATCCATTCCTCCTTATAGAATGGCTCCTCCTGAACTAAAAGATTTGAAGGAGCAGTTGAAAGACTTGTTGGAGGACTTTATCAGGCCTAGGGCTGGCAATGGATCAGAGGTGGATCGGGTGGAGCTCAATCCGCCTCCACCTGCCAACAATCCATCCACCACCCGACCCATCCATCACCCAATTTTTTTTAATCCACCCATCATCCACGTGTGAATCGGGTGCTTCACGGATGGAAGCGACGAAGACTTATGAAAATTGGTTGATACTCAAGTCTTGTAGGTAATTTATGATAGTTAATAAATATGTCAGTTCAAATTTCACAAAAATGAACTTTACTTTGTTCATTTTATTGGAAGTAGAGAATTCTACGGATTAATTCGAGAATTGCAGGGTCTGGTAAACCCACAGTTGCATTTGATATCAACTGTTACGATAAAATAAATATCATCAATCCTCCTAGTACTGTGAGTTCATATTTTTATGTGAAAACGATCAACATTTGCTTTTTCCCCTTTCTTATATTATTCAATGTACATTTTACTTGATCAAACTTGGAGTGATATAATTAACAGATAAAAATATAATTTATTCAATCTGTTTAAATTTGGATGAGTTAGCGACCCACATATTTCTTAACTCAAGTTATTTTGATTAGCCTGATTCAGTCAAATTAAAAATAGCATTTATTAAGCGTTTGGACATGCAATTTAATCTTATGAGATGAAATCATCGTTTAGACATTCGATTTCATCTCATGAGATGAAATTTCAAATCATCCAAAAAGGCATGATTTGAGATTTTAAATTTTAAATGTAAATGTTGACCACAAGTTTATATTTTGTAAAAATAGATCCATAAATTGGTAGATATAATTAGCAATCATGTTTATCAATTATTTATATCAAATATTAAAAGATCTACAAGAGGGATGGATTGAAAATAATTAATTTATAACAGGTGGATGGGTGGGTCGGGTGGTGGGTTGGATGTATGTCCACCCGAATTCGACCCGATTCGTCACCTGATCCATCCGTCACCCGATTAAAATCCATGTTTTGTCGGATTTTCGTCCATATAATTGGGTCGGATGGATCGGATATCCATCGGGTTAGGGTGAAATTTCCACCCCTAATTAGGCCCAGTACTTCTCCGTGGGGCGCACTAGTATTGTTTGTTCGAAAGAAAGATGGTTCGTTAAGGATATGTATTGACTATCGACAACTGAATAAGGTTACTATCAAGAATAGGTACCCGCTTTCGAGGATCGATGACTTGTTTGATCAATTGCAGATGTCAAGTACTTCTCAAAGATTAATCTTAGATTCAGGTATTATCAGTTGCGGGTCAAGGAGAAGGATATTCCAAAGATGACTTTCAAGACTAAGTATGGCCATTTTAAGTTTATTGTAATGTCATTCGGGCTTACTAATGAACCGATGACTTCCATGGACTTGATGAATCAGGTGTTCAAAGGTATTCTTGGATATATTTGTGATTGTGTTAATAGATGACATTTTGATATACTCGCGGTCTGAGGCAGAACATGCAGATCATTTGCGAGCAATGTTAAAGACGCTCTAGGATCGTAAGTTGTATGCAAACTTCTCTAAATGTGAGTTCTGGTTGAATTTAGTAGCCTTCCTTGGCCATATCATTTTGGATGAGGGCATTAAAGTCGATAGCCAGAAGATTGAAGCTATAAAGAATTGGCCGAGGCCCACGACCCCCACAAAGGATCTTAGTTTCTTGGGCTTAGCAGGTTATCATTAGAAGTTTGCAGAGGGATTCTCTTCTATTTCTACCCCATTGACAAAGCTAACCCACAAGGCGACCAAGTTTCAGTGGTCAAATGCATGCAAAGAGTTCTCAGGAGTTGAAAGATAAGCTTACATCAACGCCTATCTTGACACTTCTAGAAAAGCTCAGAGGGATATGTAGTTTATTGTGATGCTTCAGGGTTGGTCTGGGATGTGTTTTGATATAGCACGAGAAAGTTATGGCATATTTTTTAAGACAGTTGAGGAACTATGAGCAGAATTACTCGACTCATGATCTTGAGTTAGCAGCGGTAGGAGTTTGCCTTGAAGATGTGGCGTCATCATTTATATGGAGTTCATGTTGATATAAATGATGTCGACATTCTATGGCTAGTTAAACCTGAGACAAAGAAGATGGCTTGTGATGTCGACATTCTATACCATCCCGGTAAAGCCAATGTAGTAGCCGACACTTTGAGTCGTAAGTACATGAGTAGTTTAGCTTATGTTGTAGCTGATAAGATGCCAATAACTAGAGACCTATGTCAGTTAGCCAGCATGAGAGTTCAATTGCTCGACTTGGGTGATGGAGGTGTTATTATCCAGAATACAACAGAGTCATCCTTAATAACAGAAGTTAAAGAATGACAATTAGAGGATTCTGAATTGGTAAGGAATTTCGCAGCAGAAAAAGCCGATATTAGGGCTTGGAGCAGACAGGGTCCTTAGGTATCAAGGTCGTCTATGTGTGCTAGATGTAGGGGGATCAGAGAGTGTATTATGGTCAATCAATTGTGATATTCTATTCATCCAGGATCGATGAAGATGTATCACAACCTTAAAGGGATCTATTGGTGGAATGACATGAAGAAGGGTGCTGCCGAATACGTTGCGCATTGTTCGGATTGCCAACGAGTTAAAATTGAGCACCAGAAGCCCGCGGGACTAGTTTAGAATATAAAGCTTCCGACATGGAAATGAGAGATGATTAACATGGATTTTATTATAGGTTTGCCACATTCTCAGCGGAAGTGTGACTCTATATGGGTGATTGTTGATAGGTTGTCGAAGTCAACTCATTTTGTTCCAGATAATACTACCTATACAACCGAAGATTATGCCTGGTTGTACATAAAAGAGATAGTTCGCCTTCATGGGGTTCCGATGTCTATCATATCCGATAGAGGTCCCCATCTCACAGTTAATTTTAGGAGATCTTTTCACAGAGGTCTGAGTACTCATGTGAATTTTAGTATGATATTCCATCTACAGACTGATAGTCAGGCTGAGCGCAATATTCAGATGCTCGAGGATATGTTGTGGGCTTGTGTGTTGGACTTTAAAGGCAGTTGGGATAATCATTTTCCGCTGATGGAGTTCAAATGCACGTGAGGAAAATGGCTCCATATGAGGCCTTATATGGGTTGAAGTATAAGTCCACGATCGACTGGTTTGAAGTAGGTAAGGCTGAGTTGTTAGGATCTGACTTGGTACAACAAGCGGTGGGAAAAGTGAAATTGATTCAAGAGAGATTATTGACATTTCAGAGTCGGTAGAAATCTTATTCAGACGTACGTCGCTATGACTTAGAATTTACCGTTGGTGATTGAGTGTTCTTAAAGTTTTCACCTATGAAGGAGGTCATGAGATTCGGTAAGAAAGGCAAGCTTAACCTCAGGTACGTCGGGACATATAGAATTGTTCGAAAAATAGGATGAGTAGCATATGAGCTTGAGTTACCTCCTGATTTAGATTCAATTCACCTGGTCTTCCATGTGTTGATGTTGCAAAAGTGTATATGAGACCCTTCTCATTTCACATCTATAGAGGACGTACAGATTACATAGTATCTATCTTACGAAGAGATTTTAGTTGCCATCTTAGACTATCATGTCTGGATGTTACGAAAGAAAGAGATACCCTCCGTTAAAGTGTTGTTGAGAAATAACAATGTAAATGAGATGACATGGGAAGTTGAGGAAAATATGAAGTCTAGATTTCCTTACCCATTCTGAACTGAAGGTTTACACAGATACTTATGCGCTAAGTATCCTTTTTACCTATACTCTATAACGATGACCTTACCTTATACTTTGTTAAGGTGACGATCGTAGCAAGGATGCGATAAACGCAGCCCAGGCCACTAGCTTAGATACTTGAGGTGAGTTATGGCTTACAATATAGCTCTTCTGATAGTAGACAATCATGTGAGCTAATATGATGATGTATATGATAGTATATGGCCCTGTGAGGCAACAATTATGTTTTCTAGCTGAGTGGTAGCTTTTGGATAGTCATATTTATAGCGAAAACTCTACCAAAATTTTCATAAAAGACCAAGAGTTGGACTTTTTCAACGCATTATCCCAACATTTGAGGATGAATGTTTCTAAGCGGGGAAGGGTGTTACACCCCATAATTTTAAATGTCGATTGCGTCGTGAGTTAACTAACCTAAACTAAAAGAAGTTATGATCCCTTTACAAGGTTAAAGAAGGTTCTAATCAAGTGTTAAGTAATTATCTTAAGGTTTGAAGGTTAAACAAATCAATGAAATTAAGTTCGCCGAAACTCGGGGAAAGGCAGGAGAATTTTGCACATAATTTTGACCAAGCAACACTGAAACCCATTGAATCACATGAGCACCATCCAAAGGTAATCCTTAAGCATCAAAATATGAAGTGCGGGGTGTACACCTGACAAACCAGGTGGCAAGCTAACCCATAAGCCACCTAGCTAATAGGTTGGACAATCTCGAAGGGACCAATATACCACAAGCTCAACTTACTTTTCTTTCTGAACCTTATCATACACTTCGTGGGTGAAACTTTCAACAAAGACCCATCCACCAACCATGAACTCTAAATCGAGGACCTTCTGATCCACATAAATCCATGTCTGCTCTGAGCTGGGAGAAGCCTTTCCTGAATCAATTCGACCTTGTCCAAAGAATCCCTCACAAGTCTGCACTCTCAAGCCTAGCCTCGAACACATCGAACTAACAATGGGAGAACGACATTCCATATCATATAATATCTCAAATGGTGCCGACTCAAATCTCGAATGGTAACTATCATTATAAACAACTCTGCCAAGGCAAGAACCAATCCGACTGACGACCAAGGTCGATCATACAAGCCCACAACATAACCCCACAGACTAGAATACTCCGTACGGACTAGTCACCTGCCTAAGGGTGAAATGACGTGTAAACTCCACCTAAGTTGTAAATAGTTAGATCTGGTATGAAAAGAACCGACTCAGTCAAATGGTACACCATGACCCAAGTAACAACAAAACTTCCCAAGGTCCATGATGACCATACCACAACTCCATACAATTCACTTGCTCACTTAATCCATTGTTCCTTCCTTTAACTTAACCCCGTAATCTGATCATCACATATCCGATCCGATCAAACTTGAAATACATGACTTGTTTATAATTATAACTCTGAACGCAATTGGTTGGTTTCACACTCATCCTCATCACAATATCTTTGTTGAGACCACAACCCATTGCCAAACTTGTACCTGCAAGGTGCCATGATTCTACTTATCTTTCTTCCATAGCTTCCCAAGCTGTCATTAATACCCACAGTTCGTAGAACGCATTATTAAACACCGTAAGTATGACTCTCCCTGACCAGAAAAAGGAACTAGCATTTGTACTAAGCCCTTCGTAAGCATCCCTGTCGAATACTGGTCTTATCCAAGGTCGATTACGTATAATTCAATCTCTTCGCTGAGCCAAAGCTAATTGTAAACACCCATCCGTCGAACCCCTTTTAAACCTTCAAATATAGTACTATGCGCATCACTCTGGTGATTGTCTTGCTATGCCAAATCTGTAAGAATCAATCAATCATCCAAGAACTTCTAATATTCAATTGTACTTTCTCAAAACATGTCCAAATGATCGTGTAGACTATCAAAACTGTCTGTATAGCTGCTATCAACAACATATTATCCCAATCTCATTGTAAACTCCAATAAAACTCGATAAACATGACATACCTCAATTCCAAACCGAAATCAGTCAATCTTTCAAAATGGTCTACTAGAATACGATGAATATTTCTAGTAATACCTCTATAAGCCACCTGACTTTCAAAGAATAAACCTGACTCGGTTAAATTGCACCATTTTCTGAATGTCATCAATAATCACCCGAACTGTTTCCAAACCTTTATTCCCAAAAAGTGAGCTTCTTCTTCTTAATTTGTGGTGACTCATTCTCATCTGTTGTTTCTTGAATACACAATCTCATGTTGTCGTTCCCAACCTCAAGCTGGAATTATCCGAGTCTTTAACCAAGTACCGTTGGCTATACCTTATGCCCTTAAATCTTCAGGGAAATCTAATTATATTGAACTCTCTTCCCCATAATTTTATCCAACTTGTTCATTACCCCGAACACCCCTATGTAAGTCCCTTGGACCCGTACCTTACCCTTTACAACCATAAAATCTCTGAGTACAATACCTTATTATGCCTTTAGCAAATTCGAGAGTATCAAACCTTACAATCCATGTTCTTACCACACTCAAACACTCTCAAGTCATCATCATTTGAAATGCTCAACCACACTAACCAACCGTCAATCCTCTGACATAGTCTACTACCACTGATATAGTCTTACCTTGAAATTATGTCTTCAAATTTCAATTGTAGAGATTTCTTCTTAATAATCAACTCTACATCGTCTATTCGAAGATGCCGTGAAACTACCTCTCCTGATACTACACAATATATTCCTTATAATTCTTCAATTGTCAAGTCTTGCTGGTTTTTGCCATACATCAATATAATTTTACCATAGATTTCTTCCTCAATCACTATTTCACTCTAATTGAAAGATGTAGTACCATGTCACCAACGACCCGTGCATGCTGCAAGTAGTTATGCTGCTTAAAAAACAAGTCTTACTATAATTAATCCTCCAAAGACAAAGAGTGAGATGCCTCTTTCTCAACTCCTTCTCTACCATATTCCATTCAAGATTACCTTTATCATTATCAACCAAACAAATCACTCAAACCCATCCATGGGTGAATCAAAATGTCGCACATCCTTTAAGGTAGATGAGCCAATCATGGAGATAGTAGTAAACCACAATCTGGAGCATCTGAAAATTCCCCGTGCCTTACTCGAATCTTTCACTGAGAACTTTCTCAACCCGAATGCAATTGGATATACCATTTCCCATGAAGCCTTTCTAAACGCAGTACCGACCAAACCTGATCATACCCACAAAGTTAATTATCGTCGTTGTACTACTTCAATAAACCGCTGACTTAGTCCTATAAATTGTAGAGTAATCTCCAACTCTTGAACATAACATACTACCGATGTCTCCCTATAGATTATAGCAGTTTTCCTTGTAAATTCCTTAGCAGATAAATTTCCCTTCCATTTGATTTATGAGTTTACCAACTCAATATAAATAGCTGAGGGTCCCTTGGTGTATCCACTGCTCCTTGTCTAGACTAACCTTCAATTAATCACCTTAAGTCTACTTCGTAACCGGAGTTTGTTACCATCTACTATCACTCCTACAACATATGTCGAGCCTAAGCAACATATACACTACTCACCTTTCTTCTCACAACTTAAGTGTAACTACCAAATATCCTATAAGTAGTTCAATCTTCATTGCTCTTGTACGAACATCTACATACAAATCTGCGAGACTCTACTAGACATTGCATTTGTACTCATTAGACCGGTTAACATAAGTGGCACCTACGCTATCCCCTCAGCTAGGCGAACCACATCCCAAAATTCAGTAGAAACAAATTAAAGAAGCACAATTTTAAATAAGAACAAGTTAAATCTTAATACTTAGCATAACTAGAGAAATATCCAACAACATCCCTAAAATCTGGTCAAATAGTATAAGAGCTTTAAATACAAATTTGAAATACAAGGCTGAAGTGCCCGAAGGCTACATATTGTTTGCTAAATGGAAATATAGAAATAAACAAAGAAGGGTCTTTCAGGGGTCACGGATGACTAAGTTGCTCACCCTAAATAACCGAGAGATATCACCCTCGCATATCAGCCACGAGACATATAATGGACCCTGGATCATACTATGCACTCCATAAAAAGTGCAGCAAGAGCAGTATCAGTACAACACTAGTATTGGTAAGTATTATAAGCCGACAAAGATTAGATAACACATGAAGAAGTGGAAACTAACAAGTAGCACATAGAACAATCAAGTACGGTCACGAATCATGTACAAGTAAAGTGTAAAGGAATCATGTAATCAACCAAAGACATATATGTGTCACCCAATGATCAGTTAAATACATGAATGAATGAGTTCAATACAGTGAAATGCAGTAGTCACCTCTCTTACTCCACTCTCGTACACACATACTAAGGGCAATGCCTCAAAGCGATGACCTATGGGGGACCCATGAAGTATATGTACCGCTCGTGTTCTCCTGCTGAAACCTTGGAGGCTATCAATCACTCTCGTTCTCCGGCAAAGACCTCGGAGTCTCTCTATCACTCTCAATCTCTGGCAAAGACCTCAGAGTCTCTCAATTAGTCACCCCACCGTCATGACAATATCAGAGTAATATGTAAAACATGTCATGCATGATATCAATCTCAAAAATATCATCAATAAACAACTAATACGTACAAGTCATAATACTGTTCACAGTTAAATTATCAATATTACCCTTCATTTTCATGAGATGAGCTAGCTATTATGTGACAGAGAAATAGATAGGCAATAATCACAGAAAGTAACACATATGACGACAAGCCCACATAACAACATCCATACCAAACCAGTAAAATTTATCACCACCTCCATGACTGAAGGCCTATCATGTTATCCCCATTAATTTCTACAACTACATACGATTCTCTAATCAAAGTCTAACTAAAGTAAGACATAACATGCCTCAAGGCCGAGCGGGAGCCACGAACAATCAAGCTTGAGCCTTTCCCTTCCGGAAAGCTTCCGAATAAACAAAGTCTATCAATCATCAAATCTACATTAATATGCGATTCTATAGGTACCCATACTTCCATAAAAAATTTGGACTCGAGAAAATCAATCTAAAATCTCGCTCCAAACTCAAAGGTCAAAATAGTCAATTTATTATGAAATCAAGGTCATCATGGTCAAATTAATGTTTTACAAGGTCATACAAATCCAACAATACCCATATTGCTATATCATAGTCTGGGACCCAAAATAGGCCCAAAATAGTCAAACCCGAGCTCCGGGAGCAAAATGGAATTTTATTTCAAAATTGGATTACCCAAATCTTGATTAAATAAAATCTAAAATATCAAATCGAAAATCCTTAATCTTGGCATTTAATTTCATAAAAATCATTCTCTTAAGTTTTGGGGCTAAACCCTAGATTTTCCAATCCAAACATGACCAACCATCACAAAATAATGGAAGGAATTAAAGTAAAGTATTTGAGCTTAGAATATTACCTGAACGAAGAATCTTGAAAAAATCTTTGAATTCTCCTAAAACCGATCTCTAGAACTCCAAATATTTCAAAATGAAGGGTTTCTATCATTTTTTTAAAATAAAACTGTTCATTGAAATTTCCTTCATCGCGATGGCAGTCACCACCTAGTGATCGTGATGACATGCGACCTGACCCATTGAAATTAGCCTAAACAAATGCGGAAAGCGTACCGCGAATGCAAGGCTTCACACTTGGGCTGGCCCAAACCACTTCCTCCTCGCGAATGCGGGATGGCCTACGCGAACGTGACCATCACAACCGCAATGCCTCCGTCACGAACGCGAAGAAGGAAACCAGACATTGACTCACCAAATTTTTTTGGTGTTCTCCAAACTTGGATTTGACCCTCAAAACTCATCTGGAACCCCCAGGACACAAACCAAACATGATGTGTATAATTGGCACTACAGACTTACTCGTGCATTCAAAATACCAATCTGACATAGTTATGACATATTTTCCCCCCAAAACCACCTAGCCTTCTCACATTTTAAGAGTAGCCAACTAAGCACCCAAATCACATATGAATGTCTCAGGACTCGAACCAAGGACTCGACTAAGTCATAAATGGTGTTTCCATATGTTCTTGTCATTTAGTTGAAGAGTTGATGAACGTAGCACCAATAATAATAGTAAGAGGTTAACGACCATAGGCCACTCCGAGCCAAATGTTATTATTTTACCTTATTGAATCCCTGATCAAAAGGAAATGACTAATTATTTTTTTTGTCTGCGAAAACAAAATGTGACTTAGAACACCAAAACTTAATTCCAAGTGGCGACTCTGTAAAAATAATTAATCCCTTTTCAATACCGTCACTTCAATTGGAAAACCCCTTTAAAATAATAACCTTTGTGCGTTCATCCTTGGGATGGAAAAAAGGGGTGTGACATCTCTAGCGACTCTGCTATGACATAATTAGAATTTGAGCTTCGTATGTTGACTCATGTTTGACTTTATTTATTTCTTGGATATATACTGTGTTTGTTGGTCTAATATGCTCTTTTCCCACTCATTTACCGCTTTGATATTATGTGAACTGTGATATAAATTGTCTTCTCTCGCGCACCCCCTCTGAGTCTTCAATAATACACTTTGCACACATTTACAGGAATTGCGACCTCGCACCCCGCTTCTGTTGAGATAAAACATGTGGGTCTTCGACCCCTGGTGAAGGATTTATAGTCAAACATGTTTAGGATGGGGAGGGACCACAACAAAGACGGAAATCACTGCTACCCGTACGTTGACCTTCGCCTGAATCGAGTTCTCCGCTCATTTTATAGCCAGTCTTGACACCTACTTCATCAGGATGTAAAACCTAATAGAACAAGCCACATACAATGAATATCCCTAGTAGGCTCACTTTATTTTCATCACGTGCATTTGACTTAGCGAGGCTCGGCACAGGGCCGGGTCCATCGAGGACAGATATCCTATTTTGAGACCAATATGTGCATCATATGTGCTATTTGTAACATAATTTGGAATGGCTTGTTTACTATTGACCGACTTTTAGGGAGATTAATGAAACATAAGAGAGAGACTTATCCAACTGATTTCTATACTCATTTTCCAATAAACAAACCAAGAGTCTAGTTTTCGCCTTTTCATAAAAATTATCCCAAAACAAGAGTGAGTTTTTGTTGTCTTATTTCTTCCTTTTTTTGGTAGTGTCTTCATGAACTAGTCTGATTCTCACCATCCGGTGTGATACGTAGGCAACATACCTCGGGTTCGACCCCACTTTTTCAAGTAAATTCGTCAGTTCTTAGTGTTCGTGTCTAGCCAATTTTTGCCGAGATCGGTTCAAATTCTTGTTGTGAAAGCAGATAAGGGTTGTTTTGGAAAAAAGCCGCATGTTCATTTTGGTTCTTGTGTCTAATCGCCTGAAAAAAATGAATGATTTCACATACGGAAGTTAACAAGGTCATTTCTATCCCAAATAAACCTTGATTTTTTAAAATGAAGCATTTGAGTCTAATTTTGAGAACTTTCATCCTTCAATCTTCCTAAAGAGTTGGGAATTTTGTGTCAACCTAATCAAACTAAGTCTTAACCTCGAATTATTTTCCAAAATAGGTAAAAATGATGCTAATGAGATGTGATAAGAGGATGAGAGATGAAAATGTTGAAGAGGTTAATGAACCTCTAAGATTTATAATGATAGACCAAACCCCATCAGAGCTTCTGGATTGGTGGAATGACATGGGTCATTATGGACGAACTGAGATATTCAATCAGCTAAAATCCCTCCTAGATATTATGTGAATCAGTCATGATAGAGTTTTAATTGAGGCCTTAATTCCATTTTGGGACACTGCAAACAACGTCTTCCATTTTAGTGATTTTGAGTTGATGCGTACATTGGAAGAGTTAGGTGGTTTCACAGGGTTAGGCAAAGACCTTAAGAAGAAAACACTTCTAGCTCCAATGGATGTCAGCGGGAACAAATTCCTTGAGCAAATGCGCATCAACCATCCTCATATGGCATGTTTGGACAATGAGTGGGTTACTTTGGAGTTCTTATACTTGACATATGGAAAGAAAGAGGCATTTTTTTAGTATGAGAAGCAAATCAAAAATGGAAAACACTTTCCTAACTGGGAAATGCATAGACAAGAAGCATCCATGGTAGCGTTCTTAGGAACCATGGTTGTTTTCTGAGACGGGACATAAAAATTGACATTCGTTTGTTTTGGATAGTCACCGCTATGATGAAAAGAAAGAATCCCACCATCTTGCTGATGATTTTAGCTGATATCTGTCGTGCCTTGGCCAAATGTGTAGGGGGAGAAGCTTATTTTGAAGGCTGTAACATTCTGTTACAATTGTGGTTTCTCGAGCACCTGTATCGACACTCTGTCATGCCAAAATTTGAATCTGATTGTGAGAGCTATATTTTGAGTCATCCAAAAAGGATGGAGAAACTGTAAAATAAATTACCAAAAGGCGTTAAGTCATAGAGTGAGTATCTTCATAAGTTGACAACATTTGAGATTAAATGGAATTATCATTGGTTTTCTTCAAGAGAAGTGATCTACATGTCTTTCAATCACTTTATTTTTGTGTTAATGGGCCTTAGAGGGTTTCAACCATATACATATCTTCGAGTTTTATGCCATGTAGGTTAGAGACAAATCATGCCTATGGTTGAAGACACACGAGGTTTTGTATGGGGGGTAACATTAGAGGACTAGCATTAGGAATCAGAAGCTCAAAAAATTTGTGGCGGTAATCGAGTCTTAGGTTTGGTTACTATGGTAGAGGATCGTGATAGAGGAGAAGTAGACCCCTCGTATCTCTATTGGTTCCATAATCAAGCCCCTCTCATGGCTAGTCCTGAAGGATATGTGAAAAAGGCAAGAGATAGAGGAGAAGAGGTCAAAATGAGAATTAAGCAGGCCCGATTTGATTCATGTTCTCAACATGATATGTAGGCAACCCCGAATAGGCTCGATCAAAGCTTTCAAAAACATGCGGAAAAAAAGAGAGATGAAAAAATAAAAGATGCCTTAATAAGTTGGGATGAAACATAAGGCCTTCCAAATTAGATTGGGAAAATGCATTTAGGTGAATACCATACAATGTGTGATTATAAAATATTCAACACTAACATGTTTGTATGTTTTCTGAGAAAAGATATCTAAAAGGTGGTTAATTTGTGGTTAAACTGGCTCATCATCCATATAACACAAGGTCAAAAGGAAATGGGATAATGGCCCATAAAGACGAAAATGAGTCAGAAAATAAAGAACTCCGAGTTCAATTGGTTCAACATGAATCGGCATCAACAGAGGAAATAAGGATGTTGAGACAACAAATGGCTGACATGTACCAAGCCTGGATAAATGGGCAAGCTCTGCCGCCTTCAATTCCCGCTCAAACCCCTACAAGTGATCCACTTTTTCCACCTAGGTTTGTTCCAAATGTTAACATATCCAACACTATCGAAACTTCCACGGTTCGCCCTCCAAATGTATCCCTCATCAATAACCCACTTTTCACTCCCACTGTACAAACTACTACAATTCCTATACCAACATCGGTATAGAAGTCCATCAATGAGCCATCATCCGCTATCCATGCAGAGCAGTATTTACGCACCGAATTTTGCATTAAGGGCTCCTGATCCTTATCATCAAACTCTACAATTTAGTCTTCTCATCGATACTAAAGTGCATGCTAGGAGCGTGCCTAAGCATCTCGGCCAGGAATATAGGTTACTAATAAGAATGTGGAGCAAGAGGAAATAAAAAGGAAGTTGAAAAGCCTAGAACAAGCTATGAAGAACTTATAGGTATCAGGAAGCTACAAAAGTGTTTCACACAAGGATTTGTGCATGTTCCCGAGTGTTCACCTGCCCCTAGCTTTTAAGATGCCAAAGTTTGACAAGTATGATAGACATGGTGCTCCTGTAGCTCTTTTGAGGTGATACTGCAATCAATTAAGATGAGCTGGGGGAAATGAAAAATTGCTCGTGGCTTATCTTGGTGAGAGTTTGACTGGGTGGCTTCAGAATGGTTTATTGATCAGGACATAGTTAAGTGTCACACTTGGAATGATATGGCTAATGCGTTTGTGCGATAATTTCAGTACAATATTGATTTGGTCCCCGACGAAAAGTCCTTAATCAACATAAAGAAGAAGGCCATATAAATTTATAGGGAGTTTGCTATTAGATGGCATGAGCATGCTGCTAGGGTAAAGCCACCAATGAAAGAAGGTGAGATGGTGGATACTTTTCTCCAAGCCCAACCTAAAGAATCCTATCAGCACATGCTCCCTGCACTGGGCAAACCATTCATTGAGGTCATTAAAATGGGAGAGATGATAGATGAAGGAATCAAGACTGGGCGTATCATAGGTTTTGCTGCATTGAAGGCGACAGGCAAGCAATTCAAAACGGCTCGGGGAGTTTTGGAAGTAAGAAGAAAAAATAAGATATAGCTATGATTGTTTCGGGGTCATAATGAAGCTCGATGGGTCCACCTCACCAACATACCCAACCTCAACCCCAAACCTATACCCAAGATCCATATAACCATCCACAACACTTTATCCCTCCCTAAAACCCACAATATTACATCCCTCTTCCCCGGTATCCTATATACAATGCGCAACCATATGCCCAACCCCCTCCTTACCCGCAATGGTGCGCCCAAACCCCTCAAATTTTTCTTCCACCACTATAGACTTACCAAGGTCCTCCCATATCTAATTTTCAGCCCAGGTCAGAGTACAAAATGGGAAATGCAATCAAGGATAATTTCACCCCCATTGGGGAATATGCTGGCTTATTTAAAAAATTGATGGCATTGAATGTTTTAAGCCCAATTGAGAGAAGACTCCCATACCCACCCCAAAAAAACTTGATTATTCTTAGAGATGTGCCTATTACTCTAATACCCCGAGGCATAAAATAGAGAAATATTGGTATTTGAAGAAAGCAATCTAAGATCTGATTGATATAGAGCAAATTGTGGTGCAAAACTCAGATACACCAAATATCAATCAAAAACCACTGTCGAATCATAAGGAATCGAACATGTTGCAGTTGATTTACGGTAGTGAAGGACCTGATGTTCCCTACAAGCCTATCATTAAGATTGAAACTGGTGTGGAGAAGTCAGTAAATATTGTAGAATCCATAAAAGTGGCTCAATAAGATAACTGAAAAGCCAAGCCACTCAAACGTGAAGAAACCCATGTTGATGGTGAAAGGAGTCTCAGAGAATGTCGGGGCAAGTCAGGGAAACAAAAGTTAATTATGCCAGGGGTACAAAAATCTTAATTGTGAAAGGGGCACTCACCACTCCTATTGTTATTAGACCAATGACACAACTTCTAATAGTTGATACCAAGGCAGTCCCTTGGAACTATAATCAGACTGTGGTGACATACAATGGAAAGAAAGTCGTTGAATATGTAGATGAAGTAGGGGGTTGACTCATTTTGGGAGATGCTTTGCCCCGAAAGAGTTAAGAAAAGCCAAACAAGTAAGGGATAGCCAGATGCCAGTTAAGAAACCAATGACTGAGGAAGAAGCTGAAGAGTTCTTGAAGAAGATGAAACTATATGGCTATTCTATCGTGGAGCAATTGAAAAATACCCCTACTTACATCTCCCTACTATCCTTGTTAATTCACTTGGATTAACATCACAAGGCTTTGATGAATATTCTGAATGAAGCTCGTGTCCCTCACAAAATTATGGTTAATCAATTGGAGAAAATTGCTGAGAGAATCTTTGAGGTAAATATCATCATCATCACTACCAACTTCACCTTCAGATTCAGTAGCAAAACTATCTATATATAATGAGTCATAACATGTCTCATCATTATAACCTCCCAATTTATCCCTCAAATTTATTCTAGGTCTATCAATGTCTTCATAACCTTCATCTACTCCAGCCTCACCTAACAACCCATCTATTTTTTTCCTTAGAATCAGCATTAACAACTTTGTTTTTCTTGTATTCCCTTACATCTTTCCTCACCACCCTAAGTTCTTTATGCACATCAGAAAGTTCAGAATCAGACCCATTCACTACATCTTCTTCAGAGCTAGAATGTTCTACATCACCAGTGAGATTTTGTGCCTCAGCTTCACCACCAGCAGTATCTTCCTCCTGCTCATCTCCTATATTTTCTTCACCCCCATTCAAAATAGTTTGGAGAAGAAGGATTTCCTAGATTTAGATCTATAGTTGGTGTTGTATTAAGTAGTGGTGGATATGGAATAAATAAACTGCCAGATTTCCTATCTCCACTTAGCTGTGATAAATTACCAATAACCTCACCAGTCACATGTTGCCAAGTGGGCCCCACATCTTTAAAATTTGAGTCACTGACAACATAAATTTTTGTTGTCTCCCCATCATTCAACAGTACTCTTAGGTCTAATAAATCCCTGTATTTGGTTAACTTAGTCAAATTACCACCCTTAGGACCAATATAAGTTGTCCCTAACTTATTAAATCCAAATTCTTTAGCAAGATCTACCAATTCAGGAATAGACAAATGATCAAAGTCAATGTTGAAGGAATGTTCACTCCTACCCCCAACAAAAGTAGACCCTACTTCACTCACCAAGATACCACCAATTTTCTATCTAAAATTAAAGTACTTAGTAGCCATTGGATAACCTACATATTCATTAAAACTTTGAAAATTTCACACAACAATCAAATACATGTACAATAGCAACATAAACAGAAGTAACAAAAAAACAACATAAATAAGTAACACAAAATATTAGCAAAAAGTCATGCTTGGAAACAGATAAGGGCAACACATTGACACCCTAATACAACCCTAAATAATTAAGTAACAAATAAAATGCCAAAATAATCCTTCAACTAACTTCAATATAACAAAAACACCACGAAGCACATGCTTCAATACAACCCTAATAGAAAAAGGCCTAACATATTTCACTTATTACAGAAATACCCACACACATGCACGCACAAAATCAAGTATTTATTGTTGAATTTCAGTAGTCATAAATTCATGTTCTTAAAATCACTAATTTATATGATGATTTGTGCCTAGAAAACCCTAATTAAAAAAAAGGTTTAAACCACTAATATTTGAAGGAGAAAACAAAATGGAGCAACAACGCCAGTCGATGTAGGAAGAAACCACTAAAAGATCACCGGAACCCTAGACATCGACCAAGAAACGCCAACGGAACCCTAATCGACGAAATCGAACTCACCCAACTTTAGTAAACACAAGAACCAACAAAATGTGACCAGATTGTATTGAGATTTCTACAATAAAACACAACTAGAACCGTAAGATTTCAGTCGGATAGGGTATCACGATTTTGAGAGAATTTGAATGAGAGAGAAGGTTATGGGTATTTTGAGAGAATAAGGGTGATTTATTTGAGCGATGGGTTAGTGGGACGGGTTATTAAATGGGTTGAGTTTTAAATTAATAGCTGACTTTAATTTTATCTACGTGGATGACACATCGAACTAAATTCCATGTGGACAACACGTGCATTCACGTTGCTAAGATCTGCCAGCTCGGGGGTGTATTAAAATTCATTTAGGCAAGACTAGGAGTGTCTCGAAGACTAGCAACAATTTAAGAATCAAAGTTGCAAATCGTGTCAAGTTTAAGGTGTTTTAACCACTTCAGCCACCAAAGAAAGAACATATGGAAGTAGTATTTGTTTTCACTTGTGAGTGATGGATAAGATAATAAAAAGAATGTGATTAGAGGAGAGGGTATAGACGTCTTTGCGGGTAAAAGGGAAGGGCGATGATGGAAATCCGAAAGACTTTTGATAGGGTTGGTAATAGGATAAAGTTATCATCGGCAGCTGCCTATACCTCTTGTGCTCTTCCTCTCTTCCACGCTCTCTGCTGCTAGGGTTTTACTTTTCTATTCTTCGCAAGGTCAGCTCTTTCTTCTTACTTACGTTCTCTATATTTGCTTGATTCTTATTTTAGTATAGTTTTTATGTGATGGAAAATGTCTTATACTGTTCCAATTCTCAATGAATTCTCGATGAATCTGGAAATGGGTTCATATCTAGGGTTTCTTTCCTGTTAGATTTATGAAAATGTTGTGTCTTGTTTCAGTTTATAATCGATTATTATGCTTTGTGTTCTGAAAAGAGTTGGTGCACACTTTTTTAAGTGATGGATAAATAAGTAGAATTTACTGCTGGATATATGTAGGTAACAAAACGATTCTTACTCTTAATGTACTCAAGAGTAAGAATGTGCTTGACTTTCATCCTTTCAACTTGAAAAACTATTGTTTTAGTATTACTCCCTCTCATGGCATTTCCTATACTTTTAAGTGCCCGGTGCGAGTAACAAAATGAAGTCCTTTTTTATTCACATGAAAAATTAAAATTAACTAATTAATCAATATTAAAAAAAAATATCGATCAAAACATCAAATAAATGTATAGTAAACACTATATTCGATTCAATGTTTTCAATTTCAGTACAATAATGCTACGAAAGAGATACCTTAATGTTATTACATGAAAGATTTAAAAGAAATCAAAGATAATGCATTCAATCTTGTCTGCGTCATGGTTGATCTCAAACAAGATTTCAACAACTTCAATCTAGAAAAACTTCTCTCTGCATATGCAACGGTCAATAGGGAAGGACTTTTGAAGAGAGCCCTCAATCGCTAGGCTACAACTCTCACTGATAAAATTGGAGGCATTTTTAATACATATCTTAATATTTGAAACCAATAAAAGAAAAATGAAAATTCCGGGGCGGAGGCCCCGCCGGTCGGGGGCCCTGTGCGGTGGCGCCGCCTTGACTGCCCCAGGGACAACTCTGCTCCCTCTGTCCCAATTTAAGTGTCTTAGTTTGAGTAGGCACGGAGTTTAAGAAATAAGGAGAGACTTTTGAATTTTATGGTCCTAAATTAAAGATGTACAAAATGTACTAAAATGTCTTTTGTATCTTTTGGTTATAAGCTTGTCAATGTTTGAATTGTCAACTTACTAAATAAAGAAGAGATTTTTTTTGGGACAGTCCAAAAAAGATTGTAAGACACTTAAATTAGGACGGAGGGAATATATGTTTTCTTGTAGAGATAATTTTGGTGTATTATATAGTTTTCTTGGGATTTATTGCAGGATTGTTTTTGCTGCATATTTGTGATTAGTATTCGGTGCGAGAGTGTGTTTATTAAGCAAAGACTAAATGTCTGTATTTGTGTGGAACAGATGAATGTAGAAAAGCTACGCAAGATGGCCGGTTCGGTCAGGACCGGTGGTAAGGGAACCATGCGAAGGTTTGTCTCTTTTGAATGTTTGATGTTACTACAACTAGAGAGAAAATGGATATAACAGCTTTTTTATGTTGTATGATCAATGGGTGCTGTTGCCTAAATATAAAATAAAGGACCATGGAAGGAAAAGAAATCGGGAGGGGCAATAACCTTTTCTGATTTTTGTTTAATGTCTCTTTATTCTGCAGAAAGAAGAAGGCGGTTCACAAGACAACTACAACAGATGACAAGAGACTTCAAAGCACCCTGAAAAGAATAGGGGTGAATGCTATTCCAGCTATCGAAGAGGTTAACATTTTCAAGGAGGATGTAGTTATCCAATTCATTAACCCCAAAGGTATACACACACATTTTTGTTGTTGCAGTGTTCTTCGATTTGTAGTCGTCCATTTCATTACATATTAACTATTTCTTTTTTATTTGTTATTCAGTTCAAGCTTCTATTGCTGCAAACACTTGGGTTGTTAGTGGTTCCCCTCAGACCAAGAGTATATTTTCTTCCCTTTCATTGCAACTTAATTGTATGATTTAGAAGCTAGTGGTACTTCTAAATAGGGTTGTAAGTTGCATCTAGTTCTATGTTCAAGCAAAAAGAACCATGGAACTTTGATACTCACTGGAACATTAAAAGAGGCTTGATTATTGATGATATTTGTGTATCATGATTTGTCTCTGTGGTATTCCAATATGTTTAAGAACCTAAGGTGACACCCTGTTTCTTAATATCTATGTAACATATATGAGTTTCTAAGCTTTATTTCTTCTCCTATTACAGAGTTGCAGGATATTCTTCCTCAAATTATTCACCAGTTGGGTAAGTGGTCCTTTATCTTGCCTAAGATGCAGACATTTGAAAAGATTTCGCCTAAGTACAACATTTATTGACTGCTTAAAAACCACTAATTTCAGGCCCTGATAATTTGGAGAATTTAAAGAAGCTGGCAGAGCAGTTCCAGAAGCAAGCACCTGGTACCGGGGCGCTTGAAGGTGCTGCTTCAGTACAGGATGATGATGATGATGATGAGGTGCCGGAACTTGTGGCTGGTCAAACCTTTGAAACAGCCGCTGCAGAGGAGGGTCACACTTCTTAAAAAATTAATTAAGTTTTGTATCAACCCTCCAACTCAACGTTTTGAATCTTTTTTAATTTAGTTGAGTGTTCTATTTTGATTTTGATTGTGACAACTGAAGTTCATCAAAATGGTTTTGCTAGTAAAGCTACTTTGGCCTTCTAAGCGTTGAATTTTAGGATGAGCTCGACTGACTACTCTTTAATCCATTTAGGTTTCTTGTGGATGCCTACTACTCATACTCAAGAAGAAAACAAAGCAAGAAGAAAAGGAACATTGAGTTGGTAGCTCACATAATGGATTTTGCTTGCTTGAGCAGCCATCTTGACACTCCCACTCGTTAGATTATTTTGCTGTCTCACTTACATTTTTAATACTATTTTAAACGCGGTATTTACCCTTGCCTCAACTCTGCCCTGGGATTAACCAATCGGAACATTTTTTTTTACCGACTGGCCGTATACTTTTATTAATAAAATAAAATGTAGCCGTAATTCTACCACAAACAAACTCATGCCACGTAAGCCCCATCCTTTCCAATGGATTGCCTTCCAAAAATCTTTTAACTGGGAAAAAAAAAAAAAAAAAAACTCATACCCTTGTAAATAGTTGAATCTGTATTATTTATACACTGTTGAACTATATTATTTATACAGTATTTATGAACTATATTATTTATACAATATCTATGATCCATGTTTATACACTGTTGAACTATATTATTTATACACCATGCAGAGCCGTCCCTGGGGCGGTCGAGGCGGCGCCGCCGCACCAGGCCCCTGGCCGGTCGGGGCCTCCGCTCTAAAATTTACATTTTTCTTTTATTGATTTTAAATATTAAGATATGTATTAAAAATTACTTCAATTTTATCAGTTAGAATTGTAGTCTAGCGGTTGAGGGCTCCTTTCAAAAAATCTTCCCTAGTGGGAGGTTGCGTGTTAGAATTCAATGAGTAGTGAAAGGTTTTTTTTTTAAAACACAATCATATTTGGCCCCTAGTCCCAACCAGGAGATCAATTTTCTATTAATGATAGTTTTTTTTTTAAATCTTTCATGTAATGACATTAAATTATCTATTTCGTAGCATTATTGTACTAAAATTGAAAACATTGAATGAATTATAGTATATACTATACATTTATTTGATGTTTTAATCAATAATTTTTTTTAATATTGATTAGTTAGTTAATTATAATTTTTTATGTAAATAAAAAAAATCTCTTCTTATTTCTCGTATCGATCCTTAAAATTATAGGAATGCAGGACCATGTTTATACACTGTTGAACACTTCAACTACTTTATACAATATTTATATACCACTTATCATTGTATACATTCCAGAATATTGTATATATATAAAGTATAATTATTTTATAACATGTATAAGCATTGTATAATGTATATAGTTGTGCATTGAAGAGCATTCACACACACAAGACTTAACACCAGAAGGTCCTCCATGAAAGAACAACTTTTCTACACTGTAACCTCCTCCTTCATCGTCACACCGCAACCCTATGCTCCTTCATTCTGGACGGATAAATCTCTACCTCACTTCACGATTCTGTCTAGAATAAAGGCAAACCCAAAAAGGAGAAAAGATTTGGAGAAGATCTTTCTTGATTTTCTTCCAAATTGATAGTTTGAAGAGGGAGAAGAAGATGATAGTGGGCGAATCTGGTTGTTTGCGGCGACTTGGAAAATAAATAAGAACTTTTATGTTTGTTGGCTGCCAGTGAAGCACCGCTGAAAATGATGAAGGGGAAGATAAAACATTAAAGGGTCCGCTGCTTCGCAGATAAAAAAGGGGCGTTGGGCAGAAAATTCGGAGAATTGAAAAAATGAACTGAATCGAACTTTTTCAGCTTTTTTTTTAAAAAAATAGATTTTTTGAAAAAACCGAATCGAATTCGGTTTGGTTTTTTAATTTTGGATATTAACCGAACTGAAAAAATTGAATTTAATATATAATTATTATTATTATTATTTATTTTAGGCTATTAATATCTCTTGAATCATAGTTAATGCAGTCAATCTATGAAGCTTTTATGGAAGTCGAATGCGTCATGAACTTGATTAACATATCACAGAAGCATTGACATAAAATGTAGGGAGAGAAAGTATTTGTAAATTGATGAAACTTTAAATGGTCATAGCTCTGCGCTCGGACGTTCGTTTTCCCAATCAATTTGTGTTTCCCCCAAATCGGTTTCTAATTTTACTTTTTATTTAGTAAACATCTCACGATACACAATAGATTTCAACGTCGAAATTTCATGGTAGTGGTGTGAATGTCAATTTCAGTTTTGAAAATACAATTTTAAAAAATAAAATAAAAAATTCTCCACCCGCCCACTAGAAAAAACCGATATAATCCGATACGTTCGGCGATATAAACCGAACATATCGGTTTTTTGTTTTTAAAAAAGTTGTATTTGATTTTTTTTTTTAAAAAAACCAATTTTTATTCGGTTCATATTTTTCGGATACAAAAATGAACCGAACCGATATACGTCCACCCCTAGTTGGGTTGGGGCTAAAAAAAATTGATAAAGAAGGCTTGACCGGTTACTCTTTGTAAACTAATAAAGACTAAAGAGTAGGGTTTTTTTTAAGGTAAAACCCATTAGACACACGTGGTTGACAATATCTTTCACTTAAGAAATCTTAATTAAATTTTGTATCTATTGAATACTCAAATTACATTAAGCTTATTTCAAATTTTTTTTTTTTTTTGACAATCAACTAAAAATTCAAAGTATGTGTAATACACTCGTCGGTGACCTAGCATGGTGACTAATTAAAAGAAAACATTGGTATTTGGGTATAAAATAATAATTTAAAAATAAATAAAAAGGATAAAAAAAAGAAAAAAACTATTTTCAGTAAAAAATAAATAAATAACATGTTCTTTTAAATCCCACCTCACCTACCTAGGGGTGTGCATAAAAGCTGATGAACCGAAAAAATCGAACCGAACCGGCGGTAAGTTTGTGAAAAAATTTGGGTCATCATCATTATAAGGGAAAAAATTGTTAATGACATGAAAGACAAGTTTGTGAAATATTGGGGTACTTCTTTGGAAAAGGTGAACAAGCTATTAATTTTAGCAAATGTGCTTGATCTTCAGTGTAAATTTGAATTTATAAACTGATGCTTTGAAAGTATATTTGATAGTAGGAAGGTTGGTGAAATTAAAGCTGATATCAAAGACTTGTTGTTACGGTTATTTGTTAGTTATAATGATGATGACCCAAATAGTGGTGTGGGTAGTAGTTCATATGTTCAGTTAAGTGGATTTTGTGATAGTGGAGCAATAGAAAAGAATCAATTGACCATCTTCAACTGTTTAAAAAGATGAAAGCAAGTGCAAATGATGATTTTGGGGGAAGAATGATGTTGAGAAATATTTGTCAGAGCAGAATGAAAGTCCTAATGATCCGAATTTTGTTCTTTTGGATTGGGGGAATATGTATTCGTCTAGGTATACCATAGCTTCCGAATCAGCATTTAGCACGGGGGCGCATTCTTGACCATTTTAGGAGTACATTAAATCATAAGATAGTTGAGACATTAATTTGCACACAAAATTGACTTTGCTCAACTCTTATAGGAGAACAAATTGTGGAACCAACCGAAGAAGAAACTAAATTTTATGAAGAAGTTGAATTGAGCAACAATACTGTTTTTTATATATTATTTTTAATAGAATAATTATACTTTAACATTTTGTTTATTATATTAACGCTTTGGCAAATTATATATAGACTTTGAAATTTTTTCAATCGTACCGCAATTAGAAGAAGCAGAACAACCACAAGCAGTGGAGAACTTGCCAATGGATTGATATTACTTGCCGGAGAGGTATTGTTTAACAGACTTGTTTATTGTAACAATTATCACTGATTATGTTGCCATGCAATTAAATTGAAAAATTCAATATAATGTTTATTTATATTTGCTGATTATGATACACTTGAATTGAAAAAACCGATATAAATCTATACAATCCGTTTCTTTTTTTAAGTTTGATTCGATTTTTAAAAATAAAAATCAAATTTTATTCGATTCATACTTTTTTATATAAAATCAAACCGAACCAATATAGGCCACCGCACCTACCCACCCTTACCGGACTACTGCCGGAGAACCGCCACGAAACACTTGCTCCGACGAAGTTTAAGCAATGAGTCACTGCTCATTTCGTATCAATGAAAAGAATAGCCATGAGACTGACGAGTGGATTAGATTTTAGCCGAAACTGAAATTCCCTCATTTCGCTATGTGCAATTGCTTTTCTCCTACCTTCTTTCCTCATTCTTCTGGGTTTTCATTTGGCTTCACTACTTCCAAACTCACCCGCAAAACACTACTCATCCATGGTATTCCTTACTCATATCGCAATTTAGAACTTGGAAACTACAGGATACGGTTGCAGAAAGCGAAAAGGGACGTACACAAATCGAGCAGTTCAGATGGGTATGATTTTTTTCAACGACGACAAACCAACCGAAGACTATAATTTCAATTTCAAGCCAAACAATTTCAATTTCAAAGGCAAGCTCTATAACAATTGACAACAAGAAATCTGAATTTTTTTTCGTATGAAACTTCAAATGAACTTTAATGGAGTCTTCAAATTTTCATACGAACATTCTTCAATCCAAAGTGGCAAAGCAGTGTTTTAATCTAGATTTCAACACAAATACACGACTACCGTTCATGTCAATTAAAATTTAGCCAACGAAATTGAATTCCAAATCTGAGTTTTCTCACCAATCATCAAAGTGTTTGCATAGTGATTTTCCGGCGAGATCCCGACAAAGATGATCGTATTTTTCTCTCCATTTTCTTTCAATGTTTCCTGTTTTGTTCCATTTTAATGTAAGGTTTTCCAAATCAGTGTGGTGGTGGTATGATGGATGATGGATGATGGTGGAAGGTGGAGTAGGTGGCAAGTGAAAGTATATTTATGCTCTAGAGACAATTTGTATTAGGATAAATGTATTTTATACACATTCATATTATTATTAATGGATATTAATATTTTCGCATTTGCAATTATTGAATTATTATTTGATTGTTTGTAATTATTCATTAATTCATATCCCTTGAGCTTACATTGTCATTAATAGAGTGAGATATTGATGATAGAGCGTAACTCTTAAAATAGCCTCGACTAATGATCATCGAGAATGGGATATCGATGATATGTGATAAGTCGACATGTCGTCTGCATCACATCTTTAGATGATGTAGTATGTCTCACCTGCTAAGAGTAATAGCTACTCGTGATGGACACATATATACTTTCGAAGTATTGGTATACCCTGCTGATATATTATTTGTTATACTTGTCTAAAGTATGATCAGCGTGTGGGAGATAGAAGTCCTTAGACTTGAGGTCAATACGCGCCTTGTCTACAAAGTAATGTACTTTGATCCCGTTCTAAGCTCAAATGCCTTATATTTTGAGATACGACTTGTATTGGGTACATTACGATGTGGATTGAAGGTGGTAGTTGAGCCAAGATTAAGATTCATTTCTCGGATGTATATTCGAGAGAACACTCAGATTCTCAGTGGTATTAGGTTGACTAAGCCGTTGGCCAACGCAATAGACATATTTAGAATATGGTCTAGTTGTCAACTAATATAGATGAGATACAATGATTAAGCCATTTGGATAGACACTTGACAAATTCTAAGCTTGATCGGGTGTGTCGTGAATGAAAGGATTTTATCTTACCACATAAATGTTAAGTTTACTGGATTCGTGCAAACGTACTTCACATATTGAGTTCGTCTTCCTGCGCCGTCTAGGAGTTCCGTATAGACCTTAGTTTGATTAATGTCGATATGAGAAAGCCTGTAGGGTCACACTATGTCGATTTTCCGTTTCGATCTAAGGATGTATTGAGAGAGAAATTAAAATATTCGATTTGGAATAGAGACATTTAAATGAATAATAATTATTTTAATTAAGTCAAAATTGAATTTTGGATTTAATTAAGAATGCACGAAAAATAAAGTCGAGCGCCGCGATGCCCATACCCTAGGGCTGCGATGCCTCTGCCTCATTTTTTGGGTCAGGCCCAAGGTCAAACCCTAATCCGGTTTTGACCTATTTTTTAATTATAAATAGAGGCATTCACCTCATTATTCAACACACAAATTTCTAAAAAACATTCTAAGCCTTAGAGACTTAGAATCAAATACTATCTTGAACCTCTGTCGGATTTCCTAGCTTTCCGAAGGAGAAATACATTCAAGCTTGGAGCTTGAAATTGGAAGTGCAATCACGTGTGCACCTCACAGTTGATAAAGATTCCAGATAATTATAACTTGTAAGTAAATGTTTTATGTTACAAGTTTCATTGTTGTATAACCATACCAGAAATTATTGTTGGGGTAAGTAAGAAACAAAACTTTATCACCAGTATGATCCTCGTTCAAATGATAATTTAAGTCAAATGCTAGAAGCATTTGCTGACCCAACTATTTCATATTCTACCTGCAAGATGCTTCTAAATGTCTCTGAAGGAAAGGGTTTACAACATGCGTGAAACATGGTAGAAAAATCGGTTTCAAACATAATAATTCTTGAAAAATGAGAGGAGCAAATGATCAAAATGATTATAATAAGCAGGCAATGTGCTCTTGAAGAGCCTACGACATAACACTTCATAAAACCTCATACGAGGTTCAGGTACCTGAAAAAATAATGAAGTGATAAGATCTCAGTAAGTTGTGTCTAATTGCAAATCGATACAAAATAATATCTCGTCGACGATATATTTGATACAATATAGTGTGCAATATCGTATAATATTATGAGGATCAGAATTCTACGTCTCTTAAAGAATATTGATGTAGGAATAATTACCAAGTAGATACATCTTGGTAAATTTATTGGACATGCAGTCCTGATATGAGAAGATGTCATGTAAATTAAATACTAAATGAAAATTATCTTAGTCTATATGGCTCACGTGATAATATTATATGATTTGTTTTGAAGGATTCAAAATGCCCGAAGCATATACAAGTTATTGAAAAACTTGTTTGTAATCCATAAATGGATTAAATGAACTAAGATTAATGTACTGAAATCACATTAATAAATATTTATTGATGAACGGTACACATATGACTATGTTTAACCTCTTCCCTTTATGATATTCGAAATCTTTCATAAGCTTGTGCAAGTTGCTGACTTGAATGTGATTGGAGATTTTGAAGAGTTTTCAAAAAGCAGTAGACTACCTGCTAAAAGAAGTTGAAATGAGAAAATTAGATTGGTCCAGAAGTACCATATATTTGTTCAATTGATGCATTTATTAATCTTGCTATAACTATGAGCATGATATAATTTCTTCCTTACACGGAGATACTGAAATAAGATCAGTTGCATATTGTCGATTTGATGAGAGAATCTTTCCAAAATTAGGGGGAGAGAATGAAATAAAAAGGGAAATTTTGTGGAAAAATCCATCATCGTCTCATCTTGATCTATGTGCTTCTATTAGTGAGCAAGAAGTCCAAAAGATTATTCACTTGCAGAAAATAGCAAATCAAATGCCATCCGCATTTACAGATTTGAAAAGGATTGCCAAATCACATATCCCTACAGAGAATGTCCTAATTCGGATTGATGTTCCTGTAGGACCATCTACTAGTGTCATAGCAAATGAGTCCAAAAGCACACCTGAAGCGTGATAGACCATTTGGTTCCAAGGATCGGAATCCTAGAAAAATAAAAATAAATGGTCAAGATGACACTAAGAAAGAATCTCATAAAGAAATACAAGATTTGATCAATCCTGATATTCTTGAAGAAATCAATGAGCCGCAGACTCAAGAAAATGAAGAAATATCAATAAATCCAATTGATGTTATGACTATTTGAATCACTTGAAAGTAAATGTGGTTTGAAATACCCACAACCTTATATGAAGATAACGCAGCATGCATTGCTCATTTGAAGGGAGGATTCACAAAAGGAGATAAGACAAAAGTATATTTACCAAAGTTGTTCTTCACACACGAGCTCCAAAAGATTGGTGATATCAACGTGCAACAGATTCATTCAAGTGATAATATGCATGATTTGTTCACTAAGTCTCTACGAACTACAACTTTCGAGAAGATGGTGCACAAGATTGGAATGCGAAGACTCAAGCATTTGGACTGAAGTTCTCATCAGAGGGAGTTAATAAATGTTGTACTATTTTTTCCATATAAGGTTTTGTCCTACTGGGTTTTCCTTGTAAGATTTTTAATGAGGCAACCAGAATATATATTATTAGAAATGTGTACTCTTTTTCCTTCACTAGAATTTTTTTCCACTGGTTTTTTTTCTAATAAGGTTTTAACGAGTCACATTATCTATGGACATCCAAGGGGAAGTGTTATGAAATACATATCCTTTGTATGGATGTCCATACACATTCACTAACCTTTTGTATGTTACATGTACCTATTGATTTGGGCACTTAGTATTTGTAACCTCCCTTGTGTGGTTTCATCCTATAAATTGGGATGTTATTCACCTTTGAAGGAAGATGAATATACACTTGAAATAAGAAGAAATTCTCTTTCTCCTCTCTACTTCTTTGTCTATATCTCTTGTCTTATATTGCTATTGCTATCATCTTATAACATATCTTAGTTATTAAGTTCAGTTTTTAGCTTTGAATATTAATAATTCATATTGTAATTATTAAGTGTGTTTGTCTCTTTTTTCTTTAGGTTACAACCATTTAATGGGTCTAAATAGATATGAATTATTAAGATCTACTTTGTATAAAGATGGTAGTTCATCTATTCCATGTATTCACCACACAACCATCATCCATCATTTTCAACTACGACTCGCCGCTGACCATTATCAGCCATAATCACCATTGTTGTCATTCACTACATTCAACCATCATCACTACTAGCCACTGTTTACAATCATCACTATCGACCACCATTTGGTGGAACTATACTTCTCCCAAATTAGGCAGGGAAGAAATTGCACATATAACTTTAAATAATATTAACGTAAATAAAAATACCAACCCAATGTTGGGCTTTAAAGCATTAAACACTAAACTGTGGGCTTTAAAGATGAAGTGTGAATTAGAAAATGGAGGAAAATGAAATTTTGGAAAAATAATTTTTTCAAGTGATCTTTCTCCCACATTGGTGGTAGAAAGAAACATTTATGTGCTTATATGTAGAAGCACATCTTTTAGCTAATAAAGAGTTGAGAAGAGAAGCTCCCCTCACGCCGTTGTCGTCGTCGCTCGTCTCTCTCCGGCTTCGGCAAATGATCTGATTGATAACTTTTTTGGACAAAATTTATTTTCCAATTTAGTTATCTGATTTCCTTTCCTGATATTAATCAACGCGGTATTTTTTATTTAAATTCACAGAATAATTAATTATTTCCTAACGTTCATTTACGAATTAAAAATTCACGACCAAACAAAAGGTCACCTTCTTCCGGAACAGGTGCCTTTACATCTGTTCAATGGCCATATAATATTTTTTAGAGGCTTCACCTAAAAAACACACTGCAATCACGACAATAAAAACTCTCCAAAAAAATTAGACTTTTTCTCCCCTCTTCTGTGCATTATTTTCAAAGAGAAAATTAGTAAGTGTCGTGTGATTTACTACCGTTTGTTGAGTTCGCTGAAGTTCTACAATTTCGATTGCCAGTATTGTAGGATATAATTTCGTTCTATCTTGAGAAAAATTAATTCATACCTTGAACAATTGTGAGGGAATTACATTCTTTAAGGAAACACAATTTGCTGTGAGCTCGAAATTATATTTTTATTCTTTATATTTCTTGTTTTACAATAAATAATCTGAATACAGAGATAACAAACTTAAAGAATTTAAATATATATTTCTGTTTCATCTTATATTTTGTTTTGGTTGGTGATTAAAGTCTTCGAATTTTCTACTCCTTTAAGTCACTTGATTTGAAGATATAAAAACTTCATCAAGTGAATAAATTTTTGGATTTGGTTTGAAGAATATAAAAACTTCCGCCTGTTGATTAATTCCGTTTGTGTTTTCCTTTCCAAACAGAAATGGTTGATCCAACTAATGTTGTGAACTCTACAGCTACTGCTGCTACCGCGACAGATGTTGTATCATCCAGTCGCACTATGCCTTTGCCTGCAATGGCAGCCGCTGAAAAGTCCTGAAAGTTTTCCGGCATTGACTCTAAGAGATGACAACAAAAGATGTTTTTTACTTAACGACCCTTAGTTTGCAAAAGTATATTACTGAGGATGTTCCGGTCCTGCCAGATGATACTCCGGATAGTGAACGATTTGTCGTGACGGAGACATGGGCATTCTGATTTTCTATGCATGAACTATATTCTAAGTGGTTTGGATGATAGTCTGTATAGTGTTTATAGAGTCTGTAAATCTTTTAAAGAATTATGGAACGCTTTGGATAAGAAATACAAGACCGAGGTAAGAGAACCATGCGAAGGTATGACTCTTTTGAGTGTTTGATGTTACTACAACTAGAGAGAAAATGGATATAACAACATTTTTTTGTTGTATGATCAATGGGTTCTGTTGCCTAAATATAAAATAAAGGACCATGGCAGGAAAAGAAATCGGGAGGGGCGATAACCCTTTCTGCTTTTTGTTTAACGTCTCTTTATTCTGCAGAAATAAAGAAGGCGGTTCACAAGACAACTACTACAGATGAAATGAGACTTCAAAGCATCCTGAAAAGAATAGGGGTGAATGCTATTCCAGCTATCGAAGAGGTTAACATTTTCAAGGAGGACGTAGTTATCCAATTCATTAACCCCAAAGGTATACACACACACATTTTTGTTGTTGCAGTGTTCTTCGATTTGTAGTCATCCATTTTATTACATATTAACTATTTCTTTTTATTTGTTATTCAGTTCAAGCTTCTATTGCTGCAAACACTTGGGTTGTTAGTGGATCCCCTCAGACCAAGAGTATGTTTTCTTCCCTTTCATTGCAACTTAATTGTATGATTTAGAAGCTTGTGGTACTTCTAAATTAGGTTGTAAGTTGCATCTAGTCCTATGTTCAAGCAAAAAGGTTGTAAGTGACTCGTCCGGTCTCGGGTCACGGGCAGTTGGCTGTTACTTTCTGATATTATCTTTTTGGATCCCAAATTGCTTAATATTTACAGTTTGGTCCCTAGAATTTCTGGAAAGTTGATGTTGAGAGTGACGGAAGGCAGAAACTTTCTGCCTACCGTTTGGGCTGTTTTCTGGAGCATTAACCAGCCATTAACTTGGTTGTTAACTCCTCCTTAAACAACCTCCTTCAATGACCATAATCAGCCCTCTAAATGGCCATTAACAACCATATTTTGGGCAGTTGGACAGCCCTCCTCCATGCTATATATATTGAGCTGTTTTGGCTCAATTGTGAATGACAGACAGACAGAAAAATAGCACAAAACGCAACACAAAATAGTGAACAAAACCACTGCAAAACAGTCACGAAAATATACACCAAACAGTGATGAAAAACAGTGAGCATATACACAAGATATACACAACAGAGACACACTATATACACAGAGACAAAACAGAAGATAAAACAGAAACTCTTCCTTCCTTTTCCATATATTCAGCAAGTCGATTCATATTTGTTTTCTTCGTCAGACTCAGCCTATTGGCTTTGTAGCGTTGAGATTAAAGTGTTGTTTTATATTGGGAGACTATTGCCCTCTGACGTAAAAGCATATATACGTGGCAATCTTGTCTTAAGGACATAGTGCAATCACTCGACTCAACACACAACGTTGTAACCATCCAGATTTAGTTGTTTCGTAATTTCAGGTTATCAAGATTCAAGACTCAACAAGCTTGCGGCAGTTCTGAACATTGCCTATTTGTTTATCCTTTCGAACACTTGTAATATTTATTTACTTTCCGTACTGCTTTACAATAGAGTAACCAACACATATATGAGTTTCTAAGCTTTATTTCTTCTATTACAGAGTTGCAGGATATTCTTCCTCAAATTATTCACCAGTTGGGTAAGTGGTTTTTATCTCGCCTAAGATGCAGACATTGGAAAAGATTTCTCCTAAGTACAACATTTATTGACTGCTTAAAAACCACTAATTTCAGGCCCTGATAATTTGGAGAATTTAAAGAAGCTGGCAGAGCAGTTCAAGAAGCAAGCACCTGTTACCAGGGCACTTGAAGGTGCTACTGCAGCACAGAAGGATGATGATGATGAGGTGCCGGAACTTGTGGCTGGTCAAACCTTTGAAGCAGCCGCTGCAGAGGAGGGTCACTCTTCTTAAAAATTTAATTTTAAGTTTTGTATCAACCCTCCAACTCATGTTTGTGTTGATAAAAGATAACAAGAAGCAAAGGAACTTGAGTTGGTAGCTCACATAATGGATTGCTAGCTTACCCAACCATCTTGATACTTCCACTCCAGTTAGATTATTTTGCTTTGTCTCACCTACAATTCTAATACTAATAGTACAATAGGAGTACTATTTTAAACGCGGTAGTCAGCATTGCCTCAACTCTGTCCTCGGGTTGACCTCTAGGCTTATTTCACTTCTTTTTTCCTATATCCAGAAATTGGTTGCCGAACGAACAATTCTGCAGCACATTTGGATAATCATGCTAGGTCCGATCCTCGTCAAGTGATTTGCATTAACACTAACACTAACATTAACACAAACAATGTTGTTAAACAACTCAATATTGGGCTTTAAATCATTAAACACTAACACTAATACTAACATTTGTAGATTTTTGTTGGGTTCAAAACATATAAGTAAGGCACAACGGAAGTTTAAATTTTTTGTTTCTTACTTACCCCAACAACATTTCTGGTATGTTTATACAACAATCAAACTTGTAACATAAAGCATAAACTTACAAGTTAGAATATCTGGAGTCTTCATCTACTATAAGGTGCACACGCGGTTGCCCTTTCAATTGTAAGCTCCAAGCTTCAATGTATTTTTCATTCGGAAAGCTAGAAAATCCGGCAGAGGTTCGAGAGAGTATTTGATTCTAAGTCTCTAAGACTTAGAATGATATTCTGAAAATTGGTATGTTAATAATGAAGAGAATGCCTCTATTTATAGTTAAAAAATAGGTCAAAACTGGATTAGGGTTTGACCTTGGGCTTGACCCAAAATTTGAGGCAGAGGCGCCGCGGCCCTAGGGTATGGGCGCCGTGGCGCTCGACGTGCTCCTGCACTGTCTCGATTTATTTTCCGTGCATTCTTAATTAAATCCAAAATCTAATTTTTGACTTAATTAAAATAATCATTAATCATTTAAATATCTAGATTCCAAATCGAACATTTAATTATTCTCTCAATACATCCTTAGATCGAAAAGACAATCGACATAGTGTGACCCTACATGCCTTCTCATATCAACATTAATCAAATTAAGGTCTACGCGGAACTCCTAGACGGTGCCGGAAGACGAACTCAATATGTGAAGTCTATTTACGCGAATCCAATAAACTTAACCTTTATGTGGTAAGATAAAATCATTTTATTCACGACACACCCGATCAAGCTTAGGATTTTTCAAGTGTCTATCCAAATGGCTTAATCATTGTATCTCATCTATATTAGTTGACAACTAGACCATATTCTAAATATGTATATTGCGTTGGCCAACGACTTAGTCAACCTAATATCACTGAGAATCCGAGTCCTAATCTTGACTCAACTACCACCTTTAATCCACATTGTGATGTACCCAATACAAGCCATATCTCAACTTATAAGGCATTTGAGCTTAGGACGGGATCAAAGTACATTACTTTGTAGACAAGGTGAGTATTGACCTCTAGTCTAAGGACTTCTATCTCCCACACGCTGATCATACTTTAGACAAGTACAACAAACAGTATATCAGCAGGGTATACCAATACTTCCAAAGTATCCATGTGTCCATCACGAGTAGCCATTACTCGTAGCAGGTGAGACATACTACATCCTCTAAGGATGTGATGCAGACCACATGTCGACTTATCACATATCATCGATATCCCATTCTCGATGATCATTAGTCAAGGCTATTTTAAGAGATACGCTCTATCATCAATATCTCACTCTATTAATGACAATGTAAGCTCAAGAGATGCGAATTAATGAATAATTACAAACAATCAAATAATATTTCAATAATTGCAAATGCCAAAATGTTAATCTCCATTAATAATAATACGAATTTGTATAAAGTACATTTGTCCTAATACAGATTGTCCCTAGGACATAAATATACTTTCAATCTCTCACTTGGCCTAGAGCCAATCTCCAACATATCTAATGCCCATATTCTCAAAATGACCATTATGCTTGACTAAGCTTAATGGTTTAGTGAATGGGTCAGCTAGATTATCGTCTGTGGAAACATTGTCTAATCTAATCTCTTTCGTCTGTGGACACATTGTCTAATCTAATCTCTTTCGTCTCCACCATCTCCCTGAGTATGTGGTATTTTCTTGGTACATTCTTGTTTCTGTTGGTTGATCTTGATTCCTTAGCTTGCGTAATCGCACCAGTGTTGTCACAATAAACCGTTATTGGACAAGTGACACTTGGAACAACCCCTAGTTCCTTCAGGAACTCAGAAATCGCGACAACTTCTTTACCAGCAATGTACTCAGCTTCTGTTGTCGAATCAGCAGTTGTAGCTAGTTTGGAACTTTTCCAGCTTACTACTCCACCATGGAAAATGAACATGTACCCAGATTGAGATTTGTAGTCATCAACATCCGTCTGGAAGCTAGCATCAGTGTACCCAGTAGCAGCTAGCTTTTCTTCCCCACCATAGACTAAGAAGTAATCTTTAGTTCATCTAAGATACTTAAGAATACTCTTGACTGCCTTCCTGTGTTATTCCCCAGGATTCTGCTGGAATTTGCAAGTCATACTAAGTGCAAAGGCCACATCTGGCCTAGTATAGGTCATGGCATACATGATCGATCCTATAGTCAAAGCATATGTGATCCTTTTCTTGCGTTCAAGTTCTATAGTATTATAAGGACTATCCTTCTTAGATAACTTGATGCCTTGTCCCATAGGTAGACCGCCTTTCTTGGAATTTTCCATAGAAAAATGTCTAAGCACTTTGTCTATGTAGACTGACTGTGACAACCCTAATAATCTGTTAGGTCTATCTCTATAGATCCTAATCCCCAGAATATAGCAAGCTTCACCTAAATCCTTCATCATGAAGGTACTGGACAACCACTCCTTGACTGATTGCAGGAGAGTCTTATTGTCTCCCATTATTAATATGTCATCTACATATATGATAATGAAGGCAATACTCCTATCCTTGCGTTTACTATAAACACATGGATCCTCTTTGCTTCTGACGAAATCAAATGACTTGATAGCCTTGTCAAAGCAAATGTTCCAACTCTTTGAGGCTTGCTTAAGCCCATAAATGGACTTTTGTAGCTTGCATACAACATTTGGTTTGGAATCAAGTGAAAAACCCTCAGGTTATTTCATATACACCTCCTCAACTAGATTACCATTGAGAAAGGCGATTTTGACGTCCATCTGCCAAATGTCATAGTCATAATATGCAGCTACTGCAAGCAAAATCCAAATGGACTTAATCTTAGGAACATGTGAAAAGGTTTCATCATAATCGACCCCAGGCCATTGATTATAACCTTTAGCCACCAGTCTTGCTTTATAAGTCTATACCTTTCCATATGCATCAATCTTCTTCTTGAATACCTATTTGCATCCTATGAGTCTAACCCCTGTTGACAAATCAACTAAGTTCCAAACTTGATTTATGTACATCGAGTCCATCTTAGATTTTATGGCTTCTTGTCATCTTTGCGAATCAATGTCTAACATAGCTCCGCTGTAGGTTGTAGGTTCATCGTCATCAGGAATATCTATCTCATTGTGTGTTTTAACAAGGAGATTAAGTCTTTCAGGCGGACGATGAGTCCTAGTGGTCCTACGGAGTTGAGTATTATGCGTTTCAGTGTTTATTGCATCCTAATTGTGAGAAGGTCTTTGTGTGTTGGATAATCCATCACCTTGAGAGCTTTCAGGAATGTCATTTTCATGTATTTACTGAATGGAATGATGTACAACTATTATATCATCTTTCATTGGTTGTGTATGCGAGTCGTGCATTTCTGCATTATCTCTCATAGCACTCCCACTGGTTGAAGGGCGTACTCTAAGTACCCAATCTTCACCAGATACTACCACTGAATCCTTGTTTAGGTCATCCGACAAGGGTTCAATTTCTGTGTTATCTTGTGGTTTTTGAATTTCTTCAAGTTCTATCTGTGTGCAGCTATTTTTCTTGTAGACATATTCTTCTTCAAAGAAAGTTGCGTTCCTGGAAACAATGACCTTATGTTCTCCATGAAGATAAAAGTATTATCCTTTAGTTTCCTTTTGATACCCCACGAAGTAACATTTCTCACTTTTAGATTCCAACTTGTCAGTGAGCATCTTCTTAACATATGCAGGGCACCCCCAGGGTCTCATATGTTTAAGAGCTGGCTTCTTGCCACACCATATCTCATAGGGTGTCTTTTCTGCTGACTTGGAAGGAACCCTGTTCAGAACATATATAGAGATTTGTATAGCATATCCCCAAAGGTATGTAGGTAGAGCTGGGGAGCTCATCATGGATCGAACCATATCCAATAGGGTTCAGTTTCTCCTTTCAGCAACACCATTCATCTGTGGCGTTCCAGGAGTTATCCATTCTGATTGGACTTCATGTAGCTTTAAGTAATCTAGAAAATCCTTGCTCAAGTACTGACCTCCTCGATCCGATGAAGGGTCTTGATACTTGTTGCAAATTGCTTCTCTACTTCCGACTTGTACTCATTGAACTTCTCAAAAGCCTCAGATTTGTGTCTCATAAGATACACATATCCATACCTTGTGAATTCGTCAGTAAAAATGATGAAGTATGGGAAGCCTCCTTTAGCTTGAGTCGAGAATGACCCACATACATCAGTATGGACCAACTCAAGCACCTCCTTGGCTCGCACACCCTTCCCAGAAAGTGGTTTATTTTTCATCTTTCCTCTCAAGTAAGATTCACAGTTACCATAAGACTCCAAGTCAAATGGTTCGAGGTAGTCTAACTTCCTCAATCTCTCTATCCTAGATTCATTGATATGACCAAGTCTGCAGTGCCATAGGTAGGTAGGGTTTCTATTACTTATCTTGGCTCATTTATTTTGTACATTGAATATCTCTCGACTACAGTTTAGTATGTATAATCCATCCACAAGAGGAGCAGTTCCATATATAATATTATCAAAAGACAGTACTTGACTGCCATTATAAATATACGAGGAAAAACCTTCTATGTCTAAAACTGGGATAGAAATGATATTCCTTGTTAACGAGGGTACATAAAAGTAATCATTCAACACTGAATAATAGCCGGAAGGTAAATTTAATCTATAAGTCCCTAGGCGCTCAACATCTACTCGTTCTCCATTTCCAACGCGTAGGTCTACCTCTCTTGGTCCAACCTTCCTGCTATCAGTTAGCCCATGTACATTTGTACAAATATGTGAGCCACAAGCGGTATCCAATACCCAGGAATGAGAGTTATTTATAGACATATTTATTTCAATGACATACACACCTTGTCCACCAAAGGCAGGAGCACCTAGTGCTTTTCCTCCTCCCGGTGCCGTGCAGTCCTTCTTCCAATTCCCCTTCTTGTGGCAGTTGAGGCATTCATCCTTAGTCGGATTTATCTTCTTCTTCACACCTCCCTTAGGCTTCATAGCTGAGGGAACAACGATTGCTTTGCCCTTCTTCTTCTGCCATTCCTTGCCTTTCGACTTGGGTCGGCTAGAAGAGCTCACCATGAGCACAACTTTGCCTTTGGAAGTGGAAGACTCAAAGGTTTTGAGCATGTTGTGCAGCTTCGGCAAAGTCACCTTCATTCCATTCATATTGAAATTCAATATGAAGTTCTCAAAAGAACGAGGGAGAGAGTTCAGGATTTGGGTGGTAGCGATATTCTTTTCAAGCTTCGTTCCAATTGAAGCAAGCCTCTCTATTAGACCTAACATCTTCAACACGTGCTGTGAGACCTGGGATTGGGATTGAGAGTCATAGAGACTCTTCAAGTGTTCGAGCATCTCATTGGGCTCCATGTTCTCAAAAGAACCATATTCAGCAGAGTCTGTCGGGAACACCGTGTCCAACACATATTCTATTTTCTCTTGTCTCAGTACTATACACAAATTCCTTAGCCACTCAAGGTAGTTCGGTCCAGTAAGTTTGTTCATCTCAATCAACATTTTTAATGATAAGCTCGACATCTTTGATAATCTGAAGAATTAGATAGACTGGAAATCAAATTCAAATCTATTTCCTATTATACATATTCGTTTAGGCTAATCAACATGGCCTTTTGTTTAATTAGCTCCCACTATTTTAACATACTTCTACGACCCCAAGGTAGAATACAAACCTATATTAATTGAGGTCATAATGGGCCAAGATCTAAGCCTATGCTATCTCCGCGTTTTCTTTGCCTTATAACTTCAATAACATATCTTGGTAGGTTCTAAACCAATTGCAAAACTATTTGCAACTCTTGGTTGATCAAATATTACATTTAATCTTGCGTCCTTAGATTAGTCCGACACTTTGGCGCCAAGATTTGTCTAAGCAAGTTAACCCCATTACACGACTGCGTTTATGTATCTAAGTAAATTTGGCCTTTGTGAGCAAACACTTTGGTGTAAATATCCACAAAAGTTTATCATTTACCTTTACATTAAAACACATTTATGAAAGAGTCTGGGTCCTCGTAGACTTAGAGCAAATGCTTTGGCATAAATACTCGTATCGCCGAAAAGGATTTTGCACTCTAACAATTATAATGGATGACACATTTTAATTTAGACTTGTATTCAAAGTTTTGGAGAACGTTTTAATTCAGGGTTCTAACCAAGATCAACTCTTTTATGTCATATTCAATATGACATCTTATCATGCAAAACTAATGACACATATAGTTTGGGAACCATCAACCCAATATGCATGATATAAGATGGTTTAATCAAACACTGGACGCCGCCTGCCCAGACAGTTATAGCGGACACTATTCTAGTAATTTAAATGACAAAAAATTTGACATTTAGCACATAAACAATATACTTATCAAATATATTGTATAATAATAATCATGGGTTAAACATTCTGAACTCATATTTTTTTTGTTTCTGGACAGGTGGGGCTGCAACGCTAATCATTAGGGCCGTGACGCCACTGAGGCAGTAGCCTTTCGGCTTCTGAAAAATGCATTAGCACCATGGCGCTCCACCATGGAGCCGCGGCGCTACAGAGGCAGAACCATTTCTGCTTCTGTAAATGCATTAGCGTCGCGCCGCTCCACCATGGAGCCGCGACGCCTGTTGTCCAGTGAGTCCAAGTTTTGAGACGAGGAATTAGCGCCGCGGTGCTCCACCATAGAGCTGCGATGCCACATTGAAACCATAGAAAGCGCCGCAGAGCCCTACCATAGGGCCGCGATGCTCATGTCATGACAAACATTTCTGTGTTGATTTTCAAAATCGTTCGAGCCCTAAATCCAATTTAGGGATCAAATCACATGTCCTTTATTATCACCCACCATTATCAATAACGCCCATATTGACCATCGTCCATTCTTACCCGTTCTTAGCCGTGAACCGTGCAATGAGCCGGACAACACACTTTTGGCTTAGTTCGAGTTAGACTGGAATGACTCATCGAGTTAGCGTATGAGATAATTTAGGGTGATATCAAAAGGTCAACATTCGTTCAAGACATGTAGGAATTCAAGAACCTCATTTTAATCCAATTTTATGTTTAACTCATATTATTATATTATTCAATTGTTATATAACAATTGAACCAGCCTAGGCTCTGATACCACTGTAGATTTTTGTTGGGTTCAAAACATATAAGTAAGGCACAATGGAAGTTTAAAATTTTTGTTTCTTACTTACCCCAATAACATTTCTGGTATGGTTATACAACAATCAAACTTGTAACATAAATCATAAACTTACAAGTTAGAATATCTAGAGTCTTTATCTACTATAAGGTGCACACGCGGTTGTCCTATCAATTGCAAGCTCCAAGCTTCAATGTATTTCTCTTTCGGAAAGCTAGAAAATCCGGTAGGGGTTCGAGAGAGTATTTGATTCTAAGTCTCTAAGACATAGAATGATATTCTGAAAATTGGTATGTTAATAATGAAGAGAATGCCTCTATTTATAGTTGGAAAAAAGGTCAAAACTGGATTAGGGTTTGACCTTAGGCCTGACCCAAAATTCAAGGCAGAGGCGCTGTGGCCCTAGGGTATGGGTCTCGCGGCGCTCGACGTACTCTTGCACTGCGCCACAGCCCTAGGGTATGGGCGCCGCGTCGCTCGACGTGCTCCTGCACTATCTCGATTTATTTTTCGTGCATTCTTAACTAAGTCCAAAATCCAATTTTTGACTTAATTAAAATAATCATTATTCATTTAAATATCTCAATTCCAAATCGAACATTTAATTACTCTCTCAATATATCCTTAGATCGAAAAGACAATCGACATAGTGTGACCCTACATGCCTTCTCATATCGACATTAATCAAATTAAGGTCTACGCGGAACTCCTAGACGGCGCCGGAAGACGAACTCAATATGTGAAGTACGTTTACGCGAATCCAGTAAACTTACCCTTTATGTGGTAAGATAAAATACTTTCATTCACGACACACCCGATTAAGCTTATGATTTGTCAAGTGTCTATCCAAATGGCTTAATCATTGTATCTCATCTATATTAGTTGACAACTAGACCATATTTTAAATATGTCTGTTGTGTTGGCCAACGACTTAGTCAACCTAATATCACTGAGAATCCAAGTGTTCTCTCGAATATACATTCAAGGAATGAATTCTAATCTTGGCTTAACTACCACCTTTAATCCACATCGTGATGTACCCAATACAAGCCGTATCTTAACCTATAAGGCATTTGAGCTTAGGACGGGATCAAAGTACATTACTTTGTAGACAAGGTGCGTATTGACCTCAAGTCTAAGGACTTCTATCTCCCACACGCTGATCATACTTTAGACAAGTACAACAAACAATATATCAGCAGGGTATACCAATACTTCCAAAGTATCCATGTGTCCATCACGAGTAGCCATTACTCGTAGCAGGTGATACATACTACATCCTCTAAGAATGTGATGTAGACCACATGCTGACTTATCACATATCATCGATATCCCATTCTCGATGATCATTAGTCGAGGCTATTTTAATAGTTACACTCTATCATCAATATCTTACTCTATTAATGACAACGTAAGCTCAAGGGATGCACATTAATCAATAATTACTAACAATCAAATAATAATTCAATAATTGCAAATGCCAAAATGTTAATCTCCATTAATAATAATAATACGAATGTGTATAAAGTACATTTGTTCTGATACAGATTGTCTCTAGGACATAAATATACTTTCAACATTAACATTAAACTTGGCTATCAACATTTTGTTTAGTTGATTTACATTTATTTACTATATTAATATTGACATTTTGTCACGGCCTAAAATCCTATTTGTGTTGTGAGGGTACCTTCCCTGAACGCATAGGCGAACCCCGAATATGCAACATAAGATATACGAAATAAATGGTGGAAAAGTAAAGGAATACCCGAATGTACTAACAGATATTAACAACTTAATACATAAAGTCTAAACAACTCCCTAAAACCTGGAAGTCACAAGTACACGAGCTTGCTATTATACGATTACAATGTTTGAATACTTAATACAACTATCTAAAATCAAGAAGACAAAAAATAAAGGGATAGAGGGGAATCTGGTGCTAGGAAAGCATCGATAGCTCACCCTAGACTCCGAACTAGACACTCCAAGCTCGCAATACTATGATCCACTCAAACTTGGATTAGTACCTACACACAGAAGGTGCAACAAGTATAGAGTGAGTATGAAAAGCACGTGTACCCAGCAACATCATTGACCGACCCTAACAATAGCAGTGGCGAGGGTTGGTGCTTTTCGATACTTCTCTACTTATTTAGTTAGCTAAAATGTAATCGGTTCAAAAAAGCGTTTAACCTTGTAAATGGGATTCTACAACTAAGTCAACCACAAAGATCATCGGTATTATCAAGGTCTATCATAAAGTCATAATATTTATCAAAAAGAAGTCAAAGTATATTCACAAGATCCAACCTATGCCCAAAATTGGGCATCTAGTCCACAAAGTTCCATCTTTCCAATTTAGACCATTAAGAAGTCATAAAGATTCCATATACCAATTTAGGCAAGAAAACCTTATAGATTAGACCTTTACATAAATCGAGCACATATGGCATAACATTCACATCAACAAGTATAAATGAGATGCAATGCAAATGGCCATATGTACCCGGTATACAAACGCTCCTGTAGTAGGTTTTACGTGACCCTTGGGGGACTCATGAGGTTCATCTACCCACCCGGAATCATTTCCCATTGAGTCCCATGTAACATCCCGTCATTTTGGGAAATGGTTTGAGCACCTAAACGTCGGCAAGTAGACCCGAGCCTTGGGGAAAAATTATGTCATATTTATGTATGCTAATAGAGAGCTGAGTATATAAAAGGAAAAAACCCCGAAATAATTTACAACATAATAAGTATGGCGATAGGGATTAATATTAATAGTTGTATATCCCCAAAGAGGTTATGGACTAGTGTCATATCACACAAATTATGATATTGGGTATAAGAAGATTTTATAGCTTATTAAGATTTAAGTGAATTAGGATCACAAATTAATTATGTGTATAATTAATTAATTGTGGGATTGATTAATTTTTAATGGGGGGACAAAGTTGAGTGGAAGTTTGACGTGTAGGTCTTGAGTTAAATCACCTAATGACTAGCCTAATAAACTAATGTGGTGTCATGTGTTTGTGTTAGCAATTAATGGGAATTCCTATCCAACTACACGTATTAAGGCTGTATACTTAGGGTAGCATTTCATTTCGACCAAATAGCAGCTGGTTACTAGATAAGATAGTGCATTTTACTTTCCTTCACAAATTAATAATCCCAACCTTGGCTATTAACATAAAAGAAACACATTCCAGAGACTTTAGCAAAATAAAAACGTATGAAGCATTTCACTTTTTGGTTTGGAGAAAAACGTTCAGCAATTAATCTTGAACAAAACCTTTTGCCAATATTGCTTCAAGCAATGTTCCAGCAAGCAAAAGAATTAAAAAGGGTTGGTTCCGTTATTATCAAAGTATGTTAAGGTAAATTATTTCTTCTTTTTGGCATGTTCCATGTAACAAAATATAACAATGATATTATTCCATAAATTATTCTACTCCTAGTAGTTAAGAATACTCATGTTATTGATTCCTAGTTAAAAGCATGTATAAATATGTTCCTAAGTCCTTATTGAGGCATACAGAAAAGATGTTGATATTCACGGTGTTAGCCGAAGGTACAAGGATATTATGTCACGCGGGATGTTTTATTGTTATTCATGCATTTTTATTTGCATTATATTAATATATTACCCTGGACCCACTTGTGCTATGCACACTACTATATGGTAAATATTATATATATGTAGTGGAAAGGGAAGGCGTTATATATGCACACCACCTACAGCTAGTATAGACTATCACGAAAGAGCCTAAAGAGGCCAATATTGATACCCTTGTGTAGCCAATATAATATGATGCCCTTGTATGACTGATATAACCTGATGCCCACAGAGGCGGTTATGGGAAGGAAGATTCCCTTGTATGGCTAATATTTATATGTATACTGCATTTGCATTATGCATTATGCATAACATTTAGGCATATGTATTAGGGTCCTCAGAGGCATTTACTGGTGGTCAACTGTTTCTATTTCAGTTGTTGTTATATCCCTGTTATACTAGTTTTCATGCCTGACATACTCAGTACATCAGTCGTACTGACGTCTCTTTTGTTGGAGGACGCTGCGTTTCATGCTTGCAGGTTCACGTAGGCAAGTCAACGATTCACGTTAGTAGGTTGTTGACTCAATGGATTTTGGAGAACTCCTATTGTTTTAGAGTGTCAGTCTATTTTGGTACGGTATATTTTTACATGTCTATATGGGTATGGCGGGGCCCTGTCCCGACCTGTTGATGTTGTGTACTCTTTAGAGGATTGTAGACAGGTGTCCTGTGTGTAGTAGTCTTGTATGGACTTGTCGGCCTTGGTATGAGTATGTATATATATAAGTTGGTTACCTGATTTTACATAATCTTTTTCGGCTTAGTCCGTATTTAATTATGACTAGGTGTTGACTGTACGATTGGTGGTACCCGATAGGTGGGATCTGGGTGCCCGTCGCGACCCTCCAGTTTGGGTCGTGACAAACTTGGTATCAGGGCATGTCTGTCCTAGGGAGTCTACAAGCCGTATCTAGTAGAGTCTTATTTATGGGTATGTTGTGCACCATACTTATAAGTAGGAGGCTGCCTGACATTTATGGATGGTTTCCATTCTTTCATCTTATAAATCGTGCGGTAGATCTGAGTTATAGGCATTTCATTCCTAATCCATGTCATGTTTATGATTCTGGCAATGCCTACCACAAAGAAGAAATTCAAGAGTGTGAGGGCGTTGGATACGGTCGCGGGCGAAGGTGCTAGCCGATTGTCACCCGCTAGTGAGGGCCAAAGTGAGACGCATGGTGTGACTCCTTCGTATGATTCCCCCAGTTCACCACCATCGGAGGAGATTAGTAGAGCTGCAGTACCCAAGTTCCTCCACTTGGTACTCCAGATATGGATCTTGATATGCGGAGTGCTGTGCAATTATTGACTCGGTTAGTGGCCTCTTAGGCCCAACATCAGGTTTCTAGTCCTTCAAATAGAGCTACTAGCGCGAGAGCTTGGGATTTCATTAGTCTAGACCCTCCGGTATTCACGGGATCAGACCTAAACTCAGATCCACAGAATTTCTTAGATCAGATACAGCGTACCTTGCGGGTAATGGATGCTACCGATACTAAGTCTATAAAGTTTGCTTCAATAGACTGCGAGATATCGCGGTGACCTGGTATGAACATGGGAGCAATCTAAGGGACCTCGTGCTCCACCAGCATGATGAAGAGAGTTTTTAGACGCCTTACAACATTTCCTGCTAGTCAAGATTCGACGGACCAGGTAGGACAGGTTCTTACGTCTTGAGCAGGGCAATATGAGTGTTCGAGACTATAGCTTGTAGTTTAATTTATTGGCTAGGTATGCTCCTACGATTATAGTTGAAATGAGTGACCGGGTACATAAGTTTATTACTAGCTTAGGGCCACATTTGGTCAATGAGTGTACCACGGTTTCTCTTTATCCAATATGGATATCTCTCGCATTCAAGCTTATGCACAGAATATAAAGGATCGTAAGAGGCAACAATGGGTATATCGAGAACGTGATAATGGCCAGCATAAGAGGGCTCAATCCGTAGGTGACATGAGGGAGTTCAGAGGTGGGCCCAGACCACAGCTTTATAGGCGCCCATCATACCCAGCAGCTAGCGCATCATTACCATTTTTAGGGTCGAGGGTTGATCGGTTTGTTCAATTAGGACCAGGTCAGAGTTCACGAGTGTCATGATCTTATTACAGAGGGGATTCTATTAAGATGAGACCGCCGTTGGCTAGATGTGAGCAGTGTGGTAAGACCCATTTAGGGCCGTGCCAACAAGGAGCAAGGGTGTGTTATTCTTGTGGTGAACGTGGTCATATTATGCGAGAATGCCCGACAGGAGGCGGATGTGTTAGAGTCCAGCCGGTCGGATCGGCAGTGGCTTCATCACAGTCGGTACGCCCGTCAGGGCAAAATCATTAAACAACATCCGGTCGAGGCAGAGGTAGGGGCCAGAACTGCATCTATGCATTGATGGGGCGACAACAAGAGTCCTCACCTGATGTTATTATAGGTATATTATCGGTCTTTTCACGTAATGTGTATGCGTTGCTAGATCCATGCTCCAATCTATCATATATCACCCCTTTTATTGCCTATAAATTTGGTATGAAGCCTGAGTTGATAAGAGATCCATTTGTGGTATCTACACCAATTGGTGAATCGGTAGTCGCTAGACGGGTCTATCAGAATTGTGCGGTATTAATTTGTAGCCATCAGACCCTAGCGGATTTGGTAGAACTAGAGATGGTTGATTTTGATGTTATTATGGGCATGGATTGGCTTAAATAGGTAATTAATGAACTAATATAGAGCAAGTGAAGGATTTTATTTGTTTAGCCTTTGGGCCATGGAGCACGGTGCAAGAGTCCTCTTAGCTGGGTATGATTATTGTTTACTTGGGCTTGATCCATTTGATTTGATATTCTGATTTGAACTTTCATACATTCATCACTCAACATCTCATCTGAATACTTGAATATAACTGATATATATTGATAACCTGATTATGTTGATTGCATGGTGTATTCATATCTATCTCATTCATATATTATATATACTTCGCATTGGCTTACTGATAAATCGTTGAGAATGACTTTGGAAGTCGGATTAAGGGATATGGTACATGGTTATGAGAGTGATGACTGATATGACACTTCAGCCCTCGTGCTGGTATCTGATAGGATCAGATGTGTATATAGGCCTCATGAGTCCCCCATGGGTCACGTGACAGCTACTGCAGCACCGCGTGTATACCAGGTACATATGACCATTTACATTCATACATATTATCATGCATTGCATTCATTTATATCATGATATGTGATTGATATCGTATGTGCCTGGATTGAATGCTATTAAACTTGCAATCTTTATGATGCTAGAAGGAATACTGTTATTTTATGCTTAACCTTGTTGTGAGACTTGAGTAAGGAAGATTGATGGATCTAGACACCCTGAATGGGGGTTAGGCTGGACTTGTCTGATGTGTTTCTTGAGAGTACTTCATCTTAATTGAAACTGTAGACTTACTGTAGGTTGGTTAACTAAATTATTATTATGCTTAAATAACTAACTAGTAGAGAGAGGTATCAGAAAATACCAACCCTTGCCACCGTTATGGCTAGGATCGGTCGAGATGCTTGTTGAGTACACGTATTTCCCGTACTCACTCTACGCTTGTTGCACTCTATGTGCAGGTATTGATCCAATAGATGACACTAGAGGATCTTGATTTAGCTCATCAGAGAGCGTGATAATTGGAGTCAAGGATGAGCTGTAGCTTCTTCTTCGACACTGGAACTCCATTCTACCTTAGGTTATGTTCTGGTTATTCCTAGGCAGATGATGTTTTTCTATATTCAGACAGTTTATGTATTTCTCATTCAGAGTTGTATTCAGATATTGTTAGAGTTTGTACTCATGACTACCAAATCATGTTGGGGTTTTTCAGACTTTTGTATTTTTATTTAAAAGACTTGTTTAGATATTTCCTTTCTACTTATTTATTATCCGCATTTGATTTCGCTTATTCATATGATTGTATGTTGGGTTCGCCTACGAGTTAGGGTAAATGCCCTCACGACACAAATGGGATTTAGCATCGTGACAGAATGAATCCTATATGCAGTTTGACTAGATTCTGTCAAGTGTTCCGTTGGTGGTGCGACTGGTAACTAGTGGAAGTTCAATTTTTGGTTGACTAACACGACAAGGTTCTTGAAAATGTGATTTACGATGTACTAATACGTATAAATTCACAACTTCCTTGTGTTGGAGTGCTACTAGGTAGATAATCGGTTGCATATATTAGTTACAAACAACTCGGGAGGATTTGTACTTGACAAGGCATGTGATTTGCGTTATTCGATAGATTTGGATCTACTAGAGTGTAACAAAATATCTTTCTCGGAGATTCCTTGGTTGAGAGGTATGGATATGAGGACATATGCCTTGTGTTGAAGTATTTAATTAGTGAACGTGTTACAGGAAGAGCACCAAATGCTCACGTATTAAAGCAATTGATGTATTTAGTTTTCATGAAATTGTATTAGGTTTGTGTGATTGGTGTGAATTGAGGAATAAGAATACTAAGGTGATAAGGTATAGTTCCTCGGTACTTAAGTCAATGAACTGGATGGAGTTCAATATTTGAGGTCGGAAATGTTGGTTATTCATGAGCGAAAGATGGAACATGTCATTATAGACATAAGAATGAGTTATTAGCTACTTTGAAAGCATTTGAGATCCGTTTGGGTGGCTACCGATAATACTTGGGTGATCAAACACTTTATACCAGGTCTGATTTTCTATTTAACACTAGATGTTATATGGTTATATATAGGAAGGTTTACGATTGCACAAATTGTCTATTTTATCAGATTCGATAGGGTGATAGTTCACGGTGGAGCCATACCAGGGTTATCAAGTATTCTAGGGTTTTAATTATTGAATTGATGCAATTTTGAGGATGGAAACTATACAGACAATTCTAATGAGTTAATAGATGCTCGGTGGTGTATTTAGGATGTATTAGTAGATTGGGAAGCCATTGGGGTGATAAGTTATTTCTCTACAGATTTGGCATTATAGGACAATTACAAGTATGTGATGCAAGACATTTCATTGGAGGATATATATAAAATTTGATGATGGTTGTTGGCTCAACCGCTACATCTTGATGTAATGAAGCTAACAGATCTGAAATCAGCACAATTAGCCTTGGATAAGGTCAGTTTGGGACAAAGACGTTTAGAATCAGCATAGAGAAGGCAAGAGTTTTATTTCGACAAGGAGAGTTCATGTTTTAGAGTTACGATGTGTGGAAATATGTTTTCAACGGTTATGAGTATCAGTAATGGCATCGGGGAGCATGGAAGAAAAATAAATTGATATCAGTGTATTTTACCGATACAAATTTGGCAATTGGTTGTTGTTTTAGTTGAGGAATTTTTGTGGTTATGATGGTACTTGTTGCATTAAGTGATTATGTTCAAAAGTATGGTTACAAGCAAAAATCAGGTAATTCGGACTGAGACAATTCAAAAAATGAGAATCAGTCGTCTAAGGAAGTTTCAGATAAGGATAATGAAAAAAAAGGCTTGATGCTGAAGTTAAATAGGAATTCGACAGTTAAAGTGTTCTAGAAAGAATATCCATGCAAATATTTATGAGGAAGGTTGTGCGGAGTATGCCATGGATGTTGTAATCTATTCGATAACTTTAGTACGATTAAAGGACTAACGTTCGTTATGTGAGGGATGATGCAATAACCCAACCAATCATTTTGAGATGTAGAACCTTTTTTTCCCTATTTCAGACTTTTCGTAGGTTCACTAGGTGATCTATAACTTGTGAGTATGGGCAACACGGATCTCATGGGTCTCAGGAGCGGATTGGTATGCTTACTTGTTCACTTGAAGCGTAAAGTTTATAAGACATGACCAAAGGAAACAATTTGAGTAAAAAAATTTGGATTCATGATTTAAAGGTTCCAATAGATTCGTACAATGATTTAGGACTTGTCTGTAAAATTTGGTTAGTTTTCGAGGTGTCTTGGGAGGGAGGAGGTTTTGGAACACATTCTGCAAAAAATATATTTTGATAGGAAAATAAAAAACCCAATACCTCATTTTGTGCATTCGTGGTCGTAAGGGTAATTCGACTAGATGTTAGGTCCTACATCATTATTTGTGACTTATAGAAACTGGTTTCTTCCAATTCCAAGTTTGTTTGATATGTTTATTCGAGAGTTGCAGATTTTCAGTTGTCATCTGGTGCATTGGGATTGCTAGCATTAGGTTGCAATCGCGCATCATTTGCAGATCAATCACTGCAAATGCAAAGAAGCAATACGACTGCGTATGGGAAAACTTAAGTATGATAAGAAACTATGGGTAGAAGCTTCACGATCGCGAAGGAGGTTCGTTCAGGTAATTTTTTTTTTTTTGAGACAACATTTCATTTTTACCAATTTTTAGTTTGGGTTCTCAATTGGAGGCGATTCTTGAAGGGATTTTCTGTAACAGCTCGTACCTTTAAACTAAGCCTTGTTCATGATTCAGGGATGTAGGAAACCAAAACAAGAAGTTTAAGTTGAAAAACTAGTTTTTGGAATTGACAAAATACTGTGAGTTATACGGACTATATAAAAAGTTACGGCCCGTCGATTCCAACCATCTCAAAACCTCAACTTTTACAGATCACTGGAAATTTGCAAAATACAAGACTATCTAATTATACGGACCGTACAATTATTGACGATCCAAACTCAGACCATAAAAATATTGACGGACTATCAATTTTGACCGTCGAATCCTTTCAATAGCAAACAATATAAATACGAGACGTAGTAATGAAAAATCTGTTTTCATTCTTCTCAAGCCCTAGCACGAAGGTTCTCTCCTCTCATCACTCTCATACATCAATGTAAGCCTGTTCCAAGTATTCCAACTAGATTCTAACATATATATACATGAATTCTAAATAGAAATTCATTGTTCATAACTTAGGGTTTATAAGATAAATCCATCTCAAGGTTCTAAGGTTCAAGCTTTGGCTTTCTACTCTAAAGTTCAGATTTTTAAGACAAGACTAGGAATGAACAAGGTATGTAGTTCTTCTATCCACGTGTAGGAATATTCATGTTCTTCCCCACGCCTCGTTTATTTGAAATCATGAAGATTTCATAACTTAGGGTTTTAACTCTATTATCATGATAACCCTAATTACATGTAATACTATATAAATATCATGCCTCTATTACGGTTTGTTATTGTATTTATGATATGTCAATATGATTGTCATGAACCTGCCCGTAATCCATGAACACGTGTTTGAATTTCATGAGTTCCTAAATAACAAGTTATGATCAATGTTACTCAGTCAATGAAATTATACATGCTTTCATGATTTATAAAGTTTATATGTTATAACTTTTTCACATGCTAAATTATTATTTCAAACCATTCTTTACAAGTTTTTTTCATGAAACTCATGGACTTACAAGCCACTATTTTCAAGTACATATTTTGAAAGTTGCATAGTTTACCGAGAAGGCTCAGGTATCCGAAAACTACGTATGCCACCATAGGATAAGGGTCATTCCGCCAGAGGACGATACCTTCAGATTGTATATTGGATCCTTTCATGCCATGTTTATGTCTCATACCTCGGCAAGGTATGGGATTACTATCGTGGTTGGGCCAGATACCAAACTCCGCGTACTCATATGGTGTTTCATATTGTCGGTTATGTTACTGCTCTCCCCACAGATATACAGACATACATATATACAAATACATAGATTTACAGATTTTATACATATTTTATACTCATGCTAGATCATGCTCATGTTACATTTTTAGTTTCATGTCATATTATTCCATGTGTCTGTTTATTTCTTCAGTTGCTTTACATACGGTACAATTCAAATAAACTAACATCTCTTTTTAGAGGGGGCCTGTACTTCACGGTGCAGGTACTGAGCTTTAGGAAGATAGATATGCTTAGTAGGATTGTTTCAATATCAGTTATTTTGTGAGTCCTATCTTATTAGGAGTGTCAGTCTAGTTATTTTTATGATTATGCATTATGGTAGAGGTATATCAGGGCCTTGTCCTGGTAAAACAGTTTTGCAGTTAGACTCATGGTTAAGAGTTTTCATAGACTAGATTAGTAATCATGTCATGTCAGTGTTTCAGTTGTTCATACTTATAATTTTTTTAGATTACTTCTGCTATGACTATTTCAGATTATAAATATAGTATTATGTTTTACATGTTTTAAATCATTACTATAGCATATTTTGATGCCCATATTGATCAGCAAGTCATGAGGTTCGCTCAGTCACATGCAGTCAGGCCCTATGTTCAAGTGTCTTAGGGAGTCTGTGAAACCGTATCCGGTAGGGTCATTTTTATGTGTGTGAGGGCCCCATACATGTAAACAGTTGCCCACTAAGACATCTAGGATTGTCTCACTTCTTTCATACTATATATCGTGTAGTTAGAGTTATACCTTCAGGATATCCTTCTAACTCGTGCGTATTATGTATTTAAGAAAATGCATGCAATAAGGAAATCTGCTGTAAGCAAGAGACCTACTGCTAATGTTGCTTGCGAAGAAGATGCTTAGGCTCAGGAGACAATTCGAGTACAACACCCTCACCCGATACCATAGGGCCTGTGAAGATTCCAGTTTCGCTGCCCAGTTCCACTAATTCGGATGTTAAGAGAGTTATTCAATTTCTCACCCAGCTTGTGGCCACTCAAGTCTAATGTCAAGGAATGACTCCTAGTACAGGGACTAATGGAGAATCATCCAGTTTCAGGACTCGTGAGTTTCTTTGTATGGACTGTCCGATGTTCACATGGTCAAGCCAGACAGAGGATCCACCTAATTTTATTGATGGGCTTCAAAAAATCTTTCATGGTATGTATGTTACTGAGATAGAGGCAGCATAGTTGAGAGTTTATCAGTTGTAGGATGTTGCCAACATTTGGTATGAGTCACGGGAGAAGTCCTGCTAGGAAGATGTACCTCCAGCAACTTGGGATGAGTTCACTGATGTTTTAATTGAACACTTTCTGTTAGTAGAGGTCAGGGAAGCAAAGGCTGTGGAATTTAAAAATCTCAAGCAGAATGGCAAGAGCGTGCAATAGTACTATCTTCATTTTGTGTCTTTGACAAAGTATGCTCCGCATATGGTTCCAGACATGAGGGTCAGAGTTAGGAGTTTCATGTATGGTCTGGATCCCCATTTGTACTATGCAACTAATATTACAATTCAGAACATAGAGATAACTATTACAAAGATGGTTGCTTTCGTACAAGGTAATGAGAACAGGTTGAAGGAAGAGGAAGCCTTACAGAAAGAGAAGGACAAATAGTTTACTAAGAGAGCCAAGGTTTTGGTCACTTAAGTCATGGAGGAGGCTGAGGTAGGCAGTTCTTAAAAAATAGGTCATCCAGACCTGCTCCATCTTCAGCCACTGCCCCAGTCCCAAAGTTCAGGAAAGATCACAAAAGACAAAACTTCAGAACATCAAGTTCTCAGTCACATGCCAATGTGGGTCAAGGTACTTTTAGTAATCCAGTTTGTGGTAAGTGTGGAAGAGACATCTAGGTGAGTGTCGTATGAGTATGGACAACTTCTATGGTTGTGGTCAGAAGGGTCATTTTCTGAAGGACTGCCCATTAGCGAGGCAAAGTGCAAGAGGTAATGTGGCTGAGTCTGCAAATTCTACAGTTCCTCGTAATTCTCAGGCCTAATCAGGGTGTGGTCCAGCTAAGTCCGATAACATAGGCGGAGGTCCAAACCGCTTATATACACTATAAAGTCATCAGGATACAAAGGCCTGTGCAGATGTGGTCACAAGTATATTAACCATTTTTGCTTTCGTCGTTTATGCCCTTATGGATCTTGGTTCCACTCTATCATATGTAACTCCTTTCATTGCTAAGAAATTTGGGATAGAGCCAGAAAATTGCATGAACCATTCGAAGTATCCACTACAGTAGGAGAGTCAGTTATAGCTACGCAAATTTATAGAAGTTTTCCAGTTAAAGTTTATCACCGTATTACAGTAGTTGACTTGGTAGAGTTAGAAATGGTAGACTTTGATGTAATCATGGGTATGAATTAGTTGTCTTCATGTTATGCTATGGTAGGTTGTAGAACCAAAAATTGTGAAATTTGAATTTCCTGGTGAACTAGCCATAGAATGGAAGGGTGATGCAGCAACACCCATGTGTAGGTTTATTTCCTATATTAAGGCCAGAAAGGTGATATCCAAATGGTACATTTACCATCTAGTTCGTGTTAGGGATGCAAATACCCAAACCCCAACTCTTCAATTAGTGCTAGTTGTCAATGAGTTTCCAGAATTCTTTCCTGAAGATCTTCCCAGAGTTCCTCTTGATAGGGAGATCGAATTCAGAATCGATCTACTTTCCGGCACCAAGCCAATATCTATTATGCCATATAGAATGGTTCCAACAGAGTTAAGAGAGCTAAAAGTCTCGTTGAAAGATCTCTTTGATAAGAAATTTATTAGACCAAGTGTCTCACCATGGGGTGCACCAGTTTTTGTTCCTTAAGAAAAAAAAGGATCTTTGTGTATGTGCATGGACTATCGGCAGTTGAACAAGGTTACCATTAAGAACAAATATCATCTTCCCAGAATCAATAATTTATTTGATCAACTCCAGGGTGCTCAGTGTTATTCCAAGATTGACATCAGATTAGGGTATCATCAACTTAAGGTTAGGGAAGTTGATATTCCAAAAATTGCCTTCAGAACTCATTATGGTCATTTTGAATTTTGTGTCATGTCGTGCGGATTGACGAATGCCCCAGTTGTTTTCATGGATCTTATGAACATGATCTTCAAGCCTTATCTTGATCTTTTTGCCATTGTCTTCATTGATGATATCTTAGTCTATTCCCGTAGTGAGGCTAATCATGCAGAACATCTCAGAATAGTGTTCAGACACTCCAAAATCGCGAGCTCTACGCAAAATTTTCCAAATGTGAATTTTGGCTAAAGTCAGTAGCATTCTTACACCATGTGATTTCATGCAAATGCGTCTAGGTTGATTTTTATAAAATAGACGTTGTAAAGAATTGACCCAGACCCACATCAACCTCAAAGATACGAAGTTTCTTAGGTCTTGCAAGCTATTACAGACATTTCGTAGAGGGTTTTTCCTATATTGCGGTTCCATTTACTAGATTAACTTAGAAGAAAGTCAAATTCCAGTAGTCAAATGCTTGTGAGCATAGTTTCAAAGAATTGAAAATAAGACTAACTTCAACTCCGGCATTAACATTGCCAGAAGGAACCGATGGGTTCTTTGTATATTGCTATGCTTCAGGAGTTGGTCTTGGGTGTGTTTTAATGCAGCATGAATTATCCAACTCATGACTTAGAATTGACAGCCGTAATTTTTGCACTCAAGATAGGGCGTCATTATTTGTATGTATTTCACGTTGACATCTTCACAGATCACAAGAGCCTTAGTACGTTTTCAAGCAGCGGGAGTTGAATCTTAGACAGAAGAGATGGCTCGAATTGATAAAGGATTATGATGTATATGTTCTCTATCATCCAGGGAAAGCTAATGTGGTAGCCGATGCTCTTAGTCGGCAATCCATGCGTAGTTTAGCTCATGTTGAGGAAGGTAAGAAAATCATGATGAAATAGATTTATCAACTAGCAAGTCTAGGAGTTCGACTCATGGACTCCAAAGATAGTGGTGTTGTTGTCTAAAACAAGTCTGAATCCTCCTTAGTAGGCGAGGTGAATGAGAAATAATTTAGTGATCCCTACTTGTTGCAGCTGAAAGAGGTTATTCACAAGCATAAGACTACGACTTTTGAACAAGAGGGAGATGAATGGTACTTTGATGTACCGAGGCATATTATGTGTTCCAGATATGGACGGACTCAGAGAACGAATCATGGCAAATGCACATAATTACAGGTATTCTATTCACCCAAGTTCTACCAAGATGTATCATGATCTTAAGGATATTTAATGGTGGAATGATATAAAGAGGAATATGACAGATTTTGTAGCCAAGTGTCTGAATTTTTAGCAGGTCAAGGTCGAGCACCAGAGGCCTGGTGGATTAGATCAGAATATTGATATCCATGTTTACAAATAAGAGATGATATATATGGATTTCATAATAGGTCTACCTCACTCAGCCTGAAAGCATGATTCGATTTGGGTGATAGTGGGCCGACTGACTAAATCAGTCCATTTTTTGCCAGTCAAGACCACAGATTCAGTAGAGAATTATACTAAGTTGTATATCAGAGAAATCATCAGGCTTCATAGGACCCTAATTTCCATTATTTCAGATCGTGGTGCTCAGTTCACAGCTCACTTTTGGAAGTCTTTCCGGAAAGGATTGGGTACCAAGGTAAATATTAACATAATTTTTCAGCAACAAAAAGATGGATATGCAAAACGTACTATTCAAACTCTTGAGTATACGTTGAGGGCATGTGTTCTCGATTTTAAAGGTAATTGGGATGAAAATTTACCTAATTGAATTTGCCTATAATAACAGTTATCATACTAGCATTCAGATGACACCGTTCGAAGCTCTGTATGGCGTATGTGTAGATCACCAATTGATTGGTTCAAAGTTGGTGAAGCATAGTTGTTAGGACCATACTTGGTCCATCAGGAAACGGAGAAAGTCAAGTTGATTCAGGATCGTTTGAAAACAACTGAGAGTTGCCAAAATCCTATTCGGATGTGAGGCTTAGAGATTTGGAGTTTCAAATTGATGATTGGGTATTTCTGAAAGTTTCACCTATGAAAAGTGTCATGAGGTTTGAAAAGAAAGAGAAGCTCAATCCTAGATATATCGGACCATACATGATTTTGAGAAAAGTTGGCCGAGTGGCTTATGAACTTGAATTGACATAAGATTTAGTTGTTGTGCATCTAGTGTTTTATGTATCTATATTAAGGAAGTGTGTGGGAGACCCATCATTGGTTGTCCCTACCGACTCCATTACAGTTAAGGATGGTTTGACCTATGAGGAGATCCCTATGGCCATTTTGGATCGTCAGATTCAGAAGTTGAGAAATAAGGAAGTTGCCTCAGTGAAAGTGTTGTGGAGAAGTCAAAATGTTAAAAAGGCTACATGGGAAGCCGGAGAAGACATAAGTTACAAATATCCTCACTTATTTAAGGATCAAGCAGAAAATGATCAAGGTAAATACCTTCAGTATTCATGTCATTTCCCTTGCGTATCCGTGTCTCATGTTTCACATTCATGTATTCAGTACTCATGTTCCATGTCCCTATGCCCCTATGTCCATGTTTTCATGTAATCATGTCATTCAATCTCATGTTTCATGTCATGTTTCTTTACGCTCATGTACTAATGCTATGTTGAGTTTCATTCTTAACCATGACCCACCATTCGAGGACGAATGATCCCAATGGGGAGATATTGTAATACCTCGTACCTTTAAACTAAGCCTTGTTCATAATTCAGGGGTGTAGGAAACCAAAATAGGGAGTTTACGTTGAAAAACTAGTTTCAGTTCTGCATACCCAATTTGACGCCTAGATTATACAGATCATAGAATTATTGATGGTCCGTCGAAGTGAACTGTCAATTCTTCTTTTGGAATTGACGGTATACAGTGAGTTATACGGATCGTATAAAAAGTTATGGCCCGTCAATTCCAACCGTCTCAAAACCTTAACTTTTACAGATCACTGGAAATTTGCAAAATACAAGATGATCTAATTATACAGACCGTACAATTATTGACGATCCAAACTTAGACCATAAAAATATTGACGGACTATCAATTTTGACCGTCGAATCCTTTCAACAACAAACAATATAAATACGAGACTTAGTAATGAAAAATCTGTTTTCATTCTTCTCAAGCCCTAGCACGAAGGTTCTCTCCTCTCATCACTCTCATACATCAATGTAAGCCTGTTCCAAGTATTCCAACTAGATTCTAACATATATATACATGAATTCTAAATAGAAATTCATTGTTCATAACTTAGGGTTTATAAGATAAATCCATCTCAAGGTTCTAAGGTTCAAGCTTTGGCTTTCTACTCTAAAGTTCAGATTTTTAAGACAAGACTAGGAATGAACAAGGTATGTAGTTCTTCTATCCACGTGTAGGAATATTCATGTTCTTCCCCACGCCTCGTTTATTTGAAATCATGAAGATTTCATAACTTAGGGTTTTAACTCTATTATCATGATAACCCTAATTACATGTAATACTATATAAATATCATGCCTCTATTACGGTTTGTTATTGTATTTATGATATGTCAATATGATTGTCATGAACCTGCCCGTAATCCATGAACACGTGTTTGAATTTCATGAGTTCCTAAATAACAAGTTATGATCAATGTTACTCACTCAATGAAATTATACATGCTTTCATGATTTATATAGTTTATATGTTATAACTTCTTCACATGCTAAATTATTATTTCAAACCATTCTTTACAAGTTTTTTTCATGAAACTCATGGACTTACAAGCCACTATTTTCAAGTACATATTTTGAAAGTTGCATAGTTTACCGAGAAGGCTCAGATATCCGAAAACTACGTATGCCACCATAGGATAAGGTAGAGGACGATACCTTCAGATTGCATATTGGATCCTTTCATGCCATGTTTATGTCTCATACCTCGGCAAGGTATGGGATTGCTATGTTGGTCGGGCCAGATACCAAACTCCGCGTACTCACGTAGTGTTTCATGTTGTCAGCTATGCTACTGCTCTCCCCACAGATATACATATATATAGACATAAGATATACAGATACACAGCTTTACAGATTTTACACATGTTTTATACTCATTCCAGATCATGCTCATGCTCATGTTACAATTTTAGTTTCATGTCCTATTATTCCATGTGCCTTCTTATTTATTCCGTCGCTTTACATACGACACAATTCAAATGTACTAATATCCCTTTTTGCATGGGGCCTGCACTTCACGGTGCAAGTGCTGAGTTTCAGGAAGACTGATCTGCTCAGTTGGATTGCTTCAGTATCAGTTATTTGGTGAGCTTCATCTCATTCAGGGTATCAGTCTAGTTATTTTTATGATTATGCATTATGGTAGAGGTATACCAAGGTCTTGTCCTGGTAAAACAGTTTTGCAGTCAGACTCATGGTTCAGATGTTTCATAGACTAGACTAATAATCATGTCATGTTAGTCTTTTAGTTATTCAGACTTATAATATTTTCAGATTACTTCCGCAGTGACTATTTCAGATTATAAATACAGTATTATATTTTACATGTTTTAAATCATTACTATAGCATGTTGATCAGCAAGTCTTGTGATTCACTCGGTCACATGTAGTCAGACACCGAGTGACGTGTTTCTCCCAGGTCATGGTTCGGAGCATTACATCTAATGCCCTAAGTAGAAAAATAAAGTGTCTTTTTAGTGTTACATATTTCACTTCAAAGGAACAGGAAACACAAGGTAGAAGGTAGCTCTTTGACTTGGAACCTTATACATTTAAGTAAACAGCTATGTTTGTTTTCATTCGAGTTGTTTTGAGTAATCAGTCTAAACAACTGCTGATGTACATTCACATTATTGCCCATGTCCATAATTTTATCTTTCCACAATTTGGTTTAAGCTCTTTCTACATTTACAAGAAATTACAAAAGCTTCCATTGGATCATGTAATATAGACTGCACGAGTTTAAATTTTAAACAACTTTGCATATGCATATACAAGCAATGACTTGAAATAAATATTACTTTTATGCAGAGTCCATATGGTTTTCCTCGGAGATGAAAGCCTTAAGTGATGATTGTTAACGATTTGTTAGGTTTCTTCCCGGTCATATTTATTCAAGCAAAAATGGTATACCCATGTGAAGCTCATCTCTGAGCTTGTATTTCATTCATCTTTATAGTTGATCATGTTTCCTGTATGGTCTACATACTTTTCCGGTTTATTTCATATTTTTTGGACTCTGTTGGAAACAGACTTAAAACCCTTAATGAAGGTGTAATTATTTATCTCTTGATAAACCATAAGAGTGAGACGTACACATTATTGTTGCACAAAATTATTTCTAAGTGATTTCTTTCCATTTGTCCAAGCTTTGTTGCACAAAATTATTTCTAGGTGATTTCTTTTCATTTGTCCAAGCTTTGGTGAACAAAATTACGCATTATTTGTGCTGAGAGAAGATAGCACCACAATTATCAAAAAATAATAATAATTGCTTTTAGGATAATCAATGCAGCTTCAATCTTGAGGAGTCTTTTGGGATGGTGGGATGCTAGATTTTGTACTCTATGAAATTAATTGACAAAAATCCTTTTCTTTTGTACTTATATACTAGCTAAGCAGATTATATTTTACTTTCGAATCCTCTATGGATTAAAAGAAAATTTTAAGTGCAATGTGTTTCCAATATTTACCTTGAAATAAGATTCTATTTGCGCCAGATAAAGGAAGGTCAGTATAAAGGAGCTATTGAGTTTTTGAACTAGAGGAGCCAGTAGGTAAAATGCCAAATAAAGTAGTATTTCATTTGATTCAATATCTATGACTTTTATTTTGGACGGTGTAGAAGTTTGAGAATATTCTGTTGATTTATTGCAACCATTACATTAATAATTTATCTCCCAATACTGATATAATATACTAGCCATATTAACATCTTAAACTCTATGTTCAATCAACACCGTCATTTATCTCCCAATACTGATATAATACACTAGTCATATCTCCCAATACTGATATAATACACTAGTTATATTAAGATCTTAAAATCTATGTCCAATCCACCCCGTCATGTAAAATGAAAAAAAAATCATATGAAATGAAATGACGGGATTATTATTTATATTAGCTTAAATCCTTGGAGTATGGGAAGGGGGATTATTATTTATATTAGCTTAAATCCTTGGAGTATGGGAAAGGGGGAGCTCACCATTTCGATTTTTGGATGGACATAAAGTGAACCTCCGTCTTTGGTGTGAAGGGGATGTTTAAAATCGTCATTGTTATCAAAGTCATCCTTTCAAATGTTTGATTTCAAGAACAATTCATGCTGTGCAGAAAGAGCTTAAAGCAAATTGTGGAAAGATAAAATTATGGACATGTGCAATAATGTGAATGTACATCAGCAGTTGTTTAGACTGACTACTCAAAACAATTCGAATGAAAACAAACATGTCTGTGCACTTAAATGTATAAGGTTCCAAGTCAGAGCTACATTCTACCTTATGTTCCCTTTTCGCTTGAAGTGAAATATGTAACACCAAGGCATTAAATGTAACCTCGAATCATGGCAAGGGCGAAACACGGCATTCGGTGTCAGATTGCATGTGATCGAGCGAACCACATGCCTTGATAGTCATCATGGACATCAAAAGCATGCAATAATAATGATTTAAAATATGTAAAACATATACTTAAATCATAGTCTGAAATATAATAGCGGACTCATCTAAGTAAGTAAAATATGATAAGTCTGAAAATAATGCTGACATGACTGACATGATATGCTAACTAGTCTAGTCTATGAAACCTCTGAAACATGAGTCTGCAAAATTTTTTACCAGGACAAGACCCTGACATACCTCTACTATAAACCATAATCATGAAAATAAATCGACTGACACCCTGAATGAAATGGGGTTCACCAAGTAGCTGATACCGAAGCAATTCTAACGAGCATATCTGTCATCCTAAAGCTCACTACCTGCACCGTGAAGTGCAGGCCCCGGACAAAGGAACGTTAGTACATTTGAAATGTTTTGTATGTAAAGTAACTGAAAGAATAAGCAGGCACATGATATAATAGGAACCTGAAACTGAAATTGAACATGAACATGAATATAGTAACATATGTAAAATCTGTAAACTATATATATGTATATTTGTATATATGTGGGGTGAGCAGTAGTATAACCGATAACATGAAATCACCATATGGGTACGTGGAGTCTGGTACCTGGCCCGATCAGCAGAGCGCTCCCATACCTTGTCGGGGTATGAAACAAGAACATGACATGAAAGGATCCGATCAATAATCCGAAGATATCGTCCTCTGGGAGGAGCGACCCTTATCCTACGCTGGCATACGTAGTTTCAGGCTGTAAGAGCCTTCTCGGTAATCTATGCAGCTCCCAAAATATGTACTTGAAAATAGTTGGCTTGTAAGCCTATGAATTTCTTGAAGATAATTTGTAAAACATGGTTTGCAATTATAGTTTAACATGTGAAAAGATATATCATATAACTTGCATAAATCATGAAAATCATATATAATTTCATGAAAAATGAGTAATAATAATTATAACTTGTACTTAAGAACTCATGGGATTCAAAGCATGCGTTCATGGATTACGGATAGGTTCATGACAATCATAATGACCGATCATGAATACAATTGTTGACTTGTAATATAAACATGACGTATAATATTATTACATGTACTAGGGTTATCATGATAATAGAACAAATCTCTAAACTTATGAAGAATTTGTGTTTCATGAAAAACGTAGCGTGGGGAAGAACATGGATATTTTCACACGTGAATAGAAGCTTTACATACCTTAATCGTTTCAATACTTGTATTAAAGGTCTGAACTTGGAAGAACGAACCCAAAGCTTGCACCTTAATTCCTTGAGTTGGGTTTTCTTGAAAACCCTAGGTTAGAACAATGAATTTCTACTTAAAATTCATGTATATGCGTTAGAATCCACGTGGAATACTTGGAAAGACTTATCTTGGTGTATGAGAGTGATGGGAGGAGAGAACCTTCGTGCTAGGGCTTGAGAAGAGTGAAAACTGATTTTTCAGAACTAAGTCTCGTATTTATCCTGTTCTCATTCGTAAGAGTTCTACGGTCAAATTCGACGGACCGTCAAATTTTTATACGGTCTGGATCTAACTGTATAATAATGTACGGTCCGTTTAATCGGAGAGTCACCCAAAGTGCAACTTTCTAGTGACCTTTATAACTTGAGAGGTTGAGACGGTCAAAAAGGACAGACCGCATAATCTTCTACGGTCCGTAAAATTTACAGGGGTTACATCAATCGCAAAAATAAATTGACGGTCTGTAAAATATTTTATGATCTGTATAAATTAGGGCATAAACACTGATCAACAGAACTAAAGCTGATTTTTCAACTTAAACTCCTCATTTTTATTTCCTAAACCCCTGAATTATAAATATGGCTAAGTTTAGAGTTACGAGGTGTTACATTAGAAGCGGCTCAGAATCAGTCAGGCTTTTGCAATCCATATGAAACAAAGTGTAGTTTAATGTATACATGGGCTAAGCACACTAAAAAAGATGGACTAAACTTGAAAGGACGAACACAGTAATACCTAAAGAGAATGAAGAGCTGCATCTATTAGAAAAATGAAATGACATGTGCATCTGACATTCATTACCATTTTCACCATCAAAGGGACACATAAGCGCATCCACTAACACTAAAAAATGGTAAACGAAATAAAATTCTGCACATCTAAAACTATCTTCATTACAACTATACAACAAGATCTTCCGCTTCTTCAATAAAAGCATATCAGGATCTTTTTAAAGTTGAGAAAGATTTTAAAGAGCTAAGAAGTTTGATATATCCTAGTAGATAGTTATGCTTGGATCTATATCTATATTATTTTAAAATCATTAATATAAATGTTAGTTGACCAAAATATCCTTCAAATATTGAACAACTTTTATACTCTTAATAAGCTCTAATCCTATTTCTTTTCTATAATATTAATGTACAAAAATATAAAATACTTCATTAGTTGTATTGTCCAAATCAAACTCTAAAATGTTGTATTCTTATCTATATAAAAAAAACAAATTCGTAAATATAACAAATGTCAATCCTATTCATAATCTGCAATCTTATCCGTAAATACGAATTACTCATAAGAGTAATATAGGCCCAATAAAAAGATTTGTAAACCCTACATCAATGTGGTGTAGTTACAACATCATATAACCCATATAATAGTATTTATATATCTATATTATAAAAACACGAAACTAAAATGATAAATATTGAACGACGAAATATTCCTAAAATATTGATGGACTTTATGTCTTTTGAAAGTTAAAATATTTTCTTATAATATCATTAACATCAGATAAATTATAATATTTAAAATTCTACCAATATTTAAGACTTTAATTCAACTAAAAGATTGTTAATTAGTCCCATAAAAAATGAAAAAATATACAAAAGTTAACAATTCAACCTAACAAAAGTGATATTGGAATAAAGCTTGCTTTTACATAACTTATCTTATATGCATTTTTTAAAACAATTTGTACATATTCAACGGTACAAATTTTTATAGAATATATATGCAGTTGAAAGTTTCTATTTTAGGTATGCATTTCTTAGTATTTGAAGCAAGATATATTCATATAAAGCACCAACATAGAGACTAGTTTAGTTAAACACATTTATATCTATATCTATATCTATATCTATATTATTTTAAGAGCATGAATATAAATGTTGATTGATCAAAATATTCTTCAAATATTGAATGATTTTTTGCCCTTTCAAATTTAATATCTCTTTGATGAAATAATTCAATAAAGGATATAATTATAATATTGTATAGAAACTAAATTCTTCTATTAGATGAATTCTATGCTACATAGGATACAAATTGATAGTTTAATTCAGATAGTAACATATATACGTTCAAATCATATTAGTACATATGCGACCTGCAATTACAATCTAATCATAGGTTAGTTTATGATCTTTATGCTATATGTCTGAAACTCCTCTTCATAACATAAAATAAATAAGATTCTACTTAATTTAAGAAAATCACATCTATTAAAATATACTCCTTTGCACTAAGTTTAATATACTCCTAAGCACTAAGTTTTCTATATGGGGAAAAGAAGAAAAAGATAAATAGCGAGAATGTCAATTTCAAACAAGTACTAAGTTACATACAATTCTATATTATAATAATATTTTTATAACTCACAAATATATATATATATATATATGATTATAAATAATATTATCTATACTATGATTAAGATTGAATGAAAATAACGTGCAACTACACGTTCGTAGAAGTACAAATCTCTTAAGCCAAAAGTTAAATTACTAAATTACCCTTTTAAATATCTTAAATACCATATTTATTAAAAAAAATTGACCCTACGAATAGTCACCAAGAAACCTTTCGTACTCTTAATCAGTATTTTCAGAGGCGTTTTCGGGGCGAATCCCAAGGAGAACCCAGGGCGGGGCGTACCAAAAACGCATCGGGGTGCAAATGAAAGGCGTGGATCCATAGGGCGTACACCCTAGAATCTGAAGCGTAAGTCCCAGACATGAAAGTGTAAGCCCCCGGCGTAAAAGCGTATGCCCTGGGCGTTAATTTTTTTTTTTTTTAAAAATTAAAAGTATTTTTCTATAGATTATAATTTTTATTATTGGTGTAATTACATTTATACTTTATGTTATCATGTTTTCATGTTGTAGTGATGTTTCCTAAAATATATAAATAACACCGCCATAAATAAAATTTTGAAATATTTATGTCTGAAATTGGTAGTATAGAGGTTTCATAACACTATGTTGCTGAAGCAACTTTCATTTTTTGTCGTTGCTACTACACTTTTCATCATTCTCCTTCTTTGAAATATATAAATAAAAATCAGTGTAAATATTTGTTGAGGGTGGAAAGAACTAACAGATGTGGAAATTAATGACGAAGTGGATGATATTTTAAACATTATCTAGGCTATTACGAAGTATCATTTTTGTGTTGTTACCTTTCTCATATAATAATTATAATACTTTTCTTATATTATTGGTGATTTATTTGCAGAATTTTAATGAAAATTTAAATTTTGCTTATTTTGTTAGTATTAAAATTTTAAAGTTGAAGATACATGGGACATACGCCCCGTAGATTTTTGGAACTTGCACCCCGTATTTCCGGGCTTACGTCTTGCCTCGTGTTGCGTAAAATGGCTCGCCTTGCGCGCCCGCCTCTTAAACACTGCTCTTAATTCATTTTACAAACGTTTTTTCCTGAAACGGTGCATGCTGTTAGTTTCTCCGTTCGTGCTTTTATTAGCTTTAATTTAATGAAGATATTGCCGTTGTTTGAAACAAAGAGTTTGCGATTGAAATTTCCTGTTGGTTCAATATTAACGTTTCTGGCGAAGATATTCTTTATATATTCCATTTTTACGACCAATCATCGCTCCTTTAAGGTTCGTTCATTCTTTAGATTATTGTTTCTTCAATGTCTCGTCGCTTAAAATAATGGATTTGTTTTGATCAAGATTTTGCCTTTATATGTCTGACGTATTATAGCCACACAACTTGGGTTTTCCCCAAACAAATTCATCAATAAGTTGTCCCGAGTTTATATAACGGAATTCTATACAGAGATTAAATAATGACATGATTATTTAGTAAACTTTTGTCGGAATAATATAAAACAACAGTTTGGTTGGTTAATCTTTGGTTCATTTTACTAAACTTGAGATATACGTAGTACAATATAGAACAACAATTTGGTTTAAATTGTACAAATTAGAAGAAACTTCTGTTGTTTTATATTAACCTTGTCTTTCTTTTAAAAAGGAAATATGTGTCATTTTATTATTTTTATCCTGGGATTATTAATCTGGGGGACTGTTATCCACATAGAATATACTATAAAAATAATATCATAATTTTGATATAAACAATCTCCTATTATTAATCCCGCAATAAACATTGTATTGAATATGGAACAAATAATCTGATAATTAATTTCAAAAGTATAATTTCTTATTCTACCAATCAAGTGACCATTCATTATTAGGATTTACGTCTCAAATCATACCTAATAAAAAAAATTAGTAAATAAGCGAAAAACAAATAACACACACATATTTATAATGGTTCACCCTCAATGCGAGAGCTACATCCACTTTGCCGCTGCAGATTTTACTATAATGGAGTTTTGAGTTTACAATTCTCTTTTTCTCTCTTTTTCGACCACTCTTCTGAAAGAAAAACGGTGCCAAGTCGATCAGCGTTCCACACTCTGCGTAAGGTCTTCATAGTATCGGCGGTGAATTAGGCTCCACAACTCAACATTTATTACCTTATAAGTGACTTATTGTGCAAAATCCTTATATTCGTCGACTTAAAAAATTTTAATTTGTATTTCCCCGAATTTCACGCATAGCAGGAGCTTAGTGCACTGGACTATTTTTTTTTATAGAGTAGAAGTTCAGAAAAAGGATGAGAAGCATTCGATTCCAAGCCCACCACCTGTTACATTAGAATCACGACATTGATTTATGTCCTCAATTGTTGGATTTTGGTAATCTTGTAGTGCACGAACCTATTTTGGGTTCTTCTACTATACTTGGTTTGTTATAGTTTATGTGACACCATTTTCTTTTTGGTCTGTCTCAAAAGGAATATTATCTTTTTATATTTAAAAACAATTTAACTTTATAAAATGATTGACGGTAACACATTTATATAAGACTTATTTTGAATCACATATTTCAAAAGTCTTCATTTCTTTCTTAAACTTCGTATCAAGTTAAATGATGCCATATAAATTGAGACGGAAAAAATATATTATTTAGATAGTTTATTCTAGGTTTATATTTTGCAAGATGATGAATAAAACACGGGCTTAAGTAATTTTTAATGTTGAGTTGCATTTATCATAGTAACATATTTTCTCAAATGAAAATTATAAGTTTCACTTTCAAGAGATATATCAATATCCATAACAAGAGCAGATCAACCATAACAAATGAAAATCATATATACTAGGAATATCGTGTATAAGAAAGTATTAGCTAAAATATGCTTCATTACATGTTTATACCTCAATAAATCAAAATAATAATATCAAACATATGTGATTAAACTTTGATTGTTCATCTTAGTAGGTTTATCACATGATATCCAATCATCTTGGTTGCACCTCAACGAACAGAGGCGGATCCAGGATTTGTTGGAAATTTACTAATGTGAAATTAAGTTTATCCCATTATTTATGACTCGAACAATTGGGGCCCTGCACGTCGGAAACGTCGTTACCACACACGTCCAATCTTAGTGGCAAGTATCGTAAATTTCGTTAATGAAAGAGATAATTGGTACGCAAGTGAAATGTTTGAGACATAGAATGATGGACGGTTATTGACTAAATAACAAATGTCCCACGTTGGTAAACGAAGGAAGGATTGTGCGAAGTGTAAGATGGAACGGGTCGAAAAGGGCTGCGGCGCCGGAGCACTACGGTGCCCCCTAAGCAGGACCGCGGCGCCTGGTCGGCAGTAACTTTCTGGTTAATTAGAGCCGCGACGCTTCCCAGGCAGTGACTGTTCATCAGAATCCCAAAAGTTTGGCTGTTGAGGTGGTTTCAATGGCGTTGAATCCACCTAATAATGACCATTATGTTGTTGCATTACTTGGGGATTAAAGGCCATCCATTACATGGCAATTGAATGCCATTATGAGACATTTGAAAGGCCATCTTGCACACTTATAAATTGAGGCATTTGGCTCAATTCTATAGAGACTTACTCACAAAGAACATAATACATACAAGTTAACAACACCACAAAGAGATCTGATTTTCCTGATAGCAATCCTTCTCTTAGCAATCTTCATTATTCGTGTTCTTCGCTGAGGTCATTTGTGTAGGATTTGCATATTTGATAGTTTGTTGTTTTATCTTGGGAGACTATTGTCCATACTTTCATAAAGCCTATACAAGGGGGCAATCTTGTCTTAAAGACAAAAAGTCATCTGTCGACTCAGCCGATGGTGTTGTGATTTTCTAATTTGTTGCTAAGTGTTTCAGGTGTGAACTTGAATCTCAAAGGACACTAACCGTTCGGATTCTCAGCGGTTCTACAGGCCACAAGTGTAGCAGTTCAAGTTCTTGTATTTCTGAATACAAGATCTAGAGTTGAAGTTCTAGTTCCGGATTAAAAGATTGACAACTTATTGTAATCTTTATTGTTTATCCTTTCGAAGCACTTGTAATAGTTATTTACTAGTCCCCTACTGCTTTATCTCCAATAATTTTAAGACAAGATTGTATTAGTGCTCGAAAGATGTTTGCCAACAGTTATGGTCCCAAATCTGGCTGTGGTTTTCTTCTTGAAAACAGTTCTGTTGAAAGTTCAGTTAACAGTTCAAACACTGTCTGTCAACAACCGTGCTCTCAAATCTAGTCCTAGTTTTGGTTCTCTCTTTGACGACAGTTACAAATCTGTTTCCGTCGATGGTGGGATCTTTGGATCTGATGCTGAGCTTTAAGATATTGCTGATAGTCATGCTAGTACGGCTAAAGATCAAGGACGAGTTGGTGTCACCGCTCCCGAGGGTGGTGGAAATAAGCGCCTACGAGAGGCTGAGAATGTCAACTGGGACAAGAGGAGAAGGCTGAAGATGATGTTCTATCATGTAGCAAAAGGCCTATATCTGTCCCAGACAAAGGATCCAAATTATGGTAAGGAGGATGTGGACACTCAGTCTGACTGAAGTAGGCCAGAATCCAAAAGGTCTAAGTTAATTTATCCTTCCTTATCTATAATGTGTTGAGATAATATCTGAATAAGAGTGTGTAAAGAAAGGCTAGGAATATGAAAGTGTTTTAATTAAAACTTATATTCCCGACACTCTAAAATCAGATATTGAATCTCCATCCTTCCCGGTTAGAGATTGGACTATTGTAAACAAAACTTAAAAGATTCGTTCTTTTGAGTGTAATTATTAAAAGTGTGTAAAGTATGTTCGCACATACGAAGGATAGAGATCCACTGACTGTGCGAAAACTGTTACCACTCTTAAGCAAGTGTCAGGAATTGTATGGGCACCAATCTCAAAGGAAGAAGACTAAAAGTTAATGGCTTATCTTAGGACATTGAACCTGTCACACTATCTGATAGAAGATCCTTTGTTTGATAGGATGATATTGGGCACTCAGTCGTACAAAGCCTACGGGCGACTGGAGTGGCCCAGAGTTTCCAGTCTTAAATGAACTGAATGCCAAAAGAAAGACAGAAAAGAAATTGGACACTCAGTCTGCCAAAGCAACTGGAGTGGGCCAGAGTATCCAGATCACATATGATTCGGTTACGCCCTAACCACGAGCAAGAGGTTGTTCACGTGAAGCAATGCCACCTCTAAAGTAGAAGGGGTTGGAGAGGTTGTCCTAAAAAATGACTTCAGGAGTGGGATCACTCTAAAGGAGGTGATACATGTCCCAAACTTGGTTTTAGGGACGCTGTTGGTCAAGTTGGTTTGAGACTAGTCCAATAGATCTGTAATAACTAAGAATTGTACAGTATGTCTGTAGCCAAATTAATGATATATTTGTAATCCGTGCATCTACGCCATCATAGATTAGACACGTTAATTAGAAAGTCATTCAAAATCTAACTCAGTTGAGATTATTGCCTTCTGTCGACATAATTCCTCAAAATGAATGTAAGGTAGGCGAAGAGGCAAAATCACCTTTCTATTCCGTCAAAAGGATAGCGAAAAAAGCACCACTCCTCTAGAACTTAGTCACACCTACATGAGTGATTTGAAATTTGTACAAAATAAAGGGGGGGGGGGGGAGACAAGTACTTAGTGACCTTCATTGACGATGGTACAACGTATTGCATCATTTGTTTGTTGAAAAGCAAAGATGAAGTTGTTGAAGCGGATAAGCGCTACAAAGTAGAGGTTGGAAAACAACTAAGCCTACGGATTGAGGAATTCGTAGTGATAAATGGGGAGAATATGAAGCATTGTTCATCAAACGACTGCTCCTTACTCACCTCAGTCTAACGGTGTTAGCCAAGCGCAAAGCCATACACCCAAAATATGTGGGGCAAGACGATCCTTGCCATTAATGCGATTCTTAACAGAACTCCGCATAAGGATAAGGATAACCCTACATGTGAAATACGGAAAAGATCCCACCTACAAAAGTTATGATATGGGGTGGCTTGGTAAAGGTTGGAATACTGAAGTAGGTCAAGTTGGACATAAGACTAGATTGCATATCCACTGGATCTGTAAATAACAGTAGTGCTTATCGCCTCTTGGTGTCAAAGATTGTTGAATTCTTTGAAGATAACTTTCCTTGATAGGGAAAAAGAAGTAATTGCTCGAGGTTAACAAGAACCCGCGAGTGCCTGATTGTCCAGAACTAGACGTTCCAGATCTACAGGACTCGAAAGTTGTTGACTATCCGGAACTTAATGTTCCAGATCTACAGAACTCAGGGATTCTAGATGTTGAACCGAGGTGGAGCAAAGAGGGGCCAAATAATTATTCCAGGCCTTCTAGCTTGTATGGTTAAGAATGAACCATGGAAAATTAACAAAGAATTGTCATCTCCAGAAGCGCTTCTTTGGAAAGAAGCTACAAAGAGAGAAATAAGTTCCATCAGATAGAAACATACTTGTGTAATGGTTGACCTTCCTCCGGAAAAAGAACTTTTGGGTTGTGAAAGTGGATACTGATATTGAGTACAAAGTAGATGGATCTACTGACGAGTATAAGGCCTCGGTTACTTGTACATGTGCTCCCCTGTGAATAGCGTAACATCCAGGGCCATTGCAGTCTTGCGTGACATGGATGTTGAGACAACTTTCCTAACCGGATAGTTGGAAGGGGAGGATCAGAGTTGGTTTGTTGGACTGTTGGGCCTCTTCCTGAACTTTCATTATGGTCCCTGAAATATTTACATTTTGGTCCTGGAAGTTTCAGGTGAAACAGAAACAATGAATCTAACAACAGAAACATTGACTCTGAACTTAAAAATCCAACAGTTGGAAAACCAACAGTCTGAAAGTGGAAGTCATATTGAAACAAAAGTCTCGACATAAAAGATATGGGTATCAAATATGACATCTTAGGAATTGGGATTTCTAAGACATATGGTCTAATTCCAAACTCATTTGTGAGGTATTTGACAGTCTCGTTGAAGTCACCAATGGATACAAATCATAGAATTGATTGGAATCATGGTGCATCCGTATACCAGGAGCGATATGCGCATGTCACATGTAGTTCAATATATTTTACACACTACAACCAACTTGATATCGGTTTACAAAGTAGATCAGTTGAGCTAAGGTTCACTCATGATTCTAAAAATGTTCGATAGAAGGTATTAAATTGGATATGACGATATCTGAAATATTCGCGTATCTACGGTTTATGGTATTCTGGATGTCCAGTGGTTCTGGGAGAACACATTGATGCAAACTAGACATCGGACTTGAAGAACACCAAAGCCACAAGTGGATGTGTATGGTGTGTCTTTGAGAATCCTCTAAGAAAACTTGCATCGGTTGATTAATGATGGAATCAGAGTTTATCGCTTTGGACAAAGCATGAAAAGAAGTTGAGTAACTTTACGACCTCTTAGAGTACGTCCCTTATTGGGAGAAACTCATGCCTTTGACAGTTATACACTGTGGCTAGCCAGTCGGCTTCAGAAAAAAGGCACAGATGACGGCGTCCAGACATATTTGTCGGATCTGTCAGAGACATAAGACCGTATGGCAGTTGATCACCACGGGTGTCATTCCCGTTGATTACATCATAGGATAATATAGCGGACCATTTAACTAAGGGACTACCTGAAGATTAATAATTCTGCATGTCTAGGGGAATGGGATTAAAACCCTAATAATACGAACCTTTGCGGTGGTAACCCAAGCATACTGACTGGATATCCCAAGAATTTGGTTCAATGGGAAAACTAAGCTGCAAAAGCTTCAGTTGAGCGCTTTAGTGGAAGCAAGAGCACTTCGGATTATGATTTCTATAAAGAAACTCAAATCCAAAGCCGTTCCCGCGATAGACATGAAGTGCTACCTGCATGGTGGGTAAAAGTTGAGTTTCAAAATCTTTGATGATCCTCAACAGTTGAGGTTAAGGTTTGGGAAACTTTTAATGATTTCTAACGCTTGTGAAGCGGGGTATAGCATGATATATTGTAGGATATCACCTATTTAAGTGCGATGACAAGCCACCTCAAATGAACACACTTAAGAATCCAAGTGTGTCCACGGCCACAACGGACAGAACAATAAGAAGAAATGAATAAAAGGGAGGTATTGTGTTGGTACTGTTGTTTTGGCTTACATTAAACACTAACGGTTCAAGACATCACGTTCACCGCGCAGTAAGTAAGTCCGATGGTATTCAACTAGGAAAGGTTCAAAGCGGAAGCTACCTCTCCCGATGCAATATATTTTCACTGAAAGATTGCTGAAAGTAGCACATTGTGTTTGCACCAAAATCTCTTTCAAGAGGGGATTGTTAGAAATTTACTAATGTGGAATTAAGTTTATCCCATTATTTATGGCTCGAATAATTGGGGCCCCGCACATCAGAAACGTCATTTCCACACACGTGCAATCTTAGTGCTAAGTGTCGTAAATTTCGTTAATGAAAGAGATAATTGGTACGTAGGTGAAATGTTTGAGACATAGAATGATGGACAGTTATTGTCTAAATAACAAGTGTCCCACGTTGATAAATGAAGGGACTATTGTGCGAAGTGTAAGATGGAACATGTCGGAAAGGGCCGCGACGCTGGAGCGCCACGACGCCTGGTCGACAGTAACTTTCTGGTTAATTAGAGCCGCGACGTTAATGCTGCAGCTCCGTGGCATTTCCCAGGTAGTGACTGTTCGTCAGAATCCCAAAAGTTTGGCTGTTGAGGTGGTTTCAATGGCATTTAATCCACCCAATAATGGCCATTAGTTGGACCATTATGTTGCTTTATTACTTGGGGATTAAAGGCCATCCATTACATGACAATTGAATGCCATTATGGGGCATTTGAAAGGCCATCTTGCACACATATAAATTGAGGCTTTTGGCTCAATTCTATAGAGACTTACACACAAAGAACATAAGACATACAAGTTAACAACACCACAAAGAGATCGGATTTTCCTGATAACAATCCTTCTCTTAGCAATCTTCATTATTCGTGTTCTTCGCTGATGTCATTTGTGTAGGCTTTGCACATTTGATAGTTTGATGTTTTATCTTGGGAGACTATTGTCCACACTTCCGTAAAGCCTATACACGGGGGCAATCTTGTCTTAAAGATAGAGAGCCATCTCTCGACTCAGCCGGTGGTTTTGTGATTTTTTAATTGGTTTCTAAGTGTTTCAGGTGTGAATTTGAATCTCAAAGGACTCTAACCGTTCATATTCTCAGTGGTTCTACAAGCTACAAGTGTAGCAGTTCAAGTTCTTGTATTTCTGAATAGAAGATCTAGAGTTGAAGTTCTAGTTCAAGATTAAAAGATTGACAACTTGTTGTTGTAATCTTTATTGTTTATCCTTTCGAAGCACTTGTAATAGTTATTTACTATTCCCCTACATGCTTTACATTCCAACAGGATTTAACTTCTATGGATTCAATTGAACTCATTATATTTTTAAAGTTATGAGTTCATATCTACTAGTTATTACAGTTTTTTATATTTCACATAAATTTATGCTCCGCATAAAAAGTTATGGCTTCAATTGCACCCCCACATAATAAGCGAGATACACCACTATCGACGAACAAGTCACCATACAACGATTTACATTAATCACTCACATGAATTTATTTTTTCATGTATAATTATTTACTCAAATATTTATTTTAATAATAATAATAATACTTCGTCCGTCCCAATTTATGTGATGTACTTTCATTTGACATGCACTTTAAGAAATAAAGGAAGACGTTTGAATCTTATGGTCTAAAATAAGTCAAAGATATTTGTGTGGTTATAGATCATCTCGTTTTGGGTAAAATGTAAAGTTTAAAATTAAATTATTGTCAAATAAGGAAATATGTCATTATTTTTGGGACGGACTAAAAAGGAAAGTAAGTCATTCTTTTTAGGATAGAGAGAATATTATTTTCATAAAATCCTATACAATATGAAAAAAAGAATGGACATTTTTATTTGAGCTTAAAAACCTATGTAATGGGGTTATCATGATATTCTTCATTAGTTCCATTTGTCTCCCCAACTTTAAAAATGGTTGAACACCCGTGGCGCGTCAACAAAAGAATTTTCCAGCTTATATTATTCTTTTATCAGTAAGCAAAATATATACAAACGGAACAAATCCAAACACGAAAAAGGTGATTGGATTGTACAAAAGTGAGATATCCTACACAAAAACAAAAGAAGGGGTATCCTGTTCAGTAGGTCCTACTGCAGAGTGTAATGAAATCTTTCATTCTGTGAATGTCATGTACATCCTGAAATTTGCACCATAAAACCATCATATACAAACACTTGTACCATTTCATATGTAAGTGTTAACACTCAAAAATACTTTTAGTGTTTTAGCCGAATCAAGTGGCAGCCGAAAGTGAAAACCTAAAAATGTACAGGCAACAGAATTTTAAGTCGATAACCGAACTGACTCGTCGCCGAATCTATTAGGCCTAGCCCTCGGTTAGAAAAGCTTCATCGGCTATTTTGGTAACAAGGCCGAGTCATAATTTCGAGGAATAACTGGGACCCACACATATCTGGACGCCTCGAAGATTAAGTCAAAATACCTTTTAGACCCCAATAAACGGAAACAAACCGTCAACAGCTAAAAAGAAGTGTCGTCAGACGTGCGAGAGGAAATAAAGAGCAAAATCGGCACCACCTCCTCATAGTTAGCTAGTGGATTTAGTGGCTAACATATGGGGATCACGTTTTATTTATTGTAGTATAAATATAGGATAATTTGTACAAAATAAACAACAATCCAATCAATCAAAAAAATGATTTTAACATATCTTTATTGTATTTATTGCATTCTAGCTGTATTTATGTTTCTTACCAATTAGTTTATTCAATCACCAGCATAACGCTCTCTGGAGTAGTTAGGGAACCCATTGCTGAAAGTTAGAGTTCCACTTCCAGCCTAAATCACTTAGTTAGGAAATCAATTTGTCATCCGATAAAAACGGCAAACATTTCGAATGGGAACAAATTTGGCACGCCCAGTGCGACCATAGGTGACCTCATAGCAAAGTTTGATTCTCCAGGTCAGGATCACGCTTGGCGAATGCGCCTAGGTCTAGTAAGAAAATGAACCCAGAGTCCTATCTACATCCTAAACAGAATCCTCCCAGAAGGAAACGAGCCACCATTTTCCTCGGGCATGCCTACATCGGTTGATACCCCTCCACTTCCTCCTTCAACCCAAGTTATGCGTGAACTTAACCAATCTGAAGGTCCAACTGTCATGACCACATCATTCATTAGATATCAGATTGACTTAGGCATCTACGACATTATGCACCAGGTTTCCAAATAGTTGGCTGACATTGTCAAGCCCATGGTGCATAATGAAGTTCAGCAGGCGAGGGAACTGAAAGCCAATCGACTGCATCCAGGAGAAAGTTCAGCTAGTTCTACTATCCCTCTGATGAGTGGCATTGTGCAACATGCAACTGTGACTCCAAGTGTTTTTCCGCAGTCGAATGTGTATCAATTAGTACCTACTCAGGTGCAACCGATAGCACACCTAGGAGCACAAACCCAGTCACTTAGTAACCAATATACTGTATGGTTGCCACCAAATAGTGGGGGAAAACTATGCCATTCGACCAAGCGAGTCTGCAGTATGGGTAGATCAATATGGCTCAGAGACCAGTACAAGTATCTGGACAACTTGGTTTGCCGCCCATTATGCCGTACGCTCCTGCAAACGGCCCTACGGTACATCAAGCAATGCTGGCCAGCCGAATTGACAACTGGTTGCCCCTGGTTATGACCCTGCTCGGCTATCTAGTGATGCCGTCTACAATGGGGCACCATTCTAGCAGTCACATTCGGTGCCCAATCCATATCATCCAAGAAGCGCAAACTTTCTAAGATCGGCTGATGTCCGGGGAGAACCAACATGGAACACTATTCCACCTTATCCTCAGGCTCCGTCAGCTGTTCCAGGAGCTCAGGTTGCAGGCTTTTTTAGCTATGCCCAACAGCAGCAATGGGGATATACCCTACCTATTGGTAATAGCCAGTAGAATACCTACAACTTTCAAAACCCTGCTCAATAAGGTACAGAATGAAGGCCACCAGTTCAGAACGCCTACCAGCCGGTTCTAGTTGAGAATCGGCAGAGGACTTCACTACTAATGACCCTGAAACTATCGCAAATACCATAAAGAGGTACTTTGGTATCCAACTGAAACCCTTGGACAGGCCGGTTTATAGGAAGTCTTACCCCGATTGGGTAGATCGGGTAGCACCATTGCCAAGAGGTTTCAAAATGCCTAATTTTTCCACCTTTGAGGGTGATGATGGCAAATCTACCATTGAGCACATCGGCAGATTTACCGTCCAATGTGGTGAAGTTGGCCAGAACGAGTATCACAAGCTGTAGTTATTCCCTGTTTCTCTAACTAGAACATCATTTGTATGGTACTCATCCTTGACCCCCGACTTCGTACAGAGCTGGGCTGACATGGAGCGTTGTTTCCATGATAGATTTTATTGTCCCAAACCTCAGGTCTTTGTAACCGACCTGACAAATCTCAAGCAACAGGTCGATGAGTCCGCTATCGATTACATCGAGAGATTCAGAAAGAAGGTTGGGAAATGCACCGTACACTTTTCTGAATCGAAATGCGCCCACATGATAATCAACAACATGCATCTTCAGCTAAAGGAGAAATTAGTGGGACAATCCTGCTCTGACTTAAGCCAGTTAGCCGAGAAGGCTAGCCAAATAGAGTAGTATATCCAGGAGAAGGAGAAAAAAAGAGATAACCGGAACCGAGGCTCCCATTTGGTGTCCATTATTGAGGTCGATGAGTATGACTCAGAGTCAGCCGATTACACGGCAGACATAATGGTAGCCGAGATTGTCAAGGGTAAGATTTATTCTTGTCTAACCTTGGGAGCTATGAAAGGAAATGAGACGAGTTCAATTGATGACATGGTCGGTTACTCATTTGACATTACAAAGGCAGATCAGATCTTTGATCATCTACTTAAAGATAAACAGATTTGGTTGCTTGACAGCCATAGGATTTCGTCTGCCGAATAACTCAAGGATAAGAAGTACTGTAAGTGGCACAATTCATATAGCCACACTACTTCTAATTATGTGGTATTCAGGAAGGTAATTCAAAAGGGCATCAAGAAGGGCAGGTTCAAGCTAGCCGATAAAAGCATAGCTGAAATATTTATTGATACTGACCCCTTCCTTGCAGTACCGATATCTATGGTATCCTTTGTCAAGCCAGATCAATCAAAGTATGTCAAGGGGAAACATCCGATGAGAAATATATGGGTTCCAAAGAAGCCTACTGGTAAGGAGGAGGCCATAAGGACCTCTATGTTTGATCGACTAGGTAGCTTACGTGACATCTATGAGGACACGGACAAGCAGCCAGCTAGAAACAATTTTTGTGGCCGCCCTTATAAACCAGAGCACATTGCTCAGGAACCTCACAAACAACACCCAAAGTTCAGAAGAGACCGAACAGACCTCAGGCGCAGGCTTGGGGGCTAAGCATGACAACCAGTCGATGAGAAGCCAAGCGTACCCCAGATAGACGAGGAACCATTCCCCATAGCTAAACAGAGGGTGGCTGATTTCAACGTAAAAAAATGTGTTTCTTCCTTGCATATCACAGTGAGGGATGAAGGTGAGCTGAGACCCCGGATGATAATCAAGCTAACCGCCAATATAGAGGAAAGAAGGTGGTTCATCAATTAGGCTTTTGGAAATAAAGATGCACCATCGGGTGTCGTATCCAGGGCTCAGAAAAGAAGGATGCAGGACGCCAAAGACTTGCGCAAGATGAAGCTAACTTTGCACATGATATCTAGTGCTGAGGTAGTTGATAAGCAGGAAATTCCTGAGTCTGTCGTGGCTGAGGCTATAGAACGGGCATTCGACTCAACCTCTTCAGAGATGGTGCAACATGAAGGAGAAGCTTTGGACTAAATAGAGATGAATTATACAATCGGGTGATGACCCGACAGAGGAACCACGACAAGATACTACTGTCCTGAAGGAATCCCCAGTCGAGATGGTTCCACAGAGTGCGCAAAGGATCCAGGCATTAGAACCCCAGTCGGTTCTTATATGCCTCCAGGAGATCGAAGATATTAACTTCTTGTCAATTGAATTGGATGAGGTAGGAGACTCTATCTTTGATTTATTTAAGCATAATTCGACCGATGAGATTTGGGTAGCTATTGAAATGGTCAGCCTGATTCCATGTGAGTTCTAGGCCGACCGCTCTATGCTGGATAGCCTAGAAGGTGATGTGTGTGTAGAAGACACTGAATGAGTGACTATAGTCGATACCATAACTAGGGATGCTTTGAGCACTGTATTTGGTGCACCTATGAAAGAGATGGTTAAACACCTCAAAGCCTTCTATGTTAAGGCTTACATTACCGGCAAAGGTATCAGCAGAGTGTTCGTCGACTATGGGGCTGTGCTGAATGTGATGTCGCTGCTTACTCTGAAAGGCCTCAACAAAACCAGGGAAGATCTCATCCCAACTAACATGAAAATCGCTAGTTTTATAGGAGAGGCCTCTGAAGCTTTGGGGATCTTAGTAGCAGAAATCACCATAGGTCCGAAGACGGTCAGATCTGCCTTCTTTGTGATAGACGGCAAGCCGTTCTATGCCATCATGTTGGGCAGAGACTAGATTCACACCAGCCAACGCCTTCCTTCCATCATGCATCAAAAGCTCATTTTCTAGGAAAGAGACAAGATAGAAATCGTCCCAGCCGACGATAACCCATTTCAAGAAGGGGTTAAGAACTTGGAGGTTGTCTTATATTCACCTTATGTGGCTCCCATAGCTGTCGCGGAGAAATATGAAGAAGGATCTTTGGAATACTGCAATCTTACTCCATTAGGTTTTGAAATGAAATAATTAGTCGAACCACGACTTACCTTGGAAGAGTTAGATGATTGAGGATACCAAAATCATACATGATCTGTGGCATCGACTGATTGCTCTAAGTTCTGAAGCAAGGATAGTCGAGGCATCATAGGCAGAGAACTACAACGGAGAACCAACACTGGCAGTCGATAACATTGAATTGCTGTTGGAACTTGAATCACCCATAAGAAGGGCTATGCCTAGTTTTGAATCTCAGGATCCCTTGGAAGATATCAACTTGGGTATTGAGGAAGTCCCTTGGCTAACAAGTATCAGTGGTTTGCTGAAGGAGGAGGATAAATAAAGCATGACGGCTCTTCTACTGCAGTATAAGGACTGTTTAGCATGGGGTTATCATGAGATGCTTGGGTTGGCACGTACTTTGGTAGAACATAGATTGCCAATTAAAGAGGGTTTCACACGTCATAAATAACCACCCAGAAGATATCATCCTCAGCTGATGTCTCAAATTAAAATCGATATTGAACGGCTGCTGAAGGCCGGGTTCATCAGAATGACTAGGTATGTGGAATAGTTGGCAAATATTGTGCCAGTCAAGAAGAAGAATGGCATGGTTTGGGTATGTATTGATTACAGGAACCTAAATCTAGCCACTCCCAAAGATGAATACGTCATGCCTATAATAGATATGCTAGTCGATTCGGCGGCCGCTAACGGTGTGCAGACATTCATGGATGGATACTCCGGCTATAATCAGATAGCAGGGCCGAGGAGGACATTTAAGAGACTACCTTTAGGTTTTCAGGATCCTTGGGCATTTACGAGTGGGTAGTCATGCCATTCGGTATGAAGAATGCTGGTGCTACCTATCAGAGGGCGATGAACACTATCTTCCATGATTTGATACTGTGGAGGTCTACGTTGATAACGTGGTGGTAAGGTCTAAGGACTTCAAAGATCATTTAGCCGATCTAGTACAAGTATAAAAAAGAAGGAGGATTCATAAACTTAAAATGAATCCAGCCAAGTGCATGTTCTGAGTATCGGCTGACAACTTCCTTGGCTTCTTGGTACATAAGAAAGGTATTGAGATAGATCATAACAAATCCCGGGCAGTAATGGAGTCTGCACCACCCAAAACAAAGAAAGAGTTACAAAGCATGTTAGGGAAAATCAACTTTCTAAGGAGGTTCATATCTAATTCGGCTGGCAAAATGATGGCTTTCTCACCTTTGCTTAGGCTTAAAGGGTCAGAAGAGCTAGTATGAGGCCCATAACAGCAAGAAGCATTTGACCAAATTAAAAAGGCCCTAGCAACTCCTCTTGTGCTGGTACCTCCCATATTAGGGAAACCGTTGAAATTGTACATCTTTGCTGCAGATTTGTCTATCAGCTGCCTGTTAGCACATGATGCCAATGATGGAACCGAAAGGGCGATTTACTATCTTAGCCGAATGCTCAATGAAGCTGAAACTAGATATACCCCTATAGAGAAGCTTTGTTTGTCCTTATTCTATGCTTGTACAAAACTTGAACATTATCTAATGCCACATGTAGTTCACATTTTGTGCAAAATTAACATTGTCCAGTACTTATTGAATAGACCTATTCTGCAAGGATGACTAATGAAATGGGCAATCAAGCTCACTACATTTTCTCTCGAGTATAGGCCACTTAAGGCTATCAAAGGTCAAACGGTAGCCGATTTCTTGACAGACCACCCTTGTGTAGATGTGGAGGACCCATGCGCCCTCTCTACTACATGTATGGACGTCTTTCCTTAGACGCAAACTTTTGATAGGTCAAGAACCCAGAAGGGAGTCGGAGCCGGAATAATGATAACCGATCATAGAGATGAAATATGGAGGTTCTATTATCAGTTAGATCCTGACTTGACAAATAACCACGCTGAATACGATGCTCTCATCATAGGACTCAAACTCCTAGTTTCTATGAAAGTAAAGTGCATCAAGATTCATGGAGACTCTCAGTTGGTTATCAAGTAGCTGGCTGGGGAATATGACTGTAAAAATATAAATTTGTTGGCCCGGTACGAAACGGCTAGCAGGTTCGCATCGTATACGTTAAGTTATATTCCTAGGGGCAGGATTGTTGAGGCTAATCACTTAGCACAAGAAGCTTCTGGCTTTAGGAAGTCTCTACAAACCCTAGAGTATGATGAGCTGCCAACCGAAGTGTTAGCCATGGACCAGATCGACTCGTGGAAGCAGGTGTTAATCGGCTACTTAAAAGATCCGTTCACTTGCAAGGACCTTAAGGTTAAGGGAAGAGCCTTGAAGTATGTGCTCATTGATGATGATCTTCACAAAAGGAGAGTAAATGGAGTGCTACTCAAGTGCATTGATAAGGCAGATGCCTTAAGAGTCATGGGAGAAGTTCATGAAGGAATCTGTGGATCACATCGAGCCGGGCCAACGATAAAGTGGTTGATTTATCATCATGGCTATTATTGGCCTACCATCACGGCTGATTTCTTTCAATACGTAAAAGGTTATGAATAGTGTCAGTGACATGGACCAATCTAACGGGTACCAGCTGAGTTGATGCACCCGATCATGAAACCCTGGCCTTATAGACCTCATCAGTAAGATTCACCCATAATCGGCTAAATTACATAATTTCATTAATGTGGCTACCGATTACTTTACTAAATGGGTAGAGGCACAACCGATGAAGAAGATTCATCAGACAGATGTCGTTCAGTTTATCCAACACCAGATCATATATAGATATGGTATTCCTGATACGATTACAACCGATTAAGGGACGATATTCACTAGTTCTAAGGTGGCAGCCTTTGCTGAGAAATTTGGGGTCAAGATGATCATATCCTCTCCTTATTATGCACAGGCAAATGGGCAAGCCGAGGCAGCTAATAAGCTTATTATGGGCATAATCAGTAAAAACGTGGAAGATAAACCGACAATATGGAATCTTATATTGGATGAAGCTATTTGGGCAATCAGAAACGCTAAGTCTATAGCTACTGGGATGACACCTTATCGGCTCACCTATGGCCAAGATACAGTATTGCCCTTGGAGATTAATATCAAGTCATTATGGGTGGCCAAACAGAGTTCTTTAAGCTTAGAAGAATATCAGCAGGCCATGCTAATGAAGTTAGATCAGATAGATGAAGATCGATTGATAGCCCTAGAAATAATCGAAGCATGTAAACGGAAAATGGGTAAAGCATACAACAAACATGTCAAGCCTAAGAGGTTCACCGAAGGAGACTTGGTTTGGAAAACCGTATTACCACTTGGAATAAAAGATTATGAATTTGGCAAGTGGTCATCGAATTAGGAAGGACCCTTCGTAGTAATACAACGGATTGCTGGCAATGCGTATCGACTAATAAACATGCATGATGAGGAGCTTGACAGAAACGTAAATGGCAAATACTTAAAGAAGTACTACCCTTCGATTTGGGGTATGCACGAGTAAACAATAGTGACAAACCGGCTGCCTGGCCGCACAGAGGAACAGAATTCCCTTCGATTTGGGGAATACATGAATGAATGATAGTTATAGACCGGCGGCCTGGTCATAGTCACATAAAAAGTCAGAAAAGTACTTCCCTTCGATTTGGGGAAGACAGGAGTAAACAACAGCCACATACCGGTTGTTTGGTCACAAAAAATTGACTCTTCGATTTGTGGTCAACAAAACTAAGAAGGCAGGTTGGTTGACATGTCACCAGCTAGATGTTGCGCTATATTATCAATCACAGGGTTCGCAAGAATAGTCGAATCTACCGCTGCTTGATCACCCTGGATAGCCGCAGTCTTTTTCTCATCCTCAGTCTCACTAACGGCTACTACCTTATCTGTTTCTACTTCTTCAGGAAACCCTCATTCTGCATCTAACAAAGGCTCAACCACTACCACTGATGGGATCTCGATAAAAGCTTGAGTGTTGGTCGCTAGAATGTTCGTTGGCTGCCTTTCAGCTTCTAACAATACCTCTTGAGTAACAGAAACAACGAGAGCTTCAGATTGCAAGTCCATGAGGATGTCGGCTGACAACTGAGCAAGAGAGTCAACTAGCAAAGAAATAGTTATAACCGAAGAATGAGTTCCCTCGGATACCACTTCGAGAAAATTGGCAGAGAGTGTTGGTGTTGCTTGAGCAAGTATGTTTTTCCACACCGTCCACTCATCCTCTAGTTGGGCCAGCCGCTCACTGCCCTCTTTCTGATCCAATTCCAAAACCACTTGTTGATTACCAAGTTCCCGGATCTTGCTATCCAAATGAATGCCCTGCCGAAACAAAGAAGAGTGGGAGGTATCTTGGGTCTTTATAGTCATATCCAAGGCACCTATAGTCGAAGTAATAGCCAATATCTCTTCCTGGATCAACTCTAGATCGGCTTGCAGCTTTGACAACTGCTCTTGCAAGTCATTCTTTTGGGTGACATTATGTTGCCTTTCTGCATTCACCCTATTGAAAGAAGTCTGAATGTGGCTTTTTTCTTGCCAAAGAGACCCTAAGTATTACAGAGCAGCGACCACCTCATCATGACTATCTTTGGCCATTTTGTGTAAAGCGAATAAGTCATTTAGATCCAAGGCCATGTCATTATAGGCGATTGCCAAAACCGGAGAATTATTTGTTTCTTTTGACAATCTGAACTGAGAAGCCCTCAAAGCATGGAAATCTTCTTTTCTGGTCGGAATCCCTTTGGCAAAAGACTCCTCGACTCGCTCCTGATGAATGCCAACAGATGAAGATGGTGCAGGTTCAATATAGACTGATCTAAAATACTGCAGAAGCACGTCTTTAGGGACAATCTCGACTGGCACTTCTGAGTCATCAGCCGGATTAGTTTCAGTCGAGGGATTATCTCCATCCATCTCCTGTACAGAAAGGATATGTTCAGCATTAAGGCAAGGGTTTGGAAATAATGAAGGACCAAGTACAAGAGAAAGGATATACCTCTACGACTACATTAGCATAAAAATCTTCGGTTGCCTCGACAGGTGAGATTTTGGCCTTGGGGACAGCCGATAACGAATCCCGCGGATGCATGGGAGCATGAGCCAAGGAGGATGATTCAATATGAAGAGGGGAACCAAACGCTATCTACGACCGTCTACGTCTTATGAGTTGTGGTCCCTGAAGGGCAAACAGAAAACATAAATACTGAAACATAGACAATACAGAGGTATTTAAGCTAGACAAAGGATATACCTTAATTTCCTCCTCTTCCTCGGCTGAAATAGGAACTCTGGTTCTATGAGGGCCTTCCTCACTACGATCTCGAATAACAACCCCTCCGATTCGCCTGGGTTGCTTGGGAAGAGATTTCCTGGGTGATGGGGATTCATTGTTGGAAGTGGTCTCCAAATCGACAAACGCTGGGGTGGATTGAGTTGCTAAAAGACGCATGAAATATGTTAGCCGAAAATTCACAGGAATAATCTAGTCAACACATATGTAGAAAAGTTTACCTTTTCTCTTCGTTTGCCGCAATCTAATGGAAGATCTTAAGGTAGCAGGCCTAGCCGATTTAGGGGGAGCATCTCTCAGAGAGTTCTCTTTCATCCGCGATTTAGGGGTTTCTTGGATCTTTTTCTTCTTTGACAAGATAAGCCGATCACAGTAGACATCTAGAGGAGACTGGAAGAACTTCTCCTTGGCCATATTCAACCAGTCATCAAAAGTAGCAGTGGTATTTTTTTCTCGGGGGAAACGACTGCCAGTCAAATAGGGCGACCCTATCAACATTGTGATCGGCTATTTCCTTTGCCTATTTTGCATTAAGAATGCAGCGTTGGGTTTAACTGACAATACTACGGTGAGGCCATGGTACGTGCTGAGTGAGACCAAATTGCCTTACCACAAAGTTTGGCCGATAGGGCTCCGTAGTCAATTTATTATTCCTAGAAGTTGTCTTCAAACCACCCAACAGATCCATAGTCATAAGAATACACCTCTATGTGAGGGCCACAATTCTCCACTGGGAGAATGTAAGGTTATAATCGGCTACTTGACGGACCCAATCGGGGGTGGCCCATCTTTCAATGACTGGTTGCCAATCTGTGTAATGGTCTCGAGACAGACCATGCAGGGTGGAGACCACAGCAAAAGCGTCCTAGGGCACAAAGGGGGTTTTCCGAAGAGTATCGGCTAGCACCGACAGGTTCAATGGAAAACGATGGTCATCAAAACCATCAGGAATAAACTCTGGGAAATATAGGGTGATCCACATCTGAAGGAACCACAGGGGACCGACTAAGGTATCCAAATTTCCAGAGTCCCTTAACCGTGCCTGGGCATCGCCAAGAGCCATATAAAGATAAGTCAGGAAGAGAGATTCCCAGCTTATATTGATATGTAGATTAATGAAAGTTTAACGTTCCAAAACCAACGCAAAAAGCACAAGTTCTCTATTCAATTTTATCTTACCTGAAACTTTAGGGACCAAACTGCCCACGACCCGAGCCCGGACCAGACGGGATAGGCGGGCGGTGGCGGCGCGCGTATGGACTTAGCTTCGAACCAAAGCACATCTAGGTCCTCCCTACTTCAAACACATGGGATACCCCTTGAGGTCCCAAACCCTTAGCCAATTTTGAGACTAATAAATTAAACAAATATTCATTCCTCCACCGATAAGGGAGAATTGGTCTATACCACATTTTCATGCTTCAAACACCTCACTTCATGGACCAATATCTCTTTTATTTCTCAACAAAATTTGACGATCCTTGGCCCTACGGTCATCTACTCACTTAGTATATTATGCACGGGTGAAGAATCAGTCTCCAACATGCGGAACCCTAGTGTTTAAGTCATTAAATATGGGTGGACACAACTCCCACCAAAGGCAAATTTCCAACAATCCCCTCTTGAAAGAGATTTTTTGCCGCACTCACAAGGTGCCTATTTTCAGCAATATTTCAGCGGACGGATGTTGCATAAGGAGAGGTAGCTTCAACTTTGAACCTTCTATAGGTAAATACCATCGGACTTACTTACTGCGCGGTGAACGTGATGTCTTGAACCGTCAGTATTAGTGTAAGCCAAGTCAATAGTACCAACACAACAAATTCTCTTACTCTTTTCTTCGTAATGTTTTGTCCGTTGTGGCCGTGGACACTTCTTGGATTCTTAAGTGCATTCATTTGAGGCGGTCTATCCTCGCACTTAAATATGTGATCTCCTACAAGATATCCTGCTATACCCCACTTCACAAGTGTTAGGAATTATTAAAAGTTTCCCCAACCTTAACCTCAACCGTTTGAGGATCGTTTAAAGGTTTGGAAGTTTAACATTTACCCACCATGCAGGTAGCTTTTTAATGTTTATCGCGGGAACAACTTTGGATTCATGTTTCCTTACAGAACTCATCATCCGAAGTGTTCTTTCTTCCACCGAAGCACTTAACTGAACCTTTTTACAGCTTAGTTTTCCCATTGAACCAAATTCTTAGGATCTCCAGTTAGTATGGTTGGGTTACCACCGCAAAGGTTCGTATTGTTTGGGTTTTAAGCCAATTCCCCTAGATAGGCATAATTTTTTATCTTCGGGTAATCCCTTAGTTTAAAGGGTCCGCTATATCCTTTGATTAGTAATCAAGGAAGTGTCACCTGTGATGATCAACTGTCATACGGTCTTATGTCTCCGACAGATATGTCAAGACGCCGTCATCCGTGCCCTTCCTGAAGCCGACCGGCTAGCCACAGTGTATAACTGCCGAAGGCACGTGTTTCTCCCAATAAGGGACGTCCTCTAAGAAGTCGTGAAGTTACTCAACTTCTTCTCATGCTATGTTTAAAGCGATAAACTCCAATTCCATCATTAATCGGTCGATGCAAGTTTTCTTAGATCATTTTCCAAGACCCACCACACATTTACTTGTGGCTTTAATGTTTTTCATATCTGATATCCAATTTGCATCACTGTGTTCTCCCAGAACTGCTGGTCATCCAGAATACCATAATCCGTAGATAAGCGAATATTTCAGATATCGTCATATCCGACTTAACGCCTTCTATTGATCATTTATTAAAATTACGAGTGAACCTTGGTTCAACTGATCTATTTTGTAGGCCGATACCAGGTCGGTTGTAGTGTGCAACATATATTAAACTACATGTGACCTGCGCATATCGCTCCTTGTATATTGGTGCACCGTGATTCCAATCAGTTCTATGATTCATATCCATTGGCAGCTTCAACGAGACTGTCAACTATTTACAACTGAGTTTGGAGTTAGACCAGTCCATTAGATGTCTTAGAAATCTCAATTCCTAAGATGTCATCTGGTGATACCCATATCTTTCATATCGAGACTTTTGTTTCAATATGACTTCCACTTTCAGACTGTTGGTTTTCCAACTGTTGGCTTTCTAACTTCAGAGTCAATGTTTCTATTGTCAGATTCATTATTTCTGTTTTGCCTGAAACTTCCAGGAACAATATGTAAACATTTCAGGGACTAAAATGAAAGTTCAGGAAGAAGCCCAACAATTCAATAAACCAACTCTGATCCTCCCCTTCCAACTCTCCGGTTAGGAAGGCTGTTTCAACATCCATGTCACGTAAGACTGCAATGGCCCTAGATGTTAAGCTATTCACAAGGGAGCATATGTACAAGTAGCCGAGGCCTTATACTCGTTAGTAGATCTATCTATTTTGTACTCACTTTTGAGTATCCACTTTCATAACCCAAAGGTTCTTTTTTCGGAGGAAGATCAACCATTACACAAGTTTGGTTCTATATGATGGAATCTATTTCTCTCTCTGTAGCTTTTTTCCAAAGCAGCGCTTCTGGAGATGAAAATTCTTTGTTAATTATCTATGATTCATTCTCAACCATACAAGGCCTGGAATAAGTCTTTGTCCCCTCTTTGCTCCTTCTCAATTCAACATCTAGAATCCCTGAGTTCTATAGATCTAGAATATTAAGTTTCGGATAGTCAGCAACTTCCGAGTCCTATAGATACGGAACGTCTAGTTCCAGACAGTCAGGCACTCGCGGGTTCTTGTTAACTTCGAGCAATTACTTCTTTTTCCTTCTCAATGAAAGTTATCTTCAAAGAATTCAGCATTCTTTGACACCAAGATGCGATAAGCACTACTGTTATTTGCAGATCCAGTGGATATGCAATTTATAGTCTTAGGTCCAACTTGACCTGTTTCGGTATTCCAACCTCTACCAAGCCACCTCACAACAGAACATTTGTATGTGGGATCCTTTCCATGTTTCACAGAGAGGGTTATCCTTATCCTTATGCGTAGTTCTGTTGAGAATCGCATTAGCGGTAAGGATCGCCTTCCCCCATAAATTTTGGGCGTACGGCTTTGCGTTTGGCTAACACCGTTAGACTGAGGTGAGTAAGGAGCAGTAGTTTGATAAATGATGTTTCATATTCTCCCCCTCTATCACTACGAATTCCTCAATTCGTAGGCTTAGTTGATTTTCAACTTCTGCTTTGTAGCGCTTATCCACTTCAACAACTTCATCTTTGTTTTTCAACAAACAAAGGGTACAATACGTTGTACCATCATCAATGATGGTCACAAAGTACTTGTCTCCCCCCTCTATTTTGTATAAACTTCAAATCACCCATGTAGGTGTGACTAAGTTCTAGAAGAGCGGTGCTTCTTTCGCTATTCATTTGATGGAACTTGGAAAGGTGATTTTGCCTCTTCGCCTACCTCACATTTATTTGAGGGTTTATGTTGACAGAAGGCAACAATATCAACTTCGTTAGCTATTGAATGACTTTCTATTTAACGTGTCTTAATCTATGATGGCATAGATGCACGGATTACAAATATATCATTCATTTGGCTACAGACATACTGTACCATTCTTAGTTATTACAGAAATGTTGGACTAGTCTCAAACCAGCTTGACCAACCACGTTCCTTAACCAAGTTTTGGGACATGTATCACCTCCTCTGAGAGTGATCACATTCCCTGAAGTCCTATTGAGGACAACCTCTCCAACCCCTTCTACTTTAGAGGTGGCATTGCTTCACATGAACAACCTCTTGCCCGTAGTTAGGGTGTAATCGGATCATATGTGATCTGGATACTCTGGCCCACTCCAGTTGCTTTGGCAGACTGAGTGTCCAATTTCTTTTCTGCCTTTCTTTAGGCCTTCAGATCATTTAAGACCTGGATACAATGGCCCACCTCACTAGGTGTCCATTACTTTTCCTGTGAAATGAATTATGGCCCCACTCCTGTCGCCCGGAGGCTTTGTATGACTGAGTGTCCAATATCATCATATCAAAGGAATTTTGGCCCCACTCCAGTCGCCCATAGGCTTTGTATGACTGAGTGTCCAATATCATTCTATCAAAGGAATTTTGGCCCCACTCTAGTCCCCCGGAGGCTTTGTATGACTGAGTGTCCAATATCATCCTATCAAAGGAATTTTGGCCCCACTCTAGTCGCCTGGAGGCTCTGTATGACTGAGTGTCCAATATCATCCTATGAAGCATCTTCTACCAAATAGTGTGACAGACACAACATCTTTAGTTTTTAGTCTTGTTCCATTATGATTGGTGCCCAGACAATTCTTGGCGCTTACTTAATAGTCGTAACAGTTTTCGCACAGTGAGTGGATCTTCGTTCCTCGTATGATTGGCGCTTACTTAAGAGTCGTAACAGTTTTACACACTTTTAATAATTACACTTAAAAGAACGAATCTTTTTAAGTCGTTTACAAAATCCAATCTTTAAACAGGAAGGAAGAAGAGATTAAACTTCTGATTTTAAAGCGTAAGGAATATAAATTATTTCGGAAAACATTTTCATATTCCTCCTTACTTTAAGCCATTTTTAATCAGACATCATTTAATCTTATTTTTGACAAGGGAGGAAAATTACTTATCCCAATTTCGGATTCTAGCCCACTTCAGTCACTTCATCGGACTGAGTGTCCATTTCCTCCTTACCATAATTTGGATCCTTTGTCTAGGACAGATATAGGCCTTCTCCTACAAAATAGAACCACATCTTCAGCCTTCTCCTCTTGTCCTAGTTGACATCTTCAGCCTCTCGTGGATGCTTGTTCCCATCACTCTCAGGAGCGGTGACACCATGAACACGTTGTCCTTCAACAACATACTCTCTTCTACCAGAAAACCACAGCCATATCCAGATTTTATCACACAATTTTCGACCGACATCTTTCGAACACTAATACAAATCTTGTCTTATGTTGGATATTGTAAAGCAGTACAGGAAGTAAATAAATATTACAAGTGTTCGAAAGGATAAACTAATAGGCCAATGTTCAGAACTGCCGCAAGCTTGTTGAGTCTTGAATCTTGATAACCTGAAATCAAGAAACACTAAATCTGGATTGTTACAACTGTGTACTGAGTCGAGTGATGTCACTCTATCCTTAAGACAAGATTGCCCCATATATATATGCTTTTACGTTAAACGGGCAATAGTCTCCCAAGATAAAACAACACTTTAATCAACGCTACAAAGCAAATCGGTTGACCCTAACGAAGAAAACAAATACGAATCGATTTGCTGAAGAAATGAAAAAGGAAGGATGAGTTTCTGTTTTCGTCCAACGTTTTTGGACTGACTTTCTCTTCTATTTTGTCTCTGTGTATATATTTCTGTATACTTTCTGTCTCATTTTTGTGTACTCCATAATTGAGCCAAAATGCATCAATATATAACATGGAGGAGGGACTCCTCAACTGCCAAAATAAGGCTGTTAATGGCCATTAGGGAGGGCTGTTAATGGCAGGTTTATGGGCATTAGTGAGGCAGTTTATGGCCATTGAAGGAGGACTGTTTATGGAGGAGTTAACAACCAAGTAATGGCTGGTTAGTGCTCCAAAAATTAGCCCAAACGGTAGGCAGAAACTTCCTGCCTTCCGTTGTTGCCAAATTCAACTTTCCAGAAACTCTAGGGATCAAACTGTAAATATTAAGCAATTTGGGGGTCCAAATAGATAATATCAGAACGTCCCACGACACACAACCGGACCAGACGGGACAGGCGAGCGGCGGCGGCGCGCGTGTGGGCTTAGCCTTGAACCCAAGCACATCTAGGTCCTCCCTCCTTTAAATACATGGGATACCCCTTGGGGTCCCAAACCCTTAGTCAATTTAGAGACTTATAAAGAGAGCAATTCTTCCTTTTCCCACCGATGTGGTAGATTTGTCCCACACCATATTTTCATGCCTCAAACACCTTACCTCGTGGACCAATATCTCTTTCATTTCTCAACGAAATTTGACGATTCTTGGTCCTACGGTCATCTACTCACTTAGTAGATTATGCACGTGAGAAGAGACACAACCTTCAACATGCGGAACCCTAGTGTTTAATTCATTAAATATGGGTGGACGCACCTCCCCACCAAAGGCAAATTTCCAACAGATTCCTTGGTATGGAAAGGTGCTATAATTTGTATGGCTAGTGGCTAGACAAGTTTGTCGGACTTATGAAAATTTGAGGGGTTTCCACTGAGCTCCAGATGCTATCTCTGTGAAAGGGAGGTTGAAGATATTTTACATTTATTCCTACACTGTGTTGTTACTTCTCAATTGTGGCACATGTTTCCTAGGGATCACTGGATGACTGAAATGTAATCGGTGAATCTCTATGCATATCGGTATGTATAGTGAGATCGTATTAAATAAAGAGTTATTATTTTAGATTTCACCAATTTGATGAATTATTCCTTGTTAATATGAATTGGATTATGCCAAAGGTGACTCCATATTTGATATCATAGAATCCCTATAAGTTTTTGTTGTAGGGAGATCTCATAATTTGATATTGTAGAGATTGTATTTTGTTTTCCTTTACCAGGACTAACTTTGTGTTGTTTTTTAATGAAATGTTACTATTACTAAAAAAGTGCAATCTACCTCATCTAAAAACTTAAGCCGTTAGAAAAAAAATATTTTTATTTATGTAATTATATTCTCAACATGTCTCCTCACATGAGGACCTGATTCTTTTCGTGATCCAAGCGCATGAAAATTCTTTTAGATAACGAGTGGCAGTGAGACTCAAACCTAGGACTTCTACCTGCTTTGATACCATTTTGAAGAGTGTGAGCCATCTCATCTAAATATTTAAGTTGTTCGAGAGAGCACACTTTTATTTACTTAATTATATTCTCAACAGTTATTTTACACTCGAAACAAAATTTCTCTCCATAGTACCCAACATACATAGGCAGGGATTATTTTTTAGATTTTCTTTAGTTCGTTGTTTCTTTCGTTAAGGCCCCTACATAGCAGTAAATCTTTCACAAAGTTTGGCATGACCCAATTCAATTTAACCATACTAAGAAAGAGATGCTAGAAATTTCTTAGTTTTCCGGCAATGTAGAAAGAGGTGACGTCCTTCTCGTCATGTTTATTACGCGATGCATATGTTGCTCATAGCTATGCCCCTTCTTTAGAGATTGCTCTTGGTAAGGCAAGCTTCACGGGTTACTTTGTAGGGGGCTTTGATTTTTCATATTTTCCTCCAGATCCAATTTGAAAAGTGGTTGTTTTCTTTGTTCAACCATGTGTAACAGGATTTTACACAGAAAATCCCTTGTCTTTGCATCTTCCAAATAAGAGAATCAACATCTTCAATCGTAAAAGTCACAACCTCCAAGTCATGCGACAATATGGTCAATCTTGGTATCTCATCAAAACATTGCATTCTGAATTTCAAATTCAAGTTATCAACAACAAAGGGACTTCAAATATCTAACATACAATTTATCGAAGGGCAATATGCCAAAGAAAATTATACAAAAAATCTTACATATCATCAAGACCCCACCAGTGACGAAGCCAGGAATTTGATCCAGGGTATTCAAACTTTAAAAATATTTTTTTTCTTTGAGTGGATGCATTGAAAATTTTAAAGCAAACTATATAATATTTATCTTTGACACTTCATAGTTTGTAACAAAAATATTATTTAAGGTCACTGCAAGGGTGTTCGGTGAAGAAACTCACAATGCACCAGTAAAGAAAAAAAACTTGGAAGCTAACAAAAGAGTAAAAAAATAAAGAATGTGAAAGAAATAATTCCCTTCATTATTTTTATTAATGAATGAGTATATATACAATTTATAATATTCATAATATGAAAAATCCTATTCTTATTCTACTCTCAAAACCCTATTCTATTTGTACAAGAATTCTACAATTATGGTAAGTGTACAATGCTAATTATATATAAATAATATGTTACCAAAATAGGGATATACACGGCTGTGTATACCATGTATATCACGGTTTCCCACTTGTCATGGGTTTTCGTGATATACACGGTATACACAAGGTATTGTATATCGTGTATATCTGGTATATTTTCACACTCACGCAGTCATAGCGGTCAATCGTCGTACGCTGAGGCAGTCCCTAAAATCTGCAAAGAGAACCGAGGGAAGACCCTTAGTGAAGATGTCTGTGATTTGGTACCTAGAAGGGACATGGCAGATGCATACTTGTCCACGAGCTACCTTTTCGCGAACAAATTGGATATCCATATCGATGTGTTTAGTGCGCTGATGTTGAACCGGATTACCAGAAAGATAGACCGCACTAATATTATCACAATAAACCAAGGTAGCTTTCTGAATGGGACAATGGAGTTCTAAGAGAAGATTATGTAACCAACACGACTCAGACACCACATTAGCTACCCCTCGATACTCGGCCTCTACACTGGAGTGTGATAATGTAGATTGTCGCTTGGCAGACCATGAGACCAAGTTATTACCAATAAATATACAATAAGCAGATGTGGAGCATCTGGTATCTGGAAAGTCCCCCAATCAACATCTATATACGAGGCAAGTGTAGAAGTCGATGATTGATATAGATGCAAGCCATAGTCAAGTGTTCCCTGGATGTATCAAACAATTCGTTTGAGCGCATTCATGTGCTGAACCCTAGGATCATGCATAAATAAACACCCATATACCAGCTCGCTCAATTATCTTAGCAGCATACTTCCTTTGTGATAAGAATAACCCACCTGCATGATGAGTGACAACAATCTCCAAGAAATAACTCAATGGCTCCAAGTCTTTCATAGCAAACTCAGAGCTGAGTAGTGTCATGATAGACTTGCGTAAATCATCAGAAGAATAGGTCAAGATAATGTCATCCACATATAAGAGAATATAAGCCAGGGAAGTACCACGGCGATATATAAAAAGAGAATTATCAGACCTGCTGTGAGAAAACCCAATAGTAGATACATAGTCTACAAATCACTTATACCAAGCCCGTGGAGCCTGTTTGAGCCCATATAAGGACTTCTTCAATAAACAGACATGGTTAGGATATGTGGGGTCTAGAAAACCCAAGGGCTGATGCATGTACACTATCTCCTTAAGATCACCATGTAATAAAGCATTCTTCATATCTAGCTGATGAATGGGTCGTGACTTGGAAAGAGACAGACTGAGAACAGTGCGAATGGTAGTCGGTTTGACCACCAGACTAAATGTCTCACCATAATCCACGCCAACCTGCTGAGTCTTACCATTACCTACAAGACGAGTCTTATGTCTCGCAAAAGAACCATCAGAATTATCTTTATAAGTAAAAATCCACATAGGCCGAATAATATTAACACTAGAAGGACTAGGCACCAACTCCCACGTCTTATTTTCAGTAAGAACATCATATTCGTCGTCCATAGAAATTTCCAATTCGGGTCATTTAATGCAGATACTGGGTTATGGGGGTAGTAGGGATTTAAGAACATTAAAATGTAAATTAAAATGTCTTTTTGGTTTAAAAATACCCCGTTGACTACGAGTGACAGGTCGATGACTCGGGGGAGAACTGGGTGAATTTTGGGAAAAATTTGGATGGGTGACGGACTGGCCAGCAGGCAGTGGGCCTACTAGCCCAAAACTGGAAACAGTAGGCTAGACCGGAGCAGAAACTGGGCCAAAAACTATCTCGGTAGTGGGCTGGGTAATCGGCCCACTAGCATAAACATGGGCAGAGATAGTGGACTGTGGCGGGCCAGCAGGCAGTGGGCCTGCTGGCGGTGCGTGGTCACTGGATTGGCCCATTAAATGTTGCATAATGTACGATGAGACTTCGTCATCTAAAAAATTATACGAACTAGGCACGAGACTACTCACTTTCGCAAATGAAAATTGAGTTTCATAAAAAATAACATGGCGACTAATTATGAATTTATTAGACAACAAATCAAAACATTTGTAACCACGATGATTAGACGGATAACCCCAAAACACACAAATGGTAGAACGAGCTCGAAGTTTCTTAATTGTAGTTGACGGAAATAGTGGACAGCATAAACACCCAAAGATCCTAAGATGTGATACGAAATATTCTTATTATAGAGGATTTTAAGAGGAGATGCATATGCCAACCCTTTGGTAGGAAGTATGTTAAGGAGATAAGTAGTCATTTGTAGAGTATGATGCCAAAAGCAATGGGGTACGGAAGCATGGACCAATAAAGTTCGGACAATATTATTAATGGTACGAATTTTTCGTTCAGCTTTCCCATTTTGTGAGGACGTATGAGGACAAGAGAAACGAAAATCTATATCATTAGCATCACAAAAATCCCGAAACAGCCCATTATCACATTGAATATTTTTTATTTCCCGTTTGAAATGGGTACAGATGAATGCTCTAAATTTTAAGAATATGGAAAAAACTTGTGATTTTTTCGCTAACGGAAAAGTCCATAAAAATTAGAATAATCATCCAAAAAGAGAATATAATAACGACGACCCACATAACTGAGAACTGGAGAAGTCCATAAATCACTATGAACAAAAGGCATTAAAGTACGAGACGTAGATGCTACAAATGGTAATCTAACATGTTTTCCTAAAGGACATGAATGACAACTTGGAGTACTACGCGTACCCTTACAAGAAATAAAATTGTTTTTATGCAAATAAGAAACAATACACGACCCAGGGTGATCCAAACGTGCATGCCACAAGGAACGAGCTAGAGCTGCAAATGTCAATGGCATGGCTTAACTCGAGAAACTTGAGGCGGACGTGATTGGATAAATATCTCCCTACTATTGCATCTCATGAGAGGTATCCCCATTTTGAAATCCTCACATAAAACCCAAAAGGATCAAAATTAACAAAAATCCAATTATCAGTGGTGAATTTTCGGTCAGACACCAAATTTTTAATTAAGTTCGGGGCATGAAGGATATTTTTCAAGACAAGAGGTGGATGTGAAGAAGACAGTTGTATAATCATAACCACGAATTGGAATTGTATTGCCATTACCAACAATAATGCCATAATTTTTGCTCAAATTGGAATAAGACGAGAGAGTACCTTGGTCTGACGTCATGGGAGAAGTGTTGTCGGTGTCCATGTACTAATTCGGGTTTGGAGGATTTAATCCAAGCGTATGCATCGATGCCACAATATCTATCGGAGTCGGTGTGGGGCCCACTGTCTGGAATGTCCGCCGTGGCCGAGGCCCAAGCAAACCGGCCTGCGACCCCATCCCAGAAGGAAAACTGTTGCCTAAAGCTGGACCCGAGAAACTGGGCCTGGCCTATTGCTGGAATTGGGTCCAGTTACCCGAGTAAGGGCTCGGAGGGAAATAGCCATTGTTGGGCCACGGGCCACTGGCCCAGTTCCACTGCCAGGGGGCCCACTGCTGAGACTAATTGGGCTGCTGCCCACTGCCCCGAGGCCCACCGCCGTTGCCACCACTGTTTCGGCTGCCGCTGTTGTTGCCGTCGCGATTTTTGCCAGGGGACCGTCTGGAGGATTTAATCTAAGGGACTTCAAATAACTAACAGACAATATATCGAAGGGCAATATGCCAAAGAAAAATTATACAAAAAAGCTTACATACCATCAAGACCCATCAGTGAAGAGCCAGGAATTTGATCAAGGGTGTTCAAACTTAAAAAATATTTTTTTTCTATGAGTGGATGTGTTGAAAATTTTAAAGCAAACTATATAATATTTATCTTTGACACTTCATAGTTTGTAACAAAAATATTATTCAAGGTCAGTGCAAGGGTGTTCGGTGAAGAAACTCACAATGCACCAGTAAAGAAAAAAAAATTGGAAGCTAACAAAAGAGTAAAAAAAACAAAGAATGAACCTGACAATTACTACTTCGCCGATGTCCGAGGAATTGGAGATAAAAAAATTCTAAATAATTTTTTGGAGTAACTAAAAACAAATCAAATAGACTTTATTACAAAATAAAACTAGTAAAACTATCTGATGCTTTACGTTGTGTGAAAAACATCAATAATTTGAAAATAATATATTTATAAATTTAGTCAAGATGAGATTTTCAGGTGTATACATATAATTATTAGTATTATATTAAAGAAAACACCAATATAAATATCTTTATTACGATTTTAGAGTTTACATTGAACTTCATTTTTAATTACAGATCTTTTCATAAAAAGGAAAAAAATCAATTTATTAAAGATGACTCAGCAGAGTGCCAAACCCATAACCCAAGGCTCACACTTGAACACCCTTCACCACTAAGCTACAACATTAAGTTGTTCCAAGGTTGTTAAATGTTTCGTATTTTACCATATATTACAATTTTTGACCTATAAACCCGGTATAATTTTCCGACAAAGAGTGTTCATCTGACCAACCTTGATATAGTGTAGCTCTGTCCTGAATCCCTCCCCATATAAAGGGGTGTAATGCCAATGGCATCCCTAGCAGCGATGAATTTATCGTGGGTGTCAAGAAGAACAAAAGAGAACATCCCATCCAACATGTCAACAAATTTTTTTCCATATTCTTCATACTGCCAAAATGTGTTGGATATAATTGTTGGAATCAAAGCAGTACGGGAAGTAAATAAATATTACAAGTGTTCGAAAGGATAAACAAACAACCAAGATTATAATTGCCGCAAGCTTGTTGAGTCTTGAATCTTGATAACCTGAAATCAAGAAACACTAAATCTGGATTGGTACAACTGTGACTGAGTCGAGAGATGGCTCTCTGTCTTTAAGACAAGATTGCCCCGTATATATGCTTTTACGTTAGCAGGAACTAATCAACACTACAAAACAAATAGGTTGACTCTGACGAATAAAACAAACATTAAACGACTTGCCAAAAAATGGAAATTTTAGATGAAAAGGAAGAGTTTCTGCTCTTGTTCAAGACCTGTGTTATCTCTCTATTGTTTCTGTCTGCTCTCTTATCTTTCTTTTTTTTTCTACTCCTTCCCTCAAATCTGTTTCAGGTCTCAATATATGGTGTTTAGGAGGAGGAGAGGTGTAGTCATGGTTACTACAAAACATTTCTGATGGTTAATGCAGCAATCAATATATAGTGTTTAGTCATGGTTACTACAAAACGTTACAAATTTGTTTCAGGTCTCAATATATAGTGTTTAGTCATGGTTCTGGCTGCTGGCAGCAATTCTGAGCCCCCAGCCGAGTAGCCCGGACGGGACGGGCGGGCGGTGGCAGCACGCGTGTGGGGCTAGCCTCGAACCCAAGCACACCTAGGTCCTCCCTCCTTCAAACACTTGGGTTACCCCTTGGGGTTCCAAACCTTTATCCATTTTTGAGGCTTATAAAAAGAACAATTCTTCATTTTCCCACCAATGTGGTAGATTTGTCCCACCATATTTTCATGCCTCAAAAACCTTACTTTGTAGACCAATATCTCTTACATTTCTTAACGAAATTTGACGATCATTGGCCCTACGGTCATCTACTCACTTAGTAGATGATGCACGTGTGAAGAACCAAAGACTCCAACATGCGGAACTCAAGTGTTTAAGTCATTAAAGATTGGTGGACGCAACCCCCATCAAAGGCAAATTTCCAACAAAATGTATATCCCACAGTACATAAACAATAAGAAAGAAATTATGACATGAAACCTTATTTTCTTACTAGAATTCATGTTTTCCTCTATTGATGAGAACTTTGAGTCTTGGTATTTTGAAATCATTCTATCAGCAAAAACTGAGAAGTCATGTATATTCATCTAAATATATTCTTAAAGTACTTACAAGATGGGCAATAACTTCACGGTCACTTCTAGTTCGAACTTCGAAATTTATGGGACTTCAGTTTTTCCTGTAACTCAAACCTAAAAGCAAAAGGGGCAGATATCAATCTTATGGAAAAGATTTATTAAAATCAAGCTATGGGAGAAGGTCACAGTAGCCCGACAAAGAAGACTCCTGAAAAGTGTGAATATTTATTTTTAACTATTTGACAAGGGAAACTTATATAGAACACCAAAAATAAAAACAATGCATATCATAAAAATACTAATACCACCATTAACATTTTATCATACAGTTGACGCAAATGACAGAATTATTTCTTCTGCAAGCTTTTTGCCTGCACATTTATCTTTTGAATTACAACCCAAAAAATGAAATCATGCATATCATTCCTTTATCCTAAGTAACACAAATGATACCATTTGAACTACAAAGATCAAACCATCTAAGTTTATATGTTGCTTCAAAAATTGATGATTCTATAAAAATAAATTATCCTTTTTTTATAACTGAGGAATCCCAAGAGGCAGTGGTGCACAGTTCCAAATCAGTAAATAATGAGCCCGTTCCATAACAATAAAAAAATAATAATGAGCCCGCCCCTCTATCCTTCTCCACTCAAATAAATTACCTATTTAGATACTACATAACTGCACTATAAAGCACAATTGGAGAAAGTATTCTTGAAATATTGAGAATTTCGTAGTCAAAAGAAATAACTATTGTATTCTCTAAATACTCCCTCCGTCCATTTTTACTTGTCCAATATTGACTTGCACACCCCTTATGGAATAATAAATAAAATAAAAATATTACTAAGATGACATAATCCCGACAATGGGTGTGCTATTCATAAAATTTGAATGCATGTATACTGAAAGATGAAAGGTACCTGCCATATGCATTGCATTGCATTCATATCATACATACATCATTCCATTGATTATCTGTTGGTGAACTAAGTGTTGGACTGGTATTGATGATTTGGTTAAGTGTTGTGGTGAAACGAATTGTTTGATTGTTCTTATTGAACTGGTCTGGTTGCCTTGCTTGACTTGGTCTCTTATGCGTTTGGTCCCGTGATTACACCTGAGAGTCTATGAAATTACTAGTAAATTGTAGTCTGTACACTATGACGTTAAACATAATTTAAGGGTATTAAGTACGTAGATGTGTCCTTATGGTTAAATGATTCACTTGATAACGGGTCTAGAGGAATTGTCTGGCATGGTTGATGAGTCATTTCATCTATGACTTACTTGTATGTCATTTGTGTGTGGACTTATTTCTTAATAAAAGGGTAAGGAAATGGTAATGACATAGGGTATATGAACAGAGTAATGAATTAATAGGTGTCTTGCATGTAATCGTATCTAGTCGAACTTGAGGATAGGGGCTGGAAATAACATGGTATTAACGATGTGATCTCAACTTAGAGATAAAATATTGAGAAACGCTCTTACAGTAATGGATTAAAGGACTAAGTGTCGACTTAACAAATGTGTTGTCTAATCGGATATGAGAGGTCAAACAAGATTCTGTGATTAATAGTCCAATTTAGGTGATTGATGAATTCTTACATGGTTTAAGTGGATTTTATTAAACTATTATTGTGAACAGAGTGGTTATGTGATTAATTAACTTTATATGATTAAGGTAGTTCATATGATAGTTAAGCCTTATGTGATTGAGTGATCTACGCGATTCATGAATCTTTAGGTAAAGGAAATGACTTGTAGAGTTCATAGAACTATTATGTGAACCATGTGACTTACTTGATTATTGAATTGTTTAGAGTAGGATTATTTGGTGTCAACTTGATATTTATCTCTAATCTCGCATCTTCCGTCATTGTAAGCCTATGATGCCTACAGGGGTATGTTGTGTACTCATGCTACATTTGCTGCTTCTTTTACGCAAATGCAAATACTCAGTCTATTTCAGGTTGCAGTTTGGAGCACATGAAGTTGAGGCAGACTACTCATTATGGTGGCCTTAATTTCCATCTCATTAGACTGCCTTCTTTCGTTAGGTGCAATACATGTTGTGTTTCTCATTCATCTGTGGTATCTTAGGGTCCTTGTATAAGTCAGATCAGGTTTTGAGAAAGAATGTTGTAATGTCAGAATTTGTTATAAATGAGTTTTCAAATGGAAAGATTGTTATTTTATATTGTATTTCGTCACTTTCGCATTTTCTTGACCTTTTTATAGTTGTTTTGAGATTGGTTCGTCTACCCTGGGAATTGTGTAGGTGCCACGACGACGATCGTGATTAGGTCATGAGAAAAGGGTTTTAGTCAGAAGGACGAAATTGACTATAATGAGATTTTCTCTCCAGTCGTGAAGCATAGGTCAATTCACATGCTTCTAGCATTGGTTGCACAATTTGACTTGGAGCTTCAACAACTTGATGTCAAAACTGCTTCTTACATGGTGATCTAGAAGAGACAATCTATATGGATCAGCTTGAAGGTTTCCTAGCTGAGGGAAAATAAGATCATGTATGTCAACTGAAGAAATCTTTGTATGGTTTGAAGCAATCCCCTAGACAGTGGTACAAGAGGTTTGATGCATTCATGACTACACATGAATTCTCAAAGAGTGCATTTGATAGCTGTGTGTATCACAAGAAGATGTCTGGTAACTCAATGATTTATTTATCATTGTTTGTTGATTATGTGTTTATTGTTGCTAACAATATTATATAAATAAATGCTTTGAAGAAACTGTTGAGTAAGGAATTTGACATAGAGGATTTGGGAGCTGCAAAGAAAATCCATAGTATGGAGATTTCAAGAGAAGACAGTGTTGTACATCTTTCTTAGAAGAGGTACATCGAAAGTGTGTCCTTGAAAGGTTCAATATGCATAAGTGCAAGCCTATAAGTACACCGTTAGCTCCTTATTTTAAACTTTCAAAGTTACAAATGCCTTAGTCCCAGGATGAGGTGGAGCATATGTCAAAGGTTTCTTATGCAAGTGCAGTTGGTAGCATTATGTATTATGTATGCTATGGTGTGTACACGTCCAGATATTGCTCAGTATGTAAGTGTAGTAAGCAAATACATGTCCAACCTAGGAAAGAGGCATTAGGAAGCTGTCAAGTGGATATTGAGATAGCTCAAGGGAGCTTCTGATGTTGGTTTGACCTTTTAAAAAAATGGTTGAGGTATTTCAATTTTTTGTTATGTGGATTCTGACTATAAAGGGGATCGTGATAGAAGGAGGTCCACAATTGGATACATCTTTACTTTCATTGGCAGTGCCGTTAGATGGAAGTCGACTCTATATTCGATTGTCGCTTTGTCTAAAACAGAAGCAAAATACATGGCAGTAGCGGAGACAGAGAAAGAAGCTATTTGGTTGAAAGGTTTGGTGGCAGAATTGGTTTGGTTCAGCAGGAATCAACTCTTAGATGTGATAGTCAGAGTGCTATTAATCTAATTTAAAATTAAATATTTCATGAGCACACTAAACACATTGATGTCACATTTCATTTTGTTCGATATGTTGTTGAAGAGGGAACTATCAAGGTCGTGAAGGTTATCACATGCGATAACGTTGAAGGCATGTTGATCAAGATAGTCTCGCTCGATAGGTTTGCACACTGTAAGGACTTGGCGGGAGTGCGCATCAATTGATAATTGATGCAACTCCGAATAGAACAGTTGTTAAGTGGAGATGGTATGTTCAACAATTGTTTGATTCTTCTTGTTTCTTACAATAGGGTTGCCCAGTAAGCTTAGAAGTTTTGTCGGAGTTGTTCATATGCATGCTCGTGACGCAAACCAAGGTGGAGATTGAAAGAGTTGGTCTTAAGCTCTCCAAAAGTATGAAAAGCTGGAGGATATTGTACCATCCATTCCGGTGTGGTTGGATTCTGTTCAACAGCCCAAGAACTTTTGTCATGTGATAGAAAAAACCATGTGACAATTTACTTGGACGATTATCTATTTCTTGGAGCCAAAGAATTCTCTATTACTTGGAGCCAAAGAATGCTAAGATGTGGAGGAGAATTGAAGAGCTCATGTAGCAAACTTGGAGCCCAAATCATTTTATGCCTAAAAAATGAGAGGCAATTCTTCATCATCCCAAAAATCATACAATACATTGTAGTGAATAGAGAGTTGAGAGAGCAATTCTCTTGGGTGTAATTGAGAAATCTCCCATTCTTTTGTTAATAATTTAAAGGCAGTTGTTCTCTGGTCGACGTAGGATTATTTTGATCCAAACCACGCTAAATCTTGTGTTCTTTCTTTTACGTTTTCACTAACAGATATATTCTAACAATTATACACATAATTTACCGAATTTAGTCGGATTACCATGAGTTCACGTGACTCATTTTTTTAGGGGTAAGGACACAATTAGCCAACAGGTGAAACTATTGACATCCAATAACCCAAATTTCCCCCAAACTCATTTTGTAGCCCTAAACTAATCCCAACTCATTTTCTAGTCTCCTTTTTAAGTTTTTGAAAATTATTTATCTTTTATTTTTCATAAATATCTTAGTTGTACTATATAAGATCAAAAGACATCACCTTTATCTCCAGACCTTTTATTGCTATGATATTGAAGTATTTAATTAATTATATAGTAAACATTTTCCTACCGCAAATGGTCTTGTCCTCATTATACAGTGGCTGATCTCCAGAAGTTGGGTCCACTATTGCCAACCGTTGATGAGCAAGATAACAGTGTATGCAGTCCACTTCAACCAGGTCCTCTGTGGCGCAACCTACAATTAACATCACATAAAAGACAAATTAGGAAGATTTCATGTAATAAGAATCATGTCTACTGCAACGTAGAATATGAGACAGTAGTAATAATTAGAATATATTATCGTCTGACACAAATGACAATATTTCGATAAAACTGAAAAATCTTTAAGAGTAAAATGCAGCGGAAATAATAAAGAACACAAAGTTTTAATATTTACATAGGTTATATAACCTATGACGGTTAATGACTGAATGTATTGTATATATTTATATACAATTGAATAAATTCTTTCTTTTACAAAATAAAATGGAAAGGAATTAAAAGTTGAAGTCGCAGATCACTTCGGCCTGAAAAATCTAACTACGTAGACATAGAAAACCTCTCATTACAATCGCTTCATACAAAACTAATCTAAAATCTAAACATCAATTGTAATGTTTGACAGATTGTTGTCGACACACTCAGGCAACACTTGTGATCCACATTTCTGAGATGAAATCTCGAGAGCTCTCTTGATATTTTTGCAATATGTTTCTAGATATCGATTCACTTCAACATCCTCTCTATTTATAGTAGAGAGTCTTCCTTGAAAATATTATCGACTTGTTGTGGAGGTTGAGGGAAAGGTGGGCAGCTGATAAGGTTTGTTGGAGAAGATCATGGAGCAAAATCCTCTAACTTCTTGGACTTGTTTCCCAAGCATAGAAATGGATTTGACTTGTTCTTCTCACGTTTTTCATCAGCTCCTAATTACCTTGCCAAGTTACTTCTCCATCGTAGTAAAAATTCCACGAGAATTGCTTCAGTCCGTGAAGTAAGGCAAAACTGTTTGTCATAAAAATGTTGGTCCTCGAATTTTGTGACATTTGTTCCAACATTTCTTAACTTCAACTTAGTACTAAAAATAATATGTTGGGTAAAAGTTTACAACACCATACTCAACATTAACATTCTCCCCCCTTTTTTCCTTTCTTCACAAAACCTATTCTAATTTGTGTGAGTGACTTACGGCAATGTCATAGATATTGTCCCAACATCTATGATTATAGTTATGCTCCCCCTTAACATGTGATGACATACAAACAAACATGCATACACCATTCTTATAGGATTAGAAGAAATAACATAAATAACATTTAGCATATATGTCATCCAAAAAAAATATATTGTCAGATCATTGTCAAGATAACCATCCACATCACCAAATAGCCAGACCAAAAAAAAAAACATTAACAAATAAAGATTCATCAATATCAGCAGCTTCTCCCTTGCTTATTATGCAGCAGTAGCAGCTTTCTACTTCTGCATAACAATCTCAACTTGCTTGTCCCTCTGCCTGGCAGCTTCAACTTCGGCCTTCAACCTCAGCCTTTTCAGCAAGACTTTCCTTCCAACAACCTCTTCTCTCTGCACAACAGTAGCAACAACTTCTGCGGCAGCAGCATCATTGAAGGCAGAACTTTCAGCCCTTTCCTAACACTGCATAGTAGAATTATCTCCCCCTTTTTGGGAAGAAAGCAACAGTAAGAACTGGTCCCTGACCTGGACTAAAGCATCCCTTGCAGCATCAACCTCCGAGATTTGTTGGTTGATCTTAGTAATTTTTCCAACAAGCCAGTCTGTAGACAGAGGTGACTGTCTTGTACCAATGTTGCCTAGAATGTTTGGAACATTTCGGGCAACATTCTCAATGTTAGCTTCTTTTTTCCATGAAAGGTCAAAAAATCTCTCTTTGCTTTTCAAGATTGTTTTATTCACTGAATATACCCCGGGTGCTTTTCCTAAAATATCCTCTCTTTTAAGATCAAAGCCTTGGGTAACTAGAATTTGATAGATCAGAGAGGGATAGATGAGGATTAAAGTTGACTCTTTTTCAACGAAATTGGCTACTTGATAGAAAATCATTCTTCCTATGTCAACTCTTAATCTTTTTCCAATTTTGTACAATAGAGAGGCTTGATCAGTTGTTACAATTGACTCATGTAGTGAAGGGAGCCAATTGTGAATTGCAATCTTATGGAGAGTGGAAAATAAGGTAGTTAATTTCGAAACAGGGCATCGAGAAGTCAATTTCTTCATTGTACCTCCAGTGAGATATTCAATTATCTCATCCCTATTCTCTGTTGCCCTTTCTGTAATGCTACTTCAGACTTCAGGCTCAGTTCCCAAACATTGATTAATAATTAGGGGAGTAAATTGATAAATTTTGTTATAGAGGAATATCTTCCCAAATTTCTTTGAGGAGGCATTGTCTATACCAGAATTTAAGTTTGCGTAAAACAATCTAATTACTTCATCAATGAATGGTTCTTTATCAGTTACAGTTCTTAGAAGCTTACGATCATGTAGGAACTCAACCAAACCATATTCCGAACATGAGGCTATATCTAACACTTTTTCAGCCCTGATAACTCTATTCTTAAACCAATCCCATTTATCAAATTTAGCTTTGGAATAGAACTTTTCTGAAAAGCATTTACCTCAACATCAGAATCAGATTCGATTTTGCTGGAGGGGGATGGTGTTGGTGTCTCTTTTGAAGTTTGCTGAAATATTGCTTGAGATATTGTGGCATCATCGGTAACATTCTGGCCAGTATCTGGTTTGGTATGACGGGGAATTCCTTTGGGGCAGAACCTTGTCAATGGAGTGTCGTCAGGGATCTCCTCGTCTTGAGACTCACTTTGAGGAACAGAGACTAGAGGTTCTTCTTCAGTGTCTTCCGATGATTGTTCAAAGTCCGTATCTCAGGTGTCACTGCTTGAGCAAGCAGGAACTGTAGTTTCAAATCTGGACTTCTTGGTTTTAGGCTCCTGTTGAACTGTTCTTTCGAACACTCTACTCGATCTTCGAGTAGGAAAAGAAGATGAACTGGTCCTTTTATCGAGGGTAGAATAATCTGATGTAGCATCTACATCTATGGAATTATTGTCATCTCTTGGGTAACTAATGTCCAGTGGTTCCTCATCTCCTTTGAGAATAATGGTTGTACACCTATTTTTCGGTAGGTGTTGAGAAGATGTAGGTGTTTGTTGAGGTGGACTGGTGCTCATTGGAGTATTTTTTGTAGTGTTGGTAGACATAGGTGTTGACAATGAGGATGTTTCCATCGGTGAGTTTTGAGAGGATTTTGAGGGTTTGGGATTTTTACAAGTTGATGGGGTTTGAAGAGATGATGTTTCCATCGGTTAGGTAGGGGTTTTACCGAGATGATGTGATTGTTTTTGAAAAAAATCTGAGATGAAAGAAATGGCAAATAAAAAGAGTATATTTACATGGCAACAAAAACTTTTCTAAAACAAAATCCTTAGTTTTAGGAGTTAGAGTTTTATCTACTAACTTACTCCTAAAATTTTGGGATAAATTAATAAGCATCACCGTAGGAATTTAATCTTATCATTTAAAGTTTAAAATTTCTATTAAAACAAGGCATAAAAATATGGAGAAAAATATGTTATTTCTGGAATCAGTTAAGAAAACATCCCAACAAATATCACAATCTAAAAATGTCACCAGCAATGTTGGCAACATTTTGGACGACACAAGTATTTTGATCCCGCAAGAACTTTTCATTTTGGCAACAAATCAAGACACGTTTTATATGTATTTTTATGAGTTTAATCACTGGACCAATGTATCATTTTTCCATTGTGTCCTTGGTCTAATCATAAAACACATACAAAATTATTTTTCGTGTTAAAAATAAGAATACTTATTTAGTATTTCCAAAATTCTTTTGAAGCACTCGATACTCCTATAGAATAGGAACGGTATCTTGTCAAGGGCTTTGCCCATTTTGCATAGTTGTCAAATATTCGTAAAGGCTTTGTCTTATTTTGATACTCTTTTTTTATAATATCTAATATCATCACAGAGAACGGTATCACATTGAAATCATGTTCTTACTGAAGGATCATGCTTGTGTGACCAAAATTAATACACTATGCAGCAACAATAATCAGTTTATGATATTACATAGGTAAATGTCACCTGAAATGTTAGACAGTGTTTCAACTGACATTCACCAAAAATGTCCTTTTAGAGATTACAAAGACCAAGAGATTTCTTTAAACTAGAAAATCTTTCATAATCCAAAACTTTTGTAAAAATGTCAGCTAGTTGATGAAGAGTGTCAACATGTTCAATTTGAACTAGTTGTTTTTTGACCAAATCTCTTAAAAAGTGATGTCTAATATCAATATGTTTTGTACGTGATTGTTGAACTGAATTTTTTGAAATATTTATAGCACTCAAATTATCACAGTACAAAACTAAGATGTTACTAGTAAAACCATAGTCGTCTAACATGTGTCGTAGCCATACTAATTGTGAGCAACAACTTCCAGCTGCCACATTTTCAAATTCACCCTTGTAGTCTGGCCTTTTTCGATGCGCATAACGAAAGCTTAGTACATTGGACTGCTTTTTTTTATACTCTTTTGAAAATCTCAGAGAATTTGATTGAGAGCCCAACCCAAGATCAATTAAAAGAGGCAAAGGTAGATAATGTCGGAAATTTGCTTTTGGCGGGGAGGTGCGTCCACCCATATTTAATGAATTAAATACTAGTGTTCCGCATGTTGGAGGCTTTGTCTCTCCACACGTGCATAATCCACTAAGTGAGTAGATGACTGTAGGGCCAAGAATCGTCAAATTTCGTTGAGAAATGAAAGAGATATTGGTCCACGAAGTAAGGTGTTTGAGGCATGGAAATATGGTGTGGGATAAATCTACCACATCGGTGGGAAAAGGAAAAATTGCTCTTTTTATAAGTCTCTAAAGTGGTTAAGGGTTTGGGACCCCAAGGGGTATCCCATGTGTTTAAAGGAGGGAGGACCTAGATGTGCTTGGGTTCAAGGCTAAGCCCACACGCGCGCCGCCGCGGGTCACGGGTCATGGATCACGGGCTGTGGGGACTTTCTGATATTATCTTTTTGGACCCCAAATTGCTTAATATTTACAGTTTGGTCCCTAGAGTTTCAGGAATTCTTCAATAAACAGACATGATGAGGATATATGGGATCTCTAAACCCCAAGGGCTAATGCATATACACTATCTCCTTAAGATCACCATGTAAGAAAGCATTTTTCACATCTAACTGATGAATGTTATGCTTTCGAAAGAGACAAGCTGAGCATAGTTCGAATGGTAGACAACTTGACCACCGGACTAAACGTCTCACCATAATCCACACCAACCTACTGAGTCTTACCATCACCTACAAGACGAGCCTTATGCCTCGCAAAAGAACCGTCAGAATTATCTTTATGAGCAAAAATCCACATAGATCAAATAATATTAACACCAGATGGACGTGGTACCAACTCCCATGTCTTATTATCAATAAGATCATTATATTAGTCGGTCATAGCCAATTTCCAATTCGGGTCATTTAAGGTGGACACGGGTTACGGGGTAGAGGGTATTTAAGAATATTAGAATTTAAATTAAAATGTCTTTTTAGTTTAAAAATATCTCATTGACTACGAGTGACCAGTATGCGACTCGGGGGAGAATTGGGTGAATTTGGGAAATTTTGAGACACGTGACAAGCTGGCTAGCAGGCAGTGGACCTGCTGGCCCAACTCGGTAACTGGAAACAGTAGACGACGCAGAGACTGGACCAATTTCGGTATTGGGCTGGGCAACTGGCCCAATAACCGAAACTGGGGCGGAAACTGACCCAGTGATTTCACTGGAAATAGTGGGTATCGACGTTGCAGTGGGACCAGCGGGCAGTAGGCCCGTTGGCGGATTTTGGGTGCGGGACAAGTCCGAAAAATGATGGATAATATATGGATAGATGGTGTAGTCCAAAACATTATACGAACTAGGCACGAGACTACTCACGTTGGCAAAGGGAAATTGGGTTTCATAAAAAATAACATGGCGACTAATGATGATTTTATTAGAGGATAAATCAAAACATTTGTAACCACGGTGATTAGACGGATAACCCAAAAATACGCAAGGGGTAGAACGGGCCTGAAGTTTGTTAATTTTGGTGGATGGAAACAACGGATAACATAAGCACCCAAAGACCCTAAGATGTGAATACGAAGGAGTCTTATTATATAAGATTTGAAGGGGGACGAATATGCCAAACCTTTGGTAGGAAAAATGTTAAGAAGATAGGTAGCTATTTGTAGAGCATGATGCCAAAAGGAAGGAGGTGCGGAAGAGTGGATCAATAGAATTCGGACAATATTATTGATGGTACAAATTTTGTGTTCGGCTTTTCCATTTTGTGAGGACGTATGAGGACAAGAGAAATGAAAATTAATACCATTTTTACCACAAAAATCCCGAAACAACCCATTATCATATTGAATATTCTTAATTTTCCGTTTCAAATGGGCACGGATGAAAGCTCTAAAAAAGTGGAAAAAATGTGAGATTTTTTCGCTAACGGAAAAGTCCATAAAAAATTAGAATAATCATCCAAAAACAGAATATAATATCGATGGCCCAAAGAACTGATTACGGGAGATGTCCATAAATCGCTATGAATAATATCAAATGGCATTAAAGTACAAGAATGAGAGTCTACAAACGACAATCTAACATTTTTTCCTAAAGAACAAGATTGACAAATCGGAGTACTACGCGTACCTTACAAGAAATAAAATTATTTTTATCTAAGGAAGACAAAATCAATGACCCCGGATGACCTAGACGAGCATGCCACAAGGTAGGAGCAAGGGCTGCAAACGTAGATGGCAAGGCTGGACTCAAGAGCCCGGAGGTTGGCGTGATAGGATAAAGATCTCCCCAACTATCACATCTCATAAGAGGAATCCCCGTCTTGAAATCCTTCACAGAAAACCTAAAAGGATAAAAAACAACAGAAACAGAATTATCAGTGGTAAATCTACGGACATACACCAAATTTTTAATTAATTTAGGAGCATGAAGGGTATTTTTCAAGATAAGAGGTGGATGGGGAGAGACAACATTTTATGACCATAATCACGAATTGGAATTGAATTACCATTACCCACAATTATGCCACGATTGTTTCTCAAATTGGAATAAGACGAGAGAGTACCTTGGTCTGACGTCATGTGAGTAGTGGCTTCGGTGTCCAGGTACAAAACTGCCTTGCTGCCGAGACTGGACCCGAGAAACTGGGCCTGGGCTATTGGGAAAAATAGGCCTAGTTTCCCGGGCCTAAAAAATAACCATTGTATGGCGTGACTGGACTGGCCTAGTTCCATGGCATAGAGGCCCACTATTGGGCCCAATTTTTCTGTTGATGCCCACTGCCCCGAGGGCCACCGCCACCGCCGCCGCCACCACTGTTCCGGCCACCACCATTGTTGTCGCCTCGATTCTTGCCATTATTTTTTCGATTCTGACCGTTTTTGCAGCCACCGTTGTTACGGTTTTGACCGGAATTGTTGGAGACGGATGGAGAAAAATTGGACTCGGTCATCATTACGACATGCGAGGCCCCATTGGCCACTTTCTTAGTCAATCCGGCTTCTTCAAGCGTGAGCACGGAACTGGCCTGATAAACTGCGGAAGAGGACTGCTCTAACGTAGAAGCGTACCGACTCCACTATAGGCCTTAGATAGACCTACGACCATCTGAAGGACAAGACGATCATTTGTAATGGGCGCACCAACGTTGCGGAGTTGGTCCGTCAATTCCTTCAACCTTTTGCAATATGCTGAGACGTTAGGGAAATCTTTCATATTGACGTGGGAGAATTCCTGCTCAAGGGTAACAGAACGAGAATTTTGATTATCTTGAAATGTATCACGCACTCTATTCCAAGCTGCCATCGTTGTAGCGTCTGGTTCGATAATTATTTGCAACAGGTCGATAGAAATAATGCAATAAATCCACTGACGAACGGTATCATCAAGGGTCGTCCCTAATTTAGGATCATCCTCGGGTTCAGGTACCTCCGTATCAGGAGGAGCCGCGGGGATAATGTGATGGAGGACTTGATGCGAGCGTGCGTGAACTTTGAACAGTTCAACCCATGTCGCGTATTGGACGTTTTCTATTTCAAGAACGATAGGTATGTGGTTCTTGATGTTAGAAACAGAAAGGGCAGGGTGAAACGTGTTCTTAGCCATAATCGCAATGCAAGACATGATAGAGGGATTTGGAAGAGAAAGATATACCATCGGGCATGGAAATCGAGGATAGGCTCTCGGTCCGAGACTGGCTGTCGACGGAAAAAGTTGGAAAAAGTTGGGAGAAAAAGAACCTAGACTTCTGATACCATGAAATAAATAATTCCTTAATTATTTTCATTAATTGAAAGAGTATATATACAATTTACATATTTCCATAATATGAAAATCATATTCCTATTCTACTCCTAAAACCTTATTCTAATTGGACACTAACTATACAATTATGGTAATACAATTATGGTAAGTGTACATTAATAATTACAACCAGACACTACCTAAAGTATGCCAATAAACCGTGATATACACGGACTGTATACACCGTGTATATCACGGCCCAACAATCCAATTTCTGAAGGCAGCCCGTGATATACACGGCGTATATTTCGTGTATATCACAAGTATATTTAACATGTATCAATGTATTTGAAATGTCAGTAAAAATCACGAAGAAAATGCAGAAAGTTAAGTTGAAGGCGTATTTATTTTTCATACAAATTCAATCATATTATTTTCATGTTGTCAATATATTGAAATTTTCACATGTCAATGTTGATATTCTGATGATTTTTTCGACGATCTGTAATTCTTTTAGAGAGCTATAATTTTTCCAGCGTGAAAGAGAAGAAGTCAAAATATATTCTATTTTTTGTTTTCCTTACCTTTGAGACGTGTCAGTTTGTGAGTGACACGAGTCATGCAGAAAATGATAATAGGCTATTTAGAGGGGTTTTAGCTATGAAAAATGCAAGATAAAATGTGTAAGAAAATATTTGAAAAAATGTGTGTAAAAGGAATTTTTTGTCCAAGTTAAGATGGTAAAGCATATATTAAGCCAAAAACTTGTGAGGGACAAGGAAGAAACTTATAATGTCTACAAAAATAACAAGCGCCAATAGAGATAGAATTGCAACAAGAAGTTGAAAACTAATAAATAAAAAAGTATAACAAAATAGTTTAGGGTTGGAGTTTTACCATGATAACGAGGGACAATTTAACACCCTCCTTGTTATATAATTCATGAAAATGATATCTCTAGACTACATCTTCAAGTAGGGATCTAGTAGCTCAGTTGGTTGACTATCTGAACTTTCACCTTGTTGGTGAGAATTTAATTATTCCCTCCCCATTTCCCCTTCCCTATCCCTATGTAATAAAAGAAAATTTTAAATAAAAAAAAAAGAGTCCATCTTCAAGATGCTTGATATGCCATGAACAAGGACTTTCCGTGATTAATGAAACCTTTCAAAAATAAAGTTTCTCATAAAATATTTTCTTATAGAGAAAATTAGAGAAGAAAAATAGAGAAAGTCATTTGAGAAATCATGAATCTCATGTATAAAAAGTAAAACTTGTGGTTGTATTTATAACAGTTTTGGAGCACAAAATTCATGAGAAGATCATATTGATATTATTGTATTTATTACTTATAACTGTCGTGGAGCATAAAATACAAGAGAAGATTATATTGATATTATTGTATTAATTTATAATTGACATGGACTATAATATATAAAAAAATATTATATAATTTTATATTTATTTATAACAATTGTGAAGTATAAAATCTAGGACAGTTGACCAGGTGATAACCTTCGCAGTCGTGATTCCCCTAATAATGAGGTTGCGATGACCAATAAGTCTAACCTTCACGTTGGAGACTCCCTGGATCGCGATCTATAAATTTCAGCTCATAACCAATTGTGCTGAAACACCCCCTTGAGCCCTCTGGTTTTCATCTCCACCACCTCAACAAGTCACAAATATGTATACAAACCTACCCAAAGCTTCAAAACACAATTTTAATCATATTTTAGCAAAATTAGGGGTCGTCTTGTTACATCATCTTCCACTAAAATCGTATGAAATTGAAGTATATTAACTAAGATAGTGTTATGAATTCATACATATATTTTAGGACGAATTTTCACCTTTTGATCTCTAAAGTCGCGAGTCAAAATCACCTCAAAACCTTAAAAAATCACGAATGAACAATTATGATATTTGACAATCTAATATTTACAGCTATAGGGACTTCATCGAGATCACGGGCCCTATCCTCGCATCCAATTTACTCCTTTTGATAGACCTTTGCGATTGGGTCAATCTCCTTGCAATTGCGTAAGAGAGTTGACCGGGGTATAACCCGATCAAGCATCACGATCGCAACTGGCCTTCACGTGGTCTCTTAGCAGACCCCTCTAGTGCATCACGATCACGATGGGTGCCTACACGAGCAAAATCTACAAAGCAATTTGACAATTTAAGGTCTGAATTACCCCCCGAGCCCCTTTAATCTAAATCCGAGCATGTCAAAAAGTTCAAAATATATTATAAACATATTAGAACTTTTAAATTACCGAACGACATGCGAATACTCAAAAAAAGTATAACAACCCGTCCAGTTGTTTTTAGCCTAAGACCTCTAATTGACTATTTTACTCTTCTCGTAGACTCTATGTGGGGTTTGTGATGTGCAGTAATGGGTGACATGAATCCCGAGGTCCATTTTCATGATTTTTGGATGCGAAACACAAAACTAGAACCTTAAAGTTGGATAGTTTCACTCAAAATTGACTTTTTAGTAGAAGTGTTCGTTTATGAGTTCTATCACTTCCAGTAGCTCCAGAGGGTCATTTATGACTTAGTTGAGTCATTGGTTTGTTTACCAAGATAATCAAATATATTTTGTGGTGCTATTTATGAAATTTAGATATTTGGTTTGCTCGAACGATTCTTTTAAAATGTATACCTTAGCTTGGTTAGATAAGAAATCAGAGGGTACGGGTGAGTTCGTAACACTATTTACCTTAGGGGAGCATATTTGGTTTGTGTTCGGGGGTCTCGGGAGTATTTGGGTGTTTGGTGGAAGTTTTGTTTGTTTCTTATGATCTGATGTCTGGTGTCTGTCTTGGCGACACTTAAGTTCGCTTCTGTGTGTACGCTTCGATGGGAGACTGGCTCGCAAAAGCGGGATAGGAGAATCTATTGAGTTCCGCTTTGGTGGACGGGACTTCCGCAGGGGTAGTTGCGCCTCTGCGAATTCGGGTTCGCTGCTGCATTGAGGCGATGTGTCAAGTGACAGCGCCTCAGCAAGGTCAATTTATTCAGGAGCGAGTCCACGCCAGCGAGGTCGATTTCGCTGGCGCAGAATTGCTGGATCAGGTGGTATATTTAATTCCTAGGTCAGTCTCATTTCCTAAAATAAAAATTCTCGAACCTAGATCCACAAGGGGAGAGTTTTTGAATTTCTTTGAGGTAAAGATTTCCATTCTTTATGTCTTGGTTCCATGATTTAAGGTCCGTTAATGGTGTTATTAGGTTCATGTTAATTGGGAAAGATGAGTTATAGGTTCTTGTGAGAATAAGAGAGTTGTATCCTTGATTAAGTGGGTGTTTATGGATTAGTTTACTTCAATTATTATGAATTAGTGATGGAATATGCTAGATTATCATGTTGTAAGGTTTAATTTGATTATGGAAGTCTCTTTTAATTTGGGGGAAATTCTAGGGTTCCAAATTAGGGCTTTTTGTATATTATTCAATTGAAGGTCCAAATGAGTATAGGTTTCCAATTAACTTAAGGATATGATTATCTAGTATGTATTGATGTTTTTTTAATATTAAAGTTTGAGTACTGACGAAGTAGACCCGGGGTTGGTTTTGAAGTCTTGATTTGTTAAGGAATATGTCCTTGTATGTGCGTAAGCCTTTTATTAATGAATAGTATATGTGTGATTAGTTTTCGATTATCACGAGGCGCAGCGAAATGGCAAGGCTGTCACATGGAGTTTACTGTTCGAGGCTCTAGCTCAGCCCAGAGGTAGATTACAGATTATTTTCACTAGACTCCGATATAAGTACTTAATTAGTTATAAATATTGAGGGGTATTGAGCATGTTTGGGGTCTCTCTCAAACAGTTGTATTGAACGTTTGAGTGGGTACCGGTGTTGAACTGTGATGATGGGTGATTTGGGGAATTATCTTTAGGTTGGTTCCTCCTGCTTGAATTGGGCTTGTCTCCATATTATCTATTGTATGTTTATTCATCACACCTGTTTCCGATATGATATCGTGAATTATACTTGGATTGTTATGTTGTTGAATTCTTAGAAGCATGAGTTACTCATCTCTATACTTGGTTGCACCTCATTACATCATGATTTCTTGCCTTATATTTTCATTTGCATTCATACACTCATGGTTCTGTGATATTGATATGGGAGTGGTATGGAAATGTTGTGGGTTCAAGAGATCAGAAAGGTGAGAATACTTATGAGATTATGACAACACTGAGATGATGATGATATGCGGGGGGACGGGTTGCACGATTGCAATAATTATTATTCAGCCAAGAGTTGGGCTTCGATGGGAAATTCTGGAGGAGTATATGGACTTTGCGGATCCCTCATAGGTGTGCGTCTCATAATAAAAACCAAACTTGAGTGCATGTATACTAGAAGATAAAGGTACCTAACATATGCATTGGATTTATATCATACATATATATTTCATTAATTATTTGTTGATGAATTAAGTGTTGGTGTAACGCCACGAACCATGGCCTGAGTAAAACACGACACTAAGTGTCTGACTGCATGACCGAATGAACCACATGGCTTGCTGATCAACATGGGCATCAGAATATACTATAGTAATGATTTAATGCATGTAAAACATAATACTGTATTTATAATCTGAAATAGTCATAGCAGATGTAATCTGAAAATATTATAAGTATGAATAACTGAAAAAACTTATATCTAGTCTAGTCTATGAAACCTCTGAATGATGAGTCTGACTGCAAAACTATTTTACCAGGACAAGGACCTGTCATACCTCTACCATAATGCATAATCATAAAAATAACCAGACTAACACCCGGAATGAGATGGGGCTCACCAAATAGCTGATACTGGAGCAATCCTACTGAGCAGATCCATCTCTCTGAAACTTAGCACATGTGCCGTATGTAAAGCAAATGAAGTAATAAGCATGCACATGGAATAATAGGACATGAAACTGAAACTGTAACATGAGCATGAGCATTATCTGGCATGAGTATAAAACATGTGCAAAATCTGTAGAGCTGTGTATCTGTATATCTGTATATCTATGGGGAGAGCAATAGCATAATGGACAACATGAAATACCAGGTGAGTATGTGGAGTCTGGTACTTGGGCTGACCAGTAGAGAAATCTCATACCTTGTCGGGGTATGAGACATGAACATGGCATGAAATGATCCAATCTACAATCTAAAGGTGTCGTCCTCTGGTGGAGCGACCCGTATCCTATGGTGACACATGTAGCTTCAGACTATATAAGTCTTTTTGGTAAACTACGCAACTTCTAAAACATGTACTTGAAAATAGTTGGTTGTAAGCCCATGAATTTCATGAAAATAACTTGTAAAATATGATTTACAATTATAGTTTAACATGTGAAGATATCTATCATATAACTTACATAAATCATGAAAAGCATATATATAATTTCATGGAAACTGAGTAATAGTAATTATAACTTGTCTTTAAGAACACATGAGATTCAAAGCATGTCATGGATTACGGACAGGTTAATGAGAATCATAATGACATATCATAAATACAATAACGAACCGTAATAGAGAAACTTCGAGGTTCCCATCAATTACAGAGGTTTCTACCATTGAACTTGCTTACCTTCCATTGCTCATATGCCATTCCTTCTCCAATTGATTCAAGTACGGATTGGACAGACATGATATCTATATAGTATTACATGTAATTAGGGTTATCATGATAATAGAGTTTAAACCCTAAGTTATGAAATTTTCATAATTTCAAATAAACGAAGCGTGGGGAAGAACATGGATATTCTCAAACGTGGATAGAAGATCTGCATACCTTGTTCGCTCCTAGTCTTATCTTAAAATATCTAAACTTTAGAGTAGAAACCCAAAGCTTGAATCTTAGAACCTTGAGATGGGTTTATCTTGAAAACCCTAGGTTATGAACAATGAATTTCTATTTAGCATTCATGTATATATGTCAGAATTCACTTGAAATACTTGGAATAGGTAATACCTTGATGTAGGAAGGTGATGGAAGGAGAGAACCTTCATGCTTGGGCTTGAGAAGAGTGAAAACTGATTTTTAAGAACTAAGTCTCGTATTTATTTATTTGTTGCATCGGGGGTTTTACAGTGAAATTCGATGGGCCATTGAATTTTCTACGTTTTGAGTTTTGACCGCCAATTTTTCTACGGTCCGTATAATCAGACCGTCTTGAAAAGTATAAGATTCCAGTGATCTGGAAAAGCTGAGATTTTGAGACGGTTGAAATCGACGAGCCGTATAAATTTATACGGTTCGTAAAATTCACATAGTTCAGTCAAATTTATTTTTGAAATTGACGGTTCATTTTGATGGTATGTAAAATATTATACGGTTTGTACATTCTGGGCGTAAAATCAGATCTGCAGAACTAAAGCTATTTTTTCAACTTAAACTCCCCGTTTTAGTTTCCTAAACTCTGAATCATAAACATGACTTAGTTTGAAGGTATGAGGTGTTACAATATCTCCTCCTTCGTATCATTCATCCTCGAATGATGGGTCATGGCTAAGAACAAAACTGAACATAGCATGAGTACATTAGAGTGAAGAAAAATGACATGAAACATGATGCTACATGACATGATTACATGAGAACATAAACATGGGGACATGGATCATGAGTACTAAATACATAAACGTAGAACATGAGACATGGATATGCAAGGGACATGACATGAATAATGAAGGTATTTGCCTTGATCCTCCTTAACATTCTGACTTCCCCAAAACACTTTCACTGAGGCAACTTCCTTAGTTCTCAACTTTCAAATCTGACGATCCAAAATAGCCATAGCGATCTCCTCATAGGTCAAACCATCTGCAACTATAATGGAGTCGGTAGGGACAACCAACGATGGGTATCTCACACACTTTCTCAATGTGGATACATGAAACACTAGATGCAAAACAACTAAATCTTGTGGCAATTCAAGTTCATAAGTCACTTGGCCAACTCTCCTCAAAATCATTTATGGTCTGATATATCTGGGACTGAGCTTCCCTTTCTTTACAAACCTCATGATTTTCATAGGTGAAACTTTCAGAAATACCCAATCATTAACTTGAAACTCCAAACCTCTACGCCTCACATCAATAGGATTTTTAGCAACTCTGAGTTGCTATCAAATGCTCCTGAATCAACTTGATCTTTTTCATAGCTTGGTGGACCAAGTCTGGTCCTAACAACTCCGCTTCACCAACTTCGAACTAACCCATTGCTGACCTACACCTCCGCCCATACAGAGCTTCGAACGGTGTTATTTGGATGCTATCATGATAATAGTTATTACAAGAAAATTAAATAAGAGGCAAATGATCATCCAAATTACCTTTAAAATAGAGAACACATTCCCTCAACATATCCTCAAGAGTCTGAATTGTATGCTCAGCCTGTCCATCTGTCTGAGGATGAAAATTTGTGATGATATTTACCTTGGTACCCGATCCTCTTTGGAAAGACTTCCAAAAGTATGTTGGAATTGAGCACCACGATATGAAATAATGGACATTGGGGTCCCATGAAGTCTAACAATTTCTCAAAGATACAACTTAGAATAATCCTCTGTTGAATCTGTGGTTTTAACTGGTAAAAATGGCTAATTTAGTAAGTCATTCCACAATCACCCAAATCTAATTATGCCTTTAGGCTGAGCGAGGCAAACCTGTTATGAAGTCCATGTTTATCATCTCCCATTTTCCAAACAGGAATATCAATATTCTGAGCCAACCCACCATGCCTCTAGTGCTTAGCTTTCACATGCTGATAGTTCAGACACTTGGCTACAAAATCTGCCACATTCCTCTTCATATTGTTCTACCAATAAATATCCTTAAGATCATGATACGTCTTGGTAGAACCTGGGTGGATAAAATACTTGGAATTATGCGCTTCTGTCATGATTTTTCTCTGAGTCCATCTATATCTGAAACACATAACCCGCCTCGGTACCTTAGAGTACCATCATCTCCCCTTTGTTCAAAAGCGATGGTTTTATGTTTGTGAATCCCCTCTTTCAGCTGCAACAAGTAGGGATCACTAAGTTGTTTCTCCTTCACCTCAGCTACTATGGATGACTCAGACTTATTCTGGACAACAACACCACCATCTTCAAAGTCCATGAGTCGAACTCCTAGACTGGCTAGTTGATGAATCTCATTCGTCAAGGTTCTCTTAACTTTCTCAACATGAGCTAAACTTCCCATTGATCGCCGACTAAGAACATCAACTACCACGTTCGCTTTCCCTGGATGGTGTAGGACATCTACATCATAATCCTTTATCAATTCGAGCCATCTCCTCTACCTAAGATTCAACTCCCGCTGCTTGAAAATATACTGAAGGCTTTTATGATTTGTGAAAATGTCAACGTGAACTCCATAAAAATAATGACACCATATCTTGAGTGTAAAAATCACAACTGCCAATTCTAAGTTATGAGTCAGATAATTCTTTTCATGAGGCTTATGCTATCTAGATGCATAGGCTATAACCTTACCATACTGCATTAAAACACACCCCAGACCAACTCCTGAAGCATCACAATATATAATGAACCTCCCAGTTCCTTCTGACAATGTTAACACTGAAGCGGAAGTCAGTCTCATTTTCAATTCTTTGAAACTACGTCACATGCATCTGACCACTAGAATTTGACTTTCTTCTATGTTAGTCTAGTCAATAGAGTTGCGATGGAGGAAAAACCCTCTATGAAACGTCTGTAATAGCCTACCAAACCTAAGAAACTCTGTATCTCTGTAGCATAAGTGGATCTGGGCCAATTCTTTACATCATCTATTTTCTAAAAATCAACATGGATGCCTTCGTCTGAAATCACATGGCCTAAGAATGCTACTGACTTTAGCCAAAATTCACATTTGGAAAATTTCGCGTAGAGCTCACGATCTTGGAGAGTCTGCAACACTATTTTGAGATGTTATGCATGATCAGCCTCACTACAGGAATAGACTAAGATATCATCAATGAAGACAGTAATGAAAAGATCAAAATAAGGCTTGAATACCCTGTTCATAAGATCTAGAAAGAAGTTGGGGCATTTGTCAATCCGAATGACATGACACAAAATTCAAAATGACTATAACGAATTCTGAAGGCAGTTTTCAGAGTATCAACTTCCTTAACCTCATACTGATGGTATCCTGATCTGAGGTCAAACTTGGAATAACATTGAGCATCCATGGAGTTGATCGAATAAATCATCAATTCTGGGAAGAGGATATTTGTTCTTAAAGGTAACCTTGTTCAACTGCCGATAGTCAATGTACATACACAAAGATCCATCTTTCTTTTGAAGGAACAAAAATTGGTGCACCCCATGGTGAGACACTTGGTCTAATGAATCGCTTATCAAGAAGATCTTTCAACTGGGATTTAGCTCTCTTAACTCTGCTGGAGTCATTCTGTATGGAAAAATAGATATCAGCTTGGTGCCGAGAAGTAGATCGATTCCAAATTCAATCTCCTTACCAGGAGGAACTTCGAGAATATCTTCAAGAAAGACTTTTAGAAACTCATTGACAACTGACACTGATTGAAGAGTTAGGTTCTGGGTATTTGCATCCCTAACCCGAACTAGATGGTAAATATACCCATTGGATATCATCTTTCTGGCCTTAAGATAGGAAATAAACCTACCCATGGGTGCTGATGTATCACCCTTCCATTCTATGACTAATTCAGCAGGAAATTCAAAATTTACAATTTTGGTTCTGCAACCTACCGTAGCATAACATGAAGCCAACCAATCCATTCCCATGACTACATCGAAGTCTACTATTTCGAACTTTACCAAGTCAGCTATTGTAATACGTGATAGACTTTAACTGGAAAACCCTTATAAATTTGCCTAGCTATAACTGACTCTCCTACTGGAGTGGATAGTTCGAAGGGTTTATGTAATTTTTTTGGCTATATCTCAATTCTCTTAGCAACGAAAGGAGTTACATATGACAGAGTGGATCCAGGATCCATAAGGGAATAAATGTCAAAAGTGAAAATGGTTAATATACTTGTGACCATATATGTACGGGCCTTTGTATCCTGATGACCTGATAATTCATAAAAAATGGTTTAGACCTTCTCCTGTGTTATCGAACTTAGTTGGACCACGCCCTGATTGGGCCTGAGAATTACGAGGAATTTTAGAATTTATGGACTGAGCCACATTACATTCTGCACCATGCCTTGTTGATGGGCAATCCCTCAGAAAATGACCCTACTGATCACAACCATAGCAGCTATCCATACCCATGAGACACTCTCCTGGGTTCCTCCTACCACACTTACGATAAATTGGATTACTGAAAGTACCCTGACCCACACTGGCCTGGGACTGAGAACTTGATGCTCTGAAGTTCTATCTTTTGTGATCTTTCCTATACTTAGGGACTAGGGGACTGGGGCAGTGGCTGAAGATGGAGCAGGTCCTAATGACTTATTCTTGAAGAACTGTCTGCCTCCACCTCCCCCATAACTGAAGTGATCTGAATACTTGTCTCTCTTATTAAACACTTTGTCCTTCTTTTTCCGCAAGGCTTCCTCTTCCTTCAACCTGCTCTCATTACCATGTACGAAAGCAACCATCTTTGTAATAGTTATCTCTCTGTTATGAGCTATAATATTAGAAGTATCATACAAATGGGGATCCAGAACATACACGAAATGCCTAAATTTGGCCCTCATGTCTGGAACCATATGCGGAGCATACTTTGCCAAAGAGATAAAATGAAGATAATACTCTTGCACACTCCTGCCATTCTACTTAAGCTTTTCAAATTCAACAACATCTGCTTCCCTAACATCTATTGGTATAAAGTGCTCAATAAAACCATCAGAAAACTCATCCCAAGTTGCTAGATGTGCATTTTCCCCGCAGGACTTCTACTATGACTCATTACCAAATATTGGCAACATCCTGCAGTTGATAAGCTCCCAACCCTGATTCCTCTATCTCAATAATATGCATAACACGAAAGATTTTCTGAAGCCCATCAATAAAATTCTGAGGATCCTCTGTCTTGATTGACCTTGTGAACATCGAATAGTCCATACGAAGAAACTCACAAGTCCTAAAACTGAATGACTCTCTATTGGTCCTTGTACTTAGAGTCGTTCCTTAATGTTGGGCTTGAGCAGCCACAAGAAGGGTGAGCAGCTGAATAGCTCCCCTAACATTCGAGTTAGTGGAACTGGGATCTTCGTAAGTCATGTGGTATCGGGTGGAGGTGCTATACCCGAATTAGCTCCCTGAGCCTGAGAATCTTCCTCACAAGCAGCATTAGCATCAACTCTCTTACTTATAGCTAATTGTTTTTCGCAGGCATTTTCTGAAACACATAATACGCAAGAGTTAGTAGGATATCCTAAAGGTATAACTCTAATTGCATGATCTACAGTATGAAAGAAGTAAGATTGTCTTGGTGGTCAACTCTTTACATATGTGGGGGACCACACACACATAAAAGTGACCCCATTAGACATAGTTTCATAGACTCCCTAAGACACTTGAATCTAAGCTCTGATACCAAGCTTTGTAATATCCAGAACCATAGCCTGAGTGAAACAAGGCATTCGGTGCCTGACTGCATATGACCGAGCGAACCACATGAGTTTTTGATCAAAATGGGCATTAAAACATACTACAGTAATTATTTAATTCATGTAAAATATAATATTGTATTTATAATCTAATATAGTCATAGCGGAAGTAATCTAAAAAAATTATAAGCCTAAATAACTGGAAAAAAATTGACATGACATGATTACTAGTCTAGTCTATGAAACTTTTGAACTATGAGTCTGACTGCAAAATGCAAAATTGTTTTACCAGGATAAGGCTCTGGCATACCTCTACCAAAATGCATAATCATAAAAATAACTAGACTGACACCCAGATTGAGATGGGACTCACCAAATAGCTGATACAGAGCAATCCTATTGAGCAGATCCATCTCCCTGAAACTCAGCACATGCACCGTGAAGTGGAGGCCCCATGAAAAAAGGGATGTTAGTACATTTAAATTGTACCGTATTAAAGCAACTGAAGAAATAAACAGGCACGTGTAATAATAGGACATGAAATTGAAACTGTAACATGAGCATGAGCATGATCTGGCATAAGTATAAAACATGTGTAAAATTTGTAAAGTTGTGTATCTGTATATCTGTATATCTATGGGAGAGCGGTGGCATACATAGTTTCAGGCTATATGATCCTTCTCAGTAAACTACACAACCCCCAAAACATGTACTTGAAAATAAGTGGCTTGTAAGCCCACAAATTTTGTGAAAATAACTTGTAAAACATGGTTTGCAATTATAGTTTAATATGTGAAGAGATATACCATATAACTTATATAAATCATGAAAAGCATATATATAATTTCATGGAAACTGAGTAATAGTAATTATAATTGTCTTTAAGAACTCATGGGATTCAAAGCATGCGTTCATGGATTACAGACTTATTCATGATAGTCATAATGACATATTGTGAATACAAAATGAATCATAATAGAGGCTTGATATCTATATAGTATTACATGTAATTAGGTTTATCAGGATAATAGAGTTAAAACACTAAGTTATGAAATTTTCATGATTTCAAAGAAAGGAGGCGTAGGGAAGAACATGGATATTTCCACACATGGATAGAAGTTCTACATACCTTGTTCGCTCCTATTCTTATCTTAAAAATCTAAAATTTAGAGTAGAAACCCAAAGCTTGAATGATAGAACCTTAACATGAGTTTATCTTGAAAACCCTAGGTTATGAATAATGAATGTGTATTTAGAATTCATGTATATATGTTCGAATTTACTTGAAATACTTAGAATAGGCTTATCTTGATGTAGGAAGGTGATGGGTGGAGAGAACATTCGCGCTAGGGCTTGAGAAGAGTGAAAACTGATTTTTCAAAACTAAGTCTCGTATTTATACTATTTGCTGCGTCGGGGGTTTTATGGTCAAATTCGACGGGCCGTCTTATATTGTCTGGGTTCTTACCGTCAAATTTTATACAGTCCGTATACTTGGACCGTCTTGAAAAGTATTAGATTCTAGCAATTTGGAAAAGCTAAGGTTTTGAGACGGCTGAAATCGACGGGTTGTATAAACTTATACAGTCCGTAGAATTCACAGGGTTTCGTCAATTTCAAAAATGAAATTGACAATTTGTTTTGATGGTCCGTAAAATATTTTATGATTCGTACATTCGAGGCGTAAAATTAGATCTGCAGAACTGAAGCTGTTTTTTCAACTTAAACTCCCCATTTTTGTTTTCTAAACCCTTGACTCAAAAACATGACTTTTTTTAGGGTACGAGGTGTTACCGTTGGATTGGTTATTGATGACTTAATTGGATTCTTGGATAAATAAGGGTTGTTAGTTGCTCGTTGATACTTGAACTTCTGTTATTGAACTATTCTGGAACTGGATGACTTACGTGATTATGAAATCTTATATGAACAAGGTCTTATGAGGATTCTTTGAACTATCCTATGAATAATGTGACAATATTTGTTTTATTTAACTGCTAGTATAGGGATATTTGGTGTCAACTTGGTATTTATATTTTTTACATATCATCCATCGTTGTCAGCCTATGATGCCTATGGGAGTACGTTGTGTACTCATGCTAGACTTGCTATATATTTTCTGGTGCATATACTGATCCCACTACCAGTTCGCGAGTTCGAGTGTGAGTCAGAGCGAGCAAATTTCTATATTCAAGATGAGATGCTACCTCTGGCATGCCTTGCAATACTCTATCATTATCTTGTATTTTATTTATGATCGAGAGACATGTTCAAATTCTTATGTTATCATATTTAATTTTGGCATGTGTGCCGTATTCAGACTTGTATCAGATTATTAGTGCTCTTGTATGATTGACTAGATTTTAGGGGTTATGTTATTTCTCAGACTTTATTCCATATTTATATATGACAGTTATTGTATATTGTTATCTTTCATATTTATATATAGCGTGTAGGTGCCACCACAGTCTCTAAAAGGGGTCATGACAAAGTTGGTATTAGAGCTTTAGGTTAAACAATCATGAATACAAAAAACAATATCTAGTAGAGTCTCGCGGATCAGTGCAGAGACATCCATACTTTTCTTTGAGAGATTATGGGACATTTAGGAAATTTGACCTTCTTCATTCCTTTCATGCTAAGTTGAATCAAATTGGTATTTGACCTTTGTTCCTATTCTCTCACACATGGTAAGGCCTCGTACCGACGTATTGAGGGGGGAGGCACCGACATCGGCACCTGCAGTACGCAGTCATGGTAGAGGACGTGCTTGGGGATGAGGTAGAGCCCGAGGAGTTGCACCAGATCAGGGTGGGGCATAGAGAGTCGGTCAGACTCGTGCTAGATCATTCTCCTCTATTGTGTTTGCTCTAAAGATTTCGAGGCATTACTTGTATGGCGTTCATTATGAGTTGTATACCGACCACTGTAGTCTTCATCATGTATTTAATCAGAGGATTTGAATTCTAGGTAGCATCGATGGATGGAGTTGTTGAAAGACTATGGCATGACCATTTTGTACCATCCAGGCAAGGCCAATGTGGTGGCGGATGCCTTGAGCCGAAAGGCAGTCAGCATGGGGAGTTCAGCTCATTTGATCATTTTTTAGCATCATTTGGCATTGGAGGTCCAATATCTAGCCAACCATTTTGTGAGGCTTGATATTTCGAATTCGAGTAGGATTCTAGCTTGTGCGGAGGTGAGGTCATCTTTTTTAGATCAGATTCGGTCCCACCAGTATGATAATGTAAAGTTGTGCAAAATTAGAGATAAGACCATGAGTGCAGAAGCCAAGGAGGTTGTGATTGATAGTGAGGGGGTTTTGAGAATCAGGGTAGAGTGTGTGTGCCTTGTGTGGGTGATTTGACCATAATGATTATGGAGGAGGCCCACAACTATAGGTATTCAATTCAACCAGGTTCTACTAAGATGTACCGTGACTTGAATCAATACTATTGGTAGGGTAGGATGAAGAGAGACATTATAGAGTTTGTATCTCGGTGTCAGAATTGTCGGTAGGTCAAGTATGAGCATCAGTGACCTAGTGGTATGTCTTAGAGGATGCCCATTCTCGGGTGGAAGTGGGAGAGGATTGCCATGGCTTTTATTGTAAGATTGCCCAAGACTTTGGGCAAGTTTGATGTTATTTGGGTCATTGTTGATAGGTTGACCAAGTATGCGCATTTCATTCCGGTCCAGACTATGTATAATGCAGAGAAGTTAGCTAAGATCTACATTCGTGAGATTGTTCATCTTTATGGGGTTCCTATTTCTATCACCTTGGACAAGGTACTCAGTATACTTCGCATTTCTAGAGGACTTTGTAGAAAGAGTTGGGTACTTGCTTGGATCTTAGTACAACATTTTGCCCTCAGATCGACGGTATGTTCGAGCGGACTATTCAGGTTTTTGGAGGATATGTTACGAGCCTGCGTGATTGGTTTTGGTGGTCATTGAGACCAGTTCTTACCTTTGGCAAAGTTTGCGTACAACAACAACTATTACTCCAATATTGATATAGCATCGTTCAAGGCCTTGTATGGTAGGAGATGTCGATCTCTGATTAGTTAGTTTGATGCGTTCGAGGTTCGGCCTTAGGGTACTGATTTATTGAGAGATTCCTTAGAGAAGGTGAATATGATCTAGGATAAGTTCCTAGCAGTTCAGTATTGGATTGGTTATTGATGACTTAATTGGATTTTTGGATAAAGAAGGGTTGTTAGTTGCTCATTGGTACTTGAACTTCTGTTATTGAACAAATCTGGAACTGGATGACTTACGTGATTATGAAATCTTATATGAACAAGGTCTTATGCTGATTCGGTGAATCATTAAATGAATAATGTGACAATATTTAGGTTATTGAATTGCTAGTATAGGGCTATTTGGTGTCAACTTGGTATTTATCTCTGTTTACGTATCTTTCTTACTCGTCGGCCTATTATGCCTACGGGGGTACATTGTGTACTCATGTTACACTTGCTGCATCTTTTCTGGTGCAGATATTGATCCCACTACCAGTTGTGAGCTCGAGTGTTAGTCCGAGCGGGCAGACTTTTGTATTCAGGGTGAGATGTTACGTCCGACATGCCTTGGATACTCTATCCTTAACTTGTCTTTTATTTATGATCGAGAGGCATGTTCAGATTCTTATGTTATCAGATTTTGTTTTAGCATGCGTACCGTATTCAGACTTGTATCAGATTATTAGTGCTCTTCTATGATTGACCAGTTTTTGGGGATTATGTTATTTCTCAGAGTTTGTTCTGCATTTATATCATGAGACAGCTATTGTATATTGTTATCTTTCCGTTTTTCCTTATAGATCTTGTGAATGATTGAGATTGGTTTGTCTACCGGTGGGAATGTGTAGGTGCCACCACGATCCCTAAAAGGGGTCGTGACAAAGAGGGGTCAGGCTAATTTTGACTTTTAAGCTTTTCAATATAAGAACACATTAACGAACCTTCCCGAGCCCTTTGGCTTTCTACCCGGACTTCCCACAAAGTCCAAATACATGATACAGAGCTAACCAAAATATCAAATCACAAAAAGAGTACAAATGATCAAAACGAGGGTTCGGGTTGTTACACTCCACATTTTTATGACTTCAAACTTATGTCTCTTTGTTTATTACTTGATTTCGAACTTATAATGTCTTTTTATAGCTAAAATGGAAATTATATGTTATTTGGTTCGCTTAACGAGCCGGGGTTAGGTGTCATCGTGACACAGAGCTCTAGATTCACCTGTCTTATGAGTAATGTCTAGTAGAGACTTGCAGATTGCTATATCGATTTATGTACTTATCTTCGAAAGGCTACAAGGCTTCAGAGAAAATTTATCTTTCTTTCTCTCTTTATTGTGCGTCTTTGATAATAGGACGTTAAATGTTCAATTTTATAAAACATGAGGTATATAATTTCTAAAAGATAAATAAAAATTACAAGTAAAATAATCATAGTTGTTTAATTTTATGAAATTTAAGAGATGATAAACAATAAACATTTTTTGAAACATGTATCTTACAAAATTCTTAAATAGGAAATGAGTATTAAAATTATTGTTGGGATCAGAATAATAGGGCATCATGCAGAAGCTAATAATTACAAAATTTGAATAATGATAAATAAAAAACAAATACAATTATACTAAATATGCATAAATTTTAACATGATTTTGGTCAATTGACCTACATATAAAACCTAATATAAAAAATTACAAAAATTATAGAGAGACAAATCTTCCCATAAACAAGACTTTTTAACGACTACATTGTGGGTACTATTGTGTTGTGTATGAGAAGAAATGATCTTCTATTTATAGAAGTTCAAAACTTCTCCTCAAAGAAAATAATATATATGGTAGAATCATTTTCCACAAAGAAAATCTTTTCTACCAAGATTTTTTTTTATAAGTAAAATACAATTATGATAAAATTCAAATAAGGTAGAAAGTTCAGGACAAACTCTAACCATAATGACACGTTAATTATGTATTGTTTAAGAGTCTTCTTCGTTATTAAATTGTTTGAGGCACACAAGTGTAGAATTTCAAAAAATAATTCATGAGAAAACACGTTTGACTGGGAAGGAGTGGATAGCATAGGGGACACAAGTGACTTGTGAAATATAAACACCACGCTTTAAAGTTTGTACAATGATTTCAAATTGACTACATCCATCGGAAACAAAAAATTTATTGATCAAAAATTAAAAGTAAAACAATTACCGGTTTGCTTTAATATTATTAATTGTTTATGTTTTACTCTTTCGGCTTCAAGTAAAATGTGGCCATATGGTTTTTTATGTTTTGTATTTCAAAGTGTGATACAACGGTACGGTAATGTACTAAATTACAAATTTATTATTGAAGAAGAGTTTTTAAAATGATTGCCAAATGATTTATTATTTTAAAAATAATAATGTCACGACCTAATTTAATAAGTCATGATGGCACTAATCCCACCTAGTCAGTAAGTCAATCACAACTCACTTATAATCAATTAATTAAGAAAATCAATGCGGAATAATTAAATAAGTCAATTTAAAGTCTTAAATAAGTCTCACAATATAGAAAATATGAAATAAGTACTACAACTCTCAAAATCTGGTGTCACTAGTACAAGAACGTGCTAAATAGAAATACAAGTCTGGGATACAACCCGAGTACATACACTGTCTAGGAATAGAAAAGACAAAAAGTAAAGACAGAGGGAGAATCTGATGCCACGGATCATGCTAGTAGCTCATCCCCAATCCTCTGGATGGACTCCTCAGCGACCAGCGTAGTCTCGAGGTCCGCTCGTGCTAGGAATAGAATCTGCAAACAAAAGGGTACAGTAAGGGTAGCGTGAGTAAGAGGAAACAACGTGTACTCAGCAGCATCGTCGACCGACCTTAGTTAAAACGGAGACGAGGGTCGGTCTTCCGAATACCACTTTCACGCTTAACTGATATTAGTTCGATATAACAATAAAGATAATAATCACAAGTTTTCAAGCCTAGGTATAGAAGTCTCTAAGTCCTCAAGTTCATTCAAGTAGTCAAGTACGCATGATGATGTGATCAATATGCAATTTAGACAAGTCATCCAAACAATGAACTAAATAGATGATATGGTATGCAAATGCTCTGTAAATGCAAGACCTTTCCATCTCCGGTACACACATGTTCAAATACTATGAATCGTGACCCATGAGGGACTCACAAGGTCCATATATCACTCGAAATCATTGCCCTTTAGGTTCCTAGCCAATATTAGGCTTCCAATCACATCACTTAGCTAATTTAGGCTCACACTATCTGTCTATGGCTAATCAGGCTCATATCCAAAGCATCACTCTGTCCGAAATTATTTTCCTCGAACCTCACATATGTATTCGCAAGTATAATATGCACGAGGTACCATATGAAGCATGAATATAGCATGCGAAATAATAACCAACCAAGCTATGCAGTAAAGATTCAATCTTTAACCAAATTAAGCCATAAAGATTCGATCATTAGATTATTTTCCACCTTAAAATGAGTATTTAGGAGTGATGATTATATTTAATCACAAAGAAGATAGGTAATAAGCATAGAAGCAATAAACGAAGGGTCTCATGCCCAATCACGAATCACAATTTCAATCTATGCTATCAGCTAGTGCCCAAAACATGACATTCATATTGGACTATATAATTAAAAATATGTACATACCCATAACATGACACCGATACCCGATACAGGTGCTCGTCACCACACAAGTCATGAGACCCTTGGGATCGACCCTCAGGATTCATCTGAGACCCCCGGAGATAAACCAAATATGCAAACCAGTCCTAAAATATGCAAGAAACATGTTCGCACACTCAAAACAATCATATGAGGTCGTCTTGACCCGATATTGACCATGGCCAACTCCAATTATCTTAAAAAGCCAAGTTTCCAACCAAGAGTCTAAAATATCCCCGAGTCCCTCAGGAATCGAACCAACGACTCGACTAAGTCATAAATGACATTTCAAACCTAGTGAAATTGACGAATCCTAAAAAAAACTCATTTACCTACGATGTTGACTTTAGTCAATTTAAATCCTTTCTTTAACTTAAGAACTTCCTGAAATTTCCTTCCTTATTCAAAACTCACTTAAATCACTCGGGACTCATCACATCCATCCATACAACAATAATAACAAAAATATACACAATGTAGTCCCACAAGGTGGGGTATGAGAGGGTAGAGTGTACGCATACCTTACCTCTACTATGGAGGTAGAAAGGCTATTTCGATAGACCTTCGGCTCGTCTCAACCATCCATTTAAGTCAAAAAATCACATTTCTGATCTAACATAACCATAAGAATTCGATTCAAAATGCAGTTAACCAAAAGTCCACTCTTAGTCAAACCTCCCTAACTTAGAACTTTAAAATTTCAAAACTTAGATTTCTTCTATTATTTCCACCCAATTGCCTCTCAAATTACGCCACCCATTCCCACAAGTTAAATAGACCATAATGAAGCTAGGAGAAAGGGTCATTTAGGGAAAATGGGCAAAATATCCATAACAACCTAACATGTCATTACATCATCCACCACTTAAACACATGTTCGTCCTCAAACATAAAAGAGAAAGAAAAACCTGAATCACTGAAAAGTTGGGAATATCTACTTTGCATGTCCGACTTGGTCTCTCAAGTAGCCTCCTCGATCAGACGATGCCTCAATTGAACATTTACTGAAGCAATCTCCTTAGATCTCAACTTTTGAATCTGTCTAAAATATGAAACATGGGGTACACCCGATAAACCAGGTGGCAAATCCAACTCATAGGCTACCTCAGCAATACACTAAACAAACTCGAATGGTCCAATATACCTACGGCTCAACTTGTCTTACTTCCCAAACCTCACTACACCATTAATGGGTGGAACCTTCAGCAGAACCACCCACCAATCATGAGCTCCAAGTCATGAACCTTCTAATCTGAATAACATTTTTGCCTACTCTGAGTTGTGAGAAGTATATCCTGAATTAAATTGACATTGTCCAAAGAATCCCGCAATAATTTTGTACCCGAAGTCTTAACCTTAAATGCATCGAACCAAGCAAATGAGAACAACACCTCCTACCATACAGTGCCTCAAACAACGTTATCTTAATGCTCGAATGATAATTGTTGTTGTAAGCGAACTCAGTTAAGGGCAAGAACTTATCCCAATGACTACCAATGTCAATCACACTGGCCTGCAACATATCCTCAAGGACCTGAATAGTCCACTTGGGCTGACCATCCGTTTAAGGATGAAATGTTGTACTAAGATCCACCTGAGTACTAACTCATTCTGCATAGATATACAGAAGTGGAAGTTGAATTGCGTGCCTCGATCCGAATTGATAAAAATGGACACTCCATGCAATTGAACTATCTCTCGGATACAGGTCCTGACCAGCTTTTCCAAATTATAGGTAGTCCAAACCAGTACAAAGTGAGTCGACTTCATTAACTATCCACAATCACACAATTGGCATCAAACTTTCCCAAAAAGTCTATGGTAACCGTACGACAAAGTACATAGCTATTTGCTCCCATTTCCACTCACGTATAGACATCATCTAAGTAATCCCACCAGGATTTTGGTGCTCATACTTCACTTGTTGACAATTCAAACATCGAGATACGAACCCTGCAATGTCCCTCTTTATATCATACCACCAACAACTATTTCAAATCTTGGTACATCTTTGTAGCCCTCAGATGACAAGAGTACCTTAAACTATGAGCATCTTCTATGATCAATCTAGTTAAATCTTCCACTTGGGGAACACATACGCGATCCTTCATTCTCAACACTCCCCCATCATGAAGAATTGTTTTCCTTGCCTTTCCTTTCAATACCTTGTCCTATATATTGTACGACTTGACATATTGTGCCTCTACACAAGCTAGAATTCTACCACGTTCAGAAATATCGAGTCTCACCATACTATTTGCACAAAACTGAACATCCATAGCCAAAGGTCGCTCCCCTACCTGCAATGATGTTAAGCTACCCATATTCACTGCCTTCCAACTCAAAGTATCTGCTATTACATTGGCCTTGCCCAAGTGATAAAAATTGTCATGTCATAATCCTTGAGCATTTCTAACCATCTCCTTTGCCTAAAATTGAGATCCCTCTGATTGAAAATGTGTTGAAGACTTTGATGATTAGTAAACACCTCACAATACACACCATAGAGTTATGCCTCCAAATCTTCAATGTAAATACTACCGCTGCCAACTCCAAGTCATGAGTGGGGTAGTTCTTCTTGTGCACCTTCAATTGCCTTGAAACATAGGCTATAACTTTCCCTTTCTACATGAGAACACAACCAAGGCCGATTTGTGAAGCATCACAATATACTATAAAGACCTCTCCTTTCATGGGAAAAGTCAAAATTAGGATGTAGTCAACAAAGTCTTGAGTTTTGAAAGTTTGCCTTGCACTCATCCGACCATTGGATAATGTTACACCCCGTATTTTTTGCGATAATATGCCTCATGAGTAAAGTAATTAAGTGTTCATCCCGTACTTCTGGGATAAGACTGTAACACCTCGTACCTTAGCGTTAGGATGCGTCGTAGTAAATCCATATAATCTTGAAGGGAGTAAGATCATTCATAAGATTATAGAGGGTCACTAATAGTGTTATTGTAAGACTCCATAAATTTGACAACCTTGATGTCGTTATATATTGTGTTGACCATGGCAATATTTTCTTCTAAGTGAAACTTTTTTATAAGAATTTGATATGTATGATATATTATATTGTTATATTTCTTTACTTATAGTACACTCATATTATAGGAGATATATATAAATTAGTAGTTACACAGTAAGTATAAGAAGGAGGGACAGTCATTAAGTTATGTAATATGTGTCCACGTGTAAATGGAAATGCATGAATCATTTTGTACATTAGTAAATACTTTATTTTAAAGTAGATAATATTGTAAGTCTTGGCTACTTATTTATATACGTGGATAGTTTCTGGTCACTCATTTTATTAGAAATATGATACAATCTCTTTCATTACAATAGTTTTAACTCTTTAGCCAACCACTTTGTCAGTTTTGTTTTAGTTAATTTATAGAATTCATTACAAGATCATTTTTTTAGTGAATCTCTTACTTGGTTGTTAAGAACTCAAGTATCTCCTCAATCACTACCACTCCATATTTTTATATAATAATAGTTTTAATTTATATGATGCCCATGAGTTTGCAAGATGGACTCTTGATTCAAGGCGAGGCAAAATTACCGTCTTCATCTTCTATTAGCTAGGTTGAGTATATATTGAAAGGATTGACTCGTTGTATTCATTTGAATATTGAACCAAGGTATGTTAAGGCTAAACTCTTTCTTCTTTTGGCATGATTGTTAAAATAAAGATGTAAAATGAAACATCTACCGAAGAAAAGTTCACGACGCCTCTTTATGACTCCAATGATAGTATGTGTCCATGTATGGTTCTAATGGACACATATAAGGAAAGTAGTAATGTTATATATGTATGTTCAATACCTATAAGATCATGATTATATATCTCTATTTAGCACCAGGTTCTGACCGGTCGGGCAGTTATCACCGATTAGGCAGTTATAAATCATATTTATTACCGATAAGACATGCACATATTTACCATCAGGATATGACCGATTGGGCAGTTACCACCAGTTGGGTAGTTATATATCGTATTTACCATCGATTGGGCAGACATATATTTACCATCGAGCTACAACCGATTAGGTAGTTACCACTGATCAGTTGGGCGGTAGAGCAGTTAGATTTACAACGTTGATATAGCGGCATAGAATAAGGTTACAAGAAAAGAAGAATTGTTATGTATGATGTGGCCCTCAATGGCGTTTCAGAGGTTTAGGTTGATTCATATCTCTCTTTTATAGTTATGTACTATTGTATTTTATTTTCACCTTATATATTTAGTACATTATATGTACTGACATCCCTTTGCATGGGGATGTTGTGTTTCATGCCACATAGGTTCAGGTAGGCAAAGGGAGGATCCTTCATCATAAATCGCCTCCAGTTACCAGCTTTTGTTGGTGAGCTCTATTTCCTCCTAGAGTATTGCCGAGTCAGGATCATGTTTATATTTTATATCCTTTTTTTGTTATTGTGGGTATCTCGAGGGCCCTGTCTTGACTTATGTACTATGTTGTTGTTCCCTCTACAAACTCTATAGACATGTCTTGTGTTGTACAGTTTGTTCAGTACGACCTTGTAGGCCCGGATGCTGGTTAGAGATTATGTTGGCCTTGTCGACCTTAGTATGTATGTATGTATATATATATGTATATATATATATATATATATATAAATGCACATGTTAGGTTCTTCTATTTGCAAGATCTAGACGGTTGTACGTTTGCGTGATGATGTTCAGGTGGTATGCTCAGGTCGTCCAGGCATCTGGTGCCATCCACATCCCCTATGGTCGGGGTGTGACAAAATTGGTATCAGAGCAGATGTATTCTAGGAAGTCTACAAGCAGTGTCTAGTAGAGTCTTGTTTAAAAATGTGTTGTGCACTGCATCATATAAATAGGAAGTTACATGACATTTAGGAGTATGTTACCCTTCATTCAAATCCAAATCGTGCTATAGAGATGAGTCAGGATTTACGTTTTATATTGATACACAGAGATGCTTGCGATAATAAAGATTACAGTTAGCCAAAGGGCTATCACAATAGTAAGTAAGAGCACTAGCGGATAGAGTTCTAGATGATATGCCCAGTTTGAGGCCCTATCAGCCTGTGTATACTGGATGAGCAAATTTCATACTTATGACCCTATTATGGGGATATCTAACATGCCCCCGCGGATAGAAGGCAATGAAAGAATCAGAAGGTAAAAGTATAAGTTTAAGCAAGCAAAAGAGGCAAGGTGAAAAGGGTATGAGCTACCCAGTTAGTGAAAATTATTATTATTTACAATTCAGGTAGGGAAATATAAGTATTTTGAGTCCCCTTCTGGCCATACTAGAGGTATGTATAATTAGCTTCACCCATTTTAGATATGCTTTATGAGAACCAATAGATATAGCTTAAGAGACGGATGAGATTTTCGGATCTAGCTGGGGTTAGAGTAACCCAAATTATGGATAGATTGTTAGTATTGGGTGACATTTTTGTGTGATATTGTGAACATGATAAAAGTTCCCCTAATGAGGCGCCAAGGTGGTATACTCTAGAACAATACAGTCAGATATGATTACCAGAATATTCAAGAAATTTATAAGATGCACTTGGACCTTACGCCGTCCCAATAAGTTCACGATGTCTCTTTATAACTCCAATGATAGTATGAGTCCGTGTGTGGGTCTAATGGCGACATATAAGCGGAATAGTAATGTTATATATGTATGTACAATACCTATAATAGCATGACTATGTATCTCTATTTACCACCGGGCTATGATCGGTTGGGCAGTTATAAAATTGTATTTACCACTGGTTGGGCAGACACATATTTACCATCAGGCTACGATCAATCTGGCAATTACCACCGGTTGGGCAGTTATGTATCATATTTGCCACCGGTTGGGAAGATGTGTATTTACCATCAAGCTACAGCCGATCGGGTAGTTACCATTGATCAGTTGAGCAGTCACGTAGTTAGATTTACAACGTTGATATAGCAGCACAAAATAAGGTTATAAGATAAGAAGAATCGTTATGTATGTTGTGTCCTCAGTGGCATTTCAGAGGTTCAGGTTGATTTATATCTCTCTTTTATGATTATGTACTATTGTGTTTTATTTCCACCTTAAATATTCAGTACATTACTTATATTGACTTCTATTTGCCTGGAGACGCTGTGTTTCATGCCACACAGGTTCATCTAAGCGAGGAGAGGATTTGTCATCATAGATCACCTCAAGTTACCAGCTTTTGTTGGTGAGCTCCATTTCCTCCTGGAGTATTGCTGAGTCGGGATCATGTTTATATCTTTTTTTTGGTATTATGGGTATGTCAAGGATCCTGTCCCAACTTATGTATTATGTGATGTTCCCTCTATAGGCTTTGTAGATATTTCTTGTGTTGTACAGTTTGTTCAGTATGAGCTTGTAGGCTCGGATGCTGGTTAGTTATTATGATGGCCTTGTCGGCCTTAGTTTGTATATATATATATATATATATATATATATATATGCACAGGTTGGGTTCTTTTATTTGTAGGATATTATGTCATGTTGTTCTATAGTTATCATTCTGAGGCCTTATTGGCCCAGATGGTTGTACCTTCACGTGATGATGTTCAGGTGGTACGCTCGGGTCGTCTAGTCACCGGGTGCCGGCCACACCCCCCAAGGTTAGGGTTTGACAGACAGGTACATTATTCTGAGTCAATTTGGTCAAGGGGAAATAGATTAAAACCCTTCCATAACACATCGATAATAACTAGCGAGGGCAACAAAACTCTTAATATCATTAATTGAAGTAGGTCTAACCCAATTACAAACTGCCTCGATCTTCTTAGGGTCCATCATAATATAGTAAAACAAGATTAAGTAATTTTATTGGGAGAGCTTTAGTATAACCGACATGAATCCACCACGTGAGAACATGGCGTCTGATCTCTGCCCGATCAGCTAAGCCATCTCGTACCTCATCGAGGTACGAGTCATGAACATATCATGAATGGATCCAGTAACCCGTTGTGGGTAACATGAAGGAATCATCATAACGGCCAGAGCAATCCTTATCCTACGTTGGCATATGTAGTTTTAGGTATTAAGCCTTCTCGGTAATCTGTACAACTTTCAAAACATGAACATGAATATATTTAGCTTGTAAGCCTTTGAATTTAATAAACATGATTTGTAATTATAATTAAGAATGTAAAGAGATATATAATACAACTTGTATGAAACATAAAAACATGTATAATTTTTTGGAATTGAGTTATAATGATTCATGACTTGTATTTAAGAACTCATGGAATTCAAAACATGTGTTCATAGACTATAGACAAGTTCATGACAATCATAATGACATATCATGAATACAATTAACGAAAACATGATATAAGCATGGTATGTAGTTGTACATGTATATAGGGTCATTATAATTAGAGCAAAACCCTAGGTCTGAGGAAATTCATGTTTCATGGATTAACTGGCGTGGGGAAGAACGATGATGTTCTCATATGTGGATAAAATCTCTACATATCTTATTCTCTCCTAATCTTATAATAAAAAACTGAACTTGATGAAGAATTCCCAAAATCCTAAACTTAATCCCTTGAGATGGGTCTTCTTGAAAACCCTAGGTTAAGCGCAAGGGATTTCACTTAAAGTTCATGAGAGTGATGTTAGAATCACTTGGAATTGCATGAAAAGGCTTACATTGATATAGGATAATGTTTTAAGGAGAGGAACTTCGTGCTAGGGCTTGGAAGAGTTGAAAAATTGAATTTTAGAATTGATTTCGCGTACATATATGTTTAGTCATCTGTCCTTTTATGGTTGGATTGTACGGTCCGTATAATTATTTACAATGAGAAGTACAGGTCGTATAACTTGTACAGTCCATATAAAAGTGTTTTAATAGTCTTTGTATGATCCGTATAAGCCTTGGTGTAAAACATGAATCAGAGAACTAAAGTGGATTTTAACTTCACACTCTCGTCTTGGTTTTCTAAACTCCTCAATCATGGGTAAGGCTTAGTTTTAAGGTAAGAGGTGTTACAATATCTCCCCCTTGGGATTATTCTTCCTTAAATGATGGGTCATGGTTAAGAATAAGACTGGATATGGCATGAGAACACAAACCTGAAGAAATATGACATGGAACATGGGGACTGAATGACATGATTACATAAAAAATTAACATGGGGACATGAGACGAGCAATCAACACAAGAACGTGAAACATGAGACATGGATACACACGGGACATGACATGAATACTGAAGGTATTTACCTTGTACACTTTATGCTTGCTACTCAAATAAGTACAGAAATTTAGACTTCATGTCCTCTTCGGCTCCCCATGTAGCCTCTTCAACTTTCTGACTTATCTACAACATTTTCGCTGAGGCAACTTCCTTAGTTCTCAACCTGCGAAGGTGACGGTCCAGGATAGCCATAAGGACCTCTTCATAGGTTAAGTCATCCTTAATTGTGATGGATTCGGTAGGAACAACCAGCAATGGGTCTCCCATACACTTCCTCAATAGATACATGAAACACTGGATGTAGAATAATTAAATCTTATGGCAATTCAAGCTCATAAGCCACTTGGTCAATCCTTCGCAGGATCCTATATGGTCCGATATATCTAGGACTGAGTTTCCCTTTCTATATAAACCTCATGACACCTTTGATAGGTGAAACTTTTCGAAACACCCCATCATCAACCTTAAACTCCAAGTCTCTACACCTCATATCCGAATAGGACCTCTGGTGACTCTGAGCCATTTTCAAACGCTCCTGAATCAACTAGAATTTTTCCATAGCTTGATGGACCAAGTCTGGTCTAATAATTCTGCTTCACCAACTTCAACCAACCAATTGGCGATCTACACCTTCACCCATACAGGTCTTCGAATGGTGTCATCCTGATACTATCATGGTAACTATTATTTTAAGAAAATTCAATGAGAGGCAAGTGATCATCCCAATTACCTTGAAAATTTAGGACACATGCTCTCAACATATCTTCGAGGGTCTGAATAGTCTGCTCTGCTTGGCCATCTATCGGAGGATGCAAATCTGTGCTGAGATTTACTTTGGTACCCAATCCTTTCTGGAAAGACTTCCAAAGTGCATTGTGAACTGAGCACCATGATCCAAAATAATGGACATTGGGTCCCATGAAGTATGAAAATTTCTTGGATATGGAACTTGGCATAGTCTTCTGTTGAATCTGTGGTCTTGGTCGTCAAGAAGTGTGCTAATTTTGTAAGTCGATCCATAATCACCCAAATCACAGTATGCCTTCGGGATGAGCGATGTAGACTTATTATGAAGTTCATGTTTATCGTCTCCCATTTCCAAATAAGAATATCAGTATTCTGAGCCAACCCACCACACCTTTGGTGCTCGTCTTTCACCTGCTAACAATTCAAACACTTTGCTACAAATTCCCCTACATTCCGCTTCGTATCATTCGACTAATAAATCTTTTTAAGATCATAATATATCTTTGTAGAACTTGGATGGATAGAATACCTGGAATTGTGTGCTTTTGCCATTATTAGCTCTCTGAGCTAATCCACATTTGGAACACATAACCTGCTATGGTAACTCAAGGTACCATCATCTCCTTCTTGTTCACAAGTCGTTGTCTTATGCTTGTGAATCCGTTCTTTCATCTGCAATAAATAGGGATCATTGAACTATTTCTTCTTCACTTTAGCTACTAAGGATAACTCAGACTTGTTCTGGTCAACCACACCACTGCCTTTGGATTTCAAAATTCTAACTCCTAAATTGGCTAGTCGGTGAATTTCCTTTGCCATGGTTCTCATTTCTTCTTCAACATGAGCTAAGCTTCTCATGGATTGCCGACTAAGAGTATCGGCTACCACTTTCGCTTTCCCCAAATGATAGAGAACATCCACATCATAATCCTTTAACAGTTCAAGCCATCTCTTTTGTCTAAGATTCAACTACATCTGCTTAAATATATATTGAAGGCTCTTGTGGTCTTTAAAAATGTCAATGTGGACTCCATACAAATATTGGTGCCATATCTTGAGCGTGAAAACCACGGCTGCCAATTCTAAATCGCAAGTCAGATAGTTCTTTTCATGAGGCTTAAGTTGTCTGGATGCATAAGCTATAACCTTACCATGCTTAATTAAAACACATCCGAGACCAAATCCTGACGTATCACAATACACTACGGACCCTTCGGTTCCTTCTAGCAATGTTAACACTGGGGCAGAAGTCAACCTCATTTTTAATTCCACAAAACTACATTCACATGCATTTGACCACTGAAATTTTACTTTCTTCTGAGTTTTAATCTAGTCAACGGAGCTGAGATGGAAAAAAAACCTTCTACAAAGCACCTGTAATAGCATGCCAGACGCAGAAACTTCTTATCTTAGACACTAAGGTGGGTCTGGGCCAATTTTACTACCTCAATTTTCTGAAAATCTACCTTCACGCTTTCTCCAGAAATGACGTGGCCTAGAAACACCACTAATTTTAGCCAAAATTCACACTTGCAAAATGTCGCATAAAGCTTGCGATCCTGGAGTGTCTACAACACTATTCTGAGATGTTCTTCAAGTACAGCCTTACTACAGGAATAGACTAGAATATAATTAATGAAGACAATGACAAAAAGTTCAAGATAAGTCTTAAAGACCATGTTCATAAGATCTATGAAATCAACTGCTGCATTTTTCAATCCGAATAACATGACACAAAATTCAAAATGACCATAACGAGTTCGAAAGGCGATTTTCAGAATGTCAACTTCCTTAACCTTAACCTGATGGTACCCTGATGTGAGGTCAATCATGGAATAACATTGGGCACTCTAAAGTTGATCCAATAAGTCATCAATTCTAGGGAGAGGATATTTGTTCTTGATAGTGACCTTGTTCAACCGTCGGTAGTCAATGCACATAAGCAAAGATCCATCCTTCTTTCGGACAAACAAGACTGGTTCACCCCAAGGTGAGACACTTGACCTAATGAATCCCTTATGTAGGAGATCTTCAACTGGGCGTTTAATTCTCTTAACTCTGTTGAAGCCATTTTTTATTGTAGAACAGATATCGGCTTAGTGTCAGGAAGTAAATCAATTCCAAATTCAATCTCTCTATCGGGAGGAACTTCCAGAAGATCCTCAAGAAAGACTTCTAGAAACTCGTTGACATCTGGTATGGACTGAAGAGTTGGGGTCTAAATATATGTATCCCTGACCCAAACTAGATGGTAAATGTAACCTTTGGATATCATTTGTTTGGTTGTAAGATAGGAAATAAGCCTACATATGGGTGCTACTGTGTCACCCTTAAATTCTATGACTGGCTCATTAGGAAATTCAAAACACACAATCTTGGTTCTACATCCTATTGTGGCATAACATGAAGAAAACCAATTCATGCCCATGATTATATCAAAGTCTACCAAGTCGGCTACTATACTGCAGTGATAGACTTTAACTGGGCAATCCCTATACACACGTCAATCTATAACTGACTCTCCGACTTGAGTAGATACTTCAAAGGGTGCATGCAACTTTTCTAGCTCGATCCTAAATTTCTTAGCACTAAATGGGGTTACATAAGATAAGGTGGATCCTGGATCCATAAGGCCATAAACATCAAAACTGAAAATGGTTTGTATATTTGTAATAACATCTGCACGGGCCTCTGTATCCCGACGACTAACTAATGCATACAAGTGGTTCGGACCACCACTTATATTACTAGTCTTAGTCGCACCATACCTTGATTGGTGTGTGAATTATGGGGAGCTGCTGAATTTGTGGACTAAACCACATTACATCTGGTACCCTATCTCGCCGATGGATAATATTTCTGAAAGTGACCTCGCTAGCCACACCTATAGTATATATTCATACCCATGAGACACTCCTTCGGGTGTCTCTTACTACACTTGCCGCAAACGGTATTATCAAAGGTCCTAAGACCTTGGCTTATGACTGAGAGCCTGATGCACTGAAATTCTGTCCCTTCTGATCATTCCTAAACTTAGGGATTGGGTCACTGGCTGAAGATGGAACAGGTCCTGATGACTCATTTTTAAAGAACTATTTGTCTCCACCTCCCCCATGACTGAAGTAACCTAAAGACTTAACTGTCTTATTGAATTTCCTGTCTCTCTCCTTCTGTAGCGCTTCATTTTCCTTCATCCGACTCTCATTACCTTGTACAAAAGAAACCATCTTAGTAATAGTCATTTCTTTATTCTGAGCAGCAATTTTAGCATCATCAAATAAATGGGGGTCAAGACCCCACACAAAGCGCCTAACTTTGGCACTCATATCCGAAACCATGTGTGGAGAATACTTAGCCAAAGAAACAAAGTGTATGTAGTACTTATACACACTCCTCCCATTTTTCTCAAGCTTCTAGAATTTGAAGACTTTTGCCTCCCTGACCTCTAGCGGCAAAAAGTGTTCAATGAAAGCATCTGCAAATTCATCCCAAGTCGCAGGAGACAGACCTTCTCCTCATGATTGTTCCCATGACTCACATTAAATATTAGCAACATCTTGCAACTGATAAGCTCCTAACTCTGCTGCCTCTATCTCAGTAAAATGCAAAACATGAAAACTCTTCTGAAGCCCGTCAATCAAATTTTGTGTATCTTTCGTCTTACTATACCCTGTCAACATTGAAGGCTCCATACCCAGAAATGTCTGGGTCCTTGAACTGAATGACTCTCTACTAGTACCTGCACTTGGACCCGTTCCTTGACATTAAGCTTGTGCGACAACAATTTGTGTGAGCAGCTGAATATCTCTCCTAACATCTGAGTCAGTGGAACTGGGCAGCGAAATTAGAGTGTGAACCTCCACTGGCCTCCTAGTGTCAGGTGGGGGTGTTGTACCCTTGTTAGCTCTTTGAGCCTGAGTATCCTCCTCATAAGCAACATTGATAGCAGCCCTGTTGCTTGTAGCTGACTTCTTTTTGCAAGTATTTTCTGAAATAGGTAATACACACGAGTTAGAAGAATGTCCTGAAGGTATAGCTCTAATTGCACGATCTAGAGTATGAAAGAAGTAAGACAACCCTAGATGTCTTGGTGGTAAACTATTTACATGTGTGGCACACATACACATAAAAGTAACCTCACTAGACACAATGCTATAGACTCCCTAAGATACTTGAACCTAGGCTCTGATACCAAGCTTTTAACACCCCAAACCATAACCTGGGTGTAACACGGCACTCGGTGCCTGTCTGCATGTGACCGAGTGAACCACATGACTTGTTGAATCAACATGGACATCAAAATCATAAAATATTATTTTAAAACATGTAAAACTGAATACTGTAATTATAGTCAACAAAATATAATTGCGAAATAATATGAAAATGTAACACGTCTGAATAACTGACATGACAAGCTAAACTAGTCTATGAAACCTCTGAACATGAGTCTGATTGCTAAAACTATTTACCCGGACAAGGCCCTGGTTTACCTTTACTGTATAACCTGATGTGTAAAATAAATAGACTAACATCCCGAATGAGATGTAACTCACCAATAGCTGAAATGGTAGAAATCTTAGCAAACTGATATGTCATCCTAAAACTCCGTACTTGCATCAGGAAGTGCAATCCCTGGGAAAAAGCGACGTAAGTATATTTGAATTATACTTTATGTAAAGCTACTGAATGAATAAGTAGGCACATGAATTAATACGAACGTGAAACTGAAACTGTAATTATAACCTGAGCATGAACATGTATAATATCTTACATGAATATGGTAAAACAAGGTAAAGTAATTTTAATCTTAGAGCTTTAGTATAACCGACATGAAAACATGGCATCTGATCTCTGCCCGATCAGCTAAGTCATCTTGTACCTTGTCTGGTACAAGATATGAACATGACATGAATGGATCCAGTAACTCATTGCGGATAACATGAAGGAATCGTCCTAATTGGGCGGGGCAATCTTTATCCTATGTTGGCATACATATTTTTAGGTATTAAAGCTTTTCAGTAATCTGTACAACTCCCAAAACATGAACATGAATATATTTGGCTTGTAAGCCTATGAATTTCATAAACATGATTTGTAATTATAATTTAGCATGTAAAGAGATATATAATATAACTTGTATGAAACATGAAAACGTGTATAATCTCTTGGAATTGAGTAATAATAATTCATGACTTGTATTTAAGAACCCATGGAATTCAAAACATGTGTTCATGGATTACAAATAGGTTCATGAAAATCAAAATGACATATCATGAATAAAATTAACGAAAACATGATATAAGCATGATATATAGTTTTACATGTATATAGGGTCATCATAAATTAGGGAAAACCCCTAGTTCTAAGGAAATTCATATTTCATGGATTAAAAGTGGTGTGGCGAACAACGATCGTTCCCATACGTGGATAGAATATCTACATACCTTATTCGTTCTTAATCTTGTAATAAAATCTTAACTTGATGAAGAATTCCCAAAAGCCTGAACATAATCCCTTGAGATTGGTTTTCTTGAAAACCCTAGGTTAAGAAATGTTACATCCCGTAATTTGGTACGCGATTGAGAGCATGGTTTGTCGACTTGAGCTCTAGCAACTCAAGACCTTTCCCACGGGTCACCTATAATTTAAATGGATGCTATCAAGGTTTGTGGAAGGTTAGAGGTCAATCGGATTGAAGGAACCATCCCTCTGCAAAGTTCGATGAAGATTAGAGTGATACGCTAAGCATTTGGCATCACGAATGAGATCAGCCTCGCAGATTGGGGCACTAAAATTGAAGCGAAAGTTAGGGAAATTACTAGAAGGAAATGCGGCCGCGTATGGGGACCGCATATGGCCATATGCGACCATATATGGTCTCGCAGATATGAAGCAGTGGCCGACTTTCTTTGGCTATTTAAGCGGTGCTTCATGTTATTTCCTCATTTATAGACCTCTGTAAGTCCTAGACCATTCTAAACTCTCTATAGACTATCCACAAGGGTTCTTATACTTATCCTAAGTCAAATTACTCAATCTTCTTTGACTGTACAAGAATATGTGGAGCTCAGCATGTCTAGAAGCACATGAGAACGTTCGTTTGCTGATATTATTACCAGTATTCAATATTGGGTCATTCATAGCATTACTATACCTTCCCTATTTATTACGGTGGTTATTTGTCAGCACCGGTTTAGCTTATGATGTGTTTGGAAGCCCTCAACCTCTCTTTTCCCCTTAGAAGTGAAGTAGAGGTAGTAGAACCACCAAGTTGGTGTGGTTGTGGAGGTGCATCCTCCTCTTAGCTAAAGAAGGGTTGTTGAAGAGGTTCATCTTGCTAGTATAAGGTATGTTCTCCTTCCTTACCTTTGGATCTGGTCATTTATAGGTCTTAGCTCAGATATATGGGAAGGTACTACAAGATTAACAATTAGAGAAGTTATGTTATTGCTGTAACTTGTTAGGCTTTTTATTAAGGTAGTTATGATGACTTTAAAGATGGAGACATGTAGATAGATGGTTGTGTATTGAATATGTTGATCTTGTTAGATGGATAAGAGGGAGGTGAATAAGATAAGGGGAGAAACTGTTCATATTGACGTAGAATGGGCTTGTCACTCTTTTATATCGAAATATAGTTTCTATAAACTAAGTTATGGTTCATAATCATTGCTGTAGATTGACGCAAATGGTCAACTGTATTTGTTAGCTTGTAAGAAGGGAACGTCAAAGGTATGTTAAGGCTTACTCCTTCTTTTCTTGGCAAGTTTATTGAAGTGTCGATGTACGATGAAACGTCTACTAAAAGGATATGTTGTTCTTTACTCTTGAGAGGATTCCATGGTCCTTGATTGCCTTTGGTTAGTTCCATGAAGGCTAGAAATGATGTATGTTACCTTGTTAATTCTCGAAAAAAAGTAGATGAGAAAGGATATGTTATCGTTAAATAGTAGTCCCCAAATGCTAATTTAAAAAGTAACGATCTTATGTTTTACGATAAGTTCATAGAAGGATAGTATGGCTCTTCATAGATGTATGTACGTATGGAATACCTATAGGGGCATGGACATAGTAGTATGGCTTACACCGGGTGGGTGGTTTGGTAGACAAGCGTTACCACTGAGCTATGGCCAGCTTGGCAGGCAGTTATTTACTATCGAGTTATGGTCGGTCAGGCAAACATGTATTCACCATTGAGCAATGACCGGATGGGTAGATATGCGGTTATTACCAAGCGATGGTCGATCGGGCAGTTATGTATCCACCTTCAAGACACGACTGGATGGGCAGTAGGCAGTTGTGTATCGTTATTTACCACTGGTTGAGCAGTTACCACTAATCAGTGGGGCAGTCAAACAGATAGATCCTTGACGTTGATATTGAGGTACAAATATGTTTATAGGGTAGGCATGACCATTGTATATGTTATAGCCTCTACGGTATTTCAGAGACTCAGGTTGATTCGTTACCCGCCCTTTTCTAATTGCTTACTATTACGTTTTATTTCCCGCCTTACATATTTAGTACATTATTCGAACTGATGCCCATTTGCCTGGGGACATTATGTTTTATGCCACATAGGTTCAGGTAGGCGAGGAGAGGGCCCGCCATCATAGATCGTGTGCAGTTATCATCGGTTATTGGTGAGTTCCATTTCCTTCTAGAGTATTGTTGAGTCGATTTTATGTTTGTACCTTTTTGTTATTTTGGGTTTGTCAGGGGCCCTGTCCCAACTTATGTAGTGTGTCGACATTTTCCTACAGGCTTTGTACACTGGTTCCACATTGTACAGTTGTTTGTATTGCCTTGTCGGCCTTGGTATGTATGTATATGCTAGGTTGGTATATTCTTCTTGCGGGGTTTCATGTTGTGTATGTCACAGTTACTATTCTAAAGCCTTGTCATCCCAGACGGTTGTGTGTTTATGTGATGATATCTAGGTGATTCACTTGGGCTACCTTGTTATAGGAGAATGTTGGGGTGTGACAAGAACAATATATTTCACTTAGAGTTTATGAGAATGATGTTAGAATAACTTAGAATTGCATGAAAAGGCTTACCTTGTTATAGGAGAATGTTGAGAGGGGGTGAACTTTGTGCTAGGGCTTGAAAGAGTTGATAAAAAGAACTGAACTAATTTTATGTATATATATGTTTAGTCATCCAACCCTTTTACGGTTAGATTGTATGGTCCATATAACTATTTACGGTGAGAAGTACGGACCGTATAACTTGTACGGTCGATATAAAAGTGTCGTAACAGTGTTGTCAATTTCTAGTGAGTATCAAAACATGGGGGTCATCCTACAGTACAAAATGACGGTCCATATAACTTTTTAGGGCCCGTCAAAGCCACCATATTTCATTGGTTTTCAACAGTATTTGTACGGTGCAACTTCTATGGCCCGTATAACTTTGTACGATCCGTATAAGCCCTGGCATAAAACATGAATCACTTAACTGAAATGGATTTTTACTTCACACTCCCTGTCTTGGTTTTCTAAAGTCCTAAATCATGGTTAAGGCTTAGTTTGAAGGTACGAGGTGTTACACTCCGCCCTAATATTCAAGTGGTGATAATTGGACCTCAAATCAATCTTAGAGAAGATCGATGCACCCTGAAGCTAATCAAATAGGTCATATATGCGAGGAATGGGATGCTTGTTCTTAATTGTAACCTTGTTCAATTGTCAGTAGTCGATACACATACGTATAGACCATTCCTTCTTCTTCACAACAACACTGGAGCACCCCAAGGAAAACACTCGGCCTAACGAACCATACAATTTACTCAACATATCTTGCAATTGCTCTTTCAATTCCTTCAACTCTATCGGTGCCATCCGATATGGAGGAATAGAAATGAGCTTGGTGCCCGGCTCCAAATCAATATAGAAATTGATGTCATGATCTGGTGGATAACCCGTTAGATCTATCGGAAACACCTCAGGAAACTCCCTCACTACTTGCACTAACTCAAAATAAGGTGTATCGATGCTAGTATCCCGATCATATACCAAATAGGCCAAATACCTCTTCTCAATGATCTGTCTAGCCTTAACATAAGATACCACCCTCTTTGGCACATGACTCATAGCACCCTTTCCCTACAACCAAGGACTCCCCGGTAAGGCTAACATAATTGTCTTGGCATGATAGTGTAAGATCACATAATAAGGAGACAACCAATTCATACCTAGAATAATGTCGAAGTCCACCATATCTAGGATAATCAAGTCAACCCAAGTTTCATACCCCCATCACAGGCACAACACAGGATTGATACACTCAATCCACCACTACAGAATCCCAATAGGAGTATCACACAAACAGGGAAATCAAGAGACTCACAAAACATACTCAGACCCGAAGCAAAATAAGTTGGCACATAATAGTATGTAGATCCTGGATCAAATAATGGTATAGATGGCCAATGATAAACTGAAATAGTACCTGTAATGACTGCATCAGAAGCCTCTACATCATGTCTACTTGGAAATGCATAGCACTGAGCATGGACACCCTCAACCTGGGAACCTCCGCGATCACCACTACGACCTACTTGAGTACCATCTTTACCTGAATGAAAATCACATCTTCCACTCTGTTCACCGCCCCTAGTCGGCTGTGCTACTGATCTAGCTACATAACCTTGAGAATCGGAGTGTGGACCACTCTGCCAAAGTGTTGGCATTATCACGAATGAAAAGTGTAGATTTTGATTATTGACACAGAAAATGAACAAGGCGAATGAACCAGGTCTTTGGACTTGATCTATCCGGTAGACAGATACAATACAGAGTTAAACAAATCAGACACAGTAGAAGTTAATGAACCAGGTCTATGACCATATTTCATATCAGACACGGATGCGAGACAGAGTTGAATAGCATAGATACAAGGACCAGGTCTAAGAACGTGTTCGTGCTCAAAGTGCTACCGCGAGTAGGATTTGTTTTTTATGGTAAGGACTTGGCATACAAGGCTGCATGGTTTCTTTTCATACTTATCAAGATACTTTAGAGTCGTATAAGGAAATTGAAGTTGTGTGAAGATGTGAGAATGCCAAACCAACTCAAACCCTATTCTCCATGATGGACCATATCATGTAAGGTTTAGGGGCAATCTACATGTTGAAGGCCGAACGTTGTATATATCCAAGTCCTGTTGTGAAGAACTTTACGCACTCACAAAGAGAGAAAATTATAATATTGAGCAAACCATGTCAAGCATATTTGAGAGAGTTCTGATTTCACTATTGCGACCTAATACAACGAAGGAGATTGAAGAAGTTGTTTTATAGAGTTTATGTTATAGTTCTTGAGTCTAGTTTTGTGTATTAGGAGTGATAATCGATTGTACCTTTATCAACATTCATAGAATCATACTCATAGGTATAAACATGTAGTCAGATTCAAACTTCAACTTGGGATAGCTTAGAGTGAGCTTACTAGTCTAGGAAGATTAGTGAGATATGAATTAGAGTTTAGTTCCTAGGTTATAGAGTTTGTAACTTGAATGTGCACGGGCTCACGTTGTAGTAGAGTTTGGGTTAAATCCTATAGAGGTGTAGCTCGTGGTTTTTTCTACTCTTGTGAACTGGGTGGTTTCCACATAAACATTGTTGTGTCATTGCTTTACCATTCTATATTATTCCACAGCGCTATTCATAGATCAAGTAGGGTAAAGTATTCTATCCTATAGGCAAAAATTAGGTATCGCTTATGATAGATATCTAATCATGTAATATCAATTGGTATCAGAGTAGGTTCTCTTTAAAAGACTAACACCTGAAGAGAAGATCATGATGAATGCAACACAGAGAATTGGACATAGTAGAGAATATTTGTTTAAGCCATCATTGTTCAATGGTAAGTATTATGCCTTGTGGAAAGATCGTATGGAAATTTATCTAAAGAAGTTGGACTATGAGCTCTGGATGATCACTACAAAAGGACCACTAGTCTCCACTAAGGCCAGACATGATGGCACAAAAAGATCCAAAACAAATGATGAATTTGTTGCTGAAGACTTTAGAATGATGGAACAAAACGCTACAGCAGTAAAAATACTATATTGTGGTCTTAGAAACAATGAGTGCAATAGAGTTTTGGGATGCTCCAGTGCAAAAGAGATTTGGGGGTTCATGAAACATGTACATATTGGCATATCTCGAGAAAAATGACTTAGACGTAAAAATCTCACTAGTAGATATGATTTCTTTGCTATGCGCAAAAAGGAATCAGTCAGGGACGTGTTCATCAGACTCTCTAGAATTGTCTGTTGTAACATCCCATAATTTTGGGTGATGGTTGGAGCACCTAAACGTAGGCAAGTAGACCCGGGCATCGGGGAATTTATGTCATATTCACATATGCAAATAAAGAGATTAGTAAATAAAAGGATGCAGTTCCAAAATAATTTAGGACTTAATAAGTGTGACGATGGGAATTAATAATAATAGTTGTATATCCCCAAAGAGATTATGGACTAGTGCAATATCACACGATTATGATATTGAGTATATGAAGGTTTTATAAGTCATTAAGATTTAAGTGAATTGGGATTAAGAAATCAATTATGTGTGTGATGGATTAATAAATGTTAGTGGGGGGGACAATCTTAATAGGAACATTACGTGTCACATTGCAATGAGTTACCAGGTGACTAAGGTAATAACCAAATAGGTGGCAGCTCGTGGGATTAATAAGTAATGTGAGGATAATCAATATGGGAGGGGGAGATCGTGGTCCATTAATAGACCCATCCGATACGATTGTATAGAACAACATATTTCATTCTACTATTAAAGTAGGTACAACACTCTTTGCTAATTAGAGGATAAGTATAGGCAGTAACGTCCTAGCCTTGCTCTTAAGAATAAAAGCAACATACATCTATTCTATAATTCAAACTTTGTTTTGAGTATGTTCGAGCAGCAACATAATTTCAATTTTGCGGTGGTAATAATTCTTGGAATATAAGATCGAAGTGCTATACGGCATATACGTTGTATCGACGAGTGATCTAACAAAAGGTATGTTAAGGCAAATCATTTCTTCTTTTGGCATGTTTCATGTAACGAAATGTAACCGTAATATTGTTCCATAAATTATTCTACTCTTAGTAGTTAAGGATGTTCATGTTATTGATTTCTATATTAAAAGCATGTCTAAATATATTCCTAAATCCTTATTGAGGTATATGGGAAAGATGTTGATATTCCCAATATTAGCCGCAGGTACAAGGATATTATGTCATCCGATAAGTTCAGAATGTTTCATTGTCATTCATGCATTTTCATTTGCAGTATATTCATGTATTACCCTGGACCCACTTTTGTTATATACACTACTATATGGTATCAATATATATATGTAGGGGATGGGGAAAAGGGAAAGGCGTTATATACGCGTCACCACCTGCAGTTGGTACAGATATCATGAAAAGGAAGATGCCCAATGAGGCTAATATGATTATGCATGCCCACATAGGCCGATATGAAATTATGCCCACAGAGGCTGTTATGGAAAGAAAGATGCCCTTGTGTGGCCAATATTTATATGTATATCGCATTTGCATTATGCATAATATTTAGGCATATGTATTAGGGCCATCAGAGGCATTTATTGCTGGTCAGCTATCTTTGTCGGGGGACGCTGTGTTTCATACCCGCAGGTTCACGTAGGCAAGGCGACGATCCATGTTAGTAGGTTGCTGACTCAGCAGATTTTGGAGCACTCCCCTTATTTCAGAGTGTCGGTTTAATCTTGGTTCGGTATATTTTTGCATGTACATATGGGTATGGCGAGGCCCTATCCCGACCTTTGATGTTGCTGCTCTTAGAGGCTTGTAGATAGATATCATGTGTGTGTAGTAGTCAGGTATGGCCTTGTCCTCCTTGATATGTATATATATATATATAAGTTGGGTTCCGGTTAAGATTTTACATAGTTTTTTTTTTGCTTAGTCCGTATTTATTTATGAGTAGGTATTGACTGTATGGTTAGTGGTACACGGCAGGTAGGGTCCGGGTGCCCGTCATGACCCTCCGGTTTGGATCATGACAAACATTGTATCATAGCATGTTTGTCCTAGGGAGTCTATAAGCCGTGTCTAGTAAAGTGTTGTTTATGGGTATGTTGTGCACCATACTTATAAACATGAGGCTATCTGACATTTAGGGATGGTTTCCATTCTTTCATTTCATAAATCGTGTAGTAGAGTTGAGTTATAATCATTTCATTCCTAATCCATCTCATGTTTATGATTCCGGCAATGCTTACAACAAGAAAGAAGTTCAAGAATATGAGGACGTTGAATACGGCTGCAGGCGAAGGTACTAGCCGATTGCCACACGCTAGTGAGGGCCAGAGTGAGACCTATGGTGTGACTCCTTCATATGAATCCCCCAATTCACCACCATTGGAGGAGATTACTGGAGCTGCAGTACCCCAGTTCCTCCACTTGATACTCCAGATGTGGATCTTGATATGCGAAACGTTGTGCAGTTATTGACTAGGTTAGTGGCCGCTCAGGCCCAACGTCAGGTTCCCAGTCCTTCTGATAGAGCTGCTAGCGTGAGAGCTCAGGATTTCATTAATCTAGACCGTCCGGTATTCACAGGATCAGACCTGAATACGGACTCGCAGAATTTTTTGGATCAGATACAGCGTACCTTGCGGGTAATGGATGCTATCGATATTGAGTTAGTAAAGTTTTCTTTTTATAGACTTCTGGACGTTGCGGTGACCTAGTATGAGACATGAAGCAATATAGGGACCTCGTGCTCTACCATCAGGATGGAGAGAGTTTTCAGAGGCCTTCTTACAGCATTTTCTGTCAGTCAAACTTCGACGGGCCAGGCAGGACAGGTTCCTACGTCTTGAGCAAGGAAACATGAGTGTTCGAGAATATAGCTTGTAGTTTAATTCATTGGTTAGATATGCTCCTACGATTGTAGCTGAGATGAGTGACCGGGTACATAGGTTTGTTAGTGGCTTGGGGCCGCACTTGGTCAACGAGTGCACTACGGCTTCTCTAAATCCGAATATGGATATTGCTCGCATTCAGGCTTATGCATAGAATCTGGAGGATCATAAGAGACAACAGTGGATAGATCAAGAGCATAATAAGAACCAGAATAAGAGGGATCGATCCGTAGGTGACGTAAGAGAATTCATAGGTGGACCTAGACCACAGCTTTATAGATGCCCATCTTACCCGATGGCTAGTGCATCATTACCGTTTTTAAGGATGAGGGTTGATCGATTTGTTCAATCGAGACCAGGTCAGAGTTCACGAGCGTCAGGGTCTTATTATAGAGGGGATTTTATTCAGATGAGGCCACCGTTGGCCCGATGTGAGCAATGTGGTAAGACCCATACAGGGTCATACCGACAAGGAGCAAATGTGTGTTATTCTTGTGGTGAACCTGGTCATATCAAGTGAGAATGTCCGACAGGAGGTGAAGGTGTTAGGGCTCAGTCGGTCGTATCTGCAGCAGCTTCATCACATTTAGTACGCCCGTCAGGACAAAATCCACAGACATCATCCGATCGAGGCAGAGGTAGGGGCCATAACCGCGTTTATGCATTGATGGGATGATAGGATCAGGAATCCTCACCTAATGTTATTACATGTATATTATCAGTATTTTCACATAATGTGTGTGCATTATTAGATCCAGAACCATTACAACCAAAATGCAAGAAAACGCACATCTGGTAGATAAACTAACAGAAGCCTTTCGAGATTTCAAAAACCTACAAAGCCTAAAACCCTCTATATCTATTACAGAAAAACCACTAATTTGTGGATATGGAGGTGGAACATGGAAACCAAATGAGAAAATTATCATATTAACGAAAAAGAACTATTAGTAGTAAAATATGGATAGATATGGGAAACGGATGAAAAAAGAAAATAAATAATCCTGACTAACCCTAACGAAAAAATTAATGCGTTATGGGAAGAAATAATAGTAAGAGAAAAAATGAAAAATACATTAATAATGATGGATGAAATAAAAGAAAACCAAACACAAATGGAAAAAGTAATAAGAGAAGTATTAACAAAATTATGGAATGTATCTGAAGTACCAACATTTAAAATAATACTGGAAAAACTTAACATATTTGTAGAAGAGACAAATAAAGGTAAAGGTAAACAAGTAGAAGGAGAGAATAGTAAACAAGTAGAAGGAGAAAATGAACCTAGTACAAGCAAAGAAAACACAATAATTAGTACTACAACTCAACAACCAGAAATTGTACCGATAGATGCTTGGAGAAGAAGTAAAGAGCAGATATTAGTAAAATAAAACCAAAATTGTCAAAGAAAGTAGAAAAACATTAGATAGTCTAGCAATATTAAGTAAAAAGGACAATTTTAATGGAAAACCAAGAACCTAGTGTACTTACGTTTTAAAAAAACCATGGGAAAAATATAATAGAAAGAGAAAGATACAAGTATGAACCAATAAAAAAGAAAGAAAAAACTACACCAGACATTAATAGAAATTTAAAAGGTGAAAACATTTACCTAAAAGACTCGGAAAAAACAACCAACGAATATTTAAATCTAAAACTAGATAAACAAGAACAACAAATATGTGAATTAAAAACAGAAAACACCAAATTAAAAACACACAATAATGAAGAGTGGTATAACAAATATAAGAAATACAAACACAAGTTTAAGGATACAAAGAAAATACTAAAAGAAACCAAAGTAGAGTTGAAACAAACAAAGGAAGAATTGAATGAAGTAAAACAGGAATTAAATAAGGTAAAAACAAGAATTAGGAGAATTAAAAGAAGAACTACAAATCCTTAGAGAAGAAATAAAAAGGTTAAAAGGAAAAAAGAAAGTGAGAAAAATTAAAACAAGCGATGAAAGTACAACTAGTAATGAAAACACTGAGAGTGATACAGACGAGGATAACAACATTGAATTAGCTAATCAAGAGATACAAGTAGCAGAATTCATAGAAGAAGAAGAAGAAGACTCGGAAATAGTAACAGAAAACAACCAGATAATAGAAGCCTTTAAAAAAATGAAAAGCGTAAATGCAATCATAGAAGATGAACCTGAAAGTGATATAGAAGATGAATTTAATAAGTCTATAGAAACAAAAATAGAAATAGATATATAATAAATGAGGATGCAAATGATTATCACGAAGAAGAATTAGTAGACCCTAATCTAGAAATAATAACAAGAAGACGAACTAGATTACCAAATCATATATCAATAGGACAACAAGATGAGTTTAAAGAATTTGTAGGATCAATGGCACAAGGTGTAAATTAAAATGGATATTTTTTAGACTTAGATAATGTTTATGATGAACAAGAAATAGGAAGAAGAATAAATGATTGGAATCTTGGAATGTATATAGAATTAATGAACTCTACACAAACAGAAAACCTAGGATATATGTATGACTTGATATCTAAAATATTAATCGGAAAGGTAGCGTATTGGATAGAATCTATAGCATACCAAATAAGAGGAGAAGCATTTAGCCATGCAGGAGATTAGAGATCTATGTTAATAATATTTGATATCATAATAAAAAGAGAATTTTTAGGAGGAAAATGGTTAGTAGCACGAGAAAACGTTCTGGCAGAAAGAAAAACTGAGATAATAATGAATCTAAATAACATGAAATGTTGTAAAATCAATAAATTACTAGAATATACAAAAAGTTTTAGTAAGTTCTTCTATGAAGCAAGATTTTTACCACAAGAAGGTTTAATATATCAACAACTCTATTATGACCACTTACCAATACCTTATAATACTGAGATATCAAAAGAATATACTCAACTAGAACCAAAAGAAAATAAATTAGGAGAAAGAATAAGAGTACTAAGTGCGTACCTAATGCGAAAATGTGAAGAATATAGAATGCAACAAAAGATTAAAAAAGATAAGAAAATAGGATTAAGAGAGATATGTGGATTTACAGAAAGAAGACTAGTATTTGGATGTGATGATTATAGAAGAGAAAAGAAATATAAGAAAGGTCTTAAAAAGAGATATCAACACAAGAAATATAAAAGATATAATAATTACAATAGACAAAACCAACAACCTTATTACAAACCTTATAGGAAAAAGGGGTTTAAAAGATATAGAAATACCTCTGAAACTAGGAAAAAATTTAAACATAAGAGAAAATTTAGGAAAAGAAAATATGTAAAACCATTAGAAGAAGAAAAATTACGACAAATAATCAGAAAAGATAACGAATTAAAAGACTTACGAGATGTTATAGAAGAATAGTATAAGTACATCAACATATTAAAATATGGATAAAGAAAAAGAGATAGTACAACAATCTAACGAAACTTACTACCAAATGAATACATATGAAGGAGGAATGACACAAACATTAAGCTTTAAGTCAGAAATATATCAGAAAATGCAAGATGAAAAGGAAGAACTATCTATAAAGAAAATATTTAAGACAAAATGGTTTGAAAGAAATAAAGAAATAAGATATATAACACAAAAGCATGAAAATATAATAGATAAAACTAGTGTAAATGGAAGAACAAAAATAAACTTGATAACAAATGAAGTAATAAAAAGAGAGTTACAAAACTATCTACTAAAGAAGCAAAAAAATATAGAAATATATACTTTGGAGGAGTAGAATTTATCATAAAAGTGTATTTTCAGAAGAACATAGATACACCTATACAAATATACATATTAGATGATAGAATATTAGGAAATCTACAAGATGCTCTAATATCAGTAGAAAAAGGGAATTTAATAAACCAAAAGCTAAAATTTACAGTACAATCAGATTTTAATATATCATTAAAAGATGAAAAACTTAAAGATAGTAAATGTTGGAATTGCAATGAAAAAGGACATTATGCTAATAAATGCCCAAAGTTAAAGAAAAAAGGTGTAAAATATATAAATACAACACAATTTACAATGAGTCTACAACAAATAAAGGAAGACAATAATAAATGGTATAAATATGAAGACTTTTATGTCAGTCAAACTGATGAAGAAAGTGAATCAGAATTAGAAAATATTAACTTTATTAACCAAAACTCAGAAAGCGAAAGTAGTTCTGACTAAATGGAATTACAAGAAGAAAGAAAATTATTAGAGGAAAGAAATTAATGGATACAATATGAAAGGCATGTTCGCCATAAGCTTATTACAACTACAACTACTAGTGAAACAAGAAATAAATACTATAATGATAGATACAAAAAGATTACAAAAAACCTTGGCAGAATACGAGAAAGATTGAGTGAAATAAGATGGAAAAACTACTACAGGAAGTAAGAGAAATGGAACAAGATGAGGAACTTCAACAAAGATTAGGAAAGATAGATTTAGAACGAAACGATAATTAGATGGTAGCAATCTATATAGAAGCTCATATAGAATACAAGCCTAATAAAATGATAAAACAAAAGATCTTTATTGACAGTGGAGCATACTTATGTCTAGAAAAGAATGAGGTATTAGAACCACACAGGTGGAAGAGATCAAAAACACATAGAACAAGAGTATCATGCTTTAACGAAGAAATAAAAGAATTGGATATAATAGTAGAAAATATGAGAATAATATTAGGAAAGACAATATTTAGACTACCAGTAATATACCAACTGAATGATATGAAACAAGAAGTATTGTTAGGAAACAATTTCCTAGACTACTTTAAAACGCAAGTAATAAATAAAACGCAAGTAATAAATAATACTACTTTTATCAAGTTAGTACATTTCAGTGATATAGTTAGATCTAAATCTATTAGGTATAGCCCAACAGATCAAAAAGAAATTGAAACCCAACTAAAAGAATTATTAGAATTAAAATTGATACAAGAAAGTAAAAGTCCACATAGTAGCCCAGCCTTTTTAGTTAGAAAACATAACGAACAAAAAAGAGCAAAGGCTAGAATGGTGATTGATTATAGAGAACTAAACAAAAGGACAATATTTGATGGATATTTTTTACCATACAAAAGAAACCTTATCAATAGATTAGGAAATAAAATATGGTTCAGTAAATTTGATTGTAAAAGTGGATTTTTCCAAATAAAACTAAAAAATGAATCAAAATCTTTAACAGCCTTTAGTGCCCCTCAAAGACATTACGAATGGAATATACTACCATTTGGATTGAAAAATGCACCACAAATATTTCAAAGAAGGATGGACCAAGTTTTCAGAAAATTGACTGAATTTTGTGTAGTATATGTTGATGACATATTAATATATAGTGATGATTTGGAAAATCATATAAAACATCTAGAAGAATTTATCAAAACTGTGAAACATCATGAAATATTATTATCTGAAAAGAAATCCAAAATCTTTAAGAATAGTATAGAATATTTGGGATACATAATAGATAATGAAGAATTACAATTACAAGAACACATTGTAACAAAAATAAAAAAAATTAAAGATAAATTAGAGAGCAAAAAAGAGGTACAACAATTTCTAGGAGTAGTAAACTATGCTTCAAACCATATAAAGGATTTACCACTCTTAAGAAAGTCATTACAAGAATTAACTAGAAAAAGTATAACCTTTGAATGGAAGGAAGAACATACTAAACCCATAAATAAAATCAAGGAAAAAGTGAAAGAGAGTACTACCAATAAGTGGATAACACTAAAGAGAGTACTACCAATACACACACTAAGAATATGTAACATAAGATCAGATAGGAATAGTAACATACAGCTATTAAGAGAAAAATATCTCAATATATTAAAAATAAATTTTGGAGAAAACCCAATGCAACTATGGGAGAAAGAAAAAATATATGCTGAAATCAAATTAGTAAATTCCAGTGATATAATTAGATCTAAACCTATTAGGTATAGCCCAACAGATCAAAAAGAATTTGAAACCCAACTAAAAGTTTTATTAGAATTAAAATTTATACAAGAAAGTAAAAGTCCACATAGTAGTCCAGCCTTTTTAGTTAGAAAACATAGCGAACAAAAAAGGAGGAAAGGCTAGAATGGTGATTGATTATAGAAAACTAAACAAAAAGACAATATTTGATGAATATTTTTTACCATACAAAAGAAACCTTATCAATAGATTAGGAAATAAAATATGGTTCACTAAATTTGATTGTAAAAGTTGATTTTGGCAAATAAAACTGAAAAATGAATCAAATTATTTAACAGCCTTTAGTGTCCCTCAAGGACATTACGAATGGAATGTACTACCCTTTGGATTGAAAAATGCACCGCAAATATTTCAAAGAATGATGGATCAAGTGTTCAGAAAATTGACAGAATTTTGAATAGTATATGTTGATGACATATTAATATCTAGTACTGATTTGGAAAATCATATAAAACATCTAGAAGAATTTATAAAAACTGTGAAACAGCATGGAATATTATTATCTGAAAAGAAATCTGAAATCTTTAAGAATAGTATAGAATATTTGGGACACATAATAGGTAATGAAGGATTACAATTACAAGAAAACATTGTAACAAAAATTAAAAAATTTAAAGATAAATTAGAGAGCAAAAAAGAGGTACAACAATTTCTAGGAGTAGTAAACTATGCTTCAGACCATATAAAGGATTTACCACTCTTAAGAAAATCATTACAAGAATTAACTAGAAAAAGTATAACCTTTGAATGGAAGGAAGAACATACTAAACCCATAAATAAATTCAAGGAAAAGCCTTGCTAAAACATAGAATGCCAACTGAACTAGATCAACTAGAACTTTTTACTGATGCTAGTGATATAGGATGGGGAGCAGTCATCATAGCATATGATAAAGAGGATATAGATAAAGAAAAACTACTAATTTGTGGATATGGAGGTGGAACATGGAAACCAAATGACAAAAATTATCATATTAACGAAAAAGAACTATTAGCAGTAAAATTTGGAATAAAAAGATTCCATTATCACCTATTACCAATCAAATTTGTTGTTAGAATAGATAATACTCAAGTAAGAGCTTTCATTACAAATAAAATAGACCCTTTACCAGAACTAAACAAAAGAAGGAAGTGGCAATCATTCTTTTATTGTTAAAAATATATCTGGAACTAAAAATATTCTAGATGATTTTCTTAGCAGGTATAACGATGTCAACCAGCAATGAAAAATTTGAAGAATATATTACCAGTGTTACAAAAATCATCAAGCAAAACAATGAAGCCATTACAACCAAAATGCAAGAAAACGCACATCTGGTAGATCAACTAACAAAAGCCTTTCGAGACATCAAAAACCTACAAAGCCTAAAAACCCCTCTATCTTCTACAGAAAAACCAAAAACATTTACATCCAAGCTTGCGACCATGCCATCAACTATGTCATCTACTATAACAGCCTCATCTTCTCAAAATCCAACAGCAGTGTCAATGAGTGACAAATTGAAGTTTGCACCTGAATATATTACAGCTTACGAACAAATAAATAAATTTTATGACTATAAATCTAATCCTCATATTTTACGAAGTGCAAAACTTAGCAAATACCCAATATTTTTATGTAATGAAAAATCTAACCCTGATATCGTTGCAAAACTATTTACTTATGGTTTTATAGATAAAATACTAGTAGATGAAACTTTTTACAATATTGCTAAATTACCTATTGTTATAGTACAATCTGCTCAAGCAATGATGGAATCATTTGGAAAAGGTATCTATGGTATACAACTATTTGATGCCTCAACAGATCTAACGGGAAAACCTATTATAATATGACAGTTGTTCAAAACTAAAAGAAATAGCAACATTAGTGGAGATGATGAAGATCTCAAGATGAAAATACCATGTACCCTGGAAAAAAATATCAAGAATGGCTGAGTGCCAAAAGAGCTATTGGACTATTAACATTAAAATAAAAAATTAAAGATATGTTAAGAGCAGGTAAAGCTAGTATTATTGGAAATTCCAAAGGTGGAGAAATTGAAGAAATTATTACCCTATAATACAACAACCCATTTTTACGGGCGGATCTTTTCATCATCTAACAACCCTGAAGATGGTAGGAATATAGATGGTATATTAACATAGTTTAATGTAAGTTTATCAAATAATAAGCATCTAGTACGGAAGCAGATATTATCAATTCAAAATTCATTTTTTAAATAAAAGTCTATAACGTTCTATCAATTTTAACATCATAATTGCAAAGACTTATACTTATCAAGATCATAATTAGAAACACATAGTCTGAAAACATACCTCTTAGCAGATTTTTAAGATCACCGGAGATACTCAACCCACCCTGGCTCTACCTCCCTTTTTCCTCACTGGATTCGACGGGATAAATGGCCTAGGTGCTGGGAGTTGCTCGACAGACTCTTTCTTAAAATTTATTTTAAGAGACGGTGTTTTATGGACTAGTATTGTTCTAAGTATAAGCTTTTAAAGTATTTATTCTCTGGTATTATGATGTTATTCTTGATATGGCTATAGACTAGAAAGGGGTTTAGCTAGACATGAGAGAGAGTATTTCAAAGATTTGAAGTTGTTGTATTTCGAAAGATGATCTTCAAATGTTACAATGAGGCTCTTTATATAGATAACATCGGTTGCTTAGATTATTGGTGTGCGGAAAAGTCTAAAAGTCAATAGTATTTTTTATTACAAAAGTCGTAAAGTAAATAGTATTTTGTTTCTTATCATTGCAGGCTTTTCTTCAAAGTTGTTTGTCGTTGTTGCCATTTTTTCAACTTTGTCAGATGTCATCTTTGTCTTTGATTCCTTGTGGGTCCGACGGCTTTTGGTTGCTTTCTTCCACAAGCATCTTGCAAGATGTCCTTTTTTGCAGCAAAAAAAAAAATCTTCAAATTTTTATTTGAAGCATTCGATACTCCTATAGAATAGGAATGATATCGTTTCAATTTTTTCAATAGATACTCCTATAGAATAGGAATGGTATCTCTTTTAGTAGTATGATGGTAATATATGATAATATATGGGCTTGATGTAGTTAGACTACATTGGGCCGTATCAATTTGTTACATTGTGGTTTTCTGTAGTTAAACTACATTGGGTTGTTTCATGCGAAAGGATTAGAGGATTCTTCTTTTTTTATAGTAGTATGAGTAGTATTAGTATCATTTTTTGTATTGATAACATGTTTTTTCCTCTGGCCTATCAGAAGCTTGTATTGTTCCACATTTGCACTGAAGTGTTTGTGTTTCAGGTTTATGATCCGGTCATGCATATTTGTAAGCTGCATGGTATCTTGAGATAATACGTCGTTGTTGTTGTATAGGGTAATAATTTCTTCAATTTCTCCACCTTTGGAATTTTCAATAATACTAACTTTACCTGCTCGTAACATATCTTCAAGTTCTAACTTATGTTATTGCCTTTTCTTTATTATTTAATTTTTTTATTTAATAAAATAGAACCTTAATTTATCATTTATGGTCTATGGTTAATCTAACTAAATTCGGTGTAAACACCCAAATGCATGTAAATTTTTTTCCATAAATGGAATTAATAAATCGTTACAGAAGTGAAAGGTTAATATAAAATTGTTTCCTAAGAGGATTAAATAAATTTAACGGATGATCACATGGAGAACTCTTGTAAGTCGAAACTTGAATATCAAATGGAGAATAACTTATATATATATATATAAGAAATAAGATGTAATACATACATGATGTTTTATGAATTTCACTGCATCTCATTATCTCTAGACACCATTAGAAGCGGAGAATTTTTTATCGACAATTAGTGAGAGATTTGTGTTAGAAAATATAATTTTTTTATTTCATTTCCACCGATCAGCTCAATGGGAAAATACATGATGCGAAATAAGTTCACATTAAAACGCTGGAAAATTTTCTATTTTTTTGTGTGAAACACTTCGTGCTATTTTTTCTTTTCTAACTGATCCAATCAAAATATTTGGGGGAATACTGGATATTTTTCAATTCAATGAAAAAATATGAGAAAATGGTCAAATGAGCGCCCGACGTTTGATCGAAATTCCAACTACACACCTTATCTTTGTGGGGTCCTATTAAAAGTGAAATATATTGCTCCCTAAATGCTGAGGTGACGAAGAGAGTGTTTCATTATTAAAACATTTTTTATATGTATTTTTATTTAATATTATTTTTCTGATTTTTTAAATTCTCTCTCTTTCTTTTTCATTTCTTTATCTTCTTTCTTCTTCTCTTCAACAAGTCACCGGACTTAGGTTGCCAAAAATATTTCCATCGGCGAATTCCATTTTTTCTCATAACAGCAAATAAGATCAAAACAAGAAAATTCAAAGTAAAAATAGTCAGAAATCAAAACCCAAGAGAACGGGATGCACAAGAGGGTCTTCACTAATGTTAAGATCTGAAGCCTTTATTCTAGAAATCTTTAGTACTCTAAAGAACTTTTTATTCCTATCATCTCCTGTTAAATAGAACCTCTGCAAAAACACCAAAGATGCAATCAATAAAAAAACAACGCCAGTTGGGTTTTTTAATAAAGAAAGAATTATGAATTGAGTTTTTAGTTCATGTCTCTTACCGTTCTTGATCGTAGGATTACTAATTAGGATATTAGTGATCCAGTTAGATCAATATGAACGTGGTGGTCTTTATTGGATAAAGATTAGTTGATCTCATTAATTAAATCACATACATAGATGATGCATATAGAGATATGATCATTGAACTGATTCATTGGATAATTTCTAATGGTTAGAAATAGAATTACCATAAGTTGTCGATGAGATATTATCTTGAGGAGTGTGATATAAAAGTTTCCTTTGACATGAAATCATTATAGTAATTAACAAGTTATTTATTGTACTTTGGTACCGGACACTCATGTCCCTACGGATATGGTTGAAAGGATATTGGGTATGATTAAATGCTTGAAGAATTAATGATTGATTAAGATGGAATCTATAAACTCTTGTCAATGAGTTTAAGCTCTATGTTGTCATGAATTATAAACGACTAATTAAGACCTTGGCCCGGACAATTGAATGGAAGAAGAAAAGAGTTTCTTAAGTCATTCAATAGTCAATTATAATTTGACATGCATACATAGTTGATCACCTATTGGAATTTGACAGTTAGACCATATTGTCACAACCCAAATCACGGGCATCATGATGACACCTACACTATCCTCCGATAGGTGAACCAATCCCAAAACAGTTATAACAAGAAGGTTAATAAAATGTGGAAGAGAACGAAAAGTACAACATGTCAATATCAGTTTCATTTAAAAGCATTACTCATAAACAACCCTTACCAATACAACCTTCTCTCCCAAAACATGTTCTGACTTATACAAGGACTCTAGGATACAACAGGATAAATGACAGTAAAACAAGCCGCCCTGAATGAATAAGGGCGGTCTATCTAAGATGGAAACCAAGGCCGCCAGGGATGGGTGGCCTGCCTCAATCTTCTCGTGCTCCAAACTTCAACCTGAATAGACCTGATACCTGCATCCACGTAAAATATGCAGCAAGTATAGCATGAGTATACAACGTCCCCCGTAGGCATCATAGGCCGACAACGACATAAGTTATATAACATATATAAACATCAAGTTGACTCTCACATAATGTCCCATTCTGGGCAGTTCAATAGTCACGTAAGTTACATATTCTCATTTACTCCATGAAATTATATAAATCACTTATATCACATCAAGGTTTATCAAACATATAAACCACTCAATCACATAGAAGTTTATAAATCATAAAATTCACCAAATCACGTAAAGGTTTATCAATCATAAGTTATACCCTAGATCAGGCAACATACAAGGTTCCTGTTGCGCAACCCATTAATCGCAAGACTCTGTCTAATCATATTCACATTGGACCCCACATAATCGATTTAACAAGCCCATTAGATACGTCGATGCTTAATGCATGACATCATTTAATAATACCTCCAAACGTAATACTACTAGGTTGGATAGTACAACATTGGCTCTTTCATTATCTCTACCCTTTAGGTATAAGTATGACTCCACACAATTACAGCTTGACACGTAGTAGTTCATTAAGCTTTCTCATTATACTTCAAGTAATTACCCCCACCACGCATATGTTTATTAAGAAGAAACCCTATGCACATAAGGCATACAAGTAAACAAGTACCACGACAATACCTAACTATCTCTTTATCAAATAAGCTATCAACCAACAACAACACATAGACACACTTAGTTCCTTTTGACATATAAATAATCATGACCATAGACATCACTGACCACAAGAAACAAATGACATTGATCTCTTAGACTCTTAAGTTATAATCACAGAACCAGATACACAAGAAATAAGCCAAGCAATGGCAACCAATCCAATCTGATAGAATCAGTCCAATAATCAAGATATTTAGCCAATTTCCGATAATCATTCCCAATCTCATGAACTAATCCAATCATTTTACCAATCCAAAGGTAACCAATTAAATAATATATGTACGATATGAATGCAATGTGTATGCCAGGTAACTTTCATATCCAGTATACAGGCATTCAAATTCTATAAACTGCACACCTATTGGGGACCCACGAAGTCCATATACTTATTCGGAATTTCTCAACTGACCCCAGCTCTTGGATGTAATATCATTTGTTGCAGGTGTGCAATCTAATCCTCCACGTATCATCCTCATCTCAATATTTCCAACCATCTCATAGAACAACTTACCTTTTTGGTCTCATTGGACCCACAACATTTCCATACCACTCATATTTCAATATCATCAGAACCATCAGTGTATGAATGCAAATGACAATACAAGGTAAGTAATCAAAATGTATGAGATGCAATTAAGTGTAGAGATGAATGTCACATGCTTTCAAGAAGTCATTAACATATAATCCACGTAAGTCAGAATATCATGTCGAAAGCATTTGTGATGAGTAAACACACAATATCAATTATGGAGACGAGCCCATATAACGGAGTTAAGCCCAAACAACAGCAGTCGAGATCAGCTTAAGGTTGATTCCCCAAATCACCCATCATCACAGTTCAACACCAGTACCCACCCCAAGCGTCCATCACAACCGCTAAGGTGGGACCCCCAGACATGCCTAATACCCCTCAACATTTAGAACTACTAGCATTTCTATTGAAGTCTACAAAAGAGAAACTGTAGCCTACCTCAAAGCCGAGCAAGAGCCACGAACGGTCAACTCTCTACACAAGCCTTGCTCTTTCGGAGCGCCTCGTAGTAACCATAGTCTAACATATATAGACTATACGTTAATAATAAGGCAAATACACATACAATGACTTAGTTTTAGACATACAAAGACATCTAAACCAACCCCAGGCCTGATGATAGGCTAGAACCACATATTTTTAGCTCTATTTCTTATTTTTATTGACTACATTTTAATTGTATTTGAGCTATAATGTTGGATTTTATGCTTATTACGTATGTTTCTTATATAGAACTTGTTTCCGAGCAAACGAATATGTTTGGAGTTTAAATGGAGATTATAGGACTTTTAAGCCTGAATAGAAATCCAACGAATAAAGAGGAATCGAGTTTGAAGTTCGAAGACCGGAGATGAATATTAAAAAGCTAAGAAATTGACGAGAAGGCGAGGAAGCCACTACTGCTCACAGGAGAAATTGGCATGATTTTACTTACTAATTGTTGAATGATTATGGAATGAGAAGGTGGCTTGATGATTAGGTAATGATGGTGTCATGATTGCAAAAGGGAAAATAATTGAAAGGAGTTGGAAACAAAAAAAAGGACGGAACATGTAGTGTTGGCAGAAGAAGATCTTCGGATCTTTTGCACAGCCGCGGCGCACAGGGCGAAGCAGTCCACGTTGCGGTAGTGTAACTTTGTTGTCAGTATTTTTATTCCGAAATTTAAAAGGATATTTCGATCTGGACCTATTTTTGAAGGGTTTAAATACCTAAAACACAAAATTTTGAAAGGATATTTGGACGGCATCATCTTGTGAGACAACTTAGAGTTTCGAGGAAGACTTTGCTACTTTTTACGATTGATTCAATACAAAAGTTTGAATCGAAAGTGGGTTGTAATGACTTCTAAAATTCTTTATTCTCTTATTGTGTTTACTTTTGCTATTATGGAGTAGTTATCTTATGGTTTTGACGGATATGGTGTTTTAGGACTCGCTTATGAATTTATTTTATTTTATTTCTAGAATTCTCGTTTGGAGTTTTGAATGTTATGCATATGTTTTTCTTATTTTAGTTAATCAAAAGAGAACTATTTTATTGAATATGTATGCTAGTATATGTGTGTTGAATTTCAATTCTTTTGAGTAATCGTAAGAGCTCTCTTGAATTGTTATTTAGCAAAGATAGGAAGATACTCAAGAGAAATTTTTCTTCTATTAAATCCAATTGAGAAATCTGCATATGTTCTTGAGTTTCAAATTAGTCTATTTTTGATGATATCTAGGTTATTCGAAAGTAGAGTTAGATTATTACAGGTAGACTAATTACTCGTTGAAATCGAAAGAGTCAAACAGACCTTAGAAAAGAGAACCTTGAACGATTAGAAATTCTAAGTATTTTTTTGCACTTGTCTTGTCATGTGCCCTAATTTCTCCTATCAATAGTAACTATTGATCAATTTCTACATTTTAATTATTCATTAAGTTTACTAGTAAAATATGTTACTCGTGGTTTATATCACAACCTTCTAAATATTTGATTTCCTGAATAATACTGAGCAAGACATTGCTTGAACAGTTAATCCCATCAATCCCTGTGGAGACGATCTTAAACTATATGGGCTCATGGTGCCAAAATACTAAATTATTTGGCAAAGTATCATTACATACTAAATAGTCACATCCTTGAATTAATTAGATATCTAAGCTCAATTGGATCCTTAATTGCATGATTTGAAAAATCACAAATTCTAAACCCTAGAATTTCTCTGAAATTGAAAAGAATTTCAATATTCAAATTAAACACTAAAACATTATCATCTTTAATAAATCATACTTATTCAAAATGTCAAGATAAACTTATCCCTATTACATTCTTAAATCAAAGTTTCATCCCTTCTTATTCTACCATGAAACTTAGAATTCATTTCCCCCAAATTATAGTCTATACCAAGATTAGACCTTAAAATATGAAATATGATGAAAGGATGAAGAATTTTACCTCTAATGAAGAACTTAACCACAACCTTCAAGAAATACCCCTTAGACAACTCTAGCACCGAGATATGATATTTTGGGATAGTGAATCATTTTTAGGGAATTTAACAAAATATGACTGAACAGCGATTCCGCTCCTGTTGAATCGACTCCGCAAGAGCGGTCTCGCTTCAGTAGGCGGAAAAGGAGTTCGCTGAGGCACAGTCACTTGACACCTCGCCTCAGTGCAGAAATGAAAAAACAATCCGTAGATGCGAACTACTAACTATTCAGCACCTTTGCTAGAGTGGATAAAACCCCGTTGGCACCGGTCATTCTGAGGTGACACCATTCTCGCTGGAGTGAAAACAAGACTTTCGAAAATTCTCAAGTCGATTAATCTTTCTTCTAAAATGGTTAAAGGTTACTCTTACCCATAAATTATATGTAACGGTTCGGTGATCGGTGATACTTTAGGAAATCCGGAAACAAACGAGATATTTTTAGGAAATCGGAGCTATAAGGACGAATGAATTTTACATCATTCTTCTACGACTTGAGAGTAAATTGTAAACTTCATGCTATCGGTTGCTTAATAATTAACCTATGGGGTCGCACACTAACGAGTGTCTCGATCTTTGTTAATAGATTAATTGTTTTATTGTTTTGATAATTAAATTAGAAAATCTAATTAGTCAAATAAATAAACTTATTAGTCCAAATAGAATATTATTATATCTTTGCTAGCACGGAGAATATAATGAATATTACGAATAAATTGGAGTTTTCTATTTAGAATAGAAAATTAAATTACATCTCTTGATTGAAATATATATTTGGTATTTATTTATATATATGGTATATAAATATTTTAATAATAACTTACTAGTGAAAATTCAATTGTAACACGTTGGAAGTTAATTTATGGAAAGTCCATAAGGACTTGCTGAGACACAGGTAATCCCATTGGGAATGGGATACATGAATTCCAATGGAAATATATGTGTATGAAAAGTCGATTAAATTGTGAATTCCAATTCACAGTTGAATTTGGACTTCACCTTTACACGTGCACGCAAACCCATTCTAAATGGGGTTTGTTTATTTCTCAACATATACTTTCCTGAAGTCTAATTATGGAATTAGACTTGAACCCCAAGTAAAATCATCACTAGGAAAAAGGATTATAGGTAATATTATATAAAGGGTTTATGGAAGAAATTTTATTATGAGTACGCACTTCACCTTTCTGGGCTTGCATTACCATCTCTGTATATGAATGAGACAAATGCTCACGCTCTGAGACCTTAGCAAAATATTTGCACCTCTAGTGCATATGATCTTATAAGGATCTTTCATTTACTTGCTACAAATATGAACTAGCCAAAGGCTCTCCAGTAACCGGCATTACTGATACTGTATAAAAGCACCAGTTAGACTTGAATTCTTACAATTCAGCTCTATTGCACGATCTATAAGATGAAAGAATAGTAATCATTTCTAAATGTCCGACAGCCTCTCGTTTATAAGTGTGGTACACAACACACTCATAAACAAGACTCTACTAGACACGGCTTGTAGACTCCCTAGGATAGACCTGCTCTAATACTAAGTTTATCACACCCCAATCTGGGGGGTGTGGCCGGCACCCGGTGCCTCACTTGCTCGAGCATACCACTCTGAAACATAACATTTGAACACACAGAAACTCTTGCCGGCAAGGTCATGAAAACCAGGAAATGTATGGAGGTATAACCAACATATATATAGGGCTGACAAGGCCACAATCTGGAAACATAGGACATCATCTTGATATCTCAACAAGAAGGTTAAACAAACCCCAAGAACATATATGCATAAGCATACAAGACCAGCAACGTCATCATACAGATCAACTTACCACATCCAGGCCGACAAGGCCATACAAGACATCTAGACATATATATACCAGGTCTATAAGCCTCTAAGAAAACATAATTGTCATATGGTCAGGACAGGGCCCTGACCTACCCATCATTTGTACGTATACAAAATACTTAGCTCAAGACCTCTGACTTGGTAGCCTCGGAAGAAGTGAAGATTACCAACCAATATAAAAACTCAACAAGCACCTACTGGGGAGGTCTATATGTACATCTACCTGAACCTGCAGCATAAAATGCAGCGTCCCCCGGCAAAAGGGACATCAGTACGAATGAAATGTACCAATATGTAAGGCATGAATAACAACATGAAAGCATAAGCTATAAAGCAAGTTATAAGAAGCTACCTGATAAATTGATAATCTCTATGCCACTCAGGGCGAACAAACAAACTCTGAAACCTTACAGAACCTCATATGCATATATAGGTATCCATCGCCCACTGGTTATAGCTCGGTGGTTTTCATGTATATATAAATGTCCATCGCCCAACCGATTGTATCTCAGTGGTATTTTTATATCCATAAATATATGTAGCCCAAACGATTATGGCTCGGTAGTATTCTTATATGTATAAATGTCTATCTCCCAACCGATTATGGCTTGGTGGTATTTTTATATGTATAAATGTATGTCGCCCAACCGGTGGTACTTGTGAATCAACAAATATATGCTACATATGGGCCATCGCCCATCGATTATAGCTCGGTGGTAGTTATAACTTATATACCTTTTCATATATATATATATATATATATATATATATATATATATATATATATATATATATATATAACTCTCTTGGATTCCACTTACATAAGACTCTTTCTTTCACCTTTTATGACATTTGGACGACTCTATGAATAGTACTCTCGGCTCTTTTCTTTTAGAAAGGAACAAGATATATTACAAATTCAGAATGCCAACCAATAGGCCAACACATTATAAGAGATAGCTATATAACATGAAAGTACTCCCGACAAGGGACAAACTGTTCAAGAATAGGACACTCTCCTTTTGGGAAAACAACATATAGTTTGGAATTCATGCTTTGAAATAAGGATTAGTCATTACATACCTTTGTCACTTGGCTATCAATAGCTCACAAGTTCCCATACGCTCTATGAATGATAATATACATTATATGAATGATTTAAATCAAATTCGGATCAATACACTATAAGTCATCTTACTTAGACATTTCAGCAAAAACCTAAGGTGCATAAAATTCCAAGTTCTTCAACAATGGTAACTCAACACCAAGGCAACACTTTTAACTCTACTTAACTCCATTTTCTTATTCACAAAACAACCAACATGATCCAACACTTTAACGCCAAAATATGGCTCCAAACGAGAAGCTCAACAACAACATAACATAATCCCCAGTTCTTCCAAGAATTGTGATATTCGACACAAATATCTAATATTTAGCTTAACTTAACCTCGTATCTTAGTGCTTTAATCACGTATTTTATGGTGGAATCATTGTATTTGAGCTTATATTGGTGTTATTTGTGTATCTAGGTACAACGTGAACAAATGATGTAAAACCGAGCAATTTTAGTGGATCTTTGATGAAAGTGTGCAAAGGCTGGATGACGAAAATATTTCGCAGCAGTTAGTGAAGAAATTAAGCACTGAAGGTACCATGTGTGTTTTCACTTGCGTCGCACGCACATGGCAGATGTAACATATCTTTAAAGTTGGAAAATAAGACTGACAGAGCCAGTTGCTATGCATTTGTGTCGCACGTCCAAGGCACGTAGACTGCCTCTCTAGATATCATCTGATAACTGAGAAAAGCCAGGTGTGATGGACATGCGTCGCACATCCAGCGCAGGAATGTTGCCTCTCTGATGTTTGGAAATCACAACTCTGCAGACATACCCGCGATGCATGTGCGTCGCGGGTCTATCGCACATGACACAGCGAATTTCCTATTTCAAACGGGATTTAGTTTACTTGTTGTAGTTTTTAACCTAGACTATAAATAGACACTTTTGAACATTTTTTAGGAGAGAGTTCAGAGCTTCGAAGACCTAGAGAGAGATTGGAGCCACCGTGTATACCAGAGTTAACTGGTTTTTACCTTTTCTTCTCCTTACTATCAGTTTTTATATTTATTTTGGATGAATTGTTATTTTTCCTCCATGTCTATATGGAGTTAAACTTCTCGTTCTAGGGTTATGGTTCTTTCATGGATGTTGTTATTTGAATATTGATTTCAATTAATTAGCTTATCGTATTAGTTTATTTATATAATCCTGAGCTTAATTATTTGGTTGCTTAATCACCAATCGAATACTATCTTTGATTCTTAGATTGAACTCGAGAGAGGAATACTAGGATAGCAAAAGGGTTAAATAGAGCAGGATCTCAACCCTGGGCATTGGGGAACGGATTTGAGTCTAGGATAGAGATACACCTAGTTCTCCCTGTTTGGTTGATATACATGAAATAAAAATGCATTTGTGTTAAGTTTCATGATCATAGAGATATAGGCGTGAAAGTAACACGAATAGGCGGCTAGAGGACTCGAGAGATTCGTAGTCGTAATATCAATCAGTATACTGGATAAATTAAGAAGTTGAAGCAATTGAAGAGTACAATGTGATTGTTAGATATCCCATAGTCGTAGATCAATTTCATATCACTGATAATATAAAACCCGCTCTTCTTTGTCGAAGTTCATTATTTGTTTTCTTTTTATTTTAATTAGCTTAGAATTAAAGCCTACGTATCTCATCTCTTGTTTAGATAATTAGGATCGTTTGATTTAGTAAATAGTTAAGCACAAGTCCCTGTGGGTTTGACATCTGATTTCTAAAATTACTATATTACTTATACGACCACGTATACTTGCGTGTGCGTTTGAGAGCAACAATGATAACTCAACACCAAGGCAACACTTTTAACTCTACTTAACTCCCTTTTCTTATTCACAAAACAACCAACGTGATCCAGCATTTTAACACCAAAATATGGCTCCAAACGAGCAGCTCAACAACAACACAACATAATCCCAACTTCTTCCAAAAATTGCTTTGCAAGCTCTTAGTAATAACACTCCTACAACTTGTATAAACTCATGTACATGAAGAAGAAGAATCTTATCTCAAGGACCGTAAACCATCTTCCTAGAACCTCTTTCTTGCAACTACTACAGTCTTCAACTTCAACACAAGAGAAAGGAGGAGTAGACTACCTTCACGGAGATTCTAGCGTCAGATTCACATTGTTATCCTTGATTTTTGGTCTGGGGTTATAGGAGAAATCTTGGAGAGAGTTTAGGAGCTTTTAGGATGTGAAAATGGTGAGAAATTTAGATGAGGGTCGAGCCCCACCACTTTATAAAACCCTCAAATTTTCCACCGCCTCACTTTCACGCCCCGTAGATCCATTTCACGGACCGTGAAATGACACTGTGAATTAGCTAAAGTTTTTCAGGTTTCTACCGCAACTGGGGTCGCTTTGCAGCACTTCATTAAAATGTTCATAACTTTATGTACAGAACTCCGATTGACAAACGGTTTGTTGCGTTGGAAATTAGACTCGTTGAACTTGAATTTAGACAGGTTATGCACCCCATAACTATTTACTAGAAGATATACCCCTGAAAGTTGGGCCGAAAATTCTGTCCAGAATTCTGCCTGCCTATCCCCGAGTTTCGATGAACTTAATTTATTTGATTATTTTAAGCCCGAACTCCTACAAAACTTACGCAACACCTGTTTAAACTCATTTCCATCCATGTATGGATTCTTAGCCTCATCGGGCTTACTTTATTTTACTTACGATGCATACGAGCGTGAAAACACGTGGTGTAACAAGAAATATTACTTTCAACACATTTTGTATGTATAAGCTGTTAATTGCAAATGCTGTAAAGATTGTCTTTAGCTGTAAAGAACGTTCTTGATTTTTCTGTTTCAAATACTTAGATCCCTAACGTGATTCTAACCAGTATATACGGTGATGACTTTAAAATACAAGGGATATATCCAAAATCAAGACATATCATAGGGGTGTTTAGTGTAACTAACACAAAAATAAATGTCAAAACCTTAGACACTATGGGCGAAATCATTGTATAGACATTTCAAATTCACAAAGAAGGAAAGCACGATGATTAAAACAAAAGTTAAAGGAGAATATCAACTTTTCTTGTAGAAAAATAATAAAAGAATACAATGTAATCTTGTTAAAGAACTCTAAAGAAGTGACTGGTTTCCCTTTGGTGGCATTGAGCTCTGTTGATAGCAGAAGGGATCTCCAAAAGGGTTTGCGGACCCCATATATGAAATTTGTTGAGGGTATTGACCTTGATACTGACTATGTGATACCATCATCATATTTTGCTGTGGGAATTGTTGTTGTTGCATCAGTATTTGTTGTTGTTGTTGTTGTTGTTGCTGCTGCTGAGCCATCATTGCCATTTGTACATTTGTTGGAGGTGCTATTTTGTTTGACATCGCAAAGGGGTCGTGTTGATTAAATGGATTCTGGCCAGGGATTTCATACCCGTATCCTGCACTATAGCCAGCATTTTGCAGTTGTATTTGCCTTCTAGTTGTATCATCTTCATACAAGCTGTCAAGTAATAACTTGTCGAATCCCCCAGTCTGATACAAGACCATAATGTAAATTTGCAGAGTTTAGGACATGTCACACAATTGTGAATTCTTGACCTCATAAGAAGTTCGAAAACAAAATATGACTCGAAATCTTAAAATGAAAAAGGAACATTTTTTAACTTTGTCTACCAAAAGGATAATCATGCGTTACACAAAGGACTATACCAATTTTTTATCTCGTGTGACTTGGCTCGTGTTGTTGCTCGATGCAGTAACAAGAGCCAGTTCCCATCCTGACGTGCTTCCAATTTCACTCAACTGATAACTTGATGATGGATTTTCTTTACCTGTATGACATTTTTAATACATCAAATCGATAAGTAAGCGAAAATTGCAATAGAAACTTCCTATTTGCAGCAGAAAAGTTTCATAAATTACCAGGTTGAATAATCGCAAGAGCCAACGCGTTGCTTTCCTCTAACTCTGCAACTTTTGGATCAACTTCATTCAAACCCTGCATGAAAAACAGCATAAAACATGGATCTATGAGACACATCTTTTAACGTAAAACTCCAAGGGAGTGAACTAACAAAAGCATACCAACAAATCAACAGGCTCATCAGTCGATATCAGTGGTGGAGTTTCTTCTATTTTTTCAGGCTGAGGTTCCTCTTGCGCTTCAACCTGCGCTTCAACCTGTTCCTCTTTATTATTTTCAGCTGCTTCAGCTTGCTCTACCCTTTCTTCAAGGATAGGTTCTTCAGGTTCTTGTTTTGTTTCTCTGTACTCCTATCAGATAACAATGACAAACTCCATTGAGGCCACTAGTACATAGCTAGAAGCTAGAATTTATATTTATTTTTTCCAGCCTTAAAATTATAAGAACAAGACTAACAATAGAAGAATGAAGGCAAATATTAGTAGATATTGACTGAAGTTTTAGCTGCAAACTTTTATTTTGCTGGTCTTTTTTATATTATATACTCTATATTCTTCCAACCTTTTTTTTTCTTCTAAATTATCCTCTTCCACTCTGAAGATCCCATACAATAGGCATTAATATGACAGGTGAGTGACTCAGCATAGCGCTGACGCATTGTGTTTGGTGAATGGTAGCTAGACGTAGGTGTTCTAAGGGTTGATTTCTAGGGAGGGATCTTTAAAAAGGTTGTTTCTCTTTACATGAAACTGGTTTATAAATTGGCTTCAACCTCAGTTCTCTAAAAACTTGGGACTCTCTCTTTTACCTGTCAAACTCTTTGTATATGGCTTGGCCCAATCTGAACTATTTGAGCTAAGGTTCAAAGATCAATAGAGAAAACACTGGCAAGTCATACTAGTCTAAGATTTTGAATATCTTAATTATGTTTGTTTGTGTGATTACAAAGGAAAAAATAGTGTGGTCCTAAAATGAACCATAGCTCAAAAAGTGTCGATCCAGGGTATCTTACCAGCCTCTTACATGACATGGAACCTGTCTGAGGTGCTTCTCTTATGTATTCCTCCATAGTTGCCAGGAAGGAAACAGGAGGCTGCAAAATTACAAAAAGAAAAATTGATTCATAAAGATGGTGCAACCTTCAATAGAAACTGTCTTTCAAGTTTTAAGCAAAATGAAGAGACCTGTTTCAAAACAGGAAACTGAAATGTGCGAGCAAGATCCAACCCTCTGCAGAAGTCATAAAAATGAGCTAGACTTTCAGCCTACATTAAGGAGGGGAAAAGGAAGAAAAATAACTTCAGATTAGCCATCACATATATTCATATAGGATATATTTTTACTACATTCTGAAACATTTAGAGATCCTTATACACCTGTTTCCCAGCTCTTTTATATATGTTGAGAGCTTTTATAGCATCATGCTTGGACATTTCAAAAAACTGCATAAAAGTGAGAAAGTGACCTATTACTATTCCAATAAGATAAGAAACTAACTGGTAGAAGTTTAAAGAGGCAAAAAAGGATCTCACAAAATCAACAAGGTTTATAATGCCGTCATTGATTGCACAATAGATCTTGAAGCTCTCCTTCAAAACCTGCAGTAAGTACAACCGGGATTGTTATCTTGACTTACGTTCACAACTAGCCTTACTATAGTCAGTGTCCATTTTGCTTTCCTTTTGTTTTGCTTTTGTTGTCTTTGGACTTTGTCTGTTTTATGATATAAAATAGCCCTAGTGGCTTTAACTTTAAGAAAAAATATATATAGTCAATGTCCATGTAGTTTCACTTATTTCATTCATATAAAGGATGAATTAGCTACTACCAGTAGATGCTTCTACTGGGATAATTAAGACTGAGCTAATGGAGAACCTTTATAATTCAACTTTATGGAGTAATCATCCTTAGATGAAAATGTATTAAGAAATTCATTTCTCATCCACATGAATTTTAGATCAAGTGTTAAACATTTCCCATCTTGTGGAATCTCCCTTCGTTCTTCTATTGCGTAGACTACTTACTATTCACGATCTAGGCATTTCTACTAGTTCAAAGAACTTGTGAAGTTCATGTTGCTCACCAAGCAGCCTAAGCCAAATTTTATATTCATCAGAATCCAAACCCTTTATGAACTTTATAAAATATCCGTGAACTTCCAAGTATGATTAGTTGTTCTAAAGGCGTGTTATGAGGTGCAGTCAGATTGTCATAGGTGTAAAGGACTCAACATTCTCCCTTTGGGCAGCCAATATTAGCGCTGTCAACAGGTCCTAGAAGCAAATATCAGAGATAAAGGTATGATAAAACTGAGCAGGCACCAACCGTGAAGCTAGAGACCTGCCATGATGCAGAGAGTCTTGACTACTCTTTATTTTTTGTTTAGAAATTTTTTGTCTCTCAATGAGTAGCCCAAATATGTTTGTATATCATGACTTTACTCTTTATTGTTTTGTTAGATTGCACTAAGGAATGTCTTCTGGTTAGAAATTTTCTATCCCTAAACGAGTAAACCAAAATATGTATAAACTTTCTTCACTTAGGTCTACAAGCCAAGAATCGGAAAAGAGAACAACAACAACATACCCAGTGTAATCCAATAAGTGGGGTCTGGGGAGGGTAGGCCGTACGCAGACCTTACCTCTACCTTGGGAGGTAGAGAGGTTGTTTCCGATAGACCCTCGTCTAAGAATAATGCAATACATCAATAACAACAAAGCAGTAGAGCAATAACAAAGCAAGTCAAATAAGAAAGGAACAGTGACTAAAACAACAAAAAATATGCTATGCAGGAACTTCTAACTTCCCTATTTCCAAAGGAAGAAAGAAAGGTCGAAAGCTCTCTTTCGAGAGCCTCTTTTGTTGGGCTCGGCGGACTGGCAGTGTAGGGTTCGGCTAAGCCTGCTCTTCCTAGCTCTACTCTATGAGACTTGCCTGTCAAAGGCTAACTCTCTTTGGGTTAGGGTTCCAAATTGAAGTATTCTATAAGACAAATGCTGGTAGCAGTGGAAAGCGAGGAGATTCACGACTCAGAAAAGGACTCGATTTACTGATCTCATCTTTTACGGAATCGATCCTCTGGGGACAACGATAAGCGTGAGGAATGGCACCTCAGCTTACCAAGCACTTGCCCGTTGCTCCTGCCGGCTCCTGCATTTCCACGAACGTGATCTATCAAGAAGTCTTATTAACTTTGCGCGTCGAGCCGCCGACAACTCCCAGGGTTCACTAAAACATGCATGCTCCACTTGGCTCGGGGGGATATAGCTCAGTTGGTAGAGCTCCGCTCTTGCAATTGGGTCGAGAAAGTCGTTGCGCCTTAGCGCATCACTTTTCTTGCTCGTTAGCGTTGTTTTTTTATTGCAGCTAGATGTTCTTCGAGCCCTGCTTCTCCCTTCCCCCTCTCCCCGTTCCTACCGTCCAAAACAGGCCTATGGAGTATAGCCTGTAATAGGCGACCATTTCGTGCGGTTCGGGGGGAACTTGAGAGCGCCCGACAGCAGCGTCTTGACCCTCATTGCTTCATTGAAGTCCCTCATGGAAGAAGAATTGGTTGATGTAGAAGGCTTATTTGTTATCGTATCCACCACATAGTTTACAAGAGACAATAAATAATAACATAAATCAAAGGACAAGAAACTACAACAGAAGAACTACGCCTACTAGTATGGAACTCTCTACTACTACTCTACTACCCTAATCCGTGTCCTCCACAACCTCCTATCTAAGGTCATGTCCTCGGTAAGCTACAACATAATCCAGGTCTCAGTTATCTGCCATACCAGTGCTAAGGCATACTGAATAAGAAAGTTGTAGCAAGCTCCTCCTTCAGGCTGAAAACCCCACAAGATATTAGAAACAATGTCAGGATATTCAAAAAAAGAAAAGGCCAATATAGGTCAATACAGAATTAGGTAAATTGTCACCTGGCAACCAATCAAACGATAGAGAAGCTGCTGCAACGCTGGGAGCTGCTCTAATAGTTCTTCAGCATTTAAGAGCCTTGTTCTGCTATGCACCTGATGCAATCTCAAATCTACAATAATTTTCCTCAGGAATCTGGCATGAAACGAACAAATTAAATGATGCAGAAAAGGGGACCTTGTTAATTCCAGGTGAAGTTTTAGTCAATCTTTCTGCCTCAATATCATACTTCAAAGTCCTAAAACACTCAAGTCTTTCCTCCAGAAAGAGTCCATAAGTCCGTACCCATGCAGAGCAATCCCAAGCTGTCATAAACGTACAACAATGTGTAAGATGTGAGAAATTATGGGACAAAATATATTATTGAATTGTTGTATGTACATGATTACACTGAGCTCTATTTATATACACTCCATTACAATCCTTTTCCTACTAGGATACTATATATGAAATCTTATTCCTATTCTACATGACAATCATTTTCCTAGTAGGATACTATATATGAAATCCTATATTCTAACACTCCTCCTCAAGATGGTGTATACAAATCATATGTACCGAGTTTGTTAAGATGTAATTAATACGAAGACCAGTGAGGGACTTGGTGAAAATATCTACAAGTTGATCACTTGACTTCACAAATTTTGTAATAACATCACTGGAGAGTATACCTGATCTGGATTGAGCAACCTCAATACCTAGAAAATACTTCAGTCTGTTGAGACCTTTAGTACGAGTCATGCCAAACTCCTGAATCACTGTTCTGAACTTCCCAAACCCCGCTCTGGAAGACTGTTTCAGACCATAAAGTGACCAACGCAATCGGGTTAGACTCCACCTGAGCAACAAAACTAGGTGGTTGCTCCATATAAACTTCCTCGTCAAGGTTACCATGGAGAGAATAACATACTTCACAAATGTATCCAAGCCTATTACAATAACTACACCTAGGTCGAGATCTTCCAAGGAGACCTCTTCCTCATCGCTTTTTCATGGACGGTGATGTGCGATTTTTTGATCTCCTCCTTAAGGATTTTGAAGTAAGGTTGTCCAGTGGGTCGGGTAGGCCTGATCCTGACCCGGCCCGCCCCGTCCCCCTCCACCTTTGCAGAAATAACCGTTGCACAACGACTCAATTTCAATTTTAGCCGTTGGCAACGGCTATAACAACCATTTTGCCCCCTACCCCCTTAATATTTATTTTTAACCCCTAAGTATATTTACACTTTAACCCTATTTCTCAACTATAAATACCTCATTTTCCTCTTCATTTTTCTCACAAATCTTCCTACCATCTCTCTAATCTCTCTATCTCTCTCTACAAGTCTACATTGCATACTAAATATTATATTTTATTTGCTAATTTCTATCAAAGTTCAAAAATTGGGAGTGAAACTGGCAACTAGCTTGAGGATCGTCGAGCAAAGTTTCAATTTTCAACCTCGATTACACGTCGGTGTTTGGTACCTTCGTTCCTTCATTAAATTATTATTGTTACTTAATTTTAATTATCGTACTTAATTTTATTATCTTAATTATTTATTTGCATAATTATAATGGAATGAAATGGACGTTTTTCTGATAGAGGTACTAGGGGTAACAGGGGTAAAGGTGCATCTTCTAGTAATCCTAATTATGATGATTTCACCCATATAGATGAAACTGATTTTTTTAATGTTAATATTAATATATCATTAGATCATGAGGTATATTCTACATCTGAACCAAACTTTAATTTAGAAAATGAATTAGAAGATAATTTAGATAACACACCCACTAGTGCACCTCCACCTCAGGCTCAGACTGAGTCTCAAACTGAAACTGGAATGCCTCATATTCCCCCTAGTATGAGTCGAGGCCAAAAACAACGAAAATTAAAATCACCTGCATGGAATTTTTTTGATAGGGACATTGATAATCAACTAGCTATATGTAAAATTTGTAGCGAAGTTTATAAATTTAAAACTAGAAAAGGTCAAGGTGGGACGGGAGGTTTAATGAGACATGTAGAAAAACTCTCACAAAGCAAGGTATAACCAATAACTGGCTGAAAAATTGGGTGTGCAAATTCCTTCTAAGTCGGGACAAGGTTAACATAGTGTCCCCGATCAAGTACAGGATCGAATTAACCCGATGACGGGGGAATTATAGGTCCTAAATATGATAAACACAGAGATAGGGAAAATTTAGCAAAATTAATTATTGTAGAGGGTTTGCCTTTTTCATTTCCTTTCTCTCCTGGTTTTTTTCATTACATTAGAGAAATATATAATCCTGCTTTTAACGGTTTTCCTAGATCAACTGTTAGAAGAGATGTTTTTAAATTTGCACATTAATATCAACAGTATTTACGTTATGCATTGTATCATTTTAATGGCAAAATGACTATCACTTCTGATATAGGCCGTAGAACTAACGGTAATGATTATTTAACTGTCACATGTCATTGGATAGATCAGAATTGGTCTATGCAAAAATGTATATTAGCATATAGATATATTGATGATAGGTACACTGGAGCTTTTATTTCAAGAAATATTCATGAAATTTGTGAATATTATGGAATTATTAATAAAATTATGATTATTACATTAGATAATGCTTCTTCTAATGATTATGTTGTAAATATTTTAAAAACTCGATTTACTCCATCTTCTCCCGATATTTTTCATGTTAGATGTGCATGTCATATTTATAACTTAGTTGTAAATGATGGCCTAAAACTTTTTAAAAACATCCTTGATAAAGTACAATTTACTATAAACTTTATTTTTAAAGGTAATAAAATACAAAGACACAAAGAGTATAAAAAAAACTTGTCATAATTGTGGATTACCTTATAGAAAAATTCCAGAAGAAATTTCGACTAGGTGAAATTCTTTGTATGAGCAACTACTTGTTGCTCACAAGTATAGAAGACCTATAACATTATTATTTAACGCCCATAATCAAAATTCAGCGGATATGCTTGTAGATGATGATTGGGATAAAATTTTGGAACTTATCACATTTTTAGAGAAATGTTTTCTAGCTACTAAGGAATTTTTTGGGATTTATTATCCTACTATTTCATCTATGTTATTTTATATAGCTCTAATATTTTTGTTACTTAATGAATATATGCAAAAACCAACTTACAAGCCAGCTATTAAAAATGTTTATAAAATTAAAAAAATATTTTTTTCCTATTCCCACTATTTATTTTATTGGTGTTGTATTAAATCATACTATTAAAGTAGACGGTTATAAAGCACTTGTTGAAACGATTTATGAAAGCTTAGAAATACTTCCAACAGACTCAACTGAAGAATCAACTGACGAACCAGCTAAAGAAGAAGTTATATTTAGCATACACACCGAATGCAAATATATATATATATATATATATATATATATATATATATATATATTACCAAAAGCAAAGTGCAAATAATCAACTGGCTCGTGTACTATCTTCTTCTACTTCACTGCAACCTAATAAAAGACATGATGTTTCTGCTTCTAGTATTCAAGGCCTTAGAAATAGAATGTATAGTGGTTCAAGTTCTTCACAAATTAACGAGTTTGATGTTTATGTTTTGCAGGGTGTTGTACCGTACGAATCAATTGTCAATGAAGATGGACGTGAATACTTGCTGAAATACTAGAAGGAGAATGAGAAGACATTTCCGACACTATTAAAGATGGTCCAAGATGTGTTGAATATTCAAGAGTCATCAACAGCTTCTGAAAGCACTTTTTCTAATGGAAGGTTTCAAAAATGAGAGCACATATACGCATTAGTGGGAGACAGCTTGGAGATTGCAGTTTTATTCAGAGATTGGATTAGAGCGGAGCTTAGAAGGTGCGGTCAACCAGAGATCAACGAAGAAAACGACTACAACTACAACGAAATCTTATCCGAGGGAGCAGGAAGTGACGTTGAACAATTAGACCAACAACTTCTAATTCCAAACACTCGCAGGCGTGCAGGCGTTTTGAGAGAGCGCAAAACTCTAACTTGAGTAAGTGCCAGCCACGCAAAAGGGTTAGCCTGAAGTGGTGGTTTAGCCAAAGGGGGAATCTTGCTTCTAGCTTTGGGCACCTCTGACATAAACAGAAATAGCGTATATACAAGGCTAGCCTTTTCTAAGAACCCTATTTAGGGAGTGCAATAGAGAACCTGAGATCCGATGCGAACAATCAGTCGAAGGAGCGGAGCTTAGAGCCTTTACTTTATGTAAAGCGCAGCAATTTGACCAACAACTTCTAATTCCAACAGAAGATCCTCAAAAGATTGTGAGGATATTAGAAAGAGTATGGTTGAATATGTAATTTTTTTAATGACAATTTTACTATGTGATTTGCAACATTTGAACTACGAAACAAAGTTGCAATTTTGAAATTGTATTACAAAATAAATCATATTTCTATTAAATAATATAAGAGGCACAAAAACAACCTTGGGATGTTTTTATTCACTATCTTGTTCAATTATTTAAGTGTTTAAATATATTTTTTTAAAATTAAGTGTCTAAAAAAATTAAAATCCCCCCAAATTCCGTCCCCTCTTCCGGCGGGATGTGGGACGGTACGGGACCTCTTTCCGTCCCGCCTATCCCGGCCCGCCCGGTCCGCCAAGACCTGGTCCCCACCCCCACCCCGTCCCCCCAAATCGTGCCCCGTCCCGCCTCGATCGGGCCCATTGGCCACCCCTATTTTGAAGTAATCATAGGACTTGAACTTTCAATTCTCGTGTTTTTAGAGTTAAACATATCAATACCGAGAGACGTGGCGAAATTTATCTTGAAAGATGGATGGAATATGGCGAACACAACCCAAGAAGAAAATCATTGAGATCTGGCCAGAAAAAGGTGCATGCACGGCGCGTGGATCTGACGTGCTAGCTGGAGCTGGCACTTCGAGCGCCACATGGTGGTGCGTGAGTGGGTATTTGTCAGAGCCGCTGACTGGGTTTTGGTCGGAAGGGACTGGTATACCTCGTGGTGGTGTTGGAATTTGCGCAACACTACCAGAAAGTAATTTTGGCGTAGACACCTATGTTGTCACCGAAAATATTGCACGGTGACTGATTTGCTTTCTCGAAAATTATTGGAAATTTGCACAACAATTAGTTTCTCACTAGCTTGAACCTGATCTATGTTGTGGTGGTGTTGGATTCTGCACAACACCACTGAATAGAGATGTGACACTAGTAGCCACCGGAACAATTATGCGCGGTGGTGATTTTTTTTTTCTAATCTTCGTTGTTATATTGCACAGCGGATATTTTCTTACTAATACTCTGGAAGAGAAGGACGTAAAACAGTCGCCGAAATTAAGGCACGGGACTGTGACGTATTTTGTAGATAGGATCGGAATGATGGCACGACCCTACGGGACGAGAAATTATGTTGGAAAAGTTGTCGAACCTCGAAGAAAGTGGTATGGGTCAGCTCGGAATCTCTACGCGATGCTGACAGTAAAAATAATTCTTAAAAGAATGGCCCGAAATAGACTAGAATCACCGGAACCCTAATTTCGACAATCAAAATCTGGTAATTGTTCGCACAGCACTGTTTACGGAGTACTGTTCATGCCGATTTTTTTTGTTTCGGTGATAATATTCTATTATCTGAAGGAGAATATTTTATTTATAAATACCTGAAAGTTCTCTATAATCTTCTCTCTATCATTATCTTTGGTCAGACGGGCGACACACATTTTCTAGTGCCGCATGCCGGCAGCGGAAGTTCTTTGATTATCTACCATGATCGTAGAAGCTCTGATACCATGTGAGAAATTATGGGAGAAAATATATTATTGAATTGTTTATTTACATGATTACATTGAGCTCTATTTATACACTCCATTACAAACTTTTTTCTACTAGGATACTATATATAAAATCATATTCCTATTCTACATTACAATCAATTTCCTTGTAGGATACTATATATGAAATGATCTATTCTAACACAAGATATTCAATGTTGAAACACACCTACAGACCATCCGTGCGAACATGGAAACCACAAAAAAGAAAACAGGAAAAAGTCATGACGGTGCTTACCAAGTGTACTGGAGTCATCCTTAAAGTTGGATATTTGGAAAATATGTCCTCTGTGAGAGAAGTGCAGCAACTCTTCTTTAAATGTAGGGTCACCTTCTCTCAGAACTCTGTGAATAACTATCAGTGTCTTTAGTGCAACCTGAAACATTTGATCATTCATTGAGATTAAAAAGTTGAAAGAATAATTCACAATCTCTTTGATAAGCCACCATGCATGTGAAGTTGAATTCTCCTTTCTTGCAGCAAATAGTACACACACTCTTTACCATGCAAATTCAACCGTTCATTAATTGTAGCTTCCAGCAATCAGAATAGACTATTATAAGTTATTCAAAAGAAGTAAAGCTACGTATTAAATCATTAAATTAGTTAAGAAGACTTACAATCCAGTTGCGTGTCTTTTCCAACCGTCTAGACAGTGCATGAATGCAGTAGGCAACATCTGCTCGTGGACGTGTAACCGATGTTGCAGCAAATATCACTAAGGGAAACAATCTCAATGAACATCCACAAGAGATGAAGAGAAAAAGGTTATCATTAATATTTCAGTCCATTACAAATGTACGTAATTGAAGGGCCTGTCTGTATTAATCAATTAAGAAATAAACGATTATACCATCCTACAACCACACAAATTAAGGTATAAAACAAAAACAAAGACTTGAAAATGTGAGAAACCAAATATAAAATGTTGAATTGACAATTCAGGTAAAGAGGGAGAAGATATATTGTACGTTAAGGGATTTAAACCATAGCCTCAATCAGTGATCAAGCAGATATATAATTTAGCCCTTGGATGAAATACATGATTATCTTAAACAATCAAAAGAAGAAAAATTCTACAAACTCACTTGCAACATGCCTTTCTTTTGGAGGGCTTTCAACGTGGTTTGTTGCCTTAACAATCGCGATATCCAAATCCTTAATCAAAACCAAAAAGATAATTCCATCCATCAAGAAATGCGCATTAATTAGACAAATTATTAATCTTAATTAAAGGGGAAAAAATATTTGATATGCAGACCTTAAATTCACTGTTGACCTTGGCTAGGCCAACCTTGGTTGAATCTTTAAGTGCCCCATAAGCTTTTCTAAAGCTGTCCATTCAAAATCTAAACCCCCAGAAATGATTTTCTTTTCTGGAAATAAAAAATCTCTTCTTGGATCAAATGTTATCAAGATAAAAGAAAGAGAGAAAAAGGTTGATAAGTTCTTCTTCTTCTTCTTCTACTCTGGAAATCATAAGCTTCTTTTTTTTTTTCCAATAACAAAATAGCCAACCATCTCCCCCCACCCCCCCACCCCTCTCTCGCTATCTCTTTTATTAAAGATGATTCTAATATTTGACTTCTTGTACATTTAAAATGAAAGCAGCATAAAAAGGACAGTTGTGCAATGACAAAGTATACATGGTCGTTTGGCAGTTGGGGGACGTTAGACTAGGTAAATGCTATGCATTTGATACAAATGATACATACAATTATGCAAACCGTAGGTTTTAACAAGGTGGCTTTTGTCTTTTTTCCTGAATTTGGATGTTTTTAGTTTGGACCCGAAGTATGATTATGTTGATAAAACAAATATTGGAAATGAGGCAAAAAAGAATGGGAGCCATAATGAGCCTGTTTCTATTTAAGTTGTGGAAAAAAAAAAAGCAAAAAAACTATTGCCACTAATTTTCTATTTCCACTTTACTAACATAAAATTCATGCTTGTTTTGCCATTTTTGCTCTCGAAATCTTTAAAAAAAATGAGGGTTAATTTTCAATTAAGTGATTTAAGATCCCTATCGTTTCTCACCGATCCCGAGGTCCGATTTTTGAATAATACAAAAAACACATTATGATAATCCAAAATTCACTCATTAAACTTCAACTACTACAACAACAACATACCCAGTAAAATCCCACAACGTGGGATCTGAAGAAGATAGAGTGTACACAGACCTTACCTCTACCTTGGTATGTAGAGCAGTTGTTTCCGAGAGACCTTCGGATTAAACTTCAACTAAAATAACTTAAAATTTTATTTGCGTACTTAATGAATATGGTAAATTGTCTACCATGTATATGAATATATATCAGTTAAGGTCAACACGAGTGTTTTAAAAGATTGGGGATGAGACCAGACACTTTAGTTGATACGGAACAAGAATTAAGCACCAAGGAATGGGCGATACGCTTCGCTGATCTTTCAATTTCACTATTTTATAAGTTAATAAAACAAGTATAGTAATACAAAAGATGACGAGTACATGAAAATAATTATAGAAATTCGCGTCACCCTTAAAACAATGCTTAACGGTGCATAGTATAATATACACTCAAAGAGAAGGATTGCTTCACTAGAATGAAATGTGCAGCAGTTATGCAAAAAAACTGCACGGAACATCTATTTTTCAAGTGCTGTTACATAAAACACACCTTGGAAGGCTAATGTACATACAGAACACAGAACAGAACCCATAGACGACCACCAAGTGGATTCTGTTTTGGCCGGGGAAAGGAGGCTTGTTCAGTCATCAAAGGTGCTAAGGCATGAAGTCGGGAGACTATAGACCAATAATACGCACTATACCTACCAGATTATAAACAATGATACTATTCATCAAAATCGGAGTCTTCTTCATACTCTTGATACTCTCCACTTTCCTGCACAAAATTTCCATCACATGGCAAGAAACACTGCCTCAATTTCTGCAATAACACCAGTTGAGGAATTAATGAAAATAGGAAGAGGAAGCTTACCTTTTTCTTGTTAAAGTCCGCTGTGGCTCTATCAAACTCTCTTCGTTTCTCTGTTGCTATATCATAGTAATGCACTTTTTCCTAACAACCAGTAAAATCCAATATAAATGGTTTCTTCTCGAATTTTCATAACTCTATTTCCAGAGGAAACAAGTGCTTTAACAGAAACAGATGTTGAATGATAATCTATAATATGGTCCAAAAATGCAAGTGTCACCTCATCAGGCAAGAATTTTAGGACTTATTCGGAACCAGTTGCTACGTATAGATATACTTGATCACCTGTTTTTTTTGGTAATAAGATGGGGAAAAAAACTAATCTCTATGAAGGCGACCATCTGCTGAAGCAAGAACGGTTACAGGGTCTCATCAATACCAGACCTTGCTTAAAGCCAACAGCATTTCAGTTCTTCAGCAGGTGATCCAAAATTAAGCCACCTACCACACTGAATTTACTTGCTGGATTTGGAATTTCAAAAACTTTGTCCAGTAGTATTGGATCAGGCAGTGCTTAATGTGAATCTGAATTCTTAGAAGACCACTTCTGGCCAAAAAGATAGGACTAGCCCCCATGACTTTGGGAAATAGAATGGCGGCAAGGATTAAAATAAATTCTCTGATAGTGCAAACTCAACAAGCTAGAAGGCTACTTTCCCTGGGTCATGACAACTAAGCGACCTTCTCCTTAGTAATTTTGCGCCTCTCCAGCTTACTACCAATGTATTGGTGAATAGCAAATCAGCAGGACCTTTCTACTACTGATTAAACAACTTAAGGATTCTATGACCTGAAAAAAGACAAGATGAAAGCAGAAAAGCTTGGAAGTTGGTAGTGGGGAGCCACTACACTTTCAGGCGATTTTTTTTCTTTTTGTCGAAAAGGATTTTTTTTTTAAAGAGAAAAATTGAAGGAACAGATAGGTAAAATGCCCTCATTAAAAAAAACTATTCAAAAAAAGATAGGTAAAGTGTCCTTCAATAGAAAAACAACAAAAGTAACTAGCAAACAGAAGAGATATCCTTTTCTAGCAGTGGCCTTCAATTGTGTGGCAGGTCTAGTAGAACCACTACAAAAGTAAAGTACCATTACTCTTGGACGAAAAAGAAGCAAGGACTTGCAAACTTACATAGACACAATATCTTTTAGTTTACCCATGTTTGCTCACAATTCAGGTGCTGGTAAATATGGATAACTATAGATCCTAGTGTTCCATTACTCTTGGACCTAATAGAAGCAAGGGCACAGAGTTTACAAAGAGATATAATTCTTGATTATCTCCACATGGTTTGGTTGCAATTCAGGTGCCAGTAAATATGGATAATTTCCCATCATAAGGAAAGGTGGCATTAGGGGATGATGTGACACGTTCGAAGCATAGGAAGTAGGTAGTCATATTGGAAAACAACTTTTACCCTGGACGCATCATGCATAAGTTGCTTCAAATATTGATTTCCCCCCTAATTTTTTGAGATATTGTAAGACTAGACATCCAAAATAGTAAAACCTATATTGGGAAAAATAATTGATGGTACGCCACCACCTTCATCATACAAAAAAAAGATTGATGGTACGCCACCACAGCCTACTCCTGCTTCATCTTTTTCCTTCTGGGAATACCAGATTGATAGCCATATTGCAAGAGTAGAGTTTGGTCTTTTTCCTACGAGTAACTCGTAAATAAGGAATAATTTCCATTTGACCAATCTGTTGTAGAAAACATAAACCTCATCTACTGGTAACATGGTATCATGGCCCAACCACTGAAAAGCTACATTTAACCGGTAGCTTATACATCCAACATAACTAATTGTTCCTTTCGTTTAACATAGATTGTCACTTGAGATCTCAGATCAGAAGAAATTCCCAGTTCCTATAGGTTACGAACTTGAACTAATTGGAATATCAAACGCTCTTTGTTTGAGATGGTCTGGGTGTTACAAGAAAGGTGAATGAGATAATAACCACATGGAGATGGAAAAGATTTAGCAAGGAGAACAGAACAATTTGGAAGACCATAACAAAGTGTGCTTTTGACGATTTGGAATGAGAATGGCAGGAAATTATTCCACATGTATTAAAAATCTATTTTTAGGTAATGAATGAGTACCTTCATCCCTAGATTGTAGAAACTTGATTGATAAATGTTATTAGCCACTCATTCACTTTGCTTTTGACACCATGTTGGGGTATTATTAGTGAAATGAACTTGACTTATCATCCAAAGAAGAAAACTTGACCTAATTGGATTAATCTGGTCAGAAAAAACATAATCTAAGGCTGCTTCAGACTTGACGCTGAAATAATTTAATTGCTCTGATTTTCTCCCACTCCAACATATTACTCACAAGATAAGAGTAACCCACATAATGAGCAACTAAGCTCCAAATTCAGGTAAACAAAGAGATACTTTTTTCTATTAGCACTAAAAAGAACCTCAATTATATAAAAGTGACAAGACATTATTCCTCAATGCCAGGTCAAGGTCATGTTGGTGGAAACAATTGTACAACCAGCAAATGCTTTATTCATTTCTTATGTACAAAACTAAAATGACAAGTCAATTGTTCGGTCAGATAAGTTAAGAGCCATAGGTTGCATTAACTTCACCCATGTACAGAATATTGGAAGACAAAACACCAAATGGAGGCAAATTTTAATGAATGGGTCTAAACTAGTATTAGCCTGTGTTACATGAACTGGTTTAAGGGTACCTTCCCCATATGAGTTGTGTCCAAGTATACAGCATGGTAATGTGCTGTTTTTACTACTCACATTTAGTTCATTTTGAAGAATTCATACGAAGTACCCCTACCCATATAACAGCCCTTTGACACACGAACATCAACGCAAAATAAGGCATGATCATGCATGTAATAAAGGACATGGAACCATTTACGGACCATCCTCAGAATGCTTGCTTATTGTGTACTGTATCAGGAAGATTCACCTTGATTATTAATGCACTGATAGACAAATGAGATCAAACTAGATGAGACAAAGCGTGAAAAAGCTAGCTCAGAAGCACAAACCTCGTATGTCATTGTTTTCCATTTCTCTCCACAAGCTTTCCCAATCTGCAGCATGATAGAAATGCAAAACATCACTGAAAAATAAGAGGAAAATGCCATAAAAACTCCAAAATAGTATAAACCAAGGAAATATACTAGATCGAATATCGGTTCAAGAGACATACATCTCGCATTGACCTGACGTCTGGATTTTGCTGCTGGAATTCCTTGCGGAAGTCCTCCCTAAAAAATGAAGGGAATAGTTAGTTAGCATAATACATTCAAGATATGGACCTTTTATTGAGCTTCAAAGAATCTCTTTATATGCAACAAGAGTCTAGTTGGAGAAACCCAAAACAAAAGAATCTTGTGACAATCTCATTGAAGACTTAATTAAGTAAACAAAAGAGGTGCTCCCTCTAGTAACTTGAGCTTTCTGATGAGATGGTCACACATTTTAACATGGTATCAGAGCAAGCAGAGGTCCTGGGTTCGAGTCTCACTGCCCCCATTATCAAAAAGAATTTCCACAAGCCTTGTTATGTAAAAAACGAATTAGGCTTGCACGTGAAGGGGCGTGTTGAAAACATAATTAAGTAAATAAAAGATATGACCTCTCTAAGAGTTTAAGTTTTTAGATGAGATAGTCATACATTTCAACAAAGCTAAAGGGTGCAGGTCTTAGTAAGGCATGAAATAACTTAGATAGGAGCATGTTGGATAACACAACGATGGCTTAATGCTTAAATCCTATATATTTTCCCCTAAACTTGAATTCACCGGCAACACTTTGATGCACCTTTATTTTCATCAGTAATTTGAAGCACTTGTTATTGTCTTTAGCTTTTTAACTCGTGTCTTAGATCTATGATCTATCTACTTTCATAAGCCACTGTAATATATATTTTGCTATTTGCGTTTCTAGATTCATTTTTACTTGGAACAATCTAAAAGATTCAGATTTACTTGAAGTTTCATATATCTTAATTGACTTCCACGTATCTCCCATTTCTTAAAACTCCTACTTGTCTGAGGACCAAAAGCAGTTATTTCTTGCTTAACCATATTACTTGAAGGAGGGCTATCGCTGGGAATTCTAAGTAATGCTCCTAAAATAGCAATCCTAAACTATTTCATCAAAAATTGCCAATTCTCAACTAACCGAGGTATTATTTAGCCAGCTAACTGCATGCAAGGTATTATTTAGCCAGCTAACTGCATGCAAGCAATCCCTCTTTCCCAAGCACTGTAGCATAAAATAATAAAAAAAAAAAAAAACTTAGATTCAACAGATGCCTCTTCTAATGCACCCAATTCAGAGCGAACAGCTTGACCCTAAACATAAGTTGGATAAATGGTCAGTTAGTGAATCCAGAACATTAGCTTTAGCATATATCCGTACAACCAGCAGTAGTTCTAAGTAAAAGTTTGACCATAGGAAATCACTTAATTTCAGCCTATGTTGTTCGGACTCCCCAAATATGATGCCTCACCCGTGTTGGATCCTCCTAAAAATGTGCTACTTTGAAGGATCTGACACGCACTTGGCGGCATTTTTGACGAGTCCGAGCAACATAGGTTTCAGCTACTTCTTTCCCCTGCCTTCTCCATATACCTAGAGCAATTCCTTCCTATACGAGAGCCGAAGCAGAAAATGTTCAAGGGAAGGGTCAAAGATAAGTGTCCACAGATAGAAGGGAGTTTCATCAGTTTGATTACAGCTGCTTCAAGATGCTGTTCACGCAGATAGACACAAGATATGCAAAGTGTATCCAATATTACCGTTCAGAAGTTTGCCATAGGACTAAAACTTAACACTAAGATAGCCTGGATATTCACCAGGAAATTTTACTCTTCAGCAACTTGGTAAACACTAAACTATATGATTGATCAAGATAATATGATGAAGACAGAATCTAAGAGTGAAGATGCCACTGTGGCAAAAACTCACAGAAAGAAAGAAGCTTTTGGGTCGACAGCAAGCAGTGTAGAGTTAATTAATTGGTGTAGAGAGGTTTACTGAAGAACTTGATAACCAAGATAGAGTGCTCAAATCTAGTAAGAATTTTTTGGATGCTGCAGCTAGAAGTTACAGAATTTTCTAATGCTGTGGAGGAGCAACTCGTCCGAAAGGGACATTGAAGAAGGGGAAATCTACAAGGAAATAAGGCCCCGTAATGGGTACAAAGGTCCAGGCTGTGGTAGTTTTATTTGGCATTGCTCCAACTTATCTGAGATGTGGAGTTTAAGGAAGGCAGATATGGAAGCAGCAGCAGCACAAGTTTTCCATGATACCGGCACATCTGAAATAAGTGCCTAAAATGCTTCTTCCATTGCTTTGTTCCGAAATAAGAACTTTAGGCCTATGACTATCAGCTCCTCTTATTCATGAATTCTAATTCAAAACACCCGACATATAAAGGTTACAACTTCATGTAAAAATCTTATCTTTTCTAGGAGTATCTAATATCCTTGAAGAAAAAGCAACTAAGATGGCAAACATCCTGACAAGAGCAAAACTCATAAATGTACTACTAAGATTGATACTTCCTCTTTTTTATTCAGCAAGAAAAATCAGTGTATGCAGCTTAATTTTGTCTTCAAATCAAGTACTAAAAAGGGGTAAACTTTTGGCTGGATTAACCAAAAATATTGTTCCATTTATTGGTGTATCAGCCATTCACTTGTTTGCTCAACTTATTTTCGACCTTCAAAATCCAACCCAACCTACAAGCTAACCTGTCAGTCTACTACTTATAGCAAGATTAGAGTACATTATTGTTGATTGCTTCTCCATTGTCCAAAATATTTTTCTGACGTTATAATTCTCCATAGCCAAGCATCCCGAGGACGAATATTATACCAACGGCTATCTCAACTTCCCTGTCAATCCTTTATCTATTACTTTCATCACACTTTTAATGGCATTTTCAGCAGCACCACTCACCCAAGAAACTCCTAACAAACTTCTTGTAATATCTTCCATCCCCAACATTGGCCATTCTCCGGATTCAGTGAACCATTCAATTTCACCCTTCCATAGAAGGACATCCTAACATGTCCATACCCTCTCTTCTAAAAAGGAGGCCCACCCCATTATGAACCTTTGTCAGTATGAAAGTCTTTTAAATATGGGAAAGTATATTTGCAGGGTCATCATATCTCAAGGGGAACCTGAAACATCTTTTGTGGTTTCGAGACTTGAAGAAGGATAATGGAGTAGAGCATGGCTGAGGAACTTAAGAACAGAAAGAATGAATTACTAAATGGTTTCTAGTTATTGGTCATTAGGGGTGATTTATCAGCGCGTAAGCTTTGAGGTTGGAGGGAAGATAGAATCCTTATAAGTTCCTCAAAAATAAGTTTATTCAGTTATTTCGCTACCGAATTGGTGGGCTTTGGTCTAGTGGTAAGAGAGTAGGTGTGATGTGTGGGAGACACACATCTCGGATTCGATCTCTACTGTAGAAAAAACCTGGTATTTTAGTGCAGAATGATAGAGGGGCGAGCCCATTATCCACTGAGTTTCCAACCGTGTCCCGCTGGCCAGGATTTCTCCGTTATAGAAAAATAAAAATAAAATTTTCATCAAAAATTTTTCTTCATCAAAAAAGGATTAACAAATAAAAAAAAGGCATCAAGAATGTCTCTACATCTGTACAGAACAAGAGAGGCAATCTCTATGGCTGGAAACTTAAGGACATCGAATAAAGTTATATTTGGTGTTTTATTTTTATTGTTAAAGTTTATCTGGTGTTCCCCTCTTGAGAAGAAAAGGGATGAGTTCAGTGGACCAGGTGAAGAACTAGTAGGAACTTGAAAGAAAAGGAACTCGTTAATGAGAAACTAGGATGAAGAAAAGTTAATTGTCAAAAAAAAATTACTTACACAGTGTATTCCCTATCTTAGACAGGAGAGGATATGGAGGTCGCGAATTAGGAAAAAGGGTTATTAGGTAGTTGATTGTTGTTTCCTTGTATACCAGTAGAATTAGTACTAGTCTCGTAGTTCCTTGTCCTTCGATTTTCTATTAATAATTGTTGTTTCTTTGCCTCGGTTATATCTCACTTTTTTTATGTAATGTAATGATTTCTCTATTATTTGCTGTGTCTGCTTTACTGCTGTACTTTATCTTTTTAAAACTGCTTTGACATGCGTTACTTGAAACGAGGGTCTTTCGGAAACAACCTCTTTACCTCCACAAGGTAGGGGTAAGGCTGCGTACACTCTACCCTCCCCAGACGCCTACAAGAGGGATCACACTGGGTATGTTGTTGGTGGTGTTGTGTATTCCCTGTCTTCTTCAATTAAGTTGAAAACATTTCCAACTTGAGAGATTTCTGATTAAGTTTCGGAAGGTCATAAGTGAATTTTAGTTTGTAGCATAAAACAACTTACAACACCTTATTAAGATTCATAGTTAAATACAAGACTCTGTAAAGAAGCCTAAACCACAAATTTGATAACCTAGTTTCTATTTACTTGTCATAGAAACAGACATGAGTTTTTCCCTTGACCTACTCATAAAGCTAACCGCTTTTTTCTTCTGGGGGATGACAGACCTAACCTGAAGTACTCCCTCCATTTCAAAATGTTTCTCTGATTTGACTTGGAACAAAGTTTAAGAAAGTAGAGAAGACTTTTGAATCTTGTGGTCTTAAATTAAAGATGTGTTGAATGTACCAAAATGTCATTTAATCTTGTGGTCTTAAACATGTCATGTGGAAAGTTGAAACTAAAGAGTTGCCAAAAAAGGAAAGAATCATTCTTTTTGAAACGGACAAAAAAGGAAAGTAAGACGGACATTTTGAAACAGAGGGAGTATATGACCAAGAATCCACCAGACCACAGCAAGTTGCACAAACACAAAAGAGAACCCACAAATTAGAAAGACAGTGCCTTCAATAAGTGGAATCAGCTATATCAGAAGTTTCTAAACTTTGAGCCAATTGCTACTACTACAACAACTAACGCTATAGAATCTATACAACTTTTACTGACATAGATATCTGTAAATAGACTAAAAAAGCTCATTTTTAGGCTCTTAGTAAACACTAAAGCTAAACTAAGCGTATCGTCATGACTAAACTTCAATTTCAACTGGTTGGCACTGCCAGGAACAAATGGTCACAGATTTTCTACTCCTAATGTAAGGTTAAACAAGTAGGAAATATGCTATATTGAGTGATCCGTCCATATGTACGATAACTGAATTCGGCTATAAGTGATAATTCGCAAAAAACTTCATATATTAAAAGGAACATCATGTGGGGGTGCCTATACACCGCTGCGCCCAATGAAGTTACAATTAGATGAACTTCAAAAGGGAAAAGAACAAACCCGCAGGTCAGGAGACAGCCTATAAATAAATCACGCTTACAACAACAACATACCCAATATAATATCATAAGTGGGGTCTTGGGAGGTTAGTGTGTACGCAGACCTTACCCTACCTCGGGGAGGTAGAGAGCATGTTTCCGATAGACCCTTGGCTCAAGGAAAAGTATTTCAAAGCAGTTAAGAGAAAAGAAATAACGAGAGTGAAGAAGCTATGGAAAAATGCTACTAGTTACATTAACAACTTAATAAGCAGGCGGCTATACGAATATGATTTTATACATGAAAGAAAAGAAAGAACCCTAAGAAGAAAAAATAGATTATGATTGTAAGAAAAAGGTACATACAAGAAATAGAAGAAAGCAGTGGGGGGCTTTTTAGGCTTGTTGGCATCTATTTTTGCAATCTTCTTCTTGGAAGTGGCCTTAAGTTTCTTCCTTGATGTGGCCTTTACTTTGTCGGATGATTTTACCATTTGACTGCAATTTATCAATCAAGAAAATAAATGGGGAGTGAGGACCAGAGCAGAAATAATCTAAAAAGAAGGAATTTTGTTCTTCTTACCATTTGGTAGAGGCTGAAGTTGAAGCAGAGTTTTGAGACTTCTTTGCCATTTTTACCCAAGGGCAACCTCTCTCCAAAACCATTATTATGTCAAATAAAATCGAAAACAAAACAAATGCTTTAATTTCAGTTTGCCCCCATGCTTGAGAAAAAAATGAACTGGAGGTACTTTTTAAAGTGTTGAATTAATAAATGGTCTTTTGACTTAAAATGTGATTAAGTTAAAGGATTGAAGTGTAATATTTAAAAATTTATTAAATTTTATTGTTTCATGCTTAAGAAATCCTTTAATTAGTGTATTTGTTGTTCTTGTTATGGCTGTGTATTTTTAAATAACGTATCTGGTAGTGAAATTTTTGTTTTTGTTTTTGTTTTTGTTTTTGTTTTTGTTGTAGTTTTATGGTTTAGGAAAAAGGGATTTACATTTCTTTATTTTTTTTCAACATTTGAGGAAGTTGTTGCATAACTTCTGTACTTGCTTGATAAAATTAAATAATTGTTAAAGTTATCTCAACAAATTGTTCCAAACAACTGATGAAGTCGTTTGAATTGCTGCAACAACCTGGAAATATGCAAGCATATGTTTTGATTTTTTTTTAATAACTGAGGAAGTTGTTGCAGTAACTTCAGCACTAAAATTCAAATAGTTATTGAGGTTGTTACAATAAATTGTTCCACTGATGAAGTCATTTAAATTGTTGCAACAACCTGAAAATATGCAAGCAATTTTTACAACAGCATCAACAATTGTTTAATTTTTTCAAACAATTGTTGAAGTTGGTGTAATAGGTTCCTCAGTTATTGCGACTAATTCAATACTTGTTGTAGTTGTTTGATCAACGACAATAAATTTTTTCTGTTTATTTTGAATGATGCACAAATTATTTTATCAAGTAACTAATGATTTTTTTTGTTTGTGTCTTGTGTGTAGCTAAAATGTCTCCAAGAAAAAAGAAACTATTAAAGATCAACTACCACTACTGCTAGTAAAAGTAAAAGAATTAGGACGCAAATGCCTAGCAAAACAAACTAGATAAGCTTGCTAAATAAGGAGGAGCATTAGCTGAAAATGAAGTCGCAAAACATCTGCAATCAAAGTCAACAGGAAAAAAGTATGAAGGCTCAAAGGCTAAAGAAGCCTCTCAAGTAGAAGAAAAAGAAAGAGAAGTAGAAACAAGATTTGATACACATTCTAAATAGAAATCTACCCAAAAAGAAAATGAAGATGGAGATCATGAACATGAACACATTCTAAAGAAAAATTTATCCAAGAAGGAACTGAAGATGGAGATGATGATGATGATCGTAATGATAATACCATATCGGTTGAAAAGTTGACAACTGCGAAGTAAGAAGCAAACAAACACATGATCATAATGTCAAGTCTTCTACTATCGAGTCATCTGGTACTAGCAGTGATACCAACAAGCCTTGCATCGATACAACTGTCATAAGTGTCAGACTTGATAAGCACGCCTTAGTTCGGTTTGTGTACAACCAAGAGATTACGAGGAGTCACTTTGCTTAATTCGGTTTGTGTACAACATTCTTTGTGCACGAAATGTTAACAAAATTTTTGAAACTGATTGGATTAGACTCTCAGCGAATACGGAGGCATTCAATGTATATTCATGGGGTCGAGAAAGCTTTAAGCTTACTATTGAGTATCTCTTGACAGAGATAACGCCAAATGAAAGAATAACGTATTCTAACTATATGTATTGAACATACTTATCCCAGTTTTTATTATTTTTTCTCTTGAAAAATGAGTGTTAAATATACATAAGATATACATGTATATACCGTGTATACCTTATGTATATTGTCTCGGCAATGTACAACGACAGCCCATGGTTTGGGTGTGTTAATTTAGGTAATGTTTGTTGTAATATTTTAATATAAATATTACATTAATTAGTATTGTACACTTACCATAAGTATAGGAGTCTTGTACTACTAGAATAGGGTTTTGGATTAGAATAGGAATAAGTTTTCTATTATGGAAAATTATAAATTGTACATATACTATTTCATTAATGAAAATAATCAAGGGATTATTTCTTTCATGGTATCAGAAGTCTAGGTTAATATTTTCTCCCAATTTCCGTCCAACTTTTGTGTCGGATTCCGAGCCCCCTTCTCTCGGTTTCTGTGCCCAGAAATTATTTCTTCTTCCCAAATTTTCTTCCAAATCACTTTCTCACGTCGTTCATTGCTAATATGGCTAAGAACACGTTTCACCCTGCCCTTACTATTTCTAACGTCAAGAATCACATCCCTGTCATTCTTGAAATAGAAAACGTCCAATACGCGACGTGGGCCGAACTGTTCAAAGTTCACGCACGCTCGCATCAATTCCTCCATAATATTATCCCCGCGGCTCCTACGGATACGGAGATGCCCAAACCCGAGGATAATCCTAAGTTATGGACGACCCTTGATGCTATCGTTCTTCAGTGAATTTACTCCACTATTTCTACAGACCTCTTGCAAACAATTATCTAACCAGACGCTACGGCGATGGCGGCATGGAATAGAGTAAGTGATATATTCCAAGATAATCAAAATTCACGTGATGTTACCCTTGAGCAAGAATTCTCCCACGTCAATATAGAAGATTTCATCAACGTTTCAACATATTGCAAAAGGTTAAAAGAATTGGCGGACCAACTCCGCAACGTTGGCGCGCCAGTTACAAATGATCGTTTGGTCCTGCAAGTGGTTGCAGGCCTATCTGAGGCCTATAGTGGTGTTGGCACGCTTCTTCATCAGAGAAGCCCTCTTCTTCAGTTTTATCAGGCTCGATCTATGCTTATGCTCGAATAAGCTGGCTTGGCCAAAGAGGCGGTTACTGGCACTAGTCCAGTAGTCATGTTGACGTCATCAACTAATTCTGCATGTGTTGTTGATAATTCAGGCCAAAATCGTGGTCACGGTGGCGGCGAGAATAGTCGGAATAATAATGGCAAAAATCGTGGGGGCAAACGCAGTTGTTCCGGTAATGGTGGCGGTGGACAAAATCCGGGTAGTGGGCCCCAGGAACCCTAGTCCCAATAGTGGACCCCCTGGCCATGGGGCTGGGCCGGTAGCCTTGGCCCAACAACCCCTACGTTCAGCCAGCCCAATTTCCAGCGAATTGGGCCCAGTTTCAGCCATAGTTTCAGCCCAATATTTCTGCTCCAGCTCCAGTCCAGTGCTACAGTGGAGGTACAGGTTAGTAGGGAGGCAAGTTTGGGCCTCGGCCCCACCAGGCCTATCATGTAGTGGGCCCCACTCCTATCTACATTGAAGCCGCGATGCACACACTTGGATAAATCCCTCGGACCCAAATTGGTACATAGACACTGGCGCCACTACTCACATGACGTCGGACCCAAGTACTCTTTCGTCTTATTTCAATTTGAGCAACAATCGTGGTATAATTGTTGGTAATGGTAATTCAATTCTAATTCGCCGTTACGATCATAAAACTTTGTCTCCCCCCCCCATCCACCATTTATCTTGAAAAATACCCTCATGTCGCTAAATTAATTAAAAATTTAGTGTAGGTCCATAAATTCACCACTGATAATTTTGTTTATGTTGAATTTGATCTGCTTGGGTTTTCTGTGAAGGATTTCAAGTCGGGGATTCCTCTTATGAGGTGTGATAGTATGGGAGATGTTTATCCTATCACGTCATGTTTCGGTCTCTCGAGTCCAGCCTGGCCATCAACTTTTGCAGCCCTTGCTCCTTCCTTGTGGCCTGCTCGTCTAGGTCATCCGGGGTCATTTATTTTGTCTTCCTTAGATAAACATAATTTTATTTCTTGTAAGGGTACGCGTAGTACTCCAAATTTTCAATATTGTTCTTTAGAAAAAAAATGTTAGATTGTCGTTTGTAGACTCTAATTCTCATACTTTAATGCCATTGATATTATTCATAGTGATTTAGGGACATCTCCTGTTCTCAGTTCTTTGGGTCATCGTTATTATGTTCTATTTCTGGATGATTATTCTATTTTTTTATGACCTTTTCCGATAGCAAAAAACTCTCAAGTTTTTTCCACTTTCTTAAAATTTAGAGCATTCATTAGTACCCAATTCGAACGAGAGATCAAAAGTATTCAATATGATAATTGCAAAGAATATGATAATGGGGTATTTCGGAAATTTTGTGCTAATGATGGGATCAATTTTCATTTTTCTTATCCTCATACGTCTTCACAAAATGGGAAAGCCGAACGCAAAATTCGTACCATTAATAACATTGTCCGAACTTTATTGATTCATGCTTCCGTAACTCCTTCTTTTTGGCACATGCGCTACAAATGACTACATATATCTTTAACATATTTCCTATCAAAATCTTGACGTATTTATCCCCTCTTCATATCTTATATAATAAGACTCTTTCGTATTCCCATCTTTGGGTCTTTGGGTCTTTGGGTGCTTGTGTTATCCACTCTTTCCGTCCACCACAATTAACAAATATCAGGCTAGGTCTACCCCTTGTGTGTTTTGGGGTTATCCGTCTAATCATCATGGTTACAAATGTTTTGATTTATCGTCAAATAAAATCATCATTAGTCGCCATGTTATTTTTTATGAGTCCCAATTTTCGTGTGCTAAAGTGAGTAGTTCCGTGCCTAGTTCGTATAATTTTTTGGATGACGATGTCTCCCCGTATATTATCCACCATTTATCAGACGTGTCTCGCACCCAAAATTCACCAGTGAGTGGCCCACTACCCGCTGGGTCTACAGTACCGCAACCGACCACTGTTCATAGTCTAGTGATTGGGCCAGTTACCCAGCCCAATATCGAAACTGGTCCAGTCTCGGTTTCTTCCGTCACTGCCAGTTACCATGTTGGGCCAGCAAGCCCACTGCCTGCTGGCCCGTCCGTCACGTGTCCCGATATTTCCCAAAATCTGCCTAATTCTCCCCCGAGTCAAAGGCCAGTCACTCGTAGTCAACGAGGTATTTTTAAACCAAAAGACATTTTAATTTAAATTTTAATGTTCTTAAATCACCCCTACCCCGTAATCCTGTGTCTGCTTTAAATGACCTGAATTGAAAAATTGCTATGACCGATGAATATAATGCTCTTATTGATAATAAGACATGGGAGTTAGTGCCCCATCCTTCTGGTGTTAATATTATTCGGTCTATGTGGATTTTTGCTCATAAGGACAATTCTGACAGTTCTTTATTGAGGCATAAGGCTCATCTTGTAGGTGATGGTAAGACTCAGTATGTTGGTGTAGATTGTGGTGAGACATTTAGTCTGGTGGTCAAACCGGCTACCATTCGCACTGTGCTCAGCTTGGCTTTTTCAAAGGCATGGCCCATTTATCAGTTAAATATGAAGAATGCTTTCTTACATGGTGATCTTAAGGAGACAATCTATCTGCATCAGCCCTTGGGATTTAGGGATCCCAAATATCCTCATCATGTGTGTTTATTGAAGAAGTCCTTGTATGGGCTTAAGCATCCCCACGGGCTTGGTATAAGAGGTTTGTAAACTATGTTTCGATTATTGGGTTTTCTCACAGCAGGTCTGATAATTCATTGTTCATATATCGTCGTGGTTCATCCCTGGCTTATATACTATTATATGCGGATGATATTATCTTGACTGCCTCTTCTGATGCATTACGCCAGTCTATCATGATAATGCTCAGTTCTGAGTTTGCTATGAAAGACTTGGGGCCCCTTGAGTTACTTTTTGGGGATTACTGTCTCTCGTCATGCAGGTGGGTTATTCTTATCCCAACGCAAGTATGCAGCTGAGATCATTGAGCGAGCTAGTATGTCATCATGTAAGTCCACTTCCACTCCAGTTGATACTAAACCCAAGCTAGGGGCTGCAGCTGGCTCCCCATACGAGGATCCAACCCTCTACCGCAGTCTTGCAGGGTCGCTTCAGTATTTTACGTTCACGAGACCAGAAATTATGTATGCCATACAACAGGTGTGTTTTTTTATGTATGATCCCAGGGTTGAGCACATGAATGCGCTCAAACGCATTATTCGGTACATCTAGGGGACACTTGATTTTGGCTTACATTTTTATCCCTCATCGACGTCTACACTTGTCTCGTATACAGATGTTGATTGGGGTGGCTGTCCAGACATCAGGCGCTCTACGCTTGGCTATTGTATGTTTCTTGGTAATAACTTAGTCTCATAGTCTGCGAAGCGTCAGTCTACATTGTCACACTCTAGTGCATAGGCCGAGTATCGAAGGGTGGCCAATGTGGTCTCTGAATCATGTTGGTTACATAATCTTCTTTTAGAGCTTTATTGTCTTATTCAGAAATCTACCTTGGTTTTTTGGGATAATGTTAGTGCCATCTACCTTTCTGGTAATCCGGTTCAGCACCAGCGCACTAAACATATCGAGATGGACATTCACTTTGTTCGTGAAAAGGCAGCTCGTGGACAAGTACGTGTCTGTCATGTCCCCTCCAGATATCAAATTGCAGACATATTTACGAAAGGTCTTCCCTCGGTCCTTTTTGAAGATTTTAAGGACAGTCTCAGCGTACGAAGATTGCCCGCTATGACTGCGGGTGTGAGTTAAATATACATAAGATATACACGTATATACCGTGTATACCTTATGTATATTGTCTCGACAATGTACAACGACAGCCCACAGTTTGGGTGTGTTAATTTAGGTAATGTTTGTTGTAATATTTTAATGTAAATATTACATTAATTAGTATTGTACACTTACCATAAGTATACGAGTCTTGTACTACTAGAATAGGGTTTTGAGATTAGAATAGGAATAAGTTTTCTATTATGGAAAATTGTAAATTGTATATATATTCTTTCATTAATGAAAATAATCAAGAAATTATTTCTTTCAGAGTCATTCGTGGATATTCATAGGTTTGGATTTTGACCTAAAAATAAAATAAAAGGTTATTTAAAAATCATGAATGTTCGACATGTTTGAGTCAGCGTCCCTACCTCCACTTTCCACATGACGTAGTGTGGATCTATTCTTAGGATGTTTTCTGTACTCACTCTACACTTGTTGCACCTTTTTGCGTGCAAGTTCGGATTCGAGTTCGAGTAGGGGACGAGATCCAGTTGACAGTTGAGGCTTAGCTTGGGGTTAGGGGTGAGCTACTGACTGTTCCACATCACCATACTTCTTCTCTATCTTTATGTTATGTATTTTACTTTCGGACAACTTATGTATTAGTATTCAGACTTGTGTTCGGGTTTAATGACTCTGTACTCATGACTTTCAGATTTTGAAAATATCAAATGCTTTCAGATTTTGAAAATATCAAATGAACCTTAAGTCAGTAAACTATTATATCAAAAACAAAGAAATAATTAGGACATGTTAAATTAAGCACAAGAGCTCTAACAGGAACAAACATGTTTCAATATTATTTAGCTTATCCCTAGTTAATCATATCCAGAAATCCACAGACATGCATAAGGCTATTTATTGGTTGTCTCCAGATTCATTTCATACAGACTTAGGCAGACTAAATGAATATTCTCAGAGAATACTAATATGCATCACATCACTCACAAACCTCAGGGATATATGGACAGGACAAATACATAGATATCCTAAGTGTTTCATCATGAATAGAGCCAGGTGCATTTAGGATTCAAGCCTAATTAGTCATATTAATCTCTTGAAGATGGTAAGCAAGAACCAGAATAATGTAGACAAGACACTTATTCAAATTGAACTAATCAACCTAAACTTAAAACAACACAGCATGATAAAATAAAACCATGGACCCAACTGAGGCACACCCAAGTATTGGAGTCATATACCAACATAAGGTTCATTTAGCATGTGAGAGCAAGCATGTGACTATCTCAAATAAGCATGGGACTAGCAAGGTACAAAAATGACCCTTTAAGAATATAGCTAGGGGCATATGGGATCACTCATGCTAAGGAACTGAATATGCAAGAATCATATATATGCTACTCAATTAGGCAGTCCATTCCAAAACATCTTGTTTAAAAATACCAAATCATTCAAAAGGACCAATCAAACATACATGAGGCTCCTATTGACTATTTCAAATTTATTATGCAGGTTCACAATAAAATAACAATTGTTCAAACAAAGTCTAGCTTCTACTGCTCCTAAACCTTATAAGGCACATGAACAAATCAGCAAAAAACACCCAACTATGTTTTCAAAACAACGTAAACTTCATTATTTTAACTAGCAGACTTTCAACAGGTCATAAGCCAATCATCATCACAGATTTAGAATCCAACAACCACAGGACAGGACTAAAAGCAAAGACAGACATCAAACTTTGTAACTTATCCTACACTATTCATCAAACCAAAGGCATATACATCACATGAATCTATCTAGCAAGTCATGGTCTAGCATATTTGAATGTGATGGTAAGCTAAACAAGTCAAACATCAAGACAATTAAGCTAATCTCAGTTCCTTTCAATCATATTAAGACTCAAATGACCCTATATCATGATTTCTATTACTAAATAGATACCAAGACAACACAATATTGACCTCATATGACTTACAAGCAATCAAGAAGTAAATAATTTACCCTAATAGCTAATCAATACACAATTAACTGAATTAGACTTCTAAAGTAGTAACATTTATCATTAGAGTATTCTTTAATCATAAATAATTAACCAACATACATGTAGTCCTATAAACAAGCATTTTTTGCTATACTAATTGTAACTACTCATCAAAACACTTCTATCCCTATCTAACAACACTAATCACGCTTAAACCACAACAACAAGCTAGTAATTAGATATTTAACTAAGCAAATTAACCATAGATATACACAGAAAATGAAAATATGGGACTGAGAGGAATTCGATCCTACCTTCTCAAGGGCAGCGAATCTAGGCGTCGTCTCGAATCGTCGAATCCGCTCGGAGAAGTTGAGTTTATACGATTTGAAAAAGAACAAGAGCTTAAGTATTTTATGGCTTTGTCAAGCCAGAAACGAGAGTAAAAGAGGGGATTTTTCAGAATCAAAAGTTTGTTCAAAAGGGGATTTTTCATTTTTCAAAACAGAAGGGATTTTTCCAAAACCAAAAGCCCCCCCTCAAACACAACCCAAAGGGATGTATTTATAGCCAAAATTGAGGGGTTTCAACAGCTAGAATTCGAAATTGGAATTCAAAGAAAAAAAAGGGAAAATAGTGACGGTTTTGACAGATTTTAAAACTGAGATAATGATGAAGGGGTACGGGTTTATGCTCTTACCCACCGAATCCTTGAAGGTTCATCCTAGAGACCCAACGACTCATGCATGCTTTGCAATTTCAGGACAATTTGATTGGACGAGCTATGCTCTGAGATTTTGAAAAAAGGGAAAATGATTGGGGGGTGATGCGAGAGGTCTGAGGTGGAAAGGACGTGGTGGAAGGGACGTCGGTGGTGGTGATTATCCGGTGGTTTGAAGGGTGGGGTGTCGGTGAAGGGCTGCTGGTTTTTGGGGTCGTTTGGGTAAAAGGGGTTTTGGTTTAGACGATGGTGGAATGGGATATTGGTTGAGGGATTGGGCTCGGGTCAGTTGGGTATTGGGCTGGGCGAATTGGTTTTGGGCCACGGATTTGGGGTGTGCATTTGGGCTGTAATTTGTGGGTTTGGTAAAATGTTTTGGTGAGGGGGAATAAAATGGGGAGTTGGTTAAAATAAAAAGGGGTTTATTATTAAAAGATGCTTCACAAAAGATGTAAATTATGAAGATAAAAAATAATGATGCGCTAATAAAAAAAAACATTTGCGAAATGTTTAATGCTTAAGATAAAAACGCGATGTCGTTTTGCGAAAATAACATATCCTAGAATATTAGGGTAAAACTATGTTTGTGATATTAAAAGGCGAATGCTAGTAAAAAATACGAATAATAATAATAATGATAATGATATTGAGAATAATAATATATATGTATATATATGCCTATGTGTATATATATTAAAATTGTTTTGAGGTGTCAAAAATATTTAAAATTATAAATAAATCGGAAAAAATGGGACAAAATTGGGTGTCAACAACATTAGATAATGCTTTTTCTAATGATTCTGTTGTAAACATTTTTAAAACTCGATTGACTCCATCTTTTCCCAATTTTTTTCATGTTAGATGTGCATGTCATATTTATAACTTAGTTGTAAAGGATGACCTAAAACTTTTTAAAGACATCCTTGATAAAGTACAATTTGATATCAACTTTATTTTAAAGGTAATAAAATACGAAGACTCAAAGAGTCTAAAAAACATGTCATGATTGTGGATTACCTTATAGGAAAATTCAGAAGAAGTTGCAACTAGGTGAAATTCTTTATATGAACAATTAGTTGTTGCTCACGAGTATAGAAGACCTATAACTTTATTATTTAACGTCCATAATCAAAATCCAAGGGATATGTTTGTAGATGATGATTGGAAAAATATTTTGGAACTTAATGTATTCTTAGAGAATTTTTTTCTAGCTACTAAGGAATTTTCTGGTATTTAGTATCCTACTATTTCATCTATGTTATTTTATACACCTCTAATATTTTTGTTACTTAATGAATATATTGCAAAAACCAACTTGCGCTCCATCTATTAAAAAAATATTTTTAAAATTTAATTTTTTTTTCTATTCCCACTATTTATTTTATTGGTGTTGTATTAAATCCTACTATTAAAGTAGACGGTTGTAAAGCACTTGTTGAAACGATTTATGAAAGCTTAGAAATACTTCCAACTCCAAGTTTAACAGACCCAACTAAAGAAGAAGTTATGTCTAGTATACACACTTTCCAACCTCAAATGCAAGCAACTCAACGATTTTCAATGGTACAAAAATACCTTCTTAACCAGAGTTATGCTCAGGGAAGATTCCAACCAGCGATTTTGGAAAGAAAAATTCGTGGCCGGACTACCTACCCTTTTAGGAAAAAAGGTTAGGAACAAAATCAAAGAGAATTGCGGTAAACAGATTATACCCTACAATAAGTTTACATACAGACAGTTTGTCAGTATAACTCAACAGGAAGGTCTAAAGATCTGTCAAGACCTGAAATTGCAAAAACACCTCAAACTGGAGCTAAAGAGAACTAAGTGCGAACTTGGAAGGAATCGAGATATAAGGGATTGAAAAATTAAAAGATAATTGAAATATGCAGAAAATAAATAAAGATTAACTTACAATTTAAGGTTCCAGTTATGGAAACCATAAATCAAAGGTTCTGCAGGAATTTAAATCAAATAGGCAGTTGAACCGGCCAAGTATTTAATGCAGGAGTTTAAAGAATTTAAAAGCATGAAGTATTTAAAAGTTAGGAGGTAGTACCGTCTATAATCATATTCATTTAAAATAAATTGGAATTTACAAAGTAAATTATCAAGGGGAATTTCTAAGTTTGTTGAATCCTGTCACGACTAGGAACAAAACACCGGAGTGGGAAACCCTAGCAGATTCTAGGAAAGTCCAGTCCAACCACCCTCCTTTACAAGGTATCAAGCTTAATATTCATGGCTTCCCTGTAGACGCGATTCCTCTTAAGAATCCAACAGAGGATGAAAAAACAAATAACAAGAATATCCTCGCCCAAAATAATTTCACCAATATCAGTTTGAATACCCTAGGAAAACAACTCGATAGGGTAGAAAAACACATAAAAACCAACCCTTTAGTCACCTTTGATACCCCAGGAACGACTAAGGATAAGAAAAGCCAAAGTCCTATCTTTAAACCCTTTCAGGTGTCCAAAGATGGCGTCAAGAATATCCAGCAAAATAGGTCTGAATTTATTCAGGCTATCCAAGATCAATTAAGTAGAATTGGCACGTCCAATAGTTCTAATACTGAACACGTTGTTCCCGATACTCCACAATCTTCCAATAAAATCACTACTATTGTCAACGATTACGACGACAGTGATACTCCAAAATAATTCCAAAATAAAAATCGTTTGTTAACCATATGGATTGGCAAAGACCAATACAACAGGTCCAACAACAACAGTTGCAGATTATTCCTGCTCCTAACCTAGGAATAGTCAAACCCCTCACTCAATCGCGTTTCAATGTCTCTTCCATTTATGATTGGAACATAGATGGGATGACCGAATACAATAATCTCAGTTTTCTTCAACAAATGACCATGGCTGCAAATGCCTACAAAACCCAGAATGGTACGCAAGACAAAACCATTGCAGAACTGCTCATCGCAGAATTCTCTGGTCAATTGAAAGGCTGGTGGGATAATTATCTCGCTGATCAACAAAAGGAAGATATCCTCAATTCCATCAAAACTGATGAAGAAGGAATACATATCCTTGATGAACAAGGTGAACCCCTACAAGGCGTCGTAGCAACCTTGATTCTCACAATCTCTTTAAATTTCATAGGAGATTCTTCACATTTGAAAGACAAAAATGCCGAGTTACTTTCCAACCTCAAATGCAAGAAACTCAGTGATTTCCAATGGTACAAAAATACCTTCTTAACCAGAGTTATGCTCAAGGAAGATTCCAACCAGCCATTTTGGAAAGAGAAATTTCTGGCCGGACTACCTACCCTTTTAGGAGAAAAGGTTAGGAACAAAATCAAAGAGAATTGCAGTAAATAGATTATATCCTACAGTGAGTTTACATACGGACAGCTTGTCAGTATAACTCAACAGGAAGGTCTCAAAATCTGTCAAGACATGAAATTGCAAAAACACCTCAAGCTGGAGCTAAAGAGAACTAAGTGCGAACTTGGAACCTTTTGCAAACAGTTTGATATGAATTTCTCAAAACCATCTTCTAGTTGTACAGGAAACTGTAGCAAGACTCATAAATTCCTTAAGAGTACTTCGAGAGGTTACAAAAGGAGAGATTTCAACAAAACCAATGAAGAGTATTACAAAAACCCCTACAAAAATACTCATCATTTCAAAAAATCAAATACTAAAAAAGCTGATTCCAAATACAAAGACATTACGTGTTACAAATGTCACAAAAAGGGTCATACATTGAAATACTGCAAAATGAACAAAAAATTACAAGAATTGAAACTCGATGATGAAGTCACCCAAAAAATCTCCAATCTTCTCATTGATTCCTCCGATTCTAATGTCGAGTCAGAACCTGACTACTTTTCTCTGTCTTCTGAAGACAACAAAGCCCTTCAAATAGATGAATTGCTTACAACCAGTTCTTCTGAATATTCTGATAAGGGTAGGAGAAATCTTGTTTGTATTCTCACCAAGGATCAAGAATTCATGTTAGATATGTTTCAACACATAGATCTCAAACACCAAAAAGACTATTTGAATAAACTCCTCAAATCCTTCACCGACGAGAAAAAAGATTTCAAAAATACGATTTTGCCAAATATCTCCAAAAATACCTACGACTTGACCAAAATCCTCAAAGAGGGTAAAAGGAAGAAAGAATCTAAAAATACCCCAGTTCTAGAACTCCGGAGGGAGGTAAAACAAATCAAAGTAGAGATCAAGGCTCTACGAGAAAAACAAGAACAAGACTCTCTTCTGCTAAAAACAGTCCTTTCAAAAACCCAGGATAATTCTGAATCCAGTTCTGAGTCAGAAAATTCTGACTCTAAAGATCCAGGAGAACCTCCTGACAACCCTTTCCTTGAAGAGGACCCACAAGAATTCCTTACTGTTTTAAGACAAATCACGTCCAAAAAATACCTTGTTCAAATAACCCTTAAATTATCAAGCAATTTTAGAATTACTACTATTGCTCTTTTTGACATCGGTGCAGATCTGAATTGCATAAAAACAGGTCTAATACCTAATCAATTTCATGAAAATATCCAGGAAACTCTAGCGGTGGCTAATAACACAAAGCTAGAAATCAATTCCCAAACCAATGCGTCCGTTATTATTAATGGAGTTCCTATCGCGACATCGTTCGTCTTGGTAAAAGACATTCACAACTCCGTTATCTTAGGAACACCATTTATAAATCTTATCACTCCTTATAAGGTAGATAATGATTTCATCTCTTTTGATTCCAACAATAAGAATCTAAAATTCCCTTTTCTGACAAAACCAAAAGCTAGAGACCTCAGTATGATTAAAACTTATTCTTGTCATCTAGTCGAATTAAGGAATAGTTTTTTAGATCAGAATTCTGAGTCCCCTAGAAACCCAAATATCTGTTTAATTGATTCCGTTGCATAGACAAAAATTTTGAAGCATGGTTTACAATATCAAAAACATTTTCAAAACATTGCATTAAAAGATATTTTCTGCAAATTAATTCCTGACATTTTTTGCTTTAAAAATCTTTTAACCAGTGGTTTACTAAAAAATAGGAGAGAAAACCCACAGATTTCTGATACCGGTTACAACACAGAGATGTCCTATCACTGTCCCTTGCCCCAATGTCTGGGCTACAGAGAAAAAATATCCAGGAAGGACATGCGAGAATCCGGACAATACTGTGTCCACGCGATGTGTGGAGCCTTGCTCCAAAAGAGAAAAGAAGAGATATCTCCACCAATAAATACACATGTTGTTGCACCACAACAACAAACAAATTCCATGGCCCCCAAAAAACCCACAAAAGAAGAAAAAGAAAAATTTCCTGCCAAATCCCCCACTAAAAACCCCTGACGTGGTATGAAGCAGTAGTAAAAGAAGAAAATGAAAATGCCGCAGCATCTGTGCAAAAAACATCAGCACAGGAGATATCTATAGAAAATCTTCTGAACTCATGGCGAAATCCCCAGAATTACAACAGGCATTGTTACAACTTCAAAATCCCAAACAAGAAGTTGCACAAAGCTCAGGAGAGGAAAAAACCTCTCAAATTTTACAAAAATCGAGAAAGGACTTCAAAAACCCTTTCTCAAAAATAATTTTCAAAACTTCAACTTGAGAAAGAAGAATCTTTAAAAACACTTTCTCAAAAACAATTTCAAAAAACCAACTTGTGGTACCACAAGTCCCCAAAAAACATGCTCCTAAATTCTTCATAAAACAATTTTTTCAAAATATTGTGACTCTTTAAAAAGGATTTTTTAATGAAGACCCTTTTTTGGCACTACAAAATTATTTTGGCCAAAAGTATTTTTATAAATCATGGGATATTTTAAAAACCCCATATTTTTATCAAGCTATCCTTGAAATATCAGGATCAACGACAATTAAAATTAATTTTCACAAAATAACCCATATCCCTCTTATTCAATTTGCAAAATACTTAGCGTAATTGCTCCTATTGATTGGGGGAATGACCTGTCACAACTCCTAAATTTCTCAGATACCCACAAAAATGAACCATTTTTTGATATTCCTTTTAATTATTGGGATTACCAACAAGCTTGGTTCAATTCTTTCTTTACTCAAAATACCAACCAAAGCCACACTTGGCTTTTCCATTTTGATACCTCATGTGATCCATCACAATTTCCAACATGGTGGAATTCATGGTGGGATCAATTCAGATCCACCCTAGAATCACAAAAATCAGAAGTCACTAAATCACAGTTTAAACCCTCTGAGGAAAAAAAAGATTTGTGCCCCTACACCTTTTTCATACAAAATTCCACTTACCATGGGTATTTACATGGTTCGCAGATTATTCGGACGATAAAATCCCAATTATCCGAAGAAGATTCAAAATCCGATGGTGGGATAGCTTTAAAATACCAAAAAGCCTCGCACCACAAAAAGTTCAGGAATGGTTAGATACCCAAAAACCCATTCTGCTACAGGCGCCTCCACAAACACCACCGGCACCACTACAAACCAAGGAGCACACCCAGTTCCTTTCATAGAAATCTCAGATGGCCTCAATGCTTGCAGCGGCCAAAAATCCAGAAGAAATGCAAGCCATAATTCTGAAATTTGCACCGTCTTCATCAAAACAAGGCTCTTCGTCAGAAAAAGAAGAACCAGAGATTGATATTGAAGACAGTCCGATTTTTGGCAATAGTGGATTCTGAAGAAAATTGCCAAAAGAATTCAAAATACCCGGAGTAGAGTTCAGACAAAATTCCGACAAAAGAAAGTGCTCGAAAAAGCTACTTTCAAAAAAGCAAAAGCAAATATTCCAGCAATAATTCAAGAAAATGCCAAAAGGATGAATAGTCATTCTCCACTCGGATGAATAGTCATTCTCCACTCAGATGAATAGTTAGATTCCCTTTTAATTACCAAAATGCCATGTAAAACTCCTATAAAAGAGACTCTCTCTCCCTTAGTTAGATAGGCTTTTCTTCATAAGCTTTTCTTTCTAAGCTTTTCTTTTCTAAGTTTATCTTTCTAAACTTCAGATTTAGAGAGAAGTGAGAGCTCCTCAATAGGAATTCCCCTTTAGGTTAGAATCAATATTCCTAAATACCCTCTCAAATACCCATATGATTCAGTTCATATGACCCATATCATATAACTCATATCATATGATCATAAATACCTTAGAAATTCCCAAGGTATATCTCCTTGTAAATTCCAATTTTAAATGACTATGATTATGGACGGTACTACCTCCTAATTTTTTAAATACTTCATGCTTTTAAATTCTTTAAATTCCTGCATTAAATACTTGGCCGGTTCAACCGCCTATTTGATTTAAATTCCTGTAGAACCTTTGATTTATGGTTTCCATAACTGGAACCTTAAATTGTAAGTTAATCTTTATTTACTTTCTGCATATTTCAATTATCTATTAATTTTTCAATTCCTTATATCCCGATTCCTTTCGTGTCTGTTATCCCCTTTAGATCCTCGGCCTAAGTTTGGTATCAAAGCTTAAGAGAGAAGTGAGAGCTCCTCTATAGAAATTCCCCTTTAGGTTAGAATCAAAATTCCTAAATACCCTCAAATACCCATATGATTCAGTTCATATGACCCATATCATATGATCCAAAATACCTTAGAAATTCACTAGGTATATCTCCTTGATAAAATACTTTGTAAATTCTAATTTATTTTGAATGAATATGTCTATGGACGGTACTACCTCCTAATATTGTCCAGACCAGATGTTGAATTCTTTTTGGAGGTTCGGGTTCTTCTGAGGTTTTGTGCTTAGGATAGTCCAGGGTCAGTAAGTCCTCAACGAACGCAGGCAGTTAAACCCTAGGGAAGGCCTTTGATTGTAGGAAGAGTCCGGGTGCTCCGTAGGAGTTCCATAACATGGATCCGTTTCTCAACAGATCTACTTCTTGTGATTTTGGTTCATCTTCTTCCATGGATTCAAAGAAGATAATAAACACCGAAGAAATCTTGATACAAGATTTTGAAAAATCTATTGATAATTAGAAAATACCGAGAGTAAATCGAGATCAGATTTACAAAAATTCCAAATACCAGTTATTCAAAACCGATTTCACAATCAAAACAGAGGAGAGAGATATCCAATTATCTCAACCTTTTGAAACAATCCAATTACTTTCTCAAAGTTCCTTGAAAAGACACCGAGAAAGAAATTACAAATACATCCATATTGGATTAGTCCAAGTAGGGAAAAAACCCCACACGAAGGAAGGATTAAACACCTCAATCCTTGTTATCTTACGTGATGCCAGATTCACAAATTTTGAAGATTCCCTATTGAGTTCTGTTGAGTCTAGTCTCTGCACATGACCAATATCCTTTGACTGTTACCCAAATTTCTCAGTTTCTTTAAACGACAAAAATATCCAAAAATTCATTGTCTTACAAATCAAGACACACAATTACCAAATGCTTGAAGGATCGATTCTCGTAGCTATAATTTACTGAATCCATTACAAAGCTATGACTTCAGCTTTTGCTACAAAAGTCAGATACCACAGTAAGAAAGGCGAAACGCTTCTTTTACAAACTGATCTTTCCAGATCTAACACCGTTATACCAAGACCTATTAGATGGAAGGATATTGCCCTACTAGACGAATGGATCTTAGAAGGTGTTGTAAAACCTGAACCTCTAGAGACTTCCGAACCAAATACCCATCTCAAAGAAATAACCCAATACCAGGATGGTAGAGTCAGTCTATCGTTCCATAGAAAATCTACGAGTAGTAGATACGATGATTCCAGTTCCGTAGAAACTCTTGACTTAGGGAGAGTCTCGCAAATTTCTTCAGTCATAAATACTCCATACAAAACAAAACCCAAACATTCTACGTCAGATTTACCTAATCTACGAAACGTAGACTACTCCACTGAAATACCGAGACCCGTTTATGAAAATACCACTGTTAGAGAAAAGATAGAGGACCAGGAACCTACTAGTCCGACTTTTTCCCCGATTACAGAAAACATAGTAAACGAACTTGGTGTTTTACAAAAAAATTTCAAAGTTGATAAAAAATTCCTACAAAAAGATTTTTACAAAAAATACAACCTAAGAAAAAGAGTTTGGTTCTTCAAAACCTTTTTAACTACTAGGACAAAAATACAGGAAGAATTTTACAATTTTGTTAATGAACATAGGATAAACATCTTATTCTTTGACTGGTTTGAAATTTTCTCCTCTGAAAATTCCATTGATTACCCCTTTTCTAAAATGGTAAATCCCGTTACGACTAGGAACAAAACACCGGAGTGGGAAACCCTAGCTGATTCTAGAAAAGTCCAGTCCAACCACCCTCCTCTACAAGGGATTAAGCTTAACATACATGGCTGCCCTGTAGACGCGATTCATCTTAAGAATCCTGCAGAGGATGAAAAAACAAATACCAAGAATATCCTCGCTCAAAACAATTTCACCAATATCAGTTTGAATACCCTAGAAAAACAACTCGATAGGGTAGAAAAACACATAAAAACCAACCCTTTAGTCACCATTGATTTCCCAGGAACGACTAAGGATAAGAAAAGCCAAAGCCCTATCTTTAAACCCTTTCAGGTGTCCAAAGATGGCGTCACAAATATCCAACAAAACAAGTCTGAATTTATTCAGGCTATCAAAGATCAATTGAGTAGAATTGGGACGTCGAACAGTTCTAATACTGAACATGTTGTTCCTGATACTCCTCAATCTTCCAACAAAATCACTACTCTTGTCAACGATTTCGACGACAGTGATACCCCAAAGCAAATCCAAAACAAAAAATCCTTTGTTAACCATATGGATTGGCAAAGACCTATACAACAGGTCCAACAACACTTGCAGATTATTCCTGCTCCTGACATAGGAATAGTCAAACCCCTAGCTCAATCCCGTTTCAATGCCTCTTCCATTTATGATTGGAACATAGATGGGATGACCGAATACAATATTCTCAGTTTTCTTCAACAAATGACCATGGCTGCAAATACCTACAAAACCCAGAATGGTACGCAAGACAAAACCATTGCAGAACTGCTCATCGCATGATTCTCTGGTCAATTGAAAGGTAGGTGGGATAATTATCTCGCTGATCAACAAAATGAAGATATCCTCAGTTCCATCAAAACTGACGGAGAAGGAATACCCATCCTTGATGAACAAGGTGAACCCCTACATGACGCCGTAGCAACCTTGATTCTCACAATCTCTTTAAATTTCATAGGAGATTCTTCACATTTGAAAGACAAAAATGCCGAGTTACTTTCCAACCTCAAATGCAAGAAACTCAGTGATTTCCAATGGTACAAAAATACCTTCTTAACCAGATTTATGCTCAGGGAAGATTCCAACCAGCCATTTTGGAAAGAGAAATTCCTGGTTGGACTACCTACCCTTTTAGGAGAAAAGGTTAGGAACAAAATCAAAGAGAATTGCGGTAAATAGATTATACCCTACAGTGAGTTTACATACGGACAACTTGTCAGTATAACTCAATAGGAAGGTCTCAAAATCTGTCAAGACCTGAAATTGCAAAAACACCTCAAGTTGGAGCTAAAGAGAACTAAGTGCGAACTTGGAACCTTTTGCAAACAATTTGATACGAATTTCTCAAAACCCTCTTCTAGTTGTACAGGAAACTGTAGCAATACTCAAATCCATTAAGAGTACTTCTAGAGGTTACAAAAGGAGAGATTTCAGCAAAACCAACGTAGAGTATTACAAAAACCCCTTCAAAAATACTCATCGTTTCAAAAAAACAAATACCAAAAAAGCTGATTCCAAATACAAAGACATTACATGTTACAAATGTCACAAAAAGGGTCATTCATCGAAATACTGCAAAATGAACAAAAAATTACAAGAATTGAAACTCGATGATAAAGTCACCCAGAAAATCTCCAATCTTCTCATTGATTCCTCCGATTCAAATGTCGAGTCAGAACCTGACTACTTTTCTCTGTCTTCTGAAGACAACAAAGCCCTTCAAATAGATAAATTGCTTACAACCAGTTCTTTTGAATATTCTGATAAGGGTAAGGGAAAACTTGTTTGTATTCTCACCAAGGATCAAGAATTCATGTTAGATATGGTTCAACACATAGATGTCAAACACCAAATAGACTATTTGAATAAACTCCTCAAATTCTTCACCGACGAGAAAAAAGATTTCAAAAATACGATTTTGCCAAATATCTCCAAAAATACCTACGATTTGACCAAAATCCTGAAAAAGGGTAAAGGGATGAAAGAATTCAAAGAAACCCCAATTCTAGAACTCCAGAGGGAGGTGAAACAAATCAAAGTAGAGATCAAGGCTCTACGAGAAAAACAAGAACAAGACTCTCTTCTACTAAAAACTGTCCTTTCAAAAACCCAGGATAATTCTGAATCCAGTTCTGAGTCAGAAAATTCCGACTCAGAAGATCTAGGAGAACCACCTGACAATCCTTTCCTTGAAGAGGACCCACAAGAATTCCTTACTGTTTTAAGACAAATCACGTCCAAAAAATACCTTGTTCAAATAACCCTTAAATTATCAAGCAATTTTAGAATTACTACTATTGCTCATTTTGACATCAGTGCAGATCTGAATTGCATAAAAACAGGTGTAATACCTAATCAATTTCATGAAAATACCTAGGAAACTCTAGCGGCGGCTTATAACACAAAGCTAGAAATCAATTATTAATGGAGTTTCTATAGAGACATCGTTTGTCTTAGTAAAAGACATTCATAACTCCGTTATCTTAGGAACACCATTTATAAATCTTATCACTCCTTATAAGGTAGATAATGATTTCATCTCTTTTGATTTCAACAATAAGAATCTAAAATTCCCTTTTCTGACAAAACCAAAAGCTAGAGACCTCAATCTGATTAAAACTTATTCTTGTCATCTAGGAGAATTAAGGAATAGTTTTTTAGATCAGAATCCCGAGTCCCCTAGAAAATTTGATACCCGTTCCATCAAATTAATTGATTCTCTTACATATACAAAAAATTTGAATCATGATTTACTATATCAAAAACATTTTCAAAACATTGCATTAAAAGATATTTTTTGCAAATTAATTCCTGACAATTTTTACTTAAAAATCTTTTAACCAGTGGTTTACTAAAAACATGAGAGAAAACCCACAGATTTCTAATACTGGTTACAACACTGAGATATCCAAACACTATAAAAACCCACAGATTCCTGATACTGGCTACAACGCAGAGATGTCCTATCACTGTCCCTTGCCCCACTGTCTGGGCTACCAGGAAAAAATATCCATAAAGGACATGTGAGAATCCAGACAATACTCTGTCCATGCAATGTGTGGAGCCTTGCTCCAAAAGAGAAAAGATGAGATACCTCCACCAATAAATATACCTGTTGTTGCACCAAAACAACAAACAAATTCCATGGCCCCAAAACTATTCCTTAATTCGCCTAGATGACAAGAATAAGTTTTAATCAGATTGAGGTCTCTAGCTTTTGGTTTTGTTAGAAAAGGGAATTTTAGATTCTTATTATTGGAATCAAAAGAGATGAAATCATTATCTACCTTATAAGGAGTGATAAGATTTATAAATGGTGTTCCTAAGATAACGGAGTTGTGAATGTCTTTTACCAAGACAAACGATGTCGCGATAGGAACTCCATTAATAATAACGGACGCATTGGTTTGGGAATTGATTTCTAGATTTGTGTTATTAGCCGCCGCTAGAGTTTCCTGGGTATTTTCATGAAATTGATTAGGTATTAGACCTGTTTTTATGCAATTCAGATATGCACCGGTGTCAAAAAGAGCAATAGTAGTAATTTTAAAATTGCTCGAAAATTTAAGGGTTATTTGAACAATGTATTTTTTGGACGTGATTTGTTTTAAAACAGTAAGAAATTCTTGTGGGACCTCTTCAAGGAAAGGGTTGTCAGGAGGTTCTCCTGGATCTTCAGAGTCGGAATTGTCTGACTCAGAACTGGATTCAGAATTATCCTGGGTTTTTGAAAGGACTATTTTTAGTAGAAGAGAGTCTTGTTCTTGTTTTTCTCGTAGAGCCTTGATCTCTAATTTGATTTGTATTACCTCCATCTGGAGTTCTAGAACTGGGGTATTTTTGGTTTCTTTCATCCTTTTACCCTTTTTGAGGATTTTGGTCAAGTCGTAGGTATTTTTGGAGGTATTTGGCAAAATCGTATTTTTGAAATCTTTTTTCTCGTCGGTGAAGGATTTGAGGAGTTTATTCAAATAGTCTTTTTGGTGTTCGACATCTATGTGTTGAACCATATCTAATATGAATTCTTGATCCTTGGTGAGAATACAAATAAGTTTTCCCTTACCCTTATCAGAATATTCAGAAGAACTGGTGGTAAGCAATTCATCTATTTGAAGGGCTTTGTTGTCTTCAGAAGACAGAGAAAAGATGGCCCGAGATATGTTGAACATTCAAGCGTCCTCAACAGCTTCTGAAAGCGCTTTTTCTGTTGGAAGATTTCAAATAGGAGAGTGAGACATTCATTAGCGAGAGATAGTTTGGAGATTGCAGTTTTATTCAGAGATTATATTAAAGCGGAGCGTAGAAGGCGCGGTCAACCATAGATCAGCGAAGAAGACGACTACAACTACAACGAAATCTTATCCGAGATAGCAGGAAGCGACGTCGAACAATTTGACCAACAACTTCCAATTCCAACAGAAGATCCACAAGAGATTGTGAGAAAATTAGAAAAAGTATGGTTGAATATGTAATTTTTTTAATTGCAATTTTACTATGTAATTTGCAACTTTTGAACTACGAAGCAAAGTTGCAATTTTACAATTATATTACAAAAAAATCATATTTCTATTAAATAATATAAGAAGCAAAAAAAAGTCCCGTCCCGTCCCCCAAATTCCGTCGCATCCCATCCCATCCCATCCCATCCCAGTGGCCACCTCTAGGTTATTTTAGTTCAAATGGTGTAATATGATTGACAAAAAAGGAATATCACTGTAGCTTCTGTAATAATTTTTGCATGTCTTGACTATAGTGCCCTTTGCTTTATCTCATCATCTATCCACCCATTTGAAGCCACAACTGGCTTTCATGCTACGTGGGTCTTACTTTTACCTTCCCTTTTATCATCCGTGTGTTACCTTTTATCATTGATTAGGTATTCCTTTTTTTCTTCCTATTTAATAATAAAATTACACACAGATCTATCATATCCAAGCTTAAAATAATAATTTTCTGATTAAATTCTTAATCAAAATTTACCAAAATTTTAGAAATAATAATAATATAGTAAGTTACTGCATATTTGTGTATTTTGTGCTATTTTAAACATTTCAACCCAAATTTTAGTATCTAAACTAATGTTTGATTTAGCTTTAGAGTTAATCAAATAAAAAATTTACCAAATTTTAGAAATAATAATAATATAGTTACTGCATATTTGTGTACTTTGTGCTATTTTAAACATTTCAACCCAAATTTTAGTATCTAAACTAATGTTTGATTTAGCTTTAGAGTTAATCAAATCAAAATTTGACAAAGAGAATAAGTATGATTTTGGTTGAATTTACGTACACATTTAAAATAATATTCGCACACATAGATTAATCGAGCAAAATTTAATCGATTATAGTAGATCGTTTACTACATTTTTCATGTTATCAGCTTATGATTAATAGTATAACTAGTAATTTCTAATTTTTTTATTATTCTAACGACTCAAATAGTAAGGAAAGGAGCTTCATGTGTTTTACATGTGAATCATCTTCTTAAAGTACTAATAAGTTTCATGAAACAAATTAGATGAGAAAATTTGGGGTTTAGCAAGCTTTACATATGTAATCGCTCCTAATGAGGTGAGGTTTTAAGTGTATAATACTAACTACTCCATCTTAAGGTAATAGACGACGGAATGCCAGACTGCAACATACTTTGTTGCAAACATATTTTAATATTTTCGTATTTCTTTCATGTTTTCTTTATATCACAAAAAAGAAATTAACGAAATTTTATTAGTTCTACTTAATACATAACTGAAATAAATTTTTCATGTTGGGCCCGTGCTAACACGTGCGTCCTTCCATCGAGTCATAGTATAAAATTGAACTTAACCTGTATACAACGTATAATTTTTCGGTGAAGGTGTTCACATGACCACCCTTGGGTGGTTGTAGCTCCGCCCCTGGTGCACATTGTTGCTCCCAAATCACACGCATACGTCGTCGCTAAGTAATATAGAGACTTGTAAAAGTTGGATGTTGAGCCCATAAAAACTTATGATCCACGATTGTAAAAGAAATCACTATCATTACTAATTATGCATGTATGAAAGATGGTGTTTATTTTGTTTTATAATTAATGCGGAAAAGTAAATAATTAACTAATTTATTTCAGCAATTTGCTAGGAACGTTTGTTAAGACTTGAATCTATCACAGGGAGATAAGTATTCCAGGGTCGTGGTTGGTTTACTAATCCTATTTAGTCGTCCAAGTATCTCACCCTAGCTAATTTATTCACGATTGCTAATTAAGCAGATTATTAATCTCATAGTAGTCTCCCAAACCACTACTAGTCGATTCAAAACAGTTCGCCGCCTATATTCCTATGGAATTGACCTGTTAAGAACGCAATTCATCCACGATATTTAATTGAATGCGGTGTCTAGGTATATTCCTATCCTAGCCACAAATCCTAGCCCAATTGTAGGGATAATCATATCACACTCTCCTTACTTCTTCTCTAATCTAATAAAGTCTTTCCCAAGTACGTATATTAAATAGTAAATAGAACTCGACTGTTGCGCAGACAATCAAGCATTTAAGAACAGAAGAAAAGAAACAATCGCATATGAATAAACTACTGAGGTGAAAATACTTGTCAAACTCAATATTCATGGTTACACCACAACCCCAAAATTTGGAGAAATTAGCCACTCATAATTTTATCAAGAACACAAGAATTCATGGTTAAACTAGGGTTAATATAGAAAAAGAAATAAGAAATAAAGATGCAAAAGTACGACTTACAAATCTCCCAAAGAATAGTCAACATATCTCTAAAAAAATGCCTTATAGGGTCTATTTATAGTCTAGGATAAAAACTAAAACAAGTAAACCAATTCATACTTAAAATAGGAAAATCACAGTGCCGATGTGCGATGCACCCCCGACGCACATGCATCGCGGATGTGTCTGCATAATTCAATTTCCAAACTTCAGAAAAGCCTCCGACTCGCCATGGACGTGCGACGCATGTGCATCACACCTTGCTCCGTCAGACTGATTTCACCAACTTTATAGAGGCACTTTCCCTACCATGTCATGCAACGCAGATGCATCGCATCGGGTCCTTCAGTGATCCATTTTTTCGCTAAGTGTTGCGTGATCTCTCTATAATCTTGCCCATGCTAAATTGCATAAAAAAAATTATCAAAATAGCACGGTTTCAGCTCATTTGTTTACGTTGCGCCTAGATACACAAGATACACCAACATAAGTGCAAATACAACAGTTTCACCATAAAATACACGATTAAAGTACTAAGATTAGAGGTAAAGTGATACTAAATATTAGATATTTGTGTCAAATATCACTACCCTACACTTAGTCTTTGCTCGCCCTCGAGCAAACCACTGACAATTACTGCACTTCACTCGACACAACAACCACCAATCAGAACAGGTCTACTCGAATTTCAGATAATATGACACTTTTAAAATCATTTTTTTAAAACCGCTAATCAAGCAAATTTTTGGTGTACTCGTGCCAACATGTTTTACATATAAAATCACAAACAACCTCCTCAAAACAATTCAACCTCAAAAACTAACTCAATGACACCACTTCAAAAAAAATTATCATGACATCTATAGAGAAACCCACACTTCACCAATCCTAAGTCAACTATGTGCCCTTACCGAAAGAGAGTTGTCCATATCTCACATGATTTTCACTTTGAACTAATTTAAATTGACAGAATCAATCAACAAATTACGCTCACTCTCACAAAGAACCTCACGTACAATATATGATGAACCATAGACTTGCCCTTAGTGTAACTGCTTCCCTAATACAAGTATTCTAAATTTAGGATCAAAGATGACTTAACGGGTTGTAATGTAGGCTAAGGGACGGGTAGGATATATTTTGGATGAAATAGTGACTATCCTCCCTAAGCACTTTAATACATACAACTTGATAATTATTCACACTCTTTTACTAACCAAGCACAACCCAATTTCAACCAATACCCATTTATCCCACTCATACCCCAAATATTAAGCACCAATTATTTCACACACACCAGCTAGCAGGGACAAACTGTTTCAACATTTACAACTTTTTTCTTCTTTTTAACTACTTATCAACATTCCCAACTAGATAGTGCTATATTTAATACTTAGGTTCACCCATTGACTGTTTCGGGCATCAACTAGCAAACCATTCTATTTTTTTTCTTTTTCACTTTTTTCTACTCTCTTAATATCCATTACATCATTAGAGTGCTCAGAGAGTAAGAAGGATCAAATTAAGGTGAAACAGAATGAATGAGAACAATCTTATCAGTGGTTAACAAAGAAAAAGTCTAAAGTATTGACGGGTTGACTAGGGTAATTATGTTTAGGTAGGCAGACTGGGTTGATTTTTGGCTAACAAAGAAGGTCTCTATCACTTCTTAGATCAGCAACTTTATTTGGTTTCACGAACACACCGGGTAAGTTCTAGATACCAATACAAAGCACAGAGTACACAAAACACATTCACGTTCACATACATGACACACAATTTAACTCAAGATGGATTCATATCAGTCCTCAATTTAGGAGAACATAAGATAATTCAAACTAAGCTCAAATGGGTCATCTAAGAGTCATGAATATGAGCCTAAGTGTCTCAAGGAAGGTTATTTTCTTTCTTTCTTTTGTTGAGCATGCTTTTAATTTTAAACACAGAGAATTTCTCATTATCGTATTTCACCTAACACGGTACCTAGCATTTGACTGGCTTTGAGACTTTGTTTCCTAAAAACAAAAACTAATACCCGGTTCAAAGGCTCCCCCCTCAGGAAAGAACCGAGGCCATAAGAAAATCCAAGGGGGGCGGGTGATGTATGCCGCTAATGAGAGACTTAATAAGCTACTAAAGAAAATAAAAGAAACAAAAATCTTTTTGAATTTTTTTCACTTATCTATTTTTTTTTCTAAGACTCAAAACTACTAAAATAAAATCCTATGGCATATTAGTCATCACCCTTAACCTCAAAATTATACAATACTAGAGATGTATTTTCCATCTCACACTTAAAATATGCAATGTCCTCAATACATCTACAAATAATTAAAGCAAAGTAAGGTAAGAGATACTCCCTAGGGCACACTAAGGCCTAGTCCTCCTTATCACCGTCATCGTTGTCCTCCTGCTTGGACCTATCTTCTTATTCCTCTTCATCAGGGTCGCCTTATGGCTGCGACTCCACTTATTTTCCAACTTTCAAGTCAGACTACATCAGATCCACAGAACAAACATCCTCTTCATTAGACAGATGGGCGTCCTCACCAAGCAATGCCCTGAAGTATACAATATGCGGGGCCTCAACATGGACACTCAAATAATCCAACCTAAAGTGCTCTCCCTTAATCACCATCATTTTATGGATTTGGGTGATCAAGGTGAACCGACTCGAATGTTCCTCAGCGGGGCTAAGGTTGTGCTTTACTAACTGCTCTGATGCCATGACCTTTGAGATATCAATTGTGCTATCAAGCGTCTCAAGGACCCTACAAAGTGGGTATGCCAGGTCACTGTTCAAAGCCATCATGTATGTGGTGAGCGTGTTGCCATAACTCAACATTTTAGACTTGCACTCCCTTATCCGCTTAATTTATTTCAACATCAAATATCCAATGTTAATGGGCAACCCATTTATCAAGAAATACACGATCCATACCCTATATTTCTTCACACTAGAGTAATGGAGCGACATTATCATGTTATTCAACAACCGTAACCAAACCCGAGCCTCATTACAAAAATTGCTCATCCTCAAGCTCTTATGCCACTGGTACTTGCCATCATAGCGTGACCACTTGGCCTTAGAATCAGGCCCACATAACATCTCTCGTATGGCTTTGTAGTCAGGCATCTCAATAAACTCTTACAATGGTACTATCGGATGATCAGGGACCCCAAGTACGACATGTAGAGTAGATGGCTGCAAAGGGACATACTCTCCTCAAACAGTGATAGACAAGTAATCCATCTTAAGAGATCTTTCTTGATCAAAATTATCATACAACTCCAGCACCAAATCAATGTTAGCGTGCCCCGGTTGATCAAAGACTTTCTTCCAACCTATGGCAATGATCTTGTTGTAAATTTCTCTGAAATTATGCTTCAATGACCCTTAATTCACCGCCCTTTCAGGTATGTAACCATCTGACAAATCAAAGTCCTTGTACCATCCTTTAGCATACCCCGCTCCCGCAAAGTACGGATAAGGGAGGTGAGCAACTTTTTAGGGAACTGGGATAGTTGGATTTTTTCTCGCCCCGGAATTTGAGAGTGCCCCCTTTTAGTGCCCTATGATGAGGATGCCGCTACTGTATTTCCTTTTGATCTCGGGTTAACCATAGTACCTGCAAACGTAAGCATTAAAACAATAAGTATATATAATCCACAAGAGGGGTCGTTCACACTTATTTCAAACTACATATTTTTGAACTACTTGACTTTTTCGTTCGGTCGCTTTCATGGATCATTACTCTGGGATTGAATCGGCCCCACACTTACTACAAACTATGGTACAAAAATGGAAAACAAAGAAGTTATTTACTACATGTTAATCATATGATAGCAATAAAAACATGTTGTAGGACCTAGGGTTTTTCAAGCTCGTTATCAAAATTTCTATCAACTCCTCAATTTTATGCGTTTTTGGATGCCCAAGGGTTCGTATAAATTTTTAAAGTTACATTGCTACTCAAGACTTCACAATTTTCACCAAAAAATATGGTTCAAGCAATTTATCAAACACCTTGGGGGCATAGAATCATCTCTTTGATATTAACAACAATGGGGGTTGTCAAACCCTCAATTTTCAATAGGGAATCATATTCTAGCCATAGCAATAAAGATTCAAGCACACAATACCAAATCCCGCCGAATTTTGCACAACCTCAATAACCCTAACTTTTAAGGCATTAACCTAAGAACAAGGTGAAAGAGAAAGTGAAAATTCCCAAGATTTTTGGGTGAGAATCACTTATCTTGATGTTAATGGATGAGATTGAATGATGATTTGTTCCTAGTTTATGTTTTAAAAGGGATGGGGAAGGGTTTTAGCAATTTGGTTATGTTTTTAGAATAGAGAGTTTTTGTTGTTGCAAAATTATGAAATAAAAGAGCACGATGGCTGCACGTCGCACATGTATCGCGGGTCAGAGGCCTCTTTGAATCTCAGAGGGAGTACGCATTGTATGTACGTCGCACATGCATCGTAATAATGCACCTTATGAAGTTTGGTTTGAGAAATATCAAAACCATGTGCTCTGCTTGTGTGACGCACGCGCAAAACACACTGCAAACCTGGAGCAATTTTTTTCATTTTATTGAGCCAATGTTTCCTCATTTTGCGTTCCCTCTCTTACCCTAGTCCTGAAACACGAACAACTGTGACACTATAAAAAGTTAGGTTGCCTCCCAACAAGCACCTTAGATAATGTCGTGGAATGACAAAGTTTTGTATTTTCCTCATTTTTATTCATTTTGTTGTTGTTTTCATATTATAGATTACAAAAGAACAGATTGCCTCCCGTGAAGTGCTTGATTTAACGTCGCGACATGACGTAACTCATGTACTAATCACCGTTAAGGAGCATTTGCTCATTTTTCTTCTCAATCTCTTCGCCCCAATATCGCTTGGGGCGTTGGTCCATTGACCAAGAAAATGTATGCCCCATCCAATGGTTAGGACCCTTTTTCGGGCATCTCATGCTTTCTTGAAATGTTCCCCGTTCACTGACACCTGTCACAACTTCTGGCGAACACATGTGTATCCTTAAAAAGTCAGGCCAATAGAAACCTGACTACAATACCTTAGCTGCGGTGCGATCACCTTTGAACTGTCCCCCATATGAGGAGGAATGACAACTTTCCAAGACTTGATTTACGTCGGTCTGTGGAATGCATCTTCTCACCAACTGACCAGGACCTTATTTAAACAGATATAGCTTATCCCGAATGTAGAACTGCGAGTCATGATATAACTTCCTTCTCTGTTGGGTAGTTGTTTCCAATGGGTAGATCCCACTCACTATCAAGTTCATGATATCTACATACCACCACACTTCTACATTAGGAATAGCAAATAGTTGCTCATCGGGAAAAAACTTCCCGAATCTGTCCATCTCCGATCACATGATCATGGCTCTCCAATCTAGACAAGTGGTCTACGACTTGATTTTATGTACCTTTGTGAACTTTAATCTCTATGTCAAATTCTTGCAATAAGAGAATCCACCGAATTAACCTGGGTTTTGCATCTTTCTTGCTGAATAAGTACCAGAAAATGGAATGATCTGTATACACCGTGATATGAGTTCCCACAAGGTAGGACTGAAACTTGTCGAAAACATACACTACAACCAATAGTTCTTTTTCGGTAATTGTGTTGTTCATCTGAGCAGCTTCTAACGTCTTGCTGACATAATAGATGGAGTGAAAAATCTTCTCTTTTCTCTAGCCCAGAACAACCCCTACCGCATTATCACTAGCGTCACACATCAATTCAAATGGAAAGTTCCAATTAGGTGCTATCATTATCGGTGCAGTCACCAATCTTCGCTTCAACTCTTCAAATGCTTTTAGACAAACGCCGTTGAACTCGAACTTCACATCATTCTCCAACAACCTACACGTTGGACTAGATATTTTGGGGAAGTCCTTAATAAACCATATTTAGAACCCTGCGTGACCGAAAAGTTATGTACCCCCTCACAGACACATGGGATAGTAGTTTCTCAATAACCTCCATCTTAGCACTATCAACTTCTATACCTCTTTTTGACACCTTATTTAACACCCCGAACCATGGCCTAGGCAAAATATGACACTCGGTGCCTGACTACATGTGACTGAGTGAACCACATAGGCTTCTGAATCAACATGGGCATAAAAAACATGTAATAATAATAGTGATTTAAAATATGTAAAACTGAAAACTATAAAGATCGTCTGAAATATCATAGAGGAAATAGTCTAAAAACATAATAAGTCTAAAATACTGATCATCTGACGTGACATGCTATATAGTATATGAAATCTCTAGAACATGAGTCTGACTGCGAAATTGTTTTACCAAGACAAGGCCATGTCATACCTTTACTGCAAACATGACATGAAAAATAACTAAACTGACACCCCGTAGGAGATGAGGCTTACCAATCTCTAGAACATCATCCTGAAATTCAGTACCTACACCGTGAAGTGCAGGTCCCAGGAAAAAAAGGGACATAAGTACATTTGAATTGTACTGTATGTAAAATAATTGAAAGAATAAGCAGGCACATGAAATAATAGGAACTGAAACTAAAACTATAACATGAGAATGAACATGTATAATATCTGAATGAGTATAACATGATAACTTATTATAAATGGGAGAGCTTTAGTATAACCGACATATCACCACCACGTGGGAATGTGGTGTCTGATCTCTACTCAATCAGCTAAGTCATCTCGTACCTTGCCGGGGTACGAGACATGAACATGACATGAATGGATCCAATAATCCACGATGGGTAACATGAAGGAATCATCCTAACTGGGCGAAGCGATCCTTATCCTACATTGGCATATGTAGTTTCAGGCTAGCTGAACCTTCTCGGTAATCTGTGCAACTCCCAAAACATGAACATGTATATATTTGACTTGTAAGCCCATGAATTTCATAAACATGACCTGTAAACATGATTTTAATCATAATTAACATGTAATTAGATATATAATATAACTTGTAGGAAACCTGAAAATATGTATAATTCCTTGGAATTGAGTAATAATGATTTATGACATGTATTTAGGAACCCGTGGAATTCAAAATATGTGCTCATGGATTACATACAGTTTCATGACCATCATAATGACATATCATGAATACAATTAACGAAAACATGATATAAGTATGTTATATAGTTATACATGTATATAGGGTCGTCATGAATTAGAGCAAAACCCAAAGTTTGAGGAAATTCGTGTTTCATGGATTAAAAGGGGCATGGGGTAGAACAATAATGTTCCCACACGTGGATAGAAGCTATACATACCTTAATCGCTCCAAAACTTATAATAAAGGTCTGACCTTTGAAGAAGAACACTAAAGTTGGAACCTTGAGATGTTTTCTTGAAAACTCTAGGTTAGAAACAATGAATTTCTACCTAGAATTCATGTGTATACATTAGAATCCACTTGTAACACATGGAATAGGCTTACCTTGTTGTATGAGAGTGATGAGAGGAGAGAACCTTCGTGTTAGGGCTTAAAAATATGAAAAATGATTTTTAAAACTGATTTCATGAATATATATTGTTCATCTCATCGGGCATTCTATGGCCGTATTGTACAATCTGTATAATTTATACGTTGGGAAGTACGATCTGTACAATATTGTACGGTCCATATAAAGCATCTGTCATCAAATTGCAAATTTCAGTGATTACCAAAAGCTGAGGGCTTACCTATAGCCTAAATGTACAGTCTGTATAATTTTATACGGTCCGTATGAGCCACCGTATTTCATTGATTTTCGATGGTGATTTGTACAATACGATTCTACGGTTAGTACAAATCTGGTGTAAAACAGGAATCACTAAACTAAAAATGGATTTTAACTTCACACTCCTTGTTTTGGTTTTCTAAACTTATGAATCATGCACAAAACTTAGTTTAAAGGTACGAGGTGTTACAATATCTCCCCCTTTGGGATCATTCGTCCTCGAATGATGGGTCATAGTTAAGAATGAGTCTGGACATGGCATGAGTATATGGACATGAGAGAACATGACATGGAACATGGGGACTGAATAACATGATTACATTAAAATATGAACGTGGGGGCATGAGACATGAGTAATGAGTACATGAACGTGAAACATGAGACATGGATACACATGATACATGACATGAATACTTAAGGTATTACCTTGTACGCTTTCTGCTTGCGCCTCAAATAAGTGCGGAAATCTAGACTTCATGTCCTCTTCGCCTTCCCATCTAGCCTTCTCAATTTTCTGACTTCTCCATAACACTTTCACTGAGGCAACTTCCTTAGTTCTCAACTTGCAAACCTGACAATCCAGAATAGCTACAGAAATCTCTTCATAGGTTAGGCCATTCTTAACTGTGATGGATTTAGTAGGAACAACCAGCGACGGGTCTCCCACACACTTTCTCAATATAGACACATGAAACACTAGGTGTACATTAATTAAATCTTGTGGAAATTCAAGCTCATAAGCCACTTGGACAATTCTTCGCATGATCATGTACGGTCTGATATATCTGGGACTAAGTTTCCCTTTCTTTCAAAACCTCATGACATCTTTCGTAGGTGAAGCTTTCAGACACACCCAACTATCAACCTGAAACTCTAAGTCTTTATGCCTCACATCAGAATAGGACTTCTGGAAACTTTGAGCCATTTTCAAATGCTCCTGAATCAACTTGACTTTTCTATACCCTGATGGACCATGTCTGGTCCTAACAATTCTGCTTCACCAACTTTGAACCAACTTATTGGCGATCTACATTTTCGCCCATACAAAGCTTCAAATGGTTCCATCTAGATACTAACATAGTAACTGTTATTATAAGAAAATTCAATGAGAGACAAATGATCATACCAGTTACCTTTGAAATCTAGGACACATGCTCTCAACATGTCCTCGAGGGTCTGAATAGTTTGCTCTGCCTAGCCATCTGTTTGAGGATGAAAAGTTATGCTGAGATTTACCTTGGTACCCAATTCTCTCTGGAAAGACTTCCAAAAGTGCGCTATGAATTAAACAACACGATCCAAAATAATGGACACTGGGGTCCCATGAAGCCTGAAAATTTCTCAGATATATAACTTGGCATAATCTTCTACTGAGTCTGTGGTCTTGACTGGCAAGAAGTGGTTGATTTGGTAAATCGATCCACAATCACCCAAATTGAATCATGACTTCGGGATGAGCGTGGTATACCCGTTATGAAGTCCATATTTATCATCTCCCATTTCCAAGCAGGAATATCAATATTCTGAGCCAACCCACCAGGCCTCTGGTGCTCGGTTTTCACTTGCTGACAATTCAGACACTTGGCTACAAAATCTGGCACATTCCTCTTCATATCATTCCACCAATAAATCTCCTTAAGATCATGATATATCTTTATAGAACCTGGGTGGATAGAATACCTGAAATTATGCGTTTTTGGCATGATCCACTCTTTGAGTCCATCCACTTCTGGAATACATAATCTGCCTCGGTACCTCAAAGTACCATCATCTCCCCATTGTTCAAAAATCGTAGTCTTGTGCTTATGAATCCCCTCTTTCATCTGCAATAAATAGAGATCATTATACTACTTCTCTTTCACCTCAGTTGCTAAGTAGGATTCAATTTTTTTTTGACAACACCACCACCATCTTTGGAGTCCATGAGTCGAACTTCTAGACTGGCTAGTCGGTAAATTTCCTTCGTTATGGTTCTCTTTTCTTATTCAAAATGAGCTAGGCTTCCCGTGGATCACCGACTAAGAGCATTGGCTACCACATTCGCTTTTCCCGGATGATAGAGAACATACACATCATAATCTTTTATCAATTCAATCCATCTTCTCTGTCTAAGATTTAACTCCCGCTGTTTGAAAATATACTGAAGGCTCTTGTGATCTATGAAAATGTCAACGTGAACTCCATACAAATAGTGATGCCATATTTTGAGAGCGAAAATCATGACTGCCAATTTTAAATTGTGAGACGGATAGTTCTTTTAATGAGGCTTAAGCTGTCTGGATGTATAAGATATAACCATACCATGGTGTATTAAAAAACATCTGTGACCAATTCCTGACGCATCACAATACACTACGAACCCATCGGTTCCTTCTGGCAACATTAACATTGGAGCAGAAGTCAGTCTCATTTACAATTCTTCAAAACTACGCTCACAGGCATCTGACCAGTGAAATTTAACTTTCTTTTGAGTTAATCTAGTCAATGGAGCTACGATGGAGGAAAAACCCTCTACGAAGCGCCTGTAATAACCTTTTAGACCCAAGAAACTCTTTATCCCAGAGTCTGAGGTGGGTTTGGGCGTATTCTTTAGTGCCTCGATTTTCTAAAAATCTAACATCACGCCTTCTCCAGAAATGACGTGGCCTAGAAACGCCACTGATTTTAGCCAAAATTCACAGTTGGAAAATTTCGCGTATAGCTCGCGATCCTGGAGTGTCTGTAACACTATTCTGAGATGTTATACATAATCAACCTTACTACGGGAATATACTAGGATATCATCAATAAAGACAATAACGAAAAGGTCAAGATAAGGCTTGAAAACCATGTTCATAAGATCCATGAACGCAACTGGTGCATTTATCAATCTGATCAACATGACAAAAAATTCAAAATGAACATAGCGAGTTCTGAAGGTGGTTTTCGAAATGTCAACTTCTTTAACCTTAAGCTGATGGTACCCTGATCTGAGGTCAGTCTTGGAATAAGATTGGGCACCCTGAAGTTGATCAAATAGGTCATCGATTCAAGGAAGAGGATATTTGTTCTTAATGGTGACCTTGTTCAATTGCCGGTAGTCAATGCACATACGCAAAGATCCATCCTTCTTCCGAACAAACAAGACTAGTGCACCCCAATGTGAGACACTGGGTCTAATAAATCCCTTATCAAAGAGATCTTTCAACTGGGCTTTTAACTCTGTCAGAGCCATTCTATATGGAATAATAGATATCAGCTTAGTGCCGGAAAGTAAATCAATTCCAAAGTCAATCTCCTTATCGCGAGGGACTCAGGGAAGATCTTTAGGGAAGACTTCTGGAAACTCATTGACAACTGGTACAGACTGAAGAGTTGGGTTCTGGTATCTACATTCCTAACCCGAACTAGATGGTAAATGTACCCCTTGGATATCATATTTCTAGCTTTAAGATAGGAAATAAACCTTTATATGGGTGTTACTGCATCACCCTTCCATTCTATGACTGGTTCGCTAGGAAATTCAAAATTGATAATTTTGGTTCTACAACCTACTATGGCATAACATGAAGACAACCAATCCATTCCCATGATTACATCGAAGTTACCATTTCTAACTCTACCAAGTCCGCTACTGTAATGCGGTGATAGACTTTAACTTGACAACCCATATATGCTCGTCTAGCTATAAATGACTCACTAACCAAAGTATATACTTCAAAGGGTTCATGCGACTTTTCTGGCTCTATCCCAAATTTCTTAGCAACAAATGATGTTACATATGATAGAGTGGATCTAAGATCCATAAAGGCATAAACGTCAAAAGTGAAAATGGTTAGCATACCTGTGACAACATCTGCCCAAGCCTCTATATCCTGATGACCTTCTAGTGCATACAAACGGTTCAAACCTCCGCCAGTGTTACCAAACTTGGTTGTACCATGCCCTGATTGGGCCTGTGAATTTCTAGGAACTGCTGAATTTGTAAAGTGAGCCACATTTCCTCCTGTACCTTGCCTCGCTGATGGGCAGTCTCTCTGAAAGTGGCCTTGCTGACCACACCCATACAACACTCCCCGGGTGTCTCTTACCACACTTACCGCAAACTGGATTATCAAAGGTCTTCTAGCCCACACTGGCCTGTGACTAAGAGCCTAATGTTCTGAAGTTTTGTCTCTTCTTATCATTAATGAACCTTGGGACTAGGGTATCGGCTGAATATGGAGCGGGTCCCGATGACATGTTTTTAAAAAACTTTCTACCTCCTCTTTCACCATGACTGAAATGGCCAAAAGACTTAGCCCTCTTATTGAAATCCTCGTCTTTCTCTTTCTATAATGCTTCTTTTTCCTTCATTCTGCTCTCATTACCTTGCACAAAAACAACCATCTTAGTAATAGTCATTTCCTTGTTCTGAGTAAAAATGTTAGCAACATCAAACAACTGATGGTCAATACCCCACACAAAGCACCTAACTTTGGCCCTCATGTCTAGAACCACGTGTGGAGCATACTTGGCCAAAGAAATAAAGTGGAGGTAGTACTCATGAACACTCCTACCATTCTGCTTGAGCTTCTCGAATTCAATGGCCTTTACCTCCCTAACCTCTAATGGCAAAATATGTTCAATGAAAGTATTTGCAAACTCATCCCAAGTCGCAGGAGACACATTTTCCCATTGGGATTGTTCCTATCACGCCCCGAACCTAGGCCTAGACGTAACACAACACCCGGTTCCTGACTACATGTGACCGAGCGAACTAACTGGCTAGATGAATCCATATGTGATATTAAAACATACTGAATGTGGAAATAAAACTAACACATGCTGATCTACTGAAAGTCTGACTAAATAATCATTAAGTATGGAAAATACTGAACTAAGTCTGAACATAGTAAAAGTGCCAACACGACAAACATGAAAATCGGATGAACTCTGTCTAACTTCTACTCTAGTCTATGAAGCCTCTGAAGAGTACTCAGATATTAACGGTTTGCCGGGACAAGACCCCCAACATACTGACTGTCTATAATAAACTATAAACACTGCAAAATACTCCCTCCGTCCCAATTTATGTGGCACCATTTCCTTTTTCGTTTGTCCCAAAAAAGAATGTCACTTTTTCTTATTTGACAACTATTTAATTGTACCATCTCTATTTTACCCTTGTAGGGTCCCACTTAACTTTGAAGATGTGCTTATTGTAAAGAAAAGTCAACAAAAGTAGGCACTAAAGTAAGGACAATTTAGTAAATATAAGAAAGTTTGCCTTTATTTCTTAAACTCTGTACCCGATCAATTAGTGCTAGATAAATTAGGATGGAGTGAGTAAATGATAAGGCCCCGAAAGACTGGGGCTCACCAACTCAGCTGATACCAGAGATCCTAGCATACAAATGCGTCATCCTGAAAGTTGTTACCTGCACCGTGAAGTGCAGGCCTCGGGCAAAAAAGACATTAGTACATTTGAATTGCTATAATAACAAGGAGAGTTTCACCCTCACCAAAGTGCGACGCATGTGCATCGCACTTTGCTCTGTCATACTGATTTCACCAACTTCAGAGAGGTGGTTTCCTTGCCCTGTGCATGCGATGAAGATGCATCGCACAGGGTCCTTCGGTGATCCATTTTCCATTAAAGTGTTGCACGGTCTCTCTATCATCTTGCCCATGTTAAATTGCATCAGAAATCCATCAAAATAGCTCGGTTTCAGCTCATTTGTTCATGTTGCACCTAGATACACCAACATAAGCGCAAAAACAACGATTTCACCATAAAGTACGCGATTAAAGTACTAAGATTAGAGGTAAAAAGTGATGCTAATTATTAGATACTTGTGCCAAATATCACACATTATCTCACTTTTCTCCAGATGCAATAACACTACTACCTTCTGGAAAGCGATTATCAAAGAGGCCACTGATGATACTTTTAATATTTTCATCAACAATACTAGTTGGGATAAAATATGATCCAAATTCAAAGACAAGGATTTCAACAACACAATTCAATGGGGAACCATTCTATTATTGGTATGTAGCACATATGGCTTACCAAAAATCACAATTAATTAAATACTTCCAAAATTCCCACGAATACTAAAAAAATCATCATGCATGCCCTTGATACGCAATTGTTACCAACAATGTGAAAATAGGCACGAGACCAGAATCATCAATCTAAAATAGCAGCCACCCCAAAGAATACAATCATGCTCAACACTGAGAAATCCGGGTAAAGGTGGGCATCAGAGGTGTCTTCAGAAATGAGAATGGGAAATGGATACTAGGTTACATGAAGGGCCTTCCATCAACAACTAATAACACAAGAGCGGAAATTTTTGTACTACTACAAGACCTACGCATTTGTATTCACTAGAGATATACACAAACTCTAGAGAGGTAATAACTTTTTTGTTGAACCCCAGCTACACGTACAAAAAATTGTTGAATGAATGCATATTGCTAGTGAGAAGGTTAAGGGTTAGGTCTAGAGACAGCTACAGGAGTAGAATCTTTGGTTTTTGTAAGAATACTGTGAAGATATTGCAGGAAACTGAAGAGGAACTTACAGGTGTTTAAATGATTACTTTCCCATAAACAACGTGGCAATGTAATTGATTAAAGGGATGGCAACGGGGCGGGGAGGGTTTGACCCTATGAGGTTGCGAGGCGGGGCGAGGCGGGCAGGGTTGCGGGTATCCTCCTATTAGCTTAGCTATTGTAAATATTCCGCTGTTTCGTCTCTGTAGAAGAAACACTATTAAATTTGTTAAAATTTAAAGTATGCAACAAGTTTCCAAAATAATAACGAGCTCACATATCTGTTTGTTTCGTCTCTGTAGAAGCCATCCATTTACTCTTATCAATCAACAAAAAAAAAAAAAAAAAAAAGCCATCTAAATCAAAATCTGTTGGCTTGGACGTTCTGTATGACCTGGAGAAAGAGAAAATGGAAGATGAATTTATTAAGCTACGTTTTTAGTTTATTTCTTAATACAAAAACAATTTTGTATTAAATTTTGATTTAGCTTTCTAAATTTTGAAAAAGGAAACAGTGTGGGGCGGGGCGGGGCGAGTTTAAAACACAGAAATGCTATGCAGGGCGGGTTGAGATTTTGCGGTTTAAGGCTAAACCCTCCCGCTGAAGTATTTTAGTGAACACCTCATTGCCATCCCTTTATCATTCACACCCACTTTTAAACTTGCATTTTCAGATACAATGCAAAGTGGAGAAATTGCACTGTACCTCCTTCACTACACTTGCAATGCACTGTTGGTTCATTATAACTCTCACAACTCCTTCCACTAAAGCTATTTATTGAACCAGTATGTCTGCACCTCAACTATTCTACCAAATGTCTAATATCTCCCTCCAGCACAAGTATTAAGCGACTTTGCTCATCAAAGCTAAGAGACTAAGATGAATGCAAAGGAGTCGCCCGATATTATCTTCCTCCAATCCCCGTGGTTGGACAATTGTAAGTAACTCGGCTTATCAAGGCTTAAATAGAGGAACCGAGATTCACCTTACATGTTTTTTCTAATAACATTTGAACCACCACTAGGCCGCAACTTTAGGTTTGCATAACCTGAGAAACTGTAGGTTAATTTTTATTCAATGGTCATGAGAGAGGCGGCAGAAGGTACTGAACAGCAAACATAAATTCATTATTTCCTCTTCAAAAGACCAGAAGCACCATATGAAGATACCACCATGTCGTCAAAGAAAAAGGCAACTTATAGTATGAACAAAAATGTCCCTTGGAAAGACGAGGTCCTCTAGAACTTCAACTCTGAACAAAGGTTTGGGCTCAAAAGTCCATGATACATAGTATGAGAGAATCTAACATCATAATACAACCCAAAACTTGGAAGTTAAGCGCTGCTTTGTGCTGGTCTGCTAATTTTCTTGCTGAGAAGCTGCTGCACATCAAGCCCATTAATTTTGGCAGCAAGTATGAAATCATTTTCTGTGAGTCCACCTGCAGAAGAGAATCATTAAACATCATAGGTTTCATTAAAGCTTTTCCATGAAAGGCAACTTTTCTACATTTTCAAACAGAAAATTCTCCAAAAATCTATCATTTGCTGGACATTCAATCATCTAAGGTAGATTTACACTGCTCATGCCTCACGGAATCACATAAAGCCCGCAACTCATATTAAATTATGCAGCCCGAAGCTAGTACAAAGCTAAGTCATCCAACCTCTCTGCATGTGAGTTCTAAAGAGTTGGTGAGCGAAACAGAAAAAGGCCTTCGTGAATGCATGAGCAGTGTATACTTAGTTCAGTAATACGTTCATCCTAAAAAGTATAGAACAAGCTAGGGACTGAACATCAACTTGAGATTGTATAACCTAAGAAGGAAAAAAATAGAGCGACAATTGTTCAAATGACAATTCTTACCCACAACATGCGTCCATATATCAATTTTCACATTATTCCACCCAACAAGATGAAGATCTGGATGATGACCTGCATAAACATAAACAAACTTCTTACTAGAAAAATCACCATCCAACTATGTAATGTGAAAAATGTGTGTAAGAACATCTCCTATAAATATAGATAGAAAAAAACTGACTCAGACAAAGCTAACTGGAAAGTGAAATGAAGCTGCAAGGTAAACTGGGATGACAGGCCAGAATTATTGCATTCTACATACAAGAGAAACTCCAAAAATAAATGCAGACTCATTCCAATAGCCTCATTCCACAACTTAGGAATAGAGTGAAAAATAAAACAGCTTCTTCATGCTAACTTTTGTCTATCCCTTCAACAGTATATCCATGATCTTCTTTTTAGCTGCTACACCATTATCAGTACTTTGATTTTCAGTAACATATGTTAAATACTGAAATATATTACAGGTAATATGTGCTTGTGCACCAATCAACTATCTTTGAAACGAGATCATTGATGCAGAATAAGTTACTAATACTCCAAAGTTAAGCTACCAAGGTTCTTTCTGGAGATCGCCTGGCAGTGCTATGGTATGTGGAATTACTTTGGGCTTTGAAAGATTACTAGGCTGCTGAATTTTCACATATGGGAAGGATACTGCAGGGTAAGTGCTCTTTCGAGTCATTAGGTCTATTGGAAGTAGTAGTAAAACCAGATACTGCAAGGGTGCTTGATGCACTTGGTAACGAGAGTCCTTTATGCCTTGTCTTTCACAAGTGCTATTATCATGCCCAAAATAAACTGAAGACGACAAAAACCAAAGAGCTGGTGTTATGTCAACATGGAAAGATGCCCATTTCTTCTGTTGAAATGTTATGTGCTGGCAAATTCAGGCCCACGAGGCATCTAATGCTTGATGATAACTGGTTATTAGATGCTTAAGTAGAAGACCCAAGTCTTCAGCTGGAAAGAAGCAGAATTTATAAAGTCTATTCCCTGGTGATTAAGCCAAAGATCTATGAATTAGCCCATGCTTAACCTGCCAAGCAGTCAACAACCCTGCATATTTTTTACTCTCCCGGATTTTTATGTGTACAAGTACTTCACATATACGATGGAATTTATGAAAATTGACCTACCAGTTCTTGTATCAGACAAAGAAATCCTGTCTAATTCACTAACTCATGGGAAAATACTGAAGTTTACCACTCATTTTGTTATGAGGCAGCAACTCTACTAATAAATGCTAAGATAGACTATGAAGACTCAGAATTCCAGAATTTTATAGGCAAGGCAAGTGGCTGTCAAAAGTAAAAGAAAAACATGTACAAACAATAAATTCTGCACAAAAGAACGAATTTAACAAAAGATAAATCCACAGGTCACGATATACATAAAATGATAACTCCTGGATAGTACAGCCATAAGAAAGGTAAACACACATATACCTTCAGCTTCTGCAACATTCGCTACCTCTTGAAAGAACTCCAACCCTTTGGTGAAAGTCTTGACTTTCCAGGACCTATGCAGCTTCAATGTGTCACCATCATTCACCAAATCCCACCCCGACACCTGCACAAAGCAGTGTTAGCAAATGTAAAGGACCGTCTACATGAAAACACGTTAAATTGCAAACCTGTGCCATCAACTGATTGGCAGCTTCTTCAGTCATAGGCCTCAAATCCTTTGTGTTGCATGGCACACACTTCTTAGTTGACAAATCTGAAATGAGTATTCAAATTATCAAAAGTAATCTCAAATGGTTATTCAACAGGTAAAATAACAGTCACTGCCGCTATCATTTCTATTGTACAGACTCATTAAGCTGAGAACAACCTCCCCCCTCCCCCCTCAAAAAAAAAAAAAAAATTAAAGGAAAACTAAAACAAGCAATATATACCAACACATGATTTATGAATATTACACCAAGAATAGGGATGGCAATGTGTAAAGCCCCAGAATTCTAAAAATTCAGTTGAACTAACTACGGCCGTAATGAATGGATTAAGGTGTCGGCAAATGCCACAAGATGGAGATGGTCTGCTTGGAATCATGATAATGTGTGTCTTGAATATGGAGAGGAGTTATTCTAAGTTTGTGCTAAGCTCATGCCATTGTGTTACTCTAAGGACATAATTTAGAGTCTCATGCCATGTTCATGCCTTAGCATGGAAAGTCTAGAACCTCATGCTAAGTTCATGCTCTAGCATGACCAACTTCAGAACTCTGTGCTAAGTTCATGACATGGCATGACCTCCAGACCTACATATAAGTGCAAAAACGGGATTTTTATCCTAAATAAGAACAAGAAGGATGTGCCTCGGTTTTTGGGGAGATATTCAACCAAGAGTAATAATTTATCAGAAACGGTAAGATCCTAGCATGATTTACGTTAAATTATTACTCCTTATCGCTATTGATAACAAGAATTCATCTAGAAATCATTAGATTTCCATCGAGGATTATGTTGATGTACGCGCAGGTTATGCAGATGAGGAGGCTACAGGCTAGATCATTCCCAATTCCCTCACTCCAACAGTTATTTGGTGAGCTCCGCTTTTGGTTTGCGAAGTCTCATTAGTTTCGGTCATACATTTAATTACTCTTTTATTTGTTTTGAGGATTAACCCAGGAATCCTTGTCCTAACTAATCCGTTCCTTTATTCCTTTTCTTTTATAAGGTGTAAGATTAAATTCATCTCCTTGTTCTTGTTAGAATAGGAATAGGAATAGGAATAGGATTTGTATATAGTATCCTACATGAAAAAGGATTGGGATGTAGTGTCTATAAATAGGGCTCAATGTGATAATGTAGAAACACAATTCCATAATAATAATTTTTTCCCCATATTCTCTCACATGGTGGACCACGAAGAAAAAAAAATCAGGTCAGCACGTGAGGGGGCATGTTGAGAATATAATCAAATATTAAAAGTGTGCCCTCTCTAACAGTTTAAGCTTTCAGATGCAGTCAAAGTTCGTCTAGACGGCCAACTTGATCGGCGAAAGGGTATACATAGATATTTGGGATTGATTACAGTGATATTTTCTCCCGTGGCTAAAATAGCATCTATCCGTCTTTTTTATCCATGGTTGTTGTTCGCCAGTGGCCTCTTTATCTGTTGGACATTAAGAATGTTTTTCTCCATGATGATCTTGAGAAGGAAGTTTATATGGGGCAAACACCTGGTTTTGTTGCTCAGGGGGGTCTAATCTGGTATGTCGATTGTGTCGGTCACTTTATGATCTGAAACAGTCTCCTCGAGCCTGGTTTGGTAAATTCAGCACAGTAATTCAGGAGTTTGGCATGACTCGCAGTGAAGTAGATCATTCTGTGTTTTATCGACATTCCGCTCCAGATTTGAGTATTTATTTAGTGGTTTATGTTGATGATATCGTTATAACTGGCAATGATCAAAATGGTATCACTAATTTAAAGCAACATCTCTTTTAGCATTTCATACTAAAGATCTCGATAGACCGAAGTATTTTCTAGATATTAAGGTTACTCAATCCACGTCAGGTATTGTTATTTCGCAACGCAAATATGCCTTAGACATTCTTGAATAGACAGGAATGATGTGATGTAGACCCATTGACACTCCTATAGATTCGAACGCTAAACTCCTGCCAGGACAGAGGGGGCACTCAATGATCCTGAAAGATATAGACTGGTGGTTGACAAATTAAATTATCTCGCAGTGACTAAACCTGACATTACGTTTCCCGCGAGTGTTGCAAGTCAGTTTATGGATTCTCCCTGTGATAGTCAATGGGATGCAGTTGTCCTCATTATGCAATATATTAAGTCAGCTCCAGATAAAGGACTACTTTTCGAAGATCGAGGTCATGAGCAAATCGTTGGATATACAGACGTTGATTATGCAGGATCACCCTCTGATAGACGTTCTACATCCATATATTGTGTGTTAATAGAAAGTAGTTTGGTGTCCAGCAAGAGTAAGAAAAAGAGTCGTTGCTCGATCTAGTGCTAAATCAGAATATCGAGCAATGGTTGTAGCAACTTGTGAGCTAGTTTGGATTAAGAAGTTGCTCAAAGAACTAAAATTTGGAGAAATTAGTCAAATGGAACTTGTGTGTGATAACAAAGCGACCCTTCATATCGCATCAAATCCGGTATTTCATGAGAGGACTAAGCACATTGAGATTGACTGTCACTTTGTCAAGGGAAAAAAATACTCTCCGAAGATATCGTTACTAAATTTGTGAAGTCGAGTAATTAGCTTGCAAATATTTTCACCAAGTCACTCAGTCGTCCTCGTATTAGATACATCTGTAACAAGCTCAGTACATATGACTTGTATGCACCAACTTGAGGGGGAGTGTTAGAATAAGAATAGGAATAGGAATAGGAATAGAATTTGCATATAGTATCCTCCATGGAAAAGGATTGAGATGTTGTGTTTATAAATAGGGTTCAATGTGATAATGTAGAAACTTAATTCAATAATAATATTTTCTCCCATATTCCCAAACAGTTCAGTTAGAGGCTTCATAGACATAGTAAAGTTGATTATTAAATTTCACTTTGTATTTATAATTTTGCAGCTTTAAGATATTTTATAGAAGTATGATTTGATTTTAAAATATTATTTGAATAATGTTTCAAACAATAAGTAAAGTGGCTTTTGAACAAATGTTGATTTGCATAACATACTAAATTTAGAATAGAACAGTCAAGAAGGATCTCTCGGTCAAGTTAAGGCACCAAGTGCCGACCACGAATCGACTAGAAATAAGGGGGTAACAAGCATACAGAAAGAAGTTGTCTCAAAAGATCTACCATCTCAGACCTATCAGAAGATAGTGCATAATGGAAGAAAAAGATCTATACATGCAATACTAATTACTTAGGATTAATGTTTAGTCATATTAGTTCGTTTACTTTAGAGTCCAATATCTGTTATGAGTCGAGGTCTTGTTAAAGATTTATATTCTAGTAGAAAATGAATAGCTGATTTAGCTGCACTATTAGATACCTTGACCAAATGTGGCTGAAGGAATCAACAAAATCATGCTTGGCTAATAGCTGATTTAGCTAGTTCAAGGGTTATATACCTGTAGGTGAAGTTGACTCTTAACTCTTTGCTATTGAAGAAATTTTGGGTATGGTATTTCGTCTTATGTGTATTATTACTTTGCTTATCGCAGTTGGCCAAAAAATAATTTATACATTATCTTGCTTTATCTTTTTGTTTAATAGACCTTACTTTTTTTCTCTTTATCTAAATATTTACAATGTTGATTCTAAATCTGAAAGGCTACTATATTCACATTAGAAATTGATGTGACTAATAACATGTAAAATTAGAGGGCTGGATTAGTTTTGGGGAGAGCGTAATAGCTAACCAAGGGATTCTAGGTCAAAAATTCTTCTTCATGGACTTCTACACTTTCTTTTCTGTTAATGTCGGATAATTTGTTTAACCCAAAGTTAGTATTCCGTATTAATAATTTTAGATGCTTTCTTCATTTTGTCCTTCAACAGCTTGGTTTTAACACTAATCTAAATCTAAAGGTTAAAAGGTTTTTGCACCGGGTTTCCCTTTTTTTCTCGAAGAAAAATCTTATAGGTTTTTTTTAAACATGAATACCATTTAGATATTTAATATGAGTAACGGGAGCTACCATGAGATAAGCGTGGAGGTGAGACTTGATACTCAGGTCATTCCAAAGAAAGAAAACTTCAAGTACCTCGGGTCTATTATCCAAGAGAATGGAGAGATTGATGACGATGTCACACATCGTATCGAGGCAGGGTGGATGAAATGGAGGCTCGCATCTGGAGTCTTGTGCGATAAAAAAGTGTCATCAAAACTTAGCAAGTTCTATAGGGTGGTGGTTAGACCGACTATGTTGTATGGGGCGGAGTGTTGGCCAGTCAAGACTTCGCACATCCAAAAGATGAAAGTTGCGGAGATGAGGATGCTGGTTTAGATGTGTGGGCATACAAGGAGGGATATGATTAGAAATGGTTATATCCGAGACAGAGTGAGAGTGGCCTCGGTGGAGGATAAGATGCGGAAAGCGAGGTTGAGATGATTCGGGCATGTGTAGAGAAGAGACACAAATGACCCAGTGTGGAGGTGTGAGAGGTTGGTTATGAACGGGTTCAGGAGGGGTAGAGGTAGGCCAAAAACTATTGGGGAGAGGTGATTAGACGGGATATGATGCATGTGCAACTTACTGAGAAGATGACCTTAGATATGGGGTTGTGGAGGAAACGAATTAGGGTAGAAGGATAGTAGGTAATTGAGCATAGTCCTACTTACGCTTACAAACCAGTAGTTGTAGTGTTATTATTGTAGACCTGCTTAGCCTATCATACTAGTAGGCGCAATATTGCTTTATAGTCTCACGTCGTTTGATTTCTGCTGCTATGTGTTCTTTAGTGTACTTTGTTTATCTTATTTACCTGCGTTAGTTACTGCTTCTTTTTTCAGAATGTGCTATCATGACTTATTCGTTTTTGTTACCAGCATTTTCATATTGTTTTAAATTTCTTGTCCGGGTCTGACCGTTTCTCTTGCTTTGCTTGTGCTTATGATTTGTCTTGAGCCGAGGGTCTTTCGAAAACAACCGCTCTACCTACCAAGGTAGAGGTAAGGTCTGCGTACACTCTACCCTCCCCAGACCCCACATTGTGGAATTTCATTGAGTATGTTGTTGTAGTATTCTAGTAGAAAATGAAGGGAACCTCTAGTGCTAGAAAAAACTACTTTTTATAATACAGGAGGGGCTTATATGGATCAACATGGATAGTGAGAAATCATATAGCCAACGCCAGCTTGCTTGGAATGAGGTGCAATTGTTGTTTTTCAAAAGTTATAATCACACATTGTATGTGGCAGGATTCCAAAAGAGGTAAACTTTTAGGAAGTTCTACCCAATGTTTTTGAAAATGAAAAGCTCCAAAAGAAAAACAACAAAGTCGAAGCAGCTTGAAGCAAAAAGCATAAACTGAAATGCATGCTCCTATGAGGTGAAGTGCACAATTTACAAAAAAAAAAACTAAAATTACAAAATATATATGAATTAAGCATTATAATAATTAAATTGCGACTAAAATGATTAACTTCAATATCAAATATACAATATTGTCCATATTATTCTGATTCATCAAAGATGAGATTCACAAAATGACCACTTCTCATTGGGATTATTTTGTAGATCATTGTTTGAAGCACACTTTTTTAAAGCACATGGTTTCATTCACTTGAAGGAGAGCCTTGGAGTAACGGATAAAGTTGTTGTCATGTAACCAGGAGGTCACAGGTTCAAGCCGTGGAAACAACCTCTTGCAGAAAAAGGTTGCGTGCAATAGACCCTTGTGGTCCGACTCTTTCCCGGACTCCGCGCATAGAGGGATCTTAGTGCACTGGGCTTCCTTTTTTTTTAATGGTTTCATCCATGAAGCAATGATCCCTCACATTGCATCGCTTTATCGCTTCAAGCAATGTAGCCAAATAGCTTTTATTAACACTGATTATACGTGGTGCTTTTCTAAACCTCCGAGGGGAAGGATGCCTATGTTTTCCAAAACAACTTAGATGTTTTTATTTTCATTTATTTCTTATAATTGTACAATTTATATTGCAATTGCATGATCAATGAAAGCGTATAAAATGGTGTTCATATGTCTAGGCAAACACTGAGGTAGATCACAAAGAGTTTTTTTAGGATATCGACTTAACATGAAGCTATTGCAGAATCGTTTTTTATAACCAAGAAATTCCAGAACGCTTGGCACACGGTTTGAAACTCGGTGGATAATGGATCCGCCGTCTATCCTTCCCCACTTAAATACCAGGCTTCTGTCTACGGTAAAGCTCAAACGTGTGATGTGCACCTAACCCACATATCAAAACGTTTTGCTCTTACCACTAGACCTAAGCTTTGGGTGAGAAAGTATTTCAAAATATTTTACTGGAAATGAGACGGGTATCTATAAAGTGAATAATTTTTTGTGCATTAATTTAATGGAAATGCAAGGGACGGACTTTTTAAAAGAGTATTTACTGTGAAGTAATCCATGTACCCTGGTCTTTAAGTTGCTAAATTAATTCCAACAACACAAAAAGGAACATGGGTTAGTCCACTAAGAGGGAAAAAAGGATTACGGTTTGTTTACATTGAGTAATTAATATTATGAAAGAACGATCACAAAAAAATTGAAAACTAATAAACTAGAAAATAGAGAAGAGATTGAGGATGATGTCAAAGGGATAAATGGAATCTAATTTTGAACATAAATTAAAAAAAATGTAAATGAGTGATACAAGAAAGGCAAAGCAAGGCAAGGTTTAAATGGGGAAAACTTAAATGGAGCAAGACAGGGTAAAAGTTAGAACTTTGGCAGGGAAAGACTTAACTCGCCCCGTCCTGCTGCCATCTCTAACCCAAAGCATTTCTGGGGAGATAGCAGCAGTGATGTTAGACAATTAATGATAAATGACAAGTCATTAGAAGTGTCAACAATTATTAGCTCATCCAGAAGGTTGTAGAGAAGTATAGAATCTCAGACTTGGTAAGTTTACATTATCTGCTGATAGATTTGAAGTGTAATGCAGTGAAATTATGTACAACACAGGAACTAAAAGCTAAACCTAATATCCTAACCTATTAAAAGTGTTTCTAGTGTACCTATCATCTTAAAACGCACAAGCACGTGTTTTACTTCAGATTTTTGTAATAATGTTTAATGAAAATGGACATTACCCTCCTTTCCTTTTAAGCCTGTTCAAATTGCTCTGTCGTTGTTCATTTATATGCAATGACCGTAACCCTTTGACCCAAAACTTGTTTCCTCTATTGTTTTGATGACCGTGATTGGTGCGTTTGACAATTGCCTATAATGATCATCAAAATGGACCCTAATTGAACTTCACAGATTTCACTATCAAAGATACAAAAAGTTTGCTAATGAGATCCAATGACACACCTGCAGCTGAACACATAGTCCTAATCCCGTTATGAGTGTTAGTATTTGCTGACACTGCAAGATGATTGCACACTATCCCAGTTCCAGCTACATCCATATTTGAGCTGTATATTTATATAAAATTATGCACAGGGAATAGTTCACTCTCAAATTAGGTGCAATGGTGTGGATTGGGGAGAGAGGGAGCATGTATTGAACTTATACGAGGGAAAGAGAAGTAGAGGAAATGAACAAACATATCTAGCAAGAGACCTTGATTAGGCATGACTTAATTTTTTTCTCTTTTATGGGTTTGTCGGGGGGGGGGGGGGGGGGGGGGGGGGTAAGATTAGGGGCACAGCCTAAATTTAGAATTCATATAGGACATAGTGAAAAAAGAAAAATGGAAGATCTTCACGAAACCTTTCACGGAATAGGGACAAGTGTTGTAGCATAATGTAAGGCATTTTATATCACATATTATGGACCTGAGCAAATTGTTCCTCACATAAATTAAGCAGTTTGTTCACAAACCTGACTTTTCTAACCAATGTTGTCTCCTATTCTCCACTCCAAAACCAATAAATTCCGACCTTTTGTTTACATGAAATTACTAAATATTTAAAGCTACAGTACATGTTTCTCCTTCAATGGGATAAAGTCTACAATCAGACTTAAATCAGGCAATTTGCCATTGATTAGATAGTCATACACATAGAATATCAGTAAGACATGTGAATTGAGTTAATAAGTGCATTTAACAAGGGATTAAAAAAGCATGACTGCCTAAAGCAATGCGCGTTTTCTTAATTTTATGTAAAGCTATTAAACCTAGCAAAAGAAATATACAGTATCAATAATCAAAATCAGAACTTAATTTAACAGTCGCAAAAACAAAAGAGAAAGCCCGTGATATAAACAGGCCCTTTATTAATTATACTATTGGGCGAGAAGCTTAGGTATTTGCGCTAGTTGTTAAAATGAGGAAATAGCATGGTATGATGTGGGATCCAGGTTTAGAAAAGCTCTTAAATTACTGGTGGGCTGAAGGGAAAATGAGGGTTAAAAATAGCAGGAGCGTATAGTGGTCAGGATATGGTAGAAGCCATGGCTTCGTTACTTCTGTAATTTCTTTCCGGACTGCTGTGATTTACTTTCCTCTCTATATCCACGAGGTAGGGGTAAGGTGTGCTACACTCTACCATCCCCATAGCCCACTTGTGAAAATACAATGGGGATGTTGTTGTGCTATTTTGTAATAATAGCAGTCTAGAACCTCCCTTTTCTTATTTTCCATTTTTGTTCCCTAAAGATTGAGAAACATTGCAGACCGTAATCCAAATTGAATACCCACGAAAAGATAAACAAAATATATAAAGCTTCGGAGTAACATATCGGCAGAAACATTGTAAATACAAGAAAATGAATACCTTCCATGGTTTCTGAAGAAGCTTTGGGAGAGTGATGTCAACGATATCTGAAGAAACTGAAAACAATTTCACCTAAATTATAGTAAGTATAAATTAAAGAGCGGCGGAAGAAAGAGTGAAAGAGAGTTACTGAGAGACGAGCTTGAAGCGTCCGAATCATCGACACGTCTTGCTGGAGAAGCCAACTGGGAAATGCCTTCTCACAGATTAACCTCTATAGTCTATGTCAATGTGCCGAGTCGAACCGGACTATATACGTGTTCACTTTATGAATAATCTTTAAGATAAACGTGAAACATCCGTACCTATTTTTTTTGTTTTCACTAGAGGTTCGAATTGAAATCCGACTATCACGCCACGTAATATGCAGGAAAATTATTTCTTACCAAAAAAAATTTCATACTTATAATTCAAACTCAAAACATCTAATTAAAGAAGCAACTCCACTGACACCACATTCTTTGATATTCATAGATGTTGGGTTTTATTGGGTTCAAAACACATAAATAAGGCACAACGAAAGTTTAAATTTTTGTTCTTACTTACCCCAACAATTACTTTTGGTATGGTTATATGACAATCAAAGACCTGTAACATGAACACTTACATGTTGTATTATCTGGAGTCTTTATCAACCGTGGGTTCGCACGCGAAAGCCCTTTCGATTGCAAGCTCCAAGCTTCAATGTATTTCTCTTTCGGAAAGCTAGAAAATCCGGCAGAGGTTCGAGAGAGTGTTTTGATTATAAGTCTCTACGACTTAGAATAATAATATGAAATTAGTGTATTGAATAATGAAATGAATGTCTGTATTTATAGGTAAAAATTAGGTCAAACCGGATTAGGGTTTGACGTTGGGCCTGGCCCATAAATCGAGACAGATTAGGTCATTAGCGTCGCGGCCCTATGGTGTAGGCCCCGTGGCTCTTGACGTGGCTCTACCCCGTCTCGATTCATTTTCCGCACATCTTAATTAAATCCAAAATCCAATTTTGACTTAATTAAAACAATCATTATTCCTTTAAATATCTCGATTCTAAATCGAATATTTAATACTCTCTCAATACATTCTTAGATTGAAAAGACAATCGACATAGTGTGACCCTACAGCCTTCACATATCGACATTAATCAAATTAAGGTGTACGCGAGAACTCCTAGACGGCGCCGCAAGACGAATTCAATATGTGAAGTATGTTTACACGAATCCAATAAACTTAACCTCTATGTAGTAAGATAAAATCCTTTCATTCACGACATACCCGATCAAGCTTAGGATTTGTCAAGTGTCTATCCAAATGGCTTGATCATTGTATCTCATCTATATTAGTTGACAACTAGACCATATTCTAAATATGTCTATTGTGTTGGCCAACGACTTAGTCAACCTAATATTACTGAGAATCTGAGTGTTCTCTCGAATATACATTCGAGGAATGAATCATAATCTTGGCTCAACTACCACCTTTAATCCACATCGTAATGTACCCAATACAAGCCGTATCTCAACCTATAAGGCATTTGAGCTTAGGACATGATTAAAGTATATTACTTTGTAGACAAGGTGCGTATTGACCTCAAGTCTAAGGACTTCTATCTCCCACACGCTGATCATACTTTAGACAAGTATAACAAACAGTATACCAATACTTCCAAAGTATCCATGTGTCCATCACGAGTAGCCATTACTCGTAGCAAGTGAGACATACTACATCCTCTAAGGATGTGATGCAGACCACATGTCGACTTATCACATATCATCGATATCCCATTCTCGATGATCATTAGTTGAGGCTATTTTAAGAGTTACGTTATAATATTAGTATCTAACATTATTAATAACAACGTAACCTTCAGGGATGCATATTATAGAATATTAAAAATAATCAATTAATAATTCAATAATTGCAAATGCCAAAATATTAATCTCCATTAATAATAATACGAATGTGTGTAAAGTACATTTGTCTTAATATAGATTGTCTCTAGGACATAAATATACTTTCAATCTCCCACTTAGCCTAGAGCCAATCTCCAACATATCTAATGCCCATATTCTCAAAATGACTATTATGCTTGACTAAGTTTAATGGTTTAGTGAATGGGTCAGCTAGATTATCGTCTGTGGGAACATAGTCTAATCTAATCTCTTTAGTCTCCACCATCTCCCTGAGTATGTGGTACTTCCTTGGTTCATGCTTATTTCTGTTGGTTGATCTTGGTTCCTTAGCTTGCGCAATTGCACCAGTGTTGTGATAATAAATCGTTATTGGACAAGTGGCACTTGGAACAACCCCTAGTTCTTTCAGGAACTCAGATATCGCGACAACTTCTTTACCAGTTTCCGATCCAGCAATGTATTTGGCTTCAGTTGTCAAATCAGCAGTTGTAACTTGCTTGGAACTTTTTCAACTCACTATTCCGCCATTGAAAATAAAGGCATATCCAGATTGAGATTTGAAATCATAAAGATCTGTCTGGAAGCTAGCATCAGTGTACCCGGTACACACCAGCTTCTCTTGTCCACCATAAACTAAGAAATATTCTTTAGTTCGTCTAAGATACTTAAGAATACTCTTGACTACTTTCCAGTGTTCTTCCCCAGGATTCTGCTGAAATTTGCAAGTCATACTAAGTGCATAGGCCACATCTGGCCTCGTACAGGTCATGTCATACATGATAGATCCTATAGCTGAAGCATATGGGATTCTTTTCATGCGTTTAAGTTCTGCAATAGTAGAAGGACTATCCTTCTTTGATAACTTGATCCCTTGACCCATAGGAAGATTTCCCTTCTTTGAGTTTTCCATAGAGAATCGTCTCAGCACTTTGTCTATGTATGTGAATTGTGACAACCCTAACAATCTATTAGGTCTATATCTATAGATCCTAATTCCAAGAATGTAGCAGGCTTCACCCAAGCCATTCATCATGAAGGTGCTGGATAACTATTCCTTGACTGATTGCATGAGAGTCTTATTATCTCTCATTATTAATATGTCATCTACATATATAATAATGAAGACAATACTCCATTCCTTGCGTTTACTATAAACACATGGATCCTCTTTGCTTCTGACGAAATTAAATGATTTGATAACCTTGTCAAAGAAAATGTTCCAACTCCTCGAGGTTTGCTTAAGCCCATAAATGAACTTTTGTAGCTTGCATACAACATTTGGTTTGGACTCAAGCGAAAAACCCTTAGGTTGTTTCATATACACCTCCTCAACTAGATTACCATGGAGGAAAGCAGTTTTGACGTCCATCTGCCAAATGTCATAGTCATAATATGCAGCTATTGCAAGCAAAACCCGAATGGACTTAATTTTCGCAACAGGTGAAAAGGTTTCATCATAATCGACCCCAGACCGTTGATTATAACCTTTAGCCACCAATTTTGCATTATAAGTCTGTACCTTGTCATATGCATCAATCTTCTTCTTGAAGACTCATTTGCATCCTATGGGTCTAACCCCTGTTGGCAAATCAACCAAGTTCCAAACTTGATTTATGTACATCGAGTCCATCTCAGATTTCATGGCTTCTTGCCATATCTGCGAATCAATGTCTAACATAGTTTCACTGTAGGTTGTAGGTTCATCGTCATCAGGAATATCTATCTCATTATGTGTTTCAACAAGGAGATTAAGTCTTTCAGGCGGACGATGAGTCCTAGTGGTCCTACGGAGTTGATTATTCTGTGTTTCAGTGTTTGTTGCATTCTAATTGTGAGAAGGTCTTTGTGTGCTGGACAATCCATCACCTTGAGAGCTTTCAGGAATGTCACTTTCATGTATTTTCTAAATTGAATGATGTACAACTATTGTATCAGCTTCCATTGGTTGTGTATGAGAGCCTTGCATTTCTACACTATCTCTCACAGCACTCCCACTGGCTGAAGGGCGTACTCTAAGTACCCAATCTTCACCAGGTACTCCCACTGAATCTTTGTTTAGGTCATTCGACAAGGGTTCAATTTCTGTGTTATCTTGTCGTTCTTGAATTTCTTCAAGTTATATCTCTGTGCAACTATGTTCCTTGTAGACATATTCTTCTTCAATGAAAGTTGCATTCTTGGAAACAATGACCTTACGTTCTCCAAGAAGATAGAAGTATTATTCTTTAGTTTCCTTTGGATACCCAAAAAAATAATATTTCTCACTTTTAGATTCCAACTTGTCAGTAAGCATCTTCTTCGCATATGCAGGGCACCCCTAGGGTCACATGTGTTTAAGTGCTGGCTTCTTGCCATTCCATATCTCGTATGGAGTTTTCTCTCCTGACTTTGAAAGAACTCTGTTCAGAATATAAATTGAGCTTTGCAATGCATAGCCCCAAAGGTATGTTGATAGAGCTGAGAAACTCATTATGGATCTAACCATACCTAATAGGGTTTGATTTCTCCTTTCAGCAACACCATTCATCTATGGCATTCCAGGAGGTGTCCATTGTGATTGGACTCCATGAAGCTTCAAATAATCCAAAAAATCTTTACTTAAGTATTCACCTCCTCGATCTGATCGAAGTGTCTTGATACTTGTTTCAAGTTGCTTCTCTACTTCTGACTTATACTCCTTGAATTTCTCAAAGGCTTCGGACTTATGTTTCATAAGATACACATGCCCAAACCTTGTGAAATCGTCTGTAAAAGTGATGAAGTGAGGGAAGCCTCTCTTAGCTTGAGTTGAAAATGGCCCACATACATCAGTATAGACCAACTCAAGTACCTCTTTGGCTCGCACCCCTTTCCCAGAAAGTGGCTTGTTGGTCATCTTTCCTCTCAATCAAGATTCACAGTTACCATAGGACTCCAAGTCAAATGGTTCCAGGTAGTCTAACTTTCTTAATCTTGCTATCCTTGATTCATTGATGTGACCAAGTCTACAGTGCCATAAGTAGGTGGGGTTTCTTGGATTACTTATCTTAGCTCATTTATTTTGCACATTGAAAATTTCACGACTACAGTTTAAAATATACAATGCATCCACAAATGGAGCATTTCCATAAATAAAACCATTAAAAGACAGTACATAATTGCCATTGGCAATAAATGAGGAAAACCCCTAAATGTCTAACATTGGGATAAAAATGATATTCCTCGTTAATGAGGGAACACAATAATAATTATTTAGTTCTAAACAAAAGCCTGAAGGTAAATCTAGTCTATAAGTTCCCACGCGTTCATCATCTACTCGTGCTCCATTTCCAACACGCAAGTCTACCTACCAAGGTCCAACATTTCTGTTGTTAATTAGGCCTTGCACATTAATACAAATGTGCGAGCCACAAGCGGTATCCAATATCCAACAGTGGGAGTTACTTATAGACATATTTATTTCAATGACAAACATACCTTGTCCAGTAGAGGTAGAAGCACCTAGTAATTTGCCTCATCTTGGAGTTGTGTAGTCCTTCTTTAGAACATGCGCTGACCCTTGTCCCCTTTCGTTCAGCTTACATTTGAAATGGTCTCTCAACAGTTCATACTCCATTGTTTGAGACTGTTTTTTATAAAGACTCTTCAAGTGTTCTAGCATTTCGTTGGGGCCCATGTTTTCATGTTGCCTCTGTAACTCCATAGTCATGGAAGACAACATTATACATTTTGCCAAGGTAGCATCATTCAAATATTTCTGATAAGCCACCTTGTCAAACATAGCATACTCATAAGAGTTTTCAGCAGGGACTGTGGGGAATACTGTGTCTAACACATACTCAATTCTTTCTAGTCTTAACACCAATCGCAGATTTTTTAACCAGTCAGGGTAATTTGATCCAGTCAACTTGTTTGTCTCGACCAACATTTTCAGTATAGATTCGAAATTTTATAAGACTAAAGAAATAAATAAACTTGAAATTAAACTCTAATATAATTTCTATTGAACACATTCGTTAACTAATTAACATGGCCTTTAGTTTAATTAGCTCCCACTATTTTAACATACTCTTCGACCCCATGGAAGAATACAGACTCATATCAAATATGGTCATAATGGGCCATGATACAGGTTCATGCTATCTCCGCATTTGTTGTGGCTGATAACTTCAACAGCACAACCTGGTAGGTCTCTAAACCAATTACAAACAATTTGAAATTCATGGTTGACCGAATGTTCTAAAAAATTGATATGCGTCCCTCGACTTGTCCGACACTGTGGCGCCAAGACATCCTAGCAAGTAAACCCCGTTATGCGACTGCAATTATGTATCTAAGTGAGTTTTGCCTTATAGAGCAAACACTGTGGTGTAAATACTCATGAAGGTTTATCACCCATTTCTACATTTAACATGCATCTATGAAAGAGTCCGAGTCCTCGTAGACTTAGAGCAAATGTTGTGGCATTAATACTCATCTCGCCGAAAAGGATTTTGCACTATAATCAATTATAACGGACGACGCGTTCATTTCAAATGAGACTTGTATTAAAATTTTAAGGAACATTTTAATTCAGGGTTTTAACCAAGATCAACTATTTTACACCATATCCAATATGACATCTTAATATCATGCAAAACTAATGACACATATAGTTGGGAACCGTCAACCAATATGCATGATATATGATGGTTTAATCAAATACTGGGTGCCGCCTGCCCAGACAGTTATAACGGACGTTATTCTAGTAATTTAAATGAGAACCGATTTGACATTTAGCACATAAACAGTATACTTATCAAATATACCGTATAATAATAATCTTGGGTTAAACATTCTAAACTCTAATTTTTTTTTGTTTCTGAACAGGTGGGGCCACGACGCTAATCATTAGGGCCGCGACGCCACTGAGGCAGAAGCCTTTCGGCTTCTGCAAATGCATTAGCACCGCGACGCTCCACCATGGAGCCGCGGCGCTGTAGAGGCAGAAACCTTTCGATTTCTGCAAATGCATTAGCGCCGCGACGCCTACTGTCCTGTGAGTCCAAATTTTGAAACGAAGCATTAGCTCCGCGACGCTCCACCATGGAGCCGTGGTGCCGCCTTGAAACCCTAGCAAGCACCGCGATGCCCTACCATAGGGTCGCGACGTCGATGTCCTGACAAACGTTTCTGTGTTGATTTTTCAAAATCGTTCGAGCCCTAAATCCAATTTAGGGATCAAATCACAGATTCTTTTATCATCACCCACCATTATCAATAATGCCCATATCGACCATCATTCATTCTTACCCGTTGTTAGCCGTGCACCGTGCAATGAGCCGGACAACGCACTTTTGGCTTAGTTCGAGTTAGGGTGGAATGACTTCCTCGAGTTAGCGTAGGAGATAATTTAGGGTGATATCAAAAGGTTAACATTCGGTAAAGACATGTAGGATTTCAAGAAGCCTCATTTTAATCCAATTTTATGTTTAACCCATATTATTATTTTATTCAATTGTTATATAATCATTGAACCAACCTGAGCTCTGATACCACTGTGGGGTTTTGTTGGGTTCAAAACACATGAGTAAAGCAGAACGGAAGTTTAAATTTTTGTTCTTACTTACCCCAACAATTACTTCTGGTATGGTTATATGACAATTAAAGACCTGTAACATGAAATATGAACACTTACATGTTGTATTATCTGGAGTCTTTATCCACTGTGGGTTCACACGCAAAAGCCCTTTCGAATGCAAGATCCAAGCTTCAATGTATTTCTCTTTCGGAAAGCTAGAAAATCCGGCAGAGGTTCGAGAGAGTGTTTTGTTTATAAGTCTCTACGACTTAGAATAATAATATGAAATTAGTGTATTGAATAATGAAATGAATGTCTGTATTTATAGGTAAAAATTAGGTCAAACCGGATTAGGGTTTGACGTTGGGCCTGGCCCATAAATCGAGACAGATTAGGTCATTAGCGTCGCGGCCCTATGGTGTAGGCCCCGTGGCTCTTGACGTGGCTCTACCCCGTCTCGATTCATTTTCCGCACATCTTAATTAAATCCAAAATCCAATTTTGACTTAATTAAAACAATCATTATTCCTTTAAATATCTCGATTCTAAATCGAATATTTAATACTCTCTCAATACATTCTTAGATTGAAAAGACAATCGACATAGTGTGACCCTACAGGCCTTCACATATCGACATTAATCAAATTAAGGTGTACGCAGAACTCCTAGACGGCGCCGCAAGACGAATTCAATATGTGAAGTATGTTTACACGAATCCAGTAAACTTAACCTCTATGTAGTAAGATAAAATCCTTTCATTCACGACATACCCGATCAAGCTTAGGATTTGTCAAGTGTCTATCCAAATGGCTTGATCATTGTATCTCATCTATATTAGTTGACAACTAGACCATATTCTAAATATGTCTATTGTGTTGGCCAACGACTTAGTCAACCTAATATTACTGAGAATCTGAGTGTTCTCTCGAATATACATTCGAGGAATGAATCATAATCTTGGCTCAACTACCACCTTTAAGCCACATCGTAATGTACCCAATACAAGCCGTATCTCAACCTATAAGGCATTTGAGCTTAGGACATGATTAAAGTATATTACTTTGTAGACAAGGTGCGTATTGACCTCAAGTCTAAGGACTTCTATCTCCCACACGCTGATCATACTTTAGACAAGTATAACAAACAGTATACCAATACTTCCAAAGTATCCATGTGTCCATCACGAGTAGCCATTACTCGTAGCAAGTGAGACATACTACATCCTCTAAGGATGTGATGCAGACCACATGTCGACTTATCACATATCATCGATATCCCATTCTCGATGATCATTAGTCGAGGCTATTTTTAGATACTAATACTACATCCTATAATATTAGTATCTAACATTATTAATAACAACGTAACCTTCAGGGATGCATATTATAGACTATTATAAACAATCAATTAATAATTCAATAATTGGAAATGCCAAAATATTAATCTCCTTTAATAATAATATAAATGTATGTAAAGTACATTTGTCCTAATATAGATTGTCTCTAAGACATAAATATACTTTCAATAGATACCTATTTTTACACACAAAAAGGGTTAAATTTACCTTTTACTATTCAAAAATAGTTTAGATTAACCTTGGTTATACTTTTTGAACAAATTTAACTTCTTTGTTAGCTTTGTGTTTAAATATATCCTTTGCCCTAACGAAATCAAGAGTATGGAAAAAATATCACGATAAATTTTAGTTCTTTTCTCGCAATATAGCGATAAATTTACTCTTTCATATATATATATTTATTTATTTATTTTTCTTTAATTAGATATTTATTCACGTAAAATTCTTGAAATGACTTACTTTAATAGCCTTCTAAAGTAGTTAAGAAAATTTAAATTAAATATCAATCTAATTTCTACACATATATGCTAAAAATAATTAATAAACTTGTGGTGTTACTGAAGTATTAAGGAAAAACAGTATTTTAGAAAAAAATTCACTTCGAAAAAATAATAATCAAGATATAAAAATACTGTAACAAGTGTAGTATTTATTTCAATATAGTGAGTGTTACAATCTGGATCCTTTTATTCTTCTTTTCAAAAAAAACATAATACATAATTAGACATCTTAACTTGATCTCAACTGGCAACTAAGCACTTCAACTTTGAGAATGTACATCTAGACACCTCAACTCGTCCCCACTGTATCTAGTGGACATCCGATGCTGACGTGGCATGACACATCACATAAATTTTAGAGGTGTCTAGATGATCATTTTGTAGGTTGGAGTGTTCAACTGACACATGGGGACAGAGTTGAGGGGTTTAGATGTGCATTCTTAAAGTTAGAGTGTTTAGTTGCCAGTAGAGGCCAAGTTTAAGTGTCTTTCTATGTATTATGTCTTTCAAAAATATATTTCAAAGCTTTTGAGCTTGATCTTGAACTTGATGGATTTGATATTCGCTTGTACTTGAATTCAAGGACTTGAAGCTTGATCTTGACTTGTATTTGAATTCAAGGGCTTGAAGCTTGATGTTGAATCTTCGTCTTGATTTTTAGAACTTGTAGAGAAATACTTGACTGCTTAAATCTTGTAGCTTGTTCAGAAATCTGCGACATTTGACACAAGTTCTCTCTGGCCTCTCGTTAAAATTCTAGTGTCTTTTCTAAATTATGAGGACCCTTATTTATACTTGTACGATGAAAGAATTGTGATAAGGACGTACTCGTTTTGGCCAATCAGATTTAAGTTTACGTGACGATATTTGATTGGTTGAAACATGTCATTTGTACACGTGACACATTTTCATTGGGTGTTCTATCATTTTGACTTGTGGCATGATCTTACTGACTCTTTTAGTTGACTTGGCGTACCATGTAATTCGACGCATGACACCAAATTGGGTCTCTAGAAATATAATATTTTGGGCTTGACAAGTGGCTCGTCATTTGTAACCCAAAACAATGGACTAGCTTGATAAAATTGAAGGACTTAAATAATCAATTCAATTATATCAACATGTTTATTTATTCGGATTAATATATTTTAAATTTAATTTAATCCAAATTATTTTATAAATTTAAATTTAATAAAATTAAAATAATTATAAACACACCTGCTTCAAAACTTGTCGAGGGGTAAACGTGTCGAACTTGAGAGACTTGACTTGAAGTATGTGTAAACTCGTCCCTTACAAAATTTCCACAACTCCACAAATGCTCCAAGTGATTCAAATTGTTTTCAAGCATATATGTGCATTTGTAATCAATTTAAAGTATTCTTTTTCCAAATGGCAAAGCAATCATGACTTTCAATTAAACTTGCATTTAAAATGGAATTTGAGACTTTCTCACACTTCAGAAGTTTGACTCCTCCTTTATGTGAATATACGTGGATATAAATCTTCATAAAATGCTATTTGATAAATTTATTTTCCACGCGGCAGACAACTACCAAAGATTTAGCGGAAATTCATAGAAATTGCAATTTATCTCTAATTAAGTTAGAGTTCTTTATTTTGACAAAATCCCATGTAACCGCAAATTTCTCAAGATTTGGCTCCTTTTCAGCAACAACTTGTTTGATACCAATCAACGTAGAATTCCAACTGATGTCGTATCACTACTCTACTACCACATCGCTGCATCTATAATTGGCGAGATGGTGTGATCTCAATAATAATTCAAAAGCTAATGAAGATTCACAAATTATGTATAAGTGACAATCAATGTATAAGGAAGAAGGACAAAGATGTATAAGAATCAGGTCCTTAATAAATCTCTAATGGGAACTGGTGAAGTAGCCAACACTGAAGAGAAATTGCTTAGAGGAACTGGTCCTTTAGACAAAGAACTGGAGACCGTTTGAAGAAATTGTTCCACGCATACTTGGAGAATTGGTATTAAAACTGAATTCAATTCTACAAGGGACTGGAGTTCAACATATGAAAAGATTACCATATATTGAATACAAGGAATTTTCTAAGAATTAGGAGAAAGAAGAGGTCGTACGTGTGAATCTTGTTGAGTAGTTGCTGACTCAATAATAGTTGTTGAGCTTAAGATGATGATTTGACAAACAACATACTCAAAGACAATTAAGTGCAAGTGAGTTATAAGGAAGACATTGAAGAAAGTCCAAACATATCTTCAAATGATTCAGTAAGGCAATCATATCAACAGAGGAACTGCTCAAAGGAATTGATCCTTATTGAAGTACACTGGAGACTGTCGAAGAGCTAATTCATGCCAACTGGGAGAATTGGAATACTGACTCATTCCTATTTATGAAAGATTTGATTTCAAGTTATGAAAATATTACCATAAACGCAATACATGGAATTAACATTAAAGTTGGAAAAGGACAAGTCGACGCACATACAAGGAAAGAAGAAAATTCAAATCAAATAAGGATTGGTTTTTGGGTACAATTATGAAACCAATACTTGGTTGGATTTGAACAAGACAAGACGACAACTACTTATATATAAACACAACTCGAATAAGTTTTGAAGCTAAACCACAATCACGATATAATTCCAATGAGGCATCAAGAGTGAGCATAGTCAACATCCGAGTCTCCAGAAAAACCAACTAAAAAGAACCCGAGCTTATCAAGATTTATATTTTAGTTTTTTATTTGTAATAGTTAGGTTTGAATTGTGGTTTCATCTATTTACCTTTGCTAGAATTGTGTAGTAGGTGTTTATATTGAGTTGTGAGAAGCTTCTTTGACTGGATAGAGTCATTGAAGTGTTCCTAGCAGTTTGGAACTGTTTAGCTTTAAGTAGGTAGAGGCAGGATTGTTGGGGAACAATTCCTTAGGTGTACAACTCGTTGTAACTTTAAACTACTCATGTTTAGTGGAGTTTTGAAAAGTCCTACAAGAGGCAGGCCGTGGTTTTTTCCTCCCTTGAGCATGGAGTTTTCCACGCAAAAATCCTTGTGTTGATTTATTATTTTGACACTTTATCTTCTTGCATAGTTGCTCAAAGAACATAGATAGTAGTCAGATCCTAACAAGTCTAATCCTAGAACAAGGATTGCTTTCTTAGATTCTTGAACCAATTCTTGATTGGATTTGGAGAACTACAAGCAACAATGTTACTTATATAAATACAATACGACAAGAAGATTTGGAGCTTAACCATAATCAAAGAGAGAGATAACAAAGTGAGAGTAGAGTCTACACAAATAGTATCAAAGAGAAATCAACTACGACAACAAGACAACCTGTTCCTACCAACTTTTATCTATATTGTTCTTGAGTTGTAATAGTTAGGTTCTTGTGGTTCTAAGACAGGATCTTGATTACATTTATAGTGAATTGTAGTAGGTGTTATTTTGTGTTGTAAGAGACTTCTTTGACTAGGTAGAGCCATTGAAGAGAGTTGGAGAGAGCACGAATAATTGAGAGGATCTTTAAAGATTGGGGTAGGGGATGTAGATTTAGTTTCTTAGGTGTACAAGTCATTGTAACCCTAAATTGCTCATGTTTAGTGGAGAGTTTGAGAAATCCTATAAGAGATAGGTCGTAGTTTTTCCTCCCTTGAGCAAGGAGTTTTCCATGTGAAAATACTTGTGTTGATTTACTTATTCCGTAATTTACCTTCTTGCATAGCTGCTGAAAGAACTTGGTTCTTTCAATGCATCCGCTGCAACGATATAACAATTGGTATCATATATAGATCTTTCAATAAAGCTAACGCCTTGAAAGACTACAGATAGATGTACCTTAAGGATTTCAAGAAAGACTATCAATTACAAGGCCACCATGCTTTAAAGGAAAGTTATGAATGGTGGAAAGCAAGAATGTAGAATTTCTTAGATAGAGAGGACCCTGGTCTATGGAACATCATTCAAAATGGCCCAAAAAGTTCTATGGACAAAAATCATAAGAAAAACAAGTATTCAAATAAATGAGAAAGCAAAAAGGATTCTTATATACAACATTGGTCCTAATGAGTACAACAAAATCTCCACAATTGCCACTGCAAAGCAAATGTGGGACATATTACAAAGAAACTATAAAAATATAGAGATAGAGAATCGGGATTTATAAACCGCACAAAACCAGTAGTATTGTGGTGGAAAATAAAACCTTCAGCCTATGAAAAATCAAGATAAAACTATGACCTTAACAACTTAATCATACTCAAAAATTGAAAATGATGAAATTGAAGTAAACTTCACAGAATGTTGCATCTACATCCCTGTATGTTGAGCTGGCAAAAACTAAGACACTTCAATAGGATCTTATCAATATCAAAAATAAGTTTGTTAAATCACTCAAATGGAACATGTCTTGAAATAATTGACATACTCACATACAAATCACACCAACAACAGACAAGCTTCAGGCTATAGAAGAGCCAGGGTCATCTACCATCACAAGAACAAATATGCTCACTTTATTTAGAACCATGTACACTTAGTGTTACACCCCGTAGTTTCACGCTAGTATGCGTTGTGGGTAATGTAGCAGAAGTGCGAGAAGGTTAAGGTCCTATATATGGATAATGATGGGTTAAGACAGGTGTTAAGTAAGTTTCGTAAGAGAAAGGGGTTAATTGAATCAAAATAATAAAATTTGTCACAAAGTGAAGTTGTGTGGGCAGTTGCACGGACTGTTAAAATATTCTATGATCAGTTAAAGTGGCTGAGCCTCCGTGACTCTTAGGTAGAAAGTTTGGTAGAGATTTTGGAAAAGTGGGGTTGAGCTACCATGGGAGGCATGACCTATCAAATGCTTTGACGGTGGCCTCCTCTACCGTGAAAAGTTTCATACCCACTTTCATGGGCTGTGAAAGTGAGGCGGTGCCACCAACTTCCTTGGCTATTTAAGGCGTCGGAGCTCATTTTTACTTCATATTTCGACCTAAGCAGTTCACAAATTATCCCAAACACTCACTAATTTTTCTCCTATAGTTCAAGATCAAATCCCAAGGTGGGTTACATTTGTTTAACGTCGAGAAAGTCATGGTGCTAGTAGAAGCTTGTTTCTCCCATTGTGGTTGAGTTGTACATTGCTTCGAGGTGAAGAAAGGTTGCTCTAAGTATTGTAGCTACTGTTTGAGGTAATAATTTACCCTCCTCTTTCATGGATTTGAGTAGATCTAAGTCATAGGTAAGCTATATGAACTAGAGCACACGAACAATGATCGAAAAGTCGTAGTTGGATTGGATCAAGTTATGGACTATGTGAGATGTTTTCTTGATGTTATTATGGCTGAAATTATGGAAGAACGGTTATCTATGTGTTTTTGTTGTTATGTGAATGAAGAATAAAATGGAGTATAAAAGGGAGTTGAGTTGTTAGCTAAAATCGAGCTTGTCGCTTATTATATTGTATACTAGATTTCAATTATCTTGACAATAATGTTATTGTCATTATTGTAGATTGATCTGCTATACATCTTGTGTATGTTATGTCAACGAGTAGATCGACGAAAGGTATGTAATGAATATTCCTATTCTTTCTAGGCATGAATTCATACCTAAAATGGTGTCCGAACAAGTTGTGCAAAATAAGTATTCTTATCATGCCTATCTCTCATAATTTTATACCATTCATGCACTATTGGTTGTCCTTTGTTGGGAGTATTTTTCTTGTCTTAGAACTTATTTCTCTCTAGATGAGTGTTTATAGATCTTGCGCACATAATCCTAGGTTGCTGGCATCAGATTTCACACCTCGAGCTATACTCGATGGATACGCTACTATATTGTGTTTCTATAGAGCCTATATATGGTCTGGTATGTTGTATATTTATTCCACAGAACCTTGTTACAACTTGGTACATTGTGTGCACCCAAAGAGCCTTATTGTGGCCTGGTACGACTTGATCTATATCTACAGAGCCTCATTAAGGCTGACACATTATACTTCTACAGAGCCTTGGTAGGGCCTGGTACGTTATTATTATTATTATATGGTATGAGTTGGGAACAGGTAGGTAAAGCCTAAGATTTTCGCTTGATCTTCAAATACTCAAATATCTTGTTTATCAATTCAGTTTTAGTTTACAATTATTCATTTTCCTTACATACTAGTACATTTTATTCATACTAATGCCCCTTTTGCCGGGGGCACTACATTTCATGTGTGCAGGACCTAAGAGATAGAGAGACATGCCTTCTAGTAGGCATTGTCATACTCAGCTTGGTTGGTAAGCTCTATGTTATTCGGATTTTCCAGGTCTAGAGTCTTGAGTATTTTGATGTATATATAGCTACGATGGGTAGGCTGGGGCCTTTTCCCGACCACAGTACAATTGATCTTTTGTAGAGGCATGTAAACGTGTCCTGTGTATGTCTAGTATGTACAATATGACCTTATAGGCCTTGATGTTTCTTCATAGAGTATATGGTAGCATTGTTAGCCTTGGTTGTCTTTTTTGTATTATACCGTTGCATAATCTATGATGGCCTTAACGATCCGTTTATGTATAGTATATGTTCTGGGTTGAATTCCTTTTTGCTGGCATGTCAAAGGACTTCTAGATTGATTGAATATAGCCTCATCGTCTTACAAAATTCCATCTTATGATGAGATTCAGCCTTGTCTTCCCTATATGAGTCTAGATGTGTTAACTAATATATGTGGGTATGCTCGGGCAAGTAAGGCACCAGGCGTTGGCCATGCCTCTCCGATTTTAGGGCATGGAAAACTTGGCATCAAAGAGGTCGTGTCTCAGGGAGTCTACATGATGTGTCTAGTAGAGTGTTGTTTTATGGATGTGTTGTACACCACATATATAAATAGGAGGCTGCAGGGCATTTAGGATTGGTTACCCTCCTTTCTGATTCCATATTATGATATAGAGTTGAGTCATAATGAGTTGGAATCTAACTCGTGTTTTTGCTACAAATTATATCGAGATGCTTGTTACTAGGAGGACCACATCTAGTTAGAGGATTGTTATTGCAGCAGAAGAGAGTAGTAGTAGGGTGCCTCCTGGTGATGCGACTCAACCTGAGTCTCAGGGAGAGACACCTCCTCAGCCATCTCTGGCTCCTCCACCGCCTGAGATATTCCCAGAGCCAATGTACCTCCAATTCCTCCTCCCGTCGCATTTGATTAGGATATCAAGAGTGCAGTTCATTTGTTGACACAGATAGTGGTTACACAGTGATAGTCGAGAGCACCGACTAGTGCTGGGTCTATTGAGGGGCTCGAGAGTTCAAGGGTTAGTGAGTTTATAGGGTCAGATGCGGATGAGGATCCCCAGAATTACATACATCAACTTCATAGGATCTTCAGGGTTATGCATGCTACTGAGATAGGGCCGTAAAGTTAGCATCCTTTAGGTTGTGAGATATTACCATTCTTTGGTATGAGTCATGTGAGCAGTCTGGAGGTCAGGATGCTCCTCCAGCAATCTGGGAGAATTTCACAGAGGTTTCGTATATCATTATTTATCATTAGAGATTCATGAGGCCAGAGTTGATCAGTTCTTAGCCCTCAAGCAGGTCAATATGAGTGTTCAAGAGTATAGTCTCCGGTTTGATTCCTTGGACAGATATGCTCCATCATTGGTAGAGATTATGAGGGCTAGAGTTCATCGATTTGTGGTCGGTCTTGAGCAACATTTGGTTGATAATTATACGACGGCCTCCTTGCATAATAATATGGATATTTCTCAGATTCAAGCCTATGCTAATAATTTAGATGAGCGTAAGCACGAGCGTTGGGCTATCTAGAGGGTTGAGAGAGAGCACCATAAGAGGGTGAGATCCGCCAGTCATCGTGGAAAATTCCAGGGTGATATCAGATACCGGTCATTTAGATGGCCACCTAGGCCACCACTATTCCAACCCTAGGGTTATTGATATGATCGTTATGCCCAAGTCAGGGCCTGGTGATAACTCACGAGCTTCAGAGTTTCAGCAGCAAAGGAGCTCAAGTCAGATGAGGTCGCATCTGACCTATTGTGATACTTGTGACAGGACATATTATAGGCAGTGTCGGATGGACACTAATGGCTTCTATACATATGGGATCCAAGGGCATATGATGTGAGATTTCCAAAGTAGAAGACGAGGTGGTATGACACAACCGACTAGTTCAGTAACGAATGCTTCTACTTCAGTGCGTCCTATAGGGTGTGAGTCTTAGTCCCCGGCTGTTAGAGACCGAGGTAGAGGTGGAGCTTCAAGTTCAAGAGATAATCAAAACCACATCTATACCTTGGCAGGTCGACAAGTATACTGACTGTTTGTTCATAAGATATATATGTTTTGATAGATCACGGATATACTTTATCATATGTTACTCCATTTGTCTCAAGGAAGTTCGTATAGTACCTGCATCGTTAAGTAAGCCATTTATGGTGTCCATGTCGGTTGGTGAGCCAGTTATTGCTAGACGAGTCTATCAAGGTTGTACAATCGTGATTTGTAGCTAACATACCTCAACAAATCATATTGAGTTAGAGATAGTCGATTTCGACATTATTATGGGCATGGATTGGCTAGAGCCTTGTTATACAAATGTGGAGTGTTGCTCAAAGATTGTTCGATTCCATTGTATAGGTGAGCCAGTCCTAAAGGGTAATGCGGCAACCCTAAGGGTAGGTTTATTTCCTACATTAAGACGAATAAGATGATCGCCAAAGTGTGTATCTATCATATTGTCTGAGTTAAAGAAACAGATGCAAAACCACCAACTCTCTAGTCTATTATAGTGGTTAATGAGTATCCAGATGTGTTCCTACATGAGCTTCTAGGTCTTCATCTAGAGCGTGATATTGATTTCAGTATTGACGTTCTCCCAAACACTTGGTCAATATTTATTCCCCCTTATAGGATGGCTCCTGCTGAGTTAAATGAGTTGAAGTAGAAATTAAAAGACCTTCTGGATAAAGGTGCCAGCTAGCCTAGTACCTCATTTTGGGGTGCGTCAGTGTTGTTTGTACGAAAGAAAGATGGTTCCCTGAGGATATGTATTGATTATATACAATTGAACAAGGTTACTATTAAGAATAAATATCCATTTCCGCAAATCAATGATCTATTTGATCAACTGCAGGGTGCCAGGTATTTCTCTTAGATTGATATGAGATCAGGGTACCATCAAGTAAGAGTTCGAAAGTAAGATATTCTGAAGATGGCCTTCAGAACTAGATTCACTTTGAGTTTTTTGTGATGTCTTTCGGGTTGATGAATGCGCCCGCGGTGTTTATGGATTTGATGAATAGTGTATTCAGGCCATTCTTGGATTTGTTCATAATTGTGTTTATTGATGACATTCTTGTCTATTCACGTTCGGAGGCAGAAAATGCCGATCATTTGAGAGTTGTACTTCAGACGCTACAAGATTGTGAATTATATGCAAAGTTCTATAAATGTGAGTTCTGGTTAAATTTTGGGGCATTTATAGGCCACATTGTGTCAGATGATGATATATGAATCGATACTCATAAGATTGAGGTTGTGAAGATGGCTTAAACCTATGACTCCGAAAGAGGTTCACGGTTTCTTGGGATTGGCAGGTTATTACAGGAGGTTCGTATAGGGATTCTCTATTCTTTCAGCACCCTTGACAAAGCTGACTCAGAAAGCTACTGAATTTCAGTGGATAGACTCTTGTGAACGGAGTTTCGAAGAGTTAAAGAATAACTTGACGTCAGCACTAGTTCTGACACTTCTAGAGGGATCATAGGGCTACGCGGTTTACTGTGATGCTTCATGTTGGGTTGAGATGTGTTTTAATACAACATTTACTATAGTTTATGCTTTGAGACAACTGAAAAAACATGAAAAAAATTATCTGACCCATAATTTGGAGTTAGCAGCAGTGGTGTATGCGCATAAGATTAGTCGGCACTACTTGTATGGCGTTCATGTTGATATATTTACAGATCATAAAAGCCTTCGGTATATCTTTAAGCAGAAAGAGCTAAATTTGTGGCAAAGACAATGGCTTGAGCTATTGAAGGACTATGATATTGATATATTATATCATCCCTTGTGAGCGAATATTGTAGGTGACGCTCTCAACCGTAGATCTATGGGTAGCTTGGCACACTTAAGGGCTGAGAAGAAGGAGCTAGTTAAGGAGTTCTATTAGTTAGCAAGTTTAGGAGTTCAATTATTAGACTCTGATGATGGTAGATTTGTGGTTCAGAATATAATAGAGTCGTCTCTTGTAACAGAAAGGGAAGTGCGGCAGTACAAGGATCCCCAGTTAGTAGATTTGAGAGATAAAGTTCCACAACAAAAGAAGTTGTTATTAGAGCTTGTAGGAGACAGAATTCTCATATATATGGGTCGATTGTGTGTCCCAGATATAGCTAGCCTGCGGGGCAAGATTATGGCAGATGTGCATCATTTAAATTATTTTGTTCATCCTGGTTCGATGAATATGTACCATGATATCAAAGACATGTATTGGTGGAGTGATATGAAGAAGAACATTTCCGAGTTTATAGCACAGTGTCCGAATTTCAATAGGTAAAGATAGAGCATCAGAAGCCCGAAGGTCTAGTATAAAATATTGAGATTCCGACTTAGAAGTGGGAGATGGTCAACATGGATTTCATTATGGATTTACCCCGTTATTATCGAAAGAATGGTTTTATATGGGTGATCGTCGACAATCTTACAAAGTCTCCCCACTTCTTGCCGGTCAGAGCCACTTATACGACTGAGGATTATGTGATGTTGTACATTAAGGAGATTGTGCGACTTCATGGCGTTCTAGTGTCTATTATATCGAATAGAGGAGCCCAGTTTACAGTGAACTTATGAGATCATTCCAAAAAGATATGGGACACGGGTGAACCTCAGTATAACTTTTTCACCCCCAGACAGACAGCCAATCCGAGCGCACGATTTAGACACTCGACGACATGTTACGAGCGTGTGTGCTAGATTTCAAAGGAAGTTTGGATGATCACTTACTCCTTATTGAGTTTGCATATAATAACAATTATCACTCTAGTATTAAGATGGCCCCTTACGAGGCTTTGTATGACCGGAAGTGTATATCTCCTATTGGTTAGTTTGATGTGGGAGAATCGGAGCTACTTGGACCTGATTTAGTTCACCAGGTTGTAGAGAAAGTAAAGCTCATTCATGAGCGATTATTGACAGGTCGGAGTCTCCAGAAATCATATGCTGATGTGAGACTCTGAAATCTAGTGTTTCGTGTTGATGATTGGGTCTTCCTGAAGGTATTACCTATGAAAGGCGTGATGAAATTCGGTAAGAAGTACATGCTATGCCCAAGGTACATTGGGCCATATAGAGTTGTTCGAAGAAAAGGCCAGGTGGCCTATGAGTTGGAATTTCCCACACAGTTAGAGTCCGTGCATCCGATATTCCATGTATCTATGTTACAGAAGTGCATTGGAGATCCTTCCAAATTTGTACCAGTGGATGACGTTCAGATCACAGAGGACTTATCCTATGGGAAGTCCCAGTTGCTAAACTTGATCAGTAGACTCATAAGTTGAGGACTAAAGAGATGGCTTCCGTAAAAGTTTTATGGAGAAGTAAAAACCTGAGGAGATAATGTGGGAAGCCGAAGAAGAGATGAAGTCTAAATACCCTCATTTGTTCTAAATAGAAGGCAATGTTTAGAATTCAGACGCTATAGCGTCACTGGAGGCAGAGTTACTTATACTCGAGGTAAGTTAATGTTATTATGTATACACTTGATGTTAGATGGTCGTGTGAGACCAAGATGTGTTTTGATGTTATTTATATGGCCCAATGTGGCTTAGGATGATATTTTGGTTATTTGGCAGGTTCTTGAGTAGTAAGATTTATAGAAGAAACTTTGTCGAAATTTTCAGAACCATTTGGAGTTGGTACTATTCCATATATGCCTCAACATTCGAGGATGAATGTTCCTAAAGGGGGGAGGCTGTTACTGTCATGCCTCAAACCCGAATGGGATGGACTGGGCTCTATATGCAACTATTATGAACTTCTACAAATGGTATGACATAATTTATGAGCCAACTGAGTAATACAAATAATTTATGTACTTAAATGTGGCCCATGACCTATGATATGAAACTGAATACAAATGAACCCACATGTACTGTCTATAAAGCCTCTATGAATACTTGCTACTAAACAACTGATACAAGTGTTTTGACAGGGCCCTAACCTACCCGTAATCCCTATATATGTAAATACTAGACCTGACTCAGCTCTAGAAAGAAGTGGAGCGTACACTATCTTACTGAACACCTATACCATCTAGTGAGAATGCCTGCCATCTTGTATATCTGAACCTGCAATGTAAGGTAGACATGAAACATATACAACAAATTGAAGCTCATAGAAGAGATAACTGAAATATAATAAACCAAATAGAACTGAAGGCTCTGAAACTTCTTACATGAGCCCATGTCAAGTCTAACTATACTTTTATCTTTCTGAATCTTCGTTAGTCTTTCTAATGATCTCTTTGGGTCACTATATGAAGCGACGTTCTGGGATCGTTCACTGTAAAACTTGGGATCATTGTTCATTAGATTCATTCTTCACTTTTTGTAGAACCTATAAGACAATTACGCCAAACGGGATGCAATATACAAATGCAACACAATACCTTAGATCATAACTTTATCTTTAGTCACAATACGTAATTTACATGATCCAACAAATAAGCCTCTAGGGGGCAACAAATAAGCCATTGTGGGCCAACAAATAAGCCTCTATAGGCCAACAAATAAGTTGTGGTGGCCAACAAATATGCCTCTATGGCTAACAAATAGGCCTCGGGTGGCAATCAAATAAGACTTTATGGCCAGCAGATAGGCCTCGGTGGCCAGCAAATAATATCTCAATAAATTTGCTCGGAGTGTCTCTTTATCTACTTGTGGGAACATCATATATGATTCTTATAAGATCGTCAATTGTGGTACGAGTTATTTTATCATACATATAACATATGGGATACTCAAATGAAAAAATCTGACATTTTGACTAGACAAATAGTTTTGTACGATCGTATGAGAACTTGATACGATACAAATTATATTACATCATGGAACCAACTGAATTTGAGTTAAAGACTTGCATTTTTATCCCGTGGAACTCATCTAGAAGAGAAAGACAAATGACTCGACTTCATGTCGAGGTATACAAGAAGAATGAACACACTTACATTTTTGTGATACTGGTTTGGTACTTCAAATCTGTACTCTATCCTCTTAAGCCTCTATACTCTCGGGAGGAATTGTACATATTTATATCCACATAACTTGTCCTATAAGATCGCTTCTACAACCAAATAGAGACAACTTGAATTCCATCACTATGGTCCATCTGATTTTACATTCTACTCCCCTAAAATTGTTACTTAGACATTAGTTGTGGCTATTGTTTATCTTAAGTAATGTGCTATAGTCCCATACCTATAGTCCATAACTATCAAGTACCACACCTTAGCTACAGATCTACAACTTCCCAACTATCACTTGAGAATCATTATATAATTCATCTTAAGCATCATTCACTTAGCCAATGTTCTATAATATCTTGAATCGCACTGTCACGACCCAAACCGGAGGGCCGCGACGGGCACCCGGACCCTACCCGCCGGACACCACATCTGCATTCCACCCTTAATCATATTTAAACACGGACTGAGCCGTGATATATTATATAAAGTTCCAACCCAAAAGCCCCAACTTACACATCTATATACCAAGGCCGACAAGGCCATACATGACAACTAACCACAGGACACATATCTACAAGCCTCTAAAGAGTAAAACATACCACGACCAGACCGCAACTCCGAAACGAATAGAGTGCTCCAAATACCAGCTGAACCAGCAACCTACTAGGGCGAACTGTCACTCTCTCAATATGAACCTGCGGGCATAAAACGCAGCGTCCCCAACAAAAAAGACGTCAGTACGACTGATGTACTGAGTATGTCAGGCATAAAAAATAACATAGCAGAGATGTATCATAGTCTGAAATAGAAATAACTGAACATCAGTAAATGCCTCTGAGGGCCCTAAAACATATGCCTAAATGTTACGCACAATGCAGTTTTCATATACATCAGTCTCATCGGGCATCTTCCTTACCATAACAGCCTCTGTGTGCATCATATCATATAATGGTTAATGAATATATGCATGATCCAAATGCGGTATACTAATTTCCACACAGGAATCCTCCCATAACTGTCTCTGTGGGCATCAGGTTATATCGCCACACAAGGGCATCACATCATATTGGCCTCTTCTGGCTCTTTTGTGATAGTCTGTACCAGCTGCATGTGGTGTGCGTATATAACACCTTTTTCCCTTTCCCCAATTCCCATACATATATATATACATATATATACATATATATATATATATATATATAATATTTACCATATAGTAATGTGCATAGCACAAGTGGTCCAGGGTAACATATGAATGTAATGCAAATGAAATGCATGAATAATAATAAAATATCCGGAGTGACATAATATCCTTTACACCTTTGGTTAACATTGGGAACATCAACATCTCTTCCGGTGTGCCTTATTAAGGTCTTAGAAACATACTTGGATATTCTTTCAACATAGGAGTCGATGACTTGACCATTCCTAACTACTAAGAGTAGAGTAATTTATGTAGCAACATGATGGTTATGTTTCGCACATAGAATTATGCCAAAAGAAGGAAAGAGTCTTGCATACCTTGTTGCCGAAATTATCTAAGTTCTGGGGATCCTTGTAAGCTTTATAAGTGATTATCTACACCATATGAATGATTTACATCATAATCGGATCAATATACTAGAAATCGCTTTATTGAGACATTCTAGCGAATACTTTGTACGCGTAGAATCTATACTTCTTCTATGTCGAACCCTATGCATATAACCACGCAATCAACCCTCCTAACCCTTTTTCCATACTACTACAATACCCAAACAATATCGCAATTTCACATGCAACTTCCAATTTCATATCAACAGCCTCAACAATACCCAACCAACTTAGTATTTTCAATACCCATCTTAGAACTAGTAAGAATCAGGTTCTATAATTCGTATGAACTTAGGAACAAGAAGGATTACCTCAATTAAAAGTAGTAACTAAACTCATCGGAAAGCCTTTCGCCCGTATCGGATTCCGACAGACAGAACCAGAAGCACTGAAATCGACTTGCTCGAGCTTTGCCGAGCCTTCAACCTTGCTTCAAGGTTTCAATTTTGCTGGATTTTAGGGCCCAAAATGCCATGAATCTCTCATTCCTTGATTATGCGAACGCTTACAGAAAAATCCCCAATTTGGTCGAGAATTTCAGAGAGCTCACCAGTGGGAATTTATTCCTTCTAATTGAAGTGTAATAGTTATTGTTCCATAGAAGGATTTCTTTAGGAGCTTTAAGGATTGAAGAATCTTGAAGAACTGATGGCTCTGTATTATCGAGAAGAGAGAATCGGTTGAAGGCTTGTGAAGCTACCAGCAATGGTTTTAAAGCTTAGTCATTTAAGCCGGTTACTCCAACAATACATTTACAAAGCTACACGTGGAACCCCACTTGGTGTTGTCCCCATTAATAACTAATTAATCCCACAATTAATTAATTATACACACAATTAATTTCTCGATCCCGTTTCACTTAAATCCTGTTGACTTATAAAAATCCCCTTATACTCAATGTCATAATTCTTGTAATATGACACTGGCCCATAACCTCTTTGTGGATATACAATTATTATTATTGATTCCCGTCGTCGCATTGTTAAATCCAAAATTATTTCGGAATCACACCCTTGTACTAATTTCCTTATTAGCATACATAATCATAACTTAAACTTTTCAGGGTCCGGGTCTACTTGTCAATGTTTATGTGCTCAAATCATTACCCGCAAGTACGAGATGTTACACGTACTTCATAGACTATCACCATCATTAACAAGTAAAGTTCTCATCTCATTATCAACTAGTGAGCTTTAACAAATAAATCATCATGTCATCCTTACTAATGGTCGTCATGACACACCACAACAATCAAACATGTAAGATTCTTATCCCAGCGTCAACTAACAATCGTCATACTATAGAAACTCTTTTGAGGATGTCACTGTGGCCCGTTCATACCTACTGCAAGGAATGAAAGACCACTAATAGATGTTTGAACTCATGTCACCGGGGAAACATCAAATAGTAAGTATATGAAACTGTCAAATACACAAAAAGAGTGAGCACCTCTAGAATTCTATTTCGGAATCATGCTCCATCGACTACTATTATAGTTCTGCCTAAGGGGAAAATCTATTTCCATTGCGATAACTCGTAACTTGACTTTGAGGAGTAACAACAAATTATAGTCACATAACATTACTTAAGGTATTCGTAGGCTCAAGACATGGAATCACTACACTTGAGAGCTCTAAACTTCATAGTTTACATATGAAACAATTAATACACATCGTGTCGTAGTGGTGAGTCAAGAAATAGGCTTATGTACCTTTAAGTTGACCTTTAGACCATGATGGCAAGAACATCCTCCTTCACAAGTCAATATACTATAAGAAACAATACTACTATCAACAAAGGGAAACATAACAACTAGCTGGCAATGGCAACTCACTCTATACGAGATCCTACGGCGTCTAGCTTTGCCTAACTCCCCTCTATTCTTCATAACATCCCAATAACACATGGACACAATTACTTCAATATCTCCAGAACCTCCATACCACTAAACCAGTCCCAACACGTCAGACAACAAATAAAACAATACTAGCATCAACATGAGAGACATGCTAACTAACTAATGAGCAACAAGCTTGCTTTACAAACATTTCTACGCCGATTATTCAAGCCTATCTCCCTTATAACCCTTGCAACATCATTAACACTACATGAATTAAATATACCACATCTCCAGCAACTAAATCTAATAAGAACATCCCTAATATTCAATACCACACGACCAACAACACAACTATAACATTCAAGTACATCATTCATCCCTTAACTTCCATCTTATAACAACTAAGTATATCTACAACATCAAATAATCCTTATACATAGAAAGGAAATAAGATCTTACCTTGCAACACATTCAACAACATACAATTATATTATGACAATATTTCCAGCACCCTTTTACAACAAGAACAGTCACCAATACAACACATTCAATAATGCAACTATAACTTTTAACTATCAATTTGTAACATCTAGTACCTCTAGAGCTTGATCTAACTTATACACATGAAAGAGAGGAACATTATTACCTCTACTAACAAGAAGCAACTCTGAGTTTTCCTTGCTTCAACTTGAAGTAAGCTATGTTTCAACAACAAGGAAGAAGAACACGACTATACTAGGATATAAGGGCTGCACTGTTTAAAATAGAAAGGTGAAACTTTCCACAGCCTATGTGGGTCCCAAAGGGGTCGCCTTCGCAGTCTCGCAAAAATGCGAATATCTCTCTAATCTGACGTTGTATCGATGAACGATTTAATGCGTTGGAAACTATACTAATAGAAATTCAATATGGTATGTGGATCACCTTGTAAATCCAAGTACATTGGGAGAAAAGCTCAGCTGCATCTGACCCAAATTTCAGTACATTTATGAATCTAGCTTGCGACAAATTTTGCCAAATTTTATTTTACAACTTATTGACTTCAACATTTAACATACGACTATTATATGATTCACATACCTCATAATATGAACTTCTTAGAATGTTAAGAACACCTAGTATTACCCCAAAAGTACGAGTTATAACATTGACCCGTACCCTCAATGTACCATAAGTCGAAAACTACGCCGAAACTTATTCTTTGTGATTCAGTTGACATCTAATTCTTTCATCATTTATGAAACATGATAATAACTACTTATAAATTTAGGTATATCCTAGCTATCCAAGCTGACATCGACTTAACTTACGATGCATCTTAACATAAAAGTACGGGATGTTATAGTTACACCCTGTAGTTTTGTGCTAGTATGCACCATGAGTAAGGTAGCATAAGCCTGAGAAGGTTAAAGTCCTATATCTGGATAGTGATGGTCTAAGACAAGTGTTGAGTAAGTTTCGTAAGAGATTGAGGTTAATCAAGTAGAAGAAACTAAGTTCGCCGCAAATCAAAGTTGTGTAGGCAGTTTCACGGAGCGTTAAATGTTTTACGATCTGTTAAAGTGGCTGAGCCACTGTGACTTTTAGGTAGAAATTAGGGTGAGATTTTGAAAAAGTGGAGTTGAGGTACGGTGGGGGTCACGACCCATCAATTTTATGACACTGGCCTCCTCCGCCATGAAAAGTTTCACACCCACTTTCACGGGCCTTGAAAGTGGGGCAGTGCGGTGCCACCGACTCCCTTGGCTATTTAAAGTGGTGGAGCTCATTTTTACTTCATTTATCAACATAAGCAGATCACAAATGCTCCCAAACACTCATCAAGTGTTCTCCTATAGTTCAAGATCAAATCCCAAGGTGGGTTACGTTTATTTAATGCGAGAAAGTCGTGGTGCTAGTAGAAGCTTGTTTCTCCCATCGTGGTTGAGTTGTACATTGCTTAGAGGTGAAGAAAGGTTTCTATAAGTGTTGTAGATACTATTTGATGTAAGAACTACCCTCTTTTTTCATGAATTTGAGTAGATCTAAGTGGTAGCTAAGCTGCACAAACTAGACCGCGCAAATAATGACCGAAAAGTTATAGTTGGATTGTATCAAGTAATAGACTGTTTAAGATGTTTTCTTGATGTTATTATAGCTGGAAAATTATGGAATAATGGTTATCTATGTATTGTTGTTATTATGTGAATCTAAAACAAAAATGAGTATAGAAGGGAGTTGATTTCTTAGTTAAAACTGAGCTTGTTACTCGATGTATTGTATACTAGCTTTTTGTTAGCTCGACGAAGTGTTATTGTCATTATTGTTGAGGTTTTATACAATTTGTGTACATTGTGTCGACGAGTAGACATATGAAAGGTATGTAATGGCTATCCCTCTTCTTTCTTTGGCATGAATCATACTTAAGATAGTGTCCAAACGAGCTATGCAAAAGAAGTATTCTTATCGAGCCTATCTCTCATCATGATATACCATTCATGTACTATTGATTGTTCCTTGTAGGGAGTATTTTTCTTGCCTTAGAGCTTGTTTCTCTCTAGATGAGTGTTTATATATCTTGCAGACATAGTCCTTGGTTTTTGGCATTGGATTTCGCACCTCCAGCTATACTCGGTAGATACGATACTATATTGTGTTTCTACAAAGCCTACATATGGCCCGGTACGTTATATATTTATTCCATAGTCTTGTTACGGCCTGGTACGACTTGATCTATATCCATGAGCCTCATTAAGGCTTGGTACGTTATATGTTTACACAAAGTGTTAGTAGGACCTTGTACGTTACTGTTATTATTATATGATATGAGGTGGGAACGGGTAGGTAAAGCCTCATATTTTCCTATTGTTATTATGTGAATCTAAAACATAAATGAGTATAGAAAGGAGTTGATTTCTTAGTTAAAATCGAGCTTGTTACTCGATGTATTGTATACTAGCTTTTTGTTAGCTCGACGAAGTGTTATTGTCATTATTGTTGAGGTTCTATACAACTTGTGTACATTGTGTCGACGAGTAGACATATGAAAGGTATGTAATGGATATCCCTCTCCTTTCTTTGGCATGAATCATACTTAAGATGGTGTCCAAACGAGCTATGCAAAAGAAGTATTCTTATCGAGCCTATCTCTCATCATGATATACCATTCATGTACACTCACAATTCCTAATTCACATACATCCTGATCTAGCAAAAAGGACAAAAACATCTTTGAAAAGACAAGAGTTTCAACTCTTTCTAAAAGCATCAACTACGTCGACTTAACAACCACCCGTTAAACTACCTTAGATAAAAGTAAAGCTCCTAAATCATTAAGAATTCACCTCAACAAAATCAAAGCGGCATTCCCCATGAAAACCCAAACCCTACTGAAAATCCAAAAGAATCTGAGCAAAATCCTCAAGATGAGGTAAAAATGAAATACAGGGGGAACAAGATAGTGAAAAAGAGGATGATGTTAAAGGAAAATTTAAGGGCGAGAATACCTAGAAAAGTGATAATGAGACTTGGGATAAAAAGGTTTAACTATGGTGATTTTGAACAACGAAGAAGATAAAAACAAGGGAGAAAAGAGTATCGTGGAGGGATAAAGAAGCTGAGAATGTTTTCCTCTCACAGAGGGCAGAAGTGACTTTGTTGAACCAATATCTAGGAATGAAGGAGAAAAAGTTCACAAAGAATGTTCCTTGCATGAGGATGATGAAGGAAGTGTTGGATATAATTGCAGTACGAGAAGTAAATAATTATTACAAGTGTTTGAAAGGATAAACAAACAACCAAGATTATAATTGCCGCAAACTTGTTGAGTCTTGAATCTTGATAACCTGAAATCAAGAAACACTAAATCTGGATTGTTACAAATGTGGCTGAGTCGAGAGATGGCTCTCTATCTTTAAGACAAGATTGCCCCGTATATATGCTTTTACATTAGCGGGCAATAGTCTCCCAAGATAAAACAACAACTAATCAACACTACAAAGCAAATAGGTTGATTCTGACGAAGAAAACAAACACGAAATGACTTGCTGAAGAATTAAAAATTTAGAGGAAAGGAAGAATGTTCTTTTATTTTGCTACTATTTTTGTATCTTTCTTTTGATCTTTACTCTCTACATCAAATCTGTTTCAGGCAATATATAGTATTTTGGAAGAGGAGATGTGATTAAGAGGTCCTTTAAGAGGTGTATTCATGGCCAGAAACGTTTTGTAGTAAGTGCAAAACGTTTCAGAAGTTTAATGTCATAAACTGTTGGCTTTCTGACTGCTCCAAACTGTAAATACTAAACAGTTTGGGGTCCAAAAGATAATATTAGAAGTAGCCCAGAAGCCCGCAGCCCACACCGAACCGGACGGGCGGGCTGCGGCGGCGCGCGCGTGGGGCTAGCCTCGAACCCAAGCACACCTAGGTCCTCCATCCTTCAAACACATGGGTTACCCATTGGGGTTCCAAACCCTTATCCATTTTTTAGGCTTATAAAGAGAACAATTATTTCTTTTCCCACCGATGTGGTAGATTTGTCCCACATCATATTTCCATGCCTCAAACACCTTAATTTGTGGACCAATATCTCTTTCATTTCTTAACGAAATTTGACGATCCTTGGCCCTACGGTCATCTAATCACTTAGTAGATTATGCAAGTGTGAAGAGACAAAGCCTAGTGTTTAAGTGGGGAGGTTGCGTCCACCCATATCACCTAGTGTTTAAGTCATTAAATATGGGTGGACGCAACCTCCCCACCAAAGACAAATTCCCAACATGAAGCAAGATGGGCACTAAGGAAGTTGAGAAACTGATACCTACTCTAATAAAGTGGAAGACATATTGAATAGAATGGATGAAAGTGAGGATGATAGCCCTGAAGGGTGTGAAGGAGATCTTACCCTTGTAGAGATGAGAATGGATACAACTCATATCCCCAAGAAGATCAAGCAAAAATACATAAAAAGGGAAGGTCAATCTGAGCCATCTGACTCTATGGCTAAACGAACCACAAGCAAAGGAAAGGCTGCAATGATGAAGCCTTTACAAAGAGTAAGAATAATTAAGTTTGAACAACATGATAAGTTGGATGTTGTAAAACTGAGTGATGATGAGAGAGAAGATGCGGAAGAGGAGGTAGAAGTTGAATCTCAAAATAAAAAGAAACCAAGGAAGGATACCAGCACTGGGAAGACTGTAAAAAGAAAGAGGTCTTTCAAAGGGATAGTACAAATTGATCCTTCCTTTGAAGGACCTAGTCCCAAGAGAGTGAAGATAATAGTTGTCAAAAGGAAGAAGGTAGAGATTGTTCTAAAAGGAAGGTGATTAACCCTGATGTATTATATGAGCCTGACCTAAAGTATATATTGGACTATCAGGGTTGATCTCACCTGTTCATTGACTCAAATCCAATAGTCCACGAGGAAGAGATTTTTCAGTTCTACAGAAAGTTCAGAATAGATGATGATAATACAATGGTGACCACTATGAAGGGTAAAGATATCAGTTTTATAGTTGAAAGCTTCGGGGACATTCTTAATGTATCATGTATAGGCTGTATTGGGTACATCAGAAAGAAATGGATTGATTATGGACATAAAAAGAGCAAAGTCTTTTTAATTGCCAAGTTTGGACAAGGCAGAAAAGTAGTGGAGCCCAAAAAAGTACTTAAAAGGTGAAACAACTCTTGCGCATAAACATCTGTTTGAGCTAGTGAACAAATGCATCTTATCTAGATCACAAAGAATAAATGAGGCAAACTGTAGGGACATGATTGTGATGAATGCTCTTGATATAAGAGGGATGGTGAATTTTTCTGTCGTAATGATAAAGCACATGGTTTGCCTGCAGAAGGAAGATATTACATGCCATATGGGTTCTGGTTAACCAAGCAATTCAACAATTTGAAATTCACTAAGTTACGGTAAGAAAATGATGACTACTAGATCTACACTAGCTGAGTGTGATCTCCTTCCCAGGGAAACATCTTCTATGACTAACAACATAGTCACAAACTTGCTGGTAGAACTTGCAGAAGTAAGAAATGGAAAGGAAAAAGTAGAGGCAGAAAATGAAGTTTTGAGAGCTGAAAACATGAGATTAACAGTTGATCTTTTGGCCGATTTGGCCCACTTTTCATCCTCAACTTCCACCAACAGAGCACGTGCTTCCTAGTTTTAGGTCCCTTTTGTGTCCTGTCCTGTCACTATTATTGAAGTAGTTCCATTTTATTGTTTTCTCTTTTGGTCTTAATTGTGGAGTTACTGGCGGATTTCTGTAGCATTATGTTTGGAAATAGTCTTTATGATGTTGATGTATTAATGAAAAAACTTGCTTTTTGATAATGCCAAAAGGGAGAAAATAAAGATAGCAGTTCATACACTACTCATGACTCAGAAATATAAAATACTGGAAAAAGTTGAAAGGAACTTGTTCCAAGGAGGATGATCATCTGATGACATATTCGAAAGAATGCTACCGAGGAATTGGTCCCTGAAAGTTGCACAAACTTTCCATGTGTTGTGTTTTGCCTAAATTGTAAAGAAATCTGTTTCTTAATTATAAAACAGTCGGGAAAGTTCAGAAATTAAAGAGTCCTGAAGATAGAACCTGGTCCTTATGCACACATATGAAGAGATGTCAAGAAGAAGACATATGGTTATGATCAAATTCATACACCTAGACATCTAGAGGGATACAATGAATGGAAGCTAAGGCCCTACATAGGTTGAAGCAAGCTTAACATCTTGTTGAAGCTTACATAGGTTAAAGAAATCTTAACATCTTGTTGAAGCCTAGACAGATTAAAGCAAGCTTAAATATCTTTCTAGGTAAACTAAAATGAGCTTAACATCTTGCTGAAAGTTTACATTGATTGGAGTGAGCTTAATATTTTACAAAAGGTTGAAAGTTGGATTAGCATGGAGTTGGAAGTGTTGAATCAACAAGGAGTTGGTTCTTAGGTTGAAGATTTCAACATAGGATCTATGCCTAAGAGGAAAGATGTATATCAATAGCATATGAATATTGATGAAACTGATCATGAAGAAGTATGAAGCTGTTATGGGTTTGTCATTATCAAAAAGATGGAAATTATTGAGATGATGTGATCTCAAAAATAGTTCAAGAGCTTAAGAAGTTTTGATGATTGAAAAACTATGTACAAGTGAGAATTAATGTATAAGGAAGAAGGACAAAGATGTATAAGAATCAGGTTCTTAACAGATCTCATGCAACACTGAAGAGGAACTGGTAAACATGCAACACTGAAGAGGAACTGGTCCTTTAGACAAATAACTGGAGACTGTTTGAAGAAATTGTTCTATGCAGACTTGGAAAATAGGTATTAAGATTGAATCCAATTCTACAATGAACTGGAGTTCAAGAAATACTACCATAAATTGAATACATGAAATTAGCTAATAATTAGGAGAAAGAAGATATTGTACTAGTGAGTCTAATCCTAGTCAAACAAAGAATGGTTTCTTGAACCAATCTTAGTTTGGAGAACTACAAGCATCTATTTTACTCCAAAAAGTACAGCACGATAAAAAGCTTTGAAGATTAACCACAAACAAAGAGAGAGACGACATAGTCGAAGAGGAATCAACTATGACAACAAGAGAACATGTTCCTATCAAGTTTTATCTATAGTGTTCTTGAGTTATAATAGTTAGGTGCTTGTGGTTGCAAGACAAGATCTTGATTACATTTATAGTGAATTATAGTAGGTATTGTTTTATTATTGTAAGAGATTTCTTTGATTGGGTAGAGTCATTGTAGAGAGTTGTAGAGAACACCACCAATTGATAAAATTATTGAGGATTGGGGTAGGGGATGTACAATTAGTTGCTCATGTTCAGTGGAGAGTTTTAGAAATCCTACAAGAGTTAGGTCGTGGTTACTCCTCCCTTGAGCAAGGAGTTTTTCACATGAAATTACTTGTGTTGGTTTACATATTCCGCACTTTATCTTCTTGCATAGCTGCTGAAAGAATCTAGCTCTTTTAGTGCATAGGTCACAGCAAACTAACACACAATCTCTCCATTATATTGGCAGCAATTTCATTGTTTGACACACAATGAGGGGACACAATACAAGGTAATAATCTCTTATTTTTCTCCTTTTTTCGATTTTTTGCTTTTTCACAACTCAACACGCCTGTGGTGGAAAATTCATATCTTGCTGTTAGGGATGGCAACAGATAGGATCTGGACCGGATCCTACTAGATCCAGATCCAGATCCATTTTTCATACCTAGATCCAGATCCATCGGATACACCGGATCCACACGTGAAAAAAAATCTAGATCACCACACTTGTGTATATATAAAGCGAAGTGAACCATAATAGTGATAACTGATTCATCATTGACAGAATGAGAAATAAGCTAGCAAACTGGAAAGTTCTTTTTCTCAATATGGCTGGAAGGGTCACACTGCCACAGTTGAAGTTTTAGCATCATAAGAATGACACCATTCTACAACAATAACACCATTCTACAACAATCACAAGAATGACACCATTGGAATGTTCATTCAATCAACCTACACAAACGATGCAATTACAAAGGTCTTGAAATTAAATTCTACAACAATGTTCTTTAAAATGCAAGCAGCATCTTCTATAACCTTCTGCCAAACTTCATAAACAGTCTTCGAAGTCACTAGTTTCAACATCATCAACATCTTAAAATACTCAAAGAAACAATCATATTAAAAAGAGATAACTAAAAAAATTCATCTAAAAAATATTTGAAGTATCATTACTTACAAGAAAATATTTGAATACATTACTTAACCACATAACAGAGAAGTGTCATGCACATTTTAGTCCAATTAAACAGTGAATTTAAATGAACTGGACATTGGCCACAATAACGCAAAAATGAAAATTTTCCAGTAGATATATAAGACAACAATTTTGACAAAAAGAAATAAATTTTTTCCAGTAACTCTTCTAGTACCAATTCAAATCAATAACTCTGCTAGCACCAATTCAAATAAGACAACAGTAACGCAAAAATGAAAATTTTCCATTTTACCAAATTAGCAAGAGAATACTGAAAGCAAAATTCATATATTTTACCAAATTAGCAAGAGAATACTGAAAGCAAAATTCACATATTTTACCAAATTAGCAAGAGAATACTGAAAGCAAAATTTCAACTTCGATTGATGAAGTTTCAAGAATAATTAGATCGTTGATTGCATGCACTATATCACTGGCGTTTTCAACACATGAACTTGAAGACTCGAAAAGAACACTATCAGTTTTCTGATCAAGCCAAAACAGACGAATTGTAAATAAAAAAATAAAAATCGAACTCACCGTTTAATATATGGCAGAAAGTCACGCAAATGTGCTAGGCTTCGATCCTTTATGGCAGAAAGTCACGCAGATGGCTACGCAGATCAAGCCACGACGACGGCTAGGGTTTGAGTCTTACAGGATATTAAACGAAATGAGCTCTTTTCCCTCTTTCGTTGGCTTAAAGACACGCAGATGGGCTAGGCTTCGGTCCTTTATGGACTTGGGCCTGGTCGAGAAAACTAAAGGAACTCGCAAAGAACACTAGGTTATGGATGTATGATGTATTTAATAAAAAACGGGTCAACGGGTCGGATCTGGACCAGATCCAGATCTCAAATACAAGATCCAGATCCGATCCGTCAGAAATGGATCCGGATCCGTCAGGTCCAGGATCCACTACCATCTCTACTTGCTGTAGAGACATTAAAATCATGAGCGGTTTGATTTTTCAGAACTAGACTTCAAGATATTTAACATATCAAAAATTCAGAAATGAACTCCTTCAATATCATTCAATGAATTTTTGAATTTAACTTCAAATTCTATCACACTAAAAGTTTCAAATTTGTGAGGCTTACTAAAACCTCAATATCTTGATTTAGGAACGTCAGAATTGCAATCCGCTTGATACTCCCGAAACTAGACACAAAGGGATACTATATAGATGAAAGCAGAATTGAAAACATTTAGGGTAGTTCCAAATAATATTTTTGAAGTCAGCTTCGAATTCTAACACGTTGATAGTTTTTTATTTGTGCGACTACATCAAAAACTTTGTATCTTAGTGTAGGAATGTCGAAATAGCAATCTGATTGATGCTCCAAAAATAGAAACAAAGGGCTACAACATGTCCAAATTTCAGAATCGAACACCTTCAGGATTGTGACAGCTGTGTTTTTGAATTTATCTCTAAATTCTGACAGGCAGACAATTTCAGATTTGCACGACTTCACCAAATAGCTTATATCTTGATGTTGGAACGTCGGAATTGAAAAGCATTTTTGTTGATTGAAACTGGACTCCAAGAGCTACATTCTCACCAAAATGTTTGGCTAAAAAATCATGGAGTTGGTCTAGATAAAGTTTTTGAACTCGACTTTCAAATAAGAAATGTCTTGGCATGTAACCATCTTTCTTCTGCTTGTTTCTTTTTGTTGTCTTTTTTCTATCCTCTTTTTTAAGGCAAAGAAAAATAGACCATAGGAGCATATGATCTTAAGGTGACGCCGAGAATTGCTCTGCTAAGATTTTGCTCATTCTGGCAAAGACATTATTATTTACGAGGCAAAAACATTACTTCATTTAAGAAAAATACATACTTTTGTACGAGGCAACAATCATTAAACCATCTAAGCTGAAGATTTTATTTTGTCCGATGCAAAGACTATTACACCGTCTAAGCTGAAGACTTTTACTTTTGTCTGAAGTAATGACCATACATTATCTAAGTCAAAGACTTTATTTTGTCCAATGTAAAGATCATTACACCGACTGAGAGGAAGACTTTTACTTCTGTCTGAGGAAAAGACCATTACACTGTGTAAGCAAAATACTTTATTTATTTCAAGCAAAGTCCATTACTCTGTCTACGCTAAAGACTTTTTTTAAGGCAAAGACCATTATACTATTTGAGTTGAAGACTTTATTTGTCCAATATGAAGACCATTACACCATCTAAGATGAAGACTTTTACTTTTGTTCGACGCAAAGACCATTATTCTGTCTAAGCCAAAGACTTTATTTTATCCAATGCAAAGCCATTACACTGTCTGAGGGGAAGAATTTGTTGGTACTCTATTGTACTTTATAAAACAGTACGGGAAGTAAATAATTATTATATGTATTCGAAAGGATAAACAAATATTCAATATTCAGAAATTGAATCTTGTTGAACAAATAGGCCAATCTTCAAAACTGCCGCAAGCTTGTTGTGTCTTGAATCTTGATAACCTGAAATCAAGAAACAACTAAATCGGATGGTTACAACGTTGTGTGTTGAGTCGAGTGATTGCCCTCTTGTCCTTAAGACAAGATTGTCCTGTATATATGCTTTTACGTTAGCGGGCAATAGTCTCCCAAGATAAAACAACACTTTAATCTCAACGCTACAAAGCCAATAGGTTGAGCCTGACGAAGAAAACAAATATGAATCGACTTGCTGAAGATATGAAAAAGGAAGGAAGAGTTTCTGTTTACTCTTCGATTTTGTCTCTGTGTATATAGTGTGTCTCTGTTGTGTATATCTTGTGTATATGTGAGTATTTCAACACTGTTTTTCGTCACTGTTTTTGCTGTTTTTCATGACTGTTTTGTGCTGTATATGCTGTCTATATTGCTGTTTTTCTCTGTCACGAATTGAGCCAAAGGAGGCATCAATATATAGCATGGAGGAGGCTTCCCAACAGCCATAAACAAGGTTGTTAATAGCCATTAGAAGGGTTGTTAATGGCCATTAGGGAGGCTGAAAATGGCATGTTAAATGCCATTAGTGAGGCTGATTTATGGTCATGAATGAGGACTGTTTATGGAGTAGTTAACAACCAAGTAATGGCTGGTTAATGCTCCAAAAAAATAGTCCAAACGGTAGGCAGTCTTTCCCAAAATCAACTTTTCAGAAACTCTAGGGACTAAACTGTAAATATTAAGCAATTTGGGGGCCAAAAAGATAATATCAGAAAGTCCCCGCTACTGGCGGGCAGCGGCGGCGCGCGTGTGGGCTTAGCCTTGAACCCAAGCACATCTAGGTCCTCCCTCCTTTAAACACATAGGATACCCCTTGGGGTCCCAAACCCTTTACCACATTAGAGACTTATATAGAGAGCAATTCTTCTTATTCCCACCGATGTGGTAGATTTGTCCCACACCATATTTCCATGCCTCAAACACCTTACTTCGTGGACCAATATCTCTTTCATTTCTCAACGAAATTTGACGATTCTTGGCCCTACGGTTATCTACTCACTTAGTAGATTATGCATGTGTGAAGAGACAAAGCCTCCAACATGCGAAACACTAGTGTTTAATTCATTAAACATGGGTGGACGCACCTCCCCGCTAAAGGTAAATTTCCAAGAGAGTTTTAGTTCTGTCAGATACAAAGGCCATTACACCGTCTAAGCCAAAAGACTTCATTTTGTCTGAAGCAATGACCATTAGATAGTCTAAGATAAAAGACTTTTTTTAGGCAACAACCATTCACTGTCTGAGCTGAAGACTTTATTTTGTGCAATGTGAAAGACCATTATACCGTCTACACTGAAGACTTACTTTTGTCCTAGACAAAGATCATTACATCGTCTAAGTCAAAAGACTTTATTTTTCTGAAGCAAAACCATTACACCGTCGATGCGAAAGATTCTTTATTTTTTTAGGTAAAGACCATTACATCGTATGAGCAAAGGCGTCGCATCGTCGGAGCCAAAGATTTTAAACCGTCCAAGGCGAAGACTTAACATGGTATGTGATAAAGACTTTACATTGTATTTTAAGGACCAAGGTGCAAAGGGACTAAAATTGTCCTTAAAGCTTGAAATCTTGAGATCATTTTAAAGACAAATTCGTGGAAAAGCCAACATAGGTGCAGAGAGACTAAAATTATCAATCTTAAAACAGGGAAATTTAGAGTACTTTTAAGGAAAAATCCGTGAAAGGGCCAGCTTAAGGTGCAAATGAATTAAATTTATCCACATTAAGACATAAAAATTTATAGGTCCTTTTAAGGATAAATCTGTGAAAGAGTCAGCTTAAGGTCAAAAGGTTCTAAAATTATCACACCTTAAGACATGGAAATTTAGAGATCCCTTTATGGATAAATTTTTGTGAAAGGGCCTCAGTCTGAAGACTTGGAGGATTTGACAACTTGAATATTTAGCGAACTTTGAAGACTTTATCTGTAAACGTGGTGAGTCTGCAACATCAACTTGAAGAGCTGGCAAATTTGGATATTTCAACTTGCAGACGTCGTGGATTTGAAACTGTAACTTGAGGAGTGGCTGGCTTTGAATACTTCAACTTGCAAACATGAAAACCTGCTAAGTGATTACATCCATCCCATTGGATAAACCCACTTGCCATGGATGTTTTCCCCCTATTGAATCATCAGTGTTTGGTGAAGGTCCAAATTTTAGTTAAAGGATGACTGTAAATATGATTTTCATGTGCCTATTCAGGTAGATTCCATTCGATCATACTTCCAAACTTAGGAGACTGAACTTAAAATAAAACTCTAAGATGCCTATGTACCTTAGTAAAGAGGATCAAGTCATTCATTAGTTATATCTTAAGATGCCTATGTACCTTAGTAAAGAGGATCAAGTCATTCATTAGTTCAGATATACGCTACTGCCCTTGGATCATGGAGAAAATTCGAAGAGAAGAATCAAACGATAAATAGAATTGTATTAATTTTTATATAAAAAATTGTTTCTTCATATTGTGGTTGCGGTTTATTTTTTGTACTAAAAAATTTGTTGCAAACAAATCGACATGCTCATATATGAAGAAACAATTAAGTTGCCAATTTATTTACAATAATGTTTTGAGTACGGAAAATAAAGCTCAACCACAAATAAAATATGAAGAAACAACATTTTCTTATATAAACAGTACATACAAATTTAGTTTATCCCTAGATTCTTCTCTCCCAGTTTTCTCCATGATTCGGGGGGCATTAATAGCGTGTTTCTCAAATGTAGAATGATTTGGGTCTCCTTGCCATGGCTTGATCCCTAAGAACGATGTGTCAGTACTTCAAATTGATCTTGAGGAAGAACGTCCCTTGACTGATTTGACTATGAAAAATGTTATATTTGATGCTTTGATGTCTTTGTGAATATCCCATGAGTTTATGGGATATTCAAGATGTATTTTCAAGGAAATATGTGTCCTTTTTTGTAAGGATATCTAGATTTAGAGTATATTAGCCTCCAAAAAAATCCTAACGGACATTGGGCTTGTTTTGTAGATACCCGACTTAAATAGGGTAAATTTTTTATGTCTAAAAATGCCCGCTACTTTAAGACTTGTCAAAGTGTAGGCTTGATGAAACTCAAAGGCAAGATTTGAAGTACCCCACAAGAATGGAGCTTCCATAATTGGGGTTTTGTGACTTTGACGAGGAACCATTTGGAACAAGAGATTTGTCCATAGAGATTTCCCTCATTGTTGAAGCTTATATGTTATTTGCACTAGAAGAAATGAAGGGCATATTTAGTCGCACTAGGCGTGCAATTTTGTTGACTCGTGAACATACTACACTTATTGCAATAATCCTGTGCAGATTTGGATTTTAGTTCGTGAGTGAACTCCAACGCAGTGGATCTAGCTTTATTTTGAGTCTCCTGCCTTCCTTCGCAGTAGCCACATAGTCTATCTTTACTTGTGCTATGTCTTTTCCATAAACTTGTATCAGTTTACTATTGTATTTTCATGAAAATTTGACACCTGGTCTTGGAGGTTGTGTTAGACCTAATTTATTTGCACTAGACGTGTAAATCATTCAATTTCAACTCATTAAGTGAATTTACTTTTTAAATATTTTATCACTTATTGAGTCTTAAGAGGTCTAATTGGTCAAATCTGAGATGGAGTTAAAAGCATTCAGACCTCAAACACGGCTCTTTTGAGAAGTATTAAATTCTTCCACAAAATAAGCATTTAAATGCAGATATTATCTTCTACAAATTAGTTGAATATTCTCATGCTTCTTCAGACTCTGTAATTTAAATTTCTTCCACCTATTCTTGCAGTGAAGAGACATTTTTATATGAGTTAGCACTCCATTGAAGATAAAGAATACTATAATGGATGCATACTTTGAGTCCTACAAAATGTACAGTACCATGGATGAAAATCATGGTAAATTGTGATTCTTTGAACTTCAGTGATTTTCGTTCACTTATTCCTTACTATTTTTTTTTTATCTTATTTCAAGATTAATCGTGATTGAGTATTAACTTTTTTTGTTCTATAATTCAGATGGGTCTGTGAGATGAGGAAGAAAGGGAGAGGGGAGAGGGGAGGGAGAGAGAGAGAGAGAGATGCCTCCACGATACTCATTTGATGCAGCATCTCATATTGCTTGAATATACATACTATTGTTTATAGTTCAGAAAGATACATTAAATTATTATCAAATATATATTTATTAGTTTAGTGATCTTATTATGTTATATTAATATTTTCTCAAATATATTATTGATATAATATTTAATTACTATATTATTTATATTTTACACTGTAAAATTGTATTAATCTCCCTTGAATAACCTTTCTCATTAATACAAATATATAGTGTGTACAATGTAGAATCTTAATACAATAGAGATACTATTTCTACCATAATTATACATCACTAATAATTACATGAGATATGATAAATATTTAAATAATATTCACTAATACACCCCCTCAGTCGGAGCAGAAGGAGGTCAGACGCTTAGACTGGATCTGAAGTCGAGGAATAGTTGTCTAGGTAGTCCTTTAGTGAAGATATATGCATACTGATAGGAAGATGGCACATGCAATACCTTAACATGTCCTATAGCGACCTTCTCACGAATAAAATGTATATTCATCGATATGTGCTTGGTTCGCTGATATTGAACTGGATTATGAGATAAATATATGACTGATATGTTATCGCAGTATACCAAAGATGCCTTACGCAGGGGACACTAAAGCTTCAAAAGAAGGTTTCGGAGCTAGCAGATCTCAACAACAACATTTGCAACACCTTTATACTCTACTTCTGCACTCGAACGGGATAGGGTGGCTTGCCTCTTGGCAGACCATGAAATGAGATTATCCCCTAAGAACACACAATAGCCAGAGGTGGAACGTCTTGTGTCCGGACAGCCTGCCCAATCTACATCTGTATATGATAGTAACCTGGTTGGTGCAGAAGGGTATATATGCAATCTATAATCAAGTGTGTCCTTAATGTATCGCATGATACGCTAAAGAGCAGTAAAATGAGGCTCCATGGAAGTATTCATAAACAAACACACCTGCTGAACAGCATAAGTAATATCAGGCCTGGTGAATGTAAGATACTGAAGCGCACCTGCAAGGCTCCTATAGAGAGTGGGATCGGAGATTGTCAATAGCACTGAGCTTTGATTTAGAATCTACTGGAGTGGGCATGATCTTCCATTTGGCCATTTTAGCTTTATACACAATCTCCTCTACATACTTATGTTGACTCAAGAACATTGTATCTGCAGATATAGTCACGGATATCCCCAAGAAGTAACTCAACTTCCCCAAGTCAGTCATATGAAATTCGATCTTAAGCAATGCAATAATCTCATTTTTCAACACATCAAATGAGGCATTGAGAACAATATCATCCACATAAAGCAATAAATAAGCAATGTTACTACCTCGATGAAAAATAACGAGAGAATTATCACACTTGCTGCATACAAACACGATCTGCATAATGTACTTGGCAAAGCATTCATACCACGCTCTGGGGCCTGTTTTAAACCATAGAGTGACTTACGAAGGAGACATATATACTGAGGGGCTGCTGGATGGACAAAGCTAGGCGGCTAGTGCATATAAACAGTTTCTTTCAGATCCCCATGGAGAAATGTATTTTTTACATCAAGCTGATGAATCGGCCAATGCTTACCCATAGCAATACTCAGAACTGTACGAATGGTAGCCGATTTAACAACCGGACTGAATGTCTCACCACAATCAATGCCTTCCTGCTGATTATTGCCATTAGCCACAAGTCTCGCCTTATATCTCTCAATGTCACCACTGTCTCTGAATTTGTGATGAAAGAGCCACATGCATCGGATCACATTCACCCCATCTGGTCTAGGAACCAAATCCCAAGTGTGCTATTTTGTTAAAGCATTAAATTCCTCACGCATAACCACATTCCAATTAGGGTCTAGTTTGGCAAATTTTGGGTTTTTGGGAATTGGGGATATAGTTTGTGTGGAGATGTTAAATTGGACTTTTGGTGGGGTGACATGTCTAATTTATGGGAGGTAGGGACGGTGTCTATTGGGATTTGGGTTCAGGTTAAAGTCATCTGGGTAGGAGGGTGTCTAATAGTATGGTCGAGTTCTGGTCGATCTGGAGTCAGATCTGGTGACCGGGAGTGTATGGGTGTGGACGGTGTCGGAGCTGGTGGCGGTGACAAGTATGGGTTATGTGTGGACTGGTGGACAGGGTGATGGGTAGGTGTTGGTCAGGAAGGGGTTGTGTCTGTGTAGTTGTTGGGTATCGGTGGCGGTGGTTGGTTGGTGTTCGACTGGTGAGGACGACGAGTTGTAGGTGACTAGTTGGACGGTGTAAGGTAACCAGAATGGTCTGACGGTGATGGTGAGGTAGTTGATAGGACACCGTCGATGGGGTTCTAACTGAGTGGGGATTTGACAGAGGCATGCGGTATGGCGGCTGCCGCCGGAATGGTGGTAGCATGACCGAGGGTAAGGCGGAAAAGTGGTGGTGTGTCTGACTCTTCTAGGAAGGTTTAATCCGTGTTCCAGAATTTTTGAATATTCACAAATGGGAAGATTGTTTCGTCAAACGTGACGTGATGGAAAATGATTATTTTTTGTGAAGACAAGTCATAACATAGATAGCCCCTATGATTTGCGGGAAACCTAAGAAGACACAGGGAGCGGTGCGAGGTGCCAATTTATGGGGAGCAGTGGAGGCCAGATTCGGATAGCAACGACAATCGAAAATTCAAAGGTGATCATAAGAGGGGATCCGGCGGTAAAGGATTTCGGTGGGGGTCATATTATGAAGAGCTTTGTAGGTAAAATATTCATAATGTATTATACCATTTTGACTGCATAGACCCAAAATGAGAGAGGTAGAGATGCATGAAAAATGATTGTACGAACCATGTTGTTTATAGTGCGAATGATTCGTTCAGCTTTTCCATTTTTGGAGGAAGTATGGGGACACAAAAATCCAAAAATCATGCCATTATTTTACAAAAATTGTGAAATAAAAAATTAATAAATTCACGACTATTGTCACATTGGAAAGATTTAATGGCTTTTTTGAATTGTGTTTTTATATAGATGTGAATTCAATAAACTTGGAAAATACTTCAGACTTAAATTTAAGAGGGTAGAGACAAATAAAGTGAGAAAAATCATCTAATATAACAAGATAAAATTTATGACGCTAGGAGCTAGTAATGGGAGATGTCCATAAGTCTGTATGAACAATGTCGAAAGGAGAAAACGTAACACTTGAAAACGACCGAAAGGGAGGCGAACATGTTTGCCTAAAGGGCAAGAAAAACATTGTTGGGCAAGTGACCCATTATTATAGCGAATTAAATTGTTACTTCTAAGAAAATTAAAAGCATGGGCTCCTGGGTGTCCAAGTCTATTGTACCAAGTCGACGGAGAGATTATCGCTAAAGCGGTGGAAGGTTGGCACTGGCAGCAGATGTGGGTAGGAAAGGATAGAGGTACCCATCACTATTGCACCTTGTAAGGAGTTTCCCGGTACGTAGGTCTATTACAGAGAATCCAAAGGGGTCAAAATTGATTGATACAGAATTATTGGTGGAAACTTTTTAAACGTAGATTAGATTCTTGATAATATTTAGGGCATAGAGGATGTTATTCAGGGAGAAGTGGGGGTGAGGTGGTGGGGTTAGTGTATAACCAAACCCTTGAATTGGAATGCGATGACTGTTTTCGATCATAATGGATTACGGAGTATTTAAATTGCGCAATTGAGTAAAATTACTAGAATTATTGGTGAGGTGAGATGTGGCACCCGTATCCATATACCACACATTATCAGGCTCCCGATGAGCCAATATGATGAAAGCATGGCCCAAATTAGATTGGGAAAGGCCTAGAGTGGACTGCTGGGCTCCAGGACATTAGGCCTGATTGCTATAGCCCGTTAGCCGTGTTCCCAGTCTGCTGGGCAAAAGCTGGTCTCCAGGGAATTGGAGCGGACGGTTGTGGCCCATTGAATGGACTGGGGTGTACTTTGCTACCGGAAAGTGGGGCCTGTTGATGGTGACCCATCTACTGTGTCCCTTGCCGTTGGGTTGCTGCTGTAGCTGCATTATGTGATGGGCCGTAGGCACTGGACGCCTGCTGGAAGCCCAGATCCCTGCTTGAAACATGCTGCCACCATTGTGTCGCTTGCCACTGCCATAATTGTTGTTATTTTATGCCATAGAAGCTGCCGGAGAGGAGGCGAGATAGAATAAAATAGGGGAAGGGGAATCGAGACGTATACTATGTGTATACGGGGCAGTGTTGGCCGTATACGAGGTGTATAACGGCTTAGGGTAGCTGTATATATGTAGTATATATAGGCAAAAGGGTATATCAGTCGTACTTATAGTGTATATTAGCATGTATGGGTTGTATACGAGGAGGGGTATATGGCCTGTGGGCGAGATAAGGAATGAGATAGGTCGGTATATCAATGATATATAGAATGTATACATGGATATTTGTAGAATTGGAGGGCTGGACAACTATATCAGCGTATATCAGAGGTATACCGACGGTATATGAGTTGTTTGGTGTTGGAAAAAAGAAGGAGAATGGAGGCCGAATTTTAGGGTTTAGGTCGGGAAGGATTAGTGGCTTCTGATACCATGTAAGATTGTATTAATCTCCCTTGAGGAACATTTCTTATTAATACAAATATATATAGTGTGTATAATGTGGAATTCTAATACAATAGGGATCCTATTTCTACCATAATTATACATTACTAATAATTACATGAGATATGGTAAATATTTAAATAATATTCACTAATATACACAACTTAATAATTTTTAATTCAACATATTCAGATGCTAAGAAAACATTCTTAATCATTCTGTATTCAGATCTAGATGCAACATCTTAGTATTGATATGTGTATTCAGATTCAGACATCTAAATCTTAATAAAACAAATGCAGCCTTAGTATTATTATTTGATTTGGAGTGTTATAGCTTCTGCCTTATAATATTTGATACTTTTTTGTGTTTTATCATGTTGAGATTTAAACGAGGCTTCAACATATTTTAGTTTTTAATTAATTACGGCTTCCGTGTATTTTGGTATTTTGTTTAAGTGGTTTTGTGTTTGGTTCACATGACTTAGAGTTAGTCAGTATTACACCCCGTAATTTTATATATCGAATGTACCTTACGTTAGGAAGCCTAAGGCAAGGAAGATAGTTCTCTGGGGAGGATAAAGGAATGATCAAGTTGGAACCCGAAGAGGTCATAAGAGTTTAAGAGCCGCTAATCCTTTCGTGCTTGCAATCCTTATGTTGAGTGTGCTTTGTCAGGCCGATGTAAGATGAAAAAAGAGTTATGATTACCATAAAAAGGATAAGGAAGTCCTTGGGCCATAATTGGAAGTATATCTAAAAGATTGTAAGTTATACCCGTCGTTTCGTGCATATTTAAGAGTATGATTAATCGATTTAAGTTCTGATGACTCGAGCCTTGTTCTGAAGATATTTTCTGACATAACATAAGGTCTATGGATAGTTATAGATCAGTGGGATCAAAGGAATCACATCTCGACAAAGTTTGACGAAGATAGAATGATACGCTAAGCGTTTCGCATCACGGAAGCCAATCGACCTCGCGGATGGAGTCGCACCTCAAGGAAACCTTTTTGCCACCATATGTGGTGGAGGATGCGGCCGCATATGCCCATATGTGTCACACATCCTCCCGCATACGGGAGGCGGTGGGTTGCCTTTAAATAGCCCAAAGTCGGCCCTTCACTCCAAACATTTCCATTTTGCCCCAAACTCACTCTAGATGCTCTCAACCTATCTCTGAAGAGTTAGACACCATGAAAGATCAGATCCTTGATCTTATGATGTGAAATCCCCCTTGGAGAGCTAGGATTATCTCACGAATCCTCTTTAGATCACTGGACAAGCTTGGAGCTTCTTGGAGAATTGAGAGGAGACTTTGTGTAGGATATTTCTTGGTTGTTTTAAGGTATGTTCCTACTACTTTTTAGTGTTCTCAAACTCTTCCTAGCTTGGGTGGATAAATTTATAAAGACAGTCTAGGAAAAGTAAGTTAAAACTTCTTAGTAGAACTATGTTGGTTATTGGATTGGTTTGGTTGAATTCTTGAGGTGATTATAACTAAAACCTTGTAGAATATGATTTTTGCTATCCTATGGTTGTGGTAAGAAATGGAGAAGGGGTAATGATAGTTAATTACCATGAAATTAATCTAAGGAAAGTTGCTCATGCTATGTACTATATTGAAATGTCACAACGAGGGAATCTTGAAACTATGGAGTGGATCTTGACACGAACTATCCTTATTGCTTAGGTCGATGATTGTAGGAAAAGCGAGGCGCCATAGGAGTGGTGTGTCTAAAAACAAGGCATGTAGGGCTAACTCTTCGTTCTTTTGGCATGGTCTGTATGTAAACAAACGTCCATCCAAAGTTACTATACTCTTAAAAGCTAGAAACATTTATGTTTTACATTCAAATGAAGAAGTTATTGACTCATGTATCTCCTGTTTTATGAACTCATAATAGAAGGTGTGTTGATGAAAGTAGAGACAATAACGATAGTCGGATGGTAACGACCATAGGTCATCAGACTGTGTTCATGATGTCCCTTGAGGTCTGTCTTGCATTGCACTTTATATATGTATCTATTTTCTTACCGCGCCCCGATATAGTCAGCCGGGCAGACACTTATATGTGCATACCACAAATTAGTTCGGTAGATATTATTGTGTCCTATATGGTCGGGCAGTTTATTATGAGCTCACCCTATAGAGGGATTTGATATGATACTATATGGCCCCATAGAGTGGCCTGATTTTTACTTACATGCATATATTCATTGTTATATCGGTAGTGTACCCACAACGGTCCTTCTCTGAGTTTTAGGTTAGTTCTATATCCTTTTCTCTGGTATTACATTTCATTTTTACTTGCTTTACATGCCTTACATGTTCAATACATCTTTGGAACTGATGTCCTCTTCTAAGACACTACGTTTCATACCCATAGGTACAGATAGAAATACAGATGATCCCTTACAATAGGTGTTTCGACTCAGCTAATGGTTATCACGCTTCTCTCTTCCAGAGACATCTAGTGAGTTGATAGATATTGTTGTTGCATATATATGTAAATACCTAGGTATGCTGGGGCCCTGTCCTGACTCGATGTTGTTGATGTACTCTCTAGAGGCTTGTAGACAATCGTCATGTGTATATAGTAGTCTTGTGTGGCCTTATCGCCCTTTCCAGTTGGTCGTTGTGTTTGTATCTGCCTCATCGGCGTTGTTGTTGTGTGTGTGTGTGTGTATATATATATATATATATATATATAACCTTTTCTGTGTGCAGGTGGTTGTGTCATCTGATCAGGTAATCACTCGTCAGAGGCCTTGTCGGCCCATGTATTATTAAGTATGCTACATGTGTCATGAGTGGTATACTCGGGCCTTAGGACACCGGGTGCCGGCCACACCCCCAAGGTTGGGGTGTGACAAACTTGGTATCAGAGTAGGTCAGTCCTAGGGATGTCTACTAGTCTTGTCTAGTAGATTCTTTCTAATGGGTGTGTTACGCGTCACACTTATAGATAGGAGGCTACAGTGCATTTACAATGGTTTCCTTTCTTCTTGATCTAGATCGTGCAATAGAGCCTAGTTGTAAGTATCCTACTCTTAACCTCGCTATATTTACGATTTCAGCAATGCCAACTTCAAGGGATATAACTTCTATTGAGATCAACCCATCAGAGGATGCAAACGGGTTACACTCCCATCAGTCTCCGACTCAGATACGACTAGTGGCACTGAGAGAACCCCCCAACCGCCAGATATACCATCAGATATAGCCCTAGCACTATCTAACGAATATGTTAGAAAAGAAGTTCAAGTATTGACCCAGTTGGTTGCCTCTCAGGCACGATACCACCCTGGTATGATTGATAGTGGTAGACCCCTGGAACAGTCAAGGAGTTCACAACCCAGGGTGCCCATTGATCGGGGACAATTGATGTTCGGCAAGTTTAACTCAGCTGGAGCAAATGAAAGAATTAAGAGGCCTAAAGTGGTTGGTGATTATTGGGAAGGATAGAATGAGAAAGGGTTTCAAATGCATGATCAGCATGACCGGATGGTAGCAATAAATCAGGTACGATTAGAGCTCTTGGGTAAGGCCGAGGCAGGGGTCATAACCCTCAATATTTCAGGGACGGAATAGGGATGGTTTGGACCAAGTGGGGTCGTCTAGGCCATGTTGTAAGATGTGTGGATAGATGTATATTGGGCTTTGCCGTAAGGGAATATGTGGTTGTTATTGGTGTGGTAATCGAGGACACAAGATATGAGAGTGTCCCGCGTTAGCCTATAAGAGGAAAGAAGAGAGCGAGGATGTAGCCTCGAGTTCTGATGCTACCCGAGGAGGGCAGGCGAGCGTAGGATAGTTACTTTCTACGCTCTAATGATATCAACTAAAGAGAAAATTCTAGTCCGATGGATAGATAAAGTCACGTATGCATATTGCAAATAGAAAAGATATTGAAAATACATCTGCCTACTTTCTACATGCACAATATGGACCTATTTTATACTCTATGAGAGAGACACCATTTTGGAGGGCTGATTTTCTGAATGACCCGTGGGGTAAGATATACTGATAAGAAAGAGTCGTGGATGTAATGATATCAACTGAAGAGAAAATTCTAGTTCGATGGGTAGTTAAAGTCACATATGCATATTGCAAATGACAGGATATGAAGGCTTATCCTACGGTGGCATACGTAGTTTCAGGCTATTAGATCCTTTTCGGTGAACTATGCAACTCTCAAAACATGTATTTAAAAATAGTGGTTTGTAAGCCCATAGTTTCATGAAAGCAAATTGTAAAGCATGGTTTGAAATCATAATTTATCATGTGAACTAATATAACATATAACTTGTGTAAATTCATGAAAACATACATATATAAGTTCATGAAATTTAATAGTAATGGTTCATGACTTGTAATTCTAGACCATGGAATTCGAGGTTATGGGAATTCATGGATTACGCGTGGATTCATAATAACCATAATGGAATATCAAAAACACAATAACAAATTAATAGTACAACATGGTATATCATAATACATGTAATTTAGTGTTATCATGAAATTGGAATAAAACCCTAAGTTATGGAATTTCATGGATTTCATGGAAAATGTGGTGTGGGGAAGAACATGGATATTTCCACACGTGGATAAAATATCTACATACCTTATTCGCTCTAAAACGTGTCTTAAAAATTTGAACATCGAAGGATAATCTTAAAGCTTGAACCTTAATTCCTTGAGTTGGGTTTTCTTGAATACCCTAGGTTAGAAATAGTGAATTTCGCTTAGAAATTGATTATACTTGATTAGAATCGCATGAAAATATATGGAAAGGACTTACCTTGAGTTACGGGATGATGGGAGAAGAGAGCTTCATTCTAGGGCTTGAGAGAATGAGAAAATCTGATTGTTGGAACTAAGTTGCATATTTATACTATTTGTTGTTGAAGGGACTTGACGGTCTGTCAATCTTTCTACGGTCTACATCTGATCCGTCAATAATTGTATGGTTTGTATAATTGGACCGTTGAATTAATTTAGTTATTTTACAACTTTTCAATGACTTCAAAACTTGGGAGGCTTCAAACGGTCAAAAAGGACGAATCGTCAAATACTGTACGGACCATAAAAATCAATTGGGTTCCGTAAATTTCAAAAATGGAATCGACAGTTCAGTTCAACAGACCGTCGATAATTCTACGATTCATACAATCCAGGCATCAAATTTAATCTACAGAACTGAAACTATTTTTTCAACGAAAACTCTCCGCTTTGGTTTTCTAAACCCCTAAATCATAAACATGGCTTAGTTTGAATGTACGAGGTGTTACAATATCTCCCTCTTAGAATTATTTGTCCCCGAATGATGGGTCATGGTTAAGAATGATACTGGACACATCATGAGTACATGAATGTGAAGAAACATGACACGAAATGTGGAACTGAACTGACATGATTGAATGAAAAACATGAACATGGGGACATGGAACATGAGTACTGAATATATGAACGTGAAACACGAGACATGGATACGCAAGGGACATGACATGAATACTGAAGGCATTTACCTTGTTTGTTTTCTTCTTGCTCCTCAAATAAGTGCGGATATCTGAACTTCATGTCTTCTTCGACTTTCCATGTAGCCTCCTCAACATTCTAACTTCTCCACAATACTTTCACTAAGGCAACTTCCTCATAAGTCAAGCCATCCTTAACTGTAATGGAATCGGTAGGGACAACCAATGACGGGTCTCCCACACACTTCCTCAACATGGATACATGAAACACTAAATGCATAGCAACTAAATCTTGTGGCAATTTAAGCTCATTAGTCACCTGGCCAATTCTCCTCAAAATCCTGTAAGGTCCAATATATCTGGGACTGAGCTTCCCTTTCTTTCCAAACCTCATGACACCTTTCATAGGTGAAAATTTCAGGAAAATCCAATCATCAACTTGAAACTCCAAGTCTCTACGTCTTATATCCGAATAGGACTTTTGGTGACCCTGAGCTGTTTTCAAACGCTCTTGAATCAACTTGACTTTCTCCAAAGCCTGATAGACCAAACCTAGTCCTAACAACTCTACTTCACCAACTTCAAACCAACCATTTGGTGATCTACACCTCCTCCCATACAGAGCTTTGAGCTGTGCCATCTGGATACTAGCATGGTAACTGTTATTATAACCAAATTCAATGAGAGGCAAATGATCATCCCAATTACCTTTAAAATCGAGAACATATGCCCTAAATATATCCTCAAGAGTTTGAATAGTATGCTCTACCTGCCCATCTGTCTATGGGTGAAAAGTTGTGTTGAGATTTACCTTGGTACCGAATCCTTTTTGGCAAAAAGTGAGCTGTGAACTGAGCACCATGATCTGAAATGATGGACAATAGGGTCTAAGAAGCCTGACAATTTCTCGAATATATAACTTAGCATAATCCTTTGCTGAATCTATGGTCTTGACTGGCAAAAAGTGGATTGATTTAGTTAATCGGTCCGCTAACACCCAAATTGAATCTTGCCTTTGGGCTGAGCGAGGTAGACCTGTTATGAAATCCATATTTATCATCTCCTATTTCCAAACAAGAATATCAATATTCTGAGCCAACTCATTAGGCCTCTGGTGTTCGGCCTTCACCTGCTGATAATTCGGACACTTGGCTAAAATATCTGCCACATTCCTCTTCATATCGTTTCACCAATAAATCTCCTTAAGATCATGGTACATCTTGGTAGAACCTAGGTGAATAGAATACCTGGAATTATGCACTTCTGTCATGATTCGCTCTCTGAGTCCGTCCATATCTGGAACACATAATCTGCCTTGGTACCTTAAAGTACCATCATCTATCCCTTGTTCAAAAGTCGTAGTCTTATGATTGTGAATCCCCTCTTTCAGCTGCAACAAGTAGGGATTACTAAACTACTTCTCCTTCACCTCAGCTACTAAGGAGGATTTAGACTTGTTCTGGACAACAACACCATCATCTTCGGAGTCCATGAATCAAACTCCTAGACTGGCTAGTCAATGAATCTCTTTCGTCATGATTTTCTTACCTTTAAACTTCTCATAGATCGCTGACTAAAAGCATTGGCTACCATATTTGCCTTCTCTAAATGATAAAGAACATCTACATCATAATCTTTTATCAATTCGAGCTATCTCCTCTACTTGAGATTCAACTCCCGCTGCTTGAAAATACATTGAAGGCTCTTGTGATCTGTGAAAATGTCAACGTGAACTCTATACAAATAGTGACGCCACATCTTGAGTGCAAAAACCACAACTGCCAATTCTAAGTCATGAGTCAGATAATTCTTTTCATGAGGCTTAAGTTGTCTGGATGCATAATCTATACCATGTTACATAAAAAACACACCCAAGACCAATTCCTGAAGCATCACAATATACTACAAACCCCTCAGTTCCCTCTAGTAATGTGAATACTAGAGCAGAAGTCAATCGCATTTTCAATTCCTTAAAACTATCCTCACAAGCATCTGACCACTAAAATTTAACTTTCTTCTGAGTCAATCTGGTCAATAGAGCTGAGATGGAAGAAAACCCTTCTACAAAACGCCTGTAATAGCCTGCCAGACCTAAGAAACTCCATGTCTCTGAGGATGAGGTGGGTCTGGGCCAATTATTAATAGCGTCTATTTTCTGAAAATAAACCTGGACACTTTCGCCTGAAATCACATGTCCTAAGAATGCTACTAACTTGAGCCAAAACTCACACTTGGAAAATTTTCCATAAAGCTCACAGTTCTGAAGTGTTCGCAATACAATTCTGAGATGTTCTGCATGATCAGCCTCACTACGGGAATAGACTAATATATCATCAATGAAGACAATGATGAAATGATCGAGATAAGGCTCGAAGACCCTATTTCACAAAATCCATGAAAGCATCTAGGGTATTCGTCAATCCGAATGACATGACACAAAATTTGAAATGAACATAATGAGTTCTGAAGGAAGTTTTCGAAATATCAACCTTCTTAACCTTAAGTTGATGGTAACCTGATCCGAGATCAATCTTGGAAAAACACTGAGCACTATGGAGTTGATCGAATAAATCATCGATACTGGGAAGACGATACTTATTCTTAATGGTGACCTTGTTCAACTGTCTATAGTCAATGTACATATGCAAAGACTCATCTTTCTTCCGAACAAACAAAATTAGTGCACCCCATCGTGACATACTTAGTCTGATGAATCCCTTATCAAGGAGATATTTCAACTGGGATTTTAGCTCTCTTAACTCTATTGGAGTCATTTTGTATGGCGTAATAGATATTGGCTTATTCTCGTGCAGATCTTTTCATCATCTAATAACCATGAAGAGGGTAGGAATATAGATGGTATATTAATAAAATCTTATCTAAGTTTATCAAATAATAAGCATGTAGTAAGGAAACAGGTAGTATTAACACAAAATTCATTTTTTATATAAAAGTCTATAATATTTAATCAATATGAACATCATAATTGCAGAGTCTAACACTTATCAAAATCATAATTAAAAACATATAGTCTAAAATCCGTACCTCTTAGTAGAATTTCAGATCACCGGAGATCTCAACCCACCCTGGCTCTCAGTTCCCTTTTCTTTAGTGAATTCACGGGATAAATGGCCTAGGTGCTTGGGAGTTTCTCAACAGACACTTTCTGAGATTCCTATAAAGATGTAGGTTTATGGACTAATATGGTTCTAATAATAATCTTTCCAACTGATTTATCTCTGGTATTATGATATTATAATTGATCTGGATTATAGACTAAAGAAGGGGTTTAGACATAGAGAGTTTTTCAATAGAAGTTTTGTATTGGAATTTTTTGGATGATCGGAATATTTACAAGAGGCTCTTTATATAGATAACATTGGCTGATACATGATTATAAAATGACAATAATACTTTTTCAAAAGTCATAAAGTAAACAGTAACAACTTTTTCAAAAGTCTAAAGTGCTACAGTTCTTTGTCGGTGAACTATGCAACTCCCAAAACATACGTAGTATCAGGCTATCTGAGCCTTCTCGGTGAACTATGCAACTCCCAAAACATGTATTTAAAAATAGTGGCTTGTAAGCCCATAGTTTCATGAAAGCAACTTGTAAAGCATGGTTTGAAATCATAATTTATCATGTGAACTAATATAACATATAACTTGTGTAAATTCATGAAAACATATATATATAAGTTCATGAAATCTAATAGTAATGGTTCATGACTTGTAATTCTAGAACACATCCTAATAACCATAATGGAATATCAGGAATACAATAACGAATTGATAATACAACATGGTATATTATGATACATGTAATTTAGGGCTATCATGAAATTAGAATAAAATCCTAAGTTATGGAATTTCATGGAAAATGTGGTGTGGGGAAGAACATGGATATTCCCACACGTGGATAGAAGCTCAACATACCTTATTTTCTCTAAAACGTGTCTTAAAATCTGAAGTTAGAAGGATAATACCAAAGCTTGAACCTTAGTTCCTTGAGTTGGGTTTTCTTGAAAACCCTAGGTTAGAATTAGTGAATGTCGCTTAGGAATTGATTATACTTGATTAGAATCGTGAATACATGGAAATGACTTACCTTGAGTTATGAGGATGATGGGAGAATAGAGCTTCGTTCTAGTGCTTGAGAGAATGAGAAAATCTTATTTTTGGAACTAAGTTGCGTATTTATACTGTTTGCTATCGGAAGGATTTGACGGTCAAGATTAACAGTTCGTCAATCTTTTTACGGTCTACATCTGGACCGTTAATAATTGCACGGTTTGTATAATTGGACCACTGGTTTCGATCGAAGCTCTCGAACCTGTTCCGAAGTCACTTTAGGATTCGGTTTCCAAGAGCACCTTCTATGAGACTAGCTAAGAAGGCTCCTAGCTCTACAAAATCCAATTTCTAAAGTGTCTGACAGTTGAGCTCAATGACAGATTTTGTGTGATGTCATGAACAAATTACAGAGCTCTGGTTATGGAAGAAGGAACCGAGAAGAAGGTATCAGCAACAACTGGTTTTATTACGGGGCAGCTCTTCCCCGGTGCCTTCTCTACCTATTAGATGTGGAAGGTAGAGGGGAAGGATATATTAGGTATGGCCCCATGGTCCTATAATCGTACCTTTCCTTGGTGCTTTCCCCCCTCTCCAAATAATCAAGCAAGTGCAAGTGGCTTTTCACGCCTCTCCTTAATAGTAAAGCAAGGAGAGCGGAAGATAACGAAAGGGAGACAAGGTCCTAACTAAATATAACACAAACTAATTAATTTAATTATTTTATAACTTTCCATTGACTTTAAAACTTGGGAAGCTTCAAATGGTCAAAAAGGACGGACCGTCAAATATTGTACAGTCCGTAAAAATCAATTGGGTTCTATAAATTTCAAAAATGGAATCGACGGTTTATTTCGATGGATCGTCGATAATTTTACGATCTGTATAATCCAAGCGTCAAATTTAATATGTAGAATTGAAACTGATTTTTCAACTTAAAATCCCCCGTTTTGGTTTTCTAAACCCATAAATCATAAACATGGCTTAGTTTGAAGGTACGAGGTGTTACAAAGATGAATTTTCAAAATCAAGTCATATGAAGACTCGTTTCGGGAGGTGTTTAAGGGAAGTGCGTGAGACGTCATGCCCAAATCAGTGGCTCCAACTTCTTCACAGGGACCAGACTGTTTATAAGGACATGAGACAAGATAAGTTCTGTCGATTGAAGAAAAGGGGCATACCTCCTTAATCGTTAGCAATTATGCATGTGGGTGGCAGCAAAAGATAGTAGATTTTTAACATTGGGTGATAAGATCTTCAAGTTCGGTGGTGTGATTCTACGCGCCGACTGGACAAGCATAGCTTATTGAAGACAATTTACTATAAATACCATGATATGATTAAAGAATGACTATAAGTGATAAACAGAAGTTTGGTAAGTACGAGTGGGATGTTATCGTCAAGTAACGAGACCGAAGGATATTCCTCAAAAAGACAGACATACATAAGAATGGTAATGGTAAGGATACCGATAACAAAATGATGATAAAACCCGCAATAGTGCGATCACCGTGAAGATAAGGACAATAGCACATAAATAATGCTTAGACCCTTCCAGCCAAAAGTGAAAGACCCTGATGTCCAGAAGTGATAGTACAAGGGGCACTTTAAGTTAAGGGATCGTTAAAAGAATTCAAGTCGGAAATTTAAGAGTTAAATGATCGAGCGACTGGCTAAGAGGAGATCCAATACCAAAAAAGGGGAAGCCCAAATTGGTAATAAATTAAAATCGAGCCACAATTTGAATTTGAATATGTCAAATACTAGTTCCTCCATGAATACTAGCAAGATGCTTAAGGATAGGTAAGTGGGAGTAAGGACGAATGAGGCCCGATGTGAGCATATAACGAGATGATAAACGGTTAACAAATCTGATGGGTCAAGGTAGACGTACAGAAAGGAGTTAAAGGATAAGGATGATGAAAGAAATATATGAGGAGGTGAATAATGGTAAACTTTGGCTTTGTCGAATTTACTAGAAACTCTACAAGATGGATGATATAACCGGCGTAAGGTCTAAAGGAATTATTTGCAAAAAGGGGCCTGATTCAAGAAATAAAGGTAGAAATGTTAACTCAAGTACGGTAACTATGTGGATCTGGCAGATCGATGTCGCGCAGCAATGCGTCCTCCGATGAGGAAAAGGTAGGACGAATACCGAAGAACAGTACGATCGTGTCAAAGGTTTTCCTTTAGAAAATGTATAGATGACATAACCAGTGAAAGAATGATCGAATGGGGTGTGTGGAGAATCTTGAAGTTACAGAGGTTAAGCATTGTGCTCTTATTATGAAATAAATGTTGTTCTCATAGGGACACAGGTCCATAGTACCCAAAAATAGAGATGCCTAAAAGATAAGAAATAAGAGGTCCTGACATTATAGAAAAGGATATAATTGATGATATGGTCATGTACTATTAGTGAGGAGGCTAATATGAAGGCTAAAGGAAAGAGTCGACCCAGAGGATAACACTAGGCCAGCAAAAATAGGAGTCGGTGATGATAATTGTATGAATTAGAATGTAGTGAACCCTTCCTTATATTGGGAACTAAGGGAACGCTAAGACAGGAATGTTGCAACAATCCATCAGTCTAGAATCCATTGAGATGAATCTTGATATAACGAGAACCTTACTAAGATTGGAGAATTTGTATATTGGTTGTCGACACCTAAGGGGATGTGCACTCAAAGTGAGGAGAATTAACTATGGATTATTGGTTGGCAAAGGAATTGTTGATGGTTAATTCATTTGCATCATAAGACATTCTGGTCTAAAATACAAATGCATAAACGGCTCGTCAGTTCGCACCGTAACAGTCAAGATTACCTATACGATCGAAGGCTAAGCGATAACCTATATTGAGCGGATTACTCATTTTCCTCAAAGTTATTTCAACCACTCTTTCAAGCGCTTTCTCTATGGTTAAAGACTTTTGAAGAACCAGTTCGAAAGGGACTTTGGATGTGCAGGATTAGCCCCACCTTCGTCCTAATGGGCCAACTAAAGGTAAAGTTTAACCCACCGGAAACATGTTGTGAGCCAACGTATTAAACTTAGAAGTAAATTGGGACGATCGTCTAAGGATTGATAACTACCATGTGAAGTGCTACCAGGTCGATATATAAGGCGTTATGTAAGGAATATGAGCAAGATTCCTATCGAATAACGAAGAAGGAAGTGACTTGAGCTAGCGGTATGGGGTTTGATACATGAGAAAATTCTCGAGTAATGGAAGGATGTTTTAAAAGACTTGATGGCAAGAGCGGGGTGAAACTTTTAAAAAAGACTTAATAAAAGACATTTGCGGTCGTAGTACCCAAACTTGACTGAGAAGTGCAATGATAGATAGTTTGGGTATATCCCTAACAGTGGAATCTACCTACCTGATTCTTACATTTTGATGCTAAGGGCATCGATTGGAGATGCACTTCAAATTTTGCCTTGACGAAAATATGGAAGTAGAAAAGGATTTATTAAATAAATTTTTTTTAGGACCAGAGAGTTTGTCTAAAGCTATGTCTACACGATATGATTAAAGTAATAAAGGAATGTATAGGAATATAGAAAAGAGGTGGAAGGGAAGAATAGAAGAACAAAAGGCATAATGAACTCAAAATATCTCCTCCTGGCCTGTGACAATCATCATGCAATGCATTTTCGTTATATCCCTACTTATGCTCCATGCTAATGAACTTCTATCTTATATGTTTTATCCTAGGTGGAAATCGTACTAAAAGAATGAAAACATAGCTCATATTTCAGGATATTGTGAAGATATATGCGACCCTGTGGGGTCGATATTGTAATGATATCACTTATGTATCCTTTTAAAAAGATAGTTATGGTTTCTGACTGTGTGACAGGTTGAGATAATCCTATTTATAGAGAAAACACTGCCAACATTTTCGGAGAATATAAGAATCACTATACCCGAGTGATGATGTCCCAATATTGAGGGAAAATGTTCTTAAGAGGGGAAGGATGTTACACCCCGTAATTTCATATATCAAATATACCTTACGTTAGGAAGCCTAAGGCAAGGAAGAGGATTCCCTGGGGAGGATAAAGGAATGATCAAGTTGGAACTCGAATAGGTCGTAAGAGTTTAAGAGCTGCTAAGCCCTTCGTGCTTGCAATTCTTACGTTGAGTGCGTCGTTTCAGTCTTGTAAGATGAAAATAGTTATGATGCCCATAAAAAGGGTAAGTAAATCCTTGGGCCAAAGTTGGAAGTATATCTAAAAGTTGTAAGTTATAACCGTCGTTTCATGCATGTTTAAGAGTATGATTAATCAATTTGCGTTTTGATGACTCGAGCCCCATTTCGAAGGTATTTTATGACATAAATGAAGGTTAAGAAGGTATATGGATGGTTATAGGTCATTGGTATCAAAGGAATCACATCTCGACAGAGTTTGACGAAGATAGGACAATATGCTAAGCGTTTTGCGTCATGGAAGCCAATCTGCATCGCGGATGGAGCCACACCTCAAGGAAACCTTTTTGCCACATCACTTCCACCATATGTGGTGGAAGATTCTATTGTATATTACCATATGCATCTCACATCCTCCCGCATATAGAAGGTGGTGGGCTGCTTTTAAATAGCCCAAAGTCGGTCCTTCACTCCAAACATTTCCATTTCACCCCAAAGTCACTCTAGATGATCTCAACCTCTCTCTCAAGATTTTGACACCATTAAATATCAGATCCTTGAGCTTATTATATGAAATCCCCCTTGGAGAGCTTGGATTATCTCAAAAATCCTCTCTAGATCATTGGACAAGCTTGGAGTTTCTTGGAGAATTGAGAGGAGACTTGGTGTAGGAGATTTCTTAGTTGTTTTAAGGTATGTTCCTACTACATTTTAGTGTTCATAAACCCTTCTTATATTTGGTGGATAAATTGATAAAGATAGTCTAGGAAAAGTTAAGTTAAAATTTCTTAGTAGAATGATGTTGGTTATTGGATTGGTTTGGTTGAATTCTTGAGGTGATTATAACTAAAACCTTGTAGAATATGATTGTTATTATCCTAGGGTTGTGTTTAGTAATGGAGAAGGGGTGATGATAGTTAGTTACCATGGAATTAAGCTAAGGAAAGTTGGGCACGTTATGTACTCGATGAAATGTCACAATGAGTGAATCTTGAAACTATGGAGTGGATCTTGACATGAACTATCCTTATTGCTTAGGTCGAAGATTGCAGGACAAGAGAGGTATCATAGGAGTGGTGTGGCCAATAACAAGGTATGTAGGGATAACTTTTCCTTCTTTTGGCATGGTTCCTATGTAAACGAATGTCCGTCCAAAGTTACTCTACTCTTAAAAGCTAGAAACGTCTATGTTTTTCATTATAATGAAGAATATATTGACTCATGTATCTCCTATTTTATGAACTCATAATGGAAGGTGTGTTGATGAACGTAGCGACAATAATGATAGTCGGAGGGTAACGACCATAGGTCACTCCAGCTATGGTCATGATGTCCCTTGAGGTCTGTCTTGCATTGCACTTATATATATGTATCTATTTTCTTATCGGACACAACACGATTGTCGGTCGGTCTGGCACTTATACATGTATACCACTAATCAGTTGGGCAGATATTACCATGTCTTATATGGCCAGACAGTTTATTATGAGCTCACCCTATAGAGGAATTTGATATGATACTATATGGCCCCATAGAGTGACCCTATTTTTACTTACATGCATATATTCATGGTTATGTCAGTAGTATGCCCTCAGCGGCCCTTCTCCAAGTTTCAAGTTGATTCTATATTATTTTCTCTGGTATTACATTTCTTATTTACTTGCTTTACCTGACTTATATAGATTCAGTACATCTTTTATACTGATGTCCCCTTATGGGGCACTGCATTTCATGTCCGCATGTACAAATAGAGCTATGGATGATCCCTCACAGTAGGTGTCTCAACTCAGATGAAGGTTGTCAAGCTCCTTTCTTTCGGAGCCATCTAGTGAGTTGATAAGTATGGTTGTTGCATATGTATGTACATAACTGTATATAGTGGGGCCCTATCCCGACTAAATGTTATTGATGTACTCTCAAGAGGCTTGTAGGCGTCATGTATATAGTAGTCTTGTGTGGCCTTGTCGCCCTTTCCAGTTAACTATTGTGTTTGTATCAGCCTTGTCAACCTTGTTGTATATATATACCAAACATAGACTGAGGATCTAAAGGGGATAACAGACAGGGAAGGAATTGAGATATAAGGTATTGAAGAATTAATGGATGATTGAAATATGCAGAACCAGCCAAGTATTTAATGCAGGAATTTAAAGAATTTAAAAAGCATGAAGTATTTAAAAGATTAGGAGGTAGTACCATCCACAGTCATATTTATTTAAAATATTAAAATTTACAAAGATTTATATCAATGAGATATACCTTAGGAATTTCTAAGGTATTTTGGGAATTTTGGATCATATGAACTGAATCATATGAGAGGTATTGGATTCTAAGGTATTTTGGGAATTTCAGATCATATGAATTGAATCATATGAGGGGTATTGGATCATATGAATTTAATCATATGAGGGGTATTTTGATCTAACTAAAAGGGATTTTCTTTAGAGCTCTCACTTCTCTCTAAAATCTGAAAGCTTTATGAGAGAAAAACTAGAAAAGAAAAGCTTGTCTAACTAAGGGAGAGGGAGTCTCATTTTATAGGAGTTTTACATGGCATTTTGGTAATTAAAAAGGAATATAACTATTCATCCGAGTGGAGAATAACTATTCATCCGAGTGCAGAATGATGGCTTCCATGACATTATTATTTTTGGCATTTTCTTGAATTATTGTTGGAATCTTTGCTTTTTTGAAAGTCTCTTTTTCGGGCATTTTCTTTTGTCGGAATTTTGTCTGATCTCTACTCCAGGTATTGTCTTTTCTTGACAATCTTTTTCAGAATCCACTGTTGCCAAAAATTGGACTGTCTTCAATGTCAATTTTTGGTTCTTCTTCTTCTGATGAAGAGCCTTCTTTTGATGAAGACGGTGCAAACTTTAAAATTATGGCCTGCATTTCTTCTGGATTTTTGGCCGCTGCAAGCATTGAGACCATCTGAGATTTTTGTGAAAGGAACTGAGTGTGTTCCGGTGTTTGTAGTGATGCTTGTGGTGTTTTTACAGACACCTGTATTTGAATGGACTTTCGGGAATTTAGCCATTCCTGGACCTTTTGTGGTGTGAGGCTTGCTGGTATTTTAAAGATGTCCCACCATCGAATTTTAAATCTTCTTCTGATTGCCAGAATTTTATTTTCTGAATAATCTACAGACCATGTGAAAACCCATGGTAAATAGAATTTGGTGTGAAAAAGGTACAAGGGCACAAATTTTTTTTCTTCTTCAGTGGGTTTATATTGGGATTTAAAAAGACTGAAAGATTTAGTCACTTGGGGTTTTTGTATTTCAAGGGAAGATCCAAATTGTTGCCACCATGAATTCCACTATGTTGGAAATTGTGATGGATTGCATGAGGTATCAAAATGGAAAAGCCAGGTGTGGCGTTGGTTGGTATTTTGAATAAAAAAGGAATTGAACCAAGCATGTTGGTAATCCCAATAATTAAATGGAATATCAAAGAATGGTTCATTTTTATGGATATCTGGGAAATTTAGGAGTTGAGACAGATCATTTCCCCAATCGCTTGAAGCAATTACGTTAAGCATTTTGCGAATAGAATACGAGAAATCTGGGTTATTTTTATAATAATTATTTTTTATTGTTGCTGATCCTGATATTTCAAGGATAGCCTGGTATAAATATGGGATTTTTAAAATATCTCATGATTTGTAAAACCATCCTTGGCCAAAATAAATTTGTAATGCTAAAAAATGGTCTTGGTCAAAAAAAAAAATTTCAATAGTTACAATATTTTGAAAAAATGGTTTTATGAAAAATTCAGGGGCAGGTTTTTTGGGGACTTGTGATACCACAAGTTGAGTTTTTGAAAATTGTTTTTGAGAAAGGATTTTTGAAGATTCTCCTTTCTCGATTTTTGTAAAATTTTGAGAGGTTTTTTCCTCTCCTGATCTTTGAGCAACTTCTTGTTTGGGATTTTGAAGTTGTATCAATGCCTGCTGTAGTTCCGAGGATTTTGCAAGGAGTTGTAGAAGATTCTCAACAGTTATTTCCTGTGCGGGAGTTGCTGGTGTTTTCTGCACAGATGCTGCGGCATTTTCGTTTTCTTCTTTCATAACTGTGCCATACCATATCAGGGGTTTTTCGGTAGGAGTTTTTGGAAGGAATTTTTCTTTTTCTTCCTTTGCTGGTTTGGAAGTGGTGGAGTTTACATGTTTTTGGGGGGCCATGAAATTTGTTTGTTGTTATGGTGCAACAACTGGTATATTTATTGGTGTTTTCGTGGAATTCTTTTGGTACTAAACCTGTTTTTATGCAATTCAAATCTGCTCCTATGTCAAAAAGAGCAATTGTTGCGATCCTAAAATTGCCTGAGAATTTAAGGGTCATCCGTACTAGGTATGTTTTTGACGTGATCTATCTTAAGACAGTAAGGAACTCTTTTGGGATCTCTTCAAGATGTTGGTTTTCAGAAGGTTATTCTGGATTTTCAGAGTCAGAATTGGATTTCGAACTATCTTGGGTTTCTTTTGAAAGGATTGTTTTTAGTAGCGAGAGTCGTGTTCATGTTTTTCTCGTAGAGCCTTGATCTCTACTTTTATTTGTTTTATCTCTCTTTGAAGTTCTAGAACTGGGGTTTCTTTGGATTCTTTCATCTTTTTACCCTTCTTCAGGATTTTGGTCAAGTCGTAGGCATTTTTGGAAGTATTTGACAAAATCGTATTTTTGATATCTTTTTTCTCGTCTGTAAAGGATTTGAGGAGTCTATTCAAATAATTCTTTTGGTGTTGGACATCTATGTGTTTAACCATGTCTAACATAAATTCTTGGTCTTTGGTTAAAGCACAAACATTTTTTCCCTTACCCTTATCAGATTTTTCGGATGAACTGGTCGTGAGCAATTCATCTATTTGGAGGGCTTTGTTATCTTCAGAAGAGAGAAAAATAGTCAGGATCTGACTCGGCGTTTGAATCGGAGGAATCAATGAGAAGATTGGAGATTTTTTGGGTCACATCATCTTCTAGTTTCAATTCTTGTAGTTTTTTTTTATCATTATACAGTATCTCGAAGTATGACCTTTTTGTGGCATTTGTAGCACGTAATAAATTTGTATTTGTAATCGGTCTTTTTGGGATTTGGTTTATTCCTGGAATAACGAGTATTTTTATAAGGATTTTTGTAATATTCTTTGTTAGTCTTGCTGAAATCCCTCTTTTTGTAACCTCTTGGTGTACTCTTAAGGGATTTATGAGTCTTGCTACAGTTTTCTGTACAACTTGAAGAGTGTTTTGTGAAATTAGTATCAAACTGTTTGCAAAAAGTACCAAATTCGCACCTAGTTTTTTTTAGCTCCAATTTGAGGTGTTTTTCTAATTTTAGGTCTTGGCAGATCTTTAGACCTTCATGTTGAGTTATACTGACAAATTGTCCGTATGTAAACTCATTGTAAGGTATAATATATTTTTCATAATTCTATTTGATTTTATTCCTAACCTTTTCTTCTAAAAGGGTAGGTAGTCCGGCCAGAAATTTCTCTTTTCAAAATGGCTGGTTGGAATCTTCCCTAAGCATAACTCTGGTTAAGAAAGTGTTCTTGTACCATTGAAAATCACTAAGTTTTTTGCATTTGAGTTTTGAAAGTATCTCGGCGTTTTTTCCCTTTAGATGCGAAGAATCTCCTATGAAGTTTAAAGAGATTGTGAGAATCAAGGTTGATACGACATCTTGTAGGGGTTCACCTTGTTCATCAAGGATAGGTACTCCTTCTTCATCAGTTTTGATGTAATTGATGATATCCTCTTTTTGTTGCCCAGTGAGATAATTATCCCACCAATCTTTCAATTGACCAGAGAATCCTGCAATGAGCAGTTCTGTAATGGTCTTGTCTTGTGTACTATTCTGGGTTTTATAGGCATTTGCAGCCATGGTCATTTGTTGGAGAAAGCTGAGGTTATTGTATTCAGTCATCCCATCTATGTTCCAATCATAAATGGAAGAGGCATTGAAACGGGATTGAGCTAGGGGTTTTACTATTCCTAGATCTGGAGTAGGAATAATTTGTAATTGTTGTTGTACGGATTGTTTCCAATCCATTTTATTAACAAGTGGTGTATTATTTTGGAATTGTTCTAATGTATCATCGTTATCGGAATCATATGTTAAAGTTGTTAATTTATTGGATGATTGTGGGTATCTGGAACAACGTGTTTTGTATTAGAACTGTTGGGTGTCCCAATTTTGCTCAACTGATCTTGTATAAACTGAATAAATTCAGACTTATTTTACTGGATATTTTTGACACCATATTTGGACACTTGAAAGGGATTAAAGATTGGGCTTTGTCTTTTCAATTTCATATCCTTAGTCGTTCCTTTGGAATCTATAGTGACTAAAGGGTGGTTTTTGATGTGTTTTTCCACTCTATCGAGTTATTTTCCTAGGGTATTCAAACTGATATTGGTGAAATTATTTTGTGCGAGGATATTCTTCGTATTTGTTTTTTCATCCTCTGTTGGATTCTTAAGAGGAATCGCGTCTACAGGGCAGCCATGAATGTTTACCTTAATACCTTGTAGAGGAGGGTGGTTGGACTGGACTTTCCTAAAATCAGCTAAGGTTTCCCACTCAGGTGTTTTGTTCCTAGTCGTAACAGGATTTACCATTTTAGAAAAGGGATATTCTATAGAATTTTTAGAGGAATAAATGTCAAACCAGTCAAAGAATAGGATGTTTATCCTATGTTCATTTACAAAATCATAGAATTTTTCTTGTATTTGTGTCCTAGTATTTAAAAAGTTTTTGAAGAACCAAATTCTTTTTTCTAAGTTGTATTTTTCATAAAAATCATTTTGTAGGAATTTCTTGTCTATTTGGAATTCTTTTTCTAAAACACCAATTTCGTTTACTATGTTCTGTGTAATCGAGGAAAATGTCGGACTAGTAGGTTCTTGGTCCTCTATTTTTTCACTAACAGTGGAATTTTCATAAACTACTCTAGGTATTTCGTTGGTGTAGTCTACGTTTCTTAGATTGGGTAAATCTGACGTAGAATGTCTAGGTTTTGTTTTGTAAGAAGTATTTATTACTGAAGGAATCAATGAGACTCTTCCTAAGTCTAGGGTTTCTACGGAACTAGAATCATCGTATCTACTACTCGTAGATCTTCTATGGAACGATAGACTAACTCTACCATCTTGGTATTGGGTTACTTCTCTAAGACAGGTATTTGGTTGGGAAGTCTCTATTGGTTCAGGTTTAACTACACCTTCCAGGATCCATTCGTCTGGTAGGGTAATGTCCTTCCACCTAATAGGTCTTGGTATTACGGTGTTAGATCTAGAAAGATATGTTTGTAAAATAAGGGTTTCACCTTTCTTACTATGGTATCTGACTTTTGTCGCAAAAGCTGAAGTCATAGCTTTGTAATGGATCCTAAAAATTATAGCTACTGGAATTGAACCTTCAAGCATCTGATAATTATATGTCTTTATTTGTAAGACAAGGGATTTATGAATACTTTTATCATTTAAAGAAACTGAGAAATTTGGGTAACAGTCAAAAGATATTGGTTTTGTGCAGAGACTAGACTCAACAGAACTCAATAGGGAATCTTCGAAATTTGTAAATCTGGCATCTCTTAGAATAGCAAGGATTGAGGTGTTTTATCCTTCTTTTGTCAAGGGTTTTATCCCTACTTTGACTAATCCAATATAAATGTATTTGTAATTTCTTTCCCTGTATTTTTTCAAAGAATTTTAAAAAGTAATTGGATTGTTTCGAAGGGTTGAGATAATTGGATATCTCTCTCCTCTGTTTTGATAGAGAAATCAATTTTGAAGAACTGGTATCTGGAATTTTTGTAAATCTGATCTCGATTTACTCTCAGTATTTCCCAATTATCAATCGATTTTCCAAAATCTTGTATCACGATTTCTTCAGAGTTTATTATCTTCTTTGAATCCATGGAAGAAGATGAACCAAAATCACAAGAAGTAGATTTGTTGAGAAACGGATCCATGATATAAAACGCCTCTAACAGAGCACTTGGATTCTTCGTATAATCAAAGGCATTTCACGGAGTATGACTGCCTACACACCTGAGGACTTACTGACCCCGGACCATCCTAAGCAAAAAACCTCGGAAGAACCTAAACCTCTAACAATGAATTAACAACTTTAACATATGATTCCGATAACGATGATACATTAGAATAATTCTAAAATAATACACCACTTGTTAATAAAATGGATTGGAAATAACCCGTACAACAAGTACAACAACAATTACAAATTATTCCTGCTCCAGATCTAAGAATAGTAAAACCCCTAGGTCAATCCCGTTTCAATGCCTCTTCCATTTATGATTGGAACATAGATGGGATGACTGAATACAATAACCTCAGCTTTCTCCAACAAATGACCATGGCTGCAAATGCCTATAAAACCCAGAATGGTACACAAGACAAGACCATTACAGAACTGCTCATTGCAGGATTCTCTGTCAATTGAATGATTGGTGGGATAATTATCTCAATGGGCAACAAAAAGAGGACATCATCAATTACATCAAAACTGATGAAGAAGGAATACCTATCCTTGATGAACAAGGTGAACCCCAACAAGATGTCGTATCAACCTTGATTCTCACAATCTCTTTAAACTTCATAGGAGATTCTTCGCATCTAAAGGGAAAAAACGCCGAGATACTTTCAAAACTCAAATGCAAAAAACTTAGTGATTTCCAATGGTACAAGAACACTTTCTTAACCAGAGTTATGCTTAGGGAAGATTTCAACAAGCCCTTTTGGAAAGAGAAATTCCTGGCCGGACTACCTACCCTTTTAGGAGAAAAGATTAGGAATAAAATCAAATAGAATTATGAAAAATATATTATACCTTAAAATGAGTTTACATACAGATAATTTGTCGGTATAACTCAACATGAAGGTCTAAATATCTGCCAAGACCTGAAATTAGAAAAACACCTCAAATTGGAGCTAAAGAAAACTAGGTGCGAACTTGGTACTTTTTGCAAACAGTTTGATACTAATTTCACAAAACCCTCTTCAAGTTGTACAGAAAATTGTAGCAAGACTCATAAATCCCTTAAAAGTACACCAAGAGGTTACAAAAAGAGGAATTTCAGCAAGACTAACGAAGAATATTACAAAAATCCTTATAAAATACTCGTTATTCCAGGAATAAACCAAATCCCAAAAAGACCGATTACAAATACAAATATATTACGTGCTACAAATGCCACAAAAAGGTCATACTTCGAGATACTGTAAAATGAATAAAAAACTACAAGAATTGAAACTAGACGATTATGTGACCCAAAAAATCTCCAAACTTCTCATTGATTCCTCCGATTCAAACGCCGAGTCAGATCCTGACTATTTTTCTTTGTCTTCTGAAGATAACAAAGCCCTCCAAATAGATGAATTGCTCACGACCAGTTCATCTGGAAAATCTGATAAGGGTAAGGGAAAACATGTTTGTGCTCTAACCAAAGACTAATAATTTATGTTAGACATAGTTAAACACATAAATGTCCAACACCAAAAGGATTATTTGAATAGACCTCTCAAATCCTTTACAGACGAAAAAAAAGATATCAAAAATACGATTTTGTCAAATACTTCCAAAAATGCCTACGACTTGACCAAAATCCTGAAGAAGGGTAAAAAGATGAAAGAATCCAAAGAAACCCCAGTTCTAGAACTCCAAAGAGAGATAAAACAAATAAAAGTAGAGATCAAGGCTCTACGAGAAAAACATGAACACGACTCTCGCTACTAAAAACAATCCTTTCAAAAGAAATCCAGGATAGTTCGAAATCCAGTTCTGAGTCCGATAATTCTGACTCTGAAAATCCAAAAGAACCTTCTAAAAACCAACATCTTGAAGAGATTCCAAAAAGAGTTCCTTACTGTCTTAAAACAGATCACGTCAAAAAAATACCTAGTAAGGATAACCCTTAAATTCCCAGGCAATTTTAGGATCGCAACAATTGCTCTTTTTGACATAGGAGCAGATTTGAATTGCATAAAAACAGGTTTAGTACTAGAAGAATTCCACGAAAATACCAATGAAACATTAGCAGGTGCTAATAATACTAAATTAGATATCAATTCCCAAACCAGTGCGTCTATTGTTAATGATGGAGTTTCTATAACAACATCGTTTGTTTTAGTAAAAGACATACACAACTCCGTCATCTTAGGAACACCGTTCATAAATCTTATCACCCCTTATAAGGTAGATAATGATTTCATATCTTTTAATTCCAATAATAAGAATCTAAAATTCCCTTTTCTAAACAAACCAAAATCAAGAGACCTCAATTTGATAAAGACTTATTCATGTCATCTAGGAGAATTGAGGAATGATTTTGTAGATCAGAAACATGACTCCCCTAGAACCTATGATACTCGTTCCATCATATTAATTGATACCATTGCTTACCAAAAAAAAATTAAAGTATGCTTTTTACAACGTCAAAAAATATTGCATTAAAAAAAAAAATCTGCAAATTGATTCCTAACATTTTTTACTTTAAAGAAAAACTTTTAACCAATGACTTTTTCAAAAACATGAGAAAAAATCCACAGATTCCTGATACTGGTTGCAACACAGAAATGTCCTATCACTGTCTCTTACCCCACTGTTTGGGTTACAAGGATAAGATATCGAGGAAGGACATGCGAGAATCCGGACAATACTCTAACCATGTGATGTGTGGAGCCTTGCTCCAAAAGAGAAAAGATGAAATTCCTCCACCAATAAATACACCAGTTGTTGCACCACAACAACGAACAAATTCCATGGCCCCCAAAAAACATGTAAACTCCACCACTTCCAAACCAACAAAGAAAGAAAAAGAAAAATTCCCTGCAAAAACTCCAACCGAAAAACCCCTGATATGGTATGGCGCAGTTATGAAAGAAGAAAATGAAAATGCCGCAGCATCTGTGCAGAAAACACCAGCAACTCCCGCACAGGAAATAACTGCTGAGAAACTTCTACAACTCCTTGCAAAATCTCCGGAACTACAGCAGGCATTGATACAACTTCAAAATCACAAACAAGAAGTTGCTCAAAGCTCATGAGAGGAAAAAGCCTCTCAAAATTTTACAAAAATCGAGAAAGGAGAAACTTCAAAAACCCTTTTTCAAAAGCAATTTTCAAAAACTCAACTAGAGAAAGAAGAATCTTCAAAAATCCTTTCTCAAAAATAATTTTCAAAAAATCCAACTTGTGGTATCACAAGTCCCCAAAAAACCTACCCCTGAATTTTTTATAAAACCATTTTTTCAAAATATTGTAACTATTGAAAAAATATTTTTTGACCAAGACCATTTTTTAGCATTACAAATTTATTTTGGCCAAGGATGGTTTTACAAATCATGAGATATTTTTAAAACCTTATATTTTTACCAGGCTATCCTTGAAATATCAGGATCAACAACAATAAAATATAATTATTATAAAAATAACCCAGATTTCTCGTATTCTATTTGCAAAATGCTTAACATAATTGCTTCAAGCGATTGGGGAAATGATCTGTCTCAACTCCTAAATTTTCCAGATATCCATAAAAATGAACCATTCTTTGATATTCCATTTAATTATTGGGATTACCAACATGCTTGGTTCAATTCCTTTTTTATTCAAAATACCAACCAACGCCACACCTAGCTTTTCCATTTTGATACCTCATGCAATCCATCACAATTTCCAACATAGTGGAATTCATGGTGGGAACAATTTGGATCCTCCCTTGAAATACAAAAACCCCAAGTCACTAAATCTTTCAGTCTTTTTAAATCCCAATATAAACCCACTGAAGAAGAAAAAATATGTGCCCTTGTACCTTTTTCACACCAAATTCTATTTACCATGGGTTTTCACATGGTCTGTAGATTATTCAAAAAATAAAATTCCGACAATCAGAAGAAGATTTAAAATTCGATGGTGGGACATCTCTAAAATACCAGCAAGCCTCACACCACAAAATGTCCAGGAATGGCTAAATGTCCGAAAGTCCATTCAAATACATGTGTCTCTACAAACACCACAAGCACCACTACAAACACCAGAGCACACTCAGTTCCTTTCACAAAAATCTCAGATGGCCTCAATGTTTGCAGCGGCCAAAAATTCAGAAGAAATGCAGGTCATAATTTTAAAGTTTGCACCATCTTCATCAAAACAAGGCTCTTCATCAGAAGAAGAAGAATTAGAAATTGATATTGAAGACGGTCTAATTTTCGGCAACATCGGATTCTGAAAAATATTGCCAAGAAAAGACAAAATACCCGAAGTAGAGATCAGACAAAATTCTGACAAAAGAAAATGCCTGAAAAAAGAGACTTTCAAAAAAGCAAAGATTCCAGCAATAATTTAAGAAAATGTCAAAAACAATGATGTCATGGAAGACGTCATTCTGCACTCGGATGATTAGTTATTCTCCACTTGGATGAATAATTAGAATCCTTTTTAATTATCAAAATGTCATGTAAAACTCCTATAAAATGAGACTCCTTCTCCCTTAGTTAGACAAGTTTTTTTCTTACAAGCTTTTCTTTTCTAGTTTTTCTCTCATAAGCTTTCAGATTTTAGAGAGAAGTGAGAGCTCTAAAGAAAACCCCCTTTAGTTAGATTAAAATACCCATATGACTCAATTCATATGATCCACTACCGCTCATATGATTCAGTTCATATGATCCGAAATTCCCAAAATACCTTAGAAATTCTCAAGGTATATCTCATTGATATAAATCTTTGTAAATTTTAATATTTTAAATAAATATGATTATGGATGGTACTACCTCTTAATCTTTCAAATACTTCATGCTTTTAAATTCTTTAAATTCCTGCATTAAATACTTGGCTAGTTCTACCGCCTATTTGATTTAAATTCCTGCAGATCCTTAAGATTATGGTTTCCTTAACTGGAACCTTAATTTGTAAGTTAATCTTGATTTGCTTTCTGCATATCTCCTTTATCCATTGATTCTTCAATCCCTTATATCGCAATTCCTTCCATGTCTGTTATCCCCTTTAGATCTCGAACCTAAGTACATAAAGAAGTCCAGGAAGCAGATGACTTGTGACCTAAGGCAGGAGATAGATCGAAACACTTATGTGCTTAAAGTTTAAACATTTGGCTGCTTTCATGTTTGTCTTTTCTGCGAATACACGTGACAACAAATACCAATCAATTTGAGCTAGAATTGCTCATTCATCTTCTTGCCTGGTTCAGTTATATAATGAATCAATCTGAAATGAATTAAAGGTCACTGAAGAAATTAAACGTTAATCAGCACCAGAGTTTGAGAGCCATAAGGTACCTTGATGGATAAGCGCCAGAAAAGATGAGTACAGTTTAGCAAGGAAAACTGCTTATTGGTATTGCCTCAGATGATTTACAAGAAGAGTTTGAAAGATCCTTTACAAGTAAATGGGCACCAATAAAGTTCAACGCTAACAGTCCTTGACCGTTGATGTCTTGATTATCCTACTACTACAGTTATTTTAACTACTGAATGGTTTTGAGGGCTGTTGAAGTTATTGGATAAGAACATAATTTGCATCTTCGATCAACTTATCACCGGCTGTTGGGGGCAAGTTATGCCGAGAGAGATGCTTATGAACCTGTGCATGAGTCTCAGCCTCATGTTGGAACATGTTCACCAACTCCTGCAATTCAAGTTTCCTAATTTCAACTTGTTCTTCACTGATAGGCTTTTTTAACCTGAGGTATAGCAACCCAACAGCAATTAACACGATGCCTAGGACGACAAGGAGGAGTGAGAATAGACCGAACGCATATGGTGTGTTCTCAGCTCCAGGGATTCCGTCCACGTTGATTCCAAAAAGACCGGTGATGATTGAAAGAACAAGGCCACATCCACCAAAGACAGCCAAATTATGAGAAACTCTGAGACTCTTATCCTGGAAATTGGAACAATGTGCCAAAACATTACAATAGATCTTGACAAAACTCTTAGTGAAATGAAGTTTAATCATCTGGTATTAGAATGAAGTTGAGCCCTCCTAGTCCATTGAACATCAAACAAACCTGCAACCACGCGCGGAGATTGCTCTGCATGACATCATGAATCGTAAATAAGCGTCCACGAACTGCTTCTTGTTCTTCAATCATTTTCCTCGTACTCTTTCTTATTCCTTCAAGTAGAATTCTAGTCGTATTTCCTCTCAAATGCTGAACAAGTTCAAAAATAATCTCTTCCCTAGCATTTAGAGACCATTTCACTCTGATAACCTGCGTTTACACTATATAAGCAGTATGACTCAAGAACACATCAAGTTCTCTGACTTGAACACTCAATAAAGCATGAAAAAAACGAGGATAAATGGGCTATTTATATTGTCAACGTTGGAATTTGGAAGCATGCTATGGTGAATAAATATTGCATTTTGAAGTGATATCAATTGACTCCATCCCCAACACCAAGGTGTTACAGGATTATAATGTTAATATTTTACATGATTTGGCGAGAAGCACATTCCCAGGATAGTGATTATCAGCATACAACAACAACAAACAACATGCCCAGTGAAATCCCACATCGTGGGATCTGGAGAGGGTAGATTGAACGCAGACCTTAACTCTACTTTGGTATGTAGAGCGGTTGTTTCTGAGAGACCCTCGGCTCAAGACAGGTATATGCATAAGCAAAAACAAGAGAAAACAGACAGACCCGGTCAAGAAATTTAAAACAGTATGGAAATGCTGGTATCAAAAGTGAATACGCCATGATAGAGCATTCTGAAAGAAAGAAGCAGTAACTAACACATAGCAGCAGAAATCAAACTGTAGGGGATTATAGAGCAATACTACGCCTATTCGTATGATATGCTAATCAGGCCTATAGTAATAAGACTACAACTACATGTCTGTAAGCGTAAGTAGGACTACGCTCGACTACCTACTACCCTTCTACCCTAATCTGTGTCCTCCACAACCCACTATCTAAGGTCATGTTCTTAGTAAGTTGCACATGCGTCATATCCCGTCTAATCACCTCTCCCCAAAAATATTCGGCCTACGTCTACCCCTCCCGAACCCGTCCATAGCCAACCTCTCACACCTCCGTACTGGGGCATTTGTGTTTCTTCTTTACACATGCCCGAATCATGTCAACCTCGCTTCCCGCATCTTATCCTCCACCGAGGCCACTCCCACTCTGTTCCAGATATAACCATTTCTAATCGTATCCCTCATTGTATGCCCACACATCCATCTCGGCATCCTCATCTCTGCAACTTTCATCTTTTGGATGTGCGAAAGCTTGACTGGCCAACACTCTGCCCCATACAACATAGTCGGTCTAAACACCACCCTATAGAACTTGCCTTTAAGTTTTGGTGGCACCTTTTTATCGCACAAGACTCTAGATGCGAGTCTCCATTTCATCTACCCTGCCTCGATGCGATGTGTGACATCGTCATCAATCTCTCCATTCCCTTAGATAATAGACCTAAGGTACTTGAAACTTCCTTTCTTTGGAATGACCTGAGTACCAAGCATCACCTCCACACTTGTTTCAAGCTCACTCCCGTTGTTGAACTTGCACTCCAAATATTCTGTCTTGATCCTACTCAACCTAAACCCTTTAGACTCCAGAGTCTGTCTCTAAACCTCCAGCTTAGCATTCACTCCACTGCGAGTCTCATCAATCAAGACTATGTCGTCTGTGAATAACATACACCATGGCACCTCCCCTTGAATTTATCACGTCAGTCCATCCATCACCAAAGCAAATAAGAATGGACAAAGAGTTGATTCCTGGTGCAGCCCCATCATTATTGGGAAGTGCTCTGAGTCTCCTCCTACAGTTTGTATCATGGTTTTGGCTCCATCATACATATCCTTGATCGCCCTAGTGTACGCCACAGGTACTCCTCTAGCCACCAAACATCTCCATAGAACCTCCCTACGTACTTTGTCGTATGCCTTCTCGAGATCAATGAAAACCATATGTAAGTCTATCTTCCTCTCCCTATACTGCTCCACCAACCTCCTAATAAGATGAATGGCTTATGAGATCGAACGCCCCGGCATGAATCCAAATTGGTTCTCAGAAATGGACACGCCTCTTCTCACCCTCATCTCCACAACTCTTTCCCAAACTTTCATAGTGTGGCTCAGTAGCTTGATACCCCTATAGTTGTTGCAACTATGGATATCACATTTGTTCTTGTACAAAGGAATCATTGTATTCCACCTCCATTCTTCGGGCATTCTCGCCGTCCTAAAAGTGACGTTAAATAATTCCGTCAGCCACTCCAAACCTGCCCTACCTGCACTCTTCCAAAATTCATCTGGAATCTCATCAGGCCCGATCGCTCGTCCCCCGCGCATCCTATGAACAACACCCTTCACCTCCTCAACCTTAATGCTTCTACAATACCCAAAATCTCGGTACCTACCAAATTGCTCCAGATCCCCCGGCACAATGTCTTTATTTTATGGAAGTAAGACTGTCACCTCCGCCTAATATGAGCGTCCCTCACTAGTACTTTGACATCCTCGTCTTTGATGCACTTCACGTTATCCAAGTCACGGGCCCTCTTCTCTCTCGCCTTGGCTAGTCTGTACAACTTCTTATCCCGCCTTTTTTCTCTAATTCCACATATAGGCGTTCAAAAGCCACCATTTTCACCGCCGTGACCGCTAGCTTATTCTCTTTCCTCGCCATCTTATATAGTTCTCTATTCATCCACTTCTCCACCTCATCCTTGTTGTCTACCAATTTCGCATGCGCCGTAAATAGATTAGTTCAGTACAAGTAATGGGATCCAATAATTCGTATAGAGAAATAGAAAGAGCAGGGGGCGACCGTATCGGAGTGTGGTGCCCTATGCTTTCTTAGCTTTCACCTTCTCTTGAACTTTATCATTCCACCACCAATCCCCTCGATGCCCACCACGGCTACCCCGCGAGACCCCTAGCACTTCTCTAGCTACCTCCCGAATGCAGCTAGCCGTCCTGTCCCACATACCGGTCGCATCCCCACTACTCCCCCAAGGCCCCTTGGCGATCAACCTCTCCCACATCTCTTCTGCAGTAGCCATGGTAAAACTCCCTCATTTGATTCTTAACATGTTATCCACAACCCTTTTCTTCTCCATCTTGATCTCCAAATCCATCACCAGAAGCTTATGTCGGGTTGTAAGGTACTCACTCGGAATAACCTTGCAATTTTTACAAAGACCGTTGTCAACCTTCCTAAGGAGCAGAAAATCTAAGTCTTAGCCACTAAGCTACAGAAAGTCACCAAGTGCTCCTCCTTCAAGAACCTCGAGTTGGCTATCACCATCCCAAAAGCTCTAGCGAACTCCAAGAGTGAGACGCCTCTCCTGTTCCTATCTCCGAGGCCAAAACCTCCATGCACGTCGTCATAACCCCTGGAAGTGCCCCGATGTCCATTGAAATCCCCTCCTACAAATAACTTCTCATTGTGTGGTATACCTCCCACCACCTCGTCAAAATCCTCCCAAAAGCGCCTATTCGCCCCTCGTCCAAGCACGTCTGCGGCGCGTAAGCACTAATAATATTCATAGTGGACCTTCCAACTACCAACTTAATCGCCATCATTCTGTCATTGACCCTCCTAACCTCTACCACCTGATTCCTTAGTTCGCAGTCTACCAAAATGCCTATCCCATTCCTATACCTCGACCTACCCGAGAACCATAACTTATACCCGTCCACATCCTTAGCCTTAGATCCGACCCATTTGGTCTCCTGAACACATGCTATATTAATCATCCTCTTCTTAAGAATCTTAACTAGCTCTATGGACTTCCCCGATAAAGTCCCAATGTTCCAAGACCCTATTCTCAGCCTAGCACCTCCCTTACCCCCCCTCCCCTAACTCTCTCCCCCGTCCCCAACCGAGAACATGACCCTAGTCCATCATCAGTTACCAAAGCCACTAAAGCAAGTATAAAATAATAAACTAGTCAAATGCTACCTGTGGTAAAAGTTTGAAGAGCCTAAACACGGAACTTTAACTGCCACCGATATTGAATACCACCAACCCCCTGATAGTCAATAATAGTTTCTCAGGAAGGGATTCTTCAAATTGGCACTTATTGGATTTAATATTCTGATCCATAATATGATGGAATTGGAAAAGGTGAAGGCAATTTTACCTTAGACTGGGATCTTTGTTCCAACCCCAGCACCTCGTTAATAGGAACTTGAAAAGGAAATAATAATTCACAAATATGATAAATATTATATTGGAGTAGGTGCAATAAAATCTGCAATGTAAACAAGTACCTTCCAATGGATATGATTGAAGGAAAAGCCGGATGGTCATTTTAGGCAACATAATCTTATGGCAGCCCATAGGATAGATAAGCATCTTAAGTCATGTATGCTACGACTTGTTACTAGTTTAATAGAAGTGAATTTTGTCCACTTCTCTCAGTAAATTCAGTGAAGAACCCGGATTTTGTGTACTTGAGTAAATTTACTAAAATAAGTTGTTAGAAATTCTGAAAACCACATAAATTCCTCTTTTGTGCGACGATTTCTTATGATGACATGTTCCTCTTCTTATATTGTCTTCTATAGGGAATATGACAGAGCGACTAGTCCAACATTATTGTAGGTAATTCATCTATAATAAGATCAAATGCTAGAGTATGCCATATTTCTTGACTAGGAAGGAATTTTCATGATGCAAGGAAAGAAGAGCATGCTTCAAAGCTCATTATGCATTATCAAGATATGACCAATAATATGCAATAATTTGTCATGATTGATACTTCCTATTTTATTTAGAAAAGATTTGAGAGAGTTTTAAGATTTTAATCAGGGTGCAAGATAGACCTGTCTTGATAATCTTCTGATTTCCTGGTTGAGAATTATTACTAAGAGACTGAGATCTTCCTTGTTCCTCCTATAATAAGAAAAGATGATTTATTTATAACAGAATATGTGACATGAAAGAGAAATCACTTCCAGGAACCGAAAATATGAAATGAAATTCCTGTACCTGTTAACAAACTTCAATTCCACTTCATCTGCTGCACCAAATACATATTTCCGAAACAATCTTCACATGCATAAGCACAAACAAGGATTATATTTAGGAATAATCACTCTATGGTGTCAAGGTTTTTCTTCATTTTGATGCTTAGATCCCTTATAGAGCTGTTAATCATCCAAAAATCTGGAAAACTTGCATTTAAAGACCCTTCCATTAGTTCTGTCAAATAAACAACTTTTTACTGTAGTTTGCTAAAATTATTGGGAGAAGACAGGATGAAATTAACTAAGGACGCTAGACAAAATATACAAAACATATAACTGATTATGTATATCATATGTATATTTATGTATACAATATGTATATTACATGTATATTAAGGTCTGCATACAGTCTACCCTCCCCAGACCCCACGTTGTGGGATTTTACTGGGTATGTTGTTGTATGTATATTTATACTTAAATATACAAAACCTATACATTTGCTAGCTATTCTGTAAATTAGATCACCAATTATCTCAAAAAAGTTTCACTTACTGAACACTTCAGTGCTTCCTATGAGAGTATGAGGAGTACGCGTGAAGCAGACAACAAGGGTAGATTCATCCACATTGATTGAAATACAGTTTCTAGTGTCCTCAGGCTGACACAATGCAAATGAAATGTACCTTTTGGCAAAGTCCAATGAACGGGAGCAAACTCCCCAGCTGAATATCGACAGTTATGACAATGGTGAAATGAGGTGGTCTTACAGGGTTGTCACATGGTGATGCTGCTCAAGTGAAGGTGGCGAAAATTGGACCGCTTTTGTCTAGGAGGCAAGAGAGAAAGAGGTGGCTGCTAGGCATAAGAAGTTCCTCTTCTCTTCGGAATAGAGAGAGGAGGAAGACGGAAAGTGAACTGAACATGAACTTTTAAAGTTATTAACCAGCATAAGTGAGTGAAGGAGTATGTTGAAGTGTGTGACCATCTCATCTAAAAACTTAAGTTGTTAAAGAGAGCGCTTTTCTTACTTAATTATATATTCAACAGAGCGCAACCATGCAAGTGCTAATTTCATGAGCCTCAAGATGCTAACTGCATTTGTGAAACACTATATAGCAACAAAAACCTAGCAATTACTTCTCATATTAGAGTTAACAACTTCTCATTTGACCTTACTTGAATGAAAAGTTTCTCGTTGTAGCACGCAATTTGGCAGCTGCGTATAATGGTATTTCTAGTCTCGTAATTTATTACTCCCTCCGTAGCAATTTATGTCACACCCGCGCATAGCGGGAGCTTAGTGCACCGTGCTGCCCTTTTTTAATTTAGATTGAGACTAACTTCTTAATTTTGAACGTGAATTGGGACATAGAATCTTTTAAGTTTTTTAAAATAAAATTTACATACTCATTTGACTCTCGAAATTTGAACACCACCACATAAATTGTGACAGAGGGAGTAGAAAATAACAAAAATTGTAAGGTGAATCTTGCACCATCAAATTTCAAGGTTTCCTGAAGACATACCCTCTAAGTTGAATTTTCTCAAACAGAGACCTTCGACAGACTCATTTCTATAATAATACAAAATAAAGAACATAATAGAAAAAGGATTAGATCTTCAACTGGAAGTTCCACAAGCGACTTGCATACTTGATACAATAACAATTTGATGAGTCTTTTCCTACACAAGACTATTTTGGAATTGGTCGCTGGGACATTGCAGAAAATCGTCTGTTGAAGTTAGACTTCAAATTTTTCTGCTACCAACTAGTTCTATAAGACCACATGGTTCAATTATTTCGTATGAGAGAGCAGTTCTCTTACCTGTCATCCCACCTAGCAAGGCGGCTAGCTAAATGCGCAATGACTTCATGTACTGTCCTTGGTGCATTATAGCCACCAGCAAGAAGTTGTTCCTATAATGAAGAAAACAACAGATTATAAGAAGCTAAAAATGCTAAGAGTCAGATCCAAATACTTCTGCAACCACAACCACAAACAGATTATAAAATTGAATAAGCAAAAATGACCAGATGCACCAACATATAAGGTCGTGAGCAAGGGCAATGTTTAGCATCCATAGAAAGGACAACCTGAACTTCTGTGATACCCAAAACGTTGAGGTTTTTTGCTGATCCTTTCACGTGCAAAACCGTTATTAAAAAGTTCTGTGCTTGCCAAGAACGAATTACAACAGGAATGTCATCTTCGTTAATATATGGATCACCAGCAGATTGCCCCAACAGCTCAAATAATAGCCCTCCAGCCACCCTTACTGGGACCTAATAAAACCCAACTTGTGTTAAAATGACAATATGATTTCATCTCTGAAAGCAGAAAGAAGCAATCCCTTTCATTTTAGTTTTTTATATTATGATATGAAGTTGTCACTGATACAAATCCGATTATTATCTCTTTACGTCCTCAATTCACAATGACAAGAAGAAAAGGCATGAAGCAGAAAAGAGATTTTGAATTCTATTAGAAATACAACTTATGCAAATCCAATATGGTTAGAAACATATATGTTAACTCAATCACTAATTACAATAGCCACCGCTGAAGCAGATGGTTGAGAAAATCCCTAACTTTTTCAATCTCAAGGATGAAATGAAGATACAAAGAGTATACTTATCAAAGTACAGAATCATTCACTTTACTAACGGTTCAAAGATTATCAACTTTTTTACCATAAATAACATTTTGATTTCCTTGGGATTAAAATTGGTGCCAGAACTAATAGACATTAAGGAAACACCAGTCTATTCATCTACAACCACATATGATCAAATATCTTGGGGACGTCATCATTCTTTATTAGCAGAATTCATGTCAGAGTATTGTTGATTTGAAGACCAATTTTCTAGAAACCAAGTGAAATATGTTAAGACAATCAAATTACTGACTATCTTATCAGCACATAAATTTCTCCAATGAAATTCACAAGTAACTAAGAAAGAAATGTACACCTGTAATAGCAACAAAAATGTATCATGGATAGAAACTTTTTTCACTTTTTATCACGCTCTTATAACTAAATGGTCCAAGATACAGAATACAAAATTTGTCAGGTAATAAGTTTGTACATTACAAATAATTATCATGTCTCCATGTTGGTTTCCAAGAGGAAGACCTCTTATATGTCATACACAAAGCATGAACATATGTAAACATTGTCACATGTTAAGCAACAAATAAGCTACTAAATGTCAAACTTGTCAAGAATGTGAAGACATCAACAAAACTAAATCAAACACAGTAAGCCGGCAGATTACCTCATACAAGAGGTGTTTCATCTTTTCACTTATTAGCCGTCCTTCATCTCTTAAAGCAACACTAATTGCGGGATGTAACCACGGGGCATTACTGAGCCATGCATCTACAGAAGGATGACCAGCAGTCACATGGCACCACCAAGTAGGTCCAGCTGGACGCTCCCAGTAGGGAGCGACTAAATCCGCAACAGTGAGATCATCTCCATCATCCATGAGATCAAACTGCTGGGTGGACCATCCAACATCCGCTTGAACAGTTTGGCCGAGTTCAGAAATCCTAGCCCAGCCAATAGGAATCCAATGACTCCCTCCAATTCGTTCCATCTTGCCATCTGCAGGAGAAATCTCCTGTACTCTCGACTCAAAAAGAGGGGTAGAATCCGGCAAACAGTCCCCGTTGGTTCTTTGAGCAGGAGCCTCAGCCACTCTATAAGCACGCACTGGACTTTTAACTATTTCATTATCTATTTCATTTGGTGGTAAACCTTTGGTAGAAGATTTTGGTCCAAGTTTCTTGTGTCCTCTAATAAACTCGAAAGCACAAATAAGTCCATCAGTCCACAGCTCACTCCCTGGCATGACATCCTTATGGTAGTGCTCTGGCTTCCTAGGCCTATTGCCTTGTGAAGAGTGGCCCTCACTCATGCTAACCTTATTTTGCTTTCATGCACAACAGAAGCAAAAATTACAAAGTCCAGTGATGTCTTCTCAGCATAAGTGAGTGGCAAACAAGAACCAAATGTCCCGGTATTACGTGAACAGAAAGCCTTCTGAATTCACCATTATCATATTATTAGGATGTTCCACAAGCCATGCCTGTGAAATGAGGGTCATGAGTCAAATTAAGAGGACATGCAAACAAGCAGCTTGCGATTAACTGCACTTTAGCACAGTTTTTACAATTTTTTGCTATTTCATCCTGCAATTGGAACATGAGAAGTCCATGCACCATATATCAACCCAAGAGTAGAGAAATATACCAAATAGGAGTAGTAGTTAAATTGCAGGAAGAAACAAGGGAAAATATGCATAATGATACTTAGAGTACTAACCATTATCAGTTGTCTCCACACAAGCTCATCCATATATATAGCATAAGAAGTTTTAAGTAACAATGGAAGTCCAAAATTTGAAACAAACCCAAGCTTCAATTGCTTATGATAACTTTGTCCATCATTTAACAAACAAGAAATCCCGATTACCAGTTTATCTAAACAAAGAACACGGAGTAACTACTGAATCTGTCCCAAAGAAACTCCATTAATTTGTCATTTGATTTAAAACAAAATAGACAGCGGAAGATGTCCCATATTGTCTTTGATCAACTGTCTCTAACAATAATACCCCAACTATATTGAATTGCTCTATGAAACAAAAATAAGTAGGAACAACAAATGTTACATAAATAAATATCCAAATTTTGCGTAATCAGCAATGAATTATACACATATAACTTGAAGCATAAGGGACCAACAAAACACAAAGAGAAGACAAGTATTACTTAATTGCTTACACTATGGAGAGGGGGATGCAATCCATAGCTCATTTCTTCTTCCACAATCAAAATTATGGAAAGGATAAAGTATAAATAGTCCACAGAAAAAGGGTCAAAAATATTCTCCTTGTGAAAAAAAAAATACCCCAACTATTTAAATAGGTCAATTTGTCGTCTATTTGTCCAAAATGTCATTGTTATGTTTTAGCTAGTTAAATACTCTTCATACTTTTTTTTTTTTTACGAAGTAATCCGCAGCCGCTACTTTCTCTAGTGCGCACAGGGTAAACTCCGGACTGACACAATAGCCTGCAAACTACGTCAGCCGATTAAAAATACTCTTCATACTAACTGTTGCTTTAAAATCAAGAAAAATGAGTCAAATTTTCCTTTGAACTATTTGAATGACACAGTTTGTCCTTGTTCAATTAGTTTTTTCTACGCAAAAGAATAAACGGTATAAGCACTTCTTCTTTTAATAAATAAAAAAGGATGACATATAATATTTTTCCTTAGATATGAACTTTTTTTATATAACTATTAAGAATTTAGTTTTCTATGTTAATAACGGAAAAGAGCCAAAAATACTCTTTAACTATTTGAAATTGCTTACATTTATACTCCGTTTGTTTTTTATATCAAAACTACTTTTGCCGTCTATTTTTTTGACCACAAATTTCCTTAAAACTTTAGTTTTGCGACGGGAGCTGACATAACAATCCATCTGATTAAATTTGCTGACTTGGCAGTCCAGCATGGCAAAAATCCCCTCCCGTTAAATCTATGTTTTGTTCTTCTCTATTGAACCTTGAATCACAAAAAGAAATGAAAAATATCAAAAATAATTCTTCCATTGTTCTTGTTTGAATTGTTTTCCAGACTTTGAAACTCCAATTTCAAAGTGTGCTGAAGTTTGTTTGAAGTTGTAGTTGTGCGTTGAAGGATCGAGTTCAAACACATTTTGGGTCAACGAATCTAAGATTGAAAATTTAATTCCAAAGTTGATTGTTTTTTAAAAACTTGTGACTCATTCTTTGTGTGTTGAAATTCGAAAATAGTTATAAATTTGAAAGCTTGTTGGTGAGAATTTTGTAGCTTTTGTTGGGTTCTTGAAATTGATGTCAAATTTAAAGAGATTTAATTGTACATTACTGAAAATTACTTGGGTATTGCGATTGAACCTGAAAATTGAGCCTTTACAACCGATTTCATGGTTTGAGATTTGGTATTTGAAGATTTGATCTAAAACCCAAAAACAAAACTCCATGAAAGAGTTCTTAAAAGCATAACAAATCTGAAAATGGATTTTGTGAATTTATGTTTGATTTGATCTAAATCTTACTAGGGATTGTTGAGGTTGATGTTGTGAAGGTATGAGTGTTAAATGAGAAATGAGGGATTGTAACACCCGGACTTTAACTTTAGGATACATCGGGGTAAACACACGTGAGTTTAATGAGATTGAGGTCATTCATAAAGTTATAGAAGATTCATATCAATGTTGAAAAGGTTACGCGGGGATTAGAGGTTAAAAGAATTAGAGAAATAAGTTTCGTCAAAATTCGGAATATGGAGCAGGGTATAAAGACCATATAGAATTTTGGTCATAGGATCAAGAGCTCGGTGTATAAAAAGACAAAGTCTTGAAAATATTTACGACTTAAATGTTTGACGACAGAGATTGAAAATAATATTTTGTGTGTGCCCCCAAAGGAGACTACGGATAAGTGTCATATCATATGACCATGATAATGAGTATATGAAGTGTGCTAAGGCGATTAATATTTAAGTTAATTGAGATCAAGAATCAATTATGTGGGTAATTTGTTAAATATTAAATGTTAGTGGAAGACATGGAGAATAATTAGTGGTTGTTGGATAAGTGTAAATATTACACTCCACGTGGCAGCCATGGATGACCAAAATTAGTGAATAATCCCTACCATGAGATAGGTGGCCCATCTGTGCTATCATATATGAAGAGTCATCCAAGATACTTTACATTTTTTTTATTATGAAGGATGCTAGCGTGTGTTCTTGTTTTCAAGACAAAAAGAGAATTTGATTACTATTTTTTTGGAAGCGTCGTGGGTGTACTTCTTGCTCAATATCAACGGATTGTGAGGAAATTGACATCTTTGATTGTTCATAAATGAATGGCAAAAACCACTAGATCCCATAAATTGACATTTCCATTCAAACTCATCCACTGATCGCAATAGTCTAATCACGCCAATTTCTATGTCAAGTTGTTGATCCTGAAAAGTAATTAAGGTTAGACGTTTATCAGAAGGATTGACTCATCATAGTCATTCGGACCTCGAATTGAGGTATGGTAAGGCAAATCATTTCTTATTTTGGCATGTTCTAAGTACGAAACGTAAACGTAATATTGTCCCATAAATTATTCTACTCTTAGTAGTTAAGGATATTCATGTTATTCACTCCTATTTTCAAAGCATGTCTAAAATATATTCCTCAATCCTTATTGAGGTATATTGAAAAGATGTTAGTATTCATAATGTTAATCGGAGGTGAAACGACTTTACGTCACTTCGACAAACTCAGAGTGTCTCATTATCATTCGTGCATTACATTCATGTACATACCTTGACCTCAAATGAGTTATATACTCTACTATATGTATGCATTATATATATGTATGGGGAATGGGAAAAGGGATACAGCGTTATATACGTACACCACCTGCAGCTGGTACAGATATACACGATAATGATTATGCCCACAGAGGCCGATATGATATGAAGGGATGCCTACAGAGACTTGATGGCGTTATATACGCATATGTATATGTATGACCACATTTTCATTGTGCATGACACTTAGGCATATTATGGCCCTCAGACGCATTCTACACAGACATGGTACTTAGGTATATTATGGCCCTCAGAGGCATACTCTATTGGTTGGTTGTTTCTTGTCTCATGTTACTTTTAGGTCTCTATTATGCTATTTTTTATGCCTGACTACTCGGTACATCAGTCGTATTGACGTCCCTTTTGTCGGGGGACGCTGCGTTTCATGCCCGTAGGCTCAGGTAGACAGGGTGACGGTCCGTACTAGTAGGTTGTTGGTCCAGCTGATATTGGAGCACTCTATTTATTTCGGAGTTACAGTCTAGTCGTCGTCCTGACCTTATGATGTCACGTACTCTTTAGAGGCTTGTAAACATATGTCTTGTGTATAGTAGTTATATATGGCTTTGTCGGCCTTGGTATGTATATGTATATAGGTTGGGTCCTTCTGGTTACAGGATTTTACATAACTCTTTTCCAGTTTACTATTTTCATATATTAGTAGGGTATCTCATGGTGGCCCTCGTGGACCATGAAAAATTACGGTTATATGCTAAATATATAATTAGTGGTACTCGGCAGGTAAGGTGCGGGTTCCCGTCATAGCCCTCTGGTTTAGGTCGTGACATGGATAATTTCATTTTACCCCTTTAATTAAATTATGAGTCGGGTGTAATAAATGGGTGAGTGAATTATCGGGTATCTTTTTACACGTTAAATTATCATGTCGGCTTCAGTGCAAGGCTAATGTTTTGAGGGCATTTATGGTCCAAGACATAGACGACAAGGGTTGTTTTGATACCAAAATCAAACGGATGATAAATGTTGGCTATATCGAATAGTTCGAGGACAATTTTGCATTTTTCCGTATTAATAATAATGATTTTATTTTACTAATTCTAAGAATGACATACTAACCGAAATCAAACTTTAATTGTAACTTTAAGTAATTTCATATTTCAGTTGAAGGTCGGCCAATGGTTTTGAAAGAAAATAGTAGAGTAAATATTTAGTAGGAAATTAATGTTGGTAATTGAACTTCATATAAAATATAAAATTGGCATGTATAAACTTTATAATTTTAAATAGACAAAATAGCCTCATAATATTCAATATAAGTTTTTGCTTAATTTTTTACAATTAAAACACTTGTCCCAAATTATAAATGGTGGGTAAAACTGCCTCATTTCGATTAATTCAAGGGCAAAAGTGACTCATTTCCCTTTGTTTTGGAGCAACCGTTAGTATGAAGGATATTTTGAGCTATTTGACTAGTTGAAGGATATTTTCGAGTGAAAAAACATAATGGAGGACAAAATTAACCTATTTCAAATAGATCTGGTGCATTTTCGATCCTTTTCCCAATAGTAAGAATGGTCCTTAATATATAAGGGTTAAACTAGTGTAGTCCTTAGTATATATACTACATAAACAATCCTTAATATTTAGGCATAAGACATATACATATAAATTATGGCGAAATTATCAAATACACACCTAAACTATGTGAAGGTCCTATTACACCATGTGTTTATTTTTTCATGCTATTTATCTCTTCACTAATTATCTGAAAAAGAAAATAAGTTAAAAATAACATGTGCATACACACGTTATGCAAGACCAAAAAGAGGGGTTTGGGGTTATTTTATCACTTTTGGCTACTGAGTCTTGAATTTGGGCGACTCAAAAGACGGATTTCATCACCAAAGATTGATCAAGGGATTTCAACTTATTTTCGAATAATTATTTTAATTATTCATTAATTTCAACGCCTAGTTTATGGATGCACATGTATGCAACAAGGAGTAAATTGCAAGTTTATTTTATGGATGATTTGAACAAATAGGATACTTATGTACAATTCTTTAAGTTTCCCCATTTAAATAAGCTTAGCTAAAATAGTGACAGGAAACGGATAAGGAAAATGAGCAATTAAAGAGAAAAATGTAATAAATTTAGAATAGGCCATTTGATACCAATATTTATAGGAAAAGGGACATGGTGTGGCCACTAGAAAAAAAAGGCCTCATTTTAAGTGAATGATTCGAAATAGCCATTAGGCTCCAAATAAAGACAACTAGCTCATTTATCACAAAGAATAGGGCATCAGATTTCTTAAGCGCTCAACACTTTTCACTTTGTTTTCTTCTCTACACTCTCTGATCTCCCACCTTTCTGCCGTTGTGCCGTCGCCGCTCACTATTGGTTGGATATTTACAAACCAAGAAAGTTATCTTTCTTCTATTTTGAAAAGATCTCTCTTTTGGAATGAAGCAAGAGATTGATTATTTGTTAAAGCACTCAAAAGTTTCAAAGAATCAAACAGAGGAAATACAAAATGAAAAATTAGGTTTTACATTACAAAGGCTATTTATGATATGATGATCTAGAATTTCAATAAAGAGAATGTTGTCTTCTATTGAATCTTAGTCCGCACTTCTTTTTCTATGATTGTGAAATCATCAGATCTATATATGTTTGGTACAAATCTGACCGAACAAATTTTCCGGCGGTCTCCATTTTTTTCGGTAATCTTTGCCTGTACATAAATAGTGTATAATAACTATATAATATGTGTATCATTAGTGTGTATATAGACACTGATTATACATTGATTATATATTTATTATATATTATTATACACAAATTATATAAAAATGATACATTTTTCCTACATATACTGTAGGGATACATATTCTATACATCAATGATACTGAATCTGTACGTATGATATATTTTATACATTTTCTATACACATAGTAGATTAATACATATTCTATATACATAGTGATACAACTTTATACGTTTTCTATACGTATGATACATTTTATACATATTCTATACACATAGTAATACAGTTTGATACGTTTTCTATAAGTATGATATATTTTTTATACATATACAGTAGTGATACATATTTTATACAACAATTACACAGTTCTATACATATGCTAAGATTAGTTAAAAATGGCTACAAAATGAAATTATTTTGAAAAAGGTAAAAAATGACTTTTAAAATTCTTGAGTTATTGAATGTCAATAGTTTCACCCATGGCTAGTTATGTCCTTTAAAAGTGCTATAAACCGAACACTCCATTTATCCAACAAATAGAACCTAATCTATAGGAATATATATATTTTTTATTTCTTAGAATTCAAATATTTCAAGATATAAAATATGAATCATGTCAGTAGATATGATTTTTTAATAAAATTTAAAGCATTTTAATAAAATTTAGCTTTAGGACCCTAATGTTCACCCCTAATTTAAAGTAATACTCCTAAATTCTAAGTAGTTCCTCTCTTGTTAGTGTACTCGTGGTACGAGTTTGTCGTAGTACTCGTGCAAGAACACTACTAACACATAATCATAATATAACTATATTTACAAATATTCAAGTGTGGTATGATATATTTTAAGTTTCAAGTGCACTAGATTAAACAAAAAATAAATCATATTAAGTTAAATCAAGAGAAAGGATTCTTAATTAAAATTTGTGGCTTCTTTTATATTATCAAACGGAAGTGGAATGTAACAATTAAAAGGGAAAAGGGTCAAAAATACTCATCTACTTTCTTTTATTAGTTAAGTTTGTCATCCATTACAAGTTGGGGCTATTTATACCCTTGCCGTTATCAAAGTTAACAAAATTACTCTTCAATTGGATGAAATCCCCCAAATCAACCTCAATTCCTAATCGGAAAAGGGCCAAAAATACCCTCAAACTATCCGAAATAGACCACATATACCGTCCATTTGTTTTTGGCACCAAAAGAGCCCTTGTCGTCACTCCAAGGGACCACAAATGCCCCTCTCGTTAACGGACTGTCACAAATGCTGACATGGCTATCCTCCTAGGCAGTCCACATGGCTAAAGTTCCTCTCCCCTTTAAATCAATGCTTTCTTCCCCAAATTAGAACCCTAATTTCATAGAAAATGATTTCTTTCCCACTATATAAAGATGCCTAATAAACTACATTCTAGATTGAGCAAACGTTAGAAGACATAGTCTGGAATTTGGGTTATAATTCCTCGACTATATAATCAGATAATTTAAGTTGGATAAAATCGTACGTAGGCGCCTCAGAATATGAGTCTCTAAGTAAAAATAGAGTCCATTATATTTTTCATTATTCAAACTTTCAAATCAAGATCCACACGGCCTAAGTCCAAATCCTTAATGTATTCCAAGTATATTTCTTTTCAATATAAAATAAACTAACATACTCCAAATCAAATTTCTAAATTATAATAAAAAATTCGACTACCATTTCCATTATTGTCGATCATTCAACCGAGGGAAATGTGTACAGTATATACGTAGTAGTTTTGAAAAGTAGTCTTTTTGGATTCTAATTGGTAAAAGTTCAGTTTTAATTGATTTGCGCCTCACAAATTGCAATGTAACTTAGAAAAGTGCTCCTAAAATTTAGGGGATTAAATTATCTAACCAAAAATTTCAGCAGGGAAGAAAATTATTTTCCCTCAAATTAGAGTTCTAATTTGGAGAAGAAAGCATTGATTATAAGGAAAGATGGGTTTTAGCTAGGTGGACAGTCATGTCACCATTTTTTTCCACGTCGGACTGCCCAATCAGTATTTGTGGCAGTCCGTTAACGAGAGAGGCATTTGTGGTCCCTTAGAGTGACGGCGATGACTCTTTTGGTACCAAAAACAAATGGAGGGTATATGTGGTCTATTTCGAATAGTTCGAGGATAGTTTTGGCCTTTTCCGTTCCCTAGTTTCAATTAATATTACTCAGTCTTCCCTTTTTAACCCGACCCACCTAATTGAAACAACCCATAGGAATTGAACTCTTCCAACTGCCTTTCCCATTTTCATTTTTTCTCAACTTCATTTACACAGTCCACGCATAGAATTATGATCTCTGCATGATTAGTATGTAATCACTAAATCAACAAAATTTAAACTAGCTAGACCAAATATATGGACATACTCTCAAACTTGACATGATATTTTAATTTGACACTTCATCTTTGCTTCCTACCTATTAAACTCACATGCTAAAAAAAATTATGCATTTAAGGACACAACTTTTAAATATTTATTATGAGAAATGTTTGGAGAAAAAGGGCTATGCTGGGCAGGGCTAACTGCCGGGGAGTCTGTTGAGCATATTCATCAAGAAGAAGGAGATCATAATTCAATTCATATTGGTTATGGTGACGCAATGATCAGATATGAAGGATAGAGAAATAGACCGATGGGAGCCATAGAGGAAAAAATGGAAATGGGGAAGCTAGTTGGAACTTGGAAGAGTTCAACTCAATGGGCTTTTTTTTTAATTAGGTGGTCATTAAAATCGGGTAATTTTAAGTAAAATTGGTAATTGAGGTTGGTTTATAGATTCATCAAATTAAAGGGTAATTTTGTTAACTTACCGGTAGGGTATAAATAACATCAACTTGTAACGGAGGACAAACTTAACAAATAAAAATAGAAAAAATGATCAAAATTCATAAATTGGTTATTTTTGTCCTCCGCTACAAGTTGGGGCCAAATCTATCCCTCTCATTATAAATTGGGGCTAAATATACATTTACCGTTAACAAAATATTCAAAAATACATCTACCGTTAGCAAACTAATTTTAAAATGAGGGGTATTTTTTGACCACTTTTCCCATAAAAAAAGTAGAGGGGATATTTTTTTACCCTTTTCCCGTTATAAAATGGTTGAATACGTAAGTAATTTAATGCAAATTTTGTTGATCTGATAAATGGTACAGAAAACATAAAAAAGAAAAATCAAATTGTAATTAAGGGAATTCATGATGACAGTGAATCTGAGCCGTTGGTAATTTTGTTGGGCTTCAGAAATGACACCCAAACCCTAGCTAGCGTCCTTCCTCTGCTTATATAATATAATATAATAAAGCACGAAGCGGCGCCGTTTCAGCAGAAAGCTTTATATGTTTTATTATCACCATTTCTTCACTTTCTTATTTAAATTTTCCTTCATCTTAATTGGTTATTGAGAGGGTCGCCCCAGTGAGTCCAATCTTTGGATGTCATAAATGGTGATTGACGCATCATATCTGATTCCTTCTTTTTTCTTTATTTGGTTAATTTTGGCTAAATTTATGAGAGGGAAAATGATGGTTTTTTATTGCATTCCATATTTGGATGCAAAAAGTAGTGATTGACTCAGTATGTCTGATTCTTCTCTCAACACTAATATTAAAATTCATATTTGCCCTGTTATTATAATATATTCTTTAAGAGGAAGATATGCAAAAAGATGTGATGATACTTATCCACCTATTCTGTAGGATTTTCAGTGATGAATTCAAAAACATGCACTACCATCTGATTTTTTATTCTGTGATGCAATCAATGATGAAACTTTTCCAATACAGCTGATTTTACAGTGATTAGCATTCACCATCTTTGGGCTGAGGTGTTTGATTTTTGCTCTTTAGTTAGAAAGAATCTTAAATGCCCAGAGTCTCCATTGTGTCTGTCTGGATGTTTCGGTCATTTAGCTTCTCTGTTACTTTAACCCTGTTTGCTCCATTGTACTGTATGTCACCCTTTTTTTTTTATGTTTAATGTCATTGCCATGGATCAACTTTAAATGTGTTAATAAGTACATCACTGAGAAAACAAAAAAAAACAATTTTTTTTTTACCTTTCATAATTGAATAATTAGTGTTCATATACGTCATAGATAGTTTTGAGTGATTGAGTTTATTCCGTCTTTAATGATTTAAACACGTGGGGATCGTATGTCGGAAACATTATTTCTTCGCACATGCATAATCTACTAAGTGAGTATATGATATTAGTGTCAAGTATCGTCAAATTTCGTTAAGAAATGAAAGAGATATTGGTACACAACGTAAGTTGTTTGAGACATGAAAAGATGAAGTGTTTTTGGCCAAAAATTACAAATCTCCCTCATTGGTAGAAGAATTGATCAATATATAAGCTCTAAGTTTGAGTAAGAGTTTGGGACCCCAAGGGGTAACCCATGTGTTTAGAAGGGAGAGGACCTAGGTGAGCTTGGGTTCGGGGCTAAGCTCCACGCACGCCGCCGTCCGGTATGGGCTCAGGTCACAGGCTGTCTTTCGTAATTTTATTTTTAGTCCCTGATGTGTTTCTTATTTACATTTTGGACCTAAATGTTTCCGACACGTTGCAACTAACGGTCAGATTCACCCCTCTTCTTCCTTATATAATAAACTCATCTGTTCAAGTTCGAAATATACGAAATACAGAACTGAAAACACACAGACGACAATATATACAAACACAATGTCTTCTGTTTTGTTCGACCTACACATAATATTTCTGTTCTGTTCGATCTACAAACACAGAAACATATACACAACCAGAAACTCTTTCTCTCTTCTGTTTTCTTTTGAATTATAGAATCAGAAAGACACAAAGTCTTTTATTCTGATTCGAAACACAAAAACTCTTCTATCACAAACAGACATAAATCAGCAATATGTTCTATATTCATTGACTTCGCTGGGATCAATATAGTTTGCTTTGCTTTGTTGATAGTTGATGTTTTATCTCGGGAGACTATTTTCTATTACCGTAAAAGCATATATACGGGACAATTTTGTCTTAAAGACAGAGAGCCATCTCTCGACTCAGCTTTCTTTTTGTTTAACCTTTCGGATACTACACCATTTTTCCTACAAGGAATGACACAGATCAAATGGATGTTAAGACAACCTTCCTAAATGAAGATTTGGAAGAGGAAATATACGTAGAACAACCCGATGGGTATGTAATTCCAGGACATGAAAAGAAAGTATGTCAACTTGTTAAGTCTCTCTACGGACTCAAACAAGCCCCGAAACAATGACATGAAAAGTTTGATAATACTTTATTATCAAAAGATTTCTCCATAAATGAATGTGATAAATGTATCTATGTCAAAGGGAACTTTGAATCATTTGTCATGATATGCCTTTACGTAGATGACATGCTCATCACCTGAAGTAGTCTTAACTTGATCTTGGAAACCAAGAATATGTTGAAACAATATTTTGACATGAAAGATATGGGTGTTGCAGATGTAATCTTAGGAATTAAGATTTCTAAGACATCTGACGGGCTGGTCTTATCTCAATCTCATTACATTGAAGATGTTTTAAGGAAATTTGATGTATTTGACAGTCCCCCTATAAAGTCACCAATGGATATGAATCATAGAATTGATAAAAATTGTGGTGCACCCATATCCCAAGAGCGATATGCATAGGTTATTGACAGTTTAGTGTACATTACAAACTGCACCCGACCCGATATCTCTTATCCAGTCAATAAGTTGTCTAGGTTTACTCGTAATCCTAGAAATGATCACTGGAAGACGTTAAATCGAATACTACGATATCTGAAATATTCGCTGACTTACGAATTACATTATTCAAGATATCCAGCCATATTGGAAGGATATAGTGACGCAAACTGGATATCAGAATCATCAATCTGTTCTATATTCATTGACTTCGATGGGATCAATATAGTTTGCTTTGCTTTGTTGATAGTTGATATTTTATCTTTGGAGACTATTGCCCATTACCGTAAACGCATATATACGGGGCAATATTGTCTTAAAGACATAGAGCCATCTCTCGACTAAGCTTTCTTCTTGTTTAGCCTTTTGGTTACTACACCATTTTTCCTACAATTTTAAGACAAGATTTTTCTGACTATTCGAAAGATGTCTGTAAACAATTATGTCAACTGTTCTATTAACAATTCCGTTTGTAGTTCTGGTTCTACTCGTGTTAACATTTTTGTTTCTAGTTTTGTTACTGCTGTTCAAGGCACTGTTGCTATTCAAGGCACTGTTGTTGTTCAAGGCACTGCTGCTGTTCAAGGAAATGTTGTTGTCACTGGCGCTGCTCAAGAAAATATTGTTGTCCCTGCTCCTGACAGTTTCCGGCATAAATGCCCGGGTAAGGTTCTAGATAACAATTACAACAAGAGAAGGAGACTAAAGATGTTATTCTATCTTACTGTGTTGAGCCTGTCACGATCTCAGACATATAATCCTTCTTCTGGTGGGGATGCAATGGACACTCAGTCTAACACAACGACTGAAGTGGGCCAAAATATCCAGGTCTCAAATGACCTGAAGGCCAAGAACAAACGCAAGGCAGAGGGTAACGTTGTACAAGACAAGGGTAATCCCCCGGATCTTAACAACATAATTTTGGATTTCTCGGCAATGGGGTTGTAGGCAAATCTGGTGGAGAACCCAAGGCAATGGTGGATAGACACGGGTGCAACCCGTCACATCTGCTCTGACAAAAATGCATTCTCCTCGCATGCCCTAGTCACGGGCAATAAGCTGTTCATGGGAAACAATGTTAACTCGAAAGTACAAGGGGTTGGAAAGGTTGTCCTCGAAATGACTTCAGGCAAAGAGATCACTCTAAAGAAAGTGATGCACGTCCCTAACATCCGCAAGAACTTGGTTTCAGGGTCATTGTTGCTCAAAACTGGGTTTAGACTAGTTTTTGAGTCCAACAAGTTTGTAATAACTAAGAATGGTAATTTTGTAGGAAGGGGCTTCGCATGTGACGACCTCTTCAAAATGAATGTTATGTCTGTAATTCGTTCATCGAATGAAATAAAGCCTTCTACCTAGCTGCTTGAGTCTTCTAATTTATGGCATCATAGATTAGGACATGTTAACTTACAAATCCATTCAAAAGTTAGTAAAGTTGGAATTATTGCCTTCCTTCGACATAAACCCTCAACATAAATGTGAGGTGTGCGTAGAAGAAAAATAAACCAAATCGTCTTTTCATTCAGTCGAAAGAAACTCCGCTCCTCTAGAACTTATTCACACTGACATATGTGATTTAAAGTTTGTGCAAACTAGAGGGGGGAACAAGTACTTTGTGACTTTTATTGATGATAGTACAAGGTATTGTTATGTTTACTTGTTGAAAAGTAAAGATGAAGCATTTAAACGTTATAAATCAGAAGTTGAAAATCAACTAAACCTACGGATTAAGGCAATTCGTAGTGATAGAAGGGGAGAATACATAGCACCGTTTGAAGAATACAATGCTCAATTCGGCATTGTTCATCAAACGACCGCTCCTTCCTGGCCTCAGTCTAACGGTATTGGCAAGCGCTAAAACTGTACGTTAAAGGAAATGATGAATGCTTTACTTATCAATTCCGGTTTATCCCAAAACATGTGGGGCGAAACAATTCTTACCGCTAATACAATTCTCAATAGAGTTCCGCATAAGGGTAAGGATAAAACTCCATATAAATCATGGAAAGGAAAGAAACCCACTTACAAATATTTAAAAGTGTGGGGCTGCTTGGCAAAGGTCGAAGTACCTAAACCAAAATAGGTCAAAATTGGACCTAAGACTGTCGATTACATATTCATCGGATATGCAAATAACAGTAGTGCTTATCGCTTCTTAGTGTATAAGTCAGAGATACCTGATATCCACGAAGGTACGATCATGGAATCAAGGAATGCTGAATTCTTTGAATAGATCTTTCCTAGAAAGGGAAAAGAAACAATTTCGCGCAAACGAAGTTATGAACAAAATGCTCATAATCAACAAGACCCAGGAGTTTCTGATTATTCGGAACTAGACGTTCCAGATCTACAGGACTCAGAAGTTGCTGACTATCCGAAACATAATGTTCCAGACCTACAAAACTTAGGGGTTCCAGAGGTTAAACCAAGACGGAGCAAAAGGGCCAAAACGGACAAAACCTTTGGTTTAGACTTTCTAACCTATATGGTTGAAAATGAACCGAGGAAAATTAAAAAAGCATTGTCAACTCTAGAAGCACCGCTTTGGAAAGAAGCTATAGAAAGCGAAATAGATTCTATCATGCAAAACCATACTTGGGAAATGGTCGATCTTCCTTCGGGAAGCAAACCTTTGGGTTGTAAGTGGATACTCAAAAGAAAGTACAAAGCAGATGTAACTATTGACAAGTATAAGGCCAGACTAGTAGTCAAAGGCTACAGACAAAAAAAAGGCATCGATTACTTCGACACATACTCCCCTGGGTCTAGATTGACATCCATCAGGGTATAGCCATAACAACTTTGCGTGACCTTGAGATACATCAAATGGATGTTAAGATAGCCTTCCTAAACGGAGATTTGGAAGAGGAAATATACATGGAACAACCTAAGGGGTATGTAATTCCAGGACAAGAAAAGAAAGTATGTCAATTTGCTAAGTCTTTGTACGGACACAAACAAGCCCCGAAACAATGACATGAAAAGTTTGATAATACTTTATTACCAAAAGATTTCTCCATAAATGAATGTGATAAATGTATCTATGTCAAAGGGAACTCTGAATCATTTGTCATGATATGCCTTTACGTAGATGACATGCTCATCACCGGAAGTAGTCTTAACTTGATCTTGGAAACCAAGAATATGTTGAAACAATATTTTGACATGAAAGATATATAGGTGTTGCAGATGTAATCTTAGGAATTAAGATTTCCAAGACATCTGACGGGCTGGTCTTATCTCAATCTCATTACATTGAATATGTTTTAAGGAAATTTGATGTATTTGACAGTCCCCCTATAAAGTCACCAATGGATATGAATCATAGAATTGATAAAAATCGTGGTGCACCCATATCCCAAGAGCGATATGCATAGGTTATTGACAGTTTAGTGTACATTACAAACTGCACCCGACCCGATATCTCTTATCCAGTCAATAAGTTGGCTAGGTTTACTCGTAATCCTAGAAATGATCACTGGAAGGCATTAAATTGGATACTACAATATCTGAAATATTCGTTGACTTACGGATTACATTATTCAAGATATCCAGACGTATTGGAAGGATACATTGATGCAAACTGGATATCAGACATAAAGAACACCAAATCCACCAGTGGGTATGTTTTTACAATTGATGGTGGGGCTGTGTCTTGGAAATATTCTAAGCAAACATGCATCGCCCGATCCACGATGGAATCAGAGTTTATCGCTTTAGACAAAGCAGGAGAATAAGCAGAGTGGCTTCACGACTTCTTAGAGGATATTCCTTGTTGGAATAAACTCGTACCTTCAGTGATGATTCACTATGACAATCACTTTAGGAAGGGCATAGAGTAATATGTACAACGACAAGTCTAGACATATTCATCGGAGGTATAAGACCATTAGGCAGTTGATCACTATGGGTGTCATTTCCATTGATTACATCAAATCAAAGGATAACTTAGCGTATCCATTAACTAAAGGGCTACCCAAAGATCAAATATTTTGCATGTCTAGGGGAATGAGCTTAAAACCCAAACAATAAGAATCTTTATGGTGGTAACCCAACCTTACTGATGGAAGATCCCATGAATTTGGTTAAATGAGAAAACTAAACTATAGAGGTTCAGTTTAGCGCTTCACTTGAAGTAAGAGCACTTCAGATTATCATTCCTTAAAGAAAGATAACTCCAAACCCGTTCCCGTGATAGACATTGAGTGCTACCTGCATAATGGGTAAAGGATAAGTTTTTGAAACTTTTAATGATTCTAACACTTGCGAGTGGGGTAGAGCAAAATACCTTATAGGAGATCACCTATTTAAGTGCGAAGACAGGCCACTTCAAATGTATGCACTTAAGAATCCAAACGTTGTCCATGCCCACAACGGACAAAACAATAAGAAGAAATGAATAAGGAGAGTTATTGTGTTGATATCATTATCTTGGTTTACACTAAACACTGACGGTTCAAGACATCACGTTCACCGAGCAGTAAGTAAATCCAATGGTAATCGACTAATGAAGGTTCAAAGCCGAAAACTACCTTTCCTAATGCAATATCTTTCCGCTGAAAGATTGTTGAACATTGGCACCCTGTGTGTACCAATTCTCTTTCAAGAGGGGATTGTTGGAAATTTTACTAATGAGAGATTGAGTTTATCCCGTCTTTAATAACTTAAACACGTGGGGCCCATCTATCGGAAACATCATTTCTTCGCACATGCCTAATCTACTAAGTGAGTACATGATGATTAGTGTCAAGTATCGTCAAATTTCATTAAGAAATGAAAGAGACATTGGTACACAAAGTAAAGAGTTTGAGACATGAAAATATGGAGTATTTTTGGCCAAAAATGACGAATCTCCCTCATTGGTAGAAGAAGGAAGAATTGAGCAATATATAAGCTCTAAGTTTGAGTAAGGGTTTGGGACCTCAAGGGGTAACCCATGTGTTTAGAAGGGAGAGGACCTAGGTGAGCTTGGGTTCAGGGCTAAGCCCCACACGTGCACCGCCGTCGCCCGCCCGTCCCATTCGGTCCGGGCTCTTGGGCTGTGGGTTGTCTTCCAAAATTTTCTTTTTAGTCCCTGAAATGTTTCTTATTTACATTTTGGACCTAAAAGTTTTGGACAGTTGCAACAGTTCTGAAACGTTGCAACTAACGATCAGATTCGCCCCTCTTTTTTCTTATATAATAAACTCCTCTGTTCAAGTTCGAAATATACGAAATAAAGAACTGAAAACACACATACGACAATATATACAAACACAGTGTCTTCTATTTTGTTTGACCTACACAGAATATGTCTGTTTTATTCGATCTACAAACACAAAACAGATACACAACCAGAAACTCTTTCTCTCTTCTGTTTCTTTCGAATTACAGAATCAGAAAGACACAAAGTATTTTATTCTGTTTCGAAACACAAAAACAGAAATGCAAAAACTCTTATGTCACAAACAGACAGAAATCAACAATCTGTTCTATATTCATTGACTTCGCTGGGATCAACATAGTTTGCTTTACTTTGTTGATAGTTGTTGTTTTATCTTTGGAGACTATTGCCCATTACCGTAAAAGCATATATACGGGGCAATCTTGTCTTAAAGACAGAGAACCATCTCTCGACTCAGCTTTCTTCTTGTTTAACCTTTCAGATACTACACCATTTTTCCTACAGATAGTTTATTAGAAATGACAAAAGAGATACTCCTATGATATAGTTAATTGTGTAAGCTTTTATGACTTAATGAATAAAATGAAATGTCAGGGACAAACTTCAGACCATATTTGAAAGAATGCAAGTAATTGTATTTTAGTAACAAAATACCTTGAACATAAAGTGGAAGATGATGCAAAATGTGTCTAGTGAGAATTTATGCTATCCATAATATATGTACATCGACGAAAGGATTTGAATATACACAATAATAATTTTTTAGAAGATATGTAGTTTAACAATCACATTTGATAACATGACTCTTTGGAGAAAACGACTCTAGAAAGGATTCATCTCAACATACCTTGAGAAACTCAAAGCTAATGTAGCTGCTTTAATTCCAAATCAATCTTAGCACGAATAAAATCTACATAATTTAATAAATACCAGACACAGACTCCCCAGTTTCATAATTTAATCTACATAAATGATCGTCATAAACTTGTATTCGAAAATGGGAAAGTGTCGTTATGTTTTTAGTTTGAAACCCTAGGTTGACTCTTGTAGCGATTCTTGGAAATTTGATGAATTCATACGGATTTGAATCCGTTAAAGTGTTAAAATTAATGGGTAATAAGCGCTAAACAATTAAAAAATAGCTAAAAATACTCACCTGAGGTATTAGGATGTGAGAGGGGCTCCTACTCTCTAAAATTGAATGCCAAAGTCAAAACTGAAGTGTTACTCTCTCTTATAGCCAACAGTAGAGTATGTCATGGATCTTGTGTCACAAGAAATGCCGGGAGTTCCTATTTGCCTCGCCTAAAATAGCCCTGCGCCAGGTGCTCTCCTATGCAGAGTGTTTTGTCACAAGAGGTGCCGCGAGGAATGGTGCGTGTCTGTCTGCGCGCATGCTTGCGATATCGCTCACCACAACGAGCGCCTTCTGCCTTGCACCTTTTCCATGCCTCTTTTGCTTGCAATGTTTCTTGCTTCAACGAATGGCTATTGTCCCACCTGACACTTCTCATGGCGTCTCTCGCGAGGCAAGATATGTTGCGAGCCTTGGGCCTGAGATAATTTTCTCTTCTCTCTTTGGCCTTCCACTCTTGTGTCCGAAGCACTTCACTCGTCTTAGCTCGTTCAAACACCTTTTTTGACCTTATTACCTTCGTGTGAGTCCCACATTCCTGAACTTGGTCTGACATCAAGGTTGTAAGCTCGAAATTGGATTAATTCAAATGTATGGATTTACGGGGTTTTAGATCTTCCCCTTAGGAACATTCGTCCTCAAATGTTAAGTCGTTTGTCGTCTTCGAGCCCAATGCTGGTTCTTGTACTCCCAACCATGCCAAAAATCCTTAGGGCCTCTAAATTTGACTAACTATGTATATTCTCAAAAATTTTGGAGAGTTTCCCCTGTAATTAAACCTATCCCAAATTTTCAAACTATGTCAACAAACCAGATAATCACAACAATAAGGCATCACAACACTCTCGTATCTATGCTAACTCACTACTCAACAAAACTTATAGACATGGTTCTCCTTGGTCTCATGCTCAACAAACTATGCAACTTACGAGATTTCAACATTTACTTACATCCAATCCAATCTAGTTAACCTCACGACAATAAAGTAATGTTCATATGGATACTTCATAAAATAAATGTACAAAAAAGTAAAGTATGATGGGGTGTTACCTTATTAATTTTCCTCTTGATCTTGGAATACATGAGTATATCTCTTTTTCATTTCTCAAGTTGCTTTTTGAAATGTTAATTCCATCACAACCACCTTAATGGAAGCAATCTCTTTAGTTCTCAACTTCTGAACTTGTCGGTCAAGAATTCCAACGAGAACCTCCTCATAGGTTAACCCTTCATTAATTTCACTAATAATGAGTGACAAGTCACCCATACATTTCTCCAATATAAATACATGAAGCACAAGATGCACTAATGATAATTCTTGGGGTAATTCAAGCTCATATGCCACTTGGCCAATCTCCCTCGAGATTCTATAGGGACCAATGTATCTTGGGCTTAGTTTTTTTTTCAAATCGTATTACGCCCTTCATTAGCGATTTCTCAGATAAACTACGCACCTTGATCGTATATAATAGAAACTGGGGTACTGTGCAACCTGTCTATATCTCAAATATAAAACTAAGCATATTATTCTACGGTGTCTATAGTCTTTACGGGCAATAAGTGCGCCAACGTTGCTAGTCGAATTTCAATCACCCAGATCGCATCATACTTGTGAATTGAGTGAGGTAGACCTACCACAAGTCTACATTTATCATTTTCATTTCCACTATAGAATCTCTGTATTTTGTGCTAAACTACATGTCTTTTGGTGGCCTTGACTTGCTGACAATTCAAACACTTAGCTATAAAGTCTGATACATTTCTTTTAATAATGTTCCCCTAATAAATTTCCTTGAGATCTTAATACATATTTGAATAACTCGAAAGAACATAGTACTTTGAACTGTGTGCCTCCATCATTATCTTCTCTCTGAGACCATTAACATCAGAAACACACATACGACATTGGTACCTCAACGTACCATCATTCACCCCGAGTGCAGAAGTTGTGGTTTTGTACATGTGAATACCCTCCTTCAACTGTACCAATACAGGATCATCATATTGCCTTTCTTTTACCTCTGCCACTAATGATGACCCGACCCTATTTTGTACAACAACATTTCCTTCTTCAGAGTCGATGAGTCAAGCTCCTAGACTTGATAATCGTTGAACTTCTTTCGCCATAACCCTTTTATGTTCTTCTAAGTAAGCCAAAGTTCCCATAGTTTTTCGTTTAAGAGCATCAACTATAAGATTCGCCTTCCCCGGATGATAGAGAATTTCAATGTCATATTCTTTTAGTAACTCGAGCCATCTCCTTTTTCTCAAGTTCTATTCTCTTTGCTTAAATATGTGTTGAAGATTGTTGTGATTCGTGAATATGTCAATAGGAACACCACAGAAGTAATGACACCAAATTTTCAATGCAAATATTATGACTGCCATTCCAAGTCATTGGTCGGGTAGTTATTTTCGTGAGTCGCCGCATAACTATTACCTTTCCATGTTACATTAAAATACAAGAAAGACTAACCCTTTGAGGAATCACAATATACTACAAATATGTCTAACCCACCCAGTAGGGTCAACACATATGTAGTGGTCTATTTGGATTTGGCCCTTTAAAGCTTTCTCACGTGCATCCAACCATTGAAAGTTGGTTGCCTTTTTGGTCAACTTTGTTGATGGAATGACAATATAATAGAACTCATCCACAAACCTTTTATAGTAACCGGCCAAACCCAATAAACTCTGTTAGGATAGGGCTACTCCTATGCACTCTAAGAATCATGTTCTTAGAGTATTTGCGTAAGAAGGTATGCAGAGGAATTTAAAATCAACACAAGAATTTTCATGTGGAAAACGCCTTGTTCAAAGGAGGCAAAAACCATGACCTATCTTCTATAGGATATATCAAATTATTTTCACTATAATTTAGAGCCCTTTTAGCGACCATAAATAACCTAAGCATATGTTCTTTGAACAATCCGGCTAAATCACAATAGTAATAGTTTAACTAACGAACACCTATTACACAATACTTGCAAAGGTAAATAGATGAAACCAAAATAGAACCTAACCTAGACATACTAAAGAACAGAATGATAAGATCTTGATAATCTATGGTTCTTCATCATCGTGAAGTTGACTCTTCTAAGGACTAGTGTTGATTGAGCTCACTAACCCTCTCATTGGAATGTTGTGATTTATGGTTGTGGTCGAGCTCCAAAACTTGTTCATTCTGTCTATATATAAAAGTAGTTGCCGCCTCTTGAATGTAGACTCCAACCAAGTTTGGTTTCATAACTGTACCCGAAAAACCAAACCTTATTTGACTTGGATCTTCCTTATTTACTTGTATGTGCGTCAGGTTCCTTGTCCAACTTCAATGCTAATTCTATGTTGATCAACTTATGACATTTTATGAAAATACTACCATAACTTGAAATCCAATTCTTCACCGAATATGAATCAATCAATATTTCATTTTCTCCAATGTCAACATGAAACTACTTTCAGTATCCAGTTGCGTCATAGTAACGATCAGTTCCTTTGTTGATATGACTGCTTCACTAGTCCCTTGTAGGTCTTCTTGGATGTATGGTTCTTCAATGAAATCCTTTCTTATGTCTCCCTCAATTGTCAGGTACATTATTTGTCAAATCATCAAAACTCCAATGTAAGCTCATAATCAACCATTGAGCCAACAGCTACTCCACAATTTTCTCATTTTTGATGATGACAAACATATAGAAGTTTCATATATCTTCGTGTGCCTTCTAACCAGCTTACTTCAATCTTCTTCAGTTCTGGATCAGCTCTTCCCCCTTTGGCGTTGCACTTATGTTGACAATCTTCCCCTTAGAACCAACTCGATATTGTTCTAACACTACAACTCTGCGTTGATACAACTAAGGCTCATTACACGAGGTTTGTAAGCTCTCAGTAGTTCACCCATGATCACATCACAGTTTGTGAAAAAGAGAGAAAAACGAGTGCAGAATTTTCTGCAAAATTTCACTCCGACTAGGCAGTTTCAACTGACCTTTCCTTCTTATTATTAGATGGATCTCAATTTTTAACTTAGTTTACAATATATTTGTCTTTAATCTGAACGACGAAGATTTTATTTGGAGGTTAGGAGCAGTTTGTCTCGAGCAATAAATAGTAGAGACGAATTTGGTGACTACCTATAGATTATTTGATCGTACAAACTTCAAAAGGTAAAATATTTGATCTCTTACGGCATTTAATGAATAAATTAGAGATACTTTAGACTTCTGAAATGGGTTGGAACATTGGGCATTGACTTGAATTGTCAAGAACACCATTCTAATTTTGAACCCTAGTTTCATTAAAAAGATGAAAATTTGGAATTCAATCAAGTTTTGATATTTATAATTTCAATTGAAAGAAGAGTGATTGTTTGAGAATTGGTGCTTACGTTTGGACTAGCTTAGCGCGATTTGAGGTATGACTGCTTTGAAAACCTCCTTTAACTAATAAAGACATTTTAGATAAGTCTTTATGCGTGTGTGGGACAAGCTCGCATCGAGTCTCCTTATTTTCTTCCATATTATGACATATATATGATATACATGACTTACCCTAAGTATGAGTTACTAAATTTGAAACTTAAATAATGATTTTCAACTTGAAACTTGATTTATAGTTTTGAACATGATTTTGTAAATCGAACTATGAATTTGAAATATCCCTATTAGGGGAAAGATGAATATGAACGATTCGATACTATTCCATGACTTATGAAACAAGATGAAATGATAAATGTTGTATTTATTTGGCCTTGCTATTTAGAAGGACGAGTTGCCATTACAGATCCTAATTCATCGCTTTCAAGCAGCCTTATCAGTCGGGAGGAAGATTGACCGTCGTTAGTTGGTTCTCTGGTGCATCACTTTTGAGTAGCCTTGTCAGTTGGGAGGAAGATTAACCGGCATGAATTGATTCTCCGGTGCATTGCTTTTGAGAAATAGGAACCTAATAGTGCTCTCCCATGTTTTGATTTGGCCCTGTGCTGGCGTGTGGAATTGTTTGGGTTGCCACTTTGTTGGTATGCTGATAATCTTGAAGGAAAAACATAATAGGAATAATGACATCACTATTGTTTTACACTGATTTTTCATGAGTTATACTTACAACTAAATTTCGATTATTTTACTGATTATTATTTTTGTTATATAAACTCTTGCCCCGAAATACTCACTAAATACCTAGTACTCATGCATACTATTGTTATTCTTATGGTATGTTAGATAAAGAAGAAAAACAAGTTCATGAATATCACATCGACTATGAGAATTTGCTTATCATCCAAACTTTGTTGAGTCCACATACTTGTTCGTGGGACTCCGTTTAGAATTTATTTATCATAGTATTATTCGGGTTATGTCCTGAGTTTAATTTTGTTTAGATACTCTTATTAGAAGTCCCATAGACAAATTTCAGAGTTGTGGGTAGTATTCATTAAAGTCATTGGTTTGACTTGTTGGGCTAATGAGAGATTGCTTATTCATTTACTATTGAGATAATGGCTTATGAGCATTGATTATTAATCAGAATTTAGAGTACTTTATTTAATTGGTCTTCATCTTAAATACACACTTATGACTTTTCGAATAATATTAAGAGATGGTCGGTAGTTATTTCTTTATATAGTGATTCTGATTCGATACCTTAGCATCGAATGTCTATTGCGTCTGAATTGGATTTGGAAACTGACAATATCAGTCCAAGTGCTCAAAAGCATGTGCTCGTATGCCAAGAACTTCTACTCAAACTTCAAATCTCATTTTCACCTAATGTAGCACCAAATCCTCATATTTTCACCAATTCATCTCCTACACTACAAACTACAAATATTAAAGATAAAGTGAACAAATGTACTTAAATACAAGAAAAGTTATCTAAAGATGAGATGGAACATAGCTAAAAGTATATACTTCTAGTTGTGGATCGTCATTCTTTGTTTCCAAATTTATCAATTTATTTGTCCTTCTTTATTTATTGATAAATTTTATTCTGAACCGATACTTCAGACTTACTTTGAGTTAATTGAGTTGTTGGTTCTTAAAGAGATTTCACGAAATTCCCTTGAGAGAAGAAAAAAAAAAAGAGGTGCTGAGATTAATTAAGTGTGGTCTAAAAGTCTTCACCTTAAGTATATATAAATATTGAGTGATACATGTGAGGGAATGAATTGGACAGGTTCTTTGACTTTGCTACTGTTGTCTTTTGTTGCAAACATATCTTTCATAGCTTCATAGAATCCTTGTGATCATGATTTTAAAGACTATGCTATGAGGAAAATGAGGGTTACAATGATAATGAGTATGAAGGATATGAGTATTATGGATCTCATAATGAAGAATGTGAGTAAGGAGATTTTTATACTTCAAACAAAGATTCTCATAATGAAGAATGTGAGTAAGGAGATTTTTATACTTCAAACAAATTTTTTTTGAAGCCGGTAACTGACGAGCGCAAAACACAGTATAATTTAAGCGCTTTGCTAGTAAAAATTAGTATAGTTTAAGATCGTCTCCACACGAATTGGTACAAATAATTGTTGGAAATTTACTAATGTGGAATTAAGTTTATCCTGTTATTTATGACTCGAACAATTGGGCTCCGCATGTCGGAAATATCATTTCCGCACACGTGCAATCTTAGTGCCAAGTATCGTAAATTTCGTTAATGAAAGAGATATTGGTACGTAAGTGAAATGTTTGAGACATAGAATGATGGATGGTTATTGGATGAATAACAAGTGTTCCACGTTGGTAAACGAAGGAAGGATTGTGCGAGGTGTAATATGTAACGGGTCGGAAAGGGCCGCAGAGCCGAGAAGGGTCGCGGCGCCTCCCGGATTGGGCCGCAGCGCCGCGGCGCACCACTCGCAGCGCCGCGGCGCACCACTTGCAGCGCCACGGCGCTTCCCAGGCAGTGAGTGCTCGATGGAAGTCCAAAAGTTTGGCTGATTATGGAGAGGTTTTGGAGCATTAACTTGGCAGTTTTTCCTCCATAACTCAGCCATTATTTGGCTGCATTAGTTGGTGGTTTAAAGGGCCATTACATGGCATTTAAATGACCATTACATGGGCACTTGAAGGGACCATATTGCACACCTATAAATTGAGGCCTTGGCTCAATTCTATAGAGGATCATGAACAGAAAAATAAGTTAACAACACCACAAAGAGATCAGATTTTCCTGATATCAATCATTCTCTTAGCAATTTTCATTATTCGTGTTCTTCACTGAGATCATTTGTGTAGGCTTTGCACACTTGATAGTTTGTTGTTTCATCTTGGGAGACTATTGTCCACACTTCCGTAAAGCCTATATACGGGGGCAATCTTGTCTTAAAGACAGAGAGCCATCTCTCGACTTACTCGGTGGTGTTGTGTTTATCTAATTGGTTGCTAAGTGTTTCAGGTGTTAACTCAACAGACGAAGAAATCTAACCGTTCGTATTCTCAGTGGATCTACAAGCCACAAGAGTAGTAGTTCATGTTCTTGTATTTTTGAATACAAGTTCTATATTTAAAGTTTCATTCAAGATCAAGATATTGATAACTTGTTGTTATCCTAATTGTTGTTTATCCTTTCGATCATTGTAATAGTTATTTACGATTCCCGTTATTGCTTTACATATTCCAACAATTTTAAGACAAGATTGAATTAGTGATTCGAAAGATGTTGGTCGACAAGTGTGTGGCCAAATCTGGATGTGGTTTTGTTCTTGACAACCGTGCTTTCAAATCTGGTCCTAGTTTTGGTTCTCTCTTTGACGACAGTTGCAAATCTATTTCTCTCAAAGAAGGGATCTCTGGATCTGATACTGAGCTTCAAGATACTGCTGATAATCATGCTAGTACGGCTAAAGATCAAGGACGAGTTGGTGTCACCGCTCCCGAGGGTGGTGGAAACAAGCGCCCACGAGAGGCTGAGGATATCAACTGGGACAAGAGGAGAAGACTGAAGATGATGTTCTTTCATATAGCAAAAGTCCTATATCTGTCCCAGATAGAGGATCCGAATTATGGTAAGGAGGATATGTACACTCAGTCTAACTGAAGTGGGCCAGAATCCAAAAGGTCTAAGTTAATCCTTCCTTATAAATAATATGTTTAGTTAATATCTGAATAAAAATGTGTAAAGCAAGGCTGGGAATATGTAAGTGTTTTCATTAAAAACTTATATTCCCTACACTCTAAAATCAGATATTGAATCTCATTCCTTCACAATTAAATATTGGACTATTGTAAACAAAAATTAAAAGATCCGTTCTTTTGAGTGTAATTATTAAAAGTGTGTAAAGTATGTTCGCACATATGAAGGAGAGAGATCCACTGACTGTGCGAAAACTGTTACCACTCTTAAGTAAGCGCAAAGGATTTCCCTAGGCACCAATCACAAGGGAAAAAGACTAAAAATTAATGGCTTATCTTAAGACGTTGAACCTTTCACACTATCTGACAGAAGATCATTCATTTGATAGAATGATATTGGACACTCAGTCGTACAAAGCCTACATGCGACTGGAGTGGGCCGGAATTCATTTGATAAGATGATATTGGACACTCAGTCGTACAAAGCCTACGGGAGACTGTAGTGGGCCAGAATTCAATTGACAGAAAAGTAATGGACACCTAGTGAGGTGGGCTAGAGTTTTCCAGGTCTTAAATGATATGAAGGCCAAAAGAAAGGCGTAAAAGAAATTGGACACTCAGTTTGCCAAAGCGACTGGAGTGGGCCAGAGAATCCAAATCACATATGATCCGGTTAGGCCCTAACCACGGGCAAGAGGTTATTCATGTGAAGCAACGCCACCTCTAAAGTAGAAGGGGTTGGAGAGGTTGTCCTCAATAGGACTTCAGAGAATGGGATCACTCTAAAATGCGGTGATACATGTCCCAAACTTGGTTTAAGAGATGATGTTGGTCAAGCTGGTTTGAGACTAGTCCAATAGGTCTGTAATAACTAAGAATGGTACAGTATATATGTATTTAAATGAATGATATATTTGTAATCCGTGCATCTATGCCATCATAGATTAAGACATGTTAAATAGAAAATCATTCAAAAGCTAACGAAGTTGAGATTGTTGCCTTCTGTCGACATAAACCCTCAAAATGAATGTGAAGTAGGCGAAGAGGCAAAATCATATTTCCAAGTTCCGTCAAAGGAATAGAGAAAGAAGCACTACTCCTCTAGAACTTAGTCACACCTACATGGGTGATTTGAATTTTATACAAAATAGAGGGGGAGACAAGTACTTTGTGACCTTCATTGATGATGGTACAACGTATTGCATCCTTTGTTTGTAGAAAAGCAAAGATGAAGTTATTGAAGCGGATAAGCGCTACAAAGCAGAAGTTGAAAATCAACTAATCCTACGGATTGAGGAATTCGTAGTGGTATTCCAACCTCTACCAAGCCACCCTACATCACAACATTTGTATGTGAGATCATTTCCATGTTTCACACGGAGAGTTATCCTTATCCTTATGCGTAGTTCTGTTGAGAATCGCATTAGCGGTAAGGATCGCCTTGACCCACATATTTTGGGCGTACGACTTTGTGCTTGGCTAACATCGTTAGACTGAGGTGAGTAATGAGCAGTCATTTAATGAACGATGTTTCACATTCTCCCTCTCTATGAATAAGTCTAGTTGGACCTAAGACTGTAAATTGCATATCCACTGGATATGCAAATAACAGTAGTGCTTATCCCCTCTTGGAGTCAAAGAATGCAGAATTCTTTGAAGATAACTTTCCTTGAGAAGGGAAAAAGAAGTAATTGCTCGAGGTTAACAAGAACCCGCGAGTGCCTGACTGTCCAGAACCAGACGTTCCAGAGCTACAGGACTCTAAAGTTGTTGATTATCCGAAACTTAATATTCCAGATCTACAGAACTCAGGGATTTTAGATGTTGAACCGAGATAGAGCAAAGAGGGGACAAAGACTTGTTCCAGGCCTTCTAACTTGTATGGTTTAGAACGAACCATGGAAAATTAATAGAGAATTGTCATCTCCAGAAGCGCTGCTTTGGAAAGAAGCTACAGAAAGAGAAATAGATTCCATCATATAGAACCATACTTATGTAATGGTTGATCTTCCTCCGAGAAAAAAACCTTTGGGTTGTGAAAGTGGATACTCAAAAGTGAGTACAAAGTAAATGGATCTACTGACGAGTATAAGGCCTCGACTAGTTGTACATGTGCTCTCCTGTGGAATAACTTAACATCCAGGGCCATTGCAGTCTTGCATGGCATGGATGTTGAAATAACCTTCATAACCGGGGAGTTAGAAGGGGAGGATCAGAGTTGGTTTCTGGACTGTTGGGCTTCTTCCTGAACTTTCATTTTGGTCCCTGAAATATTTACATTTTGGTCCTGGAAGTTTCAGATAAAACAGAAATAATGAATCTGACAACAAAAACATTGACTCTGAAGTTAGAAAGCCAACAGTTGGAAAAACCAACAGTCTGAAAGTGGAAGTCATATTGAAACAAAAGTCATGAAAGGTGTGTGTATCACAGATGACATCTTAGGAATTGGGATTTCTAAGACATCTAACGGACTGGTCTAACTCCAAACTCAGTTGTGACAGTCTCGTTGAAGCCACCAATGGATATGAATCATATAACTGATTGGAATCATGGTTCACCCATATACAAGGAGTGATATGTGCAGGTCACATGTAGTTCAATGTATTGTACACACTACAACAGACCTGGTATCGGCCTACAAAGCAGATAAGTTGAACTAAGGTTCACTCGTAATTCTAGAAATGATCGATAGAAGGCGTTAAGTCAGATATGACAATATCTGAAATATTCGTGTATCTACGGATTATGGTATTCTGGATGTCCAGCGGTTCTGGGAGAACACAGTGATGGAAACTAGATATCAGATATGAAGAACACCAAAGCCACAAGTAAATGTGTATGGTGGGTATTGGAAAATCCTCTAAGCAACTTGCATCGGCCGATTCATGATGGAATCGGAGTTTATCGCTTTAAACAAAGCATGAAGGAAGTTGAGTAACTTCACGATTCCTTAGAGGATGTCCCTTATTGGGAGAAACCCGTGCCTTCAACATTTATACACTGTGGCTAGCCGGTCGGCTTCAGGAAGGGCACGAATGATGGCGTTTGGACATATCTGTCGGATCTGTCGAAGACATGAGACCGTACGACAGTTGATCATCATGGGTGTCCCTTCCTTGATTACTAATCAAAGGATATAACGGACCCTTTAACTAAGGGACTACCGGAAGGTCAAGCATTCTGCCTGTCTAGGGGAATGGGCTTAAAAAACCCAAACAATATGAACCTTTGTCGTGGTAACCCAACCATACTGACTGGAGATCCTAAGAATTTGGTTCAATGGGAAAACTAAGCTGCAAAAGGTTCAGTTGAGCGCTTTGGTGGAAGCAATAGCACTTCGGATTATGATTTCTGTTTAAGAAACATGAATCCAAAGCCATTCCCGTGATAGACATTAAAGTGCTACCTGCATGGTGGGTAAAGTTTAAGCTTCCAAACCTTTAACGATCCTCAAACGGTTGAGGTTAAGGTTGGGGAAACTTTTAATGATTCCTAACACTTATGAAGTGGGGTATAGAAGGATACCTTGTAGGAGATCACCTATTTAAGTAAGAGGACAGACCGTCTCAAAGGAACTCACTTAAGAATCCAAATGTGTCCACGGCCACAACGGACAGAACAAAAGAAGAAACGAATAAAGAGGAGTTATTGTGTTGGTACCATTGTCTTGGCTTACATTAAACACTAATGGTTCAAGACATCACGTTCACCGCGCAGTAAGTAAGTCTGATGGCATTCAACTAGGGAAGGTTCAAAGTGGAAGCTACCTCTCCTGATGCAATATCTTTTCGCTGAAAGATTGCTAAAAGTAGTCACCTTGTGTGTGCGCCAAAATCTCTTTCAAGAGGGGATTGTTGGAAATTTACTAATATGGAATTAAGTTTATCCCGTTATTTATGACTCAAACAATTGGGACCCGCACGTCAAAAATATCATTTCCACACACATGCAATCTTAGTGCCAAGTATCGTAAATTTCGTTAATGAAAGAGATATTGGTACGTAAGTGAAATGTTTGAGACATAGAATGATGGATGGTTATTGGATAAATAACAAGTGTTCCACGTTGGTAAACGAAGGAAGGATTGTGCAAGGTGTAAGATGGAATGGGTCGGAAAGGGTCGCGGAGCCGAGAAGGGCCGCGATGCCTCTCGGATGGGACCGTAGAGCCGCGACGCCCCACTTGCAGCGCCGCGACGCTAATTCCCATTTTAGTCTCTGGAGCCCCGACGCTAAATGATGCAGCACCACGATACTTCCCAGACAGTGAGTGCTCGACGGAAGTCCAAAATTTTGGCTGATTATAGAGAGGTTTTGGAGCATTAACTTGGCAGTTTTTCCTCCATAACTCAGCCATTATTTGGCTGCATTAGTTGGTGGTTTAAATGGCCATTACATGACATTTAAATGACCATTACATGGGCACTTGAAGGGACCATCTTGCACACCTATAAATTGAGGCCTTGGCTCAATTCTATAGAGGATCATGAATAGAAAAATAAGTTAACAACACCACAAAGAGATCAGATTTTACTGATATCACTCATTCTCTTAGCAATCTTCATTATTCGTGTTCTTCGCTGAGATCATTTGTGTAGGCTTTGCACACTTGATAGTTTGTTGTTTCATCTTGGGCGACTATTGTCCACACTTCCGTAAAGCCTATATATGGGGGCAATCTTGTCTTAAAGACAAAGAGTCATCTCTCGACTTAGTCGGTGGTGTTGTGTTTATCTAATTGGTTGCTAAGTGTTTCAGGTGTTAACTCAACAGACGAAGAACTCTAACCGTTCATATTCTCAGTGGATCTACAAGCCACAGGAGTAGTAGTTCATGTTCTTATATTCCGAATACAAGCTCTATATTTGAAGTTTCATTCAAGATCAAGATATTGACAACTTGTTGTTGTCCTAATTGTTGTTTATCCTTTCGATCACTGTAATAGTTATTTACTATTCATATTGTTGCTTTACATATTCCAACAATAATTACTCAAATAAAAACTCACTTAGTATTATTCAGATGATCAAAACTTGAGTTTGTTGTGGTTATAAAGCACGATTATAGACTAAAAATTAAAGACAATTGACAACGAAAGAAAAAGATACTATTAATATGGAAACAGATGCAAGATTTCAGCAATTAGTTTTGATTCATTTTATCATTCTCTTAAAATATTTGTTGAGTCTTTCGAATTCAGTAAGCAATTAGTTTACTCAATAATCTATTAAAACTCTTTCGATTATTTATTCAGATTCTACAAATTAAACTAATGAAGGCCCTAAGAATGTTCAAGAACTATGGATAGAAATAAATATTCAGACGACTCCTAAAGCACGTTTTGAAGTGACTTTTGACCTAGGGAGCATTGGAGGCGCGTAGAAGAGTTCAGACACCCAAATTCATTACCTTCCATCACGATTCGATTCAATACGAAAGTTTGGATCAATCGTCGATTGTAATGTTTTCTAGTTCTATTTCTTCTATGTTCTTTTATTCTATTATGGAGTAGTTTTCTAATTGGTTTTGACAGAAATGATCTATTGATTGACGTTTTTAGATTCAATTTTTATTTTATTATTTGAATTCGTTAGTGGAGTTTTGAATTGAATTACAAAGTTATTTACTATTTATTTAACCAAAAAAAATAGTTGTTGGCATGTGACCAGGAAGTCATGGGTTCAAGCCGTGGAAATAACCTCTAGAAGAAATGCAAGGTAAGGCTACATAGAACAGACCCTTGTGGTCCGACCCTTCCCGAGACCTCGCACATAGCGGGAGCTTAGTGCACCGGGCTGCCTTTTTTAAAAAAAAAAAAGAAATAGTTGGTGACTATCTTTGCAGTATTTTGTTTGGTTTTAGTTGGTGATTCTTCTAAGTAATCGAAAGAGCTTCTTGAGTTATTGGTTGAACCAATAGAGGAAAATACTCGATAGATGTTTTCCTTTAGACTACACCCTTAATGTTTTCTTGCATTCACAGGGCTTTTCATTAGTCTTGAATTCATGGATAGTAGTTCTAATTGATTATTGAGATATTCTTGGATGCTTTAATCGCAAGAAGAAGTGTGTGAATTATCTTAATATATATCTTGCTCTTGATTGAATAATTCTATTGAGTAATCGAATGGGACTCTTCAATAAGCGCTTCGCTACTAAAAATAGTATAGTTTAAGACCGTCTCCGTAAATATTGGTACAAATAATTACTCAAATAAAAACTTACTTAGTATTATTCAGGTGATCAAAACTTGAGTTTGTTGTGGTTATAAGCCATGATTATAGACTACAAATTAAAGACAATTGACAACGAAAGCAAAAGATACTATTAATATGAGAAGTAAGGGCAGTAGACAAAACAGATGCAAGATTTCAGCAATTAGTTTTGATTCGTTTTATCATTCTCTTCAAGTATTTATTGAGTCTTTCGAATTCAATAAGTAATTAGTTTACTCAAGAATCTAATAAAACTCTTCCGATTATTTATTCAGATTCTACAAATTAAACTAATGCAAGCCCTGAGAATGTTCAAGAACTATGGATAGAAATAGATCTTCAATTGACTTCTTAAGAATACCGTCAGCTAATAACCCAAGATAAATTATTGAAGAGTCTCATTCGATTACTCAACAAAATTATTCAATCAAGAGCTAAATCGAGATATATATATATATATATATATATATATATATATATATATATATATATATATATATATATATATAATTCACAAAACACTTCTTCTTGCGATTGAAGCATCGAAGAATATCTCAATAATCAATTAGAACTACTATCCATGAATTCAAGACTAATGAAAAGCCCTGTGAATGTAAGAAAACATTAAGGGTTTAGTCTAAAGGAAAACATCTATCGAATATTTTCCTCTCTTGGTTCAACCAATAACTCAAGAAGCTCTTTCGATTACTTAGAAGAATCACCAATTAAAACGAAACAAAATACTGCAAAGATATTCAACAAACTATTTCTCTTTCGATGAAATAAAATAATAAATAACTTTGCAATTCAATTCAAAACTCCATTAATAAATTCAAACAATAAAACAAGAATTGAATCTAAAAACGTCAATCAACACATCATGTCTGTCAAAACCCTTTTAAAAAATTACTTCATAATAGAATAAAAGAACATAAAAGAAATAGAAATAGACAATATTACAACCGACGATTGATTTAAACTTTCGTATTGAATCAAATCGGGATGGAAAGTAATGAATCCGGGTGTCTGAACTCTTCTACGCGCCTCTAATGCTCCCTAGGTAAAAAATCCCTTCAAAAATGTATTTGAGTGTAATTATAGAATAACCCAAAAAGTTCCGAGACCAAAATACCCTTAAAAATTCAGAAATCTGAAATTGCCAAAAACTGGCTTGCTGCGTTGCGCAGGGCGTCACGCTAGGCGACACGTTAGGCATAATCTTCAGAAACTTTGATTTTTAGCAACCTGTAGGAAAATGGGTAGGCGTGACGCGCAGGGCGTAGCGCCAAGCTTGTTTCATGATGTCGTCCATTTTTTTCAAATTTTTTATAGGCATACTCGGTCCTTGAACCCCGAACTTGATCCCGATTTATTCATTAGACTTCTACTCAGACTTCGAAGTGTCAGAACCTCCATTTAAGATCCAAAATGTGTGTTTGCTCAGAAACAAGTCCTACACAAGAAAACACATGTAATAAGTATAAAAATACTAACATTATATCTCAAACATGATTAAATGGTAGAAAATAAAAGGCGAATTATAGGTAAAAATATTTGTTTTTAGACTACCATCAACACCCCACACATAAAGCATTGCTCGTCCTCGAGCAATCAAACTACACTCAAATGAAAGATGACCTTTTCAAATGACTATTCCTAACTTGTCATGCTAAGACTATTTAAAATAAATATAACATACGTCCGTAATCATCGAGCCTCATGACTCAACTCAAAAGCATCAATATTTTTTTTATAATATGCTCATTTACTCCATCAGAGAAGCCAAGGAATATCACTTATCCTTCGCAAATCTTGTGTCCCTCACACAAATAACAGGAATAGTCCCACACACATAAAATTCTAGAACAATCAGGGACCCAAAATAGAAAGAATTTACGCTCTCACTCAGAAACAAAGTTCATGTGCCACAAAAGATGTACCATAAGATTGCCCTTGGTGTACTACTCCACTAATTCAAGCTCATTCAGTCTAAGATCAAATAGGACTTAATTTGGTTGTAATGTAAGCTGAGGACGGGTAGGATACATATGGATAGTAGTGAGTACACCTCCCTAAGAACTTTAATACATACAATTTCACAGTTCAAACTCCACACTAGTGTTGAACAACCTTTCTGACCCTTGAAAGTACTAGCACCAAGTTCCCATTTTCTTTAAGCACAAATAAAGCAAGAATCACCACTAGTAAGGATTTGTTTTGCGAACATTTTCTTTTTCTTTTTGGTTTTCACTCCTTTTTAGAGGATCTCTAATTTCTTTTTTCATGGTCACCTTTCTCCATTTTTCTTAACTTCCACTCAAAAGCCAAACCAAACCTCCATTAGCTTTTAAAAAAAAATCTTTTAATAATATCAAGTGCTCACGGGAGGTTAAGGGTTCAAAAAGATAAATCAAATCAAAAGGGCTAGGCTTGTAGTGTGGTTGTCAAAGAAATAAGATCACAAGCTCAACGAGGCTTACTAGGATACGTGCAATTAGGTGGGTCAAAAGCATATATGGCTCAACAAAGAAACACCTATATCACTTTCTACACTGATTAAGATTTTCATTTTGCTTTGCACACACTCGGGGCAAGTTCTAGACATCAAATGACATACACAGAATATCAACAAAAAACCTCACACACACATTGCCACACGACTCACTCAAGACAGAATTCCTGGACATTCGCCTAGGACATATTGAGACAATAATTATTTCTAGTACTTATACATGAGTTGAAACGTGAGCCTAGGCGTCACAGATAAGACACTCATTATTCTCAAGGAATAGACAAAATTTAGGAAGAACCCTATAATTCACACAAAATCATTAAATTCTTTACTCCTTAAAAAATTAACTACACCCAATTAAAAAAATCAACCCTCAGAAAAGAACCGCGGCACAAAGAAAAACCAAGGGGTTATTGCCAAAAAATAAAATTAAGACCCCCCCCAAAAATAATAATAATAACAAACACATATTTACATTTTCACCCCACATTTTAAATTATGTCATGTCCTCATGACACTTAATTAAAAGATAAGAGGTAAGGATACTCCTCTAGATTTTTTTCTTCTTCGGGAACTTATTAACTCAACCCTTAATTCTGAACGTATTCCTTATTTTTGCTCTTTGGGGTTCTTTATAAAACTCATTAGGCCAAATTATCCTGTGAATAAATGTAAGACCCACTCTTTCATTCTTTCTTGGCCTCATTTTGAGTTGTGTATTGTTCCGGCAGGATGATCCTCAACTTGTACTTGTATTCTTTTGCATGATCAATTCATGCATCTTCCAAAAAATCTTCAAAAATAAAATTTGCATGGTCAAAGTTAGAATAAGAAAAGAAAGAAGAAAAGCCATGATAATATTTTTCCTGTGTGTCCAAGATCATTTGTTTCTCATTCTCCTCTAATGAAGGTTGTAAACGTGGAAGAGTGGATGAGGTTTTGAACTCTTCTTCTATTGCTTCACAATCAACCAAAGCATGATCCTCCTAAATCATCTCGATCGAATCAGAGTCTTCTTGTAAAGTAGCAACTTCTCTCCCTAAATGCTCATCCTCTTGTGTAGGCTCATTTTTACATGGTGCCTCCTCTATATATTCACCATCACAATACAGTAAGCTTTTTGACAACATACTTACAATTTGACTCATTTATGTTGTTAGGTTCTCAATGGCTACATCATTTTGTATAAATCTCTCATCAACACATTTTATGAACTTAAACATAAGCTCTTCTAAGCTACCCTTCTGTCTTCGCTCTCATTCCAGTCATAATTAAGATATTCATTATGTTAAGAGTTAAATTGTGCTCATATGAAACATCCTTCCTGTAAGCACTAGAAAAAGAGTGACACTTTTCGTAAGATGAGCCACAAGAGGAATACTTACCTGCTTGATAATCAAACCATTGATGATTTCCACTACATTTGAAACAAATAGCAAATTTTTGAGAAGATTCAGTTGCTAACTTTTCAATTGTTTTTCTTGGCACATTGTGCTCCATTTTTAAGCACTTCGAGTTCAATCCTCAAGAATGTTTTCTTCAAACTTTCCTCCCTAGCACTTGTCTGGTACTACCAAAGAAATCTTGAAGACTAGTTAAATTAAACAAACAAACAAAGAAATAAATAAAAAATTAAATCTAAAAAGAAATAACTATTTTTAATTTTTTTATTATTTATGCAAAAAAAAAACTTGAATTAATACACAAGATTATAGTTGAATATTATTTGTTGCCAATCCCCGGCAACGGCGCCAAAATTTGACGAACGCAAAACACAGTATAACTTATGCGCTTCTCTAGTCAAAAGTAGTGTAGTTTAAGATCATCTCCATATTGATTGGTACAAATATTTACTTCAATAAAAATTCACTTAGTATTATTCAGGTGATCAAAACTTGAGTTTGTTGTGGTTATAAACCACGATTATAGACTACAACTTAAAGACAATTGACAACGAAAACAACATATACTATTAATAAGAAGGACAGTAGATAAAACAGATGCAAGATTTCAGCAATTAGTTTCGATTTGTTTTATCATTCTCTTCAAATATTTATTTGAGTCTTTCGAATTCAATAAGTTTTTAGTTTACTCAAGAATCTAATAAAACTCTTCCGATTATTTATTCAGATTCTACAAATTAAACTAATGCAAGCCGTGACCATGTTCAAGAACTATGGATATAAATATATCTTCACACTACTTCTCACGAATATTCTCAGCTAATAACCCTAGACAAATTATTGAACAGTCTCTTTCGATTACTCAACAAAATCATTCAATCAAGAACTAAATCAGATAAATATTAAGATAATTTACAAAACACTTCTTCTTGTGATTATAGCATCCAAGAATATCTCAATAATCAATTAGAACTATTATCCAATGAATTCAAGACTAATGAATAGCCCTGTGAATGCAAGAAAATGTTAATGGTTTAGTCTAAAGGAAAACATCTCTCGGATATTTTCCTCTCTTGGTTCAATCGATAACTCAAGAAGCTCTTTCAATTAGAAGAATCACAAATTAAAATAAAATAAAATATAGCAAAGATATTCACCAAACTATTACTCTTTCGATTAAATAAAATAGTAAATAGCTTTGCAATTCAATTCAAAACTCCATTAACGAATTCAAACAATAAAATAAGAATTGAATCTAAAAATGTCAATCAACACATCATGTCTGTCAAAACTCTATTAGAAAACTACTCCATAATAGAATAAAAGAACATAGAAGAAATAGAATTAGAAAACATTACAACCGACGATTGACCCAAACTTTCCTATTGAATCGAATCGTTATAGAAGGTAACGAATTCGAGCGTCCGAACTCTGCTACGCGCGTCCAACGCTCCCTAGATCAAAAGTCCCTTCAAAAACATATTTTGGGTGTATTTATAGAATATCCCAAAAGTGTCCGGACCATAATACCCTTAAAAATTCAGAAAATTGAAATTGGCAAAAAATGGCCTATCGTGCCGTGCAGGGCATTGCGCCAACCAACGCGGCAGGCATATTCTTCAGAAACTTTAATTTTTAGCAACCTGGAGAAAAAATGGGTAGGCGCGACGCACAGGGCGTAGCACCAAGCTTGTTTCACGATGTCGTCCGTTTTCTTCAATTTTTTTACATGCATTCTTGGTCCTTGAACCCCGAACTTGATCCTGATTTATTCGTTGAACTTTTACTCAGACTTCGAAGTGTCAAAACCTCCATTTAAGATCCAAAAGTGCGTGTTTGCTCGGAAACAAGTCCTATACAAGAAAACACATGTAATAAGTATAAAATACTAACATTATAGCTCAAACATGATTAAACTATAGCAAATAAAAGACAAATTGTAGCTAAAATATGTGTTTTTAGACTACCATCAGTAACACTTTAAAGTATGATTGTTATACATACTCTTCTTGTGATGAGCATAATAGTAAAGACTGTAATTATGAGTAATATAATGATGAGAAAATTACTAGAGGATATTTTGTTCAATTTCTTACTATGCTTCTATTTCTAAACAAGAGAGTGATAGTAGTTCTTATATTTATTTTGTTGGAGAAGGTGGTGGTATATGTGGAAAGAAGTTGAAAGTGTGTTTGACATGATTTAGGAGAAAAAATTGAGCTTTTATGAGTAAAATATTACTTCATTTGAGATACTCAAACAAGATATTTAGATTAAACTATTTTTATTTAAAAGTGAAATTGAAATATAAATAAATTTATAAAATAAACATTGATTTGCAAATAATGTGTGTCAAAATGCCTTTATAACTCAAGCAAATATTCTTGAAGTATGCATATGACAAAATTCAACATTTTGCAATACAAATTTTATAATAATGATATGAGATAAAAGTTCAATGCACGTTCAAATATAAGCTTTCATCAGCTTGCTGTAAGATTAACTTAATGCTGACATGATCTTGAACATGATAATTTTACATAGAAACGTTACAAAAAAGTATCTGAGGCAGAAGACATTATCGCGAGCGAAAGCGTTAACTGAAATTGATTTATACCCCTTTGCCCTAGCCTTACGTTACCACAGTCATAAAAAGATGTAGAGAATATATTGTAACGCTATTGGGTGGAGGGAGGACCAACTAATAGAAGTTGTGACTTAATCCAGTACGTCCATCAAGTAACCGATCTAACGGCGAGATTTATTCTTCATTAAATATTAATTATGTGCATTATATTAATTGGGCCACACATTAGAATAAAATTCTAACACTTTCTTCAACAGAAAACTGGATATAATAAACTCACATAAAGGAATTGCCTGAAAGTATATTTATGTCCTAGAGACAATCTGTATTAGGACAAATGTACTTTATACACATTCGTATTATTATTAATGGAGATTAATATTTTGGCATTTGCAATTATTGAATAATTATTTGATTGTTTGTAATTATTCATTAATGTGCATTCCTTGAGATTACGTTGTCATTATAGAGTGAGATATTCATGATAGAGCGTAACTCTTAAAATAGCATCGACTAATGATCATCGAGAATGGGATATCGATGATATGTGATAAGTTGACATGTGGTCTGCATCACATCCTTAGAGGATGTAGTATGTCTCACCTGCTACGAGTAATTGCTACTCGTGATGGACACATGTATACTTTAGAAGTATTGGTATACCATGTTGATATATTGTTTGTTATGCTTGTCTAAAGCATGATCAGCGTGTGGGAGATTGAAGTCCTTAGACTTGAGGTCAATATGCGCCTTGTCTACAAAGTAATGTACTTTGATCCTGTCCTAAGCTCAAATGCCTTATAGGTTCAGATACGACTTGTATTGAGTACATTACGATGTGGATTGAAGGTGGTAGTTGAGCCAAGATTAGGATTCATTCCTCGAATGTATATTCAAGAGAACACTCGGATTCTCAGTGATATTAGGTTGACTAAGTCATTGGCCAACACAATAGACGTACTTAGAATATGGTATAGTTGTCAACTAATATAGATGAGATACAATGATTAAGCCATTTGGATAGACACTTGAGAAATCCTAAGCTTGATCGGGTGTGTCGTGAATGAAAGGATTTTGTCTTACCACAGAAAGGTTAAGTTTACTGGATTCGCGTAAACGTACTTCACATATTGAGTTCGTCTTCCGGCACCGTCTAGGAGTTTCGTGTAGACCTTAATTTGATTAATGTCGATATGAGAAGGCATGTAGGGTCACACTATGTCGATTGTCCATTTCGATCTAAGGATGTATTGAGAGAGTAATTAAATGTTCGATTTGGAATCGAGATATTTAAATGAATAATGATTATTTTAATTAAGTCAAAATTGGATTTTTGGATTTAATTAAGAATGAACGGAAAATAAATCGAGACAGTGCAGGTGCACGTCGAGCGCCGCGACACCCATACCCTAGGGCCGCGGCGCCTCTACATCGATTTTTGGGCCAGGACCAAGCTCAAACCCTAATCCGGTTTTGACCTAATTTCCAACTATAAATAGAGGCATTCCCTTTCATTATTCACACACTATTTCTGAAAAACATTCTAAGCCTTAGAGACTTAGAATCAAATACTCTTGAACCTCTGCCGGATTTCCTAGCTTTTCGAAAGAGAAATACATTGAAGCTTGGAGCTTGCAATTGGAAGGACAATCGCGTGTGCACCTCACAGTTGATAAACATTCCAAATTATTATAACTTGTAAGTAAATGTTTTATGTTACAAGTTTAATTGTTGTATAACCATACCAGAAATATTATTGGGGTAAGTAAGAAACAAAACTTTTAAACTTCCGTTGTGCCTTACTTATGTGTTTTGAACCCAATAAAATCCTACAGTGGTATCAAGAGCTCAAGCTGGTTCAATGGTTATATAACAATTGAATAGAATAATAATATGGGTTAAACATAAAATTGGATTAAAATGAGGTTTCTTGAAATATATCTTGAACAAATGTTGACCTTTAATATCACCCTAAATTATCTCCTATGCTAACTCGGGGAAGTCATTCCGCTCTAACTCGAACTAAGCCAAAGTGTGTTGCCCGGCTCATTGCATGGTGCACGGCTAAGAACGAGTAAGAACGGATGATGGTCGATATGGGCGTTATTGATAATAGTGGGTGATGATAAAGGACTTGTGATTTGATCCCTAAATTGGATTTAGGGGTCGAACGATTTTGAAAAATCAATACAGAAATGTTTGTGAGGACATCGGCGCTGTGGCCCTATGGTAGGGCGCCGCGGCCCTATGGTAGGGCGCCGCGGCGCTTGCTAAGGTTTCAAGGCGGCGTCGCGGCTCCATGGTGTAGCGTCGCGGCCCTAATGCTTCATTTTTTAAGTTCCAGACTTTTTGGACATTAGGCGTCGCAGCCCCATAGTGGAGCGTCGCGACTCTATAGTGGAGTGCCGCGGCTCTAATGCATTGGAGAAGCAGAAATTCGGTTTCTGCCTCACTAGCGCCGCAACCCTAATGATTAGAGTCACGGCCCCGACGGTCGGATTTTTTTTTTGTTCGGAATGTTTAACCCATGATTATTATTATACAGTATATTTGATAAGAATACTGTTTATGTGCTAAATGTCAAATTGTTTGACATTTAAATTACTAGAATAGCGTCCGCTATAACTGTCTGGGCAGGCGGCGTCTGATGTTTGATTAAACCATCTTATATCATGCATATTGGGTTGACAGTTCCCAACTATATGTGTCATTAGTTTGCATGATGTTAAGATGTCATATTGGATATGGCGTAAAAGAGTTGATCTTGGTTAAAACCCTGAATAATATTTCCCAAAAATTTAATACAAGTCTCATTTAAATGAACGCGTCGTCCGTTATAATTGATTGTAGTGCAAAATCTTTTTCGGCGAGATGAGTATTTATGCCACAACATTTGCTCTAAGTCTACGAGGACTCAGACTCTTTCATAGATGCATGTTAAATGTAGAAGTGGGTGATAAACCTTCATGAGTATTTACACCACAATGTTTGCTCTATGAGGCAAAACTCACTTAGATACATAATTGCAGTCGCATAACGGGGTTGACTTGCTAGGATGTCTTGGCACCACAGTGTCGGACAAGCCAAGGGATACAGATTGATTGTTTAGAACATTCGGTCAAACATGAGTTACAAATTATTTGTAATTGGTTTAGAGACCTACAAGGTTGTGCTACTGAAGTTATCAGCCACAGCAAATGCGGAGATAGCATGAACCTGGATCATGGCCCATTATGACCATATTTGATATGAGTCTGTATTCTTCCATGGGGTCGAAGAGTATGTTAAAATAGTGGGAGCTAGTTAAACTAAAGGTCATGTTAATTAGTTAACGAATGTGTTCACTAGAAATTATATTAGAGTTTAATTTCAAGTCTATTTGTTTCTTCAGTCGTATAAAATGTCAAATCTATCGCTGAAAATGTTGGTTGAGACAAACAAGTTGACTGGATCAAATTACCCTGACTGGTTAAGAAATCAGTGATTGGTGTTAAAACTAGAAATAATTGAGTATGTGTTAGACACAGTATTCCCCACAGTCCCTGCTGAAAACTCTGATGAGTATGCCATGTTTGACAAGGTGGCTTATCAGAAACGTTTGAATGATGCTATCTTGGCAAAATGTATAATGTTGTCTTCCATGACTATGGAGTTACAGAGGCAACATGTACTTTATACACAATGTACTTTATGTACATTTATGTCCTAAAGACAATCTGTATTAGGAAAAATGTACTTTATACACATTCATATTATTATTAATGGAGATTAACATTCTGGCATTTGCAATTATTGAATTATTATTTGATTGTTTGTAATTATTCATTAATGTGTATCCCTTGAGCTTACGTTGTCATTAATAGAGTGAGATATTCATGATAGAGCGTAACTCTTAAAATAGCCTCGACTAATGATCATCGAGAATGGGATATCAATGATATGTGATAAGTCGACATGTGGTCTGCATCACATCCTTAGAGGATGTAGTATATCTCACCTGCTATGATTAATGGCTACTCGTGATGGACACATGGATACTTTGGAAGTATTGGTATACCCTGCTGATATATTATTTGTTATACTTGTCTAAAGTATGATCAGCGTGTGGGAGATAGAAGTCCTTAGACTTGAGGTCAATACGCGCCTTGTCTACAAAGTAATGTACTTTGATTCCGTCCTAAGCTCAAATGCCTTATAGGTTGAGATACGGCTTGTATTGGGTACATTACGATGTGGATTGAAGGGGGTATTTGAGACAAGATTAGGATTCATTCCTCGAATGTATATTCAAGAGAACACTCGGATTCTCTGTGATATTAGGTTGACTAAGTCATTGGCCAACGTAATAGACGTATTTAGAATATGGTCTAGTTCTCTACTAATATAGATGAGATACAATGATTAAGCCATTTGGATAGACACTTGACAAATCCTAAGCTTGATCGGGTGTGTCGTGAATGAAATGATTTTATCTTACCACAGAAATGTTAAGTTTACTGGATTCGCGTAAACGTACTTCACATATTGAGTTCGTCTTCCGGCGCCGTCTAGGAGTTCCGCATAGACCTTAATTTGACTAATGTCGATATGAGAAGGCATGTAGGGTAACACTATATCTATTGTCTGTTTCGATCTAAGGATGTATTGAGAGAGTAATTAAATGTTCGATTAGGAATCGAGATATTTAAATGAATAATGATTATTTTAATTAAGTCAAAATTGGATTTTGGATTTAATTAATAATGCACGGAAAATAAATCGAGACAGTGCAGGTGCACGTCGAGCGCCGTGACGCCCATACCCTTGGGCCACAGCCCTGTGCAAGAGCACGTCGAGCACCGCGTCACCCATACCCTAGGGCCGCGGTGCCTCTGTATCAATTTTTGGGCTAGGCCCAAGCTCAACCCCTAATTCGGTTTTGACCTAATTTCCAACTATAAATAGAGGCATTCCCTTTCATTATTCACACACCATTTCTGAAAAACATTCTAAGCCTTAGAGACTTAGAATCAAATACTCTTGAACCTCTGCCAGATTTCCTAGCTTTCTGAAGGAGAAATACATTGAAGCTTGGAGCTTGCAATTGGAAGGACAATCACGTGTGCACCTCACAGTTGATAAAGATTCCAGATTATTATAACTTGTAAGTAAATGTTTTATGTTACAAGTTTCATTATTGTATAACCATACCAGAAATTATTATTGGTGTAAGTAAGAAACAAAACTTTTAAACTTTTGTTGTGCCTTACTTATGTGCTTTGTACCCAACAAAACCTTACATTGCCTACTGCTGACAAAGTGATTATATAAAAGGGAACAACCAATCCCCAACTTGCTCATACAAGATCAAACTTTAAACACAGTAGACCACATTATAAATATTGAGAATCATTGAGAGCATTTAATCCATTCAGATATTCACAAGTCTTTCCACAAAACTATTTTTCATATATTTACAAATACATTTGACTTGGTGAAGAAAACCCAATAAGATTCGTTTACTAATGTACTAAACCATGAGTACATGAGTTTTCAGAAATACCATTTTCCCAAACGCAAGCCTACTGAAGTCCTGTGCAGCCAAAAATATAACTTCTTCAAAAGCATATGCAAACATACAAGAAATCACTGCAAAATACCAGCAAAGCAGTGCCAAGAGACGAGTATTAGCGAATATTCTCCGTGTTAAATATACACAATATACACACAATATACACGTGTATATTATGTATAATTGGCTCTCGGATTCCCCTTGTACCGTGTAGGATTAGTAGTATTTTAGTATCCTCATTTAGGTAATTGTAATGTAATTAGTATTGTACACTTACCATGATATTTGTATTATCATAAATGTATAGTTAGTATCCAAGTAGAATAAGGTTTTATAACTAGAATAAGAATAAGATTCTCCTATTATTTTAATATGTGACTTGTATATACAACCTTTCAATCAATGAAAATAATCAAGGGATTATTTCTTTCACTCCGGATATTCACAGTATATTTTGTAATTATGATAGGTGTATATTTTTAGGTAACTTAGGATTCTTATTTTATTAGGAATCAACCTCTGTACAACTATATATATTGTGATTAATGAAAGGAATCCCGAAGGGAAATTATTCCAATCTTACATGGTATCATGAGCCAAACCCTAATCCCTACTCTTTTCTTTCTCCCAGGCCGCCGACCACCATCCAAAGTCTTCTCCCTTCCTCTCAGCCGATGGCAACACCATTGCCACGATGTCTCGCCCTACTTTCCCCCACCAATTCCGGTTCTTCCACTGGCACTTTTGACAACCCCCCTCAACGTTCATCGTCTTCTTTTCATCCGGCATTCGCCGTTACCAACATCAAGAGTTTTATCCCTATAATTCTTGACCAAGAAGACTGTCAATATTCCATGTGGATAGAACTGTTCTATATTCATGCTTGTGCGTACAATGTGCTAGATCATATTGATGATTATGTTCTTCGTCCCACCGATGTTGCAGACTCGACATGGCGTCGCTTTGAGGCCATCGTCAAACAGTGGTTATACATCACCATCTCAAAGGATTTATTGTGTACTATCATGAAAACATGTGCTACGGCACGTGAACTCTGGGTACGATTAGAAGAATTTTTCAAGATAATAAAAATACTCAGATCGTGTATTTGGAAGAGCAATTTAACAATACGCGTCTCGAGAATTTTACCAACATGTCCGAATATTGTAAATAACAGAAACTCATAGCCGACCAACTTTCCAATGTAGGGACATCTGTTTTAGAAACCAAGATGGTACTTCAACTAGTTGTTGGTTTAACGAAAGGTGAATATGATACACTTGCGACAATGATTCAATAGGCCGACCTACTACCAAGTTTTAACAAAGCGCGTTCACAACTTTTGTTGGAAGAGACCCGCCGTACTAAACAAGAGGAGCACAATCAGAAGGTATTAACCATTGAAAGCATAACACCACCGACGACCAACACCACCCAGCCACCACCGCCAGACCACCAGCAGCAGTAGTCCCGCGGCGACGGACATGGCGGCAGAGGTCATGGTAGCAACAACAAAGGGAAGGGCCGCGACAAGGGCCAAATGAACCAACAGCCAGGCCCAAACCCTGCTCCCTACTTTCAGTGGGCTGGACAACCCTCTTGGCCCAATACCAGGAACTGGGCCTCGCCTGCATGCCCCTACCCAACATCAGGGGCCCAATTCCAGCAAGGTTGGCAGCCAGGCCTCTTGGGCTACGCCCCAGCCAACCGGCAGGCCCACCAACAACAGGCACATCTGGTTGCAGCCCATCAACACCCGCAAGTCAGCAGCCTGGCCCCCACCGATTTGGGCCAGGCTTTCAACACCGTGAACCTTCAACAACCCGACGATAATTGGTACATGGACACCGGAGCCACATCTCACATCACCCGGTCGTCAGGTAATTTATCTCAAATGTTTCGGTTATAATGTCCTCAATTTATTACTGTTGGCAATTTTCATCGCATTCCGATTGAAGGTTACGGTAACAGACATACCAAACATCCCCACCCGCCTTTCTCTCTAAATCACGTCCTTTACACCTCTAACATCATTAAAAACTTAATCTCTGTTAGAGAATTCACTCGCAATAATTCTGTGTCTGTCGAATTTGACCCTTTTGGTTTTTCTGTGAAGGATCTCAATACGGAGAAAATTCTTACACGCTGTAATAGTGTGGGAGACCTCTACCCCTTCACTCAATATTCTGATGTCAGACCGCAATCACCTCTATCCCTTGTGGCTATCTCTCCGTCAACTTGGCACAACATACTCGGACACCCCGGAGACCCTGTTTTAATTTTCTTAAGACTACTAAGCGTATTCAATGTAATAATGGGAAACTTGCCCAACACTATTTTTCTTGCCCACTTGGCAAGCATACTCGTCTTCCATTTATGTCATCCAACAATGTTACTTTTTTTCCTTTTGATATTGTTCATGCTGATTTGTGGACATATCCGGTTGTTAGCTCTTTGGGTCACAAATTTTATCTAGTATTCTTAGATGATTTTCACATTTTGTCTGGATTTACCCACTGAAATTTAAATCTGAAGTCTTTGCCAAGTTCCTTGAATTTAAAAAATTCATTAAAACACAGTTTGAAAAATCTATAAAATCTTTCCAATGTGATAATGGACGTGAATTCAATAATTCGGCATTTCACAATTTTTGCTCTAAACAAGGCATGGTTTTCCATTTTTCCTGTCCCTATACTTCCTCCCAAAATGGAAAGGTTAAACGAATTATACGTACCATCAATAACATGGTTCACACCTTTCTGTTTCATGCCTGTCTTCCACCGCCTTTTTGGGTCTTTGTTGTTAAAATGGTAGAATCCCTCCTTAATATTTTACCCACTAACACTCTTCAAAACAAGACCCCCACCAAAATTTTATACCGTAGGATCCCGTCCTATGACCAACTCAGAATTTTTGGTTGCCTATGCTACCCCAATCTGGCCTCCACTGCCCCTCACAAATTAGCACCATGAACTACGCTCTGTGTCTTCGTTGGTCTCGCATCTAATCATAGGGGTTACCTGTTCTATGACCTGTCCACTCATAAAATCATTATCTCCAACCACGTCATATTTGACGAGACGTGTTTTCCATTTTCCAATCTTCGGAAATTTCAAACCACGGACTACACATTTCTTGATGAGACAGATCTATCCCCGCCAGTCAAATCACTGTTCCAACTTTCGTCCACTGTTCACGCGTCAACGTCATAGGCGCCGGTGGTCTCACCTCCACCAGTGACCATCACCGATGATGTCCATGCACCCCAGAGGTCCCCATCTCACATTCCCACGGTCGAACAACCACCAAACCACCAAACACCCGATCGGTTGTCCAGAAACCCTCTAGCCGGCACCTCACCGACCCACACTCACATCGGAAACATGCAACCACTACCAACGCCTCTACTTCCAAGCTCCACTACCTCGCCACATAACCTACCAACACTGACAACCAACCAATACCCCAACCAGTCTCCTCAACCACCCATCATCGGCGACTTCCAGAAACTGAAATCGACTACTGACCCCGAAACCTAGCTGCCACTGACCACACCCAATATAAACCACACACCACTGCCTACCTATCGTATGGAAACTCATGCCTAACACGGGATTTTCAAACCTAAGGTTCACTTCAACCTCTCCACACAAACCATATCACCCATTCCCAAAAAATCCAAAACTAGCCAAACTAGACCCTAATTGGGATATGACCATGTGTGAGGAATTTAATACTTTAACCAAGCAGATTAGTTGGGATTTGGTACCTAGACCAGACGATGTGAATGTTATCCGGTGTATGTGGCTATTTCATCACAAGTTCAGAGACAATGATGACTTGGAGCAGTATAAGGCAAGACTGGTTGCTAATGGCACTAATCAGCAGGAGGGTATTGATTGTGGTGAGACATTCAGTCCGGTTGTTAAATCGGCTACTATTTATATTGTTCTCAGTATTGCTATGGGCAAGCATTGGCCGATTCATCAACTTGATGTCAAGAATGCATTTCTTCATGGGGATTTGAAAGAAACTGTGTACATGCATCAGCCCCCCGGCTTTGTTTATCCGGCAGTCCTGCAGTATGTATGTCGTCTCAGGAAGTCCTTGTATGGCTTGAAGCAGGCACCCCGCGCTTGGTATGATCGCTTTGCCAGGTATATTATGCAGATCAGATTTATATGTAGCAGGTGTGATAACTCTCTCTTCACTTTTCATCGAGGTAGCAGCACTGCTTATTTGCTATTATATGTGGATGACATTGTTCTTATTGCCTCCTCTGACGGTTTGAAGAATGAAATCATTGCTCTACTCAAAACTGAATTTGCTATGACTTATTTGGGCAAGCTGAGTTATTTCTTGGGTATATCCGTGACCAGATCTGCAGCTACTATGTTTCTGTATCAGCTAAAATATACGGAAGAGATAGTGTACAGGGCTAAGATGGCAAATTGTAAAATTATGCCAACTCCGGTTGACTCGAAATCCAAGCTTAGTGCCAATGATGGTGTGCCAGTTTCTGAGCCCACCCTATATCGTAGTCTTGCAGATACCCTTCATTATCTTACATTCACTAGGCATGATATTGCATATGCCGTTCAGCAGGTGTGTCTGTTTATGCATGCCCCGTGAGAATCCCATTTTGCTGCCCTCAAGCGTATTATCAGATACATTAAGGGCACACTTGACTTTGGACTGCATCTCTACCCCTCTGCACTAACCACGTTGCTCTCCTACACTGATGCAGATTGGGCAGGATGCCCAGACACACGTCGCTCCACCTCGGGCTACTGTGTATTTCTTGGGGATAATCTTATTTCATGGTCCGCCAAGCGGCAGGCCACACTATCCCATTCGAGTGGTGAAGCAAAGTATCGCGGAGTTGCTAATGTCATTGCTGAGATCTGTTGGCTCCGAAATCTTCTTTTGGAGCTCCAGTGTCCACTGCGAAAGGCGTCTATAGTCTACTGTGACAACATATATGTCATCTATATGTCTCACAATCCTGTCCAACATCAGCGAACCAAGCATATCGAGATGGATATTCACTTTGTGCGTGAGAAGGTCGCCCTTAATCAAGTCAAAATATTACACGTGCCTTCCTCCTATCAGTATGCAGATATTTTCACAAAGGGACTACCGAGACAACTATTCATCGACTTCTGATCCAGCCTTAGCGTTCGGCCTCCTTCCGCTCCGACTGATGGGGAGTATTAGCGAATATTCTCCGAATATTCACAGTATATTTTGTAATTATGATAGGTGTATATTTTAGGTAACTTAGGATTCTTATTGTATTAGGAATCAACTTCTGTACAACTATATATATTGTGATTAATGAAAGGAATCCCGAAGGGAAATTATTCCAATCTTATAACAGGAGTTCTAGCTGCTTTTCAAACAAAACTAGGATTATATTGAAAATATGAGTTGAGGTAACTATGGCTATTGCCCGTTGTTCAGGAAGACTATATAACTTCTATGATCCAACAAATGCCTCCAAATGGCGAATATCCACTCACGTAAATTCATGCATTTTTATGCATCACAAAAGAGATTTTATTGGGATAATAAAGATATGACAACTCTGCAGTGAGAAAAAAAATCAGAATTGGAAGATAAAAGAGGAGGCAAACTCAATGAACAGTCTCATATGAATGAAATAGATTCACAGAAATAGGAAGATGCACCAGATAACCTTAACATCCTTAACAAAAATAGCCTAAAAGTTGGAAGAACAATTCCACGGGGTTGCAAATTCAGACTTATCAGCCTATGACACACCATTTTTTGAGATTCTAAAGTAGATCAATCATCAAATATTCAACATTAGTTTTGGCAGCAACAAGCATGGGATCCCTAACAGTTCGATATTCATGAAACAAAAAAATCGACTGATAGCCACACGCTGTAATTAAGAATGGGAGGATTCTTTATCTAGTTACCCTCCAAGCTTTAAGAATTTGCACAAAGATCAAGAAAGATCCTAAAGTTGGTGAAAATCACACATTCCGGCGAATTCACTAGCGAAATCTATCTGGAACCAGGAGCAAATGAATGCCATGGTATAAGTTATAGGTGCAAGTTGGAAATCACTGGGCTCTCCCTTTTGTCATGCAATGGAAGAGAAGGCGAAGAGAGAGAGGTCTGTGATGGTCAAAACAGCAAAAGATAAGGCTAGAGATGAGTGATTTGCTCCTGTCAACTGTCAAACCAGTGACTACAACAAGACGATGTAAATCAAGTAAGGACTCAGAAAGAGAGGTGGATTTTAAAACTCATCCCACTTTTTCAGAATCATGATCATCATCACTATATCACTGAAGAACAAATGCAAAGTGTGCAAAGCTATGTCTTGCAATACTCAATGCACAGCCGTACCAGTTTCCCTCACCTCAAGTTAGCGATAATCATTTTCCTATACTCTTGCCGACAACAGTTGATATCTGAGAAGTAGTTGAATATATAGTTTTCTTGAGTCTTTAACATAGTTAGTTCCTTCGTTGGTAAAAGAGCTGAATATGATGTTTTTGTTCTTATCACGAGGAAAAGAGATCCCAGAATATCCTGCCTCTTGTGCCCTCATTCTCAGCTGTTAATTTTAGTTATAACCTTCTTTGGGTCCTTACTTCATAAATACATCAACAGGCCTTCTAATTTCCCCCTGATATGATAGCATGTTGCCAGCTACATATTGGGGTTCCTTTCCCATCTTCGCCAGAATAGCTAACTAGCATAGTAACTATGTATTGTGGGCATACCTATCAAAAACAAAAAGTATCTTGGGCATATCACCAAATGAGAAGAGCTTAATGGTCCTCAATGCATTCTACCTAAAAACTTAAACATCTTGTGATCTTGACAATCTGTCATGTTATAAAATGGATTTTTTTTCAAAACAGTCCACTGGTATAACCAAGCGTTGTTTTAATTTATTTTAATGAAAAATAGGGGGAAAAATTAATGTTCAAACGGGCCCTTCATAACTTCGTATTTTCATTATTATACTCCTTTAAGCCATCTCTTTCAGAACAATTACTCAAAAGTAAATTTCGACCACACAATTCAAACAGCTTTTCTCCTGTGGTGATATGCCCACAATACTTCAGTTACTGTGCTAGTTAGGTATTCTGCTTCAGTTTTCTTACTTCCTGTTGTTGTTACTGCGTATGTTTCATAAATGTTGTGTTTATGCTTTACTTGAGCCGGGTGTCTATCCGAAACAACCTTTCTACCTGCACAACGTAGGGGTAAGGTCAGTGTACACTCCCCTCCCTAGACTCAACTTGTGGAATTACACTGGATATGTCGTTGTTGTATACTGAGCAAATCTTGTGATATCCAGAGATTTTAGTTGGAGGAATTGTTCACATGTTAATGGTTCCTCTAGAGGACCTTAAACCTATGACTTCTCTTGTCTATTCAGTTGAAGCCCAAAGGAACAAGTTAAAAGAAAATGATCAATCAGTGAAGAGAAGATGCCAATCTATTGCATGACAGACAATACCAGAACTTCAACCATTGTAAGAGGTTTCATGATAATAAAGAAGTACAAGAGAATTTGATGGGTTCTTAGCTGAACTAAACTAGTGTAATCAGGTGCTATGCAAAATAGAAGCCAAACCATTTGCATTCTGATAGTCAATTCAATAACAACTAAACTATGAACCCTATATATTTGTTTTGCTCGATCAATTTTGAGCTATTTTGTTCCACTACTCAACAATTTGTCTTTTACAACATATAGGGATTCTTTACTAGGAATTCTTTACATCTCATATTGATCCTTACAATCATATAATCCATAACCAAATTTTAAAAAACTCCCAACTAAAAAGTATCACCTAAGCAGATACTTTGTTCCCAATGTATTATGTTCCTCCCTAAATTGGACGGATTTGGGGATCGGTTTTTTGAAACAACCTCTTCCAGTTTTCTCATCCCCATTTAAAACCATCAATCATCACGGTGTGATACCAACAAAGAAGTGTCATTCTAATAACCAATGCCAGAACAGATCAAGCATTATGCAACTGCAATCAAAAGACCAGAACTAATGCTCTCGAAGAAAGACATATGTTGCGACAACACACCCTAACACAAAGCTCCTATATGATAGGATAACATATCATTACCCGGTTTTTGTCACACATGAAAACTATATCATTTAAATCCCATGTATAATTTAAATTATGTTTTATCTTTAACATCACTGAGATGATTAGCATAATATGACTGCCACCAATAGGTGGAATTCAAGAAGACATAAATAGGTGCAGCACTATTAAGTCAATGAGTTTAGAGAAGTATAAAGGATTGCTCATAAGTTTCAGGAGGAAATGAAATCAATCAGCAGTATATTCAGCTTATAAGGAGTTTTCCTTGGTCTGCACAACCATTCTTATCTTCTTGTAATAAATCAGGTAAAGATTTAGAAATGTCTTATGAATGAAACAACATAGTATCAGTTCAAAGACACATAGAAAGAAGTCTAAGTTTCAGACTAAACCACTTATTGATTATATCAACAAAATTAAGTTCAAGAACAAAAAACATGAAAGAACCAAAAGTACACATATCTAACTAATATAGAGCTCCAGTAAATTTTCCTTCTTTTAAACCTTTCACTGGTAAAAGAGAATTTGCATGGGGCAAAAACATCACATTTCCCACCTGATATTATCTATTTGATCCGGTGAACACCTCAAACAAGCCACAGCAACTCTTCCAGGAAGTTGTTTGCACCGGTCGTGGAGCCAAAGCCACCGGTGGCTGCAAATAGTTATTTAAAGAAATAATCTCTTGATTATTTTCATTAATTAAAAGAGTATATATACAATTTACATCTTTCCATAATAGGAGAATCCTATTCCTATTCTACTCCTAAAACCTTATTCTACTTGAACACTAACTATACAATTATGGTAATAAAAATATGATAAGTATACAATACTAATTACACCCAAATATTACCTAAACTAATATACACAATCCGACCTCCATATGTACCGCAAACCCGAGATATACATATGATATATTGTATATCATATTTATATTTAACAGTTATGTATGAGAAAATTTTTACAAGATTCATCACATAAACAATACACTTCAATAAATAAACAATTTGGAGCATATTTTCACTACAATGCATAACTTGAAGCAGTCTTATAACTGAATGAATTACAAAGCAAGAGAAGAATGTAAAAGGACCTGATGCTCGTAGCATTCACGAATGGTAGTATCTTTTCCATCAACTGTAGGAGCATCGTACGACAGCTCTAGTTTGTCTTCGTCTTCTTTGACCGCGGAGGCTTTTGCATCTGAAGCTACTGTTGGAATATGTAAAGCAACAACAGGAATAGTAAATAACTATTACAGTGATCGAAAGGATAAACAACAATGAGGACAACAACAAGTTGTCAATATTTTGATCTTGAGTGAAACTTCAAATATAGAACTTGTATTCAGAAATACAAGAACATGAACTGCTATACTTGTGGCTTGTAGATCCGCTGAAAATACGAATGATTAGAGTCCTTCGTCAGTTAAGATAACACATAAAACACTTAGCAACCAATTAAATAAACACAACAACACTGGCTGATTCGAGAGATGGCTCTCTGTCTTTAAGACAAGATTGCCCCTGTATATCGGCTTTACGGAAGTGTGGACAATAGTCTCCCAAGATGAAATAGCAAACTATCAAGTGTGCAAAGCCTACACAAATGATCTCAATGAAGAACACGAATAATGAAAATTGCTAAGAGAAGGATTGCTATCAGGAAAATTTGATCTCTTTGTGGTGTTGTGAACTTGTTTTTCTGTTCATAAGCTCATCTATATGTGTGTCCTCTATAGAATTGAGCCAAGGCTTCAATTTATAGGTGTGCAAGATGGCCTCTTCAAGTGCCCCACAATGGCAATCAATTGCCATGTAATGGATGACATTTAACCCCCAAGTAATGCAACAATATAATGGTCCAAGTAATGGCCATTATTGGGTGGTTTCAAAGCCATTGAAGCCCCCTCAACAGCCAAGTCTTTTGGGATTCCGTCGAGCAGTCACTGCCAATGAAGCGCCACGGCGTTGTAGCATTTAGCATCGCGGCGCTGCAGCATTTAGCGTTGCGGTGCTGCAGCATTTAGCGTCGCGGCTCCAGAAAGCCGACAAAACTTACTGCCAGTCACGCGCTGCTAGGGGGAACCGCGGCACTCCGGTGCCGCGGTCCAGTCCGAGAGGCGCTGCGGCCCTTCTCGACTCCGCGGCCCTTTTTCCGACCCGTTCCATCTTACAGCTCGCACAATCCTTCCTTCATTTACCAATGTGGAACACTTGTTATTCATCCAATAACCATCCATCATTCTATGTCTCAAACATTTCACTTACGTACCAATATCTCTTTCATTAACGATATTTACGATACTTGGCACTAAGATTACACGTGTGTAGAAATGACATCTCCAACGTGCAGGGCCTAATTGTTCGAGTCATAAATAACGGGATAAACTTAATTCCACATTAGTAAATTTCCAACAATCCCCTCTTGAAAGAGATTTTGGTGCACACACAATGTGCCTACTTTTAGAAATCTTTCAACGAAAAGATATTGCATCAGGAGAGGTAGCTTCCACTTTGAACCTTCCTAGTTGAATACCATCGGACTTACTTACTGCGCGGTGAATGTGATGTCTTGAATCGTCAGTGTTTAATGTAAGCCAAGACAACGGTACGAACACAATACCTCCCATTTATTTATTTCTTCTTTTGTTCTGTCTGTTGTGGCCGTCGACACACTTGGTTCTTAAGTGCGTTCATTTGAGGTGGCCTATCCTCGCACTTAAATAGGTGATCTCCTACAAGGTATCCTACTATACCCCACTTCACAAGTGTTAGGAATCATTAAAAGTTTCCCCAACCTTAACCTCAACCGTTTGAGGATCGTTAAAGGTTTGGAAACTTAACCTCTACCCACCATGCAGGTAGCACCTTAATGTCTATCGCTGGAACGACTTTGGATTCATGTTTCTTTGGGGAAATCATCATCCGAAGTGCTCTTGCTTCCACCGAAGCGCTCAACTGAACCTTTTGCAGCTTAGTTTTCCTATTGAATCAAATTCTTAGGATCTCCAGTCAGTATGGTTGGGTTACCACCACAAAGGTTTGAATTTTTTGGGTTTTTAAGCCCATTCCCCTAGACAGGCAGAACTTTTGATCTCCGGGTAGTCCCTTAGTTAAGGGTCTGCTAAATCCTTTGATTAGTAATCAAGGAAGTGACACCCGTGATGATCAACTGACATATGGTCTCATATCTCTGACAGATATGTCCAAATGCCGTCATTCGTGCCCTTCCTAAAGCCGACCAGCTAGCCACAATGTATAACTGCTGAAGGCACGAGTTCTCCCAATAAGGGACATCCTCTATGGAGTTGTGAAGTTACTCAAATTCTTTCATGCTTTATTTAAAGCGATAAACTCTGATTCCATCATGAATCAGCCGATGCAAGTTTGCTTAGAGGATTTTCCAAGACCCTCCATACACATTTACTTGTGGCTTTGGTGTTCTTCATATCTCATATTCAGTTTGCATCACTGTGTTCTCCTAGAACCGCTGGACATCTAGAGTACCATAATCCATAGATAAGCGAATATTTCAGATATCGTCATATCCGACTCAATGCCTTCTATCGATCATTTCCAGAATCACGAGTGAACCTTAGTTCAACTGATCTACTTTGTAAGCCGATACTGGGTCGGTTGTAGTGTGTACAATAGATTGAACTACATGTGACATGCACATATTGCTCCTTGTATATAGGTGCACCATGATTACAATCAGTTCTATAATTCATATCCATTGGTGGCTTCAACAAGACTGTCACAACTGAGTTTGGAGTTAGACCAGTCCGTTAGATGTCTTAGAAATCCCAATTCCTAAGATGTCATCTGTGATACCCACACCTTTCATGACTTTTATTTCAATATGACTTCCACTTTCAGACTGTTGATTTTTCCAACTGTTGGCTTTCTAACTTCAGATTCAATGTTTCTGTTGTCAGATTCATTGTTTCTGTTTTATCTGAAACTTCCAGAACCAGAATGTAAACATTTCAAGGACCAAAGAGAAAGTTCAGGAAGAAGCCCAACAATCCAACAAACTAACTCTGATCCTCCCATTCCAACCCTCTAGTTAGGAAGGCTATTTGAACATCCATGCCACGCAAGACTGCAATGACCCTGGATGTTAAGCTATTCACAGGGGAGCACATGTACAAGTAGTCGAGGCCTTATACTCGTCAGTAGATCCATCTACTTTGTACTCACTTTTGAGTATCCTCTTTCACAACCCAAAGGTTCTTTTTCGGAGGAAGATCAACCATTACTCAAGTATGGTTTTATATGATGGAATCTATTTCTCTCTTTGTAGCTTCTTTCCAAAGCAGCGCTTCTGGAGATGATAATTATTTGTTAATTATCCATGGTTCATTCTCAACCATACAATCTAGAAGGCCTGGAACAAGTATTTGTCCCCTATTTTCTCCATCTCGGTTCAACATCTAGAATCCCTGAGTTCTGTAGATCTGGAATATTAAGTTTCGGATAGTTAGCAACTTCTGAGTCCTGTAGATATGGAACATCTAGTTCCGGACAGTCAGGCCCTCGCGGATTCTTGTTAACCTCGAGCAATTACTTCTTTTTCCCTTCTCAAGGAAAGTTATCTCAAAAGAATTCAACATTCTTTGACACCAAGAGGCGATAAGCACTACTGTTATTTGCATATCCAGTGTATATGCAATTTATAGTCTTAGGTCCAACTAGACTTGTTTCGGTATTCCAACCTCTACCAAGCCACCCCACATAACAACATTTGTATGTGAGATTCTTTCCATGTTTCACACGGAGAGTTATTTTTATCCTTATGCGTAGTTCTGTTGAGAATCGCATTAGCGGTAAGGATTACCTTGCCTCACATATTTTGGGCATATGTCTTTGCGCTTGGCTAACACCGTTAGACTGAGGTGAGTAATGAGCAGTCATTTAATGAACGATGCTTCACATTCTCCCCCTCTATCACTATGAATTCCTTAATCCGTAGGCTTAGTTGATTTTCAACTTCTACTTTGTAGCGCTTATCCGCTTCAACAACTTCATCTTTGATTTTCTACAAACAAAGGATGCAATACGTTGTACCATTATCAATGAAGGTCACAAAGTACTTGTCTCCCCCCTATATTTTGTACAAACTTCAAATCACCTATGTATGTGTGACCAAGTTCTAGAGGAGTGGTGCTTCTTTCGCTATTCCTTTGACGGAATGGAAAGGTGATTTTGCCTCTTCGCCTACCTCACATTCATTTTGAGGGTTTATGTCGACAGAAGGCAACAATCTCAACTTCATTAGCTTTTGAATGACTTTCTATTTAACGTGTCTTAATTTATGATGGCATAGATGCACGGATTACAAATATATCATTCATTTAGCTACAGACATACTGTACCATTCTTAGTTATTACAGACCTGTTGGACTAATCTCAAACCAGCTTGACCAACAGCGTCCCTTAAACCAAGTTTGGGACATGTATCACCTCATTTTAGAGTGATCCCATTCCCTGAAGTCCTATTGAGGACAACCTCTCCAACCCTATCTACTTTAGAGGTGGCGTTGCTTCACATGAACAATCTCTTACCCGTGGTTAGGGCGTAATCAGATCATATGTGATCTGGATACTCTGGCCCACTCCAGTTGCTTATACAGACTGAGTGTCCAATTTCTTTTCCGCCTTTCTTTTGGCCTTCAGATCATTTAAGACCCGGAAAACTCTGGCCCACCTCACTAGGTGTCCATTACTTTTCTGTCAACTGAATTCTGGCCCACCCAGTCGCATGTAGGCTTTGTACGACTTGAGCGTCCAATATCATCTTATCAAATCTATTCTGGCCCACTCCAGTCGCCCATAGGCTTTGTACGACTGAGTGTCCAATATCATTCTATCAAATGAATGATCTTCTATCAGATAGTGTGATAGGGTCAACGTCTTAAGATAAACCATTCTTTTAGTCTTCTTTCCTTATGATTGGTGCCTAGGGAAATCCCTGACGCTTACTTAAGAGTGGTAACAGTTTCACAGAGTCAGTGAATCTCTCTCCTTCGTATGTGCGAACAAACTTTACACACTTTTAATAATTACACCCAAAAGAATGGGTTTTAAGTTTTGTTTACAATAGTCCAATCTTTATACAGGAAGGAAAAAGATTCAATATTTGATTTTAGAGTGTAGGGAATATAAGTTTTTAATGAAAAACACTTTCATATTCCCAGTCTTTCTTTACACACTTTTATTGAGATATTAAATAAACATATTATTGATAAGGAAGGATTAACTTAGACCTTTCGAATTCTGGCCCACTTCAGTTAGACTGAGTGTCCACATCCTCCTTATCATAATTTGGATCCTTTGTCTGGGACAGATATAGGACTTTTGTTACATGATAGAACATCATCTTCATCCTTCTCCTCTTGTCCCAGTTGACATCCTCAGCCTCTCGTGGGCGCTTATTTCCACCACCCTCGGGAGCAGTGACACCAACTTGTCCTTGATCTTTAGCCTTACTAGCATGACTATCAGCAGTATCTTGAAGCTTAGCATCAGATTCAGAGATCCCTCATTTGACAGAAACAGATTTGTAATTATCGTCAAAGAGAGAACCATAACTAGGACCAATCTTGAAAGCACGATTGTTGTTTGAACTGTTAGCAAAACAGTCAACAGAACTATTTTCAAGACGAAAACCACATCCAGATTTGGTCACACACTTGTCTACCAACATATTTTGAACCACTAATACAAATCTTATCTTAAAATTGTTGGAATATGTAAAGCAACAACGGGAATAGTAAATAACTATTATAGTGATCGAAAGGATAAACAACAATGAGGACAACAACAAGTTGTCAATATTTTGATCTTGAGTGAAACTTCAAATATAGAACTTGTATTCGGAAATACAAGAACATGAACTGCTACACTTGTGGCTTGTAGATCCGCTGAAAATACGAACGGTTAGAGTCCTTCCTCAGTTAAGATAACGCCTGAAACACTTAGCAACCAATTAAATAAATACAACACCACCGGCTGAGTCGAGAGATGGCTCTCTGTCTTTAAGACAAGATTTCCCCCGTATATCAACTTTACGGAAGTGTGGCAATAGTCTCCCAAAATGAAACAACAAACTATCAAGTGTGCAAAACCTACACAAATGATCTCAACGAAGAACATGAATAATGAAGATTGTTAAGAGAAGGATTGCTATCAGGAAAATCTGATCTCTTTGTGGTGTTGTGAACTTGTTTTTCTGTTCATAAGCTCATCTATATGTGTGTCCTCTATAGAATTGAGCCAAGGCTTCAATTTATAGGTGTGCAAGATGACCTCTTCAAGTGCCCCACAATGGCAATCAATTATCATGTAAGGGATGACATTTAACCCCCAAGTAATGCAACAACATAATGGTCCAAGTAATGGCCATTATTGGGTGGTTTCAAAGCCATTGAAGCCCCCTCAACAGCCAAGTCTTTTGGGATTTCGTTGAGAAATCACTGCCAATGAAGAGCCGCGATTCCACAAAGCCAACGAAACTTACTACCAGTCACGCACCGCAGCGCTGCTAGGGGACGCTCCGGCGCCGCGGCCCATTCCGGTAGGCGTCGTGGCCCTTCTCGGCTCCGCAGCCCTTTTTTTGACCTGTTCCATCTTACACCTCGCACAATCTTTCCTTCGTTTACCATCGTGGAACACTTGTTATTCATCCTATAACCATCCATCATTCTATGTCTCAAACATTTCATTTACGTACCAATATCTCTTTCATTAACGAAATTTACGATACTTGGCACTAAGATTGCACGTGTGTGAAAATGACATTTCCGACGTGCGGGGCCCAATTGTTCGAGTCATAAATAACGGGATAAACTTAATTCCACATTAGTAAATTTCCAACAGCTGCTACAGAACCATCATGCAATGTTGCACGTGCTTTATCAATCCTTTTCTCTAGTTCCACCAGAACTTCTGAAACTGTGGCCTTCTCATCCACAAAACCCAATTTTTCCTTCATCACTAGTTCAAAAGTATTAGATGAACTCGTTATCATGTCTTGTAATAGTGCAGACGTGTCTTCTATTCCCGAAAAATTCTGAATAACCTAGTCATTAGGAAAAGAATCAGTTTCCTTCACTAATAGAACAACTGGAGATTTTTCTTCTGAACTGCTGCTATTGCTGCTACTACTACTAGAACTCCTCCATAAGCCTTTTTTTAGGAGGTTCAATAGTCATGTGTAGGTTTTGGGATCCATCCTCAAGCTTTACTTTATCTTTATCATGCTTCAACTCCTCCTCTCCTATCATAGTATGTTTCATCAATTACAACATCACAAATTAGCAATCATCCACAAGTTAGTTGTATTAAAACTAACAACTATTAATAGTAAATCATGAAACTACCATGGGTTGATATTGATTGCTGAAATTAGTAAGTATACTCTCTGCCTCAATTTATGTGGTACAACATGCTTTCCTTTTTTAGTTAATGTCACTTTTCTATAATTAAAAGTACCCTTAATGAAATGATTTATAGCCACGTATTTTATTTTAAAAGTCTTCTCTTTTCTCTTAAGCTTTGTGTCTAGTCAAACGATGACACATAAATATAAATTGGAGGGAGGGAGTAATAAACTAACCACTCCCACCAATATAATCATGAATGAAGCACAACCCACTCTTATATAAAAACTTGTTCACCGGAAACTGAAAGGACAGATAAACCAGGTAGGGAAGAACATAAAGCAAAGTAAGTGATAGCAGAGACAACCACAAAGGCAAATTGAGAGACAGATCAAAACAGTAAAGCTGTTAAAGATAAGAATGTGGGAGATGGGTATGTGGGGATAAGAGTAATACTAGTACTCCATGTCAATTTTTATTTTATTTTTTATATAGAGCTTGTTGATGTTGGATGGATATTATGACAACATCTCTAAATGCTCAGGACAACATCTTATGAAAATAAGAATGTTGCCTGCGATGTTGTGACAACATTCCTAACAACATCTCTGTAACGATTTTGCCTATTCTTCCGAGTATCGATATCCAAAATTGAACGAGAAGAATTACCAAGAGAGCTCTCGGATATTCACTTTAGAATCTGGATCAACACACTTAGACTAAAGTAGTATAACAACATCTAGTCCCACATTACTATTGCTGCCCAGATTCTAGATCAAACTTATAGTTCAAGCAATTGTAATGAAGATGTTGTATTTGTCTTTTTAGATCTTTTTAACTTTAGGCTGAAGTCATCTGCGACTTCACTTTTGTTTGTAACTTCTTTTTCGCATTTATTGTTTAATCTTGTAAACAGAAATTCATTTGTAATTGTATATAATTTATACAATTCTTTGCTCATTGACCATCAAGGGATATATTAATATATACCCTTGAAAATATAAACCTTGTGTCTCTTTACTTTGTCGCTGCATTTACTCTGTAAAGGTTTATAACTGTTTTATCACAATGTTGCCTCAGATGTTGACACAATATTGAAAGGAACATTCAGAAACTGTTTTAATTGTTCTAGCTGTTACAGTTTTATTCTTACATATTCTTGCTTATCCGTAGCCCCGGACCTAACAAGTGGTATCAAAGCCAACACTTGATACAATAAGTGTTTGATTCTGAATATTACGGCTATGGACTCAGTTGTACAAAACGTTGGTAGACTTTCAATTCTTGACGGAACTAACTATGCCTATTGGAAAATTCGACTACGTTCGCACATCAAATCCATTGATGTTCGAGCTTGGAGATCAGTTTCCGAAGGCTATGTGATTCCCAAGTACCCAGCAGATGAGGATGGTGATGTACTTACCAAACCTGAATCTGAATGGATCGCGGAAGAGATCAACAGTGCGAGCTTCAATGAAAAGGCCCTAAATGCGATATTTGGATGGGTAGATCTCTATATGTTTAAACTCATCCAGAATTGTACTACGGCCAAGGACGCTTGGGATACCTTACAAAGTCATTGTGAAGGTACCTCGAGTGTACGACGTACAAAGCTTCACATGATTATGAGCCAATACGAACGCTTAAGGATGGAAGAATCTGAAGACATAAAATCCTATTTTAAAAATTTAATTGACATTGCTAATCAGTGTCAAGTGCTTGGTTCTCCTTTAACCAACACACAACTTGTGGATAAAGCTCTCAGATATCTTCCTGAAAGATTTAATACTAAGATTTGTGCTATTGAAGAAGCCCATAATCTTGCTACTATGGATCTACATGCCTTGATGAGCATCTTTCAAACATATGAGATGAACATGAAGAGCCAAAGAGATATGTATAAAGACAAGACTTTGGCACTCCAAGGACAAACCTCGGAAACTGAATTGGAAAACGAGGAAGAAAACTTGGAGGAACTGAGAAATGGTGCAACTGTTGCCTTACTTACTCGACGATTCAATCCAATGGTGAGAAATATCAACAATGATTGCAATAAAGCCAAATACAAACATCATCAAAACCCACTCTTCAATAAACAGCCGAATAGGTCACCTTCTGAGCAAAGAAATCATAATCCACTGAGGAAATCTAACTCTGACAGTACCAATTTCAATCCCAAACAACTCGAGGGAGTGCAGTGTCATACATGGTCGGGTTGGGGACACTACGCTAATAAGTGTGCAAACACCCTTAGAAAAATTGGTAAGGTTATGTGGGTAACTCTCAGTGATGATGAGAATGAAGAGGAGGAAGGAGATCAAGAAGAAGAACCACATGCAATGTTGGCAGCCATGTTCGAACACTCACTGTTCGACGATGAAGATGTTGTTGACAATGTTGCGACAACATCAGGAACAACATCAGACTCAATATTTGGAATGTCTTCAACATCAGAGAGGTATGTATACTTTGACTATTCTGATGTAAATTGTTTTAGTGGATTTAATTCTTCATCTGAGGCTATGAATTTAGATCTAGTTGACTCCAAAAACGATGTGATAAAGGAATTACAAAATCTTTGTAACGCCTTAATCATTGAATCTGAGCAACTAGACTCAAAAGCAAAATTATTGGCTCTTGAGAATAGCAATCTGAAAGGCACAATCAACCGATTAGAGGTGACACTTACCAAGAAGGACCTAGAGCTTGGTAAGATTCGTGCACGATTGAACGTAGCTGCGACCACCTTTCAAAGGCTCAACATGGGGACCTCCAAACTGGATGAAATATTGAACTTCAATAAACCTACAAGGGCTGGGCTTGGGTACCAATCTCCTAGCAAAACAAATACTTCCAGAATCCATAGTCAAACTGAGAGGATAAAATTTGTCAAAGAAAATCCGAGTAATTCTCAGATCACTAAGATTGGATCGAAGTTTGTATGTAGCTTATGTAAAAAGTCAGGACATCTTATGCCCTACTGCTACAAATTTCAAAACTCTGCACTCAGAATATTGCCTAAAATGTCGTCAGCAATGTTGTCCAACAACACTGATAATATTCAAAGCAACCAGCCTGAAAGCAGAAGGAAGAAAAAGGAATGGGTACCCAAACTGAATCTAAAATGTAATGTGTGCATAACTGTTTTGCGTACTAACATTACAGGTTCTTGGTAATTCGATAGCTGCTCACGTCATATGACAGGTACCAAAAGTCTATTGAAGGAGTATGGAGCATTCAATGGAGGATACATGACCTTTGGAAGAGGAAGTAAGAGTAAGATAATTGGTAAAGGAACTCTTAATGTTCCAGATGTACCAACCTTGAAAAATGTTCTTCATGTAGAAGGTTTGGTTGCTAATCTTCTTAGCATAAGCCAACTATGTGATGATGATCTCGAGGTGAAATTCAACAAGCTTGGATGTAAGGTTACAGATTCTGCAGATAAATGTGTCATGTCAGGAACCCGAACTGGAGATAATTGCTATTTAGTCGGTAGACAAGAGTTTTGCAACTCCGCAAAGGTAGGTGACTTGACACTTTGGCATAAAAAATTGGGACATGTCAACTACGGCACCTTGGAGAAGCTGATCTCATTTGAAGCTGTCAGAGGCATTCCCAGACTGGATCCAAAAGATAAAACACTGTGCGAAGATTGTTTGAAAGAAAAGCAGACCCGAGTCTCTCATAATGTTGTCCAACGTGATGGACAACATTCAGGTATCTCTCATTATTTCCAATTATTGCATATAGATCTTATGGGTCCAATAGAGGTAGATAGCCTAGGAGGGATGAGATATTCTTATGTGATAGTAGATGATTTTTCCAGATTCACTTGGATCTATTTTTTAAAGGAAAAATCACAAACCTTTGAGATGTTTAGAACACTTTACTCTAGGATTAAGAATCTGTTTTGTTCTTCGATTTTCAGAATTAGATCTGATCATGGAAAGGAGTTTGAAAATCAAACCTTTGCAAAATTTTGTGAAAAGAAAGGCATATTCCATGAATTTTTGGCACCAAAAACACCACAACAAAATGGAGTTGCCGAGAGAAAGAACAGAACTTTACAAGAAATGGCTAGAGTTATGTTAAGTTTTAAGCAATTGTCAAAGAGGTTTTGGGCAGAAGCCTTGAACACGGCATGTCACATAACTAATAGAATCTATTTAAGGCCAGGGACCAAGATGACACCCTATGAACTGTTAAATGGAAAGAAACCTACATTGCGGTACTTTTATGTCTTTGGGTGTGTGTGTTATATTCTTAATGGCATGGATCAACTGGCTAAATTTGACTCTAAGAGTGACAAGGGAATATTCATTGGCTACTCTCAGAATAGCCATGCTTACCGAATATACAATCTTCGGACAAAGACCATACATGAGTCAGTCAATGTTATTTTGATGACCTGCTGGATATATCTGGTAGATCTTAAAAAAAATAACATTGTGGTTGCAGTTGAAGAGGAGCAACCCACTGAAGAAACAAATGTTATCCCAGATGTTGTCCCGACATCAGAAGAAACATCTGAACCTCAAAGAGAGAACACAGGGGACGAAGTCGAGGATGAGTCTTCTACTGAAATGAATGAACAAGTGAGAAGAGACCCTCCATCGAGGATTAGAAGGAACCATCCACCCGACCAGGTGATAGGGGGAGTTTTTTAGAAGAGGCGTACAAGATGGAAAGAGCCAGTGAATTACTGAGAAATGGTAAGGTATGTGTGCATGTCCACTATATACCAACATGTAAGTCTTTCTTGTCTTACATCTACTTTGGAACCTAAAAATATTGGGAAAGCATTAAAAGATAATTTTTGGATTCAAGCCATGCAAGAGGAGCTTGAACAATTTGCCCGAAATGAGGTTTGGGACTTGGTACAACGACCCAACAACACAAATGTTATTGGGACCAAGTGGATATTCAAAAACAAATCAGATGAGTTAGGAAAGATTGTTAGGAACAAAGTTCGACTTGTTGCTCAAGGATATACACAAGTAGAAGGTATCGACTATGACGAGACCTTCGCTCCTGTGGCTAGAATTGAGTCAATAAGATTGCTTCTTGCTATGCTTGCTATCTAAAGATTACCTTGCACCAAATGGACGTTAAAGGTGCCTTCTCAATGGATACTTGGACAAAGAAGTATATGTTGAACAACCAAAGGGATTTGAGGATCCCTCACCATCCACATCATGTGTACAAGCTCAAGAAAGATTTGTATGGACTAAAACAAGCACCACGTGCATGGTATGGTCGTTTAACTAACTTCCTTGTTGAGTTTGGTTTTACCCGTGGAGAAGCTGACAGGATATTATTCATTAAAAGACACGGTGTAGATGTAATAATAACTCAAATCTATGTTGATGATATTATTTTTGGTTCGACTACAGAATCACTCTTGAAGTCGTTTGTCGAAGAAATGTCGACAACATTTGAGATGAGCATGATTGGAGAACTAACATTTTTCTTAGGCTTGCAGATTAAACAGAATGAAGATGGGATCTTTGTATCTCAAAGCAAGTACGCCAAGAATCTTGTTAGGAGATTTGGTCTGGAAAATGCTAAACACATGAAGTCTCCAATGGGCTCTACGCAACAGGTATATAAAGACGATGTTGGACAAGATGTTGACCCAACATTGTACCGATCTATGATAGGTAGCCTTTTATACCTTACTAGCAGTCGCCCCGATATCATGTTTAGCGTATGTGTTTGCGCCAGGTTCCAAGCCAGTCCCAAGGTATCTCATCTTAATGTTGTGAAACGTATTATTTGATATGTTGCCGGTACAAGTGACTTGGGAATTTGGTACTCCAAAGACACTAATCCTAATCTAATATGATATAGTGACTCGGATTGGGCCGGTGATGTAGATGATAAGAAAAGCACTAGTGGTGGGTGTTTCTATCTTGGTAATAATCTAGTCTCATGGTATAGTCGTAAACAAAATTATGTATCACTCTCGACTGTCGAATCTGAATATGTGGCAGCCGGAAGTTGTTGTGCTCAACTGATTTGGTTACAACATATGCTAGATGACTATGGCATATCTAATAACTCCATGATTTTATACTGTGATAATCTGAGTGCTATTAATATTTCCAAAAATCCTGTTCAGCATTCACGTACAAAGCACATAGACATAAGACATCATTTTTAAGAGACTTAGTGGAAAAACAGCTAGTTCAAATCGAACATGTTGATACTCTTTTTCAACTGGCTGACATTTTTACCAAACCTTTAGATTATGAGAGATTTTCTAGCTTGAAAAAATCTCTTGGTCTCTGTTTTCTTTGAAAATAAGACAAGCTAGGTAGATATTGTCCGAAATGTTGTCCTAACATTCTGGGTAACATTTACTGTTGAGTCAATATACAGGATAAGTGTTGTAGTGATGTTGCACTATTTTTCAAAAGATTCAAGCATGACTCTAAAAGGACAAGATATGAATGTGATACCGTTCTGGGAGTATCATAAGAAGGCGAAGCCTCTACTAAAAGATTTGGATATATACAAAAAGAGCAAAGATCTAAGATTGGTATCGTTCCTATTCTATAGGAGTACCACGTGCTTAAAAAAGGTTGAAAATTCCTCAATATTTTTTTTAATCTGTATGTGTTCAACTAAGTTGATTAAGGACAATGGTAAAATGTTACATTAGTTCAGCGATCAATCTCATAGGGAACATATACGGAAATATCATCTGTCAAATCAAAAAATCCTTGGAGTCTCATAATGTTTGTTTAACTTTGAAATGTTGCCAACATCATCAACAACATCGTGTTCCAGTACATTGATCAATATGGTTTTCTTATTTTATTCTTGTTTTTGGTATTTAACACGTCTCTATCTTTAACGGAAAATCCAAAAATTCTGGAGGACCGTTTTTATTTAAATTTTAAATGATGTTATGTGTTGTGTAAATCCTTTATTTTAGATATGTAAATATTTTTTATTCTTCTATACAATCTAAATTTAAGGAAAAGGAGTTTGAGTGTAAGTATATTTTGTCATAATGAAACCTCCCATTTTTGTCTTGGAATTGTCACATCAGCCAATCCATCGAATCATGGCAGCCCAAACACCACTGTCATTTTTCAAAATCCAAAGCTTCTCTAACATGCCCAAATCTTCAAAACCCTCTCCCATATCCATTTCCCCAAAATTCACAAACACCAAAGATTATTCCCCAATGTCGACTAGTCCAGCGAATAGCAACAAGGTTTAGAAGCATTATACTTTCATCAATGACTTGAAACCGGTCGAGGAGGACTGCACACAGGCTATGATCCTACTTGGTTCAAATAAGCCATTACATGTGAGCTACCCAGGCGATAATGAAAACCCAATCGATGTTGATGCAACATTTGATTTCTCAAACCTTGCCTCAAGACAGTCGAAATCGACATTTCTGACGCGAAGGTCAAAAAGGGTTTGTGAAAACCAACTCGGTGACAACCAGTCTGCCAAAAGATCCAGGAAAAAGTCGACTTTCCCTGTTGATACTACCACTAGCAGCGGCACTGACACCGATTCAGTGTGCCCAATTCTTCCAGAACTCCATCAACTTCCACTCCACAAGCAGAAACTGAGAAGGAAAAAGAAGAAGAAGAGATGTCATATTACATACCTCTACAGAACTTCATTCCTAAAGGGGTCCACAGAACATACTAGAATTTTGATAAAAATGTTGCCTTAATATCAAAGGCAACATACGAGAAAATGGACCCAGACTATGTTGCCCCAACATCCGAGGCAACACCTGCAGCCACCTCATCCGAACAAGAAAACACGGTATTTAAAACAGATTCTGAGGTAATTCCCTACTCTTCCATGTTTCAAACGAAATCATGCTCCAGTAACTTGAATTGGTTTAAAAATAGAGGAGTTAGAAGGGAGAAGGTGATTGACCTAACTTCATTCTCCACAAATGGTTTAGTTGATTTCTTAAGTAGTCGAAAGATCTTAAGCTCTGTATCTGGTAAGAATCCTTATTGTGAGAAGGTGATTAGGGTGTTCTATGCTAATCTGACGCTTGCTGTTAAGGACACAACCTCGAAGAAATTTGGGAGAGTGTACCTATACAACAAGGTATACAATTTTACACCTAATATCATCAACTCCACTCTTGGGATAATTGTTAGTGAAATTGAACCTCAACCAAACCCCACTGTGGAGGAACTCAATTCGATGATCAAGTACCTTATGGGGAATTTGATCACTGTTTGGGCTCCTCGCAGTCCTATGTCAAAACTCACTGTCTTGTTTGCCACTTTGCACAAACTTGCTATATACAACTGGCTACCCTCCCTCAATGAGACAATAGTGACCCTTGATTAAGCATCACTGCTTTTCAAGATTGGAAAGAATCAGAAAGTTGACTTAGGAACCCTCATATTCAACTATGTTGCCAACTTGGCAGAAAGACAAAGCAACTCTGCCCTTCCATACCCCTCCTTGATTTTTCAAATCCTGCTTAACCAAGGTTTTAAGACTCCAAAAGGAGGAAAACTGAGTCCAGCCTTAGAGGTTTACTCAGTACAGCGAGCAGTTGTGAACATCAAGGACAGGGTTATTGACCTGCCCTGGAAGAAAGATGAATGGGACACTGACACATCAAAGGATGTTGCCGACATTCCTGGCAACATTGGTCAAGGAAAGGTCCCAATGTCCAAAGACTGACTTCGACAGCATATTGCTGAACTTGACAGGAAAATTCAAGACCTAGTTCGAGCCATGAACTATTATGTGGGCTTACTTTCTTCACAAAAAAGGGGAGATGATATTGCTGCTGGAAGCATACAAACAGGGGGAGCTGCTACTGATGATGATGCAAGCCAAACTATGATGCAGGGGGAGAGGAGTTGAGATGATGATTGCTGACTACTTCTGATGCTATGGAGATGAAGATGGTGCTGCACAGAGTGATCGATCACATAAAGCGGCTGGAAGCTACTGTGACTCGATTACTCTAGTCAAGGATGATCATGTTGATGGAATGGAGTATTGATTCAATGATAGATGGAGTGCTGATAATCTGAGTTTATTTGAATATTGGATTTACTGACATTTGGAATATTTTTTTGGTTTGTAATATTTTACTTTGGGATATTTGGTCTGTTCTTGCAGACATTGCGACTGCTTTCTAAAGCTGTTTATATATGTTTGTCTGATGTGGATTGTTATGAATGGTTACTGTAGACTGATTACGCAGTTGCTGTAAGTAAGTCACGACTAACAGAACATAACTCCTATCTAATCAAATCATCGATACAACACTGCTTGGAATTTACTACTGTAGGTTAAGGGGGAGCATAACACTGATCCTATTGATTCTTGGAATGTAAGGACTACATCGGGAATCAGTATCCTAGTCATTTTCGCTTCGTATGGAGTTTTGTGAAGAAAGGCAAAAAGGGGGAGATTGTTGATGTTGGATGGATGTTGTGACAACATCTGTAAATGCTCAGGACAACATCTTATGAAAATAAGAATGTTGCCTGCGATGTTATGACAACATTCCCGACAACATCTCTGTAACGATTTTGCTTATTCTTCCGGCCAAAACAGTTGTGTTACTGTGAGTAAAAAATGACCTAGGCAAGCTTACAATGATGTTGTGTTTAAAACGTGGTAAAAGAAACAGTCGAAGCTTGGAGAGGAAGCAACGTGAAGACCAAGTCCAGAACATTGAGCTTTTTAAGGAGCAAGAACTGGTCCAAGCTGAACCCTTCTTTTACTCAACCTCCGCAACCAATCAGTGAGGATTTCAAGGGAAGTTCCACACTATAAATAGAGGGGATCTTCAGAGTATCGATATCTAAAATTGAACGAGAAGAATTACCAAGAGAGCTCTCGGATATTCACCTTAGAAACTGGATCAACACACTTAGCCTAAAGTAGTATAACAATATCTAGTCCCACATTACTATTGCTGCCCAGATTCTAGATCAAGCTTATATTTCAAGCAATTGTAATGAAGATGTTGTATTTGTCTTTTTAGATCTTTTTAACTTTAGGCTGAAGTCATCTGCGACTTCACTTTTGTTTGTAATTTCTTTTTCGCATTTATTGTTCAATCTTGTAAAAAGAAATTCATTTGTAATTGTATATAATTTATACAATTCTTTGCTCATTGACCATCAAGGGATATATTAATATATACCCTTGAAAATATAAACCTTGTGTCTCTTTACTTTTCCGCTGCATTTACACTATAAAGGTTTATAACTGCTTTATCACAATGTTGCCTCAGATGTTGACACAACATTGAAGGCAACATCCAGAAACTATTTTAATTGTTCTAGCTGTTACGGTTTTATTCTTACATATTCTTGCTTATCCGTAGCCCCGGACCTAACAGAGCTTGCGGACTTACGCATACCATTACTAGAGATAGTCTCAACTCAGCACTACTGTCAGTAAATCACGGAATGTACCTGAATGATTAGGGTTTGAGAACAAACTACGTGTCAATTATTTAGTAGGGTAGAAGTGGGGGAAGAGGGAAGTAAGTACCATGAGAGTTGGACTGCAATTTCTTCTTTTTCTTGGCACCTGAAAATGGTACTAGTGTACTAGAAAAAGAGTGGCAGGTTGTGGAAGATGAGGATTGGCTCACCCTTCACGGAATCTGAACGATGCATCACTCACTCACTTCTTTTATTTTTTATTGTTTGCATTTCTAGGAATAATTTCTCTCTATTTAACTTTATAACACTAGTAGCTTGGTTTATGAGATAAAGGAAAATGATTCTCAAATAAAATTTAGAATTAACTTTATCTCATGTTTAGTAGAGGATATTATTTAATCTCGGGATAACTTTTACACTAAAATTATGAAATTAGTTATCTCATATAGAAGGTGGTATAACTAATCTCATGGTATATCCCACCTCATGGGATATATTGGGATATCCCGCCTTTGTTATTTAATATTTTTATAAGAATTTTTAAATATGTTTATGATTAAAGTGAACTTTTTTGAATTTGACTAATTTGCTCGTCTAATGTACTCTTTGGTTTAATTAGTTTTGCAAATATCTTCTTTAAGAATTCCTTTAGAATAAAATTTTAGAAAGATAATTTGCCCCTCTAATGTACTCGATAGAGACTTGCTCCGGACCGAAGCATCAATAAAACACCTTGGGGCAGATCAGGAGACTCTTGTTTGGGGAAACTTACACCTCAATGGACTGGACTCTGAGCGTGTAGCACTCAACTACTAAGATCGAATTAAATAAACGTAAAGAAAAAATAAACTAAGAATCAGAAAATAGAAACTTTGATTCAATATTCAGATGCACATTACAATGTTCTGATGCCACTACATATTAATGATAAAACAACAGTTGTCCTCTAATAATATTGTACAAACCTGGACACACACCTTTTATCGATTAAGCAAGCTAATAAGGACTCAAATGCATAAATTAAAACTAAAGAGGCTAAACAAAAAGGACCATACAATAATTAAATATTACACAAAGGCCCCAATACTTAAAACTTTGAGTCCGGAACTTAAATGACCCCAAAAGTAAGGAAGTGAATAAAAATGTCTTTTTTGTGACGAAAGTACCTTTTGCGTAGAAAAATGTTTTGAAAGAGAAATTGAAATTTTGGAAGATGATTTGTGCTCCCTTGTTGCTGTTTCTAATCTTGAAATGTTGCATTGTCGGTTAAGTTTCTTATTTCTATGTATTTTATTTTTACTAGTTGCACGTTTTATGTATTATGTATTATGTATCTTCTATCGCTTTTTAATGTATTATGTACGACACATTTTATGTACTAATTTATTTGTGTTTTCCTAAAAAATTGTGAATTGTTGAACTTTTTATGTATTATTAACTCTAAGACGCTTAAATAAATTAATAATAGATTATAACAATCAAAGCAAAATTAAACGTACTAATTTTCTTCAAATTGATGACTTCATCATAAATTAAAGATACAAATAAAATCATAGCACCCTTAATCATCATAAGAATAGAAGTCCTCAATATCGTTCTCAGAACAATATTTTGGGTTTCTTAAGACATATCTTCTTTCTGTAGATGTTAGTTCTCTACCCGTTGATGATGTTTGTTCTTCGGTCAACTTTAGCATGTAAAATCTACAACGTCTTGCAAGCATTCTATTGTTTTCTTTTCTAATCTTCCATACCGCAACCTCGCAAGAATGTTGATTAGTTCGAGGCATGGTCATTGAGAACATTGTTGGGATTAGAGCATTGAGATTTTTCAAGTCACGAACAAGACGTTCTAATTCAACATACCGATATGCCCATTCCCGGCGTAAACCACAATAATATTCTCATGGATCTAAATATTTCACATCGCGAAAATCATCATTACGCTCTGAAAGAAGGTGGGGTTTCAAATCGTCTATCTTGAATTCATTGTTATCGCTTGATGAATCACTGAAATAGTTGCTATGATTTGAGCTATCATCACCACTGGTATTCAGATCCTTTGGAAGGAATACCGATCAATCTACATTTTTACTACTCGACATTGAATATGTTATAGTTTAATAATAAATGAAAGGCTACTTATATAGTTACAAACTTCAAATACCCTTGGGGTCGTCATATGACCCCACCTACTTTATTTAGAATAAATATTAATAGAATCATGGGAAATCATCTTCATCGGACATCTCACAGTCCAAATTCCACTTGGATTTGATGTAACCATGTTGACTATATTTTGCCCTAAGGCAACGTATTTTTATCCGATTGTTCTCTTCGTGAAAACAGTTAAGAGCAAAATTCAACTCTTGTGGTGTACCACGAGGCATTGACGTAGCTTAACTTTTCGAACGTTTAAGTCCGAGTGTTCTCAAGTTTTGTTCCGGCGTTTCAACCTCCCTAACACGCCAGTTCCACTCAGCTGCCATTGTATTATTATATCGTTGATATATCTCTGGTTCGGGTTATTTGAGTATTTAAAATTATCATCAAGTTTCTATGTCCTACCCATTGTTTCGAATATGTTTGTTGGGCTAAAAGAAGTAATAGAATCAACATCAGAAGATTGGTTCCAAAATGACATAGTAACTCATTTTAATGTGAATGCTAGTTGTTCGTCATTCATGTTATATACTACTCATTGATTTGACAACACAATGCCCGCTTTTGACCCCTTTATATGACACACCTATATTACATACTTTCTGAATGATATTTCTGAATGACATCCTTGATTTGACAACATAATGTCCATTTTTTACCGCTTTATATGACATACCTATAATACGCAACTTTTATATGCGTAAAATAGATGTTTCTGAATGACATCTTGATTTGACAACACAATGCCCTCTTTTGACCACTTTATATGACACACCTATATTACGCAACTTTTATATGCGTAAAATATAATATTTATGAATGACATCCTTGATTTGACAGCACAATGCATGCATACGATTGTTTTGTATGACACACTTATATAACAGAACTTTTATATAACTCATTCGGTTAAAAAACTCACATTTTAAGAATGCCTAGAAATATTGCATTCAGTAGTTGGTTCAGAAATAGACAAAAAGGCGAAGGTAGCTCAAGAATGTCTCGTGGTATGATAGAAACAAACACAATTGAATCAAATTTTGAAAAAGAGATATTAGGATGTTACACGAATTTATCTAATGAAAAATGGTATGATGTTCTTTGTCCCTTTGAAAATCAATCAATTTGTATCAATGTTGATTTAAAAGTTACTGGACACATAATTGAGGGTGACACACACTTTTCAAAATCCGAATGAGCTATAATTTGGGGTGAAAAGCTTCAATGGATTCAATTATATACGAAAAGGTTTGATTATGAGGTATTATATCAGTGGCATAATTTAGTTGTGCCACAAGCTTTGTCTACTACATTTCAGATCTCCAAATTCAGGGATGAACCACTAGTTATCCAACAGTTGATGGAAGAAACTTTAGAAATGCAGAAAGCACTAGACATGTATCATGCTTTGGATGATCTTAATTTTCGTGGAGCGGATGAAGAAGATCATTGGAAACTAGTAGGAAATAAAAATCTTCATCGAGATTCTTCTAATCCGGTTTATCCAATAATTTAAGAATGGATAGAGGTCTTCCAAAATATTTACCACAAACATGATTGTAGAGTGTCATATTATTGTGTCAACCAAGCAAGTACTCATAATGATGATGTTGGGATCTAAACTACAATAAGGAAGATTGAGAAGATGAAGGGGAAGAAGATGAAGAAGAGAATGAAAATAAGGAGGGAGATGAAAATGATGACGATGATGAGGTGGTGCCAGAAAGCGACAAAGATTAGATTACTTTTCTAATTATTGTATTTTATGAGTTTTTAAGAGACTGTTATTTCTGAATTTCTTCATTCAAAACAATCTTAAAATGCATAATTCAAGACATTTTATTAAAAAAGATAAAATACACCATTCATAACAAACAGAAAAATACTTAAGATTCATCATTCTTAACAATTCGAATACATCAAGAAGACTTAAAATACATTCATAAAATCATGACCACCGCTAGAAGTTCTGCCACCACGAGAGGTTCTTCCACCATCAAAGGTACTTGCACCACGAGAGGTACTTCCACCACGTTCCCCTAGGGGACACAAACTCTTATCATGTCCAAATTTCTTACACATCGAGCATTTCCAAGAGTATGTCCTATCCGAAACATTCATTTGATTGAGAATTCGAGTCTGTGCATTAACACGCAATTTACGGATATACTTTTTGTTAGCAATCATTGAAAATGGTTATGTTGACCAATAAGACTCATCACCAAGTGGGTAGAAATGACCGGCATAGACTTTTAGATATTTTTTCATGTTGTATCCCGATGCCACATATTGTGATGCCCGCTTTCCAATTGCCTCAAAACACTTGAAGGCATGAGAAAACGGCATGTGGTATGATTTCCACTTACTACAAGTGCACATTCTCGTGTTCTCATAAATGCTATGAATGTTGCCCCTCCGAATTTGGTAAACACCTGTCTTGATTTCAAATATACGTTCAACATGGTTTTACTCGGTCATCGAGTGTTGCTCACATTTTTTCTATGATTCTCGAATAATTTTACAAGTTTTGGCATCCATTTCTCACCATCTGCTAATATTCCTTTGACCTCTTATGTTCTAGCGACGACATGCTCCACAACTTACTTGATAGTCATTCTGAACATTGCAGTAACGGGCAGCCCCCATGCAGATTTTAGCAAACCATTGAATGACTCCGAGCTGTTTGTTGTTAGCATCCCCCATCTTCTACCTTCGTCCGCATGTAATGTCCATTTGCCAACAAGGATTGCCTTCAACTATTCATAGACTTCCACCTTCACTGTCTTGATCAGCCTCATCCACATAAGAAACTTTTTTTCTTGATTCTGTTACAGCCGCCCACATCCATTTGTTTAGTGTGCTGTTTTAAAGGCCTTTTGTAAATTTACCTTTATATCCCTTAAAAAATAGTGATGGTAAGCAAAGGGATGCTATCATCCTTCTAAATGAAACATATTGCTAAATATGCCGTAATTTTCGGTCATATAGCATGCATATGCCCATTCGATCCTTAATAATATGTTGCCTCAAATATGTCAAAAACACCCCTCATGTCTCATTTCTCTCATTAGCTGCAATGGAGAAAGCCAGAGGGAATATCGACTCATTGACATTCATTCCTACTACAATCAGTAGCTTGATGTCGTATATCCCATACACATACGTGCCATCTATGGATATTACTAGCCGACAATGAGCAAAACCATTAATGCATGATTTGAATATCCAAAACACAAAATTAAAAATATTATCGGGCACACCAGGTTGGGTGTTGAGCTTTCATTCTACAACAGTACCAGGATTGAAGTGTTGTATAGTTGCCATATACCTCGACAACTTCTGGAAAGAGCCCTCTCAGTTATCATAAACCATCTCAAAAGCGCGCCTACGCTTAAGATATCCCTTTCTCCTGCGTATCATTTTGCGATATACTTTCAAAACTGTTCTAATGCAGTCTTTGATGGGAAACCTGGACAAGTTTAAACAAACATTTAGCAATGATAATTTAATTGATGTAAAAACTAAAATGAACTTGGGCGAATAAGGTACTTGGGGGTTTCGGCAATGTAACAAACTAAAACTTGAGCAATCATATTTGTATCTAAATTAAAATGATCTACTCAACATTCATTCATATCACAAGTGTGATGTGAGTGGAATTTTGAGATATTCCACATACTATCATGGGTCTCCTTATCCCGAAGCATCCATTGACAACCTTGGTAATCACGTCTATAAACCAATCACCACAACTTTCAAATAGAATCATCAACTCTAAACTTCCTCATTTCTTTGATGCAATAAATTTTAATGGCCCTTTGGTGCCTTTTTAAGGTGAAAATCATGCCTTTTGCAAGTAGAACTTTACCATTTATAAGATCGTCTGGTTCTTTCTACATTGCTCGGTGAATATGATCATCATCCTGAGTAAAGACAAAGGCATCAGGATGATCTTGAAGATTATCAAGATATGAAATCACGTTAGAATGCCACCGGATTTGGGGTGCTTTGTCACGACCCCTTTTCAGAAATCGTGGTGGCATCTACATAATCTCACGGTAGGCGAACCACTCCCAATCATTCACAAGATATGAAATAAATAAAAGCGAAAGATAGAAAATACTACATAAGTTGTCTCATAATATAAATGCGAATGAAGGAATAAGTCTGATACAACAATACATCCCCAAGCGATCTAGTCTGTAAATACAAGAGCACTAATAAATACGATACAAGTCTGAATAGGCACGCAGGACAAAACCAACATAAATAGTCTAAGAAAGTCTGTTATGTCTCTCAAATGCAACAAAAGATTGAGATAAAGATAACTCCCAAGGGCATGTTGGAGAAGCATCCTCACCCTGAATACTAGAGATCTACTACTCGAACTCAACCACGTGGTGTTGTAGAGGTAAAAGGTACTGAATCTGCATCCCAAAAAGAATGAAGCAAGCATAGCATGAGTACATAACATACCCCATAGACGTCATAGGCCGACAACAACAGAAGATACATAATTAGAGATAAATATCAAGTTGACACCAAATAATCTTATACCAATAGTTCAACCAGTTCAATTAATGTCACAGTGTTCACATAATATTACATGGAAGCTCACAACACCTTTTTAATAAGATTTTGTAATCACTCAAGTAACCATATTTGAATAGTTCAATGACAGAGATCCTAGTCTCAAGTAGCAAGTTCAAGTATTTCATGTTCAACAATCTAGTCAAGTCATCATCAATCACTTCAATACAAGTTCAACCATAATTAATCAATATAATGGTATATATATGTATGATATGAATGCAATGCATATGTCAGGTACCCTTTTTAATCCGGTATACGGTACGTCAAGATTTTATTATGTTTTGTACACTTATGGGGGACCCGTGAAGTTCATATACCCCTCCGGAATGTCCCATTGGAGCCCTGCTCTTGGCTGAATAATATCATGTTGCAGGCGTGCAACTCCATTCCCCGCATATCAATATCATCTCAATATTGTCATAATCTCATAGTATTCTTACCTTTCCAGCCTCTTGGATCCATATCATATCCATACCAATATCATAGAACCATTAGTGTATGAATACAAATGATAATACATTGCAAGATATCATGATACAATGAGATGCAATCAAGTATAGATATGACATGCCACATGTTTTCACGATTCAACAACACGTTTATATAATCCAAGTAAGAATCAAGATATCATATTGAAAGTATGTGTAATGAGTATACAAATAATAGCAAACATGGCGACAAGCCAAAATAAGCAGCAGTCAGAACCAGTACAAGGTTGATTCCTCAAATCCCTCATCATCACAGTTTAACACCGATACCACTCAAATATTCATCACAACCAGCTGAGTGGGACCCCAAACACGCCCAATACCCCTCAATATTTATAAATAATTACGCACTTCTATCGAAGTCTCAAAAAACTAAATTGTAGCCTACCTCTAGGCCGAACAGAAGTGCTACACGATAAAGCCTCGATGATAGCCTTGCCCTTCCTCTGTGCCTCATGATAATCGAAGTCTAATCACATATATTATAATCGTTAATATAAAGCTTACACAACATAAAGCAATATTTAAATATCAACCCCAGGCCCATGCTACCAAGACTTGAACTTTAATACACGAATAGCAAGAATACATACTAGGTAGTCACATCCTTAAGTTAATTGAAAATTTATACACATTTGAACCCTCAATCGATCAATATACAAAAGTTCCAAATTGGAAATCCTAGAAATTTCCCCTAATTGGAATAGGTTTCTATATTCAAATTTAGCCTTATAACATGATCATATAATCATATCCATCACTAATTCACATTAGTAAACTAATCCATAAACCTTTCATTAATCAACGATTTAACTCTCTTATTCTCACAAGAATGGTTAACTCATCTTCCAGAACTTATAATCATGCTATATCACCATTATTAAAGAAGTTAGAAGTATAAACTTAATTCACAAAGGAAGAATCACTTACCCCAAGGATGAAATTGTTCTATGGTGGCTATGGTCTCGAGGTTTTCTAATTTGGAAAAAGAATTCTAACATAAGGATTTTTATAGGACACCTAATACAGTGATTCCGCCTCGGCGGAATCGACTCCACTGGAGAGGACCTACTGCAGTGAATAGAACCCCCGCTGAGGCGGTGTCACTTGACACCTCGCCTCAGAGCCACAACGAACTCGACTCCGCAGAGAGCCTCCGCCAAGGCGGAAACCCACATTTTCCAAACTCCCGCTTTGGCAAGCCAATCTCTCGCCGAGGCGGACACGCCGGAGCGAGCACTGGTGCAGCCGAGGTGGGCACCAAACACCAGCAATGGGAAAAATAACTCAAACTCCTATCAAACACCCAAAACACTCTTGAGACCCCCCCCCCCCAAACACAAACCATAGATGCTCATCTAAGTTAACCAACGCTATGAACTCGCTCGTACCCTCGGATTTCCTATTTGACCAAACTAAGAAATACTTTTCTAAAGAATCATACAGGAAAAACAAATATCCAAATTTCACAAATAAGGCCACAAAATACATCTGATTATCTCAAAAAGTGAACCAATGACTCAACTAAGTCATAATTAACCCTCCAGAGCTACCGAAATTGACGAAACTCAAAAACGAATCCATCTAGCTAAAAGTCAACTTTGAGTCAAACTATCCAATTTCATCTGAAATTCATATAAATAGACCTCAAGATCTGTGCCACCCATCACAACGCATCACAAACCCCGCAAAGAGTCTACGAGAAGGGTAAAACAAGAAAATAAGGATTTTTATATAAAAATGATCGGTCGAGTCCTTACATGCTTGTGGAATCGATTTTTGTTGGTGAATTAAGCTTTCTGCCATTTCTTCTTGCTGGTGTGACCGACTTTGCATCATCTCTAGTAATTGTTGTTCCTGCCTATGAGGATGAACATCAATCACACCATCCGAGAAATTTATTTCTTCATCGAATACCTCTACTTAAAGGGGAGCCTTGAAGTAATTGGTAAAGTTGCTGCCATGTGACCAGGAGGTCATGAGTTCAAGCCGTGGAAACAACCTCTTGTAGAAATGTGAGGTAAGGTTGTGTATAATATACCATTGTGGTTCGGCCCTTCCCTGGACTCTGCGCATAGCGGGAGCTTAGTGCACCTGGCTGCCCTTTTATTGGATACCTCTGCATTAGGTATATCATCGCTATTACTCGATGATGTTTCTATACGATTTGGATAATTATCACCATCTAGTAAAGACTTCTTCCTACACCAAAAATAGGTAATATATTTTAAATACCAACATCATAATATATGGATTATTTAATATCAAGATGATGAACCTAACGATAAGAATCAATATTGCATGGGATTGAAGAAGTATCAATTACACTGAAACTTGATGTTGGGGGATGTTCTGGCATGATTCCTCCATCTGGACCGAAAGGATTGCCTAATATTACTCATTTCAGGTGTATAACCCCTAAAAATACAAAAACATTACTATTACCATACGTATAATAAACATGTGATACTGCACAAAATAATAATAAAAATAATGGATATTTACTAATTTCCCCCATAAGTTTGATTAAATTGCTGACTTAAAGTTTCTAGTGATATTTGACCAGTCAAAATATCTCCATAAGAATTCATGTCTGGATAAGTATTACCATAAGTAGGGCGAACTTCAGGGATTTAAGGACGAGGCACAGTCGACACTTTTGGGACTTTCTGACGAGTCTTGGCCAAGACTTCACGATGATTGATAGGTATCTTTTCAATATATATTTCAAGCACATTCAGGATGATTACGTCCCTATATTCTTCTGGCGCCCTCAAATATTTACTCAACGACTCATCATCAATGATATTCCACTCGCCATAAAGCACTAAATCTTGTTGTAAAAATGATATTGGATATCTGCCTATTATAGATAATGCAAAATCACGCCTACTAACTTTTATTCTTTTATGTATGGAGTGAGTAATGTTGAGTAATCCAAATTAATTGAAAACTGAACATGGAATTTAGGTGGAATACTATAACGAACAATATTAGAATCATGAAGAATGTCTCCTTACCAAAATAATAAAATCTTAACAGTTGGAGGAGGAGACGACATTATTTTAAGAACTTGGGAGTTGAATGAATTTTACAAGAACTTGACATTTTGATGACTTAAACTTTGGAAATGTATGAGTCTTTCCCTCGTCCAAAATTAATGTTAAATAGAAAATGGATGGTAATTGCCATAGTATCACGTCAAATCAAGTACAAATAAGTAGATAATTGATTGTAAAATGTAATAATTTATTGCGTAATTGGACTAAAATGGACCTTTTAAAAAATATGGGCTGCTAGTTTATCATACCCATATTGCGCAATAGGACTTAATCGCGTTGTTATGGTTAAGTCGTACTGCGCAGTAAATTACTGTGCAAAAGGTACTTTTGTCACAAAAAAGCTTTTGGGGTATTTTTGCTCACTTCCTCACTTTTTTATTCATTTAAGTTTTGGACTCTTAAAACCTTCAATTACTTCCAACAGTCATGATTGCCAATTGCGACATCCCATTCTCCTTCCAACAAAAGCCCTAGCTTCACTAATTTAAATTCAAACATTACAATTAGAGAAATATGTAGTCCTTCCAAGTTGCTTCCTCCTTTGATAGATTAATTATTGAACTAGGACTTGGCTCACAGCCTTGTCTTATCTTTTGACTATTTTTCATTCCAAAATGGTCATTGACTTCGTCAAGATCTGGTTGTCTTCAGTGGAGTATGATGACTCTTGAGATGGAACCACACGATCCTCGAACCTTTTTTTTTCAACTGTGACACGTGAAAAATTGAGTGATTATTTATCCAAAAGTCAATTCAAGTTCATATGCCATAATCGTATCTTTTGAATCACCTTGTACGACATGAAATATTCAAATTTTCTCTGACTTCTCTTTGAATCGAAACACTATTTATATAATTTAGAGCTTTCATTGAATTATTCTTCGATATCATGTTAAGCACTTCTCTTTCCTTCAATTTATGATCAACAAATTCCAATTTTGATCGAGAGATGATCACGAATGTTTGTTGTGGCGATTCATAGTTGTAGTGTGCCTTGAAAAGGGTCAATCATATGGTAGTTTGGTAATTCATAATGTACCAAAATTCTGCTAAGGGAATCCACTTATTCCAATACTTTGGCGTGTGCCTGTCAGGAAATGAAGGTAGGTCTTTATACATTGATTTAATCTCTCTGACTCTCCATCTATTTGAGGATGTTAAGCTGAACTTAATTTTTGTTTTACTTGTAATCTCTTGAACAATTCTCTCCAAAATAAGCTTGTTTATCGCTCCCAACGAATACGTAAGCGTGCGTGATCGACAAGTAATAAGTAGAGTACCATTCCCAACGAGGACTTAATCCTTAATTTCTGAAGTAGATTAAACAGTAAAGAACTCAAGAGTTGTGAATCAAGTACTGAAGAGAGAGTAAACAGAAGATGATATTGAGAATTCAGACGAGAGATATATCCTAGAGCTACTGGTAGATCTATCCATTCTAGTTACGTATCCACTTTTGTTAGTTTGTTGAAAATTCAGTTTACTAGCCACAGTGTTAATTTTACTCTGGAGTCCATTCCTGATTAACCGGGTCTTATTCAAACTACTAAAACTTCTATGTTTCTTTGATCATCTCAAGTAATAAGAACGTCTTTGCATCTCATATATTTGACTAAGCAAGGTGAACTAAGTATAGGTCTATAGCTAGTTTGCCATATATCTAGCTATAAGTTAATAAGAGCCGCTAATCAGTGCGGGATGACCGTCAGATCACCGAATAAGCCTTACCTTATCCTATAATGCAAAATATACCTCTCACTTCGAGCTCACAATCTAGATGCATAGACAGTATTCAATTGGTGGTATATCAATCAAATAATCAAGCATAGGATAACATTATTAAACTAATTAAACTAATAGATATCAGTGATAATCAAATGTATTGCTAACATAAAGCTTCAACAAATAACATTCATGGATATTCCTCCACCCTAGAATACTAAGAGAACTAGCCACTCATGCTTATAGCGATTACACCATTCATAATCGTTCAACTATAAAAATTGAACAAAGAAATTATACTATATGAATCTCTGTCCTTGCTTTTTTCTCCTCTTGAAAGTCTAGATCTCCTCTAAAAAGCATGTAGAAAGGGTATTTATAGTGTTAGGGTTAGACCTCGAACTGGATTACTTCGTACAATCCAAAACTGATCCAAACTAGCAAAAAACATGTTGGTAGACTGCACCACCTAGCTATGTTGTACTATGCATCAATAAAGTTTTGGTAAGTCCATAAAACAGTGAAGGTGTGGCGCACGGGGTACCTTTCCCATGCAAGACACCAAGCCAATTTCCACGATATGTCATTTTCCAACTTTTTCATGTATACGTGATCCTCGGTCCTTAGTTCGATCCGAATACTTGAGAACGACTTTTAATCAGACTTCAAAGTCATATTTCACCTCTTTTTTTTTATTAAATCATCATATTTTCATCAAATCATATCGTACACACATAAAACACACATATCAAGCATAAAATAGTTGAAATAAACTTAAACACAAGAAAAGATTAACAACTAAAAGGCATTGCATTGATGCTTTTTGGGATCACCGCAAAGGAGAGGCTTCATAGCAAATAAAGAGAGATTCATTCCATGTGTCTTCAAGAGAGAAAAAGTCATCTACAACGAGAAGAACCTATTCCTATCAAGTTATACTCATACAATTCTTGAGTTGTAATAGTTAGATTAATGTGAACCTTAACTGTAAACTTTTACATTCTTAGTGAATTTGAAGAATTGTTGAGGTGGGGATATGTGCTATAATGGTCAGTTCCTTAGGTGTACAAGAGTTGTGATCTTGAAATTACTCGAGTTATAGTAACAAGTTTTGGAGAATTGCTATTGGAGATAAGTTGTGATTTTTCTTCCCTTGATTAATAGATAAATTCTTGGTTTAATTTATCATTCCACAATTTACTTCTTGAATAGTTGTTGAAGAACCTGGTTCTTCAGTATACAAGAGGGAGTGTAAAATAACATTATAATTAGGGGAGTTTTCATTGTTGTTTTACACAACTTCATATATTATTCAATAACATTGAGAGAATATACCTTCAGTTCTTGCACGTGGCTATTCGTAGATTTATTCTTCAACCTTTAAGAATTAAATTTAACGTGATAAATTTAGTATCCTATAAATCTTAGATTACTTCTAGGTATTCAGAAAAAGGTGATAAATTTTAACTTAATGTTGTTCTTGTTACTCTAAAGGAGGGCCGAGATTCATAATCTATTTCTTATTTTAATCTCTACCAAAGGTGATTAGTTCTTAGTTAATTAATTATCATCATTTGGAATCAATTATGAGGATAGACTTCTCTTGAAGTTCTTGAATTCGTTTTTGGTCTTCTTGATCCATTGTGAATTCAAGAAACACTTTCTTGAATTAGTCTATTTTTGTTTTCAGCTTATTTTTGTTTCTTTATAATTTTTTTAGCTTCCGTACAATTCTTAAATTTTCTTTATCAAGTTCTTAGACCCGTAACGTGATACATTTCACCTGCCTTGTCCACAACCCTCTAATTCACTCTCAATCAAATAGAAAGGGAAAACTTGATTAATATCCTCAATCTTCACCAAACTCAATTTTTTCAAGGAATTCTAGTGTTCCAACAAGTAATCTTGAAACAATTAATACTACATTCCAATTTGAATCTACAAACACTCGTAAAACTAAGCATACATCCAATATGTACTACCAACAGGAGATCAACCAAACATACTAGCTAGGAATCAATGGCACCATACCAACACTAATAGCGACTCTAGAATGATAGCTAAACATGGGAAATCAAATCACTGAGTTCCTCAATCTAGGGGTTCCAAGAAACCTAACTCTAGAATGAATCCATCTTTTAAGTTAAGGTCACTGGGTGGGACCCATTTGACTAATTTTATTAATAATTAATAAATCAAACAATAAAAGTGTCTAAGTCACGAAAAGGAAAGTAAAAAAGCAAAAACAAAAAACAAAATTCGAAGTTGGTACATTAACTGGCGGAGATGGCATCTGAGTTCCATCTTAGGTACCTCCGCCGGTTCATCTCCGCCCCCAAAGTGTTTGTTTCAAGTATTTTCATGAGTGTGAGTTGAGATATTGCCATGGGGAGTTCCGATCTATTGACGATTGCCGGTGTGTGAAGTGTTTCGCCGCCCATCTCTCCTGTTGTTTTCTCCTGCAGTTGCGGGTTCGTCCTTCAGGTTTGTTGCTACATCTTTACCTCCATTTCTCTACTTATTTCCTCTTCTTGCTCTCTCTTGTTTTGTAATGACCCGTCCGGTCATTTTTAGCTAAAAACTCTTATTTTCTTATTTGACCCTTCCCGTAGATTCTATGTAGGGTTTGTGATGTGCGAGGGGTGGCATGAATCCCGAGGTCTATTTAAATGCATTTCAGATGAAAAAACTAAAATTAGAAACTTAGATTTGGATAGTTTGACTCAAAATTGACTTTTGGCTAAATGGGTTTGTTTCCGGGTTTTGTCGCTTTCGGTAGTTTCAAAGACTCATTTATGACTTAGTCGAGTCATTGGTTCACTTCCCGAGACAATCAGATGTATTTTGTAGCCCTATTTGTAAAGTTTGGATTTTGATTTATCCTGAACGATTCTTTAGAAAAATATGTCTTAGCTCGATTAAAATGGAAATTCGAGGGTACGAGTGAGTTCGTAGCACTGTTTACCTTAGATGAGCATGTATGGTTTGTGTTCGAGAGGTTTCAGGTGTTGGATAGGTGATGAAAGAAATAATCTCTTGATTATTTTCATTAATGAAAGAGTATATATACAATTTACAATTTTTCATAATAGAAAAATCTTATTCCTATTCTACTCTCAAAACCCTATTCTATTGTACAAGAATCCTATAATTATGGTAAGTGTACAATACTAATTTAATACAATAATGTTACACTAAATAAGGCCCAATAATGTTACACTAAATAAGGCTACAAAACTGTGACATACACTGGTAAGTATACCGTGTATATCACGGTTTCACACTAGGTAAATTGCCTTGTAAAACCGTGATATACATGGTATACGAACTTATGTATATCACGTGTTTTATCACACCCCCGCAGTCATAGCGGGCGGTTTTCATACGCTGAGACTGTCCCTAAAATCTTCAAATAGAACCGATGGAAAACCCTTGGTAAAAATGTCTGCAATTTGATATCTGGATGGAACATGCAGGACGCGTACTTTTCCACGAGATACTTTTTCGTGAACAAAATGTATATCCATCTCAATATGTTTAGTGCGTTGATGTTGAACCGGATTTTCAGAAGGGATTATTTCTTTTATGGTATCAGAAGTCTAGGTCTCATATTTTCGTTCCCAAATTCGTCCTCTTTGCCTTGGTTTCCGAGCCCTTCTTCTCGGTTTTCGTGCCCTATGTTGCCTTCTCTTTTCCCAAATTTTCTTCTAAATCCCTACATCATGTCTTGCGTTGCAGTTATGACTAAGAACACGTTTCACCATGCCTTTACTATTTCTAACATCAAGAATCACATCTCTATTATTTTTGAAATAGAAAACGTCCAATACGCAACGTGGGCTGAACTGTTCAAAGTTCACGCACGCTCGCATCAAGTCGTCCATCACATAATCCCCTCAGCTCCTGCTGATACGGAGGTGCCTAAACCCGAGGATGATCCTAAATTATGGACGACCCTTGATGCTACCGTTCTTCAATGGATTTACTCCACTATCTCTACCAACCTCTTGCAAACGAATATCTAACCAGACGCTATGGCGATTGATACTTGTAATAGCGTGCGTGATATATTTCAAGATAATCAAAATTCTCGTATTGTTACCCTTGAGCAGGAATTCTCCCATGTCCACATGGAAGATTTTCCAAACGTTTCAGCTTCCTGCAAAAGGTTGAAAGAATTGGCGATCCAACTTCGCAACGTTGGTGCGCCCGTTACCAACGATTGTCTTGTCCTTCAAATTGTTGCAGGCCTATCTGAGGCCTATAGTAGCGTCGGTACGCTTCTTCGTCAGAGTAGTCCTCTTCCGCACTTTTATCAGGCTCGTTCCATGCTCACGCTCGAAGAAGCATGCTTGGCTAAGAAAGCGGCCACTGGGGCCTTTTCCGTCGACATGGTGACCGCGATCGATTTTTCTCCCTCCGTCTCCAACAATTTTGGCCAAAATCGCAACAACGGTGGCAACAGAAAGGGTTAGAATCGCAAGAATAATGGTAAAAACCGTGGTGGAAATCGAGGTGGAAATAACGGGGATGGCAATGGGCCTCGGGGCAGTGGACCGCAAGCCAACTAGCCACAACCCTGGGTCCATGGCCGTGGAACTGGGCCAGTGGGCCTGGCCCAACAGCCCCTATTACCCGTCGACTGCTTTCCCGGGAAACTAGGCCCAAAATCCCAACAAGAAGTCCAATTTTTCGGGTCAGCAGTGGTACTCGAGAGGCAGTTCTGGGCTGGGGTAGCAAGCGAGTGTGCTTGGGCCTTAGCCTCCGCAGGCCCACCATGCAGCGGGGCCCACCCCTACCGACATTGAAGCCGCAATGCACATTCTTGGATTAAATCCCTCGGATGCAAATTGGTACATAGACATCGGAGCCACTACTCGCATGACGTCCGAACAAGGTACTCTCGTCTTATTCCAATTTGAGCAACAATCGTGGCATAATTGTTGGTAATGACAACTCAATTCCAATTCGTGGTTACGGTCATAAAATTTTGTCTTCCCCCCCCCCCCCATCCACATCTTGTCTTGAAAAATGCCCCTAATTTAATTAAAATTTTGGTGTCTGTCCGGAAATTCACCACTGATAATTGAGTTTCAGTTGATTTTGATCCATTTGGGTTTTCTGTGAAAGATTTCAAGACGGGGATTCCTCTCATGAGATGTGATAATAGGGGAGATCTTTATCCTATCACGCCCACATCCGGTCTCTCGAGTCAAGCCTTGCCATCTACTTTTGCAGCTCTCGCTCCTTCCTTATGGCATGCCCGTTTGGGTCACCCTGAGTCGTCTACTGTTTCTTCCTTACATAAAAATAATTTTATTTCTTGTAAGGTAGGCGTAGTACTCCAATTTGTCAATCTTATCCTCTAGGAAAACTTGTTATATTACCATTTGTAGACTCCACTTCTCATACTTTAATGTCATTTGATATTATTCATAGCGATTTATGGACATCTCCTGTTCTCAGTTCTTTGGGCCATCGTTATTATGTTCTATTTTTGGATGATTATTCTAATTTTTTATGACTTTTCCATTAGCAGAAAAATCTCACGTGTTTTCCACTTTTTTAAAGTTTAGAGCATTCATCCTTACCTAGTTCGAACAGAAAATAAAAAACATTTAATGTGATAATAGCAAAGAATATGATAATGGGTTGTTTCCGGATTTTTGTGGTACTAATGGAATAAATTATCGTTTCTCTTTTCCTCATACGTCCTCAGAAAATGGGAAAGCCGAACGCAAAATTCGTACCATTAATAATATTGTCTGCACTTTATTGGTCCATGTTTCCGTACACCCTTTCTTTTGGCATCATGCTCTACAAATGACTACTTATCTCCTTAACATACTTCCTACGAAAAGATTGTCATATTTGTCCCCTCTTCAAATTCTCTATAATAAGGCCCCTTCGTATTCACATCTTAGGGTCTTTGTGTGCTTATGTTATCCCCTATTTCCGTCAACTAAATTAACAAACTTCAAGCCCGCTCTACCCCTTGTGTGTTTTTGGGTTATCCGTCGAATCATCGTGGTTACAAGTGTTTTGATTTGTCGTCTAGTAAAATCATCATTAGTCGTCATGTTATTTTCGATGAAACCCAATTTCCATTTGCTAAGGTAAGTAGTCCCAGGCCTAGTTCGTATAATTTTTTAGATGACGATGTCCCACTATATATTATGCATCATCTGCTGGAGCAATCCCGTGCCACTGTCCCGCCAGCAGGCCCACTGCCTGCTGGCCCACAAACGCCCCAGCCTAGCCCAGTTTTGGTCCCTCCTGTGTCTGTCCAGTCCAGTGGGTCAGTGGCCCAAACCATTACCGATTTGGCCACTGCTCCAGTTACAGTTCCAGGTTCTTGTATCAGTGTTGGGCCAGCAGGCCCACTGCCCTGCCCTGTCCAATTATCCATCCAAAAATATGGATTTCCTTGTTGCACTTACCATCAAATTTCCTATTCTATTTCTTCTCTAACCTTGAGCCTCTTTTTCTACACAAGTGCCTGTATTTTTCTGTGGTGCAGCTACTGCATGAAACTTCTTCAAATATTTGTTACTAATAAAAGTTCTCCATAAAGACTGCTTTGTTCTCATGTTCCACCATAATTTTGCAAATAAAGCCTTAGAGACATCCTGCAGACTTCTGAATCCCATTCCCCCTTCATGTGGATGACATAGAGTTGTCCAAGTAGATCAATGCTTGCTAAAGTTTCTCACAGAATTATTCCAAAAGAACTTAGCAAACAATCTATGTATTTGAGCTAATACTCCAGCTGGTGGGTCACTTGCAGACAATAGATGGATAGGCATGCTCTGCAATACATGCTTTATCAAGGTGGTTCTTCCTCCTACTAATAGAAGCTTTCCAGTCCATGAGTTAAGCATGTTTTACACCTTCTCTATTAACTCTTGATATTGAACATATTGTCTTCTGCCATAGTAAATAGGAACCCCTAGATAAGTAAAGGGGAATTCTTTTCTAGGAATCTGTGTCACTTCATTGATAAAATCCACAATATTTTGTGCCACTGAATGGTGCATGAAAATTGCACTATTCCCTTTATTGACCTTCTGTCCACTAATCTTTTCATAATCAGGCAGTCTGTCCATGACTAACTTCAAAGAATGCTTATCTCTGAGGTGAAAATAATAGTATCATCATCATATGTTAAATGATTAATATATGGACTCCACTTTGGCATCGCAAATTCTTTAAACCCCTGTTAAATAAAGCATTCAAAACCCTAGTTAAACATACTGCAACCGGTATAAATAAAGTGGAGGATAGAGAATCCCATCGCTTCACCCCTCTTGTAGATTTGAAAAAACCCATGAGATTGCCAATTTATCAGTATTGAGTAGGGCTGTCCAGTGGGCCGGGTCGACCCGATCCCGACCCGGCCCATCCCGCTACACGGCCCACCCCGATCCCCCATTTAAAAAAATTGTCGGTGTCAGGGTTCGAACTCGGGACGAGTCTTGGGATCGTCCCGCCCGTCCCGACCCGTCCCCCTTTGCAAAAATAGTCGTTGCAACCACGACCAAATTTTGATTTTGGCCGTTGTGCAACGGTTATAACGGCCATTTTTGGCTCCCACCCACCCCATAAACCCCCTACCCCCTTAATATTTATTTTTAATCCTTAAGTTAATATATTTATACTTTAACCCTGTTTCTCAACTATATGTAACTCATTTTTCTCACAAATCTTCCTAGCATCTCTCTAATTTCTCAATTTATCTCTCTACAATTCTACAAATCTTCCTACTTTTAGTATTAAATATTATATCAAAGTTAAAAAATTGAGAGTGAAGTTGACAACTAGCTTGAGGATCATCCATCGAGCAAAGTTTCAATTTTCAACCTCGATTACACGTCGGCGATTGATACCTTCATTCCTTCTTTAAATTATTATTGTTACTTAATTTTAATTATTGCACTTAATTTCATTTACTTTAATTATTTATTGGTATAATTAAAATGGAAGGATTGAAATGTATGATTAGGGGTAAGGGTAAGGGTGCTTCTTCTAATAGGGGTAACAAGGGTAAGAGTACTTCTTCTAGTAATCATATTCCTAGTCCCGATAATTTGATTGATTTCACTCATATTGATGAAACTGCTATTTTAATGATATACCATTAGATGATGAAGTAGATGAACCAAACTTTAATTTAGACGATAATATAGATGACACACCCACTAGTGCACCTCAACCTCAGCCTGAAACCGCAACTGCAATGCCTCTTATGCCCCCTAGTATGAATCGAGGCCCCATGCAACGAAAATTAAAATCACATGCATGACATTTTTTTGATAGGGACCAAGAGAATCAACTAGCTAGATGTAAAATTTGTAAAAATATTTATAGATTTAAAACCAAAAAAGGTCAAGGTGGGATGAGAGGTTTATTTAGACATGTACAAGGCGAGCACACAGCTAGGTGGAATCAATACCAGGCTAAAAAAAACGGGTGTGCCAATGCTATCTGAGTCGGGACAAGGTTCCCATAGTGTCCCCGACCTAGTACAGGGTCAAATTAACCCGACTACGGGGGGGATTTTTGGCCATAAATATGATAAAAGCAAAGATAGAAAAAATATGGCAAAATTAATTGCGGTGGAGGGTTTACCTTTTTCATTTCCTTTCTCTCCTGGTTTTATTCATTACATTCGAGAAACATATAATTCTACTTTTAATGGTTTTCCTAGATTAACTGTTAGAAGGGATGTTTTTAAATTTGCAAATGAATATCAACAATATTTACGTTATGCACTGTATCATTTTAATGGCAAAGTGGCTATCACTTCTGACATAGGTTGTAGTACTAACGGTAATGATTATTTAACGGTAACATGTCATTGGATAGATCAAAATTGGTCTATGCAAAAATGTATTTTAGCATATAGATATATAGATTATAGGCACACTGAAAGTTTTATTGCAGAAAATATTAATGAAATTTGTGATTACTATGGAACAATTAATAAAATTATGACTATTACATTAGATAATGCTTTTCTAATGATTATGTTATAAAACTTTTAAAACTTAGATTAACTATCTTTTCCTGATCATTTTCATATAAGATGTGTGTCATATTTATAACTTAGTTATAAAGGATGATCTAAAACTTTTTGAAAACATTCTTGATAAAATATAATTTGCTATAAACTTTATTTTTAAAGATAAAAAAATACAAAGACTCAAATAGTATAAAAAAACATGTCTGATAAAAAATGCAAATAATCAACCGGCTTATGTACCATCTTCTACTACTTCGCTACAACCTTATAAAAAACGTGTTATTTCTGCTGCTAGTAGACCTGTCCAACAGGTGAGGGACCCGTCCAGCCCGGCCCGACCCGACCCAGCCCGAAAAAACCAGGGCTAGGGTCCTGCGAGCCACCCGACCCGAAAAACCAAGGACCCGATCTTATGTAGGGTCGGGCTAGGGTCAATATTTTACCTGCCCGACCTGGCCCGACCCGACCCGGGTGTTTTTTTAATATAATTTATATTATTTTTTCTTCATTAATATTTCTTTTGTACTTATATATATTTTTGCCATTAATATTTAAGTGATATAATGCATGTTTTTATAATATATGTATTGTTCTAATCTACATTGAGCTCGACATAAAATAAGATAAAAATGGTAGCTGATTATTAATAATATGTTTATATTATTAGTCGTAATGTTAATATCACGGAAGCATAATGTAGGGAGAGAAAGTTGTTGTAAATTGGTGAAACTTTAAATAGTCATAACTCTGCGATCGGATGTCCGTTTTACCCAAAAAAAATTGATTTTGCGTATTTTTTCAAGACGGGTCCGACCAAAACGTCAGTTTTTCCAATCAATTTGTGTTTTCCCTCAAATCGATTTCTAATTTTCTTTTTCTTTAGTAAACATCTCACGATACACAATAGATTTCAACATCGAAATTTCATGATAGCGTAGGTGAATGTCAATTTCGGTTTTGAAAATTCAATTTTTTTTTAAAAAAAATTCCTCGACCCGACCCGCCAAATCCCGCCCCCCTTCCGACAGGTCAGGGCCGACTCGTAATCCGTAGGGTCTCCGAAGGGTCAAGTCAGGGTCAGGGTCGGAATTTTTTTAAAAATAGGGTCAAGGTCGGGCAAGCAGAAAAAAAAAGACATCCGACCCGAGCTTTGGATAGGTCTAGTTGCTAGTATTCAAGGCCTTAGAAATAAAATGTGTAGTGGTTAACCTTTTTCACAAATTAGCGAATTTGATGTTTATGTTTTGCAGGGCGTTGTACCATACGAATTAATTGTCAATGATGAAGGACAAGAACACTTGCTGAAATACTGGAGGGAGAATGAGAAGACATTTCCGACACTAACAAAGATGGCCCGAGATGTGTTGAACATTCAAGCGTTATCAACAGCGTCTGAAAGCGCTTTTACTGCGTGATGATTTCAAATAAGAGAGCACAGACATTCATTGGCGGGAGACACATTGGAGATTATAGTTCTCTTCAGAGACTGGATTCGTGCGGAGCGTAGAAGCACTCAACCGGAGACCAACGAAAAAGAAGACTACAAATACAACGAAATCTTGTCCGAGGGAGCAGGAAGCGACGTTGAAGAATTTGACAAACAAATTCTAATTCCAACAGAAAATCCTCAAGACATTGTAAGGAAATTCAAAAAAGTATGGTTGAATATGTAATTTTTTTAATTGCAATTTTACTATATGATTTGCAACTTTTGAACAACACCACAAAGACCAAACTTAGGCCGAGGATCTAAAGGGGATAACAAACTAGGAAGGAATTGGGATATAAGGTATTGAAAAATTAAAGGATAATTGAAGAATGCAGAAGGTAAATAAAGAGCAACTTACAATTCATGGTTCCAGTTATGGAAACCATAAATCACAAGGTTCTGCAGGAATTTAAATCAAATAGGCGGTAGAACCGGCCAAGTATTTAATGCAGAAAGTAAAGGAATTTAAATGCATAAAGTATTTAAAAGATTAGGAGGTAGCACCGTCCATAATCATATTCATTTAAAAATTGGAATTTACAAAGATAATTATCAAGGAGATAAACCTTGGGAATTTCTAGGGTATATTGGATCATATGATATGAGTCATATGGATTGAATCATATGGGTATTTGAGGGGGTATTTAGGAATATTAAATCTAACCTAAAGGGGAATTTCTGTAAGGACTCTCAACTTCTCTATAGTTTAAAAAGAGAAAGACTTACTAAAAAATGAACTTATAAAAGAACCTGTCTAACTAAGGGAGAGGGAGTCTCCTTTTATAGGAGTTTTACATGATATTTTCGTAATTAAAAAGGAATCTAACTATTCATTCGAGTGGAGAATGACTATTCATCTGAGTGGAGAATGACTATTCATCCTTGGCATTTTCTTGAATTATTGTTGGAATCTTTGCTTTTGCTTTTACTTTTGCTTTTGCTTTTTTGAAAGTAGTTTTTTCGAGCACTTTCTTTTGTCGGAATTTTGGCTGGACTCTACTCTGGGTATTTTGAATTCTTTTGGCAATTTTGTTCAGAATACACTATTGCCAAAAACCGGACTGTCTTCAATATCAATCTCTGGTTCTTCTTCTTCTGACGAAGAGCCTTGTTTTGATGAAGACGGTGCAAATTTCAGAATTATGGCTTGCATTTCTTCTGGATTTTTGGCCGCTGCAAGCATTGAGGCCATCTGAGATTTCTGTGAAAGGAATTGGGTGTGCTCCTTTGTTTGTAGTGGTGCCGGTGGTGTTTGTGGAGGCGCCTCTAAAGGAATGAGTTTTTGGGTATCTAATCATTCCTGGACTTTTTGTGGTGCGAGGCTTTTTAGTATTTAAAGCTATCCCACCATCGAATTTTGAATCTTCTTCGGATAATTGGGATTTTATCTTCCGAATAATCTACGAACCATGTAAAAACCCATGGTAAGTGGAATTTTGTGTGAAAAAGGTGTAGAGGCACAAATCTTTTTTCTTTCTCGGAGGGTTTAAACTGGGATTTGAAGAGGCTGAAAGATTTAGTGACTTCTAGTTTTTGTATTTCTAAGGTGGATCCGAATTGTTCCCACCATGAATTCCACCATGTTGGAAATTGTGATGGATCACATGAGATATCAAAATGAAAAAACCAAGTGTGGCTTTGGTTGGTATTTTGAATGAAAAAGGAATTGAACCAAGCTTGTTGGTAATCCTAGTAAAAAGAATATTTAAAAAATAAGGCATTTTATTTGAAAGTTTCGCAAACTGTTTTTCTGAGGACTTGTGATATCACAAGTTTGGATTTTGAAAATCGATTTTTCAGAAATGTTTTTTGAAAATAGTTTTTTCGAAAATCGGTTTTGAGAAAGGGTTTTGGAAATTCTTTCTCTAATTTTATAAAATTCTGAGTGCGTTTTTCTTCCGGATGATCTTCTGTCTATGAATCTTGCCTTTGTGGTTTTGGGAATTTTGAGAGATGTTTAGGTATTTTCTATTGGGGGATTTTCTGGGTTTTTCTCTCTGTTTTGAAGGAATTCACGGGTTAAGAAATCTGGAATAGAATTTGTTTCTCCTTTGATGTATTCAATATCAAAATAAAAAATGCTAAGAATTGCTTGCCATCGTGCAAAAATCTGTTTTGATGCAAGGTTTTGAACATCTTTTTGTAAAACTTCTCTAGCACTTTTGCAATCAATTCTGAGTAAAAAATTTTGATTTAGTAAATCACTTTGAAATTTTTGTATGTATAAGACGATGCTCAAAATTTCTTTTTTAATAGTGGAATAATTTTTCTGGGTATCATTCCAATGGGCAGAAGTATACTGGACTATACACTCTTTCCCCCCCGAATTTTGTTTCAAGATCCCTCCATATCCTAAGTCAGGGGCGTCTGTTTCTACGACCTTAGGTAGCTGAGGGTCTGCTAAATGAAGACATGAGATTTCTAGCACTTTCTTTTTAATATTCTGGACACAAGCAGTATGGTTACTAGTCCATGGAGCAGGGGTTTTCTTAAGTCTGTCATGGAGTGGTTTTGCCATTTTATTAATCTTAGGACAGAAATCTAAAACATAGTTTAGGCTTCCAAGGAATCTCTGCAATTGGGTTTTATCAAGGATTTTGTCAGGGAATTTATTAGCGAATTCTAAGGATCTTTCTATAGGGGTTATTTTCCCCTGGGATATGTAGTGTCCTAGAACTCTAATCTTTGTTTGAAAAAGGCTCATTTTTGATTTGGAAACTACCAAACCATTTTTCTTGGTAACAGAAGAAAGTTTTGAGGTGTTTGAAATGTTCCTCCACAGAATTTGAGAAGATTAAGACATCAACAATATAAACAATACAAAATTTGGAATAATCATTGAAGATGTCATTCATGATTCGTTGGAATTCAGAAAGGGCATTTTTTTGACCAAAGAGCATTACATTCCACTCGTATTGTCCAAAGGGGACCGTAAAGGCGATTTTGTAACGATCTTTTATAGAAATTTGGATTTGCCAAAAACCGAACTTCATATCAAATTTTGAAAATATCAAGGCAGAATGTAGCTTCTGTAGTAAATCTTTTTTGTTTGGAATTGAATATCTAATCCATTTTAGGGAAGTATTTAAAGGTTTGTAATTAATAACTAATCTGGGAGTTCCTCTTTCTATTTTGGCATTTTTGCTTACATAGAATGCAGCACAACTCCAAGGGGATCTAGATTTGGAAATTAGTTTTTTATTTTCAAGGTCTTGAATTTCTCTTCTGCAGTGTTGTTCAAGATCACTATTCATTTGGATAGGTCTCGCTTTTGTAGGAATTTGTTTTTCGTCAAAATCCTTTTCGTAAGGAAGATCTACGATATGTTGCTTTCTACTCCAGAAGGCATTTGGAATCTCAGAACATAAATCGGTTTCAAAAAAGTTTTGGACTTTAGAAATATTGATTTTAACATCAGGTGATTCTGAAAGAGTTTTTAATCTTTCAAAAGAAAAATCTTTTTTCAGTTCTTGTAGATGGTAAGAGTTTCCTTGGATTCGGGCATTTAAACCATCTTCGTGTATTGAACAAGCTCTCATTTGGTAATTGTGAGTCTTGATTTGTAAGACTAGGGATTTTTGGATATTTTGTCATTTAAAGAGACTGAGAAATTTGGGTAACAGTCAAAAGATATTGGTCCTGTGCAGAGACTAGACTCAACATAACTCAATAAGGAATCTTCGAAATTTGTGAATCTGGCATCACGTAAGACAGCAAGGATTGAGGTGTTTAATCATTCATTCGTGAAGGGTTTTATCCCTATTTGGACTAATCCAATATGGATGTATTTGTAATTTCTTTCTCGGTGTCTTTTCAAGGAACTTTGAGAAAGTAATTGGATGGTTTCAAAAGGTTGAGATAATTAGATATCTCTTTCCTCAGTTTTGATTGTGAAATCGGTTTGGAATAACTGGTATTTCGAATTTTTGTAAATCTGATCTCGATTTACTCTCGGTATTTCCCAATTATCGATAGATTTTTCAAAATCTTGTATCAAGATTTCTTCGGAGTTTATTATCTTCTTTGAATCCATGGAAGAAGATGAACCAAAATCACGCGAAGTAGATCTGTTGAGAAACGGATCCGTGTTATGGAACTCCTATTAACAGAGCGTCCGAACTTTCTTCTTTGCTTAGGTCTTTCCGTGGGTATAACTGCCTGCGTTCGTTGAGGACTTACCGACCCTTGACTACCCTAATGCGGAAGTCTCTGTAACCTCTAATAAGGAATTCAACATCTGGTCCGGATAATATTCTCTCTATATCTACCCTTTATGGCTCTGATACCAAACATAGATGTCGAACACCAAAAAGATTATTTGAATAAACTCCTCAAATCCTTCACCGACGAGAAAAAAGATTTCAAAAATTCGATTTTACCAAATACCTCCAAAAATACCTACGATTTGACCAAAATCCTGAAAAAGGGTAAAGGGATGAAAGAATCCAAGGAAACCCCAATTCTAGAACTCCAGAGACGTGAAACAAATCAAAGTAGAGATTAAGGCTCTACGAGAAAAACAAGATCAAGACTCTTCTACTGAAAACAGTCCTTTCAAAAACCCAGGATAATTCTGAATCCAGTTCTGAGTCCGACAATTCCGACTCTGAAGATCTAGGAGAACCTCTTGACAACCCTTTTCTTGAAGAAGTCCCACAAGAATTCCTTGCTGTCTTACTACAGATCACGTCCAAAAAATACCTTGTTCAAATAACCCTTAAATTCCCAGGCAATTTTAGGGTTACAACTATTGCTCTCTTTGATACCGGTGCAGATCTGAATTGCATAAAAACAGGTCTAATTCCTAATCAATTTCATGAAAATACCCAGGAAACTCTAGCGGCGGCCAATAACACAAAGCTAGAAATCAATTCCCAAACCAATGCGTCCGTTATTATTAATGGAGTTTCTATCGCGACATCGTTTGTCTTAGTAAAAGACATTCACAACTCCGTTATCTTAGGAACACCATTTATAAATCTTATCACTCCTTATAAGGTAGATAATGATTTTATCTCATTTGATTCCAATAGTAAGAATTTAAAATTCCCTTTTCTGACAAAACCAAAAGCTAGCGACCTCGATGTGATTAAAACTTATTCTTGTCACCTAGGAGAATTAAGAAATAGTTTTTTAAATCAGGATTCCGAGTCCCCTAGAAACTATGATACCCGTTCCATTAAATTAATTGATTCCTTTGCATACAAAAAACTTTTGAAGCATAATCAAAAACAATTTTTGAAAATTGCATTCAAAAATAATTTCTGACAATTTTTACTTTAAAAATATTTTAACCAGTGGTTTACCCAAAAACAGGAGAAAAAACCCACAGGTTTCCAAAACCGGTTACAGCACAGAAATACCCATTCATTATCCCTATAAAAATCCACAGATTTCCAATACCAGTTACAACACAGAAATGTCCTATCACTGTCCTTTGCCCCAATGTCCGGGTTACAGGGAAAAAATATCCAGAAAGGGCATGAGAGAAAAGAAAAGAAGAGATACCTCCACCAATAAATATACCTGTTGTTGTACCACAACAACAAACAAATCCCATGGCCCCCAAAAAATCCACAAAAGAAGAAAAAGAAAAATTCCCTGCCAAATCTCCCACTGAAAACCCCCTATCATGGTACGATGCAGTCATGAAAGAAGAAAACGAAAATACCGCAGCATCTGTGCAAAAAACACCAGCACAGGAGATCACTGCCGAAAATCTTCTGCAACTCCTACAAAATCACCAGAATTACAGCAGGCATTGATACAACTTCAAAATCCCAAACAAGAAGTTGCTCAAAGCTCAGGAGAGGAAAAACCTCTCAAAATTTTACAAAAATCGAGAAAGGAGAATCTTCAAAAACCCTTTCTCAAAAACAATTTTCAAAACTACAACTCGAGAAAAAAGATTTTTCAAAAACCCTTTCTCAAAAACAATTTTCAAAAAAACAACTTGTGGTACCACAAGTCCCCAAAAAACCTGTAGCTAAATACTTCATAAAACCGTTTTTTCAAAATATTACTACTCTTGAAAAAGGATTTTTTAATAAAGACCCTTTTCTAGCACTACAAAATTATTTTGGACAAAAATGGTTTTATAAATCATGGGATATTTTAAAAACCCCATATTTTTATCAAGCTATCCTTGAAATATCAGGATCAGCAACCATAAAAATTAATTTTCACAAAAATAACCCAGATCCGTCTTATTCAATTTGCAAAATACTTAGCGTAATTGCTCCTACTGATTGGGGGAATGACCTATCACAACTCCTAAATTTCCCACATTCCCACAAAAATGAACCATTTTTTTATATCCCTTTAATTACTGAGATTACCAACAAGCTTGGTTCAATTCCTTCTTTATCCAAAATACCAGCCAAAGCCACACTTGGCTTTTCCATTTTGATACCCCATGTGATCCATCACAATTTCCAACATGGTGGAATTCATGGTGGGATCAATTCGGATCCACCCTAGACATACAAAAACCAGAAGTCACTAAATCTTTCAGCCTCTTCAAATCCCAGTTCAAACCCTCTGAGGAAGAAAAATGATTTGTGCCTCTACACCTTTTTCACACAAAATTCCACTTACCATGGGTATTTACATGGTTCGTAGATTATTCGGAAGATAAAATCCCAATTATCCGAAGAAGATTTAAAATCCGATGGTGGGACAGCTTTAAAATACCAAAAAGCCTCGCACCACAAAAAGTCCAGGAATGGTTAGACACCCAAAAATCCATTCCAGTACAGGCGCCTCTACAAACACCACTGGCACCACTACAAACAAAGGAGCACACCCAGTTCCTGTCACAGAAATCCCAGATGGCCTCAATGCTTGCAACGGCCAAAAATCCAGAAGAATGCAAGCCATAATTCTAAAATTTGCACCGTCTTCATCAAAACAAGGCTCTTCGTCAGAAGAAGAAGAACCAGAAATTGATATTGAAGGCAGTCCGGTTTTTGGCAACAGTGGATTCTGAAGAAAGTTGCCAAAAGAATTCAAAATACCCGGAGCAGAGTTCAGACAAAAATTCCGACAAAAGAAAGTGCTCGAAAAAGCTACTTTCAAAAAAGCAAAAGCAAAGATTCCCGCAATAATTTGAGAAAATGCCAAAAGGATGAATAGTGATTCACCACTCGGATGAACAGTGACGCGGATGAATAGTTAGATTCCCTTTTTATTACAAAAATACCATGTAAAACTCCTATAAACGGAGACTCCCTCTCCCTTAGGAAGACAGGTTCTTTCATAAGTTCATTTTTTAGTAAGTCTTTCTCTTTCTAAACTAGAGAGAAGTTGAGAGTCCTTACAGAAATTCCCCTTTAGGTTAGATTTAATATTCCTAAATACCCCCTCAAATACCCATATGATTCCAATTTTTAAATGAATATGATTATGGACGGTGCTACCTCCTAATCTTTTAAATACTTTATGCATTTAAAAAAATTATATTTCTATTAAATAATATAAGAGGCACAAAAACAGTCTTGGGATGTTTTTATTACACTGTCTTTTTCAATTATTGAAGTGTTCGTATATATTATTTTTTAAATTAAGTGGTAAAAAAAATTAAATCCTGATCCCGACCTGACCCCGACCCGACCCGCCTCAACCCGACCCCGTTCCGGCGGGATGTGGGACGAGACCTCTTCCCGTCCCGCCTATCCGACCCGCTGGAACCAGATTCCCGACCCCCCCCCCCCCCGTCCCGCCGGGGCCCGCCCCGTTGGACAGCCTAGTATTGAGTATCAGTTATTTGATATAATTCTAAAGACCTAAAGCCCATCTACCTTAGAACTTTGGTGAGGAATAACCAGGAAATCCTGTCATAAGCTTTGGCCATATCTAGCTTAATAACCACATTAGCAGGCTTGCTTCTGATTCTTATGTCATGAACAATCTCTTGTACCAGCAGAATATTCTATACAATGCTTCTACCTTTTACAAAATCATACTGTTGTGGAGAAATGAGCTTTGGTAATAACTGCACCATTTTATCATGGATTACTCTTGTAAACACCTTACTGGTAAATTACTCTCAAAACTGCAAAAGTATTTCTCTTTCTTTTTTGAAATCAGAACTAAATTGGTATAGGTGATGTACCTAGGTAGTTCATACCCACAAAAGAAAGATATCACCATCATGATCATATCCTTTCCAATTACATCCCAACATGCCTGAAAAAATCTCAGTATAACCATCTGGGACTCCAGTACTGTCTGCATTCAGACTAAACACAACCTTTTTAACGTTTTCATCTTCTGGGATTTCATGCAATTTTTCTTTTTGTTCCTCATTGATCATCTTGGGAATATATTGTAACATATCAAAATTAGTAGGATTGTTCTCTTCAGTAAATTGATAGTGAAAAACCTGATTGCTTCTCCTGCTGTATCTTCCTCTGTCTCCGACCAATTCCCATAACCATCCTAGATTCTCTTGATTTGTAGTCTTCTCCTCTTTCCATTAACATGAGCATGGAAAACTTTTGTATTTCTGTCTCCATTTTTAAACCACTATACCCCTGATTTTTGTTTCTAGAACTTTTCTTCAATGACATAAAATCTTATCAACTCAGCCTGAACCATCTGTAACTTTTTTCTATTCAAACTACTAGGATTCTCCTCAAACTCTTGTTCATGAATGTGTACCACCTCCTCTAATGTAGAAATTTGCCTGAAAATATCTCCATATGTCTCTTTACTCTAAATAGATAAAGCTTTGCAGACCTATTTCAACTTATTATGAAAATTTTAAAAAGGGTCAGCACTGTAATTATCTGCCCAGTTATCTCTGATAACATCCTGAAAAGTTTCATGTTCCACGCAAAAATTCAGGAATTTGAAAGACTCTTTTATTGGCCTGCTATCTTGCTTGAAACTTCTCAACAAGGGGGCATGATCAGATCCCTGTTTAATAAGGTGCTCAATTTCCATATTGGGAAAGGTATTCTGAAGTGCTTGATTCCCTAGACACCTGTCAAGTCTTTTAAAAATACATGTCTCATCTGATCTACCATTCCACCAAGTGTATATACTCCCAATAAAGCCAAGATCTGTCAGTTGACATCAGTCAATGCAGTGCCTGAAATCCTCCATCTTTGCAAAATGGACTGGGAGCCCTCCATATTTCTCTACAACTTCAGTAATCACATTGAAATCATTACCCACTAACCATGGAAGATTCATATGGGTAGCAATATCATATAAATCTTCCCACAAAGAAACTCTAGTGTTTCTATCAGTGCTTGCATAAATCACAGTCATGATTGTTTCTTGACCATTATCTAGTGGTGTAAACAAAAGACAATAGTTCCTTTAAAACTTCCACATGAGTTCCTGCCTCCACAAAGATCTAAATCTTTCCATTTAAATTATAGGTAGCAATCTCCATGTTAAGCCATAACCTATGCATGTTAATATGCCTGAAATGCTCAAATAGTTCTATAAGAGTTATCACCTTGAAATTCTTTTGTCTATTTAGTAAAATAACTCTTTTAAAGGTTTGTTGAGTGTTAACAGACCTAATATTTCAAATGAGAAAGCTATTCATTGAGAACTAGATTAGCAAAAGCTTTCTTTGTTTGTACACCTCCTGTTGCTTTAGGAGGCACACTTCTCTCCCCTTGCTTGTTTTTCTTGTTCTCCTTGCCTTTCTTGGAGAGTTAACAGGATTATCATCAATCAACTTCTTCTCTTCATCATCATCATCTCCAATGTCAACTTCCTGCACCACATCTTGTATTTGATTACTGGTGGCATTTTCTTTGTTCCCATGGTTACCATAAACTTGTTGTGCATTTATTTCTTCCATATTGTCTCCAGTATCTTCTTTATTCTGATTAGCTCCATTTTTTCCCATGTTACCTCTTTATTTGTGTAACATCCCGTACTTTCGAGTCACGGTTTGCATCGCTAGGCGTATGTAAAATTGCTAGGCGTGTGTAAATAGACCCGAGCATTGGAAAAATTTTGGATCATATTTACGTATGCTAATAAAGAGATTAGTATATAAAAGGGATTAAACCTCGAAATAATTTTGGACGTAAGAAGTGTGACGACGGGAAGCGGAAATAAATTTGATGCGTGCACAAGGAGGTTATGGACTAGTGGCATATTAGGAAATTATGACATTGAGTACATGGAGGTCTTATAAGTTATCAAGGTTTAAGTGAATTGGGGTCACGGAATTAATTATATGTGTGATTGATTAATTATGGGATCGATTAATTCTTAATGGGGATAATATTTAGTGGGAATCCCCACGTGTTAGCTACCTAATGACTAAGGCTACCTAAAGTGACTGAGCTAAGTAGCACATTAAGTAGACACGTTATGACTAAGGCTACCTAAAGTGACTAAGCTAAGTAGCACATTAAGTGGACACGTTATTAAGACAAGTTAACGTGGTAATTGATGGAGTTTTATCATGTTGGAGAATTGATGTGAAAGTGCAAAAATGCAACAACTCATCACTTTTATGGATATGCTGCAACCAAAGCCTTGTCATTAGATTAAAAAAAAAACAATATGACTCTTTTGAGATTTCAATTATGAGAACATTAGTTCAAATCTCCAAAGTCGTTCTCCAGCCGCACGAGTGAGTTTTTTCATTTCTCTCATTCTCCTTTTCAAGACTAGTGAAGTAGCAACTACCTTTAAAGCTTACCATAATTAGCTACACGTTATAAACTTTTACCATAATTTCCAAACCAATGAGCCACTCGACACAAACCTTTAAGTTCAGAATTGGAGATTAGCATTCTTAGGGTTGTGTGGAACTCGAGAGATTATTGTTATCTAGGAAATCGCCCAAGGTTAGATGTCTATTGGAAGGATTGACTCGTTGTAGTTATTTGAAGGTGGAATTGAGGTATGTTAAGGCAATTTTTTTTTTTGGCATGTTCCATGTAACAAAATATAACCGTGATATTGTTCCATAATTTATTCTACTCCTAGTAGTTAAGAATATTCATATTATTGATTCCTATGCTAAAAGCATGTCTAAATATATTCCTAAGTCCTTATTGAGGCATACAGAAAAGATGTTGATATTCACAGTATTAGCCAAAGGGGCAAGGATATTATTGTCATCCGACAAATTCAGAAATTTTTTTATTGTCATTTATGCATTTTTCATTTGCATCATATTATATATTATCCTGGACCCATTTGTGCTATGCACACTACTATATGGTAAATAATATATATATGTAGGGATATGGGGAAAGAGAAAGGCGTTATATACGCACACCATCTGCAGCTGGTACAGACTATCACGTAAAGAAAGAGTCCTATGAGGCCAAAATGATGTGATGCCCATGTGTGGCCAATATAACCTGATGCCCACGGAGGCGGTTATGGACAGGAAGAGCCCATGTGTGGCCAATATATATGTATACCGCATGTGCATAATGCATACATTCATTACCCATTATATGGTATGATGCCACAGAGGTTGTTATGGTAAGGAAGATGTCGATGAGGCCGATATATGTGTATACCGCATTGTGCATGACATTTAGTCATATGTATTAGGACCCTCAGAGATAATTATTGTTGGTCGGTTGTTCCTATTCAATTTATTGTTATATCCTTGTTATGTTATTATTCATGCCTGACATACTCAGTACATTAGTCGTACTGACGTCCCTTTTGTCGGGTGACGCTGCGTTTCATGTCCGCAGGTTCACATAGGCAGGGTGACGGTTCACGTTAGTTGATTACAGATCCAACGGATTTTTGGAGCACTCCCTTGTTCGGAGTGTTGGTCTAATTTTGATACGGTATATTTTTGCTTGTATATACGGGTATGGCGGGGCCCTGTCCCGACCTTTGATGTCACTACTCTTAGAGGCTTGTAGACAGGTATCCTGTGGATAGTGGTCCTGTATGGCCTTGTCAGCCTTGGTATGGGTACTTATATACATATGTTGGCTTTCTGTATAAAGATTTAACATAGTTTTCTTTCGGCTTAGTCCGTAATTAATGATGATTAGGTGGTAAATATACAATTAGCGGTACCCGGCGGGTGGGATCTGGGTGCCCGTCGCGGCCCTCCAGTTTGGGTTATGACAATTTGCCCTTCTTTGTCCTGTAATTGTTTGGAATTTTCTGTGCTACTAGCTGTATCAATATGCCCATCCTCAGTGTCTGTTATTGTTGATGTGCCAATTATGACTGATCCAGCAGGTACACCCACCTGATGTTGCTGCTCAACAGTTGTATGGTGCGTATCATCTGGAGGTTTTTTTGGAGTATGTTTTTCCCTAATGTTGTGCGTTGCTTGTTCCTACCCAGTGATCTCCTGAATTTCTTGAACCTGGCTATTTTCTATATCTCCTTGTTGTTTCCCATTGTCCAGCCTTGTATTCTAGACTTTGTCTTCGTCCTTCTTTTATTGATATTGATTTTTTTATTTTGTTGTGCTTTACTTTTCACATTGTTGTTATTATTTCCTTGTTATACTGCATGAGTCATCTCTGGACATCTTCTTTGTTTGCATCATGTTGCCTTCTAAAAGATTTTTCAACTTAGGGCTTAGAAGTCTCTTTGTCCTCTCTTATGTGTGCATGCTGTTGTTTATCAGTCACCATGTTATTCTCCTCTTGCATCTCCTCAGTTAAGTCCATTAATGTGTCATATTTGTTGGCATATGCTGTAGAATTGTTTGAACCATGCCCACATTGTTGTTGTATTCCTGTTGTTTTCGTTCTGCCTTTTGTTTTGCACCACATTCCTGTTTTCATATTGGATTTGCCATTTTTGTATATACCCTGGTGGTTTAAGTCAGTTGCAGGTTGTTTATCTTTGCTGGTTTCCTCTTTTGTTTACCCCTTCTGTGTCACCTTGTCCTTCTCCTCCTGCTCCTCTTTTATAGACATGTGCTCTGGGTGTAATATCCAGCACCCATGAACATCATGTCCTTGTAACTTGCAATGTGTGCAGTATCTTGGTAAATAATCATATTGAATATTGTCATTTTGATGTAACTTCTATTGTCTCTTCATCTAGGCAGTTAATATGTATTCTTTTGGGCAGATCCTTGAGTAAGTCAACTTCAACTTTAATCCGCGCACAACTAAATCTTGTCTGGTTATTTGTCGCTTATCAATCACTGAATGTGTTCCAACCCCTTTAGACAGTGTGAACATGGATTTCTTGTCAAAGAGACTGGTTGGTAATCATGGAAAGGATATCCATGCAATGACTATTGATGTTTCCTCTTCAGGATTGAACCGTGGATCCCATTTCAGGAATCGTACGGGAAAATATCTATTCCTTATTCTTAATCCCATGCTTTAGATTAGGGTTGTCCAACGGGGCGGGTCCCGGCAGGACGGGACCCGGCGGGATGGGGAAGGGGGGATCGGGACTCGGGTTCTGGCGGCCGGGATAGGCGGAATGGGAAAAGGTCTCGTCCCATCCCACATTCCGCCGGAACGGGGTCGAGTTGGGGCGGGTCGGGATCGGATTTTTTTTTTTGCCACTTAATTTTAAAAAATTATATATACACACATTTCAATAACTGAACAAGATAGTGTAATAAAAACATCCCAAAATTATTTTTGTGCCTCTTATATTATTTAATAGAAATATGATTTTTTTTGGTAATACAATTTCAAAATTGCAACTTTGTGGTGTTGTTCAAAAGTTGCAAATCACATAGTAAAATTGCAATTAAAAAAATTACACATTCAACCATACTTTTTTGAATTTCCTCACAATGTCTTGAGGATCTTCTGTTCTTTTTCGAGCCATCTTTGTTAGTGTCGGAAATGTCTTCTCATTCTCCCTCCCGTATTTCAACAAGTCTTCTTGTCCTTCATCATTGGAAATTAATTCATACGGTACAACACCCTACAAAACATAAACATCAAATTCGCTAATTTGTGAAGAAGTTGAACCGCTACACATTTTATTTCTAAGGCCTTGAATACTAGTAGCAGAAACCGCATTTTTTATAAGGTTGCAGCGAAGTAGTAGAAGATGGTACAACAGCCGGTTGATTATTTGCACTTTGTTGTTGGTAATACATATATATTTGTTTGCATTCGGTGTGTATGCTAGACGTAACTTCTTCTTTAGTTGGTTTGTGAGTTGGTTATTCAGTTGGTCTATTGGAAGTACTTCTATACAATCATAAATCGTTTCTACAAGTGTTTTACAACCGTCTACTTTAATAGTTGGATTTAATACAACACCAGCAATATAAATAGTGGGATAGGAAAAAAGTATTTTTTTAATTTTTAAAATATCTTTTCAATAATGCCTTATAAGTTGGTTTTTGCATATATTCATTAAGTAACAATTAAAAGCATGATTATATGTTTCTCGAAAATAATGAATAAAATTATGAGAGGAAGGAAATGAAAAAGGCAAACCCTCCACCGCAATTAATTTTGCCATATTTTCCCTATCTTTGTTTTTATCATATTTAGGACCAAAAATCTCCCCCGTAGTCGGGTTAATTTGACCATGTACTAGGTGGGGGACACTATGGGAACCTTGTCCCGACTCAGATGGCATTGACACACCCGATTTTTTAGCCTGGTATTGATTCCACCTAGTTGTGTGCTCGTCTTGTACATGTTTGAATAAACTTCTTGTCCTACCTTTGACCCTTCCGGATTTAAATCTATAAACATTTTTACAAATTTTACATCTAGCTAGTTGATTCTCTTGGTCCCTATAAAAAAAATGTCATGCAAGTGATTTTAATTTTTGTTGCATGGGGCCTCGATTCATACTAGGGGGCATAGGAGGCATTGCAGTTGCAGTTTCAGGCTGAGGTTGAGGTGCACTAGTGGGTGTGTCATCTATATTATCGTCTAAATTAAAGTCCGGTTCATCTACTTCATTCGTCATCTAATGGTATATCATTAAAAAAGCAGTTTCATCAATATGACTGAAATCAATCAAATCATCGGGACTAGGAATAGGATTACTAGAAGAAGTACTCTTACCCTTGTTACCCTACTAGAAGAAGCACCCTTACCATTACCCGTAATCATACATTTCAATCCTTCCATTTTAATTATACAAATAAATAATTAAAGTAAATGAAATTAAGTGCGATAATTAAAATTAAGTAACAATAATAATTTAAAGAAGGAAGGAAGGTACCAAACGCCGACGTGTAATCGAGGTTGAAAATTAAAACTTTGTTCGATGGATGATCCTCAAGCTAGTTGTCAACTTCACTCCCAAATTTTTAACTTTGATATAATATTTAATACTAATAGTAGGAAGATTTGTAGAATTGTAGAGAGATTAGAGAGATGATAGGAAGCTTTGTGAGAAAAATGAGTTATTTATAGTTGAGAAATAGGGTTAAAGTTTAAATATATTAACTTGGAGGTTAAAAATAAATATTAAGGGGATATGGGGGTTTATGGAGTGGGGGGCCAAAAATGGTCGTTAACTCTTTCTGACTTCTTTGTCTTCCTTGAGAAAGTGGCACAGCAGAAGCAGTGTCAAACCAAAATACCCAACAAGCATTAGCTTTCCCTGAAAAGGAGGTGATCCAACCGTACCTTCCAGTATCCTTCCGTCGAGTCCCATGCTACTATGTTAAGTATGTCATTTGCTTCCTCCTTTGGCATGAAGTATTGGGTGAGGCACTATTCCCATCAACAGTTCAAGGGATAGGGACGCAGATTCCTTAGCATAAATCCGATTGGCACAACGGTCAAAATTGAAATTTGGTCGTTGTTGCAACGATTATTTTTTGCAAAGGGGGAGGGGTACGGGTCGGGATCGGGACATGACGGGGTCGGGATGGGTCGGATTGGGATCGGAATGGGCGGGACGATCTCAGGCTCCGTCCCGAATTCGAACCCCGACACCGACAAAAAAATAATTAATGGAGGATTAGGATAGGATGGGATCAGGCCGACCCAACCCATTGCACAGCCATACTTTAGACAATAACATTGAATAATCTTCTAATAAGGATAATCTAACTAACATATGTCTTTCCTCGAAGTAACCAATATTGCAAGTTCCTTTGACCTCAACTTGAATCGGTAATATCTTCCTCAATTCATTCAGATCTGGAAGACCATATGAGAATTTAGCAACTAAAGCAAACTGTAAATTCTGTCTCACTGTCAGAATGTCAAATTTCTTCTTCGTCCATGTGACAGTAGGTTAGCAACACAATATTCTTTGTTTCAATAGGCTCGGAAGCATGTTGGTAACTGCATTTTGAAGCGTAAGAGCATAGTTAGTGGGTGTGGGATTGGGTATGGAAGTGTTGGGGGTAGTGGTATTATTTACTGGAAAACCAACCACCGATGGAGGTTGGTCGCCGACCGGCGCAGCCATGGCCGGTGTAGCAATAGGCAATTTAGGTTTTCCAGTGATTTCGGGGAGAGAGCGTTTTTTTAAGTACAGGTCGTCAATGAATCTATGTCAGGCCTTAGGAGAAAGATTTTCTGAACAGGCATACCACTTTTGTCATCTAAAAGTATAGTGGTTCAAACAATTCTGATTTTAGAAGAACTTATTATCTTTGGTTGACTATCACAAATCCTTCGTAGTCACACTTGTTGAAACGTGCATGGAGAATCACCAATCTTTATAGCTGACTTCAAATTACATTGTCATTATTTGGATAGACAATGTGTTAACTCTAGAGCAAATTTCTATAACGAGAAAGTAAGTGCATGCCATGATTAAGGTACTATCCTCTTCCATACCCTACTACGTAGCATTATGTATGAGCCAGTAATATTTCTAATGATCATATTATGTCATGAATTTTTTTTTACAACTATAAAGTCCAGTGACTGATCGATGAGAGGTGATTTCAGTGAGGTCGTTATGGAAAATGATAAATGCGGTGGAAATCCAATCAATAAAAATAGAGCTTCAACTATGTAGAATTGTATTAACCATTATAACCTAATAGATTTAGGTTTCAAAGATAGCAAATACATCTGGTGTTTTCCTCCTAATGAATTTAAGGTTATTAGCAAATATTGTTTTGAAAACGCAATTTGAACACAAGGTCGCTTGGTGGAATAAAAATTATTCCAAAGGAAAAATAGAATCCTTGCTAGGTTAAGAGCTATCCATTCCTTCTTTCCGCTCTTCGCTTAGCTACATCGGCTTACAGATGCCCATGTCCCGTGTAGTCGTCGGTTTTACCACCAGAATGCCTATGAAATAGTGGTCGGAATTTGCTTTTCCTATTGTGAGCCTCGGAACAAGCCTTACTAGATAATTTAATGACATTTATATGATGAAGGATCATTGTAAACTTAAATCTCGCATCAACTTTGTCAAGCCATTCAAATCGCTAGGTCTCTACGCATTATTCTACCGAAAACATAGACATATAATAGGTGATTTTAACAAATATTTGCAAAGACAAATCCTCCACCAGCTTTCTGCTTTAGATCCATTTTATACGCGGTGTTTGAAGTTGAACGAGTAAATCAACTTTAAACACACTATTTGAAGTTCAGATATTCGTACTAAAAGTTTGGCTTGCCAAAGTATAACTTCAAACAATTTGAAATGCTAGCAAATCTCAGATATTTTTGCATGAACCTAAGTGTCTGATTTTTAATCATTTTTTGCCTAAACTTCAATCATTTTTGCCTAAACTTTCGCCAAAATAACTTGTTAGTCGAATTTCAACAACCAACCAACATGCAAATTTACTCCACATGAGCTCAATTTTGACATGTAAGTTCCAAAACTCATAAGAATAAACCTCGATCATCAATTTATCAAAACAACAAATCTAACATATCCACTTTGCAATAATTATGATTCACCAATAGTTTCAAGTTTCTTTAACACCCACTTAAACTCACTTTTATATTCAAAATTCAAGACTCACTTCTTAAAAGCCATATATTTCAATTTCTATAAATTCAATAAAAACTATGATAGACTAAACAGAAGAAAAAGAATCAGGGGGAGCAGCATGTTTTGTCTGATGTTTGCCAAATTTGGGGGATAGAAGTTAAATAATTTTTAAAAACTAGGTGACCCCCGTCCCATGAAATTTTTACCTTGAATAGTGTTGGATTGGAAAGGAAAGTAAAACGCATGCGTAACATGCCAACTGCAGTCAATTTCGCAGATGTAGCAACTAAATCCTCTATAACATCGGTACTAATACAAGTCCTATATGGCCATTGTTAAGTCATCAAAAAGCTTCAAAACCAAAGAAACGAAAATTGTAAAAGACAATGCAAGAGGTAAAACAAGTAGGTGGGGCAAGTGACTGCTGATTCTTCAGAACAAAAGATATACTTCCACTGTAACTGTATTGATTGCATTCCCTGTTGTAACGATAAAACTACACGGAATAGCAATTTTTGGCAGCTCTGTCAAGCTTCTTTGCATCATCCTGCAAAAAAAAGGCTCTCGATGAGTTGACCAAATCAATGATTGAGCATATGATATCCAGCAATTAAAAAACCAAGACATCTTACATGAAATATAAAGCCAATTGTGTCGTTGTAATCCAGAAACTCCTTCCATTGTTTACCAATGCTCACCTGCAATGACAATGCTCATTTAGATGCAAGTGGATGAGGCTAGTGGACAGGGGGAACGGGGAATGTTGGACAGTGTAATTCTAGAAGAAAAAGTAGGAAGCACAAGAAATCGCAGTGGGAGGGTAGAAAACGTGGGAAAAAAAGGTTTTGGTTGAGAATAACCATAGTGGCAAGACAAAAACATGTATCATCTCAGAAGTAGTCAAAGATATATAGCCGTTGCCAAAATACTTCTTACTACATTTTGTATTCTCACAAGTCTTTCGCCTGGGTAACTTTTGTCAAAATATATCACAACATCAAACATCAGAAAGAAAGCTACTTCACAAGACTCATGCTGCAACGAGGAAGGATACCAAAATCTTACAGATCACTTAATACTGGCAGATCGACCAGAAGCATAACACTTTTTATGAATTCAAGGTTTCTCAGGGCAAAGAAATTTACATAGAAAGGACAAAACTGGACCACTTCCCATTATAGAGCTCTGTACGAATATGCAACAACTACGCCTCAATTCCAAACAAGTTGGATCGACTGCATGAATCCTTAGTGACCATGTTTCTCTATTTAAGCTCAACTCATGTCATCGTTCAGTACGAATATGAGAATGCAAATTCTAAAACTACATCTTACACTGTAACGGAATTCTGAAAACAACCAATGATTAACACCAATATCTGACAATAAACTTTCTATTTTAATATAGATCTCATAGCATACAACTTGCTCTGTTCTTGTCCCAAGCTTTGCCTTCCATTCCCGTTAAAAATATTAATGCATTTAAATTGAACGTATTAAAGTAAGAAAATGAAAATGCAATTTTAAGACTGTTTTTTAGACTCTATAGCAAGTCCCTATTGTTCTTCTCCATATCACTATTGCTATCAGCTGCAGAACAGAGAATGCAGATGGTGAACAATTAGCTCCACTTGTCAGCAACAATATTTAACTTCAAGACTTCAGTAACGGTAGATGACATAACAGGTTTTGTGAAGCCAAAATCAGAGTTCAGGGGTCCCTCACTAAAAAATAAGAAGTAAGAGTTCATGGGTCCATCAAAGTATAAAGGTAAAATAGGAACTTTATAGAAAATATAGGATTTTGTTTTCCAAAACTGGTATGAATGGCTAACTTAATGAAAAACTATCTTAACATATCATTAATAAACTTCCACTTTTTATTATTAGTAAGAAAATGCATTTCAATTTTAAGCTATATCTTTCGCTTTTGTAACATAAAAAATAATTCATTATTTTTCTAAAAGTAGCTAAATGTTTTTTGAGATGAAGTAATTAAACATTTACCGGCTACAAAGTAGAGATGTCTATCTAATCACTAGTTGAGTTTGAGTGTCTGAGGGGTTATCTATAATTTCTCCTTAGAATTATATTCTTATTACAACAATTACTACGCCTCAATCCAAGCTAGTTGGGGTAGGCTGTATGAATCATCACTACCATAAATGTCTGTTTGAATCCAGAATATTTCAACACTTAGTATTTTAGAATAATCTAAGAGTAGTTCTCTAATATACTTGAGTGGTTATGTCTCTAATATACTGAGAATCTAGTAAGCACTAGTCTTTTAGATGGTATCAACCCATACGGATTTTCAACTTTCCATTACTTTTTATCTTTTGCTAGAACAATCTGGATTCCAGAATATTCTAAATCTTTTTGAGATTAACTCCTTTTCTAGGTCTACCCCCTCTTTTTAACACTATCAATGATGTTTTCACATCTAAAAACCGGTGCATCTGGAGGCCTACGTAACACGTGGCTAGACATCTCAATACATAGTCTCTCATTTTATCATTCTACATGCATTACTTACACAATTCAGACAAATGTGATCATTTCTAATCTCATCTAGTATGAACACACATCTGTCTTAACATTCGTCTATCTGTGACACTCATCTTGTGGAACTCTAATACGACATTGTTGGCCTCACAACCATTCTTAAGAACTTCCCTTTCACTTTGGTAGGCATCTTACTATCACATAACATTCCTGTGGCACTCCTCCTCAACCATGTAACTTTAATCCTACGCGTAACATTTTCATCTATCATTCCATTCTCTTGGAACATTGATCCTAAACATCTGAACTGTCTACATTTAGATACTTCAATCCAATCTAATGTCACCTCAACTTCACTCTTATCTCATTGGCTAAACTTCCATTATATGTATTATGTCTTACTCCTACTATGTAACTTTGCCTATACGAGCTTTGTTCACATTAATGATGATCCGGATAAAGGAAGAGGACTGCAGTAGATTAACAAATAACAACCAATGCAAAACTTGTTATTCCATGATGAATCCGCATAATACAAATTTAGAAGTGTATTCTTCCTTTAATAAAATAGTCAACAAATAGACAAGTTGTTTATGTTTGATATAAACTATGTCGACTAAAATGTAAAACTGATGTAGTAACTATTCGGGCCACTTTTGTGTGCATTTCGACTAACCCACCGGGTATCTATTACTTCTCAACAATACAGGAACCAAATAACTCCGGTCATCAAGGCTTAGACAGATGAAAAGAAATCACCTTACATCTTTTGCCTCTGTTAAGATACACTGGTCTCTCGTGGTTCGTTTCAGCGACCGCTAGGATAAACCCGGATGCATGAAAAAAAATATATATATATATATGAACATAAACATCCTAAATAATACAATACATCTTTTTTGATAAGGGAATAAGACAATACATCTTTGTTAGGAACTATGTATCGGTTTCTGGTTGTGGTAACAGGCTAGTTAAGGGAATTAAACAATACCTATTACAGATTTAGACTTACCCTCCAGATGATCAAAGACAAAATACCAACATCTGGCAACCCACCGACTCGGCTTCTTAGATTTAAGGTGATTTGTGTATCTACCCCCTGGAACATTCAGCACTGGGCTGCCTTTTTTGCACATACATTTAACAAAAATACTAGAAAGAATTCATGCAGCATAATATACATAGAAAACCTAAAACTTCATACATAAGTGTTCATAGAAGACCTAAAACTTCATATATAAGTGTTCATAGAAGACCTAAAACTTCACATAAAAGGGCATGTTATTCACAAGTAAACAATCACTCTTGAAGTCATAATTCTCTCTTCATGCATGATGCATCTCCAAATGTTGATACTCTTCTTAAGACAATATAAAAAGTTTCAAGGATTTAAATTTAAGTTGCAATTGCAGATATGCCCCTTTCTGGCAATCTTCCCCATTGGTGCATCCCTCGATGTTGATACACCTCTGTTAAAGAACACTTAGAAAGTTTCTAGAATTTGAATTCAAATTCTATCCAATCACCGATGCCATTACTCGAAAAAAAGAAATTGTGACTGACGTTCTCCGTTTCAAGATTAACACTAGAACTGGTAATTCTAGTATTGTCTACTGCCATTAATATTAAATGGCGTCACCGAATGGGATACATGACGTTTAAGCAAATCGTGACAAAATTAGACACAACATTTTTCGGCTTCTCAATCCTCAAAGTAATGAAGCTGCTAATCAAAGCCAAAAATCGGATAGTAATAAAAACTAAGATTAATTTTTTTGTTTACAGAAATTACCTGAGCTGTTTCATTCGCAGCATTCCTGGTCCAAAGAGCTATTTTTTCTTGTCTAACTCGAACATTAACAACCGCTCCACAAATTTCATCTCCATGGTCAAATTGCTCTCCAATCAGTGCCAGCAGCTACAATTAATTCCATATCAGAAAATATAGGTACGAACTTTATCCATGTGGAAGAAGAAATGATCCAAAGTTAAACAAGATTAAGAATCAGATAGAAACATCATAGGCATACCGTATACAGCCAGCAGGTATCAGATTTACCCCTAGAAAAGCTCATTGTCCACTTCCCTCCATTGGCACATACAGGATCCTCCCACTTTGGCTCGATTTTATTTTTAAAACAATGAAAGTCTGCACCCACGGCCAACTTGTTTGGGTGGTGGATATTGTTGTACACACTGCAAAAGATTCAACAGGAATATATCAAAGTATCCAATCCATACAACAACAACAACAACATACCCAGTGAAATCCCACAACGTGGAAAAGTATCCAATCCATGATTTCAGAATTCAAAGTATCCAATCCATGATTTCAGAATATCAAATAATGCATGCACGCTTCATGATCTTCTATTTTTTTTTATAACCATGGTGTATGGGCCACCTTGCACACACCTCGACAAAATCCACTCAGTACCTGCTACATCCCACCAGCACAGGTATCGGGTAACTCTTTCCAACAAGGTTTGAATTATCTTATTTTCTGGGATTATATATATGATCTAGTTGAATGACAGTATGATCAAAGAAACCAGGTCCAGAGGCCTATACCAAAATCCCATGCTTACAATGGGTTCATCAAATCATAGGATTTGATAGAACAATATATGTTGTAGCTGAAAATCCAGCTCCATCAAATGATCCAGAAGGAAAATGTTTCCGTAGAAAATATGTGGTTTCATATTCCACCATTTGGTTGCCAAGGAGAAAAATACATTTCTAACAAAAGATATTTTATTGGATAATCAATACGATATATCAAAATTGGAACTGAAGAAGATAAGATTTAAGGAGTGACTTTTAGAAGCCACAATATTACTCCCTCGGATTCAATTTAAGTGTCTTAGTTTGACTAGACACGAAATTTATAAAAATAAGGGCGACTTCTGAATGTTGTGTCTTAAACTAAAGATGTGTAATTTTTCAAAATGCCCTTTGAATCTTGTGGTCTTAAGCATGTCATGGAGGATGTCGGAATCAAAGAGTTACCAAACATAGCAAGAGGCATTATGGTTTAACAAACTAAAAAGAAAAGTAAGACACTTAATTTGAAATGGAGGGTGTATCCAATAAGGATACATAGTAAATGTAAAACATAATTATAAGAATTACAAAGAAGTAGGTTCATAATAGAGTGGCAGCAGCCATCATCAACACGTCGGCTTCCGTGCGCTCTGTGGCATTGTCTTGAAAAAGTAGGTTTCTAGTAGTGTGTAGAGCTTTGAAGAGAAACCAGGTCCAGGTGTGTAGCGCCACTCTTTTTTGGATTCAGAAAATGACTTCCCTTGGTTTCTTAAGTAAGTCATTTTCCACTATTTTCAGGAGAATATGTTCTTTAGGAAAATATTTTCTCAAGTATTTAGTGCAACCAAACTAGAGAAAATAGGAACATGGAGATAAGTGTAATTATACCCAACTAAAAAAACAAGCATCTTTCTCCCGGCACATATAGTCTGCTCCTTAAATGATGACAAATGCTCAGATGATTGTAAAAGAAGTAAACATTACTTTGCTCGTAAACATACACCGAGGAATTCACATATGCTAGACATTTGAAAATAGCAACCAAACATCTTGCTTATCAGAGAAAAGTCGCTAAGGAAATAAATAAAGTGCACGGAAATATTTATAAGGAAAAAATGGTGAAATCAAGCAACCAAATCTGTCTATATTGCTCTTTTAAGAATGGACTCCACTAACTATTAGCCGGAAAGGATATTTTGCTGGATGCCTAGTTGCTAATATTTGTTTGACAAATAGGAAAAAACTCATTAAGTATTTATTAACCAGAATAAACCAGCTAAAAATCTGCCACAGATGAAGCCACTAATAGACAAGGGGAAAGAAAGACAAACTTCCGCAAAGGCATAGTCATATTTTCCTTTATCGATAATTTTTATATAAATACGGTATTGTATTGAAAGGGAAAAAACACTGAGCCAATGCGACAAAACATAGTTACAAGCTGTGCAATTCTTCAATCAAATCTAACAACATGGCTGAATCCCGTAAAATAACTAGTTTGCACCAAAAAGCTAGCAACGAAATAGCTTTAAACTTGAAGCTAAGAATGTTCCTCTATTTCCCTTCAAAAATTATATTGTTTTTGCCTATCCAGACAGTCCACCAAATTGTTTGGGGTATAGTGTATCAATTTTTTAGGGACTTTTTGGGTAGTCCGCCTCTATTCCAACATGTAAGAAATTCTAGAGTGGAGAAGGCATAGTCCAACTCATGACTAGTATAGCAAAAAACAAATTCCACAACTGAGATGTAATCTTGCAATGGAGAAAGAGGTGATTTGCATCTTCAGCATGATCTTCATGAGACAACAACAACAACAACAACATACCCAGTGAAATCCCACAACGTGTGGTCTGGGGAGGATAGAGTGTACGTAGACCTTACCTCTACCTTGGTAAGTAGAGAGGTTGTTTTCGAAAGACCCTCAGCTCAAGAAAGCATAATCACAAGCAAAACGGTCAACATGATCTTCATGAGAGAATATGAATAATTAAGTTTCAGCTTCTTCCTCAATTGATCCCCAGATACCCCTCATTCCAAACATCATCATACCTCTAGACCCTCTACACCACATCAATTTTGGGGATCCTTTCATGTCAATAAGTTAAAGTTCTCAACTTTAAAAAATAAATAAATAAATAAATAAAGATCGAATTCCTAGTAATCTTGATTACCTAAAAAATCTATTAAAGGATTCTAAGGCTTTCTGTTGTACTGGTTCAGTACCAGCTTCAATAGAATATACCTTTACTTATCAAAATATCTTGATGACCTAAAAAGAAAAAAGGAAAAAGGATACCATAAAAGCAGTAACACCACAACAACAAAAATACAAAGAAAGCAATGCACCTGTGACACGACATGGGTGTGGGCCAAACAAAGAAAAGTAAAAATAAGGGTACCTCCAAAAATCTTCAACAGTGGAAAAGGTGTAAATGGGGCGAATGGAGCTACCCCAAGCAGCTTGTTTAGATTTCCCTGAAGGGTTATCGAACCAAAATGTCCAAGAATGCTTTAGTGGGTGTTTCCCTAAGGACGACGTCGTCGAATCATCCACCATCTCGCCTCCCTCCTCTAATGTCGTCGTTTTATTTAGTTCATCACCCATTTTTGATGTTCGTCGGGGAAATTCCTGATTTCAATTGAAAACTTCAGCTTTGAAATTGTATTTGAGGGATAGTCGGTTGGTTTGTTAGTCCTTTTTCACCCTACCTGGACCTGTAAATCTTTTACTTCTTGGGATGGACTGCAAATACGCTTTATTAACGAGGAAATTGGAAGAAATTGCACGATTTCCACCCATTTGCATTTTTTTGTGAGGATTGGCCTTCAAAAGCACTGGTATTTAATTTTTATCCCTCAAATTCTTGATATTTGAGCTCTTAGGTTCGAATTCTAACCTCGCTCGGTCAAAAAAAATAATAGTAAAGTAGAGTTTGCCTTTCAAATTGACTGAGCTGGGCTCCAAACCCAGAACCCAATGATTTCTAGGCGAATGACAAAATTTAAAAATCTACAATTTGAGGAGCAAAATTTAAAGACAACCTTGAAAGAGAAGCATTTGTCTTGGTCTTTAATTTTTGCCAAGACATGAATTATGTATCATAATGTCCACAAGCTATGTAAAGAACTTATGCCCCTATAGACATAAATTCAATTTTGAAGGAAAAAAATTAAAGACTAGTCCATTTGAAGGACACACCGTGCAATTACTTGCGATTTACTTTTCAAATAGGTTGTTCTTTAATTTTTGCCCTTCAAAATTGAATTTATGCCTAGTGGGGCATAAGTTTTTTAAGAACGCGAAGCATAATTTGTGGAATATTATGAAGCAAAAATAAAAACTTATGCCCTGCAAAAACGTTGTTTACCTTGAGGGGAAAAATTAAAGACCGTCACAAAATAAGGGGAAAAATGCAAATGACCCCACTATTAATACCCCTAATAACATATTATAGCGAGATTATTTCGTTTTCAAAAGACTAAAGTCACAAACGACCTTCTAAACTAGTCCATGTCTTTCATTTTGACACCTTATTTGCGACGTGTTCCTATTAAATACTTACACTATTAAAAAGGTGTACTTATTAGACATTTTTTGTTGATATGACATAATGTGTGTGTTACACTTAAAAGCAACGCATAAAAGGCATTTAATTAACCTTTTTTTAATAAAAAAAACTCTTTCTTCTCCCTTCTGTCTTTGCCACTACTTCCTCCACCATACACCACCAATCTGTTGCCGCCATCCACCATTTTTCTTTCTCTAACTACTTTACCTCCTTCACCATCATCATCATTATTTTTCTGATTTGTTATTACCTCAACCATCACGCTCATTTCTTCCTCCTCTTTGTATGAGACCATCACCTCTCCCATCTCTTATCATTGTAACTTCAATTAATTTATTTACAAAGGTCATATTTTTCAGATACATTTGCTAGTACTGTTTGATTCCTAATTGACTTCTATAACTCTCAATAATATCAACTGTTTGAAAATGATCTATTAATCCAATCAGATAAAACTGATGCCCTCTATGTAAAGTGATTAGTCTTTGAAATGAATGTTGAAAATAATAGATATCATATTCCATTTGAGTGCTTGCATTAGGATAGAACATTAGGTTTCTGAGTTTTTCTCCTAGTTTGCTTTCCCTTTCTTGTGAGTACATTATTTTCCTTTATTTGCTTCTTCTTCTGTCTTCCATCTGCTTTCCTTTTTTCTATGTCTTGGCGATAGATCCCCTTCTCTTGTTGCATTTTGGAAGTTCAGGTCAGTTGTTTCATCATTCAAATCTTTAATATATTGATCTATGTCAATTTTATCAATTTCCCCCTCATGATGACTAACTTCTAATTGTCATGCCTACTATGCTACAATTGTCAATGAGAATTGGTCACTAACTTTATTTTTCCTTTTGTCCTCCTCTTGAATCTGTGCATTTTGTACATCATTGTCACTCCCCAAAGCCTTAGTGAGGCGCATCGGCACTCGAATCATAATTTGAGCAGTGAACCAACTCTACATGAACATGGAACATTGCATGTTTATAAAAATATATGAGAAGGTACAAAAGAAGACTTGATTTTCCATTAAAAAAATCTTTAATAAATATAGAACCTCGTTTTTTTAAAGATAAGTTTATTATGAGGTATAGTAGAGAATGCGTCCAAACATATGACCATACTCTGAACATACTAGTGTATGAAGCCTCTAATACATGACATGAATTGAAAACAAATGTCGGGACAAGGCCTGACATACCCAAAATCCATATAAACATAATGTACAACATGATAAGGCCCTCAATGGTAGTGGGGCTCACCGACTACAGTTGAATGTATGAGTGTAATGCTTACTAAAGAAGACTATCTTTCTGAACGTCTATATCTGCATCGTATAATGCACCGCCATAAAAAAAGGGTTGCATGTATCGTGGAATAGTACTCATATGATAAGGCAGAAAAACATACGATAAATACTGAAACTCATATAAAAGAGACATGAAACATCGTAAACTAGGAGCACTTGGAGACCAAGAAAGCATCCATGAATCATCAGGCCTTACCATTCTTGGTTCATTATGCTTATCTTTTCAGTATTATTATACATTAGCAATCTGGGATCATTATACATTAGCCTATTTGGAGCGTTATGCTTAAACATATTTATTTACATAAGAAAATATGATCATATGTCATAAGATAAAACATGGAATGTATGGGTTGACATAACATGGACCATCATCCTCAAATCTCATCGTAGGGGATATTTCAAATTCATTTCGGTGAGGTGAGACCTTATCCCAACGTCTTATCCAATCAAAATGGGACTTCACCTTATTGTCTTTTACTAGTCATGATTGGACCTAACCCACCTTCTATTTTGGTTGCAATGAGGCTTAACCCATCGTCTTATTTCGATCGTGATGAGACTCAACCCATCGTTTTATTATGGTCGGCATGTATAGTTTTGGGAAACTATCACAGATTACACCCCTTGACAATCTAAGCGGTTCAGTCTATCTTCCCATTTCTTTCAATTTCATTTAACATATGGGACTTGAACTCATTTTGGAACACTTTACATGGGAAGTACTCATCATGGAGTGCATATGATGTTTAGTAACCATAGATCATTTCATATAAACATGTGATTATAGAAAGATACCTTAAGATCTAAGGCTTTACTTCGTTAGAATAAATAGCATGAAACGGCGTACCAATTATGGCTGCATTCATGAAGGGTATGTAAAACTTGAGGACACTATGCATGGAGAGTACATATTGTTTTGTACTTTAGGTGTACATAGCATGATAATTCTCAGGATCCGATAGTTGGGAGGATTCCATTTTAACACTCAATATAATAGATATCTCAAATAAAAGGAACTAATAACCATATAAGGAGACATGGAAGCTCATAAGAATAGAAGTGACATCAACTAAGGGGAGTGCATATTCTTAAGGCATATAACATGGAGACTTATAACATATTATAGTCTAGGATCTCATAACCTTATAGAAGAGGAAACAATGGGCTGGGAGGTCATGCCATAGCGGGTGTCACGACTCATTTTCTAAATAAGCTTTGACTGACACCCGATGCCTTCACTTGCCCGAGCGAACCGACTTGACTGTTCTAACCTGTACTTTCATATTACGTATGCCACATGAATTTAAGTAAATAACTTAACTTTTGCTCAAAATTCTAACTCTAACAATTATCATAATAATCCAAGTCAAGATCAAAATCTATAAATACTGAAACATACTTAAATGACACCAAGTAGCATGGTCAACCATGACCCAACTAAAACATGTCCAAATGAGTTTTTTTATAAGTTATGAATTTGTTGTTGATATCAATCATTTGTAAAATATAGATAATCTCTCATCGAACGTCCGAGGACTTGTGGAATCCATATTAGCTAAGAACATGGTATGTAAGGCTTAAGTTCTTTCTTTCGGCATGATTTTAGAAAACCTGTCATAAGATTGAATGTCCATCAAAACAAATCCCATCCTTGAACATCAAAGAATATTCATTCTTATTCTGAAATGTTAAATGAGTTTTATCTGTTCCTCGTCGGGAGTACCTTTCGCACCTTATAATATATTGTGTTATGTGATTGATTCTGAGACTCTTGTTGGATTGTAACGATCGCTTTAAATAATTTGATAATAATAGGCTGGGGGTAACGACCATAGGTCACTCCGCCCTATTCATGTTGATCTTTTAAGGTATTTTATGCACTATATATATAGCTAATCTGTACCTAGCCCCGCTATAGTCGGCCAGGTACGACACTTATATGTGCACACCACTATGGTTAGGTATGATATTACCTAGTCCTATTATGGTCGGGTACAATATGATGTGATTTGCCTCACAGAGAGGCTTGCTATGATATTATATGGCCCTATAGAGTGGCCTGAGTTTACTACTATGCATATGATCATTGGTTGTGTCAGTTATATGCCTCCAGTTGCAGTTTTGAGTTTCAGGTTGACTTTTGTACCCTTTTCTTGTATTACATACTTTATTTTTATGCTTTACCTGCCTTACATATTCAGTATATTCTTTCGTACTGACATCCCTTGCTAGAGTGTTGTGTTTCATGCTCATAGGTACAGATAGGCAGACAGACTTACCTCCATAGTAAGCTATCTGATTTGTCGTACTACACTTCTACGGGGTTGATGTATAGATTCAGTAGGCCATTTTACTTATGCTTATAGCTATTTTGGGTATGGAGAGGCTGTGTACCAGCCATATTATATGTTCTAGTACTCTTAGAGGCTTACAGACTATTGGTCATTATAATTCATTTTGTACGGCCTCATCGGCCTCCATGTCAGTTGTAGGTATACTTATTATGGCTTTGTTAGCCTTATGATATATGTAAATATTGGTTTGGTCATCTCTTGTACTAGTTGTTATAGTCAGATCTTCTGTGTGATTGTCTTTTGAGGCCTTGTCGGTCCAGACGGTTATATGTTTAGGTTTTGATGTATAGATGGTACGCTCGGGCTATTTAGGCGCAGGGTGCCGGCCACCCTCCAAGGTTGGGGTATGACATTATTGTTCGGATATAAGAGCTTCACCTTGATTCTAATTTATACTTGTATCCTAATTCCATTGAAATGCCTTAAGTTCTCGTTAATACGATAAATTTTTGATTTGATAAATAGGATATCTGTACTCATAAGAAAAGCTCACATTGCACCAGATCTCGACACTTCATCCCCATTTCTATCTCGGTCTTCATGCCTAAGTATCAGACACACCCGTATCTTGTGACCCTTATTTCTACACAAAAATAAATCCTCATTCTTACTCGATATTGCCCGACATGCGCCTGACCGCACTAATGGTACAATAGTATGGGCAACTCCACTCTTCTGCACTAGCACAATCCTGACATACTGACGTCTACAGATTCAGTCTTGGTCTTACCTGAGAACTCATATCACGCACAAGTCAGTGCACCACCCCATTCTATTATAACCTACCACCATCCGACTGTCCTCTGGGATCCTCAATTATCCTAGTCCTCTTGGTCCATCTCATAACTTTATTTAAATCATTTACAGAAACTATATAAACGGATCTTTCTCCCTAGACTCCTTAGGCTATGAACTTCTTGACCCTTTGATGGTTCAATCACCATCTAGGATCCTTCATAATGCCAATCCTGTAAAGAAACCAACTACGTCAATACTTTTACCATTTTGCTTACATTCCAATTAGACGGAACTGGTAGGGTTAATGATACTAGAGCTTCCCTCAGCTCCTCTAGTACTGGTGAAATCGGGGCTACTTATGGAAATGACTCACTCTGGACTCATATGGATTGGTTTCGATAGAGGGGATACATCTCACAACATCCTCACTTCGGCCCTCAGATGGGTCTATACCAATGCAGGGCATACATCTCATACCTTCTCCTAATCCTTTGTAAACATTCCAGCTAACAGTCGTCCTTTTGGGGAAAAACATCTCTGCACAACCTACATCAACACATACGTTAGACTCAACTCCCTACAACTCAGCTCTATCACACGATCTAGATCATGAAAGGAAAGTAACCTTCCTAAATGTCCCATAGCCTCTACTAGACACATCTTGTAGACATGTTCACACCCCAACCTTGGGGGAAGGGGCGACACCCGGAGCCCGAAGGCCCGGGCGTACCGGTCATGATACTTGACAAGACTTGGGCCGACAAGGTCCCAGAACAATAACTATACGATAAAATGACACATCAACCTGCAACCAGAAGAGATCCAACATACATATATAGATGCATACAAATGCCCACAAGGACATCAGAAGTGTAACAGACCATATGAAGGGTCGGCAAGGCCACATACGACTATTATACACAGGAAAATCGTCTACAAGCCTCTAAAGAATACATGAACATCATCAGGTTTGGACAGGGCCCTGCCATATCCATAACTATGCATATAGAATCATACCGACGCCGACTAGCACCTCTAGAATAAGTGGAGAGCTCTGACACTACCGCTAAGCTGATATCCAACTAGATATGGGCATCACTCTGTCTACCTGAACCTGCAGGCATGAAATGTAGTGCCCCGACAGGGGACGTCAATATGAATAATGTACTGAATATGTAAAGCATGTGAACATAAGTAAAGACAATGACAAGTGCGAGAGTGTAAAGAAACAACCTGAACCTTGGGAAACCAAGGTGGGCGTGTGCAAATGCATAATATCACTTATATATATATATATTTATAGTCACGCGTTGGGGCAATGCCAATATCATATCATACCCGACTGTAAATGGGACTCGGTGTTATCGTACCTGGCCTTAATAGGACCCGGTGTTATTGTATCCAGCCTTAATAGGACTTAGTGTTATCGGATCCAACTGCAGTGGTGTGTACATATAAGTATCGTACGTGACCAACTATAGCGCGGCTAAGTGTCATAATATATATATATATATAATAGGACCCGGTGTTATTGTATCCAGCCTTAATAGGACTTAGTGTTATCGGATCCAACTGCAATGGTGTGTACATATAAGTATCGTACGTGACCAACTATAGCGAGGCTAAGTGTCATAATATATATATATATATATATAATGCATGAATGGTCTCAGAGGACCAATAAGAATAGAACGGAGTGAAACAAGGCCATTAACTCCCGCCAATCATTATGTAACTATGTACAACAATCACTACAATCCAACAAGAACTCAGAACTCTTCATATAACAAGGAGTATCATAAGAGGAAAAAGTACTTCCGACAAGAGACAACAAAGATCATAAAATCACTTTCAAGAGTAAGAAACAAACATGTTATCAACGATCAAGAATAGAGACTTCTTTTATGGACGTCAATGTATGTTGCTATTCTTAGAATCATGTCAAAATAAAAGAAAGGATAACCTTAACATACCTTTGTTTCCGATACATTGTCGATGACGGTGAAATCGACCTTTCTTACAATCTCATCTTGGATGATAAGAACTGAGCTCTTTACATCTTTCTTCACTATGAAGAAATATCCGATCCGCTTAAAGTATAACAAAAATGTGGCTGTCCCTTTCAACATTAAATTGAGTTGCTGCTGCTTTGTTTTGAGAAGAAAAATTTGCTACATTGTTAAAGGGAAAGAGTGCTGCTATGGTTTCATGAAGAAATTGTTGCTTTGTTGTTGATCGAAAATGTTGTTGTTCATTTCTTTTATGAAACTAAGTGTCTAGTTCAAATGAGAAAAAATAGTGTACAACGTTGCTGCTCACTTTCTCACCAAATAAAGTATTTAGCTAATATGATTTCTCAAAGTTTCAACCATTAATAGACTGTGGGGCCACTCAATTAACTTTCTAAAAAGACAAGGTAATTTAGATCCATATGTGTCATCAAATGGTCCAATGAACTGTAATAGTCATTTTACTACCCACTTAGCTAAGTCACACGTGGAGGTAATTAGTTTATCACTTATTCACTAAATAATTAACTAATTCCTTTAACTCCATTTTTATATATTAAATTAATTAACATACTTTATATACCCACTATCAAGATCATGTGATATAATACTAGTCCATAGATTTTTTGCCACACACAAAAAATATTATTTTCAGTCACTACGTCTTACTTGTTAAGTTCTAAATTATTTCGGGACTTCATCGTTTTATACACTGAGCTACAGATCCGCATACCTGAGTATGACAAAAATTCCATATGGTCTATGTAACTACTTCGACATTCTGAACTTCGACAAAACTTATTTTTTCCCATTCGTTTAACCCCCTAATCATCATGTAGCCTCTTTATAATTATAAACCTTCTATAATCTCACGAATGACCTTAATCCTTTCAAGCTCATATAGATCTACTAAGACGCATTCTAATGCTAAGGTACGGGATGTTACATAAAGTGCACTAATATATTAGGTGGCAATGAGACAAGTTTGTTAATCAAGTGTAAGGCTAACATATAGCCACATAGTCACTAGATAAGAATTACTAGAAATTTATCTAGTATGATATAGTCATTTAATTAGAACAAAAAAATTTCTACTAAGCAATATGACTAAAATAATTTATATACAAAATTATCCACTTATAGGTAATTATTATACATGGTAACAAAAATATATTTGATCAAAATTCTAATTTTCCCTATTAAATCTCACGAGTACAAATTTTACACTATAAATTCTCAAAACAGAAAAAGATAACTTTTCTTATCAGAAAATAATTTCTATTATGATAATAAATAAAATCACATTTATAAACTTTTTCACATTATATATATACTTTATGACATATCCGAAAAATAGTAACAAAAAGAACTAGCTAGAATCATATTTATGAAATTTTTATAAAAACCTACTTACAAGAAAATACTTATCATGTCAAAACTATATAAAATTATATTTATCAAATATTTACTAAAAGGTTTCACATACCGTTAGATATTATATATATATATATATATATATATATATATATATATATATATATATATATATATATATATATATATATATATAATAAAAATAATATCTAACGGTAGTACGGTTATCAAACATACGGGGTGTTACATCCTTCCTCCATTAGGAACATTCGTCCTCAAATGTGGACTGTAACCCTGGGTGAAAACGCACGATTTGCACATCTAAGGTACATAAAATTTGATAAAGAATTTGCGACTACATATATCTTTTAGTCTTATTCATACGAAGCGGAGTGATCTCTTAACATTGTTCTATCACATGATGTGGAATCTGAAAGAAGGGAAACATTTTCTAAACGTCCTGTAGCCTCCCATTTATAAGTGTGGTGTGTAACACACCCATAAGTGAGACTCTACAAGACACGGCTTGTAGACATTTCTAAGACAGACCTGCTCTGATACCAAGTTTGTCACATCCCAACCTTGGGGGTGTGGCCGGCACCCAGAACCCGAAGGCCCGAGCATACCAGTCGTGATACATGTAGCATACTTGACAAGACTTGGGCTGACAAGGCCTCAGAACAATAATTATACGATAAGATGACACATCAACCTGCAAGCAAAAGAGATGCAACATACATATATAGATGCATACAGAGGCCTACAAGGCCATCAAGCGTAATAGACCATATGAAGGGCCAGCAAGGCCACACACGACTACTATACTCGGGACAACTGTCTACAAGCCTCTAAATAGTACATGAACATCATCAGGTCAGAACAGGGCCCTTCTATATCCAAAACTATGCATACAGAATCATACCGACGCCGACTAGCACCTTCATAACATTTGGAAGGCTCTGACACCACCGCTGAGCTGTGATCCAACTAGATATGGGCGTCACTCCATCTACCTGAATCTGCGGGCATGAAACGCAGTGCTGTAATAGGAGACGTCAGTACGAATAATGTACTTAATATGTAAGGCATGTTAATATAAGTAAAGACAATAACAAGTGCAAGAGTGTAAAGAAACAACCTGAATCTCGAAAAATCACTATGGGCGTGCGCAAATGCATAATATCACTAAAAATCAGTCTCTCTCTCTCTCTCACACACACACACACACACATATATATATATATATAGCCACACATTGGGGAACTGCCAATATCATATCGTACCCGACCGTAAATGGGACTCGGTGTTAATGTATCCAGCCTTAATAGGACTTATTGTTATCGGATTCAACTGTAGTGGTGTGTACATATAAGTGTCATACACAGCGTACTACGGCGCATCTCGGTGTCATAAAGTATATATATATATATATATATATATATATATATATATATATATATATATATATATATATATATATATGAATGACCTCGGATGACCAATAACAACAGGACGGAGTGACAAAAGGTGGTTAACCCCCGCCTATCATTATGTAACTATGTACAACAATCACTACAATCCAACAAGAACTCAGAACTCTTCATATAACAAGAAATATCATAAGAGTGAAAAGTACTCCTAACAAGGTTCAACAATAGTCATGAAATCACTTTTAAGAGTAAGGAACAAACATGTTATCAACGATCAAGAATAGTGTCTTTTTTATGGACATTTCGATAAATGTTGCTATTCTTAGGATCATGTCACAATAAAAGAAAGGATAGCCTTAACATACCTTTATTTCCAATACTTTGTCTATGACGATGAAACCGACCTTTCTTACAAGCTCATCTTGGATGATAAGAACTGAGCTCTTTACATCTTTCTTCAATACGAAGAAATATCCAATCCGCTTAAAATATAACAAAAAAATGGTTGTCCCTATCAACATTAAATCGAGTTGCTGCCCCTATATTAATCACGCTGCTGCTTTGTTTTGAGATGAAAACCTTGCTACGTTGTTAAAGGAAAAGAGTGCTGCTATGGTGTCATGAAGAAATTATTGCTTTGTTGTTGATAGAAAATGTTATTGTTCATTTCTTTTAAGAAAACTAAGTGTCTAGTTCAAGTGAGAAAAAAATGGTGTACAACGTTGCTGGTCACTTTCTCACCAAATAAAGTGTTTAGATAAAATAATTTCTCAAGTTTTAACCATTAATAGACCGTGGGCCCATTCAATTATCTTCCTAAAAAGACATGGTAATTTAGATCCCATATGTGTCATCAAATGGTCCATGAACTGTAATAGTCATTTTACTACCCACTTAGCTAAGTCACACGTAGAGGTAATTAGTTTATCACTTATTCACTAAATAATCAATTAATTTCTTGATCTCCATTGTTTAAATATTAAATTAATTAACATACTTTATATACCCACTATCAAGATCATGTGATATAACACTAGTCCATAGCTTCTTTTGCCACACACAAAAAATATTATTTTCAATCACTACGTCTTACTTATTAAGTCCTAAATTATTTCGGGACTTCATCTTTTTATATACTGATATTCAGATCCGCATACATGAGTATGTCGAAAATTTCATATGATATGTGTAACTAGTTCGACATTCGGAACTCTGACGAAACTTATTTTCTCCGATTCGTTTAACCCCTGATCCTCATGTAGCATCTTTATAGTAATAAACTTTCCACAATATCATGAATGACCTTAATCCTTTCAAGCTCATATAGATTTACGATGACACATCCTAACGCTAAGCTACGGGGTGTTACATAAAGTGCACTAATATATTAGGTGGCAATGAGATAAGTTTGCTAATCAAGTGTAAGGATAACATGTAGCCACATAGTCACTATGTAAAAATTCCTAAAAAGTTATCTAGTATGATATAATCATTTAATTAGAACAAAAACTTTTCTACTAAGCAATATGACTAAAATAATTTATATACAAAATTATCCAAACCAAGAATTTCATTTCCTCTATTCCCAAACCCTAACTAGCAATTAAAACATTTCTTAAGGTTCTCCAATGGTCCTAAGCAAGAATCAAAGGGAAATCAAGCAAGTTTAACATGGTGAATTCCGTAGTTATCATTGCATCGTCTTTCTCTCTATTGTGGTTATTCAGGAGATTCTGAAGTAACCTCTGACTTGAGATGGTTCTTGTAGTTTAAGGTGAGTTTTACCTACATCTTCTGGTTCTTAGACTTATACAAGTATTCAGATTGTGATTATGATGGATTTCCTACAACAAGTCGTAGTATCTTGAAGCTAGAATTTGTATTGTTGTTGGGTTATTTTACATGAAGTTATGGATGGGAATGATGATTAAGACTTGTTGTATGAGTCGTGAAGATTGAGGAAGGAGAATTGAAGAGGTTTTAGAGTTGAAATTCATGTAAATTTGAATGTAAAAGATTTCTGTAGACTTCATGAACATAAGGTGTTTGATGGAATGTCCAAATGAAGTTTCTTGTGAGTTTCGAATTTGTTATTGATGTCAATCATTTACATAATGTTGATAATCACTCGTACAACGTCCGAGAACTTGTTTATTTCAGACAAGCTCAGTAACAAGGTATGTAAGCCTTACTTAAAACTACAACTATACGACGCTAACCGATAAAAGTTCTATTCTTGGTCCTTGAGAAGATACTTGTGGCTTATTCCGTCAATTAGTTATTGTACATCAATTTCCATTGTCGAAGTTGTATTATGTATTATATTTTATCATTTCCATGCTAATGTAATGAAGTTCCCTATTGGTTTACCTAAAAGCTATGTCAAAAATGTGATCTATTATTCATATGAAGTCATATAAAAAGTAACAGGTGAAATGTTATCCGCATAAGGATAGTCGGAGGTGTAACAACCTTACGTCACTCCAACGGGTTCAAAATAATATTCCACGATCTTTAAATGGTCTTCATGAGTATATATTACATATCTATATTGCCCACAGATGCCTATGACGTTATATATGCAACTTATACAAATATGATAGTAATGATATTTCCCACAGAGCCTACGACGTTAAATACGCAATATACTATATGAAAGATACTGCCTACAGAGGCCTACGACGTTATATACACAATTATATTTAATTTATATATATTATAGTTCACAAAGGCACTTATGAGTTACAAATAGTTTTATTTGGTTTCCTTTACTCCTTGATGCTTTCATTTTCATTTACTTATGGCTTACATATTCAGTACATTCTTTCGTACTGACGTCCCCTTTGTTGAGACACTTTGTTTCATACCTGCATGTTTAGGTAGACAGACAGACGCACCTCCTCAGTAGGTTATCAGATTCAGTCATTGGTTGTCCCACTCTACTTTCTCAGTATTTGTTTGGGCTGTCACTTATTCAGGTTGTTATCTTTTGCACGAGTGTCTTCTGAGGCAAATGGTTTCATGCCCAGGTTGTGACATACATGTGATACGCTCGGGTCATTCAAGCACCGACTATCATCTAGATCCCCCAAGGTTGGGGTGTGACAAACTTAGTAACAGAGAAAGTCTGTCCTACGGAGTCTGAAAGTCGTGTCTAGTAGAGTCTTGTTTATGGGTGTGTTGTGCACCACACTTACAAACATGAGGCTATAGGGCATTTAAGATGGTTACCTTGCTTCTCGATCTAGATCGTGCGATATAGTTGAGTTGTAAGTGTTCAAATCCTCATCTTATTTATATTTTCAGCGATGCCTACGACTAGATGACATGCGACTATTCAGAGGTTAGATGAGGAGGCAAGAGAGGGTGCTAGTCAGGTACCTCCAGCTAACATGGGGCAAAAGAGCATCAGGATGAGGCACTTTCTCGGGCCTCTAGGACTCCACCTCCAAAGGAGCATAGGGGAGCTGATATACCCCTGATTCCTCCCCAGGTCACTCCTAAAAAGGATCTTGATATGCGGAGCACTGTACAATTATTAACTCGATTAGTGGCCACTCAGGCCCAGTGCTAGAGTATTGGTCATTCTAATAGATCAGTTAGTGTAAGAGTTTGGGATTTTATCAATGTGGACCTCCAGTATTCACAGGATCAGACCCAAATGCGGACTCGTAGAACTTTATAGATCAGATGTAACATACTTTTGGATAATCCATGCCACAGAAACTAAGTCGGTAGAGTTGGCTTCCTATAGATTCTGAGATGTCGCAGTGATATGGTATGAGACATGGGAACAATCTAGGGGATCTTGTGCCCCACCAACAGGTTGGAGAGAGTTCTCTAAGGCTTTCTTACAACAATATTTGCCAGTTGAGCTTCAATGGGCCCAATAAGATAGGTTTCTATGTCTAGAATAGGGTAATATGAGTGTACATGAGTACATCATGTAGTTTAACTCATTAGCTAGATATGGTCCCACAGTTGTAGATGAGATGCGTGATCGAGTCCATCGATTTGTTAATAGTTTGGGGCCGTATTTGGTTAATAAATGTACTACGACTTCTCTGAATCTGAATATGGATATTGCTCTTATTCAGGCTATGTACAAAATTTGGAGGATCATAAGATTTAGCAATGAGTTGATCGAGAGCGGGATAGGGGCCAACATAAGAGCGCCCGGTCTGCAGGAGATACAGGGTAGTTCATAGGTGAGTTTAGGCTAAGGGTGGACAGTGGGCCGGGATGACCCGACCCCGACCCGACCCGACCTCGTCCCGAGCCCGCCCCGACCCCGCTTAAAAAAAAAAAAAGAACGGTGGCGGGACTCGAACTCGGGACGGGACAATGTCTCGTCCCGCCAGACCCGAGCCCGGCCCATGCCCGCCCGACCCGCCCCCGCCCCGACCCCGTCCCAAGCCCGACCCCGCCCTTTGTCCCCCCTTTGCAAATATGGCCGTTGCACCAACGACCATTTTAGATTTTAGCCGTTGGCCAACGGCCATTTTAGGCCTCCCCCCCTCCCCCAACCCCCCCTACTCCTTAATATTTATTTTTAACCCATAAGTTATTATATTTACACTTTAACCCAATTTTCCAACTATAAATAACTCATTTTCTCTTCATCTTTCTCACAAATCTTCCTACAATCTCTCTAATCTCTCAATATATCTCTCTACAAGTCTACATTGTTTGCTAAATATTCAATTTTATTTATTCATTTGGGAATTGAGAGTGAAGTTGGCAACTAGCTTGAGGATCTTCCATCGAGCAAAGTTTCAATTTTCAACCTCTCGATTACACGTCGACGTTACGTCGGCGTTTGGTACATTCGTTCCTTCATTAAATTATTATTGTCTGTTTATTTTATTTAGCGCACTTAATTTTATTGTCTTTAGTTATTTATTATCATAATTAAAATGGAAGGATTAAAAGGTATGTTTAAGGGTAAGGGTAAGGGTGCTTCTTCTAGTAGGGGAAACCAGGACAAGGGTACTTCTTCTTGTCATCTTATTCCTACACAGGATGATTTTGTTGATACTCAACATTTTCCTACAATACCATTAGATTTAGACGAGGAGTTGTTTTCTGGAACTCAAGAAGACTTTAATTTAGACGATGATCTAGACGATACACCCACTAATGTTGATGACAACACACCCACTAGTGCACCTTCAACTGAAATACCTAATATTCCCCCTAGTATGAGACGAGGTCCAACAAAACGACCATTAAAATCAGATGCATGGACATTTTTTGATAGGGACGTAGAGAATCAAGTAGCTATATGTAAAATTTGTAAAAATGTTTTAAAATTTAAAACAGGAAAAGGTCACGGTGGGACGGGGGGGTTTAATTAGACACGTAGTAAGTGCTCATCCAGCTAGGTATGCCCAATACCAGGCTTCAAAAACCGGGTGTGCAAATGCCGCTACATCGGGACAAGGTTCACATACTGATACTGTCCCGGACCAAGTACAAGGTCAAATTAACCCTATGACGGGGGAAATTGTAGGCTCTAAATACAATAAACATTGAGATAGGGAAGCAATATCAAAATTAGTTGCTGTGGAGGGTTTTCCCTTTTCATTTCCTTCATCTCCCGGTTTTATTCATTACATTAGAGATATATATAATCCTGCTTTTAACGGTTTTCCTAGATCAACTGTTAAGAGAGATGTATTTAAATTCGTGCATGAATATCAACAATATTTACGTTTCTCATTATATCATTTTAATGGCAAAGTATGTATCACGTCTGATATAGGTCGTAGTACTAACGCCCATGATTATTTAACTGTAACTTGTCATTGGATATATTATAAATGGTCTATGCAAAAACGTATTTTAGCGTATAGATATATAGATGATAGGCACACTGGTACTTTTATTGCAGATAATATTTATCAAGTGTGCCATTATTACGGAATAACCGATAAAATTATGACTATTACATTAGATAACGCTTCTTCTAACAATTACGCAATTACAATTTTTAAAAATAGTTTAACTCCATCTTTTCCAGATCATTTTCATATAAAATGCGCGTGCCATATTTATAAGTTAATTGTAAAGGATGGTCTATCACTTTTTGAAGACATTCTTAGTAAAATACAATTTGCTATAAACTTTATTTTTAAAAGTAATAAAGTACGACGTAGAAAAGAATATAAAAAAACTTGTCACGATTGTGGACTACCTTATAGAAAAATTCCACAAGAAGTATCCAATAGGTGGAATTCTTTATACGAGCAACTACTTGTTGCTTATGACTATAGAATACCTATAACTTTATTTTTTAACTCTCATAATAAAAATCCTGCTGATATGATTTTAGATAGTGATTGGGTAAAAATTTCCGAACTTATTGTATTTTTAGAGAAATTTTTTCAAGCAACAAAAGAATTTTCCGGTATATATTATCCTACTATTTCAACTATGTTGTTTTATATAACTCTAATATTTTTATTACTTAGTGAATATATGGAAAAACCAGCTTATAAGGCAGCTATTAAAAAAATGTTTGTCAAAATAAAAAAATATTTTATTCCTATTCCCTCTATTTATATTATTGGTTCTGTATTAAATCATACTATTAAAATAGACGGTACTAAATCACTAATTGAAATTATTTACGATTGTATAGAAGTACTACCACCTCCAAGTCCCAAAAATCTAAATCACCCACCACCTATTGAACAAACTAAAGAAGAAGTGTTGTCTAGCGTAGAACACCAATGCAAAAAAATATATAGATTTTATCAACAAGAAAATGCTAGTAACTTACCGCTTCCATACCATCTTCTTCATCTTCAACACGACCTCACAAAAGACATGTCGTTTCGCGGCTAGTATTGAAAGCCTCGAAATACAATGTGCGGCCGTACCTCTACTACTAACCAAATTAGAGAGTTCGATATTTTTGTTTTGCGGGGTTCTCGTACCGTATCAAGAAGTTATCAATGAAGATGGACATGAAGACTTGCTAAAATACTTGGAGGGGGAATGAGAAGACCTTTCGACACTTTCATTGATGGCCCGAGATGTTTTGAACATTCAAGCGTCATCAATCGCGTCTCGAAAGCGCTTTTTCTACCTAGGCAGATATCAAATAGGAGACCACGGACACTCATTAGCCGAGAGACACTTGGAAATTGCGGTATTATTCGAGAGATTGGATACGAGCGGAGCGGAGAAGGTGCGGTCAACCGGAGATCAACGAAGAAGAAGATGAAAACTACAATGAAATCTTAACCGAAGGTAGTGGAAGCGACGTGGATCAATTTGACCAACAAATACCAATTCCAACCGAAGAACCACAGGAAATCATCAAGCAATTAGAACAGATTTTTTTGAGAATGTAATTTTTTTAATTGCAATTTTATTATGTAATTTGCAACTTTTGGACAACACCACAAAGTTGCAATTTAGATTTTAGACAATTGTATTTGTATTACAAAAAAATCATGTCTATTAAATAATATAAGAGGCACAAAAGCAACATTGGGATGTTTTTATTACACTATCTTATCTTGTTTATTGAGTTTTTTTATACATATGTTATTTAAAAAAAAAAGGAAAACCCGCCCGACCCCGCCCTGACCCTGACCCCGACCCGACCCGACCCCGCCCTGACCCGATACCGACGGGATCGGGATCGGGACGGGACTGGAGCAAGTCCCGCCAGACCCGACCTCGCTAGACCCCGCTAGACCCGACCCCGACCCCTTGGCTCGTCCCGCCCCGACCCCTACCCCGCCAGAACCGGCCCGCCAGACCCGAGCCCGGCCCACTGGCCAGGCCTAGTTTAGGCCACCGTTTCTTAAACATCCCTCTTATCCAGCAACTAGTGAACCACTACAGTTCCAGGGCTAGCATCATGATCGATCTAGTTATCCTGGTTAAGGTTAGAGCTTACGGGCGTCAGGCCCACATTATAAATGAGATGCCAGTCAAATGAGGCCACATTTGCCTCAATGTGATCAGTGTGGCAAGGCCCATCCAGGTCAATACCGTTGGGGTACAGATGTTTATTATGCTTGTGGTTATCCAATGATATTTCTTGAGATTTATCGATGAGGGGCAAAGGTGGTATGTCGCAATCGATAGGATCTGTAGATACTTCTTCTTCAGTGGTACGCCCTCCTATATAGGGTACTCAGACATCGGCTGGCAGAGGTAGATGTAGAGTTAGAGCATCTAGCTCAAGCAGTTAGCCAAATCGTATCTACGCATTGGTTGTCGACAAAATCTATAGTCATCTCCTGATGTGGTTACATTTATATTATACGTCTCCTCATTTGACATATATGCATTGATAGATTCAGGTTCTACTTTATCATACGTCACTCTTTATATTGCTAGCAAGTTTGGTAAAGAACCTAAGTAATTGAGCAAGTCATTTGAAGTGTCTACACCGGTTGACGAATCTAGAATTGTTAGGGGTTATATCGGGGTTTTGATGTGATGATCTACGATCGTCATACTCTAGCTGATCTAATTGAATTAGAGATGGTTGATTTTGATGTCATTATGGGTATGAAATGGTTGGATTCTTGTTATGCTGATGTAGATTGCTGGAAAAAAAGTTGTCCATTTTAATTTTTCAGGCGAACCTGTTATTGAGTGGAAAGTTAATGGAGTGACACCTAAAGGGAGGTTTATTTCATACCTTTAGGTCCAAAATATAATTTCAAAAGGGTATATCTATCATTTAGTACGAGTGTAAAATGCAGAAGCAGAATCCCAAACTCTTCAATCCGTTCCTGTCGTTAATGAATTTCTTGATGAACTTCAATCCGTTCCTGTCGTTAATGAATTTCTTGATGAACTCCCGGGTATTCCTCCTAAAAGGGAGATTGACCTCTCCATCGATGTTTTGCCAGATACCCAACCTATATCTTTTTTGTCGTACAAAATAGCCTCTACTAAGATGAAGGAGTTGAAAGCACAATTGAAGGATTTTATAGAAAAGGGCTTTATTAGGCCCAATACTTCCTCATGGGGAACACCAGTGTTATTCGTTCGCAAGAGGGACAGTTCATTAGGGATGTGTATTGATTACCTCTAGTTGAATAAAGTTACTATCAAGAAGAAATATCCACTCCTAAGGATCGATGACTTGTTTGATTAATTGTTGGGCGCCAAATATTTCTCGAAGATTGATCTTTAGGTCTGGATACCATTAGTTGAATGTTAAAAAAAAGACATTCTGAAGATTGCTTTCAGGACTAGATATGGTCACTTCGAGTTTCTTGTCATGTACTTCGTCCTTACTAATGTACCAAAAAATTTCATGGACTTAATGAAGCGGGTATTTAAGTCGTTCCTAGATATCTTTGTGATTGTATTTATAGATGACATTCTGGTGTATTCTCGATCAAAGGCAGAGCATGCAGATCATTTACGGGTGTGTTGCAGACACTGTAAGATCGTAAGTTATATGCTAAATTCTCTAAATGTTAGTTTTGTTTGAATTCAATGGCTTTCCTTGGGCATATGGTGTCAGACGAGGGCATTAAAATTGATAGCCAAATGATTGAGGCTGTAAAGAATTGACCGAGGCCCACAACTCCAAAGGAGGTATGTAGTTTCTTGGGCTTGATAGGTTATTATTAGAGGTCTATGGAGAATTTCTCTTCTATTGCTATTTCATTGACGAAGTTGACTCATAAGGAAGCTATGTTTTAGTGGACGGATGCTTGTGAAAAGAGTTTCAAAGAATTAAAAAGCGTGTTAACATTAGCACATGTCCTGGCACTTCCTAAAGGATTGAAGGGCTATGTTGTTTATTGTGATGCCTCTAGAGTCGGCCTAGGCTGTGTTCTGATACAACACGACAAGCTTATTTCATATTCTTTGAGGCAGTTGAGAAAGCACGAGCAAAATTACATGACTCATGATTTTGAGTTAGCAACTGTTATATTTGCCCTAAATATATGACGTCACTATCTTTATGGAGTTCATGTTGATTTGTTTACTTATCATAATAGTTTACAATATATATTCAGGCAGAAATAATTGAATTTGAGACAAATAAAATGGCTAGAGTTGCTATAAATGATTAGAATGAGAGAAAGGATTTCCTTTCAGAAGAAATCGTTATTTGAGTTATCAGATGACGGAGTTCTTAGATACAAAGGCCGATTATGTGTAACTGATGTTGGAGGACTCCGAGGGAGGATTTTGTCAGATATTCACCAGTCCAGGTATTCAATTCATCCCGGTTCTACCAAGATGTACCATAACCTTCAATAGATTTTGAGTACTTAGACTAATCTCTGCACAACTTTCACCCACAGACAGACGGACAGGCCAAGCGCACTATTTAGACGCTCGAGGATATGCTACGAGCTTGTGTCCTAGATTTCAAGAGAAGTTGGGATGATCATTCGTTGCTTATCAAGTTTTCTTAATAATAGTTATCACTCCAGTATTAAGATGACTCCATATGAAGCCTTGTATGGGCAAAAATGTAGATCTCCTATTAGCTGGTTTGAAGTGTGAGAAGCAAAGTTATTACTACCTAATTTAGTACAGCAAATGGTAGAGAAGGTAAAGTTGATTTAGGAGCGACTGTTGACTTCCCAGAGTCGACAGAAGTCCTATTCAGATAATGGATGTCGAGACCTAGAGTTTGTTGTTGGTGATTGGGTGTTCTTGAAAGTAAGAGTTTACAATATATATTCATGTTGATTTGTTTACTTATCATATGAGTTTACAATATATATTCAGGCAGAAAGAATTAAATCTGAGACAAAAACGATGGCTAGAGTTGCTAAAAACAGTTAGAATGAGAGAAGGGATTCCCTTTCAGAAGAAATAGTTATTTGAGTTGTCAGATGACAGAGTTCTTAAATACAAAGGCCGGTTATGTGTACCTAATTTTGGAGGACTCCGAGGGAGGATTTTGTCAGATATTCACCAGTCCAAATATTCAATTCATCCTGATTCTACCAAAATGTACCATGACCTTCGGTAGATTTTAGGTACTCGGGCTAATCTCAGCATAAATTTTTACCCACAGACAGACGGACAGGCTGAGCGCACTATTCATACGCTCGAAGATATGCTACGAGCTTGTGTCCTAGATTTCAAGGGATGTTGGGATGATCATTCACTGCTTATCGAGTTTTCCTATAGTAATAGTTATCACTCCAGTATTAAGATGGCTCCGTGTGAAGCCTTGTATGGACGAAGGTGTACATCTCCTATCTGCTAGTTTGAAGTGTGAGAAGTAAAGTTATTTCTGCCTGATTTAGTATAGCAAATGGTAGAGAAGGTAAAGTTGATTCAGGAGCGACTATTGACTACCCAGAGTCGACATAAGTCCTATTCAGATAATGGACGTCGAGACCTAGAGTTTGTTGTTGGTTATTGGGTGTTCTTGAAAGTATCGCCTATGAAAAGCGTAATGAGATTTTGAAATAGAGGCAAGCTTAGTCCCAGGTACCTCGGGCCATATAAGATTGTTTAGAAGATAGGCAAAGTAGCTTGTAAGCTAGAGTTACCATCAGAGTTGGAGGAAGTTCACCCAGTATTCCACGTTTCCATGCTTTTGAAATGCATATATGATACCTCCCGTATCACCCCTATAGAGGATGTTCATATCACAAATGATTTATCATATAAGGATATCCCAATTTCTATAGTTGTGGACTAAATATGTAGCCTCTATTAAAGTATTGTAGAGGAATAATAATATAGACGAAATGATATTAAAGTATTTCAGACCACATGTTTATATCGATATTCGTGCGATACAATTTTCCTATTATTTTTTTGCATATTAACCTTATCTTGTATACCTTCTATAGGCAATGTTGTTGATACAAATATAGCAAATGCAGCCCAGACATCGGCATATCACAGTTGAGGTGAGTTATGGCTAACTCTTTTTATTTTTGGATAGATAGCTGGTAGTGTGAGGCCAATATTGTTATGTTATGTTATGTTATGTTATTGTATGGCCCTGTGTTGCATTGAATATGTGTTTTGGGCTGCTTGATAGATTTTGGATAGTCCTGTTTATAAAGAGAACTCTACCGAAATTTTTAGAAATCCTTAAGGGGCAAAATCTTAAAGGGGAAGAATGTTACATCTCATAGTTTTATGTCAAGTCATGTCATCGACTAACTATAGTATCCCCAGATGATATGAGACTTTATGGAAGGGTAATGATGGGTTAAGAAATGTTTATAGAGGTATCAGAAAGTATGGAAGTTAAACGAATCAAAGAGAATATGTTTCGCGAAATTCTGACGAAATTGCTCATTGTACGGTGGAAGGTACATACCATACATTTATGTACGGCCCATACAATTTGTCTAGGGGGACCGTACCTAGTTGTAAAATCATGAAAACTTTATGTTTGAAAAGTGCGGACCAAATGTACGGTCCGTACATACGATCATACTTTGAGTCGCTTGAAAATTTTCATCTTTAATATAACTCATTTGCTCAACCAAAACATTAATTTCCTACATATTACAAACCATAACTAGCTCCTAAAACATTTCTTTAGGTTCTCCAATGGTCCTAAGCAATAATCGAAGGTAAATCAAGCAAGTTTAACATGGTGAATTCCGTAGTTATCATTGCATTGTCTTTCTCTCCATTATGGTGATTGTGAAGACACCTTGAGGTTGAAGTAACCTCTGACTTGAGGTGTTTCTTATAGTTTAAGGTAAGTTTAAATTGCATCTTCTTGTTCTTAGACTTATACAAGTATTCATATTGTTATTGTTGAAGGATATTCTTAGAACAAGTCATAGTATCTTGAAGCTAGAATTTGTATTGTTGTTGGGATGTTTTACATGAAGTTATAGATGGTAATGATGATTAAAACGTGTTGTATGAGTCGTTAATATTGAGGAAGGAGATTTGAAGAGGTTGTAGTGTTGAAATTCATGTAAATTTGAATGTAAAAGATTATGTAGACTTCATGAACATAACGTGTTCGATGGAATGTCCAAATGAAGTTCCTTATGAGTTTTGAATCCGTTGTTGATGTCAACTATTTACATAATGTAGATAATCACCCGTAGAACATCCAAGGACTTTCGGAGTTTGTATAAGCTCAGTAAATATGTATGGAAGGCTTACTTTCTTGTCTTTGGCATGATCAATATGAAAATGACAACTATACGACGCTATCTGATAAAAGTTTAACTATTGGTCCTTAAGAAGATACTTATGTCGTATTTCGTCAATTAGTTATTGTACATTAATTCCCATTGTCGAAGTTGTATTTTGTATTCTATAGTACCTTCCCATGCTAATGTAATGAAGTTCCCTGTTGGTTTCCCTGAAAGCTAAGTCAAAATGTGATCTATTGTTCTTATGAAGGTATATTAAAAGTTGTAGGTGATATGTTATCAGCATAAGGGTAGTGGGAGGTGTAACGACCTTACGTCACTTCGACGGGTTCAAAAGAGTATTCCACAGTCTTTAAATGGTCTTCATGAGTATATATTACATGTCTATATTTCCCATAGAGGCCTATAGCGTTATATACACAACTTATAAGATATGATAGTCATTATATTACCCACAGAAGCCTACGATGTTATATACGCGATATACAATATGAAAGATACTGCCCACAGAGGCCTACAACGTTATATATGCGACTATATTTCTTTATGTACATTATGGTCCACATAGGCACTTCTGACTTACAGGTTGTTTCTTTTGGTTTCCTTTACTCACTCGTGCTTTCATTTACATTTACTTATGCCTTACATATTAAGTACATTCTTTCATATTGACGTCCCCTTTGCTGGGGTTCTGTTTCTCATGCCCGTAGGTGTAGGTAGACAGACAGATGCACCTCATCAATAGGTTATCATATTCAACTGTTGATTGTCGCACTCTACTTTTCCAGAGTTGTTGTACATAGTTGGTAGGCACTGTTTTTCATGTATATAGTTGTTTTGCGTATGGAAGGGCCCTATCCCAAATTGTTGACATATTGTAGTACTCATAAAGGCTTGCAGACTAGAGGTTGTTGTATATATGTTTTGTTTTGGCCTTGTCGATCCTTGTCAATTGTTAGCATACTTCTTATGGACTTGTTGGACTTTTGATATATATATATATATATATATATATATGCATAATTCAGGTTGATATCTTCTGCACGATTGTCTTCTGAGGCCTTGTCGGCCTAGATGGTATCATGTCCAGGTTATGATATGCAGGTGGTATGCTTGGGCCGTTTAGACACCGGGTGCCAGCCACACCCCCAAGGTTGGGGTGTGGCAAATAAGTTCAGAATATCTTTTTGTGACTTTTACACATGCATACAAGTACATTATGATATTATGAGTTTGTGTATGGCTCCATAACATTATGTACGCATATATATGTACAACTGTGTTATATACGCACTAATGATCAGTTGGTTTTTATGATTATGATAATAATAATGCCCATAGAGGCTTGATGACATTATATACGTATATATATGTACCACAAAGCATTATATATGCACATATATATATATATATATATATATATATATATATATATATATATATATTATACTTATAAAAACCATGGCCCTTTAGCGGAAATTCAGATGTTCAGTTGGATCTTCTTATCCATGTGTTACATTGATGTCTTTACTATATTGTTATCTGCCTTACATACTTGGCACTTTTATTCATATTGACGTCCATTTGCCTAGGGACGCTGTATTCATGCCTGCAGGTCCCGATAGACAGGTTGACGATCCTTCTTAGTAGGTTACCAGCTCGGCGGAAGGTGTTGGTGCACTCCACTTGTTCCAGAGTTGCGATTCAGAGTCGATATGCTTATGTACTTATGATTTATGGGTAAGAAGGGCCTTGTCCCGAACTTATGATGTTCATGTACTCTTAGAGGCTTATAGATAGATGTCCTGTGTATATTTGTTTTGTACGACCTTGTCAGCCTATGTATTGGATGTATAGATGATCATGGTGACCTGGTTAGCTCATACTGTCATGTATATATACACGTACATCATTTTGGTCTATTTATAATTCAGTTGTCTTTTATGTTTCCTTATATGGTCATTGAAGGCCCTTCCGGTCACTTATATATGTTAGTATGATTATCGATGTACGTTATGTAGGTTCTCGGAAATATAAGGTCTGGATGCTAGTCGTTCCCTTCTTGTTTGGGGTGTGACAAAATTGATATCAGATCAGGTCTGTCCTAGGGAGTCTACAAGCCGTATATAGTAGTGTCTTGTTTGTGAGTGTGTTGTGCACCACACTTATAGACAAGAGGCTACAGGGCATTTAGGATGGTTACAATTTCTTCTTGTTCTAGATCATGTGATAGAGTTGAGTTATAAGAGTTGAGTCTAATGTATGTGTTGATGTCAGTTGTACAGAGATGCCTATAGAGGCTGCAGCTAGCCGGGATGACAATGTAGGGATGGAAATGGGTGTGAGTAATACACACTCTATTGAGACAGATAGCTCCGACTTTGCTAGTACCAGAGGAGCTAAGGGAAGTTCCTGTATCAGTGACATTATCAGCTCCACCACCAGCTCCGAGTGAACAGGATGTGAGAAGGGCAGTGCAGATATTGACATAATTAGTTGCCTCTCAGTCTCGGTGTCACCCTAGAGCACATGCTTACGAAAGACCCATTGAGGGGTCGGGGAGTTTACAACCCTGAGGATTCATTGATTGGGGCCGTCTATTTCACAGGGTTAGATCTCGATGAGGGTATTGGATGGACTAAGGGGGCTAAGACAAAACTATAGAGGGTTACAAAGTGATGGTGGCTTGCAACAGACTAGGTTTCTACGATGGTTTACGCATGATCAGGGTTCTCAGGTAAGACCAAGACAGGGTCCACAAACATCAGTAAACTAGGGTCATGATAATACAAGTAAGATATAGCCACCCCAGCCTCCGTGCCATCAGTGTGGTCGAGCGCATGCCGGTCTATGTCGTGAGAGTATGAGAGGTTGTTTTGGGAATGGAAATTAAATCCACAAAATACGGGAATGTCCAACGCTTAATCGAAAAGATCAGGATAGAAGTGGTGATGGAACATCAGGCTCCGGTGCTACTTGAGATTGTTTTATGGGTCCAGGTATGTAGATTGTTATTTTGTGAAACCTCTTCTTTTATTGGTTTAGTAAAAAAATTGTTCTATGATCTATACTACTGATATCTTGTTCTCGAGGTTTGAGTTCTACAATATCATTTCAAGTTAGGGAATTCCAATGGAAATAAGTTAAGAAAACAAGTAGGGATCAAGGTTGGGTTCCAATGTCTTAGCGGTAATTAGGATTCTCTGTATACACTTTGGAAAGTCATGGAGATGTGAACTCTATGACAGATATATGACACGATTTCCCCTTCTGAAGTTATGCTGACCAATTCTAGGATCTACCTTGCAATATGTTACTCGTTTGTGCGGAAACGTGAGTAGGTAATTCTCAAATTCTTACAGATAAGTTATAGTGTATTCATATGTATTGAAGGCGAATCGAAGAGCAAGGTTAGGAAAGTATCAGTAGAAAATTCTGCAGCCTATGGGATTACTAACCAAGTAAAGAAATATCGAACAACCAAAAGATAAGGTCGGTTTGGAGTAATCGGAACTAAGAACAGAAGATGTTCCTTGCCGGAGTTTCCCGAAATAAGATAACATGCGGAACATTAGCAAGAGATGAATGGAAGTCCTAGTATAGTGATGAGAGTAGGAAAAGGGAATCATGGAAGAACATACGTTAAACCATAGTAGTATGACAAAGTTCGTGAGCAAAATAAAAAATGAAAGACAAGAGGAAGTAAGTTTGAGACCGAGGAACGATGTTGTTGATAAATTCACGTTGTATAATGAGGAGTAAATTAGCGACCTTAATGGAAATTATCAAAGAAGAAAAACCGATTAGTCTTGGAATAAGGAAGAGCCAGTGTTGGGGAGCAACTTAAGGTAAAACCGAGTTGAATTAAAGACTCGAAGGTCCTCTGCAAAAGTTATCACAATATCGATAGGGGTAATCGATTAGAGAATGAGGAAATGAACGATAGAAGAGCAACCGATAAAGGTCATTCTAAGAAGATTTCGTGAGCAAAGTTAAGCTCGTCAAGATCATGTATGCTAGTTTAAATGAATGCAGTTTTGAACAGGTAGCAGTTGAACTCGAAGGGAGCAAAAACTTAAAGCATAAGAAATTAATCGTTCTCCTAAGGTTGGAGATAATATGGTAAAGCAACAAGCCAGAAAAACATTTTTTGAAATAACAGAAGGATAATAGTATTACAAAATAGTGTAGCGAACGAGGTTATATTTACCTAGATTCTGCGAAGATGTAGTGACTTTAGAATAACGTATTGGTGAAAACGATTCAGAAAAGACAGAGTAATGAATCCCTAGATAAAGGTGCCTAATCGACGGTAGACCTAACTGGATGTTTAATACTTAGAAAGCTAGTGTTAGAAGTAAACTAAAGTAAAGGGCATGATCCTAAATGAAGTTTGTTTGAAATTCAGATAAGAAGGTATAACGGTTGAGTGATCGACAAGCAGTTATAAGAGGCCTAGCTATAGCCAGACATGAGGTTTATAGACGATCCACGAGAGTATTCTGAATAGTAAAGTCAACCTATATGTATGAGTTTTCGCTTTGTCCCTGTATAATTGCAACTCTCAAAAATCACCTATATTGTAATACGTAAGAGGAAGGACGACTAAGCAACTACGCTACTATTGGCACCCCAAACTAAAAACTACAGCTGGAAATACAACTTTAGGTGATCATTATGATCAGAAACTCAGATGGGAACAATGACAAAGAAGGTTAATAAAGTCCAAAGAGGGAGACCGTTAAGTCAAGAATATGAAATAAGCATCGAAGAATTTTGAGAACAACTGACAAGAGAATGATTAAGAATTTATTGCCTATCGTGCATGGGAACTGAAATCAAAGATGATTGTCGGAATAATATGCGTAAAAGAATCTAGAATGTGTAAGGGTTAGAACAAATTAGTATGTTAGGATAATTCAGGAAAGAGAGTCGTTGATGACTTATAGTAGTGGAAAGGATGAGGAGGACTATCCAATACTTGAATTAGAAAAACCGCAACAACATACATTTCAGATATGATGGGTTGTTAGTACTTATGGATCACGCAAGTGTCTACCACTCTAAAATAGAAGGGGCAGAACCAACTTTATGACAAATACACTTAATTGTAAGTCTATGGATAGTTGACGAATGGACAAGCTGAAAGGGAGAAGTTGATTAAAAAAAGCCTCTTCAGTTAGCTAGTTTTGGGGTCCGATTGATGAACTCATATGACAGGAGCATTGTCGTCCAGAATATAGCAGAATCATCCCTTATTGCAGAAGCTAAAGAATGTCAGTATGAAAATCTCAGTTTATGGAAAGACGAATAGGATATTCATCAAAAGGAAACCATAGTGTCAAGCTTGATGAAGGAAGGGTCCGGAAGTATTAGGGCCGATTATGTGTTCCAAGTGCTACGATTCACTTTTAAACAGAGGCATAAAAACAATTAAGAGGTTGTTGGTTCTCTAAGTCGGATAATATTTTTAGAGTCCCCATCTAATTTATAGGTAAATTAGGAAAACTGAGTTAAAAGGGTTTATTCAGAAAAAATCCTTTCCAAACCAGAGTCGAGGTAAGGATTTTGGTGATCCCTCGGGGAAGGTGTTAGACATCCAAGTATTAAGAATTCATAAAATACGGTTGACCTTTGAGTTCTATAGCATGTTTAAACTTTATAAAGTGCTTAAAATGTTTTAATTCACGCAAAATTTCATAACATTCATTTATCTCATTTCTCAAAGGGTTTTGTAAACCAAAGAGTTAAATTCCGCCTAAAAATGGTTTGCATAGAGGTAATTTGGTCAACTTATTTTCATACTAAGAACACTCAAAGATTAATTTGAGTAGAACTCCACTTTTAGTCCAATAAATAGTTCAATATTCCTTATACACTTTCAAAAAATCTTTTTAGTTAAAAAGAGTGCAATTCTTTTGGAATGACAAGTTTTGGGTTTTAGAAAGAATGTAAAACAAATTATTTCTTTTACATGCTATTTCCCCAAAGTCAATTCATATTTTACAATATCCCAAAGTCCAAACATTGATTCAAGTCCAAGAAAGGGTTTGATTCTCCTTCAAAATCATTTTGGTTGGGCTCAACCCATAAAATCAGTCTTTAAAATACCAAATTCAGCCCAGTTTTAAATCAAAAAATATTTTCCGAAGTCCAAGTTTTGTGTTAACAATTCAATCCGGTTCTTCTTCTTTAAAGCAACTCGTTTAACACTTTAGAAGTAAAGCCCAGATTTTAAAGGGATGCACAATTCAATTTAGTTCATTTCAGTCCGTTGAAATTAAAGCCCCAAAGCAGTCCAATTTAATTTAAATCCTATGAAAATCATTTGGCGATTCTAAACTAAAACGATGTATGTATCATTTGCATATACTAGGTCATAAATATAAAGGTTACAATAATGTACAAAAAGTATATATATATATACATATTGAATAGAAAAGAGATGAGTTTAGGCTGGTGGGCCTACCTAAGCTTACCAGTTGCTATTTTCACCCCATAGTTGGGCCTTCATGCTCAACTACGAATGTATGACTCGATCAAAAAATGTCTTCGTTGGGTCATTGCCCATGTCACACCCCAACCTTGGGGGGTGTGGCTGGCACCTGGTACCTTACGCCCCGAGCATACCACATCTTATCCGACTCTGAATATGGGCCGATAAGGCCTCAGATCAATAACTGTAAAGGGATATGACTCCACATCCTGTAAGCAGAAAATATCCCAATAATATATATATATATATATATATATATATATATATATATATATATATATATATATATATATATTCATACTAGGGCCGACAAGGCCATACACAACTTCTATACGCAGGACACCTGTCTACAAGCCTCTAAGGAGTTCATGAACACCATTAGGTCGGGACAAACACCGCCATACCCATAAATATATACATAGTGCCATACCAACTCAAACTAGCATCTCCGGAACAAGTAGAGAGCTTCGATACCGCTGCCGAGCTGAGGTTTTATTAAATATGGGCACCGCTTCATCTATCTGAACCTGCTGGCATAAAATAAATTGCCCCAGCAAGGGACGTCAATACGAAAGAATGTACTAATATGTAAGGCAGATAAACACAGGTAAAAACAATAACAAGAGTACTGAGAAGTAAAGAGACAACTTGGACCTCGAGAAGCCATTGTGGGCATATGCAACACATAATATCATTGAAAGTCAGTTATATATATATAGGCACACTTTGGGGCACTGTCTATATCATATCGTACCCGGCCTTATTAGGACTCTATGTTATCATACCCGACCTTAATAGGACTCGGTGTTATCATAACCAACTGTAGTGGTGTGAACATATAAGTGCCATACCCAACTGACTATAGCACGACTCAATGTCATCAAATAGATACATATATATAAGTGCAATGCAAGACCTTAGAAACCAATATGAACAAGACAGGGTGACCTAAGGTTGTTAACCCTCCGTCAATCATTATGGAAATCAGAACCAATAGTATAACAAAGACTATCAAGAAGAGCACTACACTATCCCGACAAGGGAACCAATCCAATAATCTCAATAGAGTACAAAGAGCACTTTTAACAAAAGACGTATGATGATCATGAAACCAATTTCAAGAGTAACGAATACTTATCATCAACGATCAAGGGCAACACTACTTGTGATTATCAAGAATAGGAGCTCTTATGGAACATTCATTTTTATAATGTCTATCTTGGGTCAGGCCGACACTAGAAGAAAGAAGGTAAGCCTTAGATACCTTATTGGTTGGACAACGCCGCTCCTTTGACGTCTTGCTCATTCTACATTCGTCGACCTAAGCAATAAGGATAATCTGTATTAAGATCCAATAAATAGTTTCAAGATTTTATTGCTATGACAATCCATCGAACGCTTAGCGTGCATACTTTCTCCTACCTTGTTTTCATGGCAATTCAAGTAACGATCTTCCCTTCCTCATTAACCACAACTTATCCAAGATTACAATAACATATTCCAGCAAATCCGGCCATATCCATTTGAAGAACTTAATCCAAACAACCCAACTACATCTCCTCCTAGCTCAAGTTCTAGGTTATAGTTTTTCTTATTCAAACACCTTTATTAACAAACTAATAATCTTAACACAAGCAAGAAGGTGATGTACTTACCTTACATAGCAGCCACAAGTCTCAATCCAACCATCCCTTAGCTCACAACAACTTTCAATCAACACCTCAACATCATAGAGGCGGGTGTCCTTTAACTTGGTTATCTTGGTGTTGATCCTTGATGAGAGTACCTTAGATTTCACTTAGAAACCTTAGATATTTGTTTTGGGGACCTTAGGGTAGTGGAGGAGTGAAGTATGGTCAAGAATGTTCAACAAATGAGGCTTCACACATATTTAAAGAAGCAAAAGTCGGCCACTGCCTCGCATCTTTGATGGGATCTGCGACGCATATGCCCATATGCGGCTGCAGATCCTAAGGCATCTCTAGGAAGAATTTTCTTATTTTAGGCTATGACCATATGCATCCAAATCTGCGAGGAATACTCCATATGTGATGCAGAATGCCTCCACACTTGCCAGACATCGTCGAAACATGCGTTCTTCAGTTCGTTTAACTTCTATACTTCTCGTTACTTTCTTAAATGAATTTTTACAATCAAATTTGCTAAACCATTTTTTATTTCCTAGTCGGTTAATAAGGTTTCTTTTATATGGTAAAAAATATCCATCAAATATAATCTTCTTATTTAGTTCTCTATAGTCGATTACCATTCTGGCTTTTCCTCTTTTTTGTTCACTATGTTTTCTTACTAAAAAGGCAGGGCTGCTATGTGGGCTTTTACTTTCTTGTATCATTTTCAATTCTAGTAATTCTTTTAATTGGATTTCAAATTCTTTTTGATCCGTTGGGCTATATCTAATAGGTTTGGATCTTATTATGTCATTTTCGTTTATTAGTTTGATTTCTGCATATATTTTTTCTTTTTCCCATAGCTGTATTGGATTTTCTCCAAAGTTTATTTTTAGTATATTAAGATATTTTTCTTTTAATAACTATAGGTTATTATTCCTATCAGTTTTTATAGTGCATAATCTTAATGTGTGTATTGGTAATATTCTTTTTAATACTATCCATTTATTACAGGGTGTTTGTAAACTAAAGTATTACTATCTATAACTTGTGTTTTAAAGTAATCTAGGAAGTTATTTCCTAATAATACTTGTTGTTTCATGTTGTCTAATTGATATATTATCGGTAATCTAAATATAGTTTTTCCCAATACAATTCTCATGTTTTCTGCTACTACATCCAGTTCTTTTGATTGCTCGTTAAATCCTAATACTCTTGCTCTATGCGATCTGGTTCTCTTCCATCTATGTGATTCTAATATGTCTTTTCTTGCTAAGCATAAATCTGCTCCGCTATCAATAAAGATTTTTTGTTTTATCATTTTGTTAATCTTGTATTCTATATGAGCTTCTATATAGATTGCTACCATTTGTTGTAATTAGGATTTTGTTTTATTCAACATTCATTTCTCTTAACATTTGTTGGAGGTTTTCATCTTGTTCTAATTCTCTTACCTCTTGGCGAGTGTTTTCATTATCCATTAATATTTATATATTTCTTCTTATTTTAATAAGCTGCCAAGTTATTTCGCTTATTCTTTCTATTATTCTCCCAAGGTTTTTTGTAACCTTGTTATGTCTATCCCTATAATATTTGTTTCCTGTTTCACTTGTAGTTGAAGTTATAACAAGTTTGTAGCGAACATATTGTTCACATTGTATCCAATAATCTCTTTCTTCTAGTAATTTTGTTTTCTCTTTTTCTAATATGTTCATTTTATTCAGAACTATTTTCACTTTCTGATTGTTGGTTAATAAAGTTAACGTTTTCTAAGTCTAATTCACTTTCTTCATCAGTTTGGCTGACGGAGAAGTCTTCATATTCATACCATTTTTCATTGTCTTCTTTAATCTGTTGTAAACTCATTATAAATTGTGTTGTATTTATATATTTTACTCATTTTCTTTAGTTTTGGGCATTTATTAGCATAATGTCCTTTCTCATTACAGTTCCAGCATTTACATTCTTTAGCTTTTTATGTGTTTATAGGTTTTACGTATCTCTTTTTCCTAAATTTTCTCTTATATCTAAATTTTCTTCTGGTTTCAGGGGTATTTTTATACCTTTTAAATCTCTTTTTTCTGTAAGGTTTGTAATAAGGTTTATTGTTATAACTTTGTCTGTTATCACAATTTTTGTAATTGTTATTCTTCCTGTATCTTTTTGTTTGATATCTTTTATTACTCCTTTTATATTTTTTCTCTTTTCTTTTGTCATCGCATCCGAATACTAATCTTCTTTCCGTGAATCCACATATTTATCTTTTTAAATTTTTTGTTCCATTCTGAATTCTTCGCATTTCCTCATTAAGTATGCTCTTAGTACTCTTAGTCTTTCCCCTAATGTGTTTTCTTTTGGTTCTAGTTGAGTGTATTCTTTTGATATCTCAGTATTATAAGGTGTTGGTAAGTGGTCATAATAAAGTTGTTGATCTATCAGACCTTCTTCTGGTAAAAAACTTTCTTCATAGAAGAACTTGCTAAAACTAATCGTATATTTTGGTAATTTATTAATCTTACAACATTTCATATTGTTTAAACTCATTATTATTTCAATTTTTCTTTCTGCAAGTACATTTTCTCTAGCTACTAACCATCTTTCTCCCAAAAATTCTCTTTTTAGTATAATATCAAATATTATTAGCATAGATTTCCAATATGTTGCATGACTAAGTACTTCTCCTCTTAATTGGTATGCTATAGATTCTATCCAGTATGCTACTTTTTCAATTAATGTTCTAGATATTAATTCATACATATATTCTAAGTTTTCTGTTTGCGTAGAGTTCATTATTGCTATATACATTCTAAGGTTCCAATCAGTTATTCTCCTTCCTATTTCTTGTTCATCATAAACGTTATCTAGGTCGAGAAAATATCCGTTGTAATTTACTCCTTTTGCCATTGATCCTACAAATTCCTTAAATTCTGCTTGTTGTCCTACTGGTATGTGGTTTGGTAATCTAGTTCGTTTTCTTTCTATTACCTCTAAGTTAGGATCTACTAGTTCTTCTTCAGGATAATCATTTGCATCTTCATTTATTATATCATCTGTTTCTATTTCCGTTTCTGCAGGTCTGTTATATTCTTCTTCTATATCACTTTTAGGTTCTTCTTCTACAATAGCATTTACTCTTTTCATTTTTTGTAGAGCTTCTATTATCTGGTTATTTTCTTTTACTATTTCTGAGTTTTCTTCATTTTCTACTTCCTCTATAAATTTTACTACTTGTATTTCTTGGTTAGTTGGTTTAGCGTTACTATCTGAATCGCTATCAGTTTTTTCACTACTGCTTGTACTTTCATCACTTGTATTTTTTCTTACCTTCTTTTTTCCTTTTAACCCTCTCGTTTGTTCTCTAAGTATCTGCATTTCTTCTTTTAATTCTTCTAGTTCTTGTTTTGTTCCTTTTAATTCTCCTTTTGTTTGTTCTAGTTCTTTTTTAGTTTCATTTAATTCTTCTTTTGTTTGCTTTATTTCAACCTTTGTTTCTTTTAATATTTTTTTCGTATCTCTAAACTTGTGTTTATATTTTTTGTACTTATCATACCATTCTTCATTACTATGTAATTTCAACCTTGTATTTTCTGTTTTTAACTGAGATATTTCTAGTTCTTGTTTGTCTAGTTTTAGGTTTAGGTCTTCGTAGGTTGTTTTTGCTACATTTTTCAGGTAAATGTTTTCTTCTCTTGAATCTGTATCTTCTTTTGGTGTTCATGTCCTTATAGGTTCATATTTGTATCTTTCTTTTTCTATTATCTTTTTTCCATTATTTCTTAAAAACGTAAGTACGCCGGGTATATTAGGTTCTTGTTTCTCCATCAAAACTCTCCTTTTTTATTCAATATTGCTAGACTGTCTAATGTTTTTTCTACTTGAGATGATAATTTTGGTTTTATCTTACTGATATCCATCATTATAGGTTTTTTACTTCTTCTCCATGCATCGATTGACACTATTTCAGGTTGTTGTGTGGTAATATTAATTATTGTATTTTCTTTGCTTGTACTGGGTTCATTATCTACTGTTATCTGTTTACCTTTGTTTTTGTCTTCTATTATCATATTAAGTTTTTCTAATATTATTTTAAACGTTGGTATTTTAGATACATTCCATAGGTTAGTCAGTTCTTCTCTTATCATTTGTTGTATACGTGTTCGATTTTCTTTTATTTCATCCATTATTGTTATTGTGCTTTTTAGTTTTTTTTTACTATTATTTCTTCCCATAGTGCATTTATTTTTTCGTTATTATCAGTCAGGATTATTTATTCTTTTCTTCCATCAATTTCCCATATCTATCCATATTTTATCAAACTTATCACATTGTTGTTCTAATTGTTTTATTTTTTCTTCTAATTTTATTTCTTTTGCTTTGTATTTTAAGTACTTTAGTTGGGAAAATATCTCTTCTGATAAGACTGTCCTTATTTCTTTTAATTTTTGTTTTTTCGTTATTATCTCTCTCTATATATTCATATTTATTTACGAATCTCGTCTTTCCATGATCATTTATTTATATTCTATTATTATTTATTTTATAATTTATCATGGTTAAAAAATCACTTCCTAAAAGTAATTCGTTGAAACTGTCGTATTCTATTACTCCTATATTTATCTTATATTCTAAGTCTTGGATTTTGAATCTTAAATTAATACTCTTAGTAATTATTTCTCTTTCATTTTCAGGATAATTATAAGTTTGTGGGTCTATTAGGTCACAATCATTTTCACTAATCTTACTTATATGTATAAAACTTTTAATAGCTCTAGTATTTATTTCAGCTATGCAATCTGTTGTTATTATGCCTTTAAATATTATTACCTTAACTTTTAATCTATTCATGTTTATGTTTATTAAATCTAGTATTCTAGGTTGTGTAACGCTAGTCTGTTGTGACTTTATTTGCTCTCTTGTAATGCTTAATCTGGATCCTTCTATTTTTTATATTAATCTTTTTGATGGTGTAAGGGTCCTGGTATTAAAATCCATATATATTTTTTCTGGTATAGTTATCTTGGAGTTTTCCTTGTGTTCTATTTGTTCTAATATTTCTTGGTACATTCTTGGTACTACTATGTTCATTTCATGTTGTCTCTTTACATGGTGGTTACCTGTTATGGCATATATCATTTTTGTTTCAATACTTATTACTTTGTTTCCTGGTGGCATTGTTATTTCATCTAACTTGTAATATAGTGTTAAGGCTAAGTCTTTGTGCTCATCTTTTAATGATATACTAAAGTCTGGTTGTACCGTAAATTTTAGTTTTTGATATATTAAATTTCCTTTTACTACTGATATTAAAGCATCTTGCAAGTTTCCTAGTATCCTATCATCTAATATGTATATTTGTATAGGTGTATCTATGTTCTTTTGAAAGTATGCTTTTATAGTAAATTCTACTTCTCCGAAGTATATGTTTCTATATTTTCTGGCTTCTCTTGTAGATAGCTTTGTTAATTCTCTTTTTATCACTTCATCTGTTATTAAGTTAATTTTTGTTCTTCCATTTACACTTGTTGTGTCTATTATGTTTTCATGATTGTGTGCTATGTATCTTATTTCTTTGTTTCTTTCAAACCATTTTGTTTTAAATATTTTCTTTACAGATAGTTCTTCTTTTTCATCTTGTATTTTCTGGTATATTTCTGGTTTAAAGCTTAGTGTTTGTGTTGATCCTCCTTCATACGTATTCATCTGATAGTGTATATCTTTAGAGTCTTCTACTATTTCTTTTCATTTATCCATATTTTAGTAGGTTGATGTACTTATATTGTTCTTCTATTATATCATTTAGATCTTTTAATTCATTATCCTTTCTAATTATTTCTCTTAATTTATCTTCCAGTAGTTTCAAATTTTCTTCTTCTTTTTGTCTTAACCTTTCGCTTTCTAATGCTATCCTATTCTGTAATTCTTTTATAGTTTCTTTCTGTTCATATATTTGTTTAGAATTTTCTTGTAAACGTTGATCTCTTTCTTCTATTAGATCTATACTTATTCTGCAACTTACTATATGTTGATTTATATCTCTATTATATGTAAGAGGTTTTTCTGCTATTATTCTAAGTTCTTCTAACTTATTTTGATGTTCCATTAATCTTTTTTCATCCATAGTGTTCTATCTCCATTCTTATATCTGCTTTTAGATCGTATATCATAGCATCTTGTTCGTTTATTCTGGTGTTTATCTCTATTATCCTTCTGTATATTGTTATAGCATCTTCTAAGTGTACACCAATTTCTGCTAACTCGTTGTCAGAACATTTTTCATAAGTTAAATTTTTTCTTCGTTTTACCTCTAATATCTCTTCTTGAATTCCCATTATAATCTCATTTTCCGTTCTAAATTTTATCAAAAGATGTCTCACCTCATACCTTTTCCATAATAATTGATTTAACAAATTAACTTTAATAAACGCTTGATGAGTTTTCATTATTTTATAAGTGAAAATCCTTTTACAGGCTCTGATACCAAATTCTGGGCGGATCTTTTCATCTTCTATTAACCCTGAAGATGGTAGGAATATAGATGGTAGATTGATAAGTTTATCAAATAATATGCATGTAGTAGGGAGACGGGGAGTATTAACTCAAATTTTATTTTTTAAATAAAAGCCTATAATCTTTAACCAATATAAATATCATAATTGCAGAGATTAACATTTATTGAAAGATTATAATTATAACTATATCAGTCTATAAACCTGCACCTTAGCAAGAATTTTAGAGGATATTCTGTTGAGAACTCCCAGACACCTAGGCTAATCATCTCGCATATTCGTGAAAGAAGAAGGCAAGCAAAGCCAAGGGTAAGGTTGATAACTCCGGTGATCTAAAATTCTGATTAAGAGGTACGATTTCTAGACTATGTAACAAATTCATATATGTCCTTAATATCATAAAACTGACTCAAATTTCCCCTTCCTCCGTTACACGTCATGTCCAGCGTACCAACTCTTTCTTTTCCACCACACCCAAAATAGTCAACACCATATTTATCATAACCACCAACATAAACCATCCACCGATATTTTCTATTTCTTTGAAAGTAAAAATTAACAAAAAAACACAATAAGGGAGAATATTGACCATTTCTCCTTGTATAAAGGGAGAATATTGACCATTTCTCCTTGTATAAGTGTATTCATGCTTAAATACATACAGTTGGCTAATACTAGTTGCGGATTCGTTCTTTTGTGGTGCAATAGGTTTTTGACCTTTAGCGGTTAACACTCCATGTATACTTAAGTATAACTTTTCAATTATTTCTGATCATATGAGTTGTACTCATTTACATACTTTCTCAGTTTAGTAAATGTTTTATTAGCGTTCCTTGTCATTTTTCTGCTTTGCCATTTCAAAACAAAGATTTTTGTTAGGATATTTATGTCGGATATGATTGCAGTATGGGAATAGTAAATAACTATTACAAATGTTCGAAAGGTTAAACAAACAGCCAAGATTTGTAATTGCCGCAAGCTTGTTGAGTCTTGAATCTTGATAACCTGAAATCAAGAAACACTAAATATGGATTGTTACAACTGTGGCTGAGTCGAGAGATGACTCTTTGTCTTTAAGACAAGATTGCCCCGTATATATGTTTTTACGTTAGCGGGCAATAGTCTCCCAAGATAAAACAACAACTAATCAACACTACAAAGCAAATAGGTTGATTCTGACGAAGAAAACAAACATGAAACGACTTGCTGAAGAATGGAAATTTAAGAGGAAAACGAAGGAAGAGTTTTTGTTTTCTGCTTTTTACTGTTTTTCTCCACTGTTTCTGCTCCTTTTTTTTAATCCTCCCTCTACCTAAAATCTGTTTCAGGCAATATATAGTGTTTAGGAGGATGAGAGGTGATTAAGAGGTCCTTTAAGAGATGTATTCAAGGGTATTCATGGCCAGAAACGTTTTATAGTAAGTGCAAAACGTTTCAGAAGTTTAATGCCATAAATTGTTGGCTTTCTGGCTGCTGACCACCATTCTTGAAACTCCATGGACCAAACTGTAAATACTAAATAGTTTGGGGTCCAAAAGATAATATCAGATGTAGCCCAGAAGCCCAGCAGCTCACGACCCGAGACCCGGGCGGCAGCGGTGCACGTGTGGGGCTAGCCTCGAACCCAAGCACACCTAGGTCCTCCCTCCTTCAAACACATGGGTTACCCCTTGGGGTCCCAAACCCTTATCCATTTTTGAGGCTTATAAAGAGAACAATTCTTCATTTTCCCACCGATGTGGTAGATTTGTCCCACACCATATTTTCATGTCTCAAACACCTTATTTCGTAGATCAATATCTCTTTCATTTCTTAACGAAATTTGACGTTCCTTGGCCCTACGGTCATCTACCCACTTAGTAGATTATGCACGTGTGAAGAGACAAAGCATCCAACATGCGAAACCCTAGTGTTTAAGTCATTAAATATGGGTGGACGCAACCTCCCCACCAAAGACAAATTTCCAACAATTTATGCTACATACCATATCAAGAAAATGCTACTCTACCATCCTGTTAGTTTATTACATGTTAGAGTTATTTATTAAATGTGGACTAAACATTAACTTATTATTACGTTTTAGAAAACGGGCTAAATATTAATAGTTGTGGATAAGTCAGGGGCCGTTTATATATGTGGATTCCATGACGGGCCCGTGTCATTTCATGTAATAGGTGTGGACTGACAATAGTATAGGTCTATTGGATATCAGTGAGCCCGTAATGGAGAGGGCCACTAGGTTAAGGCTTTTAACCTTATTTTCGCGTATTTACTATTTTATAGGTGTTCTTGATCTATATGATTATTTTAGTTGTGTTCCTAAATTACTTAACACTTTGCATCAGAGCCTTTCGCATAGATCTAAAACCCTATCCGTCATTCATGAAAGTTATAAATATTATGTTGTAAACGGATTCTTCCTCGGTCGTCGTATTCTGTTTCATTCGTTGCCATCCAAATCTTGTATATCGTTGCAACCAATACATCCCATACAAATGATCTGCTGATTTTCCCTCTAGCTCTCCTTTCCCATCTACACCATATTCCATTCACATCAGTGCTGTGTAGTCGAATTCCCAGCCAGTCTAGTATCTCTGTTAGGCAAAATCTTGAGAATTCACACTCAAAGAAGAGGGGATCAATACTCTCAGGATAGTCTCCACACAGCACACATGCTGTGTCTTGGCATATACCAATCTTAGCAAGTCGTACCCTTGTCACCAGTCTTCTATGCATTGCAATCCAAGCTATAAAACTGTGCTTTGGGATACAGGCCTTGCTCCATACTCCTCTCAAGTTGGTTTTGAATTTGAGGAACTGGATATAAAATTTTGTGGTTCTGGAAATTTTAACTATTAATTTTTTTGCGTTTTGAATTCGTGTGGTGTTATCACTGGTTCAGTCGATTTTTCTTTTTTTTTCCCTGCGTTACTTTTTAAGGAAGTGTTGAACAAAAGTTAAGAAATTTAATGATTGGCAAACCCGTCTGAAAGAAAGTGTCCGCTGTTTGCTTGGGATTTGATTCTTCTAATTGAACTTAGATATTTTAATGTCTTAATGGCCTCAATTGAATCATTCTTGACCCTTACCAATAAACTTCTTTTCTGTGATAAAGATGAAGAGCTTTATCACTTTATTCATAAAATACATAAGCTACTGTTTATGAAACCAAACGATTCTTAATTGTTTTCCTACGTGAATTTGATTTGGTTCGAAAGATTGTGATTAAATCAAATTCGTAACATATTTAATTCTGTGCATATACATGTTGTATCATATGTGTTAAGCAATGGCATGTGTAATCCCTGAGATTAAATTTGTTTTGTGAATTGAGGTAAGTAGTGTACATCAAAGTGGCCTATTTGCTTCAGTTTATGAGACTTGTTCACTCCATTTTGAGGGATATCACTAAGTTAGAACACATAATGACTCGCCCAAAGGGGGTTTATTGTGTGATTTAATTTGGCGTTGTGATGAGGCCCATTATGTAAAAATATTTTAATTTAGTGAATTTGTCTGCCCAAAGGGGATAGTGTTACATCCCATATATTCATACGTTAATGTGCGTAGTAAGTACCTAACGTAATCTCAGAGAGGATACGATACCTCTACAAGGTTAAGAATAAGTGTTAAGTAAGTCTCATAAGAATTCTTGGCTAAACGAATCAAAGAAATTACAGTTCGTCGAAACTCGGGGGAAGGTAGGCAGAATTCTGGATAGGATTTTGGCCCAACTTTAGGGGGTATATCTTCTAGTGTATAAGTAGTTATAGTTATGGAGTGCATAATCTATCTAAATTCAAGTTCAGAAGTCTACGTTCCAACTCAATAAACCATTCGTCAATCAGAGCTCTGTATGAAACGTTACATACGTTTATGAAAACGCTGCAAGCAGCTCCATTTGGGACCCACTTGAGGTAGTGGAATATTCCAAAACTTGTATAAGTCGGTGGTACTACTTAGAAGCCTTATTTTTCATTCTCTCCCGTTCATATACACTCTAAGACACTCCCTAAAGGTCCTCATATCATCCTTAAGCAAAATCAAAGGTAAACAAGGTCAATAAAACGCTAGAATGACTGCGGTACATGTTAGCTTGTTGCTCTCCTTCTGGTGGTTGATTTGTAGAGTTCTTCAAAGTGAAGTAACCCAAAGTAAAGGTTGTTCTTTTTTATTAAGGTAAGAACATGTCTTCTCTACATGTAAGTTTGTACAAGTCTTAGTTACTTTGTTTTGGTTGGAAGCCCTTGAAGAAAAAGTTGAAAATCATGTTGAAGTCGTTGTAATGTTGTGGACTGTTTTGGAATGATTCTTATGGTATTTTGTGGCTGGAAATTCATGAATAAACTGAGTATGTTATGATTTCTGTTGTTAACAACTTCTGGAAGGAATAAGGGGGTTTAAAGCTATAGTTTTGTTAACCGTATAGGGAACTTGCCGCTCGTTGTGAGTTGTTGTGTCATATTGATCTGTTTTGAGGTGTTTCCATGATGTTGTGGCTGGAAATTGATAGGATGAAGGTCGGTATGATATCGTTGTTATTCTTCTTGTTTTTGGTATTATTCTAAATTTAGAAAAGTAAAGAAAATGGGGGAGATGTTGTCTGATTCACTGTAGAACGAGCTTGTCGCTTGTTACTTGGTTAGTATATTTCCTCTCATTGATAAAGGTATTGTTTCTTGTTGTAGACTGATTTTAAGGAGGAGAGATGTGTTAACGACATTGAAGATTCAGTTCTAAAGTATGTAAGATTTCACTTCTTTCCTTTGGCATGATTCCGTGAGTTACGTCTCCCTTTAAGAAATCCAAGGGGACAAGTTAATGTTTATATTCCAGTTTGGCAGGTATGGTTCGTCTATGAGATTATGAGTATTTTTATGCTAAAAATGGGTTGTCCTTAATAGTAACCCATCACGAGCAATCCCTAATAGTATATAGAGCCTTCGGAAAGTCTACTATCTTGTTCGTGCTGAGAGGTTGAGTGCTAAATGGTTAGCTACATACGAACAATTTAATGAGCTAAGCGTAAAACATAGTTTGCAGAATAAGAAGAACAGTGTGACCTATAAGGTATTATGACATCCAGTGTCTATAGATATACGTCTACGAGATTAATAGAAACCTACGCAAATAGCTATATCGCTCCTAAGTTGTGTAAGACTAAACATAATATAAGAAAAGGTTAAGAGACGACATACGTTAGCCATTGAGTATAAGTTACAAAATATAATAAGTCCCTTGGTGAGATTATAAGTCGTTAGAATATAAACCCGTAAGCTTATTACTTATAGATAAATGATCTAGATGTATCATATGGTTAACAGAAACAAAGAATCACATAATTTCTAGAATCATATCGTAAAAGTTCTAATAAGGATAGTTATAAGTTCATAAGGTAATTATAAACCTTCTTAATGATAGAAGGAGTAGAATATGAACAAGAAGGTAGTGAGTTTCAGTTATTAACTATAGTAAGTTACTTACGAGCTTATGAGTTTGTGGATAAGAGTCTTAACTTATTGTTGTTGATTGATGCTTATATGATTAATGAAGTTGAGTATGCATGAAACATGAGCCCTACAGACGGTCTATGAACAAGTAGGTGTATAGTAAATGTTAGCCCTATGTACAGTCTATCAATGCATAGGTGCATAATGAGGGTTGGATATGGACGGTCTCAATTGCACGCATAGTCAAGCCTGCGTATTGTGAGCCGTATGGACGGTCTATTATGCTACGCGTACGAGCCACCCGTTATTAATAATTGTAAGTGAGCCTTATGGATGGTCTCCTGTGAAACACATAAGTGCCACTCATATGTTTCAGTGTAGCTTTAAGGGCATATGACCTAATAGAGGTAAGTAATCATATACAACGTATGATGGCCAGAACAATATTACAAATAAGAGTTCTATAGTATGATAGTTCCACAGTATAGACAACATATTCAGATGAACTGAGATATCTTGCGATAAGGTAAGATGAGCTAGAGTATTCCAGTACATTCACTCATATCCTTGTAGCCTAGTTTCATTTATACATTATCATCTATGATTGAGTTGCGAAAACTTCTATATATATATATATATATATATACATATATATAAATTACAGTGCTACATGCACCTTGCCTTCGGGGCTATACAGAGATACAATAGCCTTTAGGTCTATATACATTACCTCCGGGCCTATTCACTTACACACCGAGCCTTCTATGAAGCAAGTTAGTTATCTCAGTATTATAGATATGTTGTGAGTTAGAAAGAGGTAAGTATTATTCCAGATTCATTGACTCCCAGATTACATCTAGTATATCATGTATATACATATCAGTTCAGTTCCAGTTTAAGATATTATCTACCTTACATACTTGGTACATTTCATTATACTAACATCCCATTGCTAGGGCGCTGCATTTCATGCCTGCAGGTTTATGCATCCAATTTGATGAGCTCTCACAGTATACAGAGTTGATTTCAACAAAGGATCGATAAGACTTTATTTTATCCGGAGTGCAGCCGAGTCTAGAGATCATGTTGATAGCATATGTTTACAAACTTCATGGGTAGGTTGGGGCCATGTCCCGATCAGGTTTTGATGTCATACACTCCTAGAGGCTTTGTAGACATAAGTTCAGTATGTACAATATGTCTTGTGGCCTTGCCGGTCCTACAGTTTCATTAGACATATATGGTGGCCTTGGCAACTCTTCTTTATATTTTCTTGAGTTGTTCAGCTAAAGAATATCATGGTGGTCTTGTCGTCCCGTATAGGTATATATATATATATATATATATATGTTGCTTTGGTTTCATTTCAGCTCAGTTTGGATGATTGCCCACCTACAGATCCAATGCGAGTTATGGCCTCATCGGTCTATGATATCAGAAAGTAATAAGAGTTGGCCTTGTTAGCCTAACTATGGAGGTTATGTTCAAAGTATATGAGTTTGAGATTGATATGATCGGTGTCAAGTAAGGAACCGGGTGCTAGCCATGCCTCCCCAATTTTCGGGTGTGACAAACTTAGTATCAGAGTAGGTCGTGTCTTAGGGAGTCTACAAAGCTGTGTCTGGTAGAGTCTTACTTATGAATGTGTTGTACACCACATTTATAATAAAGAGGCTACCGGGCATTTAAGAATGGTTACACTTCTTTCACCTCCAAAGCGTGTTATAGAGCTGAGTCGTACGAGTTTGAGTTTACTCTTACATGTTGGTGTTTGTATTAAGATATGCTTGTGACAGGAATGACTACAGCTAGCCAAAAGGGAAAGAAAGTTGAAAGGGAAAGTATGAGTAGACCGTCGCTGTCTAATGTACATCAATTTGAGAATTCGGGCGAGTCACCTTCTAGAGCATCCTCTACTCCACCAGTACCAGGGGAGCCTTATAGAGCTCCAGCACCTACGGTTCCACAATAATTCTCATCAGATTAGGACATCAAAAATGCGATACATATGTTGACACAATTAGTAGCCGCTCAAGCTCAATAGATGATTAGAGTACTAGCTAATACGGTACCCTAAAAAAGGTCAGGGAGTTCTAAAGTTAGAGAGTTCATAGATTTGAGTCCCCCAGAGTTTTCAGGGACAAAGCACGATGAGGATCCCCAAAATTTCAATGACCAGATACACATAATATTCAGGGTTATGCATGCTTCAAAGACTGAGGCAACAGAGTTTTCATCTTCTAGGCTGTGAGACAAAGCAGTTTTATGGTATGAGGCATGGGAGCGGCCCAGGGGATCGGACGCACCTCCAGCTGAGTGGGAAGAGTTTTCAGAGGCCTTCTTAGATCATTATCTTCCACTAGAAGTTCGGGAGGCCAGCGTTGATGAGTTCTTAAACCTTAGGCAGCACAACACAAGTGTATGAGAGTATAGTCTCTAGTTTGATTCATTGGCCAGGTATGGCCCATAAATTGTGGACACAATGCGAGCCAGAATTAACCGATTTATAGCAGGATTTGCACCAGAGTATGTTGAGGCATGTACTACAGCCTCACTAAATGATAATATATATATCTCTCGGATTCAGGCATACGCTCATAACTTAAAGGAGCGTAGCCGACAACAGAAGATAGTTCAAACCCGAGACATGCAGTAAGGTAAAAGATGCAGGTCGATGAATAAGAATGAAGAGCCACATGATGATAGTAGATGTCAAGGGAAATCAGCGAGATGGGGACAGTTTGCAGCCCAGATGAGGGACCATCCATTTAGATATCAAGGATCTAGATATGACCAGGGTAGCCCGTCAGGGGCAAGTCACAAATCGATGGCACAAGTAGTGTAGGAGTAGGAGAGTGCTGGACAGATAAGGCCGCCTTTTCTACATTGTTAGCAGTGCCGAATGAGACATACTAGACCCTACCTACGAGGCTTAGATGTCTATTTTAGATGTGGGACCTTGGGGCACATAGCACGAGATTGCCCGATATTTGGACAGAGAGGTAGCAATACTTAAGGAAACATTCCGAATCAGCGATAGAGAAATACCTAGGTATGTTATCGCTTTTAGCGTGTAAGATTGTATATATATAGGGTATTCGTATTTTATACGACCAACTAAGACTAGAGGATGCAGTAGAAAGATTAAAAGTTTAAGAATAGTATACGAGGTTAGAGTGTCTCCCCTCATAATGGACTATGGTAAAAGAGTATCAGTGGACATAGAATTATAAATGTAAGGTAAGTAACGTGAAAGTAGCCTCGAGTTGAATGAGAGGCCTCGGTAGTGTTAAACCGAAGTGTGAGTCATGATATATAATGACCTTTCTAGACGTAAAGGAACCATAAGAGTAGAATATCCTAGATTACGAAGCGGAATATAGCAATAGTCGTAAGATCTACCAATTACCAAGTGAAGAACCCTAGTACATCGATAAATTCCAAAAGATACAACTTGTCACAGTTTTGCTTATGTATGCAAAGTGAAGCCTAATGATTGGCTATATAGTTAGAAGGAAAAAAGAAAGATTTTCTTAGACGCGCATACGAATGCAAAGTTGCACAGGCTACGTGAAAGAAGGAAGCAATAGTTATAAATCTGAAAGAATTCCGACGATAAAGTTTTAAGCGTGAGAAAGATGCATAAAAGGGGGGAACACCCTAGGGATTGGATTTGTTCACGAAACGGCTGCCTAGATAGAAAGGAGTGTACTAAAGTGTTCGTATGAGCTGATAAATTAGGAGACTAATAAGTGCATCAATTCAACATTCGAGGACGAATGTTCCAAAGAGGAGGGGGGAATGATATTACATCCTATATATTCATATGTTAACGTGCCTATTAAGTACCTAAAGTAAGCTCGGAGAGGTTAAGATAGCTCTACAAGGATAAGAAAGGTTATAAACTCTCATACCCCAGCCTTGGGGGTGTGGCCGACACCCTGCACCTAAAGGCCCAAGCGAACCAACTATAGTATCTATAGTCCCTAACATGAAGCTTAGGCCGGCAAGGCCTCTAATAACTCTAACAAGACAAGAATGTATGATAACCTGTACACAGAAGGGTCCCAACACAATATATACAGATAATCAAGGCCGATGAGCCACTAGTAGAGTATCACAAGCTAACAAGAGGGTCGACAAGGCCATGACAAAATATATACACACCGTACACTAGTCTGCAAGCTTCTAGGAGCACTATAATACATCAATGGTCAGGACAGGGCCCCACTATACCCAAAATACTAAGAATATGTACAACAGTACCTATAGACTCCTGTAATGCGACTCCGGTAATGCGACTCCAGTAATGTGACTCCAGAAAAGTGGAGTGTGACAACCAACAACTGAAACATGCAACCTACTGAGGAGGAATGCCGCTCTATCTATCTGTACATGTGGGCATGAATAAAGTGCCCCAGAAAGGGGGCATCAGTACAATAGATGTACTTAATATGTAAAGAAAGTTATGTAAGTAAACAGAAAATGTAACAATAGATATATGGAAATAGAAATAAACCTGAAACTCATATCAAGTCGTTGAGGGTATACCCTGTCACAATCATGAGTATATATGCATGTCTGTAAAAATCAAGCCACTCAATGGGGCTATATAATATAGTATCCAGCTGCACTGTAGGGCAAATCATATCATAGTATATCGTATCCGGCCTCGAAAGGACTCGGTAATGTCAAGACCAACTGCAGTGGTGTGCGCATATAAGCATCATACCTGGCCGACTATAGAGTGACTTGGTAAGAAAATAGATACATATAGATAAGTTAAATGCAGGACTCAAGGACACCAAGACTAGAGCCGGGGTGATCTATCGTCATACCCTCCTATCGTTATTATTGCTATGTTTTTCAACCTCAATACAGACCTTTCGAGACATATAGGGTTCGGGAGATGCTTACAAATAAGGAATACATAAGGATCATGATCAATTTTTGTCAAAGGAAGCATGTTGTTTTTTGATTTTAGAAGATGGCACTTTATTTCAAAGAAGCGTATACGTCAAGTCATGCCAAGAAGTAAAGTTGCCCTACATACCTTGTCGATGAAGCTAGCTACATCCCATGAATCCTCGTACCTCCTACGGAAATTATCTAAATCATATGAAGGATTTGCATCAATATCAAGCTCAAACTCTATAAGAGATTTCACTTAGGAAATTCGTCGAACAACTTATGTATGTGAAGTTCTAGAATCATTCTAGTATGGATTCTTACTCAATTTAACTCCACCATCTTCCATAACTCCTTTTCTTAACTTCACAACCTCACCAACATGATTCAACACTTATATTTGCTCTCAATCTTACTCAACAACCCAACCAATAAGCTAACATAACTTCATATCGTAAGAGTTAATTCTATAAATCCATACTTACAACATCACCATAACTTTCAAGTTATCTTCACTAATCATTTAGTCCAAGATAGGAGAAACAAAGGAACATATATAGGTGATAGAACCTTATGTTAATCAACCAATGAGGTCTCCCATAACAACCTTCAACTCAATCTCAAAGGAGCTCACAAGCTTGCCAAGCCAACTAGAGAGGTTATCAAGGTATTCTTGATTATTGGAAGAGGAAATAACCTTAGATACTTGTAGAAGTGTTATTAAATGATGGAGAAGGATTTGTATAGTGTCTGAGAGGTTTCTAGAGCTCAAGGTGTCATAACAATGAAATGAAGTAATACTGGCCGACTTATAACTTAAATAAGCTAACCCACCACCTCTTATATGTAACTCCATATGCGACACATATGCCCATATGCGGCTTCATATGCTACCGTATATGGTGGCAGTGAGGTGGTGGAAAAGAGGCCTTGGTCTACGGCCTCATCCGTGAGGCAGAATGGCATCCGCGACGCAAAATGCTTAGTGTATCGATAAAACATTGTCAATCTTTATCGAGTTGTATTTCCTTTGGTCCTAGTGACTTCCAACCTTCCAAAACCATTCTTTAACATCCTTACATGTCATATGAACCCTTGGAGATGATCTTAAGTTCTCAAGAACCAATTTGGCTAACTACGCTCTTATTTGGGTGCTAAATGACGGGGCGTAACATCCATCCAACCTTAATAACATTCATCCTCGAATGTTGAATAATTTTCTAACTCTCAAGATTTCAGAAACTTTCGGCAGTGTTTTCCCTGTAAACAGGACTATCCGTAACCTGCCAAACAACCCAAACATACAACCTATACCACACAGGGCTACATAATAACATCCAATTTGCCTCACACGACCATCTATCTATATAAGAATAAAAAATGGTTAGCGATAACTCACCTCTACTATCCTCTGCTACAATCTATGCTATGCCTTCCATATCTGTCTCATCATTATCACCTAAACAAAATGTACAAATTAGGCTCGATAATGAATTAGGAGTTTGGGAACCGTATTGCATAAGTATCGGTATAAACCTTAAGACTAAAACATGTAAGGATATCTGGATTTCATATCTTCCTCTGCTTCCCATGTTATTTCCTTTACGTTGTTATTTATCCAAAGTACTTTAACCGAAGCAATATTTTTAGTCTGTAACTTATGGGCTTGATGATTTAAGATAGCGATGACTACTTCTTCATATGATAAGTCTTATGTGATTTAAAAATCCTCAATAGGGGTGATGCAGGAGGAATCGCCTAGACATTTATGAAGCATAGATACGTGAAACACATGATGAATGACTTTTAACTCCGAGGGAAACTCAAGCTTATAGGCCACTTGGCCGATTCTCTGGATAATCTAATAGGTACGACGTACCTGGGGCTAAGCTTGCCCTTTTTGCCAAATCTCATCACGACTTTCATAGGCGATACCTTTAAGAACACCCAGTCTCCCTCAATAAATTCTAAGTCCCGACGCTAGTTATCGAAATAGGAATTTTGTCAACTCTGAGCTTTAAAAAAACAGCTCCTGAATCATTTTCACTTTCTCCATAGCTTATTGCACCAAATCTGGTCCTAATAACTTTGTCTCGCTAACATCAAACCAACCAATAGGAGACTTACATTTCCGTCCATACAAAGCCTTATATGGTGCCATCTGGATCCTGGAATGGTAGATGTTATTATAGGCGAACTCAATAAGCAGCATGTGATCTTCCCAAATTCCCTTGAAGTCTAATACACAAGCTCTCAACATATCTTCGAGCGTTTGAATAGTGCACTCGGCCAACCCATATGTGTACGGATGAAAGGCGGTGCTAAGGCTAATTAGAGTACCCAACCCCCTTAAAAAGGACTTCTAGAAGTTAGTTGTAAACTGAGCACCCCTGTTAGATATAATTAAAACTGGAACTCCATGACTTCAGACTATTTCCTTAATATACAATCGAGCATAGTCTTTGGCTGAATAAGAAGTCTTGACGGGTACGAAATGAGGTAACTTTGTTAGTCTATCCACAATGACCCATATAGAATAAAACTTCTGACGGGAATTATGTAATTCCGTAATGAAATCCATATTGATCACCTCCTATTTCCATGTCGGAATAGCTATATTCTGCAGTAACCTCCAAGTTTCTGATGCTCAACCTTAACTTGTTGGAAAATCAGACACTAAGCGACAAATTCTATAATATTCTTCTTCATATCATTCCACCAGTATAGCTGTCGAAGATCATGATACATCTTAGTATAACCAGGGTGAATAGAATCCCTGGACTGGTGAATCTCGGCCATAGTCCACTCTCGAAGTTATACAACGTCAGGCACACACAACCGACCCTTATACATAAGAACTCCATCTTCCGACAACTCGAACAACCAATTATTTTTAGAGAGAATGCATTCCTTAATTCATACCAAGGCTAGATCATCAAATTGTTTCGCCTTCACTTCTGCCACTAAAGAAGATTCAGCGGTATTCTGAACTATGACACCCATGTCGCTTGCATCAATCAATCGTATTCTTATATTGGCCAAATATAGATCTTTTACCATTTCCAATTTGTCAACTCCCATATGCTTCAAGCTGCCCATAGGCATATGACTTAACGAATTGGCTATAACGTTCGCCTTGCCAGGGTGGTACAAAATATCAATATTGTAGTCTTTTAGCAACTCAAGCCATTTCCTCTCCCTCAGATTCAATTATTTCTGCCTAAATATATATTGCAAACTCTTATGATATGTAAATGTATCAACATGAACTCCTTATAGGTAGTGGCTCCATATCTTCAAAGCAAATACAACAATCGCTAATTCAAGATCATGAGTTGGGTAACTTTGCTCGCGTTTCCTTAACTGTCTTGAAGCATATGTAATAACCTTGCCATGCTGTATTTGAACACAGCCTAATCCTACTCTGGAAGCATCACAATATACAACATAGCCATCAGATCCTTTAGGAAGTGCTGGAACAGGTGCTGATGTTAACCTACTTTTTAACTCCTGGAACCTCTTCTCACAAGTATCTGACCATTAAAATCCGACTGCCTTATGTGTCAACTTTGTTAGCAGTGCGAAAATAGAACAGAAGTTCTCCACAAATCCCTTATAGTAACCTGTCAAGCCCAAGAAACTACACACCTCGATAGGAGTTATGGGCCTCGTCCAGTTCTTTACTGCTTCAATCTTCTGACTATCCACTTTGATATCTTCATCTGACACTATATGGCCAAGAAGGCCACCGAGTTTAACCAGAACTTAAATTTTGAAAACTTAACGTATAACTTGTGACCCAGGAGTGTCTGTAACACTGTTCTCAAATGATCTATTTGATGTGTTTCTGATTGGAAGTACACCAGGATGTCATCAATAAACACTATCACAAAGATGTCTAAAAATGACTTGAACACCCGATTCATCATATCCCTAAAAGTTGTTGGAGCATTAGTAAGACCAAAATACATAACAAGGAGCTCATAATGACTCTATCTGGTCCCGAAGGCAGTCTTGGGAATATCTTTCTCCTTAACCCAGAGCTGATGATATCTAGACTTGAGATCAATCTTCCAGAAATGCTTAGCACCTTGCAATTGATCAAAAAAATCGTCGATTCTGGGTAGTGGATATTGGTTCTTAATAGTCACATTGTTCAGCTGATAGTAATCAATACACATTCTCAATGAACCATCCTTCTTACAAATGAATAACACTGGTATGCCCCATGACGAAGTACTAGACCTGATAAAGCCCTTTTCCAATAAGTCCTTCAGTTGCACTTTCAATTCCTTTAGCTCGGCAGGAACCATCCGATACGTAGGAATAGATATAGGCTGGGTATCTGGAAGCACATCAATGACAAAATCGATGTCCCTTTTGGGAGAAAGGCCAGGAAGTTCATCAGGGAATACATTGGGGAATTCACTAATAACAGGAACTAATTGAAGGGTTGGAGGCTTTGTCTTTACATCCCGCACTCGCACTAAATGGTAAATATACCCAGAGATCATCTTCCCAGCCTTAAGGTAGGAAATAAACCTCCACTTAGGCACTGCATCATTGCCCTTCCATTCAATGATGGGTTCGCCTGAAAAATTAAAACGATCGACCTTCGTCTAACAATCAACATTAGCATAACAATAAGCCAGACAATCCATGCCCATAATACTATCAAATTCCACCATTTCTAGCTCATTTAAGTCATCTATAGTATGGCGATCATGAATCTTCACATCACAATTCCTATACACCCATTTAACAATTACGGGCTTACCTAGAGCGTATACACTTTAAATGACCTACGTAACAATTCAAACTCTTTTCCACACATACCAGCAACGAAAGGAGTAATATATGACAGGGTAGAACCGAGGTCTATCAAGCATACACATCGAGAGAAAGAATGTATAATATACCTGTAACCACATCTGGAGATGACTTTAGGTCCTGGCGACCTGACAAAGCATAAATACAGTTCAAGGGATCGCTCAAACTAGATGATGCTACTCTACCTCTACCTCTGCCTCTATTGGCTAGTGCCTGTGTACTTACCTAAAAGGGCGTACTGATGAAGAAGAATCTCTACAGATCCTGTCGGCTATACTATACTACATCTTTTCATCGGACAAAACCACATGATATGACCAGGCTTTCCATATGAATAACACACATCCGAACCCTAGCACTGTCCAAAATGAGTCCTACCACATTGACCACAATATGGCATCGGTGGCCTCGCCTAACTGGACTCTCCTCTATGTTGGGATCATGACGCTTGTGAACTCTGACCTTGACTAGAATAAGTGGTTTGATCATGATACTGGCCCTAGAACTGCAGTGGTGCCCTAGTTGTCAGATAAGATGAGCCTGTAGGAAACTGAGGCCTTGATCTACCTAGAAACTCTCCCATATCACTTACAGACAGGGCCCTCTTATGATGGCCCCAATCATGCTCTCGACTGGCTTGCTACTACCTCTTTTGGTCCTTTATATTCTGTGTATAAGATTGATTATGGGAGATATCCATACTTGAGTTCAAAGAAGCTATAGTGCACTCATTCACTAAGTGAGGCCCCAAACTATTAATAAACTAATGTACTCAGTCACTCATATCAGCAACAATCGTAGGAGCGTACCTAGTCAAGTAGTTGAACTAAAAACTATACTCTCGGACACTCATATTACCCTTTTCCAAGTGTAAGAACCTGTATCACGTGGCTCATCGAAGCTTGACCAAAAGATACTGCTGTAAAAATGCCTCAGAGAACTCCCTCCACCTTGCTGGTGGGGCATTGGGTCCTGAGTCTGCTCCCAAGTCTCATACCAGGTCATGTCAACATCATGCAACCTATAGGAAGCTAACTATACCAACTCCGCATCTGTGGCATGCATAAAATATAAAGTCCAATGCATCCAAACTAAAAAATCTTATTGGTCTGTATTAGTATCAGTACCTATGAATACTGGAGGGTCTAGTTTAATAAAGTCCTAAACACTTACGCTTACAACCCTATCAGCAATACAAGGGGTCTTGCGCGGGGCTTGAGAGGCCACTAATCGAGTCAACAGTTGCACCGCACTCCGTATATCTAGATCTTTCTCAGGGGAAACCAAAGGAGAAATTAAAGGTACATCAGCTCCCCTTTTCCCCTTTAGAGGTGGTGGCGCTGCCCAGAAGCCTGAGAATCAGCCTCGTCATGAGGCTCATACTGCTCTATATTGGCGGGTGGAACCCGACTGGTGCCTTCCCCGCCTCCTTATCTATTCTCTGAGCATCTTCCTGGCGTCTAGTAGTAGTAGGCGTCACTGAGAGTACAAATAAAGTGAAGGTTAGGAATAATTACTTACGACTTAGCTCTATTGAATGATCAATATCAAGAAGAAAAGTAACCATCCCAAATATCCTGTAGCCTCCTATTTATAAGTGTGGTTCACAACACACCCATAAATAAGACTCTACTAGATACGTATTGCATACCCCCTAGGACATACCTACTCTAATACCAAATTTGTCACACCCTAATCTTGGGGGAGTGGCCGACACCTAGCACCCGAAGGCCCAACCGAACCAACTATAGTATCTGGAGCCCCTAATATGAAACTTGTGTGGCAAGGCCTCTAGTAACTCTAACAAGACAAGAATGTATAATAACCTATACGCAGAAGAGTCCCAACACAATATATACAAGTAATAAAGGCCGATGAGGCTAATAGAAGAGTGTCACCAGCTAAAAAGAGGGCAACAAGGCCACGGCAAAATACATACACACCGTACACTAGTTAACAAGCCTCTGGGAGTATGATAATACATTAATGGTTGGGACATGGCCCAACCATACATAAAATACTAAGATTATGTACAACATTACCTATCAACTCCTGTAATGCGACTCCGGAGAAGTGGAATGTGACAACCAACAGCTGAAATAGACAACATACTGAAGAGGAACATCTCTCTGTCTATCTATACCTGCGGGCATGAACACAGTGCCCCAGAAAGGGGGCATCACTATGAAAGATATACTGAATATGTAAGGCAGGTGATGTAAGTAAAAAAAAAGATGTAACAATAGATATATGGAACAGAAATCAATCTAAAACTCATATCAAGTCGCTGAGGGCATACCTTGTCACAAACATGAGTTTATATACATGTTTGTAAAAGTAAAGTCAATTAATAGGGTTATATAATATCGTATCCAGCCACACTGTGGGTCCAATCATATCATAGTATATCATACCCGTCCTAAAAAAGACTCGGTTGTACGATGCCTCAAAAGGACTCAATAATGTTAAAATCTACTACAGTGGTGTGCGCATATAAGCATCGTACCCGACAGACTATAGCGCGGCTCAGTAAAAAAATAGATACATAGAGATAAGTGCAATGAAAGACTCAAGGATACCAAGACCGGATCCGGAGTGACCTATCGTCGTTACCCTTTGACTATCATTATTGTCACGACGTTTTCAACCTCGATAGAGTCCTTTTAGAATATGTAGGATTCGCGAGATGTTTACAAACAAGGAATACATAAGGATATTTATCAATTTTTGTCAAAGGAAGCATGTTGTTGTTTGATTTCACATGATGAAACTTTATTTCAAAGAAGCGTTTACGTCAAGTCATGCCAAGAAGTAAAGTTGCCCTATATACCTTGTCGATGAAGTTAGATATGTCCCATGAATCCTCGTACCTCCTACAACAATTATCTACATTATGAAGGATTTGTATCAATATCAAGCTCAAATTTTACAAGAGAGTTCACTTAGGCAATTTGTCGAACAACTTATGTACGTGAAGTTGTAGAATCATTCTAGCATGGATTTTTACTCTATTCAACTCCACCATCTTCCATAACTCCTTTTCTTAACTTCACAACCTCACCAATGTGATTCAACACTTATATTTACTCTCAATCTCACTCAACAACCCAAATAACAAGTTAACATAACTTCATATCATAAGAGTTAATTCTTCAAATCCATGCTCACAATATCACTATAACTTTCATGTTATCTTCACTAATAATTTAACCCAAGCTAAGAGAAACTAAGGAACACATATATGTGATAGAACCTTACCTTAATCAACCAAAGGGTCTCCCACAACAACCTTCAATGCAATCTCAAAGGAGCTCACAAGCTTGCTAAGACAACTAGAGAGGTTATCAAGATATTCTTGATTCTTCAAAGAGGAAATAACCTTAGATACTTGTATGAGTGTTCTTCAATGATGGAGAAGGCTTTGGAGAGTGTTTGGGAGGTTTCTAGAGCTCAAGGGTGATGAAATAAAGGTTGTGAACTTAAGTTTCCTACATGAGCTGCGAGGTGATTTGCTAGGAGTGACAAAGATTGCCAACCGTCCTATGGTGACATGCTTGGAGTGGAGTGTGAAGTGGAGTTGAAGACAAGACTTGAAGATCCAAGAAGGAACCATTTTTTCCGGCTTTTATGTAGGTCTTGGTTTAGACCACCTTTTAGCTTGTTTTAATTCCTATCTTAAATACTATAACTCCTTATAGCTTAATTATAATGCCATGTAATAAGATAAGATGACCAAGCCGAGAACCATCTAGAAGGAGAAGCTTCTAACATTCCCCAATGAGGTAATTCATGAACTAGATAGTTCATGCACTTATCTACATGGATGACACAAAAGGGTAGCCTAGAGAACATGAAGAGTTGGGTCTTTTGCCTTCTCCCAAATCAGTCGAACCTCTCCCCCTTTCCCATTAGGCCTAGATGAATTTTTATATCTATCTTGTTACCTCTTCAAGAAGGTTTAGAACTAGTATAAATAGGGGATGTAGTTGATGAAAGGAGATATTGAAATTTTATGAAATATATTTGAGTTTTCTCAAACTTTGTTAAGTTATTCAACTTTTGTGTTGTTATCTTAGTTGATCCTTTTGTGGTCCAAACCTTGGTCCATTTGTGGTCCAACCCTCGATCCTTTTGTGGTCCAACCCTTGGTTCTTTTGTGGTCCAAACCCTAGGTATAAGTCTAGTTAGAAATTTTGTGATCTAACTATACCCAAGCCAATGTTCTATCCGACTACTTGTCACAAACACATTAGAAGGTCATCTCGGCCTACATCACCTTACCTGCACCCGAACTTGTCAATCAATTTCGTGCCCAATAATTATCCAAACCACCTAATTCCTTTCACCCCAATACACTACAACACTTACCCAACCTACACCAAAAAGGTCGTTAACCAACTTCTCCCAAAAATACCCGAAAACCCCACCAACTACTCCACCGTTCTCACTAGGTTCAACCTTTGTACCTTACTATCCCGAAAATGTTTTTCCACCTTACCACCATCCAACCACCAAATACCAACCACCAATATAACTTACAATGTGTCTAGTTCATCCTCTCCAAATTCCTTATCCCCACACCACCTAGGGGCACCTGTACACCTCCCACAAACCTAAACTGTCCGGAAACTATCCTACTCCACCAACCTCTATTTGACTCCCATATTTATGTCTGTCCAGCCCCAAACCAACCCCAACCAACCTAACCATAAAATCCCATCCTTATATACATCAGTTTGGTATTAGAGCAAGGCTTTCCCTTCTAACGCCTTAACGCTATGGCTAACATAAATGAAGAACTTCGGAGGATCAAAAGTAACCCTTTTGCGGAACAAACGCAAATCTTGAGAAGAGAATTTGCGGGGCATTCTGTGATTAATAATTCCGAGTCCGGGGAGGAGTTTGCACAAAATAACCCAAGGCATAAAAGGAAAGAGTATCAAGATTGTGGGGATTCCTTTGTTATTGAGGAACCCGAAGTCAAGGAGATCCTAGAGGAAGATGTTGATCTTCCAAAAGAGGGTGAAAGTTAAGTACTACGATGTGTGTTGAGTATTAAACTTGAAGAACATGAGGATACATAAAGAAAGCAACTATTTAACACTCGATGCAAGGTAAATGACAAGGTATGTAATATGATCATTGATGGAGGAAGTTGTGCCAATATGGCCTCCGTGGAAATGGTGGACAAATTGAAATTGCCTACCCGCATCCATCCTAAACCATATGCTCTCCAATGGTTGAACAAAGACAAAGGGATAAAGGTAATGAAATAAGCTCTTATTAGTTTTCGGGTTGGTAAGTATGAAGATGAAATATGGTGTGACATCCTACCTATGGATGCTTGTCATATTTTATTGGGTCGGCCATGGCAATTTGATAGGAAAGAACAACATGATAGAGAAAAGAATGTCTATTCTTTTCAAAAGGATGACAAGAAGGTCCGGTTGATACCATTGTCATCTAGTGAGGTAAAGAAAATGAAGATCCAAAATGCCAAGGAAAAGTCTGAGGCCCTCTTGCTTAATGCATCGGAGATAGAAGAGGAGTTGAAGAAGGGGAGTCCTATATATGCATTGGTGTGGAATGGTAAGAGGCGTATTATGGGAGATGCGGTTGAAGATGCCGACTTGAAGGAGTATTTGAAGAAATTTAACTATGTATTTCCGGTTGATATTGCACCAGGATTACCACCAATCAGAGGTATTGAACATGCTATTGATTTTATTCTAGGAAGTTCATTACCTAATCTTCCAGCCTATAGATGCAATCCGGAAGAGGCTAAGGAGTTACAAAGACAAGTGCAAGAATTACTAGACAAATACTTTGTCTGAGAGAGCCTTAGTCCCTGTGTGGTACCCGCCTTGTTAGTGCCAAAGAAAGATAGGACTTGGCGCGTATGTATTGATAGCTGAGCGGTCAATAACATCATCGTGAAGTACATATTTCCTATGCCGAGATTATATGATCTTTTGGATGAATTGAGTGGGGCCAAGTTGTTCTCCAAGATAGATTTGAAGAGTGGCTACCATCAAATGAGGATACGAGAGGGATATTAATGAAAGACGAATTTCAAGACCAAGTATGGTTTGTATGAATGGCTTGTGATGCCATTTGGATTGTGTAATGCTCCAACCTCTTTCATGACGCTCATGCACGAGGTACTACGACCATTCATGGGTAAATTTGTTATGGTTTAGTTAGATGATATCTTAATTTATAGTCAAGATAGGAAATCTCACTTGTCGCATTTAGAGGCTTTATTTGAGAAGTTAAAAGATGTAAAGTTGTATGGAAAGTTAGAGAAATGTACTTTTATGATTACTAGTATCCTATTCTTAGGATGCATAGTATCATCCGGGGGCATTCATATGAATCCATCCAAGGTGGAAGCTATCCGGAGTTGGCCCGAGCCTACGAATGTAAGTGAGGTAAGAAGTTTCCATGGTTTGGTTTCTTTTTATCATCATTTCATTTGATATTTTAGTACCCTTACTGCCTCTATAACTGAACTAATGAAAAAGGGTGAGTTTAAATGGTCCCAATGAGCACAAAGAGATTTTGAAACCTTGAAGGGAAGGTTATGTGAAGCACCGGTTCTAGCTATTCCAAACTTTGAGAAACTATTTGAAGTTGAATGTGATGCTAGTGGGGTTGGTGTTGGTGACATCTTTATTCAAGACAAATGACCTATTGTTTTTAGTGAAAAATTAGGTGGTGCACGACTCAATTATTGTACTCATGACAAGGAGTTTTATGCTACTGTGATATCCTTGGTCCAATGGGAACATTATTTGAGGATAAAATCTTTTGTCTTATATTCAGATCATGAATCCTTGAAGTATTTACAAGGGCAAAGAAAGTTGAATCCAAGGCATGCTAAGTGGGTAGCATACTTGCAAACTTTCACATTCTTTACAAGGAACAAATATGGCAAGTCCAACATAGTGGCGGATGTACTTTCCCGGAGGCACGTAATGTTGACCGTAGTTGAACAAAAACTTGTGGGATTTGAAGTGCTAAAGGAATTCTATGAATGGGATACCGAGTTCAAAGACGTAATGATAGAATGTAATAGTGGAGTTCATAGTTCTTATTCCATAGTAAAAGGTTTCCTTTTCAAGGGAACAAATTGTGTCTGCTCAAATGTTCAATGAGGGAATTACTTGTACATGAAGTGCATTCGGGTGGACTAGCTAGACATTTTGGGGTAGTGAAGACTTTGTAGATTCTACAAGAATACCTTTACTGTCCACAGATGGATAAATATATAAATGGAGTGGTAAGTAGGTGTTCCACTTGTCCAAAGGCTAAAAGTTTCTTCCACAAAGGATTGTATACTCCTTTACCGGTTCCAGAGCGACTATGGGAAGGTGTGAGCTTGGATTTCATCCTCGGCCTACCAAAAACACAATGGGGCAAGGACTCCATCATGGTAGTTGTGGATAGATTCTCGAATATGGCTCACTTCATTGCTTGTCACAAGACTGATGATGCAACACATATTGTGAAGTTATATTTTAAGGAAGTGGTAAGATTGCATGGCGTTCCTAAGACTATTGTGTATGATAGGGATGTGAAGTTCCTAAGTTATTTCTGGAAAACACTATGGAGACTTCTTGGTACCAAGTTGCTATTTAGTACCTCCCATCATCCTCAAACGGATGGCCAAACGGAAGTGACTAATAGAACTCTTGGCACACTATTAAGAGGATTGGTGAGCAAGACCACCAAGGATTGGGACATCAAGTTGGCATATGCGTAATTTTCTTATAATCGAAGTCAATCTAGTACAATGGGTAAAGCTCCATTTAAATTGTTTGTGGCACTAACCCATTTTTACCTATTGATCTGGTTCGAATCCCAAAGAAAGAAATCCTAAGCTTCACGACTAAAGATCAAATTAAAGCCTTCAAGAAGTTGCATGATCAAATCCGAGCACAAATTCAGAAGGCCATTAACAAGTATAAAATAGATGTGAAGAAGTCAATTACTCAACCACAATTCCAGCCCAGAGATTTGGCTTGGCTATACCTAAGGAAGGAAAGATTTCCCAACATGACAAAGAACAAGCTAATGTCGAGGGTTAGATGGTCCTTTTAAGATATTGGCCAGGTTCGGGGAAATTGCCTACAAGGTAGAACTTCCAGATGAATATGGAGGTATTAGTTCAACATTTAATGTTGGAGGTTTATCACCATACATAGATGATGAGAATTTGAGGGCAAATTCTATTAAAGAAAGGGAGTATGATGAAAAAAACTCCAAGAACTTAAGTTTCCAACATTAGCCGCGAGGTGATTTGCTAGGAGTGCCAAAGATTGCCAACTGTCCTATGGTGACATGCTTAATGTGGAGTGGAGTTGAAGATAAGACTTGATGATCCAAGAAGGAAACATTTTTTTCCGCTTCTATGTAGGTCTTGGTCGAGACCACCTTTTAGCTTGTTTTATTTCCTAGCTTAATTACTAGATCTCCTTATAGCTTAATTATTATGCCATGTAATAAGATAAGATGACCAAGCTGAGAACCATCTAGAAGGAGAAGCTTCCAACGTTCAGCAATGAGTTAATTCATGAACAAGCTAGTTCATACACTTATCTACATGGATGACACAAAAGGGTGGCCTGGAGAACATGAAGAGTTGGGTCTTTTCCCTTCTCCTAAATCGGTCGAACCTCTACCCCTTTCCCATTCGGCCTAGATGCATTTTTATGTCTATCTTGTTACCTCTTCTAGAAGGTTAAGAACTAGTATAAATAGGGGATGTAGTTTATGAAATGAGACGTTGAAATTTTATGAAATATATTTGAGTTTTCTCAAACTTTGCTAAGTTATTCAACTTTTGTGTTGTTATCTTTGTTGGTCCTTTTGTGGTCCAAACCTTGGTCCTTTTGTGGTCCGACCCTCGGTCCTTTTGTAGTCCAACCCTTGGTCTAGTTGTTGTCCAACCCTTGGTCTATTTGGTTGAAAAAAGGCCTAGGTTTGCAGCCTCATCCACGAGGTGGAATGGCATCCGCGACGCGAAATGCTTAGCGTATCGATAAAACTTCATCAATATTCATCGAGTTATATTTCCTTTGGTCTTATTGACTTTCAACCTTCCAAAAGCATTTCTTAACGTCCTTACATGTCGTATGAACCCTCAGAAATGATCTTAAGTTCTCAAGACTCATGTTGGCTAACTACGCTCTTATTCAGGTGTAAAACTACGGGGCGTAACATAAACAACTATTAAGTAAGTCTCATAAGAATTCTGGGCTAAACAAATTGAAAAATTTAAAGTTCGTCGAAACTCGGAGAAAGGTAGACAGAATTCTGGATAGGATTTTTGCCCAACTTTAGAGGGTATATCTTCTAGTGTATAAGGAGGTATGGAGTGTATAACCTATATAAATTCATATTCAGATAGTCTACATTCCAAAGCAATAATACATTCATCAATTGGAGCTCTGCAAGAAATGTTACGTACATTTTAAGAAAACGCTGCAAGTAGCTCCCTTCGGGACCCACTTGAGGCGATGGAATATTCCAAAACTTCTATAAATTGGTAGCACGATTTAGAAGCCTCATTTTTTATTCTCTCTAGTTCATATACACTCTAAGACACTCTCTAAAGGTCCTCATATCATCCTTAAGCAAAATCAAAGGTAAACAAGGTCTATAAAATGATAGGAAGCCTGTGGTACATGTTAGATTGTTTTTCTCCTTCTGGTGGTTGATTTGTAGAGTTCTTCAATGTGAAGTAAGCCAAAGTAAGGTTTGTTCTTGTTGATTAAGGTAAGAATATGTCATATCTACACGTATTTAATTTTGTACAAGTCTTAGCTACTTTGTTTTGGTTTGGAAGCCCTTGAAGAAAAGGTTGGAAATCATGTTGAAGTTGTTGTAATGTTGTGGACTATTTTGGGATAGTTCTTATGGTATTTTGTTGCTGGAATTTATGAATCAACTTACTATGTTATGATTGTTGTTGTTAACAACTTTTGGAAAGAAGAAGGGGTTTAAAGATATAGTTTCGTTAATCATATAGTGAGTTTGTCGCTCATTGTGAATTGTTGTGTCATATTGAACTATTTTGAGTTGTTTCCATGATGTTGTTGTAGCTGGAATTGATAGGATGAAGGTGGGTATGATGTCGTTGTTGTTATTCTTGTTGTTGATATCATTCTAAATTTGGAAAGTAAGGAAAATGGGAGAGATGTTGTCAGATTCACTGTAGAATGAGCTTGTCGCTCGTTACTTAGTTAGTATGTTCACTCTCATTGATAATGGTATTATTTCTTATTGTAGACTGATTTTAAGGAGGAGAGATGGATTGACGACATTGGAGATTCAGTTCTAAGGTATGTAAGGTTTCCCTTATTTCTTTTGGCATGATTCCATGAGTTACGTCTCCCTTTTAAGAAATCCAAGGGGGCAAGTTAATGTGTATATTTCAGTTTGGCGGTTAAGGTTCGTCGAATAGATTATGAGTAGTATTATGCTAGAAATGGGTTGTCCTTACATCACGAGTAATCCCTAACAGTAAATAGAGCCTTCGGAAAGTCTAGTATCTTGTTCGTGCTGAGAGGGTGAGTGCTTAATGGTTAGCTACATACGAACAGTTTAACAAGCTAAGCGTAAAACATAGTTGCAGAATAAGAAGAACAATGTGACCTATAAGACATTATGACGTCCCACGCCTATAGATATACATCTACGTGATTAATAAAAACCTACGAAAATAGCTATATCGCTCCTAAGTTGTGTAATACTAAACGTAATATAAAAAAGAGTTAAGAGATGACATACATCCCATTGAGTGTAAGTTACAGAATATAATAAGTCCCTTGGTGAGATTATAAGTCATTAAAATATAAACCTGTAAGCTTGTTACTTATTGATAAACGAGCTAGATGTGTCACATGATTTACAGAAAGAAAGAATTGCATAATTTCTAGAATCGGATCGTAAAAGTTCTAATAAGGATAGCTGTAAGTTCATAAGGTAATTATAACCTTCTTAAAGTAGAATATGAACAAGGTAGTAAGTTGCTTAATAAGGATTGTAAGTTTTTAACTATAGTAAGTTACTTATGAGCTTATGAACTTGTGGATAAGCGTCTTTACTTATTGTTGTTGATTAATTCTTATATATGATTGTTATGAAGTTGAGTATGCATGAAACATGACCTTACAGACGGTCTATGAATGCGTAGGTGTATAGTGATGGTTAGCCCTGTGGACGGTCTATGAACGCATAGGTGCATAATGAGGGTTGGATATGAACGGTCTCAGTTGCATGGATAGTCAAGCCTGAGTACTGTTAGCCATATGGACGGTCTATTATGCTACGCGTACGAGCCACCATTTATTAATAATTGTAAGTGAGCCTTACGGATGGTCTCCTGTGAAACGCGTAAGTGCCACTCATATGTTTTAGTGTAGCCTTAAGGGCATATGACCTAATAGAGGTAACTAATCATATACAGCGTATGATGGCCGAAACAGTATTACAAATGAGAGTTATATAGTATGATAGTTCCACAGTATAGATAACATATTTAGATGAACTGAGATATCTTGCGATACGGTAAAACGAGCAAGAGTATTCCAGTACGTTACACTCATATCCTTGTAGCCTAGTTTCATTTATACATTATATATATATATATATATAAATAACCATTACAGTTCTACATGCACCTTTCCTTTGGGGCTATATAGAGATATAGTTGCCTTTAGGGCTATACAAATAGATAGTCGCCTTCAAGGCTAGATACATTACATTTGGGGCTATTCAGTTACACACTGAAACCTCTATGAGGCCAGTTAGTTATGTCAGTATTATAGATATGTTGTGAGACATAAAGAGGTAAGTATGTTTCTAGATTTTCATTGACTCCCAGATTACATCCAGTATATTATGTATATACATATCAGTTCAGCTCCAGTTTCAGTTATTCAGTTATTATCTGTCTTACATATTTGGTACATTTCATTGTACTAACATCCCATTGTTGGGGCGCTGCATTTCATGCCTATAGGTTCAAGCATCTAGTTTGATGAGCCCTAACAGTATACAATATTGATTTTAGCAGAGGATCGATAAGACTCAATTTTATCCAGAATACAGTTGAGTCTAGAGGTCATGTTGATAACAGATGTTTACAAACTTCGTTGGTAGGTCAGGCCCCTATATCGATAAAGTTATGATGTCAGACACTCCTAAAGGCTTTGTAGACATAAGTTCAGTACGTACATTATGTATTGTGGCCTTGCCGGCCCTACAGTGTCATCAAACATATATAGTGCCCTTGGCGTTTATATCTTTTTGAGTTGTTCAGCTATAGAATATTATGGTGGTCTTTCGGCCCATATATGTATATATATGTTTCTTGGGTTGCGTTTCAACTCAGTTGGAATGATTGCCCACCTACAGATCCAGTGTGAGTTATGGCCTCATCGGCTATGATATCAAAAAGTAATAAGAGTTGTCCTTGTTAGCCTAAGTATGGTAGTTATGTCAAAATTATACGAGTTTTAGATTGGTATGCTCAGGGTCAAGTAAGGCATCGAGTTCCAGCCACGCCTCCCCAATTTTGGGTCATGACAGATAGGTTTCTAATATTGAAATATTTTCATGCCCTACCCAAAAGGGGGCTAATTGTTGATGCTGCGGGACTCATCGTTGTGATAATATTATTGTTTATGCCTTGCTATTCTAATAAAACCGATTCATGTTGTGTTGTACAGTTATCATTTCTTTGAACAACAATAATGTTGACGTTGTGTTCCTGTTGGGCTCTAACTTTGAGAGATGGAAGAAAGATATTGAATTTGCTTTATGCATGGCTTACATAGATCATACTCAAAATGTGTTGTTGAAGAGGAAAAAATTAGAAGAGAGAAGGGCCAGATAGCCTTGTTTGTTTTCAATGATTCCAAAGCTAGCTCTAGTTAGAGACCTAGGAAGTTTCAAAGATCTAATAATCATACTTTTAAGAAGGGTCAGGACTCCAAAAAACATGGTAAAGATGAGACCGAATATCCTAGGGCAAATAATGTTATTTTTAAGAAAATTAATAATTGCTTCTTTTGTAAGAAAACTAGTCACAAGCAGAGAGATTATTTCAAATTCCATGCCTGGATAAAAAAGGAGTCAAAAGAAGGTAATCATCTTGCTCTTGTTTTTTTGAGTCACACTTAGTAGATGTCTCCATTAATTCTTGTTCGTTTGATAGTATGGCTACGGCCTATGTTGCCATTTCCTTGCAGGGGTTCACAAACAAAAGGAAGCCAAGGGAAATGGAGTCAAGAATTAGAGTTGCCACATAAGTCAAAGTTGAAATAGAGTTCATAGAAATAATAGTTTTAGAGTTAGAAACTGGTCATAAGCTTGTTCTAGAAAACACTTTTTATGTACCGTCTTTCAGAGGGAATTTGATTTCTCTTCATGTTCTAGACAGTGTTGGCTATGGTTTTAGTTCTCTCAATGGAAAATTTAATTTACTTTTGAACTCTCAAGTTGTTGGTCATGATTTCCTTTATGATGGTTTGTTTAAAATTTTCTTAGCTTCTGATTTTGAATACAACTCTTTTAATTTTGAAATTATTGGATCTAAACGTCATCTTTTAAATGAAAAACCAGGTATGTTATGGCATAGGAGTTTGGGTCATATCTCTAAAGATAGAGTTGATAGATTAGTCAAGTTAAATATTCTATCTTCTCTTGATTTTGGGGACATAGGAACATGCATTGATTGTATTAGAGGAAAGTTGACTAAAACAAGAAAAAAAGGTGCTACTCGTAGTTCTGATTTGTTAGAAATAATTCACACAAACATAAGTGGTCCATATTATACAACAATTTGTGGTTCAAGTTATTTTATCACCTTCATTGATGACTTTCCTTAGTATGGTTATGTTTTAAGAAAAATCTGATTCTCTTTAAAAGTTCAAAGTGTTTAAAACTGAAGTAGAGAAACAACTGGGAAAGGTCATTAAGATAGTGAAGTCTGATAGTAGGGGTGAGTACTATGCTAGATACAATGAGGCTGGGCAATATATGGGACCCTTTGCCAAATATCTGCAAGATTGTGGCACAGTTTCTCAACATACCATGCCTAGTAGCCCTGACCAAAATGGTGTAGCTGAAAGGCGAAACTGTACTTTAAAAGAGATAATGAGAAGTATGATGAATAGATCTAACTTACATGAGTTTCTATAGGGTGAAGCTATTAAAGTAACCATGTACATTCTTAATCGTGTCCCTTCCACGTCAATTCCTAAAAGACCTTTTGAGTTGTGGACCAATAGGAAACCCAACCTAAACCATTTTTGAGTTTGGGGATGTCCTGCTGAGGTGAGAATACATAACCAATCTAAGAAGAAAACTTAACCTATAACCTTGCATTATTTTTTCATTGGTTATCCAGCTCATTCTAAAGTATACATGTTTTATTATCCTACAAGGGGAACAAGAATAGTTGAATCATAAAATGCAAAATTTCTTGAATTTGGTGTTGTAGATAAGGGTTGTTCAAAAAATACTTTTAGTGAGCCTGCTGAGAATGTTGAAGTAGTGAGCATCCCTCTCTCCATTTCCACAGAAACATTTGTGTCTGCACCTGCACACTTTGAGCATCATGAATATGTACATGTGCATGTTAAGGATTCTATACAAGCAAAGGTTCCGACACCTGCTTTTTTTGAACAAGTGGTTCATGCACCTGCTATTGTTGAAGAGGAGGTTCCGAATTTTAGGAGATCAAGAAGATCAGCACTACCTGATGACTATTTAACATACCTTATTGAATGTGATGTTATGGATCTTGTGACTTATTCTGAAGCAGTATCATGTGCTCAATCAAATATGTGGTTTGATTCTACTGTTGAAGAGATGAACTCCGTGAGTAAAACTGACATGTGGGAGCTTGCTGAACTCCCTAAGGATCATAAGGTTGTTGGTTGCAAATGGGTCTATAAGACCAAGAAGGATTCAAAAGGAAATATTGAACGCTTCAAGGCGAGATTGGTTGCTAAAGGGTTTACACAATCAGAAGGGGTTAATTATAATGAAAACTTTTCACCTATGACATCTAAGAATTCTTTTAGGATAATTATGGTATTAGTAGCCTATTTTGATCTAGAGTCTCATCAGATGGATATAAAAATATCTTTTATGAATGGTGATATTAGTGAAGAGTTTACATAGAACAAGCTCAAGGTTTTATTGATACAGGTAATGAGTAGCTACTGTGTAAGTTGAAGAAGTCTATCTATGGACTGAAGCATGCTTCTCGGTAGTGGTATTTTAAGTTCGAGGAAATTGTCACTTTTATGGGCTTTGTGGAGAACAAGATTGATCATTGCATCTACCTCAAGATCAGTCAGAATATGTTCATCATTCTCACTCTTTATATTGATGATATTTTACTTGCTAGTAATGATTTAGGATTGCTTCATGAAAATAAGCAATTATTGAATAAAATGTTTGATATGAAAGATTTGGAAGAGGCATCTTTTTTTCTGGGTATTTAAATTCGACGTGATAGATCTCGGAAGTTATTGGGGCTTTCACAAAAAGCCTACTTTGATCTCATTTTGAGCAGATTCCCTATGGAAGCTGCAAGGCTGGAGATGTCCCTGTTGTGAAAGGTGATAAGTTAAGCCTAGGTTTATGTCCCAAAATGATCTTGATAAAGAGTCTATGAAGGATGTGCCTTATTCAAGTGTTGTTGGAAGCCTCATGTATGGACAATTTTGCACTCACCTTGACATTACCTTAATTGTCAATGCTCTTAGACGTTATCAGTCTAATTCGCGAAAAAGCCATTGGGCTGCTACCAAGAAAGTAATGAGGTATTTGAATAAGACAAGAGATTATATGTTAGTGTACAGAAAAGTTGATCATCTTGAGGTAATTGGTTACTCTGACTCAGACTTTGGTGGATGTCCAAATGATTTGAGGTCTACTTTCGATTTTATCTTCATGTTAGCAGGGGGTGAAATATCTTAGAAAAGTATGAAGCAGACTCTTACGGCATCTTCGACTATGCAAGCAGAGTTTGTAGAATGTTATGGTGTAGCTACATAAGCTATTTGGCTTAAGAATTTTCTTTTTTCAGGACTTGTGATAGTTGATTCCATCTCTGGACCCTTAAAGATTTAGTGTGACAATAGGGCAGTTGTGTTTTACTCCAAGAATAACAAATTTTCTTCCGCCTCTAAGCACATGGAAATAAAATATCTGGTTGTACGAGATATGGTTAAAGGGGATGATATTTTCACTGAGCATATACCCACAAATTTTATTCTTGTTGATCCGCTGACCAAAGGACTGAGGCTCATAGTGTTTAAGCAGCATGTTGATAACATGAGTATTATTGAGTTGTTTTATTTCTTGGTTGTTGCATGATTAATATGTTGGACATGTTGAGCCTTGAAAATCAAGATTTTTGGTGGAGCGCATGTTGTTTTAGTGCTCACATGTGGTAATAGAAAATCGCGGCGACAGTGTTTTGATGGTGCGCATGTTGATTTAAAGCGTACATGTTGTTATTAAAATTCATTTGAAGTACTGATAATGAAATAACCTTGATTTGGAGTCCATGTTGGTTATTTCTTGCTACACTACCGCACCATTGGGTTATGTCTGTAGAACTTCTATGTTAGTGATTGTGGATTGGTCTTGTGTCGTTGAGTGATGCAAGTACTGCTGCATTTGGACATTGATTATTTTGTTTGACTAGACCATGTTAGAAATGACATTCCACTACTTTTGTTTATGGCCACTGTCTATTTAGCCCGAGAGACATATTTTTAAAAACAAAAGTTTCAATTTTTTTTATAATTAAGTTAATGTTGTCCAAGTGGAAGAATATTAGAATTATTTATTAAATGCGCACTTAACATTAACTTATTATTACGTTTTAGAAAATGGGCTGAATAGTAATAGTTGGTGGATAAATTAGGGGCTTATTAAGGTGGATTCCATGATGGGCCCATGTCATTTCATGTAATATGTGTGGGTTGGTAATAGTGTAGGTCTGTTGGAGACCAGTGAGCCTCTAATGAGGAGGCCCACTTGGTTAAGGCTTTTAAGCCTATAAATTATAAAATATTGTATAAGTGGGTATAAATATAGATCTGGATTTATTTTGAATAAAAATTTCACTTTTTTACAAGACATGTACATTATGTGTATAGGTGTATAAAATGTATAATAGTGTAAAAGAGGTGTGTATACACCCATAAGAGTTGTTTATAAACACATACACTATGATACAATATTATACAAATGAATCATATCAATGGAGATTTCCAGGTTCATCTTCATCCTTAAGTCTCTAATCCACCATCGAATCAACCACCTTTGATGACTTCCCCACCATCGGTAACTTCATCTCAGCCACCTGGAGATCTTATTCCTCGCCGCTCCCTCCAAATAAAATAAGAAAAAGTTAGAATAAAAAAAAATGACTCAACAAGGCCAAATCTGTCTCTATCTGTTTGCTCGACTGAAAGCTCCGGTGAATTATATAAATGTTCCATTTACACTCAACGAGAAAATAAAAACTAAATGGGTATGAAGCTCTCAATTCAGTTTGAGTTTTGGACACCACTTTTCTGCTGCAACCAACTAGTTTTCTCCATATCTGTATATCTGAGTTGTAGGTTCTAAACCCTAGCAACAATAGCAACAACAACAAAAACAACAACATACCCACTATAACCCCATAAAGTAGGGTTTGGAGAGGATAGGATGTACGCAAACCTTACCTCTATCTTTTTGGGGCAGAGAGGTTGTTTTCGGTACATCCTCGGCTCAAATAACATAGTGAAGAAAATAAGAGAGAAGAAAATATGAAGATATATAACAAATGAAGTAATACCCATATAGTAATAATGATCTACGCGATACCTAAATACTACTACTAAGAAAAGGAGAAGACGAGATGGAAATGCTAGCCCCCACCTCCTTCACACACATCGCGATAAAACTCAACTACTTATTAACATTCTATCCTAATCCTCGACCTCCATACCTTCCTATCTACGATCATGTCCTCAGTCAGCTAAAGTTGTTCCATGTCCTGTATAATCAGTTCCCCCCAGTTCTTCTTCGACCTACCTCTATCTCTCATAATTTTTGTGACCGCCAATCTCTCACACCTCCTCTCAACATGACCGAACCATCTCATTTCATCCACCTTGCTCCAATACAGTATGTGACATCATCGTCTATCTCACCGTCCCCTTGTATTATGGACCCAAGATACTTGAAGCTACCTCTTTGGGTATAGATTGTCCGTCGATCTTCACTTCTACATCTGTCACATCACTGAACTTGCATTCCATGTACTCCATCTTAGTCCTACTTAACCTGAAATCTTTAGATTCTAAAGTAGTTCTCCAAACTTCCAGCCTATCGTTAACTCCACTACGCGTCTCATCAATCAAAATTATTTCGTCTGCAAATAGCATACAACATGACACCTCCTCTTAAATATGTCGCGTTAATTCATCCATCACTAAGGAAAATAGAAATAGGCTAAGGGCTAACCCCTGGTGCAACCCCATCACGACCAGAAAGTATTCTGAATCACCTCCCATTGTCCTAACCTTGGTCTTAGCACCCTCATACATGTCCTTAATTTCCCTAGTCTAGGCCACAAGCACACCCCTAGACTCCAAGCATCTGTGAAGAACCTCTCGAGGGACTTTATCATATGTCTTCTCTAGGTCAATGAACACCATAGTGGTCCCCCTCGATGCTTCCCATGTGATAATAGTTCCATCAATTTTAAGAGAGAGAGAGAGAGAAAGAGAGGCATAGTAGAGAGAGCGAGAGAGATAGAAGAGGTTGGGTCAGGTTTTGTAAGATTTAAAAAGGTAGGACAATTTTGATAGAATTGTTACACTAGTTAACATACAACATAATTGAGTCAAATGAAAAATGGATAGATTGTTGGTGTTGGTGCTGATAATACACATGTTGGATTCCATTTCGGGTTTTTATATATTTCTAGTTACATGGTTTGTATTGATTCAATCATGCACCGTTTATATATTCTTACATGAATTCATATGTGATTCATGCTTATTTATGAGTTTAGATATTGGTGATGAGTCTGTGTGGTCAACGATTAGGATATTAGTGGTTATGTGTTACACCTCATATGTTCATATGTCGTCATTATCATAACGTAAATAGCATAGGCCTGGTGATGGTGGGACCCCTGAAATAGGTTTATAAACATTTACGAATATATCGAGTAAGTTTCAGGATGGTTTAAGACTTAGCGGATTAATTGAAATAAGTTTCGATGAAAATTCGATAAAGTGTTGCCTACCGGAGCACTTTGTGAATCGTAGAGCATGATATACAAATCACAAGTCATGTTTGCAAGATGCAGAGAGTGCAGCAGAGTGAGACATGGATTTCAAGAAACCTGACAAGGTCTACGACCCAACCTGCGGTTTGTAGGCAGAGTCGGCGGTTCACGGACATTGCAACGGTTGGAGTCGATGCCAACTTTTTAATTACCTATAAATAGGTCCAATTATACCTTGAGGTCATTTCCTCTCATTTCCCTAGACCTAAACTTATTATAAACTCTCTCTAAAAGGTATTGAATGATCCTAATCTAAATCAAAGGACAAACTATGCAAATCCATCGTAAAGAATCCCATGGTTATCGTAGAATCGTATTTCTCCTCATTGTATTGATTCTTGGAGAATTCTTGGTGGTGAAGCAATCTTATATTTGAAGTACTTCTTGTGGTTTGAGGTAAGTGTCACCTTCTCCTTCTTGTTCTTAAGTCTATACAAGTGTAGGATGATGAATTGTTGGGAAAACCTAGTAGAACTAGTTCTTAAAGTATTGGATCTTGCTTGTTGGGATGTTTGTGTGAGGTTGTGAGTGTGGTGTGGAGTTGCTAGAGTGTTAACATGCTGTGTAGGGAAGGAGGAAGGATGGGATAATCTTGTTGTGTTGCTAGATGGATAGAATTGGCTATAGTAGAGTACATGAAATCTACGTACGCTAGGTGTTCGATAAAATATCTCAACGAATTTCCTTATGAATTAAGAATTCGTTATTGATACGAATCATTCGTATAATGTAGATAATTGTCCGTATAGTATACAAGGACTTGTGGGATCCATATAGCTATAACAACAAGGTATGTAGGGCTTACTTTTCTCTCCTTTAGCATGATCAACATAATGATCACAACTACAAAATGCTCCTCAATAAGAACTAAATTCCTAATCGCTAAGAAGATACTTATGTTCTATTCTATTAATTGATTGTTGTACCTAATTTGGTCCCCATCGAAAGTACATTTTACTCTCGATACTATCGGCTCCATATTGGTAAAACAAGGTTCATTAGTGTCATTCTAAAAAGCTAAAAATAGTAAAGGTTTACCTTCTTATTGATTCATATGCAAATGAAAGGCAGTATGTATTCCGCATAAGGATAGTCGGAAGTGTAACGACCTTATGTCACTCCGACGAGATAAGTATTCCATGTTTTTCCATTGGTCTTCATACATATACACTATGTATTTATACTACCCTCAGAGGCCTATGGAGTTATATATGCAGCTTAATCAGATATGATATTGATGATATTGCCCACAGAGGCCTACAAAGTTATATACGTGATTATATCACATTTATATCCAGTTTGCTAAATAGTGACCCTTCTAAGTTTTAGGTGGTATCTATTAATTTCCCTCACTTATTGTTGCCTTTATTTACGCCCTACATATTCGGTACATTCTTTTATCTGACATCCCCTTTTGCCGAGGCACTATGTTTTATGCCCGCAGGTGCAGGTAGAGTGGCAGACGCACCTCCACAGTAGGGTTTTCAGCTCAACAATTGGTCGTCGCACTCCTCTTCTTCTAGAGTTGCCATATAAAGAGTGGTAGGCTATACTGTTTATGCATATAGTTATTTTGGGTATAGCGGGGATCTGTCCCTATCTGATGATGTGTGATAGTTCTCTTAGAGGCTTGTAGACTGATGGTCATTGTATATTTGTTTTGTATGGCCTTGTTAGCCTTCTTGTTAGCTGTCAGTACTCTTGTTAGGGCCTTGTCGGCCCCATTATATATATATATATATATACACATATTTGTTGGTTAGCTGTTTTATGTTACAAATTCTCCTATTTAGACTTCTATTGTCCTTTTTTTGAGGCCTTATTGGCCCAGACAGTTTTGTAAACAAGTTATGATATATAATTGGTACGCTTGAACCGTCCAGACGCCGAGTGCCGGCCATACCCCCAAGGTTGGGGTGTGACATTCTGGTCTCCACCTATGATGGAGGTACTTATTGATGAGTCTACAGACTTGGGTGTTAGTTGGTTATGCATTTGGATATAGATCCACCCGCCCCCCTCTATTGTTGAAAATATCATGCAATACGCGCTCGGTAGTTGTGGTGGCACCTATTATGAGGCAGGTGGGCAGAGTTAGTATCACATGTATTTGCTTACTTCATATGTTGTATATGTCAATAAATTACTATGTTGTTCAGGTGGATGTATGTTGTCCTGCTAATTCTTCTATATGTTAAGATTATATTTAACTATACAAGTTAAAGTGAATAATTCGAAGAGCATTGTTGGGGTCAGTCGAAAATACTTACTGAGTACATGTCCTTTTTATACTCATACTACATCTGCTATAATATTTGTACAGATATCAATCCTTGTGGTATCAATGCTCGTGAGCAGATCTAGAGATTGATATAAAGTATCAAGGTAAGCTGCTTAGATAGTTCATGGCATTATGGTCTCCATATTTACCTTTCCTATTGTTCTATTTTATTCTAGAGTATTGAGATAATCAAACTTATATATTTTACTTTAGTAGATGCTCTTGACTCAAATGGTCAGTTCTTGGGAGCTTATGTAGTATTTTTTCCGTGCTTATGAAGTCTATGAAATATCTTTTATGACTTTTGACTACTTTGAAATGCTTTGTTTCTGTCTTTTATTAATTGATTTAGTTTATGATTAATATTATTTGGCCTACCGAGTTGGGATATAGTTGTCATCGCATCTTAAGTAATTAGGTTCTGACAAAATGATGTTAGAGCACCAGGTTATCCAGAATTATGAGTCATAGGCTATTCTAGTAGAGTCCTGTAGATCGATATTGAAATGTTTGTACATATATTCAAGAGTCTATGAAGCATATTAAGGAATTTACTTTCTTTCTTTCCTCATCGTGCGTTCTTGATCCAGCTTGAATTATAATTTCATTATTTCACTCTCCTAAATGGTGAAGACAAGAGAATTTGCAGTTGTAGAATAGGAGGCCACTACTCATGGTAGAGGTAGAGACATGGGACTTTTTGGAGCTTCTACCAGGGCCTATGCAGCAACACTTGCGAGAGGCCAAGCACTAGATGTTTCTCAAGGTCGTGCTAGAGTTGTTTCGGTTGAGCCACCAGAATTTCAGGAGGATGAGTTGGTTCTGATAGCTTAGGTGGATCCTGATCAGGTCCTAGAGGGGTTTATTGCTACACACGTGATTTAAGAGTCTTTAGTTTGCATATTGGGCATTCTGTGGAGCATTATACATGCCGAAATCATACTAATGATACTAAATAGGTAGTAGACCGGGTTAAGGGTATAGACTCACGATCAACAGTATGTCCCAAGTTATCAAACTCCAGGGTTTAATCCAGATGTAGTAGTAATACCCCACCTTATTTGTGTACCATTTCCTGATATTTCTCCACACCCGGTGATTTCACCTGCTATGACTGTTGATGTGTAAAAAGGGTTTGAAATTTAAGGAGACTGGATCTCCTGAAATTTAATGGGGATCCTTCTACTGATGCATATGAACTCCTGGATTGTATTCATGAGATATTTCACAACTTGGGTATAGTGGACTTTAATGGAGTCAATTTGACTACTTTCCAGTTTACATGTCCAGCCAGATTTTGGTTGAGATTGTATGTTAATGGTAAACTAGTTGGGTCTCTCCCTTTCACATGAACTTATTTTTTCATATTTGTTCTTGGCGAAGTTTATTCCACCTAGAATGGGATAGGAGATTAGAGGAAAGCTTGAGCGCCTACATTACGGTGGCATAACAGTCACAGAGCATGAGATGAGGTTCATTGAGTTGTTATTCCATGTTGTTATTTTGCTTCCTATTGAGTTAGAGAGGGTAAAGAAGTTCAAAGAGGGACTGAGGTATACTATTTGTTTGACTTTGGCTCATGAAATGGAGTCAGGAACTTCATTCCACCAAGTTTTTGATATTGAAAGGAGGATAGGGCGCATTAGGTTCTAGGAGAGGGAGGAGCGTGATGGCGAGAGGCCTCAAAGTTTTAGCGGTTTAATTGGTGCATAGTGTAGAGGTAGAGACTTGAACGGTAGAGGTCTCATATTCCTGGCTTACTAGTGTTGTCATCCTTGCACAATTCTCAGGGTGGTTATAGCAGACATAACACTTTTTGTTCACATTCATGACAAAATTCTTATGTCACTTCTTCTGGTTCGATGAGCTGTAACTATTATTTAGGGTTTTTTGGTTATTCGCAAAGTAACGCATTCCGATGTTATTGCGAGTGCGGGGAGATAGGGTACCTTAAGAGAAATTTCCCCAGGTTACATAGAAGTACACCTCAGCAGGGTACTCGGGATATGGTTCAGGCCCATATTCCTAGAGCAACGATGAAACTAGTCGTGGGCGGTGCTCAGTCCTGGGGTCCCAACATTACCGCATGCACATTACATGGAGTGCCTAGGAATACAATGACTCCAGTGGGATGAATCCATATCCACATGATCATCATCTCGCCTATATGTTGCCCTCATATATGTAGTATATCACAAGCCACATATAATTGAAGAAAATTTTCTTGATCTACGTTAAAGTCTTAACTTACCTCGATTTAGCCTCCTCGAAAAGGCTGCTCTTTTCTTAAAGCATTCAAATACTCCCAAGCAATCTAAAAGAATAATCTACACGGTTAATCAAGCACAACAATCCTATATTGTAATATCAAAAAAATTAAAGTTAAACTTAACCAGAAAAAGTCAAATCCTAGCTTCGGATAAAATTTGAATTTTATTATATTTTGACATTACCCATAATACCCCAAGTTCAAATCTATAATCAAATCTCAATTATGATATCAATTCAATAATCAAATCATTAAAATACCCCTTCTTAGGTTTAGGTACAAACCCCCAAATTTCCTCGTCAAATCAATTTAGGCATTAACTCAAAGTATAATTGAGATAATTAATCAAATCAGATTTAGAATAACTTATCTAACTCTTGTATGAAAATCACTTTCTGAAATCACTCGAATTAGAGACCCCGGTATTTAAAAGTGTTTAAAACTTTAAATAACTCAAAATTCTGAAATTTATCCTTATATACTACAGTGGTCCGCCGCAAAAGCAACACCTTCATCACAAAAAAGGCGCTACAAATGCAGAATTCCCAATACAAAAGAGAAACTCCCCCAGAATATGTCCCATCGCAAAAGCGACCATGTGGTAACATTTCCAATTGTTGGCAATTGTGGCTGCAACAACTGAAAAGGAATTATTTGACCAAAACTCACCTGAACCTCTTGGTCCAAACACCAACTATTACTATTCAAAATCTACAATGTCATTGTTAGAATATTATGTAAATTATATTATTATTATTATGTATTAATGTAGTATCATTTTATATATGGCAGGTAATAAAATGTTAATTAGGTAGAAGATTATTAGGGATTGAGTAGAAAGATTAGGCATGATTTACTCTTCTACCTTAAATGTGTATGGTGTATATATTATTTCCTTTAAAGATGAATACATTGAGGAAAATAGTTTCAAAGTTTTACATTTGCTAAGATACATGCCATCTGGACTCATACCTATGATTTTTTGGATAATGATAAGCTTTCGTATCTAACACATTTTTTTCACAGCTCGGTACCTAGTGCTAGTGTTGGAAACCATAATTCAGGCCCATTGGGCCAAAGATCGGTGGCCCAACTGACTGACATTTCAATGCAACAGCTTTCGCCTTCGGTTCCGAGGCCTAGTCCCACTACCACACAATCTGCCCAGTCTATCGGCTTGGGCCAGTTCACTACTACGGGCCCAATTCCAGCGCAAACAATACAGCCCACTGGACCCTCGGTTTCTCACCCCTCGATCAGTGGCGTCCAGTCCACTGGCCCAACAAATCGTCCGGTCACCCGTAGTCAACATGTAATTGTCAAACCTAATACCAAATATGTCTTCACACCCAGGTCTCGAAATCACTTTTACCCCGTAATCCAGTGTCTGCTCTAAAAGACCCGAATTGGAAAATGGTCATGGATGATGAATATCATGCTCTAATTACAAATAGAACATGGGATTTAGTACCTCGTCCATCTAATACTAATATAATTCGATCTATGTGGATTTTCAGCCACAAAGAAAAATATGTTGGAACTTTTGAGCGGCATAAAGCCAGTCTTGTTGGTGATGGGAAGACACAACAGGTTGGTGTAGATTGCAGGGAGACATTCAGTCCAGTGGTCAAACCAGCAACTATCAGAACAGTTCTCAACCTATCTCTCTCAAAAGGATGGCCACTACATCAATTGGATGTCAAAAATGCCTTCCTACATGGACACCTTAATGAAACTGTATACATGCACTAACCGTTGGGATACAGAGATCCTAAATATCCCAACCATGTGTGTCTGCTCAACAAATCATTATATGGCCTCAAGTAGGCCTCTAGGGCTTGGTATAAGCGGTTTGCAGATTTTGTGTCACACATGGGTTTTTCACACAGCCGTTCAGATAATTCCCTGTTTATTTATCTTCAGGGTAATCATACTGCTTATCTTCTTCTATATGTGGATGATATTGTTCTAACAACATCTTCAGACTCTCTTCGCAAGAGTATCATGTCACAACTTAGTTCTGAATTTTCTATGAAAGATCTTGGCCCACTACACTACTTTCTAGGAATTGTTGTGACATGACATACAGGTGGATTATTTCTCTCCCAGAAGAAGTATGCATCAGAAATCGTGGAACGAGCTGGAATGTCTTTCTGCAAACCTTCGGCAACTCCGGTCGACACAAAGTCTAAATTGAGTGCCATTTCTAGCAAACCCTTTGCTGATCCGACGTTATACTGCATCCTAGCAGGAGCTTTATAGTATCTCACATTCACCAGGCCAGATATTATCTATGCAGTGCAACAAGTGTGTCTATTCATGCATAATCCAATGATGGAACATATGCATGCTCTGAAACGCATTGTGCGATATATTCAGGGCACTCTGGAGTATGGATTACATCTATACCCGTCCTCGGTTTCCAAACTTGTTACTTACACTGATGTAGACTGGGCAGGATGTCCTGACACAAGACGATCCACTTCCGGGTATTGCGTTTTCCTTGGTGACAGTTTAATCTCATGGTCCTCAAAAAGGCATGCCGCGGTATCACGCTCAAGTGCTGAAGCAGAATATCGTGTTGTGGCCAATGTTGTATCTAACTCATGCTGGATTTGGAACCTGTTACTTGAACTTCATTGCCCAATTCCGACAGTCACAATAGTATATTGTGATAATGTTAGTGCAATCTATCTCTCAGGGAATCCCATCCACCATCAACGCACTAAACATATTGAGTTAGATATTCATTTTGTACGCGAGAAGGTGGCTCACGGACAAGTGCGAGTGCTACATGTCCTAACGCGACATCAAATCGTAGATATCTTCACAAAAGGACTTCCGCTGATATTATTTGAAGATTTTAGGGTCAGTCTAAGCATTCACCGCCCTTCAGCTTCGATTGCGGGGGAGTGTTAGAATATTATGTAAATCATATTATTATTATGTATTAATATAGTATCATTTTATATATGATAGGTAGTAAAATGTTAATTACGTAGAAGATTATTAGGGATTGATTACGAAGATTAGGCATGATTTACTCTACCTTAAATGTATATGGTGTATATATTGTTCCCTTTAAGGATGAATACATTGAGGAAAATACTTTCAAAGTTTACAGTCATGACGGCACCTACACCCCAATTCTTTAGGCCAACCAAATTCTCTTTTAAATCCATTTCCATTTATAAAAGTGGAAAAGTAAATGTTAGGAACATTAATAAGTCATAACGGTAGTTCCATAACCTTAAAATGTAAAAATAACAACTACGCCCCAAAACCTAATGTCATTAGTACAAGAGCGACTAATACGGAATACAAGTGTGAAAGTGATCTAAATAAAATTATGTAAGGAATACGAAAGACAAAATAAAATAGGGATAGATGGAGTTTGGTACTGCGGATCTGTCAGACATCTCACCCTATGATCTCCAACAAAAGTCACTGAATCAAATAGGGTCCCATGCTCCACTAGTGCATGGATCTTAATCTGCACAAAAAAGTGCAACAAGTGTAGCATGAGTATGGGGATCAACATGTACTCAGCGAGTATCATAGATCAACCCCAACAAAGTAGTGAAGAGGATTGGTCTTTGAAATACTTGTGTCTAAAATACTTTATTGTAAAAACAATCCCACATTGAATCGTCAAAATTTGAGACCCCCAAGCTTAGAAGTGGTGAAATAATCCAAAATTCAGAATCTGTCAACTTTCAGGGACCTTCGCAAATGCTGCCTCTATGTCGCGATTGTGGAACACCCATTGCAAAAGAAAAGCCTCCGAATCTCAGCAGCCTTCTAAATGCGAACACTAAGTCGGAAATGCAACCCTAGTATGCAAAAGCTGCTACACCAGGAAAAAGTAAATTCAACAATAGTCTAGATCTGATTTTTGGTTCCAAAACCCCTCGGTTGCCAACCCAAACTCCTCTAACAAGCTCCAAATGCTAAATATGACTTGTATCAAGCTACAAACATGAAATCAAGCTTTAAATCTCAAATTCAATAGTGGGGTACTTACACTGACTCAACTGAAAAAGTTAGATTATGAGGTGATACAAAGAGAATAACTTAGCTATTCCATCAATGAACGTGGACATTCACACCTACTCCCATAGCATGCCTAATATTGTCTATCTATATAATGAACGATATAACATTAGGATCTGAGTAAATCAATAATATATGAATGAGTCTATCTTTGTATAATGTAAAGTATGACAAGTTCATAAAATAGCCAATGTCATGGAGTTTGAAATTTCATAGGTGAATTTTAAGACATTGTCATGGTATATTAAATGTTGAAATTCAAATACCCATAATAATAACTATTTTTCAACTACATAACAGAAAAATAACTAGGCAACTCTATAACTACTACTAGTTTAGTGTACTCGCTTTGCGCGTGACTGAGGCATGTGCCTCATTTGACCACAAATGAAAAGAAATTAGACTTAGCTATATAAGAATTTCGTTGTTAATCCGTCGCTAAATTGCTTAGAATTTTAAATTTACTAAAATTTTATTTATTAAATATTTCTTTGTTTAAGAAAATAACCTAAGATTGTAGTTTGTATAAATCCTTTCCTTGTCTAAATTTTCTACCGTCGAGGTTAGCGTTATTCTACGTGAAGAATGTTGATTTACCTTATATAAACTATTAAGACAAGTCCCAAATTTATTTATTATTGTTAGTGTTTTATTTTAATGATGACAAACTCGTTTATGCAGGAAAAGCAAGCCCAGCTGACTAGAAAAGCCCAAGTCTATCTCAAGGGAAAAACCACCAGCCCAGCTTACTACTAAATCCCAAAGTGAATGAGTCAAGAGAAGGCCTCACAAGTCAGAACAAAATAAATAAGTAATGACTTATTTATGGAGATAACGGCTTGCAAATTAATCAGACTTTGGAAGGAATCAATCAAGTACTACGGAAGATCTCGGGGCATCAATTAGTAGCACTTCAACAAGGAAACAAGTACCAAGTATCTTGACGCATCAATCAATCAAGCGGATTCCAACAAGGAAATAAATACCAAACATTTAAGAAAGCTACACACTAAAGATTCGACCATGAAGTACACAAGGAATGAAGATCAAGCAGCATTAAAGAGCTCTAGCCTTATTCTTGAAAAATAGGATTCATTATTCCTTTTTTCAAGGATAAAATTTCTTGGGTTTCCATCTCTGTAAGAGCCTAACGTTCATCCTTTCAAACTATAAAGGATGGCTCCAAAGATGAAGAACATACACTTTCGTCTCAACTTCTCAAGCTCTCTACTTTACTTTTAACAAGTATTGTAATTCTTAGTGATTTATAGTGTATAAAAAAAGGTGAGAAGAGATATAGTATAGTTGGTGAGGCATTGTATCAAAAGATTATGTGTGTTTGAGTGTAGACGTAGGAACTCCATTCAAACAACTATTGTACCAAATCTACTTCCAAAAGAGCTTCAGAGAACACCCTTGCAACCCAAGAGGACTGGACTAGGATTCACATTGAATTTGAAACAGTATAAAAATATCTGGTGTCATTTACGATTAGCATTTAGTTTCTACACTTTATTTGTTAGCAGTCGACTAGCGATTCAAGGTAGTCGACTAGGAAAAAGAAAAATTACAATTCACTCCCCCCCTCCCCCGTCTTGCACTTTCAATTGGTATCAAAGCAATGTCTCACTTAGTAGCTTAACAGCTTGTGAGAAATTTTCAATATGGACACTCCACTACTGGCCACCCTACTTCAATGGACAACACTATAGTCATTAGAAAGAAAGATTCAGAATCTTTATCCAGACAACTGATTTTGAAGCGTGGTTGGTGATCAAGAAGGGACCAAAACCTATCCCTGGTACTGAAACAAAATATCCAAAAAATAATAAGAGCAAAGTGAATTTGGTATCCTTTGATGTCACCATGGAACAACATGAGGTTATCCAAACAAATGCAGAGCAATTAGCTTACTCTATTGTGCGGTTAGTGGTGAAGAATATGGTAAAATATCAACCTGCGAGACTGCTAAAGAAATGTGAGATAAATTAGAATTCACTTATGAAGGGACCTCTAAGGTCAAAGAAGCCAAGATTGATGCACTGCAACATGACTATGAAGCCTTTACCATGACCGGTGAAGAAAATATTGAACCAATGTTTACTAGATTCAGCAAAATCATTGGTGAACTCAAATCTCTATGAGTAGTATACTCTAACTCCCAGCAAGTAAGAAAATTGGTGAGAAGTCTTTCACATTCTTGGCAGACAAAAGCTATTGTCCTGGAAGATGGAAATCTGGAAAAGTTTACTTATGATGAATTCATAGGAAATCTTATGGCCTTTAAGAAAAATCATATTAACAGGTACAAAAAGGAAGAAAAGAATAAGGTAATTGCATTCAAATCTCATGTTGAATTAATTGATGATGATATTGATAAGATGAAGTTGCTATGATATCTAGATCTGTGGTAGAAGCCATGAGGAGATCTAGAAACAACAGAAGAGGTACTTGAAGCTTTAGAAAAGGAAAATTTTAAAATAATCAACCAAGAAATGTTGGAAAATGATTTGAATGTGGTAAGTATGGCCACATAGCATCTGAGTGTCCGGAGTCAAAAAGGAAATCATTTAGAGGTCAACAAAATTAAAGAGTATTTAGCAACGGGAATGAAGATGAAATCTCAAAAGGTGAAAATGAAGAAGTTGAAAATGTCTATTTTATGGAAATCGGTGAGACTAGCGAGGTAAGACTTTATCCATGCTCTAAGTGTCATGAAACCCATTAGTTATTAGACCAAACTCTTGAAGACCTGAATAAAGTTTTTGATGAATATAGAAAATTACAAAGAGAAAAGAACGACTAAGAAATTAATTTAGAAGTATGTGAAATTGAAAGAGACCTTCTTCAAGAAGAAGTTCATGTTTTGCAATTACAATTAAATAGGTTGCGCAAATCTACCAGTCATAGTTCTGTCAGGTCTAACTAGTCGACTCGTAACAATAAGTCAATTTGGAAAAAGCCTATAAGTGACAAATCAGCTACTAGCAACTCAACTGATAAGTCTATTGCTTACTTTAAGACAGATCAGTCAACTAGGTCTACCAAGTCAACTGATAGGAAGTATGTTAAGAATATTAATACAAGCAAGTCGACTAATCAGTATGTCACTGAAGAACACTTTTCTCATACTTGTTTTTATTGTGGTAAAATTAGGCACAAATCCTATAACTGTAGATTTCACTATTCAACCCCAGGATGGATAAGAAAGGGGATACTACATCTCTTCTATCATAAGTGATCATGGAGGAGAATTTGAAAACAAAGCCTTTGAATAATTCTACAGTGAATATGAATATACTCACAATTTCTCCTCACCACGATCCCCTTTAGAAAATAACATTGTTGAATGAAAGAATACAACTTTGCATGATATGGCAAGAACAATGATTGTGGAGAATGAACTACCACATAACTTTTGGGTTGAGGCTGTAAGTACATCCTGTCATGTTTTAAATAGATTCTTAATCAGGCCAATTCTGGAGAAAACCCCATATGAACTGTGGATGGAAAAGAAGCCCAATGTCAGTTACTTTTATCCGTCTGGATGTAAGTGTTTTGTTTATAACAATGGAAAAGACAACCTTGGTAAGTTTGATCCACGAAGCGATGAAGGTATTTTTCTGGAATACTCAAAATAATAGTAGATCTTATAGAGTATTTAATAAACGTACATTAACTATTGAAGAATCTATTCATGTATTTTTTTTATGATACTAATTGCTTGGTCGAGAAAGGTAAAATTGCAGATGAGGAAGATAGTCAACTGCCAACCACAACAGTTACTCCCATTGTTGATCCAAACAATAAAAAAATGTCGACTACTGAACCTACCAAGTCGACTAACTTAACAGTTAGACCAATTCCAAATGAGTGGAGAATCGAACCTAACTTTCCAAAGAAGTTCATTATATGAGACATAAATAGAGGAATGAATACAAGAGTCTCAAATAAAATCAATACAAATTTGGCTCTTATATCTCAACTAGAGCCAAAGAAAATTGATGAAGCCTTTGGGGATGATCACTCGGTCAAGGCTATGAAAGAGGAACTGGATCAATTTGAGAAAAAACAAAGTATAGAGTCTGATTCCTAAGCCTGAAAATGCTTCAGTTGTTGGGACTAAATGGGTATTCAGAAACAAGCTAAATGAAGCAGGAAAAGTGATAAGAAATAAGTTCGACTAGTTGCTCAAGGATACTCACAATAAGAGGGAGTCAACTACGATGAAACTTTTGATCTAGTTGCCCAGTTAGAATCAATTCAAGTGTTGCTTTCCTATGTTATCTTTAAAGGTTTCAAACGTTTTTCAAATGGATGTTAAAAGTATTTTTTTAATGGTTTTATTGATGAAGAAATTTTTATTAAACAACCTACTAGCTTTGAAAACTCAAAATTTCCTTATCATGTGTTCAAACTATCTAAAGCTCTATATAGCATTAAACAAGCCCCAAAATCTTGGTATAATAGGCTAAGTTCTTTCTTAGTTGAACATGGTTTTTCTAGAGGCAAAATTGACTCAACTCTCTTTATTAAAATAACCTCTTCTGGAAATCTTATTATACAAATCTATGTTGATGATATTATTTTTGGTAGTTCTGACCCCTCTTTGTGTAAGGATAAGGAATTTTTTAATCTTATGCAAAGTGAATTTGAGATAAGCATGATGAGAGAATTAACATTCTTCTTGGGACTATAAATCCACCAAAATGAGAAAGGGATATTCATCTGCCAAAGTAAATATACCAAGGAGCTTATTCAAAAGTTTGGTATGAATGATGCAAAAGTCATAGGAACTCCAATGAGTCATACTTGTTCAATTCACAAAGATGATGAATGTAAAGCAGTTGATGAAATAAAGTATAGAGGAATGATTGGCTTATTACTTTACCTTAATGTCAGTCGACCAGACATCATATTTAGTGTTTGCAGATGTGTCAGGTATCAGTCAGCTCCTAAGGAATCTCACCTTAGTGTTGTCAAAAGAATTATTTGATACTTAATTGGAATATTTTCTCATAATTTATGGTACTATAAGACTAACTCCTTCAAATTTGACGGCTTTTCTAATGTTGATTTTGCAGGGGATAAAGATGATCGTAAAAGTACCAGTGATACTTGTCAACTACTTGGACAATTCGTAATATATTGGATTAGCAAAAACAAGGAAGTGTGTCAATGTCTACTACTAAAGCAGAATATATTATCATTGGGCAATGTTGTGTTCAACTATTATGGATGATTCATCAATTATGTGATTATGATATGCTATTTAAACCTATTAAAATTTTATGACAACTCTAGTGCCATTTGTTTAACCAAAAATCATAATCATCACTCTAGGACAAAGCATATAGATATTAAACATCATTTTACTAGAGATTATGTTCTTAGGGAAGTTGTTGAACTACAATTGTTGTGCACTGAAAAACAACTTGCTGATATTTTTATCAAATCTTTACTAGAACAAAGTATGCATTCTTAGAAAATCCTTAGGAATTATTGCAAATCCTTTGTGGATTTTTTCCTTACTTAGACTTCGTTAAAGTATTTCAAAAAAATTCATTTCCTTATACCGTGATATTAACCTATATTTAATAATGTTGTTCAAACTCCTCTCATGTCAAATCATTTTAAAGGTAATTATTACATTTTGTCAAATCTTTTCTTGCATCAGTACATCAATGATTTCTGTTCCTAAAAAAGGCCTCATTCAATCTCAATCCGTCAAGGTAAAGCATCTCTTCACTTATCAAGGCTGGGAAAATCTCTTTCAAAACCCTACCCGTGTTTATGAAATTTCTATGCATATGTTTTATGCTAATCTTTTATCCTCTAAACCTAATGAACTTAAAACTCTGGTCCTTTGGACTCGTATTGTGTTAGATTTTGCAGTTCTTGACTCTATACTTGGTTGCTCTTGTTCTAGGTTCTATGACTTGCCTAAAACCACTTGGCATGAGTTTCTGAATGTCTCCTTTGACCAAGACAAAAAGGTCCTATCAAATTCCCCCTCTGTTCCTGCTCAATTTGGTCCTTTTGATATTACTTTTGATCTCGTGTTCTCTACCACATTGTGTCAACTACTATTTTTACTTGTGTTTGGTATTATTCAAACATCACCCAATGTGATTCTCTTATTGCTTACTGCTTTATGTCCAAAATGAAGCTAAACCTATCCGCTATTATCATGAATTACATGATAGAGTCTGCTTCTAATCCCTCCAGTATTCACTATGGCATACTCATCACTCACATTGTTGGGGCCCATCACATCAACCTAGATGACTATCCTACCACCCTCATCAAGGAATGCTATAACTCTAGAGCTTTTGGTAGTATGGTGTATGTTCTCACTGGGATACTTGGCTGCCAAGGATGTCCCTGAAGAACCACACCATAACTCTCCTTCTAAACCTAAAAACTATGTTCTATCTCCTGTCATGCCTGAATGTTCTGTTGATGTGCTTTCTAAACTCAACGTTCTTGATGCCAAAGTTGAGTCTCTGAAAGACTTGATGGTATCATCTCTCTTTCGCATTGAGAAAATTTAGGAATCTACCAAAGAAACAGGAAGCGATGTTGCTCGTATGAGGATTAAACTAGAGCTAATGCTCAAGGAAGCTGCAAACTTTTCTGCACAGCTGCAGACAAGTATGGCTGACTTGCTTGGAAAGTTATCTTATACTCTTGAGACCACTAAGGATGCCATTGTCAATATCATGGCTTACTTTTTTCGACCTCTTCCACAACAATACCAGGAGCAGCAGCAGCAGGAGGAGGGAGAGCAGCAGCAGCAGGAGGATGTGGAAGAACATTAACTTGCCTGACTTTTATTGCTTTGTTAAGACTGTTTATGTGTTTTGGTGACTTATATTCAAACAATGTATGGGACATAAGTCATGTTGCTATGTGATGTTTTGTTGACTATTATGTTTTGTGGGGCATAATATATATATATATATATAGAGAGAGAGAGAGAGATATATATATTGTATGTGGTGTTTCTTGTTTCTCTTTTTTGGATTGATTCCAAAGGGGGAGAAAAAAGAGCAGACAATATAGTCAACTACTCCGGGGGAGCACAAATAAAAAGGTGCAGACAATATTGTCAACTACTCAGGAGGAGTATCAGTCGACAAATCAATAGGGAAGTTAACTATATATATTTACTTGTTGTCATCATAAAAAATGGGGAGATTGTTAGTGTTTGATTTTAATGATGACAAACTCATTTATGTAGGAAAAACAAGCCCAACTGACTAGCAAAGCCCAAGTTCATCTCAAGGAAAAACCACCAGCCCCGCTTACTACTAAAGCCCAAAGTGCATGAGTCAAGAGAAGTCCTCACAAGTCAGAAAAAATAAATAAGTAATGACTTATTTATGGAGATAACATCTAGCAAATTAATCAGGCTTTGGAAGGAATCAATCAAGTACTACGGAAGATCTCGGTGCATCAATCAGTAGAACTTCAACAAGAAAATAAGTACCAAGTATCTTAGCGCATCAATAAATCAAAAAGATTCTAACAAGGAAATAAATACCAAACATTTAAGGAAGGTACACTCTAAAGATTCGACCATGAAGTACATAATGAAGGAAGATGAAGTAGCATTAAAGAGATCTAGACTTATTCTTGAAAAATAGGATTCATGATTCCTTTTTTCAAGGATCAAATCTCTTGGGTTGCCATCTCTGCAAGAACCTAATGTTCATCCTTTCAAACTATAAAGGACGAATCCAAATACAAATACCATATACTTTCATCTAAACTTCTCAAGATATCTACTTTACTTTTAACAAGCATTGTAATTCTGAGTGATTTATAGTGTATACAAAAAAAGTGAGAAGAGATATAGTATAGTTGGTGAGGCATTGTATCAAAATATTACGAGTGTTTGAGTATAGACGTAGGAACTCCATTCAAACAACCATTGTACCAAACCCACTTTCAAAATAGCTGCAGAGAATACCCTAGCAACCCAAAGGGATTGGACTAGGATTCATATTAAATCAGAACCAGTATAAAAATGTATGGTGTCATTTACAATTAGTATTTAATTTTTGCACTTTATCTGTTAGCAGTCGACTAACGATTCAAGGTAGTCGACTAGGAAAAAAAATTACAATTCACCCCCCCCCCCATCTTGCACTTTCAATTACCACATCGATAGATATCATTGAATGTATCATGACTGTAATATGTGATTTGAAAGTACTAAAAGTAATATAACCGGAAAAAAAGAAAATGTTCTATAAATATTATTTATTTATTGTGAATGTCTATCTTTAAGAGAAAAGTGAGGGTTAGTAACTATTGGAGCAAGTCAGTTTTCTATTATAAATAGAGATGTTCCCTTCATTATATTTACATCCCCCAAGAGAAATAAAGAATTCTCATCTCTTCTCTCTTTCTCTACAATATTTTTTTCTAGTTTTATTACTTTATAACACGAGTAATTGATCAATACATGATGCCTCACGTAGAAAGTCCGGAAAAAAAGTAACGACTTTACATCGAGTAAAGACTTCACATCATTGGGGAAATCAGAGACTTAGCTTGTATATTAATTACTTGATGGCAAAGCACTGATTGCTTGGAGGTATCTGATGACAAGATGGTAAGAAGCAATTTTCATGTTCGTATATACATGTCTCGATTTGCTCCCGAAGTAGTAATATCTTGGAAAAAAAGGCTATAAGTTATAATTTAATGTTGTTATAGCATGTTCAAATAATATGTTCCATTCTTGAAGAATGAGAGCTTTCGATAAATATCCGCAAAGTGTGATAATTTTTAATTTATCCTTATGACCACCCAAAGTGGTAATATTTTAATAGGCTTGTTATGATTACAATTGAAGATAAGTTAGAGAAGAAATCTATATTATATGCATAGTCTCGATTTTCTACTAAAGTAGCAATATCTTAAAAAACTTCTAAGTTAGCATTATTTAATATGCTTAAGGCACGTTCACAAAATTGTGTTTCACTCCTGAAGAATGAGAACTTTTGATTAATGTTACAAATATAGATTCATTCTGAATTGAATGTGACAGTATGTAGTAAAGCTTATAAAAACGGACGTGTGTTGGATTGTGAAATTATCACGACTCCCCTCCAAAAGAGGCACAATAATTGAGAAGAAACATTCTGAATATTCTATGCTTTACTCTCGAATTAGTAAACTCATAAATTTTCTCCCGAAGTAGCAAATTTTGAACTCTACTCTCGAAGTAGTAAAAGTTGGAACTTTACTCTTAAAGTAGTAGAACTTTGAACTTTACTCCTGAAGTGGTAAACCTTTGAGATTTACTTCGGAAGTGGTAAGACTCTGAAATCCATTACAGAAATAGTAAAACTTTAAAATTTACTCCTAAAGTAGTAAGATATTGAAATTTACTCTCGAAGTAGTAAAATTTAAAATTTACTTAGGAAATTGTAAAATACCAAAATTGATTCCCGAAGTAGAGGAACTTTAAAGTCTTTAAAATTTACTCCCGCCGTTGTAAAACTTTAAACATTATTGTTGAAGTAATTAGACTTTGAACTTTACTTCCGAAAAGGTTCAATTTTAAAATTTACTTCTAAAATAGTAAAATAATAGAATTTTCTCTCCAAAATCTATTGTAACTTTATAATGCATGTAAAGTTTTTCTTATTTTTCTGCAAAGCTTCGGTTTTAGATATTAAAATGGAAAAATAACGAAGGAAATGTTTATATTTAATTTATGCAATTTTCTTAAAGTGTTGAGATGTACTACTAAGGAATGATTCTATATGTATTTTGGTGGTCTAGAAGTATTGGTATGACTTTTCACAAGCAGAAAAAGGTTTGAGAAATATATTAAAGCGATGTTTTTTGTGCTTAAGAGAAATAATGAGTTATTTAATTAGACAAATACTCTTATGTTGTATCCTAATAGGACTATCAATTTAGTGTCAAAATTTATCTAACATGGATACAATGAGTTGTTATATCCTTATATGACTGTCAAAACTTATCAGTTTTAAAATATGAAGTAGTTTACTACTATATACTTAGTTTTCACTTTGTATTTTCTGACAATACTAATATTTAATTAATATTCATTTTATTTTTTATATGTCTTTTGAATATATGGATAACTCTCAAAGCAAATTTGAATTAAAATTTAATTATGAATTTATTATTTTAAGTGTCCATTTGTTTACTGTTATTTTTATGACATCAGAAATATCTAATCAAAATTTCTTTCATGACACTAGCAGTGTCTACACAATATTTGGTAGTAAAAAATTAATAATCAAGGTCAAAAAGAGCCTAATTATTTGTTTACAAGAATCATGACACCAGTAGTGTCCAAACAATGTCTGATTATGAAAAATAAATTGAAAGCTTCCGAAGAGTTTATTTACTATTATGTCATTCGTTCTATATTGTAATATAGGAAGTTGTTACGATCGAAATACAAGTTATAGTAGACCCGAAGTTTACTAAAGTAAGTGCCTATCACATTGAAGATATAAATGATGGGAGAATTACATATATAGTGGGTAAGAAATATGTATGTTAAAGGTTACCCGCCTTATTCTCTAAATTTTACTACAAATATATGCATGATAAATCACATGTCACGATAAATCAGAAGTTTATAATTATATAAAATATGTGTCATGGTAAATCAGAAGCTTACAAAAACACATAGGACATGTCATGATAAACTTGAAGTTTACTTGTACATATAATTTTATCAGTTGGCATGAGCAATTCGGCCATCCCGATTCACATATAATATGTAAATTGAATATTCAACATATATCGAAGAACTTGAAGATTCTTCAAGAATTTATTTGTGTTTCTTGTTCTCATGATAAGTTGATTATATCAGCTAATTAATATTGGGATTGAATTCCCTAAATTATGAAAAAATATTAAAAAGTGAATATGAGCCCGCTCACCTGTAATGTGATATCTTAAATAGATGCATCAATGAGATGATTACATGTGCATTTAGTTTATACCTGTAGCTTGACATTTACAAAACTAATTGCTCAAAATAACTGAGTTAAGAGTACAATTTCTAAATTATGTAATCAAGACAATCCATCTTGATAGTGTTGCTGGTTTATATCCAAGCTAGTTTGCAATTAAATGCCTTCAATAAATAGCTAAATCGTTGCTCATGAGAACAAAGCTTCATATGTTGGTCTGAGATATGATATATTGCATGCAACAATACTTGTATGCTTCAGACCAATAAATTATGATAAATTTTCACTCACAATTGATTCAGGGTTAGGAACTAGACATTTCCATATAACAGTTTTTATGTGTGGTATATGATTAATTAATCTACCATGATGAACAAAGATGTATTCCCCAAAGAAGATGGGATATATGTTAGTTTTTCTAACATAAGGGGGAGGAATAAGCAGTTATGAAATATGTTGTAATTTATCACTAGTATGATCCTCGTTCAAAGATAATTCAAGTAAAATGCTAGAAGCATTTGCTGACCTAAAACCAATTTCATATTTAAGCTGCAAAATGCTTATATTAAATTAATGTCCCTGAAAGACAGAGTCTACAACATGCATGAAAGTATGGTAGATCAATCGGTTTCAAATGCAATAATTCTTGAAAAGAAAGAGGAGCAACTTATCAAAATGGTCATAATAAGGAGGCAATGTGCTCTTGAAGAGCATATAACATAACACTTCATGAAACCTTATGAGAGGTTTAGGTACCTAAAATAATGAAAGTGGTGAGATCTCAATAAATTATGTCACATTGCGAACCGATACAAATGATATACCGTCACCGACATCTTTGGTACAATATAGCGCAATATTATAAATGATTGTAATAATCTGAATTCTACGTTTATAAAGCATGCTAGCGTAGACAATATTACCAAATAAAATGACGCATTTTGGTAAACTTCCAGCTTATTGGACGTGCAGTCCAAACAATAGAAAATGTCACACATTTAAATATTAATGGATATTGTCACTTGACAAAATTTATATGAAAATCCTTGAAGCATATACATATTCTAAAAATATGTTTATTATATGGATTAAATCAAACAAAGTGAATGCGATTTTATCATAATGAGTTGTAGGGTTTTGTTGGGTTCAAAACATATAAGTAGGCATAGCGGAAGTTAAAATTTTTGTTCTACTTACTCCAACAATTTCTTCTGGTATGGTTATATGACAATCAAAACCTGTAACATAAAACTAGAACACTTACAGGTTGTTTTATCTAGAGTTTTTACTTAGGGAGTACACACGACTATCCCTTCAACTGCAAGCACTATGCTATGGTGTATTCCTCTATCAAGAAAGCCAGGAAATCTTGGCAGAGATTTGAGACAGTTTTATCCTAGACTCTAAGTCTAGAATTTGTTTATGAGAATTAGTGTGTTAATTAACAATGGGGAGTGTTGTATTTATAGTTGAAATTAGGGAAAAAATCTTATTAGGGTTGGGCTCCAAGCCTGGCCCAAAACCAAGGTGTAGTGAGGCAGTCTGACTAGGCCCACTGCTGGGTCGGTGCCGCGGCGTCTTACGTAAAATTATGTTTCTCGTTTTCATTTAATATATATATTCAGCACATTAAATTCAAAATCTAATTTTTATTTAATTACATAATTTTCATCTAATAGAAATTATCACATAGTTATTATCAATTTAAATATCTCGATCCCAAATCAAATATTTAATACTTTCTCAATACACCCTTAGATCGAAGAGACAATCGACATAGTGTGACCCTATAGGCCTTCATATATCGACACTAATCCAATTAAGGTCCATACAGAACTCCTAGACTGCACCGTACGACGAACTCAATATATGAAGTACGTTTACATGAATCGAGCAAACATAACCTTTATGTGAGATGATAAATTCCTTTCATTCGTGACACACTCGATTAAGCTTAGGATTTGCCATGTGTCTATCCAAATGGCTTGATCACTTTATCTCATCTATATTAGTCGACAACTAGATCATATTCTAAATATGTCTCTTGGATTGTCCAATGACTTGGTCGACCTAATATCACTGAGAAGTTGAGTGCTCTCTCGAATTTCCAATCGAGGAATGAATCCTATTCTTGGCTCAACTACCACCTTAATTTACATCATAATGCACCCAACACAAGCCGTATCTTATCCTATAAGGAGTTTAAGCTTAGGACAGGGTCAAAGTACATTACTCTATAAACAAGGTGCGTATTGACCTCAAGTCAAAGGACTTTCATCTCTCACACGCTGATAACACTTTAGACATGTATAACAAATAGTTTATTAGCAGGATATACCAATACTTTCCAAAAGTATCCATGTGTCCATCACTAGTAACCATTACTAGTAGCAGGTGAGACATACTACATTCTCTAAGAATGTGATGCGGACCACATGTCGACTTATAACATATCATCGATATTCCATTCTCGATGATCATTAGCCGAGGCTATTTTAGAGTTACTCTCTATCATCAATATCTCACTCTATTAATGACAACGTAAGCTCAAGGGATGTACATTAATGAATAATTACAAACAATCAAATAATAATTCAATAATCGCAAATGTCATAAATATTAATCTTATTAATAATATGAATGTGTTCAAGTATATTTGTCCCTAATAATGATTGACTCTAGGACATACATACTTTCATGAGTATCATTGACTAATGGTATACATGACTCTATTATCCTTACATCTTTATCAATGTAAAATTGATTATTATTCGATCTCTTGAAGAATTTCTAAAAGTAATAGATTATCTGCTGAAAAAAGTTGAACTAAGAAACTTGTAAAATTCTTTGGTCCTGAAGTGTCATATCTTTATGCAATTGATGCATTTATATATTTTGCTATCCCTATGAGGTATTACATTGATGTTGTTCTATATGACAATCAAATCATATAAAGAAAAAATTTGTTTATAAAGAAAGCCAGGAATGCACTTGGAGTGATTTAAACAATATTATATGCCGATGCAATTATATCCAAAGACTGAAGACGCATCAGCATACACAATCCAACTAAAGTGAAAATTCATAAAAGGATATAGAACAAAGCATAATTCACCAAAGTTGTTCTTCACACACGATCTCCAAAAGAATGATGATATCAACATTCAGCAAATTTATTCAAGTAATAATATGGTTGATTTGTTCATCAAGTCTCTACCAACTGCAATTTTCGAGAAGATGGTGCACAATATTGGATTGCGAAAACTCACGCTTTAGATTGATGTTCTCATCAAAGGGGGTTAATACATGTTGTACTCTTTTTCCCTTACAAGATTTTTTCCCACGGGATTTTCCTTGCAAAGTTTTTAATGAGGCAGTCAAAATGTGTATTACTCCATTAAAAAGGTGTACTATTTTTCCTTCACTAGAATATTTCCCACTAGGTTTTTTCTAGTAAGTTTTTAACGAGACACATTATCTACCAAATAGACATCCAAGGAGGGATGTTTCAAATATTATTTATTAATTGTGAATATTTGTCTTTAGGAGAAAAGTTAGGGTTAGTAACTTTGGGACCAAGTCAGTTTTTTATTTTTACAAATAGAGATGTTCCTTCATTGCATTTACATTCCTCAAGAGAAATAAAGAATTCTCATATCTTCTCTCATTCTCTACAATATATTTCTCTTCTAATTTTATTACTTTATAACAAAATGCAAGTAATAAAGGGAATTCAAGTTATGGTGGCCATCCTACGTACTGAACCATTTGAAAACATAAATTAACATATGGTATTTCCACTTTTTCTTTTCAACGAAAATGACTACTACACGGAGTATTAATTATCACATTAAAAATTGCTCAAAGCTTGTAGTCCTTGATGATCGTATTATTAGTTAAATATTGCAAAAGGCATTTTGGAAATTTTCAACACTCAAATCTATAAAATAATTTGGGAAAGAATAATAGCTCATAGAGGAAAAACAGAACATGGACTACTATTAACTTGTTGTGCCACAAATAGCATGATTTGTTCTTTGAATCGGAAAAACACAGGCCACGATAAAATTAGCTCCGTTTTTGTATTTTCGTCAATTGAATTATGTTTAACGAAAATATAAAATTTCAATCCACTTGATTATTACATCTCAAAGACTAAAGAAGAACCATCTCTGAAATCAAATGAATCCTATGCGCAAACGAAACCGTATAAAAGTATTTGTCTACATGATTCAAAACAAAAAGAAAAGGATTCATGTAAACGAAATCCCATCATTAATTCTATTTCCGACATACTTTCTTTTTCTTTTTACTAAAATAACTTTAACTTCGATTATCATTATTTTATATTCTAAATAACAATCTGGAAGGACAAATTTGGGGATTAACCCACACTAATGCTAGAAACGTGTACATCAACTTTAATTTTGAAGCCCTAACATTACATTTAACTTTGATTAGCATCAACATTTTTATTTTTAGTTAACAATCAATTGTTCCAAGAATAAGTATCATATAATGTTGATGTTTTAGATTCTTATATTTTTCAATAAAAATTTGAGTCTACTGCTTAGATTTTTCAAATTTTGGTGTCACTTTTTATATGCTATTGTTTCCCTCTGAAGTGTTTGTCGTTTTATCGGCTGACGAAATCGGATGATAAATTGAGTCCTTAACTTAAGCGATTTGGACCTGAAGCGGAACTCTAACTTCCAGCAATGGGTTCCCCAACTACTCCAGAAAGCGTTATGATGGTGATTGAGTAAACTAGGTGGTAAGAAACATAAATACAACTAGAGTGCAATAAAAGCGATAATGATAGAATGAAGATATATAAAAATCACATTTTTGATTGATTGTGTTTTTTTTTATTCTGTACAAGTGATTTTACATTTATAGTACAAGAAAAATAAATGTGACCCCCTATGTTAGCCATCGAACTACCCACGACATCCACTAGCCAACTATGAGGAGGTGGTGCCAATTTTTTCGCCTGGACCTCTAGCATGATCGACGGCACTCCCTTCAGGCTGTTGCTGGTTGCTACCTTTTCTAGAAGCTCCTTTGACTTGGTCTTCGAGGCGTCCGAATATGTGTGGGTCTCAGTCGTTCCTCGGAATTATGACTCGACCATATTACTGTAATAGTCGATGATGCTTTTCTATCCGTGGGTAGGGACTAACGGATTCAGCTATGATTTCGCTCAGTTATCAATTTAGAATCCTTTTCCACCTTCGGCTGTCACCTGATTCGGCTAAACACTTTTGAGTGTTAACAATTGCCACCCTACATTAACTCGAGTGCGACTGTCGAGTTGATGTATTCCAAAATGGCCGTCGTTTCGTGTGGAAACCGTAGGTGTCATTTCAATCACTTTTGCCTTAAATGTATGTAATTATGGTCTTTAAAAAGGTTCTTTTTCCTTCCACAAAAATGTCCCGGCTTCCACAATTAGTTTCTGACCTATTTTTAGCCGCACGTTTTGGATGCCAAGACTCCCAACAATATCAATCTCCAAGAAAAAGGAAATATTTAGGAGAGACATCCCCTCACCAAAAGGGTTTCTCATTCAATCTTCTCGATGATTCCGGAAAAAGCCATGTCTTCATCTTCTTCTCTATCTCTGAGATCGGATAGCACCGGTTTGGCTGCTGATGACCTAATCCCCACTTTTGCCTTCATAGATGAGCAACTGGTTCTTGCCCCTTTTGGTACATCTGAACAAGGTGATCTCCTTTTTTCACAACATTTAAGCCCGGTGAACTACGACCTTCCAATTACATGTGACTGGTTCACCGGAGACGGTTGTCCGGCTACTCTGTGCACCTGGCCGACCAAGATTGCCAACTATTCTATTTGGTTGAACCGAGTGAAGTCTGCCAAAGAAGCAAAATGGAGGCGCACGGGTCTGTACGACGTTATTGCGCTGTCGGATTTTGACTCCCCCTGCAACATCGGTCTTATATATGCCTTTCTTGGTTACTGGTCGACCACTGCCAATGCATTTGTTTTCCCTTTGGGAATGATAACCCCCACACTGCTTGATGTGACGGCGATACTTGGCCTTCTGATTACGGCAGCCGAGGCGTCTGTCCTAAGCGATATAGATATTGTCGATTTAGGCATCAAAGTCTCAAAGACTTCTTCAAGTTACGGCCAGTTTATAACCAACAACCGTCGAATATCGCCTTTTCCAGTCGATGATGTCGAGCATCATGTTTTTTTGCTTTTTTGGTTTAGCTGATAGTTTGTTTGTATGGGATCTTGTGCAGTTGTGAAAGAGCTGGAAATTTATGCGGCGTTAGCCGTTTAGGGGAGGGATGTCAGCTGGGCATCTCTCTTCTTGACCTATCTTTACATGGCTCTGGGTGATGCCCAGGCGAGTTTAAGGGATTCTAAAAACCTGGATACTTTAGCCAGTCCCCTGTGGTTTCTTCAGTTGTAGATCACCCTCTATTTTCCTAAGTTTATTCCCAATAAATTTGATGACCGCCGCTTTTCATTAAACCTGTCAGTATTAGCCGATACTCTTTGAAAAACACCCTATGTGCCCCAGGATGCTTTTGCCGCAGTCTCCACTCTGCATGGTCTGTCTAGAGACCATTATACAGATTGGAAATCAGTCCTAGAGAGATGGGCCACTCCTGATTGGGTCCGTCAAGTAAGTGATGAGGACCTTACTTTCTCCCAGCGGAGGACTATGGTTTTCATATGGGGGCGGATTCTCACAGCCAGGGACTTGTTGGGTGGTTTGAAGCCCACTTCTAGGAATAATAAATTGACTGCGGAGC